>OX465581.1:46595068-48050905 GCA_950022655.1 Alentia gelatinosa
CACATTTATCAATGCTGCCGGATCTACTTTAATAATCTCGTCCCTGATTGGTCCGTTTTTTTATTCACCTCGGTGCATAAATAACACTTTATTCAACGCTCCGTCAAATACAGTGAATCAATGTTAAACCTATGGCTTTTTTTATTAGGGGTAGGATAATTAGTAGAAACCAAACGAGAGTTAGCCTTGTCAATGTTTATGCCACGATGGGCAGGTTGTGTATTACTACACGAGGCATTAGCCGAGTGTAGTGAGTATCAGACCTGACCAGAGTGGTATAAACATTGAGAAGGATAACTCAAGTTCGGTTTCTCACTGATATACAGGGAAAATTGTGTAATTAGCCATGTTAATAGCGTGTTGACACCATGGCCCCATTTATCAATGCTGCCGGATCTACTTGCATTATCTCGTCCCTGATTGGTCCGTCTTTTTTATTCACCTTGGTGCATAAATAACACTTTATTCAATGCTCTGTCAAACACATTGAGTCAATGTTAAACCTATGGCGTTTTTTATTAGGGATAGGATAAACATTGAGATGGCTAACTCGAGTTTGGTTTTGTATTTATCCTACCCCATCTCACCGATATACAGAGAAAATTTTGTAAATATCCATGTTAGTAGCATGTTGACACTCATCGGAGGATGGCCACATTTATCAATGCTGCCGGATCTACTTTAATAATCTCGTCCCTGATTGGTCCGTTTTTTTATTCACCTCGGTGCATAAATAACACTTTATTCAATGCTCCGTCAAATACAGTGAATCAATGTTAAACCTATGGCTTTTTTTATTAGGGGTAGGATAATATGAAGAGACGTCACAAGTTTGAGTCTGAGTTTATTTATGCCACGCATTTTGTTGGCTCCATAATTTCGCGAGTCGAAGACGAGTGACATTACGGAGCCAACAAAATGAGTGACATGAATAAGCTCAAACTCAAACGAGTGGCGTCTAGATTTTATCCTACCCCATTTCCATATTTTTTCAGTATCAGAAAGTAGTGGCATAAACAACACTTTATGTCACAACCGTGACATAAACAAATCCCATGTTAAGCCTATGGCGTTTTTTTATTAGGGGTGGGATAATAGATTATAGGGTCGGACCAATCTGATTACTACACTATTTAAAGATGTTTTTTAATTAATCTTATACTCATAAATTTTAGATCCTCATGGTTTTCAATTAGATTAACAGTAAGCATTTGCTCAAGAAGTATATGTACTAGAGTACCGTAATGGAGTGTATTACCGGCACCTTAAGGCTTTATTTTCTCTAAAAGATTTAGAAATAATTTTTTTCTTATTTTAGCAGCGAAATATGTTCAGCAAGACTATTTCGCAGATCTTCTAGAAGTATCAGCACAAAAGTAGTAAAATTGAAGGAATCAGCCATTGCTTTATGTGGATATGTATAGGCGTGTATTATCGGCACCTGGCGTGTATTATCGGCACCCTATCATGTATTTTTTTATAAATGGTCCAGTAATATAAAAAATATATTGCTACAGAGTGGAGTTATTGATATTGACATGGTGTGGATACTTATTATGCTCAACTGGGATAAAAATTGGCAAATTTTGATACTTTTATTACATGCTACACAAAGTGACACAGGGAGTATACAATACTGCTGCACATACTGTCTATACAATACAGAAATGCATGTATATACCATGGCTGATCAAACATGTTATAAAATAAATTGAAGTGTCTTATTATATATACAGTACCTTTAAATATATTGCAACAGCAGCCATTCAAAAAGGAGGTCTTTCCACCTCTTCATAGCAATCACTTATTGTTTGATTCACATAATGTGGGACATACCTCTATCAGGCATTTGGACATGTGTGGTTTTAAAATAAAAATAGAGTAATTATACTCAAGTGCCGATAATACACGACTATATAAGAAAGTGGAGTGTATTATCGGCACCCCACGTGACTAACTTAGGGTAAAAGTTGTTTTTCAATATGGCAAACTTTAGAAACTCTCTTAGCCTGGTGACCCAATGGAATACTGGTGTTTGCCCAAAATCAGTGTATTTAACCTTATAAATCATGATTTATGATAATTATATACTAACAGACAAGCTAACCCCCTGACTTTAAGTAAAACAGTTCTTGACAAGGAAATAGATAACATTGAATAAATTCACCATGGATATCTAAAATCGACTAATAGTATATCAGATGTGAGTTGATGATAGGAATTATAGTTCCCATACTTCCAATGATTAATATCTCATATATATATTGAATAAATCGATAAATTACGTCAAAGGTGCCGATAATCCACGCCTGCCGATAATACACGCCACTACTCTAGGTAAAGTGTTCACCCCTGTGTGATCTCCATTCAGGGGTGAACAGCTGTTCTATGTAAATAGGCGAGGCTCTTTGCAGGTAGGGAACCAGCGAGGAAGACTGAACAAAATGGCAGGATTTAAGAACTAGCCAAGATCTAACCGAAAACTACCTCTAGAAACACAGTTATAAAGTAAGCGACAGCTATTTTGAAGGTTGGCGAAGACAAATGGATATATATTTATCGATTCAATTTTTTTTCATATATCATATGTCAGACTGTGGCCAGTCTTGAATGACAAGGCAGGGTTGGGCTGTATGGAGTCAGCACCTGGCCCTGTTTGGGGACAGGGCCGGGTATACTGGCTATACACTATACTATACACATTTTTATATATATGAAAAAAAAATTGAATCGATAAATATATACCCATTTGTCTTCGCCAACCTTCAAAATAGTTGTCGCTTACTTTATAACTGTGTATTTAAAAGTAGTTTTCCAGTAGATCTTGGCTGGTTCTCAAAGCCAGCCATTTTGTTCAGTTTTCCTAGCTGGTTCCCTAGCAGCTTAGCGCCTCGCCTAATATCATAGAACAGCTGTTCACCCTTGAATGGAGATCAGGGGTGAATTCTTTACCTAGTACTACGTCTACACTACACTGTCTACATTACGTTTCCACCCACCTTTAGTAGGTCAGGAAGGCATATTAGGGACTATGGTGGGATGTGAATTCCAATAGTGTTTCCCTCAAAGATCTTATAGATTAACTTGTGCTGCATATCTATTTAGTTTAAGGAAGCATTTGTTTGTAAATAATAACTAAAGGAAAAACATTGTCTGAAATTATAATGTAAAAATATTGCATCATTTCCAACCAAGCCTTAGTTCTCTATTTTCTGCCTACCAAGACAATGCTATAACATATGGCGAATATCACAAAAAGGGGCTTTTTGCTACTTTTCTAATTTGATAGCAAAACAGTCCATTTTGACTTCTACTATGAATACAATAAAAGTTAAGGTATCAAAATGATCCTCAAAGAAATCTCTACTTGATTAAACTGGGCTTTGATTCTGCTTCCATACGGAATTCTATGGAATCTTCACTCATATTCTAGAAGGTCAACATTTTACCTAACTATTAGCATGTTTTCAGAGAAAATGTGTCAAGAATGAAAACAGATGAATTACCTCAATAAATTCAAAATAAAAATAACAATAAAGCCCATAAGGGAGCGTTCATTAATTATGGCCAGGCAGGGGGGGGGGGCACAGTTTTTGGAACACCAACCTGTCAAAAAAAAGTTGGCCCCCCCCCTTGGAATACCCAAAAAAATATTGGTCCCCCCCCCCTTGGAATATAAAAAAAAATGTTGCCCCCCCCCCCCCCTTGGAATGCCAAAAAAAATAGTCCCCCCCCCCCCAATCGGAATACGGTAAAAGCACAGGGGAGGCTAAACTGACATGGCCTTTTTTATCATAAGGCTTTCCTTTTTTACCTTAGAACAAACCCAGTTACATTCAGTCATTTGTCAAAATTTTGACAAAAAGCTCAGTGGCTAAGTGGTCAAGTATGGGAGGTCATGGGTTGAAATCCTAATACCAAAGACTTACACAAAAATCGTACCCACTGCCTATGCAACTTAACACCTGCCATTAGAATGAGGAGTAAGGTGCTAGGGCCCTAGTGAAAGAATGGCTGTACCGTGAAATTTGATGATTGTACACACAATAAGTCCCTTCATAAAAATTGCTTGAAAATGAAAAAAAAGTAACAAGTAGCAAATAAACATCTGTTGTTGACAGACAGCGCCAATGAAAAAGATAGGGGAGTCTGGAGCAGGACTGAAACACAGGCACAGGCAAATGCTTGAAGTGTGATAGCATCAAGCACAATGCCAACTGGTTGAAGTAGGCTGACCTACTATACGATGCTAGGATGGCAGTTTGAGTTGATGCTCCTAGTCTCTATAGTTGTAAGGTTCTGCTAATGTTCTACCTCGAAAACAGGGATGTAACCCCTGCCAAATTGAGGCTGTAGTTGGCAGCTAGCAGACATGCCAAAAGCCCCCATCTCTCCTGTACCCATATAATCAATCATAAAACTTGACTACCTAGAACCTAATTCTCAATGAAATCACTTATTGAGACTTGGTTGTTCACATTCAAATATCCAGCAGCAACTGCTTTCTTGATTTGTACCATCAGTTAGTAGTCATCAGGCTCCATTGCAGGACCTTAACAGCCCATCACTATTTTTTGTATCAGTATCATTGACACGCAAATATGGATGTTCGGGCAATTTGTTATAGTCTGGCATGGTGTGAGGGATCCGTGGTATGAGTGGATGGTGTGGCAATACAGAAGGAAGTCACTTTTTTGCATGTAGAACCTCAAAGTACTCAATGTAGAGCTCTCAATGAAGAGTTTTCTTTGCTCATAGTGCTCTTCCATAAATATGTTAATCTTATTGAAATGAGCAGCAACAGGGGCATTTTGTAGCACTTGATGTTGTACTAAATGCCCCTAATTCATCAATGTTGGAGAAAAAACTAATGATCTTGTGAGACTGCATTGATTCTGGGACAAATGCACTAGTATTTGTCCATTGTTGTCTCCCTCCACATCAGTCAGACTATGAGAGGGTGTACACCCATCTCCCAGTAAAGAAACGGGACTGTAATCATAGACGTTGAACTTTAGGGAGTGATACCACTATGGTTACCTTGTGTGTTAATCATTACTTTAGTAGTACAACTAAGCTGATTTCTTGTGATATGACATGAATGCATTTCATTACAAATATCAATTCTTTTCATTGAACACAAATATGGGAGTCTGCCTCATTGTTTAGCTAAAAACGCTGATCCCCAGCAGAAAGTGAAAGAGATTTTGCCCACCACATGGGAATACCCCAAAAAAAGTTGGCCCCCCCCTTGGAATACCCCAAAAAAAGTTGGCCCCCCTTTGGAATACCCCCCAAAATGTTGCCACCCCCCCCTTGGAATGCCCAAAAAAAGTTGGTGCCCCCCAAAAAACTGTTCCCCCCCCCCCCCCGGGCAATAATTAATAAACGCTCCCTAATCTCTGGCTTAAGATGGTACCATTTGTAAATCCTTATCTTTTTTACAACCTAAGTTATGAGAACTTTTGTATAGTAAGACAAAAATAACTAGTTTTCAGTCCCCAATATAGTTGAGAGGCCTATAGACAGTGAAAGTGTTCACCAACAACTAACGAGAAAGAGGGGTGGGGGGGGGGGGGTGGGGGCTGGGATTTATTTCTACAGTCATGTGAAAATAAATGTGCAGTCTTACATATAGGGGACAGAGCCATTTCTAGTTCATGAAGCCGTCACTAGGTGGTTAGTAGTATGGCAGGCCCCTTGGGGGGGGGGGGGGGGCAGATCTATGTTGTGGCTCTTTGTTCTTACGAAATTCATCTGCCTTTCAATGTTTTAACATGGCTCCCTTGACTCTCTACACCCATCCCAGAGCAGGATGACTTAACAATTAAACCCAGGACATGATGCTTTCCACATGGAACACTTTATATACATATGTGAGCAAGGCTAGAGCTGTGACACTTCTCAATTATTATTCACTTCTTTTGCACCTCCATTAGTGAAGAACACCTACTTTTTCACTTCCATTAGTGAAGAACACCTACTCGGGGGGGCGTCACGGTCGCCCCCATGGCTCATAGGCTATATGCCATATATATAGTGTGGCGGGCAGGTGTTGTTAGCTCCTCCGGCCTAGCCCAGGGATAAGGCACTCTCCCGGGAGGGCAGGATCTTGTGGGAGCTGATGTCACCCACTAAGTATAAAAACCTGCGAGCAGCCACACTCAGGGTAAGTCGATATTAGACCACTGAAGAGCATACATCAGCCAGAACACAGCGTGAGCAACCTATGTAGCTCGATTTATTCACAAATAAAGATTGTTAACGATTGGGCATTGAAGTCAGGAGGAGACAGAGGGACCCCCTCGGAAGATTCTAAATTTCTGTAGTGTATTGCAAAATTTTGTAACACTTCAAGTGTTGAATTAAAGTAATCTGTTTGTTTCAAATAACTTGTTAACTTTTGGGGAGACTCACTTTAGGAGTGGCCTGCCGTAGTTCAGAGGCCTGGCTTTAGTATAACAAGAGGAGAGTGTGGCCGGCGGGTGTCGTTGTCAAACAATACTAGACCACTGAAGAGCACACATCAACCAGAACATGGCATGAGCAGCCTATGTAGCTCGTTTTATTCACAAATAAAGATTGTTAATGCTTGGGCACTGAATTCTCAAGTCCAAGTCCTCTGTTACAGTTTTAATGTTAAGGTTGTCCACTTTTCGGATCAGTTAGTACTTTAAACATAATTCATTGGGAAAGTGTAAACTATTCAGGACATTTCTGATATAAATGAAGTGTCACTTCCAAAAGTCCGACCAATTTTCTAAATCTTAAAACCTACTAACTCCCCTTTTTTTAAACTGAGTCATGGGGTCCTATAGGGGTTCCTGCAAATATGAGTTTTAGGTGCTGGTTCCACCAACATACAAGATATAGCAGGATTTGTCACAATTTGGTTGTCTTGCTAAATCTCGTTGGTTTCAAATTAACGTGTGCATATTTGCCGCGATGCCTTAGTCTGGTTAAGCACCTTTGCCACATTATTGCCATGATAGATTGCAGTGTGCCGCAAGATTGTAGCAATAAATCTCGAGGCATCCAGGTGATGGGGGACCAAAATCTACACATGATATTGCGAAAAACTACACATATCACGTGCGAAATGTCATGGCAAAGGAGGTACGACATATCACAAAGCTGTAAGATATAGCATAGCAAATCCATTGTGTTGATGGAACCAGCACTTTAAGAATATCTTCCATGGTGACCAAAGGGGGTGCTGCCATGAAACCCTTGGTACCAGCACACTACTGTCACTCGACTCATCTCCATATAATGATATAGATAGCCATCGGTGACAAGGCTAATCTCACTAATGCTATATGTACATACACGAGCATCATTCATATTTACTTGACATTACACAGACATACTCACAGACATGGCATACCAGTCAATTTGATTGCCCTCAAACTGTTGTTAGTCTTTTATGACGTAAGCATTTATCAGTATTTTTTAAAACTATTTTGCTCATGTGATTCTTAATTAGGTGGTGTATTTTCTTTCCTTTTCAGGTTATTACCGCTTTCTTGTTCTATTCTTCAATTGCCTACTGACTTTTGGCTCATACTTTTGTTTTGATATGCCAAGCGTCCTTCAATCTGAATTCGAAGGGGTATGTTACTAGTTTCTCCTCTTAATGAATATTTGAATCATAGATAGAACCTACTATACAATATTCATGGCTAAGAATCAGAAATATCTCATTGCCTATCTGTTGATTATTTTCAATAGTTTATTCACCTAAACTTGTTAATATCTAAATGAACCAGTACATGTATTGTGTTTACAATTACATAACATGAACAACTAGGAATACTTTTATGAAGGCATAGGAGAATTTCATTGAACTTTTATTACCTTTTGGCCGTTTCAAGTCCTTTATTATTCATTTGGTTTGAACTATTTCAGAATTCAACATGCGCACTAGCAAATACAACATCTGCAAATTCTTCTTGTTGTGCAGATTGTCTTGGCATGTCGCCTGACGACTACAATTTACTATACGCTATATATGCATGGACGTAAGTGTTATTACAAATTAAGCATTTTGCAGAACTAACAGATATCCATATTGTTTGTCATATTGGTTGAATACATATTGTTTGTCACATTGGTTGACGATAAGAGTCTAAGAGATTTCAAGTATAATTGAACAAATGGGACGTTAAACTACCCACACAAACAAATAGATGATGACTGTCCAACTCTCTTGAACTAAATTATTTGTTGTAGAATACAATTTACCACACAAAACCAGACTCGTTCAAATGAAGTTGTTAACTTTAATTGATGATTGTAGGATGAAGTACAATCAAGGTAATAAGATGTAGGTTGATGATTCATGTAAAAACTCAACGTTTCGATAAAATTAATATGTCTTCGCCAGGAGTATTTGTTCTCGATAGTCTTCTTAATCCACAAACATATATAAATGTGTGACGATTGTACTTGCAGGAATGCTATAGTTGTCATCTTTGCTGGTTATCTAATTGACAAACTAGGAAATAGAGGTTTGTATAATTGATTTGCTCCAAACATTTTGAGCTTATGAGAATTTCTCGAATTAGATCATCTGTTATTTTCTGACCGCATTAGGTCGGGCTTCGATCGACACTTGTCCTGTCCACTATAGGCCAGGAAGTCATATGAGGGACTATGGTGAGATCCTGAGTCAAATAGTTTTTCCCGAGGAAATCCCGAAGTAAGCATTTGTTTATAGATAATTACTACAGTAAAAACATTCTCTAAAATTACAATATAAAATTATTGCATCATTCTTAACCAAACCTTTTTTTTTTTAATTTTCTGCCTACCATAATAGTGCTTTGACATATGGCAGGTATCATAAAAAGGGGCTTTATGCTGGGTTTTTTTAACAAAAAAGAAACCAGTCTATTTTGACTTCTACTATTAGTACAACAAATGTATAGGCATCAGGACGATTGTAAAAGAAATCTCTACTTGATTAAACTGGGGTTTAATTTTGCTTCCATTTGGAATTCTATGGAATCTTCACTCATATTATAGAAGTCAACATTTTGCCTAACTTTTAACATAATTTCTGAGAAAATACATACAAAATGCAAACAGATGAATTATCTCAATAATTCAAAATATATATTACAGTAAAGACCACAATCACTGGTTTAATATGGTACCTTTTGCAAATCTGTATCTTTTTTACAGCCTAGGTTATGAGACTTTTTGTATATCAAGTAACAGATAACTAGTTTGTAGTCCCCAATATGGAATGGCTTATGATGTTGATGTTTGTCCGTTATATTTACCTATCAGCATGTTCATCAAGGTAAGGAACTCCAAATTGTAGTGATTATCAAGTTATAGGAGTCGGGAGTATAAAATTGAGTTCTTATTGCATATAGTGGTTATTAGCAGGTGGACGGTTTGTCTTTAGGTTATGGCTATAGCCTACTGTAGTACAACTGCTTGTAAAGTCACTAAGTAACCTGACCACATTTTTGCCTTTTATAGCTAACTAAGTACAGATAGGAATATGATTTCTGTTTTGACAGAAGGTTTTATGGTGGTTCAATGCCATACAGTTTTGATATTTATTATTTTGGTATGGATTTTAAAATAATAGTGAATTCAGTTTTGGGGGGACATTTGTAGTCACAGGTCCATTTTTAAGAACTCCTTTATGCACATATTCTACCCCTTAAACTGGATCAATCATAATATGATATGCCTCATTAGAAAGAGAATAAAAAACAGTAGGTGCTAGGAAGTGGAATTTTCAAGGTAGATTCTATATTTACTGAGATATTCAAGTATTTGTTGAAAGTGGGGGGATTTTGAGTGAAATGGGCATACCCAACAGATGTTTACTCAATAATGATTTGCAGTGAGCATTGGTGTAACATTTACCATCTCCATAAGTGGCACTGACAGTTGGTTACCCTTTAGGAAGTGTCATTATTTAGGTTAAACTTGTATATGGCATGATATTCATGTATTTTTGCCTAATTTGAGAGCATGGGGGGGGGGGGTATCAGCCATCTTTGAATTTTAGTGCAGTCATGTTCCCACAGAGGACTCTAGTTCCTGTCACTCTCCAAGCATATTGGGACATGCCCTATACCTATATCCTTATAAGAACACTAAGTATCTGGTTGAAGCTCAGCCTCACTTTGAACATGGAGCCTGTAGTATGTTAAACTAACACTAGATGGAGCCATGACTAAGTACAGATAGGTATATGATTTCTTTTTTTCTGGACAAGTTTTATGGTAATGCAATATCCTAGTTTTATCATTTAGTATTTTGACATTGATTTAAAAAAGACAAACTACTTTATGAACTTCTCCAAACAACTGACAGGCCCAGTAATCAAAGACTTGTAAGATGTGCACAAAACTTGTATAAGTTTCTCCTATGGTAGCCCAACACCTCTCCCCCTCCCCTATAACTCCAATTCCTTCCAACTCCTGGGGGGCTTCCTTGATCTCATAGTAATTGATTATTGGTGGACCTTGTATAGAGTTTTAAATGTGTCCACCTGCTAATTTGGTCTTTAAAGGCCAATATTTCTATTTTAAAATGCACTCTTAGCTCTTGTTGTCTGATTTTTCATTTCATTTCTAATTTTAAGAGGTGGAAAGACAGAGTTGATGCTTCAATCTATCTGAGTTTCCATATAGAAAAGAGATAAAGGAGAATCTAAACAAGCATATGTATCAAAACGGTACCCTTTTAGAACATTTTTTGTTTATCAGATCCATTTTGGTACTAAACAGATTAAACATGGGAATGAGGGCATTGCAAATTCCAAAGTAGAAAGATGGAAGAACAGTTACATATGTTTGACTGACGGATATCCAGTGAGGACCTGTAGTTAGGTGGAGGGGTAGGCATAGGATTCCAATTTAGCCCAACCCAGTCATTATGATAGTTTAATTTCCCCTCCCTCCCACATTTTATACCTTCTTCCACACCCTATTATATAGACCCTTTTAAGTCTTGATTCAGAGAAATTGAAAATGCATTAGGATACACAGCATTTGATAATATAGGAGAACATATATTAAATATATATTGAAACGTTCTATAATTTCAACAACAAATGGCTTACTTCTTAGTCAGTACTCATGATATGCTATTACATTTATCTGATGAGTATAAACGGTAATAACATTAGCTCTTATTTATCGTAAATGCTGTATAGAGGGATTTCCCTAAAAAACAATCTCTTATGTTTTCAGTTGGGGCTTTCTTCTTCTCCTCATTATGCCTGGTTGGATCGTCTCTTTTTGCGGCCGGAGCTCTGCTGAGGAACACGGCAGCGATGCTGCCACTGATGTTAATAGCTCGTCTGGTATTTGGTTCAGGAAATGGATCGCTCACAAGTGAGTCTACTGGGAGATCGACTTTAATATCGACAATTTTGTCAATTATCCACATCAGACTACTCTACATGTTATTCATCGTCATCCCCATTTTTCTTGTCGATTTTGATTAAGGGCCTGTTGACTGTTTTGTTTTCCAGTCGTTCAGAATCGAATCACAACTTTCTGGTTCAGGGACAAAGAGTTGGCATTGGCATTCGGCGTGACTTTGGCATTTTCTCGGCTTGGCAGCGTCTTGAATTTCTTCCTCACACCAACTGTGGTTGCAGAATATGGGCTTGTGTGGACTCTATGGGCAGGTAAACGTGTTATGTTCTGTCTTTGTCAAATATAATAAAAGTCTGCTGAGGTTGATTGACTAAACATGATAAAACGCAGCTACTAGAATTTTACTATGTAATGTCGAATTCGGGAATTATTTCCGACCGAAATATCTCTGAACAGATTCCATTCAGGTACACTAACCATGTCTCTCTATATAACTGGTTGTTATAGTTAAGAGAAAAAAAACCCCGCTATATTTCAACTTTTAGATTATATTTGTAAGCCAAATAGGAGTGAATTAGTCTAATTCATCTATTGCCCTTGTCCCCGAGGGTGACATTTACATTCATGGATGAAAAAATTAAATATCATTTTATGTAGGTGCCTTCCTCTGTGGCTTGGGCTTCATATCAGCTCTAATCGTTAGCGTCCTAGATCACCTCGGTATGAAAGAATTGGGACTCGATGACACAATCAAATCAGACTCGAAAAAAGTGGTAATGTATGCCTTTTACCTGAACTTTCAACACACATACCCATTTATTTGTATGTCCATTATTATGGCAAAAAAGTTCTTTAGCACATATTTTTAAATAATCGTTTTGTGGCCAATATGAGAAATCTTACATTTCCCCTCCCTTGCTCCTTCCTTTAATTTACCTATATATTTCCGCTATAAAATAGTGACAGGAGATTGGACAGCGGCCATGATGCATGACTCACCATGTAGTTCTCAGCTGTATATGTTCTGTGCCTACATGTTTGCAGAAAGGGCAGAAGTTCCTTTAACATTAATAGTACATTGTGTATGTTTTACTTTGAACAGAAATTCACGGACGTGCGTTATTTCTCACTAAGGTTTTGGTTACTGGCAATAACCATCATGTTCTTCTACAACGGAATTTTCCCATTTGTAGCGGATGCCAGGTAAGATAAGTAAAGAAATCTCGAAATTCAATATTAATATTGGTTCATGGTATCACGGATTTTGATTCATGATGGTATTGATAATTGGAACCACCATGAGTTCTCTAGAATAAACTTTTCAAAGCCAACTGACCGAAGTAAGGTACAATTTAATGTTGCCGTATTCCGATCTTTTTGAACAACGATAATATTATAAGATATTTACTAGAAAGGAATATCTAGGTCTTCTTAAGTACATGTTGTAAGAGTTCTGTGCTGATGCAGCCATTGGGAGAGACTTCCTAATACATCCCCCCATTTCATAAAAATTCCGGCCTCTGTGAAGTACTGTACCAAGCGGCAAATCATATCTCAGCTAACCAACCTTTGTCACATTTAAAGCCCAGAGAAATGCTGACAGGGAAACGAAAGCCTTTATTTGAGATAAATCTTACCTTATCAAGATTTCCAGAGATGTTAAGATTGGTGAGTCTTGGCAGAGGGATGAGGATATAGTGATGAGTGAGAACCTCGATGCTAAATTCTCACAGAACCTGAGTTTAGGTTAAAATCTTTTTAACCAAAAAATTCTGATCAAGGCTACTAGAGACAAGAAATAGTTGACTTAGGTCAGTCTGTCAGATGTCGAGTCAGGAAAGAAGGGTAACATGAATAACACATTGGGTCATCTGTTTGTAGAGGCAGCTAATCAGTAAGCCACCAAAACTGAAGGTGTCTAGACATGATATATGGGAATCATCCATCAAACATGTGTTTGGTTGGTGTTTTTTTTACATATGAGCTTTGCTCTTTTATTCAGTTGTATCCTTATTTCAAGTTACATGTGTTTTACATCGACGATTCATTGGGGATACATGTGATTTCCAACGAAGAGTACATTCAATTTTATGATTTCCAGCAAGTCTTGAACCCCTATTCATACATAACTTTTGATCTCCAGCAATGTTAACTACGGATTTCAGAGATTGTTTAAGTCTATTTTATTTAATGTATTGTTAATAACAAAACTGTATCTACCTCTGGTGTGTTCAACTAAGGCAATCGAATATGTGTTAGCTGCAATATTTGGTTTCATACTATATGATCTAATGTTTTCGATATATTTCCGTTAATTATGTGCTTAACTATATATCATACCTTCTCTGAAGCTGAGTTACATTCCCTATTTCCTGAAAGAGCCAAAGTGGACACCTTAACAGTGATTTATAAAAGGATTGTAATTTCTTCCCCTCTCACCAATGTGAGGTGTGAAGTCTCGTATGAATCCTTGTAGTGAAAATATTTCAGTTTTCCTGCCATTGAATGCGATAGATCCATCTCAGTTTGGAGCATAAATATCCTACATAGGGTGGCCGTATACAAATTAAACGTGCGATGGTCGCGTCACACCAGTGGGACCGATGATTTAACCTATTCTGGGATGTATATTGTCAGTATGGGCTGGATGCAATCGCGGGATCCTCTCCAAAAAAGATTTTCTGTAAGACACCGGATATTGTGTTTAAATCATTGCCTAACCTGTTACAAGTTGTAATTAATTGGAATTTTCTCGTTTCAGTATGTTTATTCAGGACAAATATAATTTTGATAAGAAGACGTCATCCTACATCGCAGGCGCTGTTTATGATGTCTCCATGGTGGTATCCCCATTCCTCGGGTACCTTATTGTAAGTGTGAATAATACTGAAAGACAATCATGACTAGATGTAACTTTTAGACAGTTAAGATGTACTCAACACGTGAATATGTTGAAGGAATGTGTTATCCCACTCCTTTCCAATCAATAGACACTGGGGAAATCTTATACTTTAATGACGTCCTTTTCGTGCAGTGTTGTATGGTAGTCACTGAAGGGGTAGTGCAGGGTGCGTAAATGGAAAACTGGAGGGAGAGATGAGACGGTAGGGAGGAATAGTTTGGGTTATTGGGAGAGGCGATCAGAAAATAAATGGACAGTCATATAAGGTATATATACTGACATTCATTTATTTTTTCTGGACAGCTCACTAATGTTCAGCCAATCAGAGATGCCAATTTTACTGAATGCATATATGCGGCTCCCTGATCACGTATCCAGGAATAGCGGTCTCATACTTTCCAATGGAATTCCTTGTTTTCAATTTCAGTTAATGACAATATTTTTCTTGTATAGAAGAGCCAAAGACAGTATGAATTGAGCATTATTCACACACACACAAAGTGGTTCGAACCTTCCTTCACACCCTAAGCACTATTCCGTGGCCAACATTGATGTGTTTTCCATGTTTTCTTAGTCTTTAAGGCAGTAAATGAAGAATATTTCCACTTTTTTTCTGACCCCAACTTACATTCCTACGTGTCTATCCTGTTTTCAGGATGTGTTCGGCAAGCGGGGATATCTGGCTGTGACCTGTGCTGTACTGTCACTTCCCGTCTTTGGACTACTGGCATTCTCGTCAATTTACCCAGTTATCCTCACACTGTGGCTTGGATTCACGTATTCCTTTGCTGCGGTATGTCAATCAATTCAATTTAAAGTTGATTTAATCCTTTTTTATTTGCAAATTATTAATTAATCAATTGCAAACTCTCACAGAGCGAGTTTTTCAGTTACAATAATCACTTGCGCCAGACTGCAAGGACATAGAGAACCTCACTTATACCTTGACTTATTTTCATAGGTTCAAAGTGACTGAGAATACTAAATAAACTAATGCAAGCCTCCCAGATACCTTTTTAAAATGTTTCCCCAAGTGTTCAACAAAGACATAGGTTGGCACCTTGAGATCACCGGAATCCTTGGCATAATGTCCAATTTTAAGTATAGTGTCCGCACTGTGGTGGCTACATAGCATATTGTCTTTTATTCGTTTTTAAATCAATATGGATGCATAAGCCAGGCCATCTCGTATGGTTATCTTTATTAATGGGAGGTTTATGCTAAAGTTAGCAGTGTCAATGAGGAAAATAGACACTGCAGCTCAGATGAAATGAATAAAAATGGTATTAACTATGTTGCCTATGGACGAGACAAGTAGATTCCTTAATTGTTTTGATTGATTTTAAAATAAACTCTGCTTATCTTTTATAACATATGAAGTGTAATCCTGCGGCTTGACGAAAGGTTAAATATTCCTCTTTTTTGTATCAGGCAAGTATGTGGCCATCCATACCACTGGTAGTGAATCAGGCTACAATTGGTACCGCTATGGGCATCACTACATCTATCCAGATGATCGGCATCGGTGCTTCTAATCTGATAGTCGGTCAGATCCTTGGCAAGAGCGAAATCGACCAGTGAGTTGGAAGGATTGATAGTTATCAGTTATCTTCTATGAAACAGCTTACCGTACATGCTGGCAAAACAGAAACTTATAGAAACGATTACTTTTGTAGAATATACCACTATTATCTACCTGTAAGCCATTTTCTACTGGCCGACAAAAAACGGCACTAATTAATTGAATTTTCCTAAATGTAAGTTGGTGGTGGCCAACGACTGCATGACGGAGGTACTGTGTCAGGGGTCATATAGAAGCCTTTGAAACCCTTATTTTTGGAATTGACCCATTAAAACTTTTATTTCCGATTTTGAGCCTTTAAAAGCCTTTATTTTCGGGTCTGAACCTTTACTTTTTTGATGGAACTATTCTAATATAAAACCAGTATTTTTTTGCTTGCATCCTTCATGAAATGAAAACTGAAAGGAAAGACAAGCTAAGTTATGTTTGCTCCAAGGTTTATCCATGAAATTGATATCTTATATAAGGGTTCCCACAACATATGGAAATCCGAGAAATGGGATGAACCTGGAAAGATCATGAAATATGGAATTTTAGAATTCTATAAATGTAGACTGGAGTTTTTGTCATAGCTGTTGACGACCCATTCTGACATGGCATTCTGACATGGCTATCACATAGCACCGTTATCTTAGCCATGTCATAGCTATTCTGACACAATATAACACGTTTGAAAAATCGTAGAGGCCTGTTTGTGTCGGAGTGTGTCGGGAGCATTCTGTGCTATTGGTAAGTTATGCACAGCGCCCCCAGAACAGGGTAGCGGTTTATCTGGGACAGC
This sequence comes from Alentia gelatinosa, assembly GCA_950022655.1. Classification (NCBI taxonomy): domain Eukaryota; kingdom Metazoa; phylum Annelida; class Polychaeta; order Phyllodocida; family Polynoidae; genus Alentia; species Alentia gelatinosa. The sequence goes on from OX465581.1 coordinate 46,611,688, forward strand.
ATGAATGGGGTCATTGTGCCTTAGATAGCACCCGAGTGCTTCACCTCTAGACATGCATCAGGAAGTAGAACTTTCAGTATATATATTTTTTTCTCAATTTTTTCTTTCATTGAACAAAGATCATGTCTCATAAAAAGAGTGATACCCTTTTAATATTTTGGGTTTGGAGACCCTAAGGATTTGTTGTCCCAAAAAGATAGCAAAATAGGTATAATTAAACATGTAAATGTTAAAATTTTACTGGGCCTGCCAGGTGAAACTTGTTTGTTTGTGTAGTTTTACGTCTGGGTAGGCAAGTTACGTCCTTTTGAGACTGACTCATTGGTTGACCTATCTGGTTCTTGAAAAGCATATCAACTCGACTTTGGTCTACTTGTAGCAGTGGGACCCTATGCCCATTTTATAGTGCTGCCTCGCTGAAGGGCTGTGCCGTAGACCATTGACACAGCACTCCACCGGTCACATTATACTGACAACGGCAAACCAGTCGCTGCAACATACTAATCGTGTCAGCAAGCTGACGAGTATGGAGCTGCTCCCTGTAATTGGCTACAGGTCAAGCCGGCTGACAGTTTTTGCCAACTTCCCGTACCGGACAGTTTTGGCCACTAAAAGTTCTCCTTTGTTCATTTCTATAGCTTTTCGAAAATCTTTGTTTCACGAAGAAACTTCAGAATTTCTTTTTTCCCAGTGTTGGTGAAACTGATCAGGAGGCAAGTCTATGAAAATTTATCAGGTTTCTGCTGGGTTCATGCTGGGGAAGTGCTGTTTTCTTACGTGTTACTTTTACTGGGCCGATGGTCACCAGGCCCTGAAATAGGTCCCTTTAAATCCCCAGGGGTCCTGGCCTAAGGGCCGATGAGGAAAAAGGCCTTCAACCACAGCTCCTTTAGCCCAGCAAAAGCCGCTTCAAGGCCCGATGTGAGGCCGGGTATAGGCCCAGTGCGCTTTCAGGCCTAATATCAGCTATATGGAACCAGGTCTTAAGGCCTAAGCAGCAGAGAAAAAACAAATTTTCTTAATTTTTTTTCCAATTCGCCGGTCCCATTTCTGGATCCTCATAGTGTGCTCATTATACTATGATTGAATCCAAGAGAACAAAATAAAAACCAGCAAAAAGGATTGCCAACTTCAAAAGTTTCACAGGTATAAGTTATGATCGTTATGAACAGGGATTCTGCCAGAGCCTTTAAACCTCTGTGTCAGCAACCAGAATGCTGCCCATTCATCTAATTTTCTAAAAGCAAAATGTCATTATCATACCTAATTAAGACAGTTATATGTAAAAGCTTATGAGGGATGATGTGAGGCCATATTTTTAAAATTTCCATCAGAGACCTCACCATGTGGATACTTGGAAATTTGGGAAATACTGTGGGAACCCTGTATAATATGTGTCTACTGAAGTACTAAATTAGGTGAACTATGGAGGTCTTCAAGCCCAGTCTAGAGATGGACTGATGTCTGGAGGGTGTACAGAGACTTTTATATTCAGCTGTCTGGAAACCCTCTGACATCACTTCCAGGACCAGGGCACCACCTGGTGGGCTCCAGAGTGTTGCGTCAGCGACACTCCGTGAGCCCCCTCTGGATCCTCTAGATGTCCAGAGGTGCCTTTGGGGTACCAGAGGCACACCCTCTGGACAGTTTTCACTACAAAATTATTGCATACAAATGGTCTTATTAAACCTTTATTTTTTTCATGAAATGGCTGTATGACCCCTGCTGTGTATGCCTTATTTCTGCCACATTTGGCAGGTCCATACCGACGGAATAGTCTTCCAAAGTCAACCAACGATTTCAATCCCTTTTGATTCTGTCGGTCGTTGACCAAGTTAGTCGGTGGCGGACTTTTTGCATAATCTATGCATAATTAATTGGTGACCACGTCTCCGTATGTGTGTTTCCATTCACTACCGTCGGTGGTTCCCAACTGTAAATCAGTGACGAATAGTCGGCCAGTGGAAAATGGCTTTATGGCCGATTACTCACCTTAACGATCCACATTGATAGTTAAGTACTGCTGTTCCCCATACTGTATATTGTGTATGGCACCCTATGCTGCACACTGTAACAGTATTTCTATAGAACGGCCTGACCATGCTCTCTATGTTACAAAACAAGATGGCCTAGGCCTCGTTCGGTAAATAACTTCTTTTTTTTCTTTTTTGATTAATATAGTTCGCCAATGACAATACATTCAGCGGTCTACCACTATACCCTTTAAACCTGAATGCGTACGCCACATGCAGCAGTACGTAATTATCTAATCTATGAATGGGTGTATATAATGAATGTTTAGGCATAGGCGGAACGTGAACGGAACGACTTGGTTTTTTATAGTATTCTTTTCGGGTATATAATGAATATAGAACTTACCATGGTAGTACATCATACAAAACGGGATGGGGTTGACGTTTATTCAAGTTACTATTCTGGTAATCTTTTTCGTGGATAAATACGATGTCCAAGACTAGTTTAGGCTGATAATAGATTTTTACATAAGAAAGTTTCCCACTTTTTCACAGAGGTTCCACGTTCCTTCATTAATGGACTCAACCGCTGATCACGAATTTGAAGCTAGACCATAATTTATTTATTTAAACTAATTGCCTGTCATTCTCGTCTTATTAATTCGGTCTCCCCATCACCATGGCCCCAGACCCAAACTATTGTGGCTCTAAGAATCAAGGCGAAGCTTGGTCGAAAAGCAAAAAGAAGAGAAACTTGAGTGTATACAAACTCTCATTCAGATTTCAGTAGTGAAAAGGATAGAAGATTTGGTAACTATGAAATTAAAAATTCTCAAAAGTTTAAAGGGAGAAAAGTTGATAAGGAGAGGAATAACAGTGATCAAATTTAAATCAATTTTCACTCCTGTCTAGAATGACCAGGTCCGAACGCCTGCTACGATGGAAGTATGTGATGATCTATCTTCTAATCAACATGATAGCCTGTGTGACAAGTGCCTCCCTCCTCAACGTCATTGACAAAAGACAGGTATGTTTGCCACGAGGGATTTAGAGATTGTTTGTGAGGGCTAACGGGAGGTTGAAAGTGACTGAACACAAACTAATGTCAACATTGCAGGTATACCACAGATACCTTTTTAAAAGTCTCATGATAGAAAAATCATAGAAGTTACCGAGAGTGTCACTGCGAGGTCACGGGAGTCTGTAGCGTTCCATAGATTTTTTATAGCTCAGTGTCGTAGCTTGGCGGTAATGTAGCATACTATTTTGTAGTCTTTACACACGTGTACACATTTCCTCAGACACTCCTGCATTCATACTAATTTACACATGCTCTCACTCGTTAATCCATACACACATACAGTCACTCGGCTATTCATTAGTATGGTGATTGAAATCTATTCTATCAGCCTTGTTCACAAGAGGTTTTCATATATTTTCCCTTGACCATACACCATTAACCACTCATCTGTTACTACTCTGTTCTTTGACTGTTTACCATTTCATTTAGCTGTTTACAACACAAACCAGATTACTGTTGGATGCATTGCTTTCCACTTGTTTTCTGTATTCGTATATTCACTTTATTGGCTAAGAAGCAAACATGCAACCGTTTCTACTGTGCATTATAGGATTTATATTTCAAATGACTCAATCTTGATCTTATCATTATGATATTCTTGTGTTGCCAATATGTGGTAAAATGACAACTCCTTGCTCCCTGACCAGACTTTTTATTTCCAGGGAGGGTCACTCAACATGAGCCGGAAAGATAAGCGGCTTGCTGCCCAGCTTTCTGTCACTCCAGAAGAGCCTTCTATATCAAATGCCACATCATACCCTAATGAAGATGACTCGGAAACAGAACCCCTGCTTGTTGGTACTAGCAGGAGAAGAGGATATGTAAACGCATAAACTCCGAAAGACTCCCAGAGAAAGGTTTCAAAAGATAGATTCACATGAAAGTTATTGTAAGCAGTGTTTGTGGAACTTGAAAGATACTGAATGATCTGAGGACGGCATGATTTCTATAAGCGCCTATAAGGTAACTGATAAATTGATTTTTTTGCTGTCGCTATGGTCGTCAAAACGAACAGATCAATGACGTCAGCTGATGTCGCCCATGCTCACTTCCGCGGTAGCTACCAAGAAAGAAACGTCTGCCCACGTCTCAACAAGACGAAAAATGATTATGTTTGTATGATTTGTGTATATGAAATATAGTGTGGACCACTTTAAATATTAAGACTAAGGAATCACATATCATGCTTTTAGAAGTAAGAAAAAATGATACAAGGTCTCAGGGGTGAGACATTTACATAAAATGTGATTATTTAAAAGTGACACGTTATCAAGGTATTTTCTAAGAAACCTGGGGGCCGTTTCACTAGGAGGGTAAGCTGATACCACAGTGATACTTTGCGTTTCATGAGAATGTGCAGTCAAGTGTGAACATGAGTCAGGTAAGGAGTGAGACCGACAGTGAGAGAGTACGTTTCACTAGAAAATTAGTCTCACTGTAACTATCACTGTTGAGGCATTATTAGTGACAGGGTAGACCCTATCGCTGTTGGGTTTAGAGTTTTGTTTATGTCAGAGGAGGGCAATGAAATTTTTACACAAGTAAGGTATACATATAACCTATAACCATACCAAATATGAAGAAAATCGGCCAAGCGGTTCCGAAGTTATCGGCGTTTGAACTTTTTACTCCCTCCATGCGTTAGCATTAGTCGCTGTTCTTTTTCACTCCCTCCGTAGTGCGGTGGGGGTTTCGACTGTTCTTTTTGTCTCCCCGGCAGGCCGGCGGGAAGTGCAGTATTTGCTATGACCAAATTCAAACGTCTGTATCTTCGACACGGCTTGGGCGATTGTCTTCATATTTGGTACGATTATAGGTTATATAACTTACACGTGTAAAAATTTCATTGCTTAATTCCTATGGGAAGATGTGAAATTCTACGTCATCCCGGCCCATTGACGATTAAATTCGAATGTCAAATGCGTGTGCATAGCGAGACCTGTGCCAACAGTGAGAGTTGGTCTCACCTCAACAGTGAGACCACTGATGAAACGCGAATTTGGGCTTGACACTGTTGGTGTCACTGTTGCAGTCCTACCTCTCACTTTGACCCCCCTACTAGTGAAACAGCCCCCAGCTTTGAAAACTGAAATAATGCAAAGTGCCATAGTAATCTTGAAACAGAAACTTTAAAAGCCCCTTAGGGAAAGTATTTGTTTTGTGACTATTCGGACCACTCCAAAGTGACTGATTCCCAACTAAGAATGTTGAAGCTGTCGTACTCATAGTAACAGCGGTGGGTCGATTTAACCACTGGCTTAAATATACAAGTCATCTACGTCCGCGAATTAACGCATAGCTGACACAAGCTTTTGGGGTTCTTAATGTAACGAAAAAGAGCGGTTAACATGATAGCACAGTATATATGTTTGATGCATGGGTTTTTCGAATACTAATCTCATAGCGATAAGAATATATCCGTAACTTTTGGTAAGGAAATAAATGAAAAATATCACTGAACGATATTGCATTGCAGTTTGTGTCATCTGTTTCTGTGAGTGAAAACGAGTCTTGAAGCATTTGTTATTGTGCAAGACATGATTTAAATACTTAACTATTTTGTTTAAATACGTTTTCAACATCAACATCCACATACAAGAAAAGGATTAAAGATTAAATCGTAACCAACCACAATAGATCTATTGTCAAGTTAAGATAGATTCTAGATGGTCTCGGATACATCATTGATCCACAAAGTTACTTAATTTTTGTGAAAAGATCTTTGTTTTCAATTTAATTGATCTCACTGTTTCTATGGTATAAGCCTCATGTATATCCTTTCTTACCCATGGGTTACCAAGTTCTCATTGGAAATGTATGTGGCCACAGTAAACCACTACCTATTATTTATTTAGAATTAAACGATTGAAATGAAGTTTAATTATAATCAACCCTCAGGACCTGGAGGTCACGGGCACGGCTTTCGCGCTCCTCATGGTGGTGTCATGATATGATACATATCACTGGTCTATATGTACACTTTACTACCTAACATGACAGCACTGCCTACTCAGTGCTATTACCTAGTGTTCGATAGGTGTACTAAGGCCACTCAAAAAAAAAACCTGTTTCTCATCACCAAGCAATGAAAAATATGACGAAGGCCTTTTTTTTTCTTTTTTTTTTGCTCGATTGTCTAGACACTAGACTACTGGCCTGTAAACTACTACCGGCTATTGTAGGTGTCAGGTAGGCATCTGACTACTGACTATTGTAGGTGTCAGGTAGGCATCTGTTGGGTGTCTGTGTGGTTATAAAAGTATATCTCACCCCCTGATATTTTTTCCCCATAAACTTAATATTAGAAAATTGTATCCAACGCCTGTTGAATATTTAGAAAAAATAATCAATGGGGGATTTTGTCACTATGCGATTCAAACTTGATGGAATACAAGCTCTGAACCCAAACCTTCATAGGTTTCCTCTATAGAATCTATGCCATGGTTTGTTTGTTGTTTGTTTGTGTAGTTTAACGTCTCGGTAGGCAAGTTACGTCCTTTTGAGACTGACTCATTGGTTAACCTATCTGGTTCTTGAAAGGCATATCAACTCGACTTTGGTCTACTTGTAGCAGTGGGACCCTATGCCCGTTTTATAGTGCTGCCTCACTGAAGGGCTGTGCCACAGACCATTGACACAGCACTCCACCGGTCACATTATACTGACAACGGCAAACCAGTCGCTGCAACATACTAATCGGGTCAGCAAGCTGACGAGTATGAAGTTGCTCCCTGTAATTGGCTACAGGTCAAGCCGGCTTACAGTTTTTGCCAACCTCCCGTACTGGACAGTTTTGGCCACTAAAAGTTCTCCTTTGTTCATTTCTATAGCTTTTCAAAAATCTTTGTTTCACGAAGAAACTTTAGAATTTCTTTCTTCCCAGTGTTGCTGAAAACACTGGACATGGATGTTGCACATTGAATGTACTTATCCCTTGTTTGTTTGTTTGTTTGTTTGGGTAGTTTAACGTCCAATTTGTTCAATTAGACTTACTTTGGTTTACTTTACTCGAATTTGCATATCCTGTTGGTATAACAAGCTATGCTGCCTGGTTGATCCAGGCATCTTACTTTTCTCAATCATATCTTATCGAAAATCTTACATTCCCTGAGGAAGCCAAGAATTTCTTTCTTCCCAGTGTTATGGAAAACACTGCGCAATGTTCTCACATTCTTCAGGAATTTCTTCCTGCTCTCTTTGGTTGCCTGACAATGTAGCATGAGATGTTTTACACTCAGGGGAGTGTTGCATGTCTGGCACACAGGTGCTACTTCACCTCTTAGGAGGTGCCCATGTGTCAGTTTGGTGTGACCGCTCCACAGACGGGTCTGTTTCACCTGTTCAGTTCGTGTCAGGTTGTCTTTCCTAAAGTTTTGGCTAGTTGCCACTACAATTTCTCGTAGTTTGTTGTCTCTGGTGCAGTTCCAGAGTTTCTGCCAAGCTTTATGAATGTGCTCCTTGGCCATTGGTTTCAGGTCTGTATGCGGAACTGTGTGGGCTCCAACTTCTCTACTCAATCCATTTTTGGCTGCTTGATCTGCAGCTTCATTTCCTTCAATTCCGATATGACTCGGCAGCCAACACATGGCCACCTCTTTGCCATGTTCTCTCTTTAGTTCTGTGTATGACAGTTTGATGTCTCTGATGACAGCATTCTTTGGATCATGCTGTCCAATGGTTTGTAGACATGGTTTGTAGACAAGATTTAGAGTCTGAGAAGACTATAAATTTCTTGTGTTGTGACATTTTCATCCAAGTCAAGGCATGCAATATAGCATTGGCCTCAGTAGTGAAAATGCTGCTTTTGCCATGGAGGGCTTTCTTCAGGTCGCAGTATGGTGTATGGACTCCATAACCAACGTGGTTACCCTCTTTTGAGCCATCAGTATACACCGGTACATGGTCTCTGAAACGTTTCCTCATGGTCTCGTAGTCCTTGAGAAAGACAATTTCAGGGGTGTCACCTTTCTTGTTTTTTGCCAGGTCAAAGAGGATCGAGGGTGTTTCCTGATCCCAGGGAGGGGTTTCAGGTGGCCTCTCACCTCTAATTCTCTTCATTGGGATGCCTGCTTCTTGGTACTGAGCTCGTGCTCTGACCGCGAATGGTCTTATGGCATTTGGGTTGTCTTTAAACAGTTGGTGATTCTCTTTGAAAATCAAGTTGTAGGCTTGGTTTCTTGGGTTGGCCCTAACTCTCATAGAGTATTGTAGAGACAGTCCCTCCCGTCGCATATGAATTGGGGGGATTCCTGCTTCTACATACAGGCTTTGGGCAGGTGTTCTTCTAAATGCTCCTAGGCACAGTCGTAGACCTTGGTTCTGGACAGGTTTTAACCTGTCCAGGTAAGATTTTGCTGCTGACTCATACACAACTGATCCGTAGTCCAGTCTTGATTGGATATACATCTTGTATAGAGTCAGCAGTGTTTCACAGTTAGTTCCCAGTCAGGGTGACTGAGGACCTTCAGAAGATTCATGGCTTTCTGACACTTTCTCCTCAGATACTCGACACGTGGTTTGAAAGACAGTATTCTGTCAAACACCAGTCCGAGGAATTTGACTTCCTCTTGGACTGTCAGTTCCTTGTTCTGGAGACTGAGGGAAGGTTTGTCCACACATCCTCGTTTACGACAGAAGCGAACTGCACATGTCTTTGTCTCAGAGAACTTGAAGCTGTTTTTGTCACTCCAAACATGAAGTTTGTCTAGAGTTTGCTGCAGTTTTCTTTCGACTGTGTGAATGAATCTGCCCTTGTAGCAGATGACAAAGTCATCTACATAGAGGCAGCAGTTGACATCCTTCTTCAGTTGTTTTGCGATGTCGTTGATTTTAATCTCAAACAGGGTGACAGAGAGGACACAGCCCTGGGGTACACCCATTTCCTGGTCGACTCTCTGGGAGATTGCACTTCCGAGGCGAACATTGAATGTTCTGTTGCTCAAGAATCTTTCAATGAACCCCGTCAGTCTTCCTCTCAAACCCATCTGCTGGATGTCCCTCAGGATGCCATGCTTCCAGGTGGTGTCATATGCCTTCTCCAGATCAAAGAAGACTGCAACCACATGTTCTTTGTTGGTAAAACCCTCACAGATCCAGCTTTCCAGACGGACTAAATGGTCAGGGGTGCTGCGTCCTTTATGGAAGCCTGACTGATAGGGAGTCAACAAGTCGTTGGACTCTAAGTACCACACCAGTCTGTTGTTCACCAGTCTTTCCATGGTCTTTGCCATACAGCTGGTCATAGCTATTGGCCTGTAGCTCGAGGCGATACTGGGATCTTTCCCTGGTTTGGGGATCGGTATCACAGTTGCCTCAGACCAGGATGGTGGATAGTTGCCAGTTGTCCAAATGTTGTTGAACACCTCCAGGAGCAGGTTGAGAGCATCAACTGGAAGATGTTTTAACATTTGATAGTGTATGTCGTCAGGGCCAGGGCAGGAGTCCCCTGCCTGTGAAAGGGCATGTCTCAACTCCTCCTGTGTGAAAAGCCTATTATAGGTTTCCCTGTTATTGGAGGTAAAATCAAGCCTCCCTGCCTCCTGCCTCCCTTTGTAGTCTAGGAAGGTGTTTGAGCAGTTATTTGATGAGGAGACATTGCTGAAGTGGTTTGCAAGAGCATTCGCGATGTCCTTATTCACTTCAAATATCTCCCCATCACTCTTTAGATGGTGAACAGTAGACAAGGTGCCTCCATTTAGTTTCTTCACCTCCTTCCATACTTTCCACATTGGAGTTGTACTGGAGAGGGAGTTAACATATCTATGGAAGGACTCTCGTTTTTCTGCCTCGTATGTTTGTACAGTTTTTGCACATGTTTGAAGGTAATCGTGCATATTCTCGTCTGTGATGTCATTGTTGAACCGGCGGAGAGCTCTCCGGCGTTGTCTCCTGGCTTCACGGCATTTGTCGTTAAACCAGGGTGGGGGTCTCCGCTTATTTCCTTGGGAGGTTTTTCCCATACACATACTACCTACTTCCCTGAGGGTTTGTGTAAAGTACTGTGCTGGGTCTGTCTCCTTTTCTTTTATTAGTGGCCATGAACGGAAGGAGGTATCACACAAGCCTTGGAATTGTTCCCAGTCGGCCTTGTGGATCTTCCATCTAGGTGGTCTTTCCGTATTGTTGCCACTTTTTTCCGTTTCCAAGATTATTGGAAAGTGATCACTGCCACATAGGTCATGATACACTCTCCATTCATAATCTTGGAAGATTGTGGGGTCAGTCAGTGTCAGGTCGATCGAGGAGAATCTGGGGTGGACAGAAATTACCAATCTGTTCACCCTCTTGGTCGCCTCGCCTCCTCGTGGTGCAGACTGGATATGCTTGCACGCAAGCATAACTAAAGCGACCAGGGTGGGTGGGGAGTTAGCTCAGTGGTAAAAAGCACAGGACTTTGTTAATTCGGGTCCCACTGTAGCCACTTTTCTCCTTCACCCCCCAGCAGTGGTAGATTTACTGCTATATCAAAGCCCAATCCTTCTCATACCATGTCTATGTGGAGTGGGAAGTAAAAGAACTCTCACCTCGGTAAATGTGTAGGGGTGGGATTTCTATCTACATTCATCTCATAGATTCGATCAAACCCAAAGTAAGTCTAATTGAACAAATTAGACGTTAAACTACCAAAACAAACAAATCGAGGAGAATGTGCCAGATGCTGGGTGGAGGTATGTTGGTGTTTTGTCATTGAAAAGACACAAGGATTTGCGGTCAATGACCCTCTCCACCATTCTCCCCTTTCCATCTAGTCGATTATCACCCCACACTGTACTATGGGCATTGAAGTCACCCATCAGGATGTATGGGGATGGAAGTTGTTCTATCAAGCCTGTTAGGTCTTTCTGTGTGACTCTCTGACATGGTGGTAAGTACAGGGAGCACACTGTCACAGGGGTGTTAATTGTGACACGGGCTGCAACAGCTTGAAGTTCTGTATTTAAAGAGATTTCACGCTGTGGGTGCTGAGGTTTAACAAATATGGCCACTCCATCAGCAGGGAATTGGCCATCAGGGATTTTAGAGTATATACTATACCCTTTGATCTTTACTTTGTTCTGGTCTTGAGCTTTAATTTCCTGGAGACATATGACAACTGGGTCAAGCTCCCTGCTAAGTAGCTGCAGGGATTCAAGGTTTGCCATAAAACCTCTACAGTTTCACTGTAAAATTCTCAATTTACTTGTTGTATTCATCTTGTAAAACTGAGGTCCTTGTTTGGATGGGGCTATTTCTAGCTCCATCACCTGTTTTTGTTCTTTGCCTGACCAATACAACTTTTCCCTTTTCTAATTTCTCAGGTGTGGATGTTTTAGATTGACTTTTCTGGGGCCTCAGACCATGATATCCCTGAAGAGGGTGTAGCCATAGCAACTGTTGAGGGTGCCTCAGCCTCTTTGCTTTGGTTCCCATTATTGGAAGCAACTGTCTCATCCTGCTGTTTGCTACAGCCAGATGTAGAGGCCTGAAGCTTTTCCCTGGTAGATTTCTTCAGGGGTACGGGCCTCTCTCTGCTCTTGGACACTTTTAGGGATGGGACCAGTGCCATCCTTCACTATTTTCTGTCTCTTTCTAGTCTTTTTGTTAGTTTTTACTGGCTGGTGTTTACTGCCGCCAGTGGCAGGGACATTTTGGTTAGGCTGGAGTCCATCAGCCGAGTTTGGCATTCTTGCTTTTGGGTTTTCTGATTGGCTGCTTGTTTTTACAGCCGCAGCATATGTCTTCTGGGGATTTAGGGCCTGGGTAGCTTGCACTACTTTCCTTGCTTCTATGTAGGAGATCTTTCTCTTTGTTTTGATGGCCTGAATTGCTTTTTCCTGCAGGAACATTTACGGGAAAAAGCAGGATGTCCTCCTCTACAGTTGCTGCATGAGGGGGTTTCCTTGAAGGAAGTTCCATGAGCTTCCTTTCCGCAAGTCCCACACACTGACCTTCGGTTGCACCTTTTGCCAGTGTGCCCAAATTTATGGGAATTGAAGCACCTCATCGGGGAGGGAACATATTCCTCAACCCTCAGTACCTCATATCCACATTTGAGGGTTTCCAGTGGAGTCTGCCGATCAAAGGTGAGAACATATGTGGCTGTTTCTATGTTCTTGCCATTTTTGTTGGCCCTTAATTGGTGGACTTGGGTCACACCAACACTCTCCAGTTCCTCCTTGATTTCTTCAACTGGGCTACCCAGAAGATCCCACCAGTGGATCACACCCTTGGAGTGCGGTGTGCCGACACCTTTATCTCCGTTTTCCCCAGATTTTTCATCTTGAGGAGGCCTGTAGACTGTTTCTGGTTATCAACCCCAGATCTAAGTTTCTTTACATGCTTAGGTCTACCGACCTCAGCAATCAAAGTTTGTTTATGGCAAAAGGGGAAACTTTTGCCATACTTTCACTGTGTGAAGATTCTACCAACAGGAACCTAGGCTAGTTCCTGTTGTTATAGATGGGAGTTTCCACCTGTCTCTCTTTGTTTTTTGTTCCAGTAGTTGAAATGCTATCTCCAGCCTGGTTCCTCGCTGGGGATACGTCGGTCCTTGTTAACCCGGGCGACGACCAATCCGGTATGGATTTTGTACTTTTTTCAGTCATACTTTTAGTTTGTTTTTGGACCATAAGGAGGTTGTCCAACTTCCTCCTATGGGGATGATGCTTTGGTTCCCTGGATCAAACTACAGGGTGTCGCCTTAGTTATGCTTGCGTGCAAGCATATCCGGTCTGCACCACGAGGAGGCAAGGCGACCAAGAGGGTGAACAGAATGGTAATTGCTGTCCACCCCAGCAGACCGTACTTATCCCTGCTTTTCTTTGTTGCTTGACAGTAAAGCAGCAGGTGCTCAATCGAAAGAGGCACCTGACAACGCTGGCATATGGGTCGTTCTTCACCCTGCATGAGGTGCCCATGTGTCAGCAGTGAGTGACCTATCCGAAGACGGGTCAGTCTTGTCACTTCACTTCTTGTCAAGCCTGCATAGTCCTGATTTTTGCCAACTGATGGTTCAATGGCATATAGTTTGTTGTCCTGGCTTGAGCTCCATCGGCTCTGCCATTCATGTTTAGTGTACTCTTTAGAGATTGGGACAAGGTCTGAGTGTGGGACAGGGGCCAAACCTGGTTTCCAACTCAATGCTGTTTTGGCTGCATGGTCTGCGGCCTCGTTTCCCTCTATGCCGATATGGCTAGGGAGCCAGCAAAACACAACCTCCTTATCCTGTTGCTCCAATTCCGAGTAGGATTCTCTTATTGCCTGGATAACAGGGTTCCTTGGGTCATGCTGACCAATTGCTTGTAGGCATGACTTTGAGTCAGAGAAGATGATATACTCTCTGTGATTTGACACCTCCATCCATTCCAAAGCACTCAGCAAGGCATGTGCTTCAGCAGTGAAGATGCTGCTTCTTTGATGTAGTGCTCCTTTGCGATTTCCATAAGGAGTGTGCGCAGCAAAGCCTACACGGTTTCCATCTTTCGAGCCATCCGTATACACCTCTGTGTAGTTTCTATAGAGGTGATGGGATTCCATTGTTAGCCAATAGGCGTGAGGCACATATGTTGAATTATATGTTCAAAAGATCGAAAGATCCAAGTTATTTAGATAAAAATGTACATTCAACTCGACTACACAATGCACCGGTTTTATTAAACTACAAACCGAACTGTAATGCATATATGTCCTCCTGCCACTATTACGGCAGTAGATTATGGAACGACCAACCAGCACTTGTCAGAAACACAGAAGAATATAAATACTTCAAATCGTTGACTAAGCTAAAACTACAAAATGGTCTTGTAATGTGGTAAAAATCTAATGTTTTACTATACTGATCATATTATATAATTATTGTCTAAGTATGGTCTTCGAAACTCATGATAAAACCTACACTTCATGTTTATCTAGGTTCATCTTGGGTTCTCTCCAATATGATGTTTAGTACACTACTATAGTTATGGTTACGACTTTTACAATTCTTGGTATCAATAATTTGTTACCTATGTTAGTTTGTAAATTAGTTATTATACTCAGCCAGAAATGTGTAATCATCATCATCGGGTTAGGGCAAAGCCATGAAAATCAACTTTTATAGTTGAGGCAATGCCCTCTTTGTCTCCAACCAATTTTTGTTATGTATTCATCTTACAAAGAAATCGAAAGCTGTACTCAAATGGATTCAATAAAGAAAGTTGGAAAAAAAAAAAAAAAAAAGGATTTTGGCAAGTTCGTTTTCATATATGTTTGCTAATGTTTCTGCTTTCTTGTTCTTACATATATCAAAGATGATGGTGGGTGATGCCATTCTCCATGGAGGGGACTTGGCTGGACCTTCTTCCATCACCTTGTGAATGGGGACACCGGCCTCTCGGATAAGAGTTCTCACTCAGGCCGAGATGGGTTTTGTCACATTCTTCTTTCTGCCATAGACACTGTGATCATTTCTGAAGATTTGGTCATATGCTGGGTTTCTTTTGTTGGCCTTCACTTTGATGGCATACTGGAGAGACAGCTTCTCACGCCGCAGATCAAGCAGGGGAATTCCTGCCTCCACATGAAGGCTTACAGCTGGTGAGGATCGGAATGCACCGAGACACAGCCTCAGTCCCTGGTTCTGGATTGGTTTAAGCCAGTCCAGATAGGACTTAGCAGCTGATGCATATACTACTGACCCATAGTCCAGGCTGGACTGGACATATGTCTTGTAGAGTGTAAGCAGAATCACCCTGGGAAGAAAGAAATTCTAGACTTCCTCAGGGAATGTAAGATTTTCGATAAGATATGATTGAGAAAAGTAAGATGCCTGGATCAACCAGGCAGCATAGCTTGTTATTCCAACAGGATATGCAAATTTGAGTAAAATAAACCAAAGTAAGTCTAATTGAACAAATTGGACGTTAAACTACCCAAACAAACAAACAAACAAACAAACAAACCACCCTGTCTGCGCCCCATTGTGAATGGGAGAGCATTTTTAGGAGATTCATTGCTTTTTGGCATTTCTTGCGGAGGTGCTCAACATGGGGTTTGAAAGACAGGATGCGATCAAACACAAGTCCAAGGAACTTTACCTCCTTCTCTATTTTGAGCTGCTTCCCTTTGAAAGTAAGGGCGGGCATCTCCTGACACCGCCACCTCTGACAAAAGTGGATGTATGTTGTTTTTGTTTCTGAAAACTTGAAACCATTCTCAGTGCTCCAAGTTTCAAGACTGTTTAAAGTCTGTTGTAGTTTTCTCTCTACAGTGGCCATATGGCTGGCCTTGTAGCAGATGACAAAGTCGTCTACATACAGGCAGCACTTTATATCCCGATGCAGAGTTTTGGTTATCTCATTTATTTTGATGCCAAAGAGTGTAACTGAGAGAACACATCCCTGTGGTACTCGGATGTAGCTTTCCAGCCGAATCAGATGATCGGTGGTACTACGACCCTTGCGGAATCCTGACTGGTAGGGAATCAACAAGTTTTTGGACTCTAGATACCATACCAGCCTGTTGTTCACCATCCTCTCCATTGTCTTGGCCAGACAGCTAGTCATGGCTATGGGCCTGTAGCTGGAGGCTATGTTCATATCTTTCCCTGGTTTTGGAATTGGTATGACCACTGCCTCTGACCAGGATGGTGGGTTCTTGCCTGTTGTCCAGATACTGTTGCATCTACTCAAGAGCATGATAGTTGTTGCTCTGGTAGATGTTTCAGCATCTGGTAGTGAATGTCATCTGGGCCTGGGCAGGAGTCCTTAGCCTGGTGAAGGGCATGCTTCAATTCTCCCAACGTGAATAGCTTATTGTAGCATTCCTGGTTATTGGATGAGAAGTTGAGCTTCCCTTGCTCCTGCCTTTCTCTGTGTTCAAGGAACTCTCCTGAACAGTTCTCATTGGAGGAGACTTTGCTGAAGTGAGCTGCAAATTTATTACCCACCTGATACGTAGTCTCCATACTAAGCCTATGTAGCTTACAGATCGCTACTGAGGAGGATACAGACCTCTGTATCCTCCTAGGAGGATACAGATTTTATGACCGAAAACAGTGCGCAACGTCAGTAATGTCGCGTAGTGAGCGTTTTTAGAACTACGCACATCGCGCCATCTATCGCGTATGCGACGAACGATTTAGAATACGCCGCAATGGACGCCAGCGACGACGTTATCAACGAAATCGCTGACGAGATATTAATGTCATTGGCCTCAGAGGGAGTAATTAATGAATTCAAAGAAATACACGCTGAAGAGGAAGAACAACAAATAATTACAGATGAATTTTTAAATGATCTAATAGATAATGAAATGAAAACAGCAGACCTGAATCACTTGGAATGCGAGAAAACGTCGGAAGATGACATCGGAATGTTGTTGGCCAGTCTTGGAAGCGATATCGATACTGAAGTACCAAAAGAAAAAGAACATTTATCGGACAGTGAACTTAAATCATTTATAAAAGGTCAAAGAAACAAGAATACAAACAGAAAGACAGAACAGGTATTCAAAAATAAATATTGAATTTTTAATTAGTGTAATACATATACATATTTTTTAAAAGAAATTATAAGTATTTCAGCATTATGAAATTCTATATAAAAAAATAGATTTATATATTAATTAAAATTGATATACTATACTATTTGTTTTTTCAGGTGGTAAGGCGATTTGAAAAATACCTGGAAGAAAAATATCACCTAACCTGTAAAATCGAGGAAATAGAACCAGTGACTCTGAACAATTTGATAAGCAACTATATGTACAACACTAAGAAAGACAATGGAGAATCGTATGAGCCAGATAGCCTGACTTCCATACACCGTGGGATTGACAGATAAAAAAAAAAAAAATTAAAAAAAAATTATTTAAAAAACAATATATTTATTTCAAATGCTTGCTTATAGGACGCTACAGTGTAATACGTTTTGATTAAACAAATACGTAAACATTCTCAAATCAATTGATTATCAGGGGGAAAAAAATTTATGTTAATTTGAAAATGAAAAAACAATAATTAGATACAGATATCTACCGAATTCACTTGATTTCTTTCTAAAGGTATCTTCGTGATGTCGGCTATGAAGAAAGAATTCTTGAGAGTCCAGTCTTTGAAACGAGCAGAGAAGTACTGCAGGCCAAACGCAGGGAGCTGAAAAGCATGGGAAAAGGAAATCGACCAAACAAATCAGATAGTCTTACTAACGAACAAGTCGAAAAAATGTGGGAGTGTAATGTCTTGGGGTCTGACAAACCTAAAAATTTGCAAGACACTGTATTTTATTATTTGTCATCGGGATTCGGTTTTAGAGGTGCGCATGAGAGTAAGCAGTTAAGGTTTGGAGATATCAGTGTACAAGTGGATGACGACGGAAGCAAATTTTTGTTATTTAACGAAAGGCTGTCCAAGACACGACAGGGTCAAGCTGGATCTAATCCACGTAGCTTCATGCCAAAGATATACGCAAATAACGACCCAGACAGATGTCCTGTAAATATTTTCAAGAAATATGTTTCGAAACGCCCAATCGCAATGTGTAATGCCGATAGCCCGTTCTATCTTTCGTGCAGAACGAAAGGTAGCTGGTCTTTCGCCCCAGTATGGTATGCGAACCAACCCATGGGGGTTCACACTCTAGAAAAAATTGTAAAATGTATGGCACTTTCAGCCGGAATCACAGGTAAAATAACGAACCATTCGCTCAGAAAGACACTATGTCAGAATTTAATGGACAACAACATTGTGCCGACTGTGGCATGTCAGTTGACTGGTCACAAAAATGTGCAGTCTTAACAATTATAGCGTGGCAAGCAAAGATCAGCAAAAACTAATGAGTTCGATAGCTATGGGGTCAAATAAGAGGATTCAGGGGAACGAGTTAGTTCCCATATCTAACAAGAAACCATGCCAAATAGTTGAAAGAACTAGCGAAAGTGAAAGTCGTTCTCCCTTAGATAACTTGGTAAAATGTACGAACGGCATGTTGACGGGCGCGACTATCGCAGGTAGTGTTACTATAAATGTTAACTACAATGTATACAGTGCTAGTTCTGTAACATCATCTGCAACAATGTCTCCTAGCAAACCTGCCATAAGTCAATAAAGATGTTAAAAATGTTCTTTCCTTGTTTTCTCCGTTGCTTTATTCGTAAAATCCATTATCGTACCTTGACAAAACCGTGTGGCCGCTCGCGCGCATGTATCTTAACTGAGCGACAAGTGCAAAAAAAATGTGAACATAACTTTTTAAATACGTTGAAAAGTTATCTAAATATCTTATTAATTTCTTAAATCCAAAAATAATAAGAATTCGGTTAATGATATATAAAAATAGTAAGGGATTTAAAAAGTTAAACTCGCTAATGAAGGAACTACACAATTCATGTAGGGCCACTAAGGTGATGCGTCCAAAAACGACAGCGTCGCCATCTGACGGTTTCTTTAGGAACTATATAACATAAGACGGTGCCACAGTCGCGTAGTTGCGGAAAATGGCGTGATCCGGTAAGTATTTCTGGATTTCTTCAAGTAAAATGTTGAAAGGTGAGTAATAAATACAATATTACCATGATTTGGATCCGCGTGGTTGTATCCTCCTCGTAGTTGACGCTACGCATTACACCTCGCTATCGCTCGGAGTATTACTACGCGTTAACTACTCGGAGGATACAACCACGCGGATCCAAATCATGGTAATATTGTGTATGTATCTGCAATGTCCTCAGCCATTTCCTTGGTTTCATTACCGACTTTCAGGTGATTGAGCAAAGGAGTCGACTTGCCGTTTAGTTTCTTAACCCTCTCAAATACCTTTTTCCAGGGTGTAGAACTGTGAATGGTATTGACATATTCACGGAAGGACTCTCGCTTTGCTTCATTGTACACAAGCCTGGTCTTTGCTTGTTGTTGACGGAAGACAATGAGGTTGGTAAGGTTCATGTTGCCTTCAAACTTCCTCAGGGCTCGTCTCCTATCCCTCCTGGATTTGCGACATTAGCCGTTGTACCAAGGGCAGGAATTTTTAGGAGCATTACCTGAGGTCTTTGGGATACACATGGTACTCACTTCCCGGAGGGTTTCGGTGAAGTACTGTGTGGGGTCTTCTTTTTCCTTGGCCAACTCCCAGGGTAAGAAAGAAACCTTACAAAGGTCTTGAAATTGCTCCCAATCTCCTTTGTGGGTCTTCCATCGCTTGGGTTGGCTATCATTTGTGTTGTTTTTGCAGTGTGCAGTATGATAGGGAAATGATCACTTCCCAGAGGGTCAGGTGCCACTCTCCAGTCATATTCTGCATACACTGTTGGATGGCAGATTGTAAGGTCTCGGGCAGACCGGTTGCCTGAACTGCAGAGAAAGGTGGGTGTCCCGTTGTTTAAGAGGCTGAATCCCGTGTAGGTCAGTATATCCCACTTTTCAACTAGTTTTCCTGTCACCACGCACCGCGCTACCTCCGACTATGCTGTCGCCATATTACTACACTTGATGGGATACAAGCTCTAGCCCTAAACTTTCAGAGGTTTCCTCTACATAGCCTACCCATCAACAGACTGCATGTAAGCAGACACCCCACATAAGCAGACCCTTTGACCCAGAATGGAAGGTGCCCACTTACACGGGGCCTCCTCTACCTAGATACACATAATTCGTTACACTTGATGTATCGCTTTCCCCAACCATATAACCATAAAAACGTTTTTGCTGACGCGCGCAGTGATGAGAAACAAGTTGGTTTTTTTAGTGGCCTAACATACACGTTTGGGGCTGCCACCTAGTGACAAATATGGAGCAACTCCATATCCCAGAAGGCTTAGAAATAAACATCCTGGGCCCTGTTTCATAAGTAACGGACAGTATAGCAAGCGGACCACTAGAATAGTGGCTGGGATGGTGAGACGAACAACATACTCGAAAAATCTGCATCTCATAACACCTCTCGTTGTTGAGATGTCTCGCTCGCTCATCATTTAATTGCTTCCACTCCTTGTTCGTACCACAACTGCCCGGTTACAGCTTGGTTACGTAACAGCTTCCGTTCACAGCTGGAAAGGTACCAGCGCAGGCCGTGACCTCCTGCACTCTCACGCCTTTTCTCGTGAGATTGGGGTCAAGAGGTCATTTGCGTGAGGTAAACAAGACGCATCTCTTCACAGGTACTTGTGGGCAACTCATTCGATTTCAACGGAAAAAGGTACGGCTGACACATTTAATAGTTAAACTTCATCTCTAACCAACATTGTAATTCAAGATTTGTATTTATATCTAGGTGTACCTATGTTAGATTATCCATGTCATGTGATTTTGTGTCTGTATCAGTCTTATTATATATTCCATGTTGCTTGAGCCCATGGCTACTGTGCTGGGATTAATGGGCCATGTGGTTAGTTTGGTAGGGGGCATTGTAATTGTCTGTTTAATACCTCCACTAAGCTTTCTTACTCACATTAATATTATTCACTGGTACACCACATTTGTATTTCCTATGTGCGTTGTTAATTTTGTGGTTTCTGGGCTAGCTTTTCGTGGTTTCTGCATACTCATTTTGCTTCTAGATCCGTGACCTAATTAATCAACTGCCTTCGCGGTATGTCTCCCTTACTTTTCGTGGGTAACAGTGAGCTCTCCCCTCTCAAGCAATGGTAATGCTAAATATTCAATTTTTTTGTTCTGTCCCAAACCACTGTCGTACTTATATATTAACCCACATAATAATAATTACATATTTACCCTACTACTGTACCACTTTTGTTCTGTGTAAATATGCTATACCTTCTTCATGCCCTACAGTTGGCAACAAAGGTCTCTAGGCTTATCGGTTTTTTTTAGGTGACTTTAATATTGTGTACAACATCAAGGTTGTATTCCTAAAACTTAATTATTTCCACGATTTTGTCTCTTAACATTCTCCTCTATAAGACTGGTGCACATACTTCAATGTATTTAGTGTTAAATATTTTTTTAATCCAGATACATTACCAATGGCTGACCAGAATGAGTGGGAGGAGGGTGATGGGGCGAATGAAGAAAAAGACGAACTAAACAACACCGGCAGGAACCCTGAGGCTCAACGTCGCCGACCGCAATGGAGACAAGATGAGTTGATGTCTCTGCTTCAACCTGCCCTTCATGAGAAGCCTATACTTCAATCCACCTTCAAGGGTTGCGGTGGTGGTGAACGCGAGCAGGACGAGGCATGGACCTGAGTGGCAGGTAATATCAATATATGTAGAAAATTAATCTACCACAAAACTTATCTACCACAGTAGAAAGTTAGAAATATTTGGGTGATTCTCAATGAGTTTTCTGGCGTATTTACTGTGTGTTACCATTGTTCTCTTTTGCTATTTCAGGTGTGTTTCCTTCTTTTTCCCGCTACCAATCTTTTTTTTTTTTTTTGCTGCTTCTTTCGGATATGCCCCTAACGAAATTGCATGGGTTTGAATGTTTATCGGTATTATGTGTACAGGTTTCTGCAATAAGTTCAATAATGGTTTAATGCAATAGTCTTTATACTCTTTTTTTCTTTTCAGCTCGGGTGAATGCTGTATCAAAGCAGAACCGTTCTGAAAACGAGTGCCGCAAGAAACTCTCTTACTACAAGTCTGAGGCTCGCGCACGTGTGAGTAGGCAGCATGAGATACCTCTTCTGGAAACATCCCTCTAACATGTCTCACGTTACGTAAATACCAGTAAATAGTTTTGAGGCTTCTCTCATGTATATATGTCCTGCTAGTGTATATGCCTCAAAACTGTATTAGTCCAAAAAAAATTGGCTACTATACTTCTATTATAAGGTGTTTTTCTAACGATTTTGCTTTCTCATCAGGCCGGTGAACATAATAGGTGGATAGGGCAGTCGGGCAATGGAGCCGTTCCTGCTCGTCTGGAACTCACCCCCCTGCACGAGATGGCACTTGAGTACAGTTCCCCTCTCACAGTTTATGGTGAGCACATCATTTAATAGAACTTGACTGCTTCGCTTTTCCTTACCTATCTTCCCATGCCTTTCCCAAAAAGAATACTTAAGTCTTCCAATCTACTTATTTATCTTCACCGTATTTAAGTTGGTTTCAATAGTACGGGGGCACAGAAGTGTCATAGCCTAATGATAAATTATGCATTTTTTGTTTAAAATCTCAGTTTGCCATTTTTCTCTCTTTGCCATAACTTGCTATTTTCTCCTATTTATTTTCAGGTATAGTTGGTGACGATGCAGAGGGTGGGGGTCCTCCTACTGATGAATCGCCATTTCACCCTGCGGGCCAGCCGCAGCCACCCCCCCTCCACCACTCTCCTACCGTCCCCCACAAGGTCAGTCACAGCCGGTACCAAAACACGGTCAACAACGTCCCTCATCTGCTGCAGGTCGAGCACCCACCTCACAGCTTTCTGGTCGAGGACGCCAGGACAATCGTCCACAGCAACAGCTCCCTACAAGCCGGCGCTCTCCTGCAGTGGCAGCTGTCCCACAGTCCCACAACCCAACCAAGCGTGCTGAGGTAGAGGATGGCCTAGGCATGAATGTGCCTCCGCCCAAGGGGCGGAAAATATCAGTCAAAATAGTGAGTTATCCACTATATAGCATTCAACCTACCTATATGTATATATGAACATATTTCGTGCATATCAGAGTTGTACCCAAATCTTGACTTTCGTAACATAACCTATGGAACTGCTGCACCGATAAATATAACGTCAACTAAAACTATATACACCAATGTAATATTATTCTATATGTATATATAGCCCGTCGTAGATATTTCGTGCATATCAGAGTTGTACCTAAATATTGACAATTTACACTCTTATAACTTCACTCATAGGCAATAACGCCTTAGGCCTACCAGCCTTTTAGAAAATATATTTCAGTATACTAAACCAAAAGTTATTGCAGACATTTTCCCATAAAAAATTTAGAGATATTTAAGATTAAGCATACCTTCTTATTGCTTTTTTGCAGTGGACACCGAAGAACGGGCCACACCTCAACAGTCTCCCCCCTCCCCCAAGATTTCACCAGTGGCACCGGCATCACAAGGTAGGCTAAACTATTATTATTGGTAAAAAAACTGAAAGAAAAATTTCGACTTGATGTGGCTTTATTAGCGGTAAGGCTTAATACAAGTTGTGTAAATAAATAAATGAAATCTGTAATATTTCTGTCACCTCAAACTTTGTGATTTGATACACACTATGAAGTATCAAGGCAAAATATGGCAAAAAAAAAAAAAAAAAACAACAGTAAAGCTTTGGTTAGCAGTTGTCTAAATAAAAAATATGGCAAAAACATAAACTAGTAAGTCCAACGGGCAGAGAGTATTGGGCTAAGGCAGAGAGAGTATCGGGCTGCACAGTCCACAGTTCACAGTTTAGGGGGTATTGCCCATGGAATTCCTCAGTCCACAGTTCACACTTCGTAGTTTACGTCCCAGTAGCATCCAAATTAGAGGGACACTTATTGTGGTCCACACTGCACAGTTCGTAGTTTAGGGGTTATTTCCCAAGCGTTCCTCTCCAAATGTTCCCAGTAGCGTCCAAATTATAGGGAGACTTATTGCTGCACCCACGGCGAAAGCAAACATTATTAGGCTCCTCCCGAGAGACCACTCTGTGTTTTCTGCCATACGTTTCACTTTTTGAGGCACTGTAAAAAAAAAAATTGGTTCTAAAATGCCCCTACCGTAAAGTGTTTCATGTTTATAAAAATACTGGGAAATTGGCCTTTTACCGAAATTGAAATTTCATCGAAATTTCAAGTTATAATTTATATAAAATTTGGAATATTAGCATTATTAGCTGGCCCTCAACAGAATGGTCATTTTTTGCAAAAGGGGATATATTTGAGGTAAGTGATGTAACGATGTAACGACCCGGATGTAGACACACACACCTTAGCGAGCTCCGTAATATATAGAATGGGATTAGTGATATAAAGATCGGAAATGTTTGTAAAGTGGTACACATCATCATAAAGGTGGATAGAACAACTATAGAGAAAACGGAAAAAATCGAACGAGAGGATTAATCAGGATTGCGAATAGAAGAAACTGACTACACACCGGGACAGCGACACCAGTAGCAGCCATGGCGCACGCTACGAATGCGGAGAGGCAGGCTGGGTCAACAGGTACACTAGAGGACTTTCCTGCACTCACAAGAGAGCAATTGAACGATACCCCGAACAGAAAAGCTGTAAACCATGCAAATGTGACGAACATAGAGCAAGTAAGTAATAAAAGACAATTATCTGCTTCTGAAGAAATGTTGAGTCCAGAAAGCAGGCAATCGGATTCGAAAAAGGCCCCACTCCCAACGGTATTCGACATAAGTAGTGAACTAAACGAAAGTATTTTGATAGATAAGGATTGTTCATCACAAAAACCAATCTCAAGAAACAAGTCCGGTCTAACCTTGGAAGATATTTTGTCTGAAATCCAAAAGAACGAGCAAAATTCGATAAAGAAAAGCGACTTTCATCAATTAGAAGATAATCTGAGCGCAACTATTGCAAAGAACATTAAAGAAATTCATACAAAAATCGACAGTATCAAACTAGAAACCAATACTCGATTGGAAGTACAAGATTCAGAGATTGATTCGTTGAAATTGAGAGTACTGTACCTAGAAAAGGAACAAGCACAGTTTAAAAGTGTGAAAAACAATGACAGTAGAGGTAGATCGTTCGCGCAAACACTCACTGAGGGAATGAGAGTTTTTGACCAAATGGATGAAAACAAATACAAATTGTTTATCATCAGAATATCAGAGGATCATAATGAGAATCTAAATCAAATTATGTCAGAAATTTGTGGGGACATTGGAGTCAGTTTAATGCCGGGCAACATCATAGAAATACAGCGTGTAGGAAAACCACCAAACACAGATCAGAGACGACCAAGACCAATAGTAGTACGGTTGAGCGACATACCACTTGTTGAGCGCATATTTGCAAACAAAAGGCTACTAAAGGGTATTAACAGGGCAAATGGTGTTTGGATAGAAAGGTCCGAACCCAAGGAGATCAGAGAGGCCCGATATAAACTGAGGGTGGCAGTCAGGAATTCTAGGCAACAGGGGAAACATGCACGTATGACTGCTGAAGGGGCATTCATCGAGGGTAGGTACTTCACTTTGAGAGAAGTAGGGTCAATAGGTACAACTCTATCAGGGCCAAGCATAGGACGTGCACAAGTCCCTACACTGATAAACACAACAAATGGGAATGCACACGAAACAGAAAAAAGTGTAGAAAAGGGACAAAGGGACACAATCGAAATAAGATTGAAAAAATTAGCAGATGGGAATACTGAAAACAAAACACTTACAACCGAAAACGTACCAAAAGTACCAGTAGGCGCAAAATACTCGGTATCAGGCATTTTGTTCAATGGGGAACAATGTCCCCTGTCAAATCTTCACCCGTGTAAACTTGTGAAAGATGTAGAAGGGTCTGAGATTGATTTCAAATCTGTTGAGCGCGCCTATGTCTATGAAAAATGTGTGTATCATGGTAGAGCAGATGTAGCAGCGAACGTCTTAGATACTGAGCATATCTTTGAAGTGAAAAAAATGGGAAAAATCGAACAACAAGGCGAAAAGAAGGAAGGATGGTTAGCAGACAAAGTTGGAATAATGCGCGGGTTGGTGAAAGAAAAATTCGATCAAAATCCGATATTAAGGGATATGCTGAAAGCGACTCGAGGGGCAAGTCTAGTTGAATCGACTGAGGATAACTTTTGGGGAGGGGGTGCGTCGCGCCGAAGCAAGCTGTATGAGACAGCGGAATATAAGGGTAAGAATATACTCGGTCACTTGTTGATGGAGCTCAGAGAAGGAGAGTAATAATTCGACACAGCAGATAGAATCGGACGTAAAGAAATATGCCAAACTTCTTGGTAATCGGAGATTCGCGGGCTAGAGATCTGGAGATGCATCTAGGAGAGTCAATTCCGGACTTCAAAGTATGTTCGAGTGTTCCAGGCGCAACTATTGACCGACTAAATAACGAGCTGTACACAATCTTGGAGAAAGACAAGGATATAAAAGTAGCGTACATAATGGGAGGAATTAACGACATTACCACCCGAGATGCAGAGAGTGGTCTGATCAGAGCATCGGACGAAACAAGAAATGGATCTTTAGTTTCCAAAGTTATTGCTGACTTTCAATATTTGATTGAAAAGGCGAGTCAGGCCGCCCCGGATTGCGTCATAGTGATAACAAGCATCTATTCAATGTCCCTTATATTGAGAAACCGAGGCATACCCTATGCTAAAATGGAAAGTGACCAATGCCTAGTGTATAAGGCAACTATTGATAATTAGAGAGATAGACATGTTAAATGGGTCCGGAAGCTGTGTTACACCGAGAGTGGATCATCCCGTTCAGCCAAAGAACAGAGGAGGGACGAAAACACCGCGGTATTATCTGCTCAAAGATGGGATCCATCCAACCCCAGAAACACAGATCAAGATTAGTTGGGAGCTTGAAAAAGTATACCTCAAAAACAAGGAAAACGCTAACCACCTGTAATAGACTGTTAAAGTTTTAGACTTTCCATACTGGAAGCTATAAACCAGTTTACAGACTTATTATCGATGCATCTCGGTATTCCATACTGGATACAGTAAGCACTAGTATTAATAGGCATGACTCTGTTCCATACTGGATGGAGGTTGGCTTTATAACATGAATGTGTCTAAAGATATAATTATGTTATTAATGTCTGAAAAGGACTATGTATTATGATTTATTATGATTTATAACTATATTCCACACTGGATGTAGTAAGCGCCAATAATTTTGTGATAGATGCTATTCCATACAGGATTGAGTAAGGGTTAAAATATGAATACATATGGGATTAGAAAGATAATATGTATAAGAATATTATTGATAATTTCAGCTCCATACAGGACTGACGAATATAGAATGAATGAATATTTTTGAATGGAATGTCTCATAATTGTCATACTGATTGGATCATCAATACTGGTGGTTAATATAATTCTGTAAGGTGGAAGGTAATGAAGATGATGATATATAAATTCTGTAATCAGTTATATAAAATAGAGATAATGAATGATCATATCATTGACATAAAAGTATGTGGTTCCATACAGGATTACCGAATATCAAATATAAGTATAATTAAGGAGGTACTATACTATGTTTAAAATACATAAATTACGCAAGGTGCTGATTCTAATTAGAAACGAGATTTGGCTCCATACCGGACTAAATATAGGGGAGTTTAGTTAATTTAATTATATACGGATTGATCGATATCGTACTACCTGACCTGTATCATGAAGTGGAGTGTATGAATATGTATACAATAATCTGTTTCTTATTCCATATAGGACAATGAACGAACCGATGAACTTGTAAAAATAATAGAATGGTTCCATACAGGCCATTAGACTTTAGAGTTTGGTATTATATATGTATAAATGAGTTAGAAACGATTATATATTGGTGACTCGACAAATATTTTCATTATGAATGCGCATCATTAAGAGCTGTATGGTTCCATACTGGGCTATACTTATACTTATACTTATGCTCATACTTATACTCATACTGATGCTTGTTAAAATGATCAGAAGAAACCATGTAATACAAAGATAAAGAGGACAAGTATAATTATTTAAGAATAAAATAGAAAAAGACTCACGCAATACTTGGTAATGTGTTTTACTGATATGATTAATATATTAAGTACTTAATTAATGTCATCGGCATTCGAACATATGAATACGATCGAGTAATGGCTACATAATGTATCAGAAAGTCCTGCCCATATAATGCATAGACGCATATACCTAGAAGGATGAAAGAAGAGCTGCTGAAGTGATCACAAGAAGTACAATTAGTATCATAACCGACTGAAGGAAGTTATAGAGGCAACATAGATGAAGGAGCTCGGATGTTAGATTATCTTAGTAATATATTAATAACTCAGTTAGGATAGTCCAATAATCGCCACCAGGCTATCTTCGATACCCCTCGACTACATAGTTCAGGGGTACACTGCATTGATATATATCATGTTCACTTTGTTGTATTTTTTTACGCACCCAAGTTTATTCATTATTATTATTGCAGTTGATGGCTACACAAAATATTTGGGATATGAATTAGTAATAAGAAATGATGACACATAAAAGTATAGAGATAAACGGAGGGAAAAGTTTCAAGGTATGCCATTGGAACATATGTAGTTTGTTCTCCAAGGTGCTCCATTTAAAACATTCTGTAAACAACTTCGACATAATTGGTTTATCTGAAACACTGTTAAAGCCACATATTGATTCAAAACATGTTAGAATATTGGGATACAACTTTTATAGAAATGATAGGATAATAGGAAAGGGAGGAGGAGTCGGAATCTATGTCGACGCAAAATGGTCGCCATTTGTGGAGGTTATAGACGAGTTGAACTGTATTACAGATAAAATTGAGACGTTGGTCTTAAAGATAGCTAAACCAAATCATAGACATTATACAATTATAAACATGTACAGGACACCAGGTTACAATATTCAAGAAATGTTGGAGTATATAAATACTGCATGTTCACATAAAACGGTAAAGGATACTGAGATATGGATATTAGGGGATATTAATTTAGATGCAAAAAACAGAAAAGACCCTAGAAATAAAGAACTCATGGACACAGTTAGAAAATACAGTTTAAAGAGATTAATAAACACCATCACAAGACCCAACATCGGGAACAGTACAAGCATTGACGCAATTTTTACAAACTGTGATTTTCTTAAACAGTCAGGTACATTAGATATATATCAGAGCGACCATCTAATAGTCTTTGCAGAAAAAAAGAAAATAAAGGGGGAACACAAAACTGTGGAAGTATTAAAAAGAAATTATAAGAAAGTAAACGAAGAAGCTCTTGAAGAAAAAATTAGAGAAAATTTAGAAAACAAGCGCGATAAGGATGTGGACTTACAGTGGGACACATGGTTAGAAACCATAACTAACTACTTAGATCAACATGCTCCATACAGGACATGCAAAACAAAAACCGAAAATACCCCCTGGCTCACAAAAAGGATCGAATCTGATATAAAAAGAAAAAAAAGACTGTGCAGAAAATATATGAAACTTTAAAAAAAGGAGAACAAACGTGAAATTTGTAACAATATATTAACTGATTTAAGATATTTGAAAGGAAAAATTAGAAGGGAATTAAAATATGCTAGAAAACTATATATTGAAACAAGTATAAACTCAAACCAAAACTATATTGGAGGGTGGTTAATGGGTTAATAAATCCTAAAATCACAAACGATCCAAGCATATGCTTTAAAACGGAAAAAGGGGATAATATTAGTTTGGATAAAGGCTCAGAATTTATAAATACTTTTTTTTGTGATATTGGGGAAAATCTGAATAAAAACCTAGATAAAAATAACATGTTACATACGGTACAAAGAGAAAATAAAAATGGATTTGAAATAGACATAGGAAAAATTACAGTAAGTCAGGTAGGTAAAATAACTTCGAAAATAGATGTGGAAAAATCGTCAGGTATAACCGGAATTAGTTGTAAATTAATGAAGAATATTTTGCTGAAATGTACAGATCTATTGGTAATACTTCTAAGACAGTCGGTTGGGACTTGCATTTTTCCGAAACAATGGAGGGAAGGCAGGATTAGTCCCTTGCCGAAACAGGGTGATTTGACACAAGTAGGAAACTGGAGACCAGTATGTGTGCTGTCAATAATATCAAAAATCTTGGAACGAATTATACATACTCAACTTTACACCTTTTTAGAACATTCAGAATATTTCAATAATAAACAATATGGATTTAGAAAGATAAGAAGCACAGGAGGTGCTGTTCTGAAGCTGACACAATATTTACTAGAAGCAAACAATGAGGGAATGCTCTCCATGGCCTTGTATATAGATATCAAAAAGGCCTTTGATTGTGTAAGCCACGAGTTATTATTATTTAAATTAGGTGAATGTGGGGTGGGGAAGTACTTATTAGAGTGGTTCAGATCGTATTTGAAAGAAAGGAAATGTTATACTGTGTATGGTGGAGTAAAGTCTGAGACAAGGGATATTAAATTTGGTGTACCACAGGGTTCCATACTGGGCCCTCTACTGTTTACAATATTTATAAATGACCTTCCAAATGTTATAACAGATGCTGAATGTATTATGTATGCAGATGACTTGGTTGTTCTGGTAAGTGGAAAGAAACTATTAGAAACAGAACAGAGGATGAGAGTAATGGTGAACAAATTGGAGAATTGGTATGCAGCCAATGGTCTCACTATAAATGTTAAAAAGACAAAATTGGTGTATCACGGGGCAAAGGTAAAAATTGCCGAGAAAAATCGAGGAGAAATTACGATGTTAGGACAGAAAATTGTAACTATAGATGATATGAATTATTTGGGGGCAGTAATAGACACTGAATTAAGGTTTGAAAAACATGCGAACAAATTAGTTAAATCTCTCAATGATAAATGGTTTCTATTTAGAAAAATTAGGAAATATATAGGTTTAAGTACAGCTATAACAATAAACAAGACATGTATCCTCCCCCTAGCAGATCATTGCGCATTTTTAATTAGACACTATTTATCAAAAAACCGGATCAAAGAAGGATTTTAAAAAGGCGGTCATGAATAAATTATAAGTACAAATATATGAAGTCATCAAAATATGGTTATTGGGTATTAAGCATATAAATGTCATTGATTGTGTGTCACGTATCAACTGTAATAATTGTATCACCCATAATGTTGATCAGACAGGAAGTCAGAGTATAGATTGTATGTATGAGGATTATATGATTAAATCTACTCTGTAAATAGATTGGGCCTGACCTGTCTTTCACCATATATTTACTGTATTGTTCATGTAAAATGTCTGTATATCTGTTCCTGTTTTTCGTGAATGGAAGAACGAATCCTGTATTCGAAATCATGAAAATAAAACCCTTTTCAAAAAAAAAAAGTCCTCCTCCTCCTCCTCCACCACCACGCTTGCGACTGGTGCGGGAAAGAGTGGCTGTTTGTTTGTTTGTTTGGGTAGTTTAACGTCCAATTTGTTCAATTAGACTTACTTTGGTTTTCTTTACTCAAATTTGCATATCCTGTTGGAATAACAAGCTATGCTGCCTGGTTAATCCAGGCACCTTACTTTTCTCAATCATATCTTATCGAAAATCTTACATTCCCTGAGGAAGTCAAGAATTTCTTTCTTGCCAGTGTTATGGAAAACACTGCGCATTGTTGTCACATTCTTCGGGAATTTCTTCCTGCTCCCTTTGGTGGCCTGACAATGTAGCACAAGATGTTTTACACTCAGCGGAGTGTTGCATGTCTGGCACACAGGTGCTACTTCACCTCTTAGGAGATGCCCATGTGTCAGTTTGGCGTGACCGGTCCGCAGACGGGTCATTTTCACCTGTTCAGTTCGTGTCAGGTTGTCTTTCCTAAAGTTTTGGCTAGTAGCCACTACAATTTCTCGTAGTTTGTTGTCTCTGGTGCAGTTCCAGAGTTTCTGCCAAGTTTTGTGAATGTGCTCCTTGGCCATTGGTTTCAGGTCTGTATGCGGAACCGTGTGGGCTCCAACTTGTCTGCTTAATCCACTTTTGGCTGCTTGATCTGCAGCTTCATTTCCTTCGATTCCGATATGACTCGACAGCCAACACATGGCCACCTCTTTGCCATGTTCTCTCTTTAGGTCTGTGTATGACAGTTTGATGTCTCTGATGACAGCATTCTTTGCATCATGCTGTCCAATGGATTGTAGACAAGATTTAGAGTCTGAGAAGACTATAAATTTCTTGTGTTGTGACATTTTCATCCAAGTCAAGGCATGCAATATAGCATTGGCCTCAGCAGTGAAAATGCTGCTCTTGCCATGGAGGGCTTTCTTCAGGTCGCCGTATGGTGTATGGACTCCATAACCAACGCGGTTACCGTCTTTTGAGCCATCGGTATACACGGGTACATGGTCTTTGAAACATTTCCTTATGGTCTCATAGTCCTTCAGAAAGACACTTTCAGGGGTGTCACCTTTCTTGATTTTTGCCAGGTCAAAGAGGATCGAGGGAGTTACCTGGTCCCATGGAGGGGTTTCAGGTGGCCGCTCACCTCTTATTCTTTTCATTGGGATGCCTGCTTCTCGGTATTGAGCTCGTGCTCTGACCGGGAATGGTTTTATGGCATTTGGGTTGTCTTTGTACATTTGTTGATTTTCTTTGAAAATCAAGTTGTAGGCTGGGTTTCATAGATTATTGTAGAGACAGTCCCTCCCGTCGCAGATGGAGTGGGGGGATTCCTGCTTCTACATACAGGCTTTGGGCAGGTGTTGTTCTAAATGCTCCTAGGCACAGTCGTAGACCTTGGTGCTGGACAGGTTTTAACCTGTCCAGGTAAGATTTTGCTGCTGACTCATACACAACTGATCCATAGTCCAGTCGTGATTGGATGTACATCTTGTACAGAGTCAGCAGTGTTTCACAGTTAGTTCCCCAGTCAGGGTGACTGAGGACCTTCAAGAGTGGCCGGACGAGTGACAAACCTCCTCCTCAGTGTCCTCCTCCTCCACCACGCTTGCGACTGGTGTGGGGAAGAGTGGTTGGACGAGTGACACAACCTCCTCCTCCTCCTCCACCATGTTCGTGACTGGCGTTGAGAAGAGTGGCTGGACGAGTGACACAACCTCCTCCTCAGAGTCCTCCCCCGCCAAGTGCTCGTCCTCCTCCTTCACCACGCTTGCGACTGGCATGGAGACGAGTGACACAACCTCCTCCTCCTCCCCCGCCAAGTGCTCGTCCTCCTCCTCCACCACGCTTGCGACTGGTGTGGGGAAGAGTGGCTGGACGAGTGACACAACCTCCTCCTCCTCCTCCCAGTCCTCCTCCTCCTCCGCCATGTTAGCGACTGGCGTGGAGAAGAGTGGCTGGACGAGTGACACAACTTCCTCCTGAGAGTCCTTCCCCGCCAAGTGCTCGTCCTCCTGAGAGTCCTCCGCGCTTGAAACTTGCACAACTTTCACAACATTCTGCTCCTCTTCCTCCCCCCCCAACAGTCGCGGGCTGCAATTAAGGTTAAAACAATTCATATATCTCAGCGTTTCAGCCATAGGTAAGTAACGAGTATGAGGCATTGACATTTACTTAACACAAGTAACCTCCCACCCTTTAAAGAGGGAGTGGGGAAACAATTCATCTCTCTCGTTATTTAGTCACAAAAATCTAATACCTTAGAAAAGTACAATACCAACCCAATGTTGTTTCTAAGTATCAATCTAAGTCACCTAAAAGAAAAATAAATTTCAGGTAAAAATGGCTGAATTTACTTTAAGTTGTTGTGAAAGTAATGGCCATGTGAGGCCAATTAGTAACAGATAAAAACACACATTGAGGTTTGACTAATCATCTTCACAGATAATAAAGTGCATATTATAGATATGGAACCTACTGCGCAATGAAATCCCCTTCACCCTGCTCCTCCTCCCCGTTTACGTATGCATCTGCATTCCAACCATATTCCGGCTCCACCAGTGCCAGTCCTGACCAAATTGAATTTTTTATAATATGTCAAGTAAGCCCACGCATTTGTAACTCAGGTGGTAACAAAATGAGACTACGATACAAAAGTGTGTAAATTCTCAAAGTAAAGATAACTCATGCGGTCTCGGACAAAAAGCCAAAATAAATTCAACGCATGTAACTGGCTCATTATCACAAGGAGAAGAAGAGAAAAACCCCACTAAATAAGTGGAAAGTGTCTTCTGTAAAGTGTGAAGAATAAGGGGGCCCTACCACCTACTACAACGGGCTAGGATTAAGTCCCCTACAGCGCCGTGTGTCGGCGATGGTGTCAGCGACACGCGGTGCTGTCCGGAACGCAATCCTAGCCCGTCGTAGTAGGTGGGAGGCCTTATTGCGGTGACAACCCGCCACGCTCTGCGATTAACCTTCTGACGGGCTATGACGGGCTACGTAGACCCTCTACCATTAACCTTTTTTGTTGTAGTGCGTTGGCGACAAAACCTGACTAATTGACTGGTCTGTCAGCGACACCTCCAAGATTTTTTCACTTTGTCGCCGACGAGGCCAAAGGGTTAATCGTAGACTTTGAACCCAAACAAAAATTGTATCTACGTAATATTACAAATCACCTGCCACACGGCGACGCCCACGATACTTCTCCATATATCGCCTTTTTTTGGCATTATGTAAAAGGTTTTCTTCCTCACTCCTGTTGGCCTTTCGCTTGTTGTACTTCTAGTGAACGCACAAACAGAATAAGTCTGTGTTAGGCCCCTTACCGATACACTGTCTAGCATTATTGAGAAATGTCTTCACCACCATGTATTTACTCACAGGAAAACTGTAAATGTACCCCAAAAGAAATCTTTATTCTTGAGCAACAACATAAAGTTGCCCTTACCAGTAGACTATTCGTTATAGTTGCGGGAGCTGGCACCCCAATTTACAAACGAGATTTGCAGAAATAGCGTTAGATACATAAACCGTACTAACTTTGAGTCTCTGTTTTTCACTCTCCCAGTAGGTCACATCTCCACGCTTTCTCTCCCTCCACCTGGCTACTGCCAATCTGTTGGCCTCTTTTTGTGTGGCTGTCAGTACTCGTTTAGGCATCTACACAATATGGAAGAGGAAGAACCATGTAGTAATAACGTTGTTTAACGTGAGTTTCACACTCAAATTTACCTAATAACAACAAATAAGCGACGGGCCGACACACACCCACTTTGCTAAAAGATCTAAATCGCCTACTGGCACCCTTCTGCCGCCCCACCAAAAACAAAGCTGGGTGACACCCGTCCCAGCTAAGTACACAATTCAAGACAGAAAATTGAAGTACATGGAAGAATTAAACATGAAATTTGTGGAATAACTTGTGCTAAGGAGATTATCCTACCATACTATGTAGTCTATTCCAAGTTATGTGATGATTAATGTGTCCTACCGTGTCCGATTGCAAGAGTGTCTTCCGGAAGTGGGTGCGTGTGTGCGCACACTACCACGGTATGCCATTGTCCGGTAGTGTACACATACACCACTTGGGAAGGAAGGGAGAATTTACTTTGTGATGTCTCGTTTTTCGTTGTTTGTACTTAATGTGGTTACACCCGTGGCCTTGACAGAACTCAGCGAACTTCTAGGACGGTCAAACTTGGACTTGACGGTAGAATCAGCGGTAGATCCAAACAAAACCGTCAACAATGAAGAATTTTCGATGGGAGATGTTTGTGAAGACTCCATAGCGATTGTCTCTATGCAGGTCTACCCCATAGCGTGTAAGTAGTAATGTTTACTGTCGGGAAAGAGCTGTGCACCATATAATTTTAGAATATAAAAATCGTATACATGTCTTGTAATTATCTGTAAATTATTCTTTTATAAACAAAATTTGAACCTTTGTATGTGGTAGTTTGCCAAACTTGAGTGAAAAGGTCTTGCGTCTTCGTATCCACACATTTTTTTGTGCACATAGCCTTAACTTTAGGACCTCACACTCCAGAGGGCCCTTAAAGTAATCTACCCAATAATCAATGGATAATTTTGGTGTTTTAGTTCATGAAATAATGTTAACAAAAGGATGTTAATAAATTGGCAATGGAAGTCGCGTTTTATTTTCGCATTTATTAGTGTCACAGGAGCAACATTCGTTCGAGACAAGTGATTTACAACCGGCAGTGATGCACGCGGTCTCAGTAGAGCTGGACGAGGATTCCTTCAATCACAGTAGGTTGCACCAAACATTATGTGATCTACATACACTCTCCAAGCATAAGCATGGGCGAAACTAGGAATTTTAAACCCCATTTTTCTAGCTCTCCTGGCAAGCCTAACCTTAACCCATTCACGCCGGGTGACATCTTGCTGCATCATTTTCACATTAATCAGCTTATTTTTAAGTAAACCTTGAAAAAAATTGCTCAATATACATGAAACTTCCCCAGAATCGAGCTATAACATATTTCATAATTATGATGAAATAGATGAAAATGTATACGCAGTTTATAATGTAATGTAATGAGTCTTCCCATGCCTTGGGTAGTGTTAATAAAGG
The DNA here is from genome assembly GCA_950022655.1 of Alentia gelatinosa. Classification (NCBI taxonomy): domain Eukaryota; kingdom Metazoa; phylum Annelida; class Polychaeta; order Phyllodocida; family Polynoidae; genus Alentia; species Alentia gelatinosa. Next base: position 46,647,798 of record OX465581.1, read on the forward strand.
TGTAACACACAGCAATCACACCTAAAGTGTGAACGGTGGGTGTGATTGCAGGAGAGTTGTTTTTTGACCAATTAAATTGCTAAAACAAGCTAGGGTATTCTTTAAACGAGTCTGAGTAGTCAAAACTTTACAGTTGATAATAATCTTGGTTTTTAACTTGGAGAAGGATAAGCATATCATAGCCAGGCCTGTTATTTTGGGTATATCGGTGTTATCTGAGCTATATCTAAAGTATCATTTAGGTGATATACATGTATGATACATCAAATTGGAGCTGGAATACCATACAATACGATAATATCACAGTTAACCTCCCCCCCCCCTTTTTTTTGCAGTGGATGACATGCTTGCCGGTGTACAAGCCGTGGAGGAGCGGCACTTGCTTCGTGTTTCGCCACCAGAAGAACAATTCCTGAGGCAGGATATCGTGATCACTGGCAGAGAAGTGGGAGCCCAGACTGCAGAGACCGGGGTGCCAAGGGCAAATTTATGACCAACAAGAGGCTCTTGTGAGGGAAGTGGCGCGATTAGGCGCCACCATCGGGGGCCCTGTTTTTCAGTCACGATAATCGTTATTACCGATACCCTAAGATCGTATTGCGAATGTATGACATTTTGGAAGTCAAAAGATGGCGGGTGTTCTATAGACATGATCGTAGTGTGCCACTCACGATCGCCGCTAAAAGTATCGTCCGCTAAGACTAGTATAGAACTATAGTTCTATAACAAACCACTGTGCGTATATAGAGGATTTCCCGTGCTCCCCATACGAATAAGCAATGAATTAACACGAGTAAGGGATACATATGACCTATAATCGTACCAAATATGAAGAAAATCGGCTGCACCGTTCTGAAGTTACCGGTGTTTGAATTTCATCATAGAAATCGTCTTGTCACCCTCCCACCTCCCGTGCGCAGTGAATGTCGAGGTCACTGCATAAATTAGTGTCACATGAGCATAGGGCTACACTGGCCAACAGAGCAGAGATTGCTATGACGAAATTCAAACGCCGATAACTTCAGAACGGTGCCGCCAATTTTCATCATATTTGGTACGATTATAGGTTATATATATACCTTACTGGTGTTAAAATTTCATTAATTCCTACGGGAAGTGAAGTTGAAAGGCATTCTGTATGACATGTCCATAGATGTCTTAGGTCTAAGACAGTTTGGGAGACAAATTTACCCACGTGACCTTCCATGTGTCGTGACTATAGCACACTTCACACCGCCCTACGTGTCGTAGAGCGGCGATCATTGTCCAACCCTCTAAAATGTCTCGACTATAGCACACTCACAGCAAAAACATGTCGTTCATAATGATTGTCGTGACTGAAAAACAGGGCCCAGGCAGATTCAGAGGTGGGAGCCCGAAATGCAGAGACCGGGGTAGCTAGGGCAGACGACCACCAAGCGGCGCTTCTGAGGGAAGTGACGAGATTGGGCGCCACCATCCAGGCTATTTTAGAGCGCCCCGTGTGCACCTTTGATGCAGCATTCACAGAAGGTAGGGTCTAAAAGTAAAACCACCTTGATTACATTAGTTTCTTATGCTTCCAGACCCAATGAGATTTATCCATTAATTTCACCATTTTAGTGTAAACCGTAGTCACCTTCCGTTATAATTTAAAAGGTCCAGCCACCGAGTTGTTTAGAAAAGGTGTCCCCACAATAAACCGATAATAGGAAGAGTACTTAATATTTGACATGTTATATTAATACAGTGCTGTGTGGATGGAAGCACGACCTGGACAACCTCAAAAGAAAGCGCTTCACCTCCTCGCATTGCCAGACCACCACAACCCCCACATGCAATTCAGAGATGCAGACTGAAGAAGTAGCCTCAACCAGCTGGGAGTCTCAAACACTGGTTGCCTCATTTGTGGAGCGGGGTACCCAAATGCGGCAGCTACTGGGTTGCCGTCGACATGTACAAATACAGATGACACCGCGCACCGATATCTACTCCAGGCACACACAGATTTCGGTACAAGCGGTGGATATGGGTACTCAGTACTCCCCCCCCCTCCCATAGAAACATCACAAACCGAATCATCAGCTACAGCAGGTCCGTACAATCACCAATGACCACTTGTTAATTAACCCAGGTTTGAATTATTGATGTGATTCATATTTGTTTGTGGATTTCAGATAATTAACTACATTTCTGATTGACCCGTAAATTGTAATAAAATAAGCTGGAGAGGAAACAAAGTATTGATGTTGATCTGCACGAACTTGTACCTTATAATTACGAAGTTTTCCTAACTTGGCTATTAGTATATATTGAACATATATCTTTACCACAGCACCTGCTGGACAACAAACGGGAAATGCTGAGCATGTAGACCATATTCTGCAGTTCAGCGCCCTTGCATCAAACCGCACAGGCAATGCCGAAGTCCGCCTCGCACCTGCTCTGGGAAAAACTCGGTGGCTGGAACAGGTCGTTTCGTCCAGCTCTACGTCTACTACCTCAAGTGGGCCGCATTATGAAGGTGAGTGACTGAAGACTATGTAGACTTTAATTGCCATTGTGAACGACATGTCAAAAGCATTATAAATGGGCGACTTTATTTGGACAGCTGTTACCCACAAAGTCAGATTTGCAAATGCCACACAACATGTAAATATGTTAGCGGGGGGACATGTTCGCCCAATAAGTATGGGGGAAAATGAATACAGGTGAAAAGTATAGTCCTAACAGAAGGTTATGATGACAAGTTTGGTACAATTAAATAGGGGTTAGCAGGCGGGCATACGGTATAAGTTGTTAACCCACATGGAGTAATATAAAGCTAGGAATTAATACTTACTTTTATATCCAAATTGAGGATGGGCGTCGAAAGGGCTTTAATAAATGCCTACGAAAAAACTTAAAGATGATTTATTTTTACTTTCTTAATGTAGTGCTAGTACCGGATACGGAACAGGAGCCTGAGTCCTTGGAGAGCATGAGTGGGCCGGATTGCGTGAAGGAGAGTTTGGAATCGGAGCCACCAACTAGACCGCCCAGTGTCTGCCGTATGTATCCAGAGTTGCCAATTGAGGGAATGCCAGCACACTATGAACAGTATGCACAATATATAGGAAGTGTCGAGTCATCATCTCCAATTGAGTACGGTCAGCGCTCGGTCTCGAGTTGTTCCGATGACCAACTCAGCAGCGCTGAACAGACGGGGGCCAACGACACTGTACTACGGGCTTTGAGTACTGTGAGCACTAACGATGAGAGGGAGGCCAGAGAGGATAGTGAATTGGGAAGTATTGAGGCGAAGGAGAGTGAAGCAGAGGACGAGACTGGATGGGGAAGTGAAGAGGAGAAGGACAGTGAGCCGGAGGAGGAGCTGGAGGAGGTTGACAATGATTTTGAAGGGAGGAAGACTCACTGGAGTCGATTGAGCAACAGAGAGAGTGTGTGACCTATGCCCAGAGTGAGGAAGAGATAGAGTCACAGCCAGAAGAAGAGATAGAGAACGAGACAGAGGTGGAAATGGAGGAGAGTGAAGGACAGGATAACACAAACAGCAGGGCGGGGATGGAAGAGAGGCAAGCCGAGTCATCTGACGAGTACGAGGATCAAACAAATGCGATACCACCCACGGTACCACCATCGGCTCTGCGGAAATCGGCACGTGCTCGGAAACCAAAAGCGATCATAGACTACTGAGCTGTAAACCGCCATAATACACCGTTTATATACCCCACCCACACTGTATTCGTGGGTATACTTAACATAAAGTGGTGCTATCTATTTTAACCAAATATTCTATAACAGTATAAGATTTATAGGTAAGCACGGAAAAGTGTGGTAGTTAATGCGAAGGGTGCTAACAACAAATTAGATACCATGACTTTTGCAATTATTTGGCGCTATTTGTATTTTTTACAATAGGAGATAGTGTTCGATGTAGGAAAACTTAGGGAACGGTGATCTCGGTGATACTATTGACATATCTGTTTATACATGTCCAATAACTGGAGGTAGGGGAGAGATCGTTTGGTTTGGTTAAGGGTTTTGCAGTTTACATGTATTATTGCCGAGCGGTTGCCCAAGTAGTAATATGGTTATTTTCCACATGCTTCTCAGGTAATTTCTTTCGTTGTTTAATCCCTTGACATTGGGATTTGTTTGTTTGCATAGGTCACACACTCTCTCTGTTTGGGTAGTTTATCGTCCAATTTGTTCAATTAGACTTGACATTGGGATATTTGTTACATCTTTTAAGATGGTAGAGTAGATGGTTATGGTTATGATACATGTTATTAAATATTGTTAATTTAGAAAAGTTCGTGAATATTGAAGCTTCATTAAGAGGGTGTATGTTTTTCACCAAATTTAGAAATTTTTACGCATACAATATGGTATGGGAATATATTCATCTGTACCATTTAACTTTTTTGTAGTTGCGCAAAACAGGGTTACTAGGTATGAGTAGGTGGTGGTTTTATTGTACCTAACTATATTTTTTCTGTTGTTTTTTATTTACTCGACATAGGAATACTTGTTATATGTTTTAAAATGGTAGAGTAGATGGTTATGGTGATCTTACATGTTATTAGACACGATTGAATTGTGATTAGTTTTTTAATAGTGTAGCATCATAAATGGGGTCAATGTTTTTTTACATTTTTATATTCTTTTACAACTAGTATTTTGTATGGACATACCATATTCCTCACTACGGTTGTATTTTTATGGCAGTTCTGAGAGACAGGGTAAATAGGCAGGTGGTGGTTTTACTGCACCTTACGCAAAAGTATGTGAAGGTTTTTGTACATGTTATTGAAGATGAGTTAATTAAGAAAAGTTTTTAATTAGTGTAGCTTCATAAATGGGGTCTATGTTTTTTACCCTAATTATACATTTTTTACACATAACCATTTTTCTATGGTATTCCGATATACATTATTCCCCCCTACAGTTTAACTTTTTGGACTTGTGTGAGGCAGGGTAAAAAGGTATAGGTCTACTTTTCTTGAGTCTCAATGTATTAATGCAAATACATTTATCATTGTGTAGTGTTATGTAGTGTAGATGCAGTTTGGAAGTTAAATAAAACATCTGAAAAGTACTTTTTATTATATACCTCTTTATTTCTTAGGAGACAAGCAGTTATATAATATAACTAGTGGCTTAACTGTGAAGTACGGAAGGCACTTTTGGTGGTGAAGGTGTATTTTATTCACAAAAGTGTTATGGTTAAACTTAGTCTAGCAGAACAAAAAAAAACAAAAAAAAACAACTTTGTTCTCTATGGAGTGTAATACATGTCAAGACCAAAAAAGAGTCAGTTTTTACCCCAAATGTAATGTACAAGGAGCGCTGACAACCAAACAGGTGAACAACATGATGTGTATTAAATGTGAACTACAATTAATGATCATAACAAACTCTTATCATCTTATCTCATCAACTATGTAAATGTAATGATTTCTTCCCTTATTGCTAAGGAAATACTGTGACTGCTCCGCATACGTATATACAAAATTAAAGATTAATGGAAAATATGTACATCTGGGGGAACAAGCGGCAGAACGGCTGTAGCTGAGCTTGTGTATCATGTAATGTAATGATTTACCCTAATAAAATCTATAAAAAAACAACAACAAAAACTTCATTCAGGGTCTCTGAACAGGCGATTAACAAAATCCTCTCTACGAGTCCTTGCTTGTTGGGGGGGATGTTCCTGGGCTCGGGAGGGAGAGGGCTCGGCTGGTACCGGAACGGGGTTGAGGGGGAAGTCGTCATAGGCGTCATCGGGAGCCATAGGCACACGCACCTCTAGGCACAGGTTATGCAGGCAAATGCACACGTTAATGATCTTCACGCAGTGGGCTGGCAGGTGATAAAGGTAGCCCCTGTGATCGTCGAGGCAATTTGTTCAATTAGACTTACTTTGATTTACTTTACTCAAATTTGCATATCCTGTTGGAATAACAAGCTATGCTGCCTGGTTGATCCAGGCATCTTACTTTTCTCAATCATATCTTATCGAAAATCTTGCATTCCCTGTGGAAGTCAAGAATTTCTTTCTTCCCAGTGTTATGGAAAACACTAGGCAATGTTCTCACATTCTTCAGGAATTTCTTCCTGCTCCCTTTGGTGGCCTGACAATGTAGCATGAGATGTTTTACACTCAGCGGAGTGTTGCATGTCTGGCAATAGGCCAGGTAACGGGTTCCTTTTTTTTTTGGTGCATTATGGGTAACACCTTCATTTCTTGCACTTTTCTAGCAGAGATCATGTACTCTACTTCTGTTAAAGATCTGCTGGGAGAGTGCCAGCCTAGACTTGCCTCAGATCCCTGTATCCTTTACCTTTTATTTCATTCATTTTATCTGGATTTGTAATAAGCCTGCAGGCCATACAGCCAGTACAACAGGACTGCTGTAAAACATTCAGCAGCAGTATTTCTTCAGAATAAAGCTCTGAAGGTAGTAAATCGTTAGTATAGGAGAATAGAAGAAAAAAGACTTGTGCAAGTCTATGTTGAGCCACGAAAGGTAGCATGACTGTCAGTACAAGATCTTTCTCTAGTAGCTCTCTCTACTCTATGGTATTATGTAAGAAGTAGTTACCAGTAGCCTTATTTCATTTGGGCAGGGAACCAGTCTGCACCATGTAGCCCAGACATACTTTGTATTTTTCTTCAATATCAAGTCATATCCTAAGTACCCCTTACCCATCTAAACATAAAAAGTAAAATGGTCACTGTCAAGTGCAAGGTAAATTCATCATTTAAATCATATATATGATTCAAAATCATATGTATCAAAAAAAAGAATTGACAAAAACACACCAAAAAAACATAAATGGGTTTTCCTCAACTGTCCTTGAAATCAGCCTCTCAAGACCAATAAGCTATTGTTAGCCAGTGGTGCAACCGCTGTAGTTCTATCTATAAATAGGTCTGATGTGGAGGTCAGAGTGAACGTGTCTGGCCCTGTGTTCCTACTCACTACGGGACTATTTTGTCGCCCCAGAATACAGGGAAGATGGAACTGCGTGAGAAGTCAGTAACGCGCGAACACCGGAGAGGACAGACGTACGTTATAGAGCAATAGGTATGTAAACTTACAAAATAACCTTTCAAACCGCTTTTAATTGTTATTAATTGTTATATTAAGATGAGGGATAGTTTTCTGACTATCACCGAGTCTAACAATTTTTGTTTTTATTGAAAACCTACCACTTTTTCGGTTTGTTTCATTGCAGCCCAAGTGCTGCCCGGGTAGACTCGAGGCTCGTCTTCACCTCCCGGCTAGTTAAGAACTTTGCGCGTTTTAACTTCACATGTACATGGAGTGAAAATAAAACCGCAACCATGTCCGAACTGAAGCTTCAAGCGGACATACTTAAGAGAGCAAAGGAACAATCTAATGATGTTCCGTTTGCTGTGCCTTCCACCTCCACGGAAACGGTAATGGCGCCCGTGGAGCGTGTAGTTAGGGGTTCAAAGAAACACCCCATCTCTGACTCAGACTCCTCGGAGGACGAGCAGAGAAGAGCGCATAAAAGAAGAAAAGTGTATACAAAAAAGGCACGAAAGCTAGTCTCCACACCCTCGGGCAGTGAAGATTACGCTAGGCTTTCACACTCACAAAGCGACTCAACCTCCCGCTGCAGCTTAACACCTGCACAGAGGCACGCACTCAAAAAAAAGAAGCCATTATGCAACCCAACACCACCCACTCCGGACGCCTTAGGGTTGAAACTTATCCAGTCACTTATAAATCACACCATTCTCCAGCCAAACCTAAAGTGGACAATGAAGACGCCAATTGCCCCGGCAGATGATTATACTCATGAAGAAATGAACAATGAAACAACGGTACAAATCGAGGAGGAACCCGTGCAGGGTACGCGGGGAGACCCCGTACCACAACAACCCGCACCCGTGCAGGGTACGCGGGTACAACCCGTAGCCCACCAAACCCCCACGGAGGGTGACGCTAAAAATCAAAACAAAGACGAGAAGAAAGTGGAAAACTTCGCTACCGCAAAGCCAGGTGCTATTACCGCAGCCGGGATTTGCAGATTTGCTGAAGTGAATAAGCCAAAATCGTCACCTGCTATTGACGATTCTTTGGCTAACTTATTCAACGCTTACCTAAACTCCAACATGGACTATAAGGAAACGAAATCTTTGGTCGACAAATACCCACCGCCATTGAATGTCACAAGCATGGAAGTACCAACCATGGAGGAAGGTTTTAAGAACTCCAAGGAGTTCGATTCAACATTCAAGAAACTTGACCAACAGTTAGTATTGGCTAACCAAGCTATGATGGCCTCGTATACGGCAATAATGCCTTTGATAAAGTTGGCATTCGAAAGAGGTGAAGACGATAAGGAGCTTAACGAAGCTTCAGACACAGCGGTAGACAGCATACGTTTGCTTTTTTGTAGCAAACACAGCGATTATCAAGAGACGACATGAAGCATTTAGACCTAAGCTCGCAAAGGACTTAGCTGAAGCCACAATCAATGCAAAGATAAGTCCGAAGACACTCTTCGGAGACGTAGTCGACACATCGATTAAAGATGTCGAGAAAGGCGAGAAGATGGCTAAAAAACTGTTAGCCAAACCTCCTACAAAAGAAAAGTCCAAACAAGTGAGACCTTACAACAAACCATACAAAAGATACAACAACCAGATGGGGTTTCGCAACCAAAACCACCACTTGCAGAACAAGTTCCAAAACAAGAACAATCACTACGGGTACCAAAACGGATATCAGAACAACTACGGGCAACGAAACCAGAACCAGTACCAAAACCAACAGCAGATATCTTGGTACAACAAGAATCAGCAACAGACACAACAACAACAACCTCAAGCGAAGAAGAAGTAGAGGTATGTGAGAGTGACATGGAATTTTCAAAATCGAATTTGAAAAACACTCCGGCCACATTCAAAGCAGGCCAGACCAAAAACTTTCTACATTCGTGGAAAAAAGTGACAAATGATAATTGGGTTTTAAACCAAGTAAAGGGAGTAAAACTGTGTTTCTTATCTGAACCTATCCAAGAAAGAATCCCACACGAGTACAGACTAAGATCTGATGAAATTTCAAAGGTTGATATTGAAATAAATGACATGTTGTTAAAGGGAGTGATAGAAAGAACAAATCACTCACAGGGGGAATGGATATCCAACATATTCACTAGACCAAAACCAAACAACAAAGTTAGAATAATTTTGGACTTAACACAATTAAACAAGTACATAGAATATAAACACTTTAAGATGACCACCCTAAACACTGCCCTTGACATGTTAGAACAAGACGATTACATGGCATCGATTGACTTGAAAGATGCTTACTATTCAGTAAGCATCACACAATCAGATCGTAAATTCCTGAGATTCCGCTGGAAGGGTGAACTATTTCAATACACAGTCCTACCTAATGGCCTAGCTTGCGCTCCCCGTATCTTCACGAAGATTTTAAATCCAATTTTTTCATTTGTCAGACAACAGGGAGGTAGTTGTTTTGGTTACATCGATGACTCTTTGGTCATCGCTAAAACAAAAGAAAAATGTTCAGAAACAGGGTCGTTGCTCGCAAAAACACTAGACTCTCTTGGGTTTGTCATCCACCCGTTAAAATCAGTTTGCACACCAAAACATGAACTACAATTTCTAGGTTTTATTATAAATTCAGAGAAATTATGGGTAACCCTTGGAAAAGATAAGATAGAAAAATTTGAAAATGCAGCAAACAAAATTTTGTCAGAAAACACAATCACGATTAGAGAATGTGCTATGATGGTAGGTCTGATGGTAGCCTATTCCCCCGGAATAGACTACGGACTTGCACACGTAAAATCCCTCGAACGCGACAAAAATGAACATCTAGCAAAAAACAAAGGAAATTTTGATAAAGAAATGTCAATCTCTCATATGGGGATACAAGATATCTCATGGTGGTTATCAAACGTACACCAAGCAGTAAGAAAAATTTGATCCATTCCTCCTGACATGGTCATAACAACGGACGCGAGCCTAGACGGGTGGGGGGCCCATAGGAGGTAGATGGGAACCTCAAGAAATCAGTCACATCAACGTCCTAGAACTCAAAGCAATCGAGTTAGCTCTTAAGAGTTTTTGTAGAGAAAACAACGTACAATTACACATACTCACTGATAATACAACCGCCATGGCGTATGTAAGAAAACAAGGAGGTGTAAGATCATTGGCTTGCGATACAGTAACCAAAGACATCTGGAATTGGGCACAATATACAAATAATTGGATTGTTATTTCTCACTTACCGGGAGTTCAAAATGTTCTGGCAGACAAAGCCTCTAGGGAGTTCAAGGACAACCTAGAATTTGAATTGTCAGAAAAGATTTTCCAAAAGATAATCAGTATTTCCGGTATCCCAGACATTGATCTTTTTAGCTTCCTTCAGGAATGCAAAATGTGAAATATTCTGCTCCTGGAAACCAGATCCAGGAGCAACATATTTCGATGCTTTCTCTTTTTGTTAGGTAAACATTATAGGCTATGCATTCCCGCCTTTCAGCCTCATCCTGAAAGTAATCAGAAAGATCAAAGAGGACAGACCAAAACAGATCGTTCTCGTCACACCAGACTGGCCCAGTGCAGTCTGGTACACTCCTCTGATCCAACAATCGAAGAACATACGGAGAATAGGAAAGAAAACAACGAATCTGAAGATACCGCCTTCCCAATACGAAAGTTTCAAGAAAGGCATTCCACTAATTATTTCGATGTGGTAACAAAAGGTTTGATACAAAACGATAAATGTGAAAAAGAAACAGCGAAATTTCTCATTCAGTCCTGGCAACCATCCACCCAAAAATCTTATAACACCTATCTTCAAAAATGGGATAATTTTTGCACAAAAAAGGGTATTGACAAATTCGAGCCAGAAATACTTCAAGTCTGTGAATTCATAAAACACCTATCAGACGAAGGGTTTGCATACAGATCGATCAATACGGCAAGGTGTGCCCTGTCATTTCTCTTACCTACTTTAATAAATGGCCAGACCATCGGTTCATCGTTTTGGGTGAAAAGAGCCGTAAGAACTGCGTACTTACGAAAACCCCCATCCCCAAAATACCACCAATTTTGGGATGTATCGCTAGTTTTCAACCTTTTCAAGAGCTGGAGAGAAAACAAAACACTAAAGCTAGACCAACTAACCAGAAAATTCGTAGTACTTTTTCTTTTAATCTCCGGCCAAAGAGGCCAGGCAGTGACTGCTTTATCAACCCAGAACATGTCCACGCTGCAAGATGGCAGCATCAAATTCGTATTGACTGACCTTATGAAAACGGCAAAGACAGGAGATCCACTCCGAACGATAATCTTAAAATCTTTCAATAAATGCAAAACCATTTGCATTGTCCAAACACTAATGGAATACCTTCAGGCCACCGCGAGCCTCAGGACTTCACCACAAGTAGTGATCTCATTCCGGAAACCGCACAAAGCAATACACAGGGATACCGTATCCCGTTATGTCATTCACACCCTTACCCTATGTGGGATAAACACCAACAGGTACTCAGCTCACAGCACCAGAGGTGCAGGCACCTCGGCAGGTGCTAAACTAGGTGTGGAGGCAAATGCCTTGTTAGCGTACAGTAGTTGGAAATGTGAGCGCACAATGGCTCGACATTATAAGAGGAAGGTAGAAAAGGCCACTCCAGATGTTTCAGTAGCGGAAGCTATCCTTAACGATAATGCCTAAATATATGGAGCGATATATATAAATACCGCTCACAAATTAGTGCTAGTCTAAACACATAATTTTAAGGAATATATATTATACAAAACATGCATATTGCCTAATGTTAACAAAACTAGAAATAAGCATGGACTATGTACTTCTCTATGAGAACCTGTACTACATGGTGCCAAATGCACTCCTGTGATTATTGATTGTACCAATGAATGTGATCTCTTTTTATAAGATATTGATATGCTATATTGCCAAATGCACAATTGTTGATTGTTAAATGTACCAATAAGATAATACTTACGTGATACTTACGTAACGCACTGAAGTGATTCCAATGGTAGAATATAAGGTTTATTTATATACTACCTTTTCTCTAGTCAAGAGAAATACATTAAAAGTAGCGATGGTTACACTTAAGATGCCTAATGCAATAAACTGTGATTTTAAAAAACTATGTAAAAACCAAATATCATATGATTAGAGGATTCTATAGGAATTACAAAAGTTCCTAAAAGCCGTAACATTATATTACAGTATAATTTTTACAATGTACTATGTTACAAGAAAGCAAAGAATCCGATATAGACTGTTTTATATCTATAAAACATATTACATACAAGAACTTGTAGTTCAACTATGAATAAAATTTGGATTTTCAAGAAATATTGTCTTGGTTTAAACAAACATGGGAAATAAATAGATAAAATAAATTCCACAACTTTAAAAATCTTCCCTGTATTCTGGGGCGACAAAATAGTCCCATAGTGAGTAGGAATAGATAATTACCCGAGGTACTTACCTAGTACTGAAGGGGAATTGATGTTCCTACGAGCCTAGGGCACTATATGTTGCCCTAGGATAACAGGGACCCACCAACCAGCCCCATTGGCTCCTCCTACACATTTTAATAATTGTGGAACTTTATATTTAAAAAGGTCTCACTACATCTAATATTTTCCCATGATTTAATTTATTTTATCTAAAGCGGTATTCTTGCTCATGTACTGACTTCTCACGCAGTTCCATCTTCCCTGTTATCCTAGGGCAACATATAGTGCCCTAGGCTCGTAGGAACATCAATTCCCCTTCAGTACTAGGTAAGTACCTCGGGTAATTATCTATTTAACATTGGAGCCTATGGGCTTGAAGTGACTTCAGGTTGTGTAATGGCAGAAATTTCAGCAGAAAATCAGTTTGTGATGCCTCCTAATGCACAGATTGGAACTAATAATGCTCTCTACCAATGCAATGCAATGAGATATCTATTGGGGGTGGCGAGGTAGGCAGGGGGGGGAGGGAAGGTTGGAAGAGAGGGAAGGAGGGGAAATGAAGTACCATAGGCACCAGATTCAAAACAAAACTGAAGGTAGAGAACTGAGAGAAAGAGAAGTTTTATACAAAATCACATTTAGTTATGAAAACCAGGGCCAATTTTCAGTCGAGACGATTGCTAGCTGAGATCTGCTAAGATCTGTGAGCGATCCTGAGACCGTTTGGGAGATCAATGGCTGCAGGTGTTTTTCAGTCATGGTCTCAGCACGCCATAGCGGATCTCAGGCAGATCTCAGGTTGTGATCATTTAGCTGAGAACCCTAGCGATCATTTCCTGCCAGGTACAAGACTCTGTGATTGGAAATTATTGATTTGAGACACTTCAGCTTATTCAAATTATACCATATTTACAGCGAATAATTGTCCATGTCAATTCAATCGAATACTAAGATTTCATAATTTTCTATTAAATATTTGAAGAGTAAGACATGTTTTACTTTGTGAATGGGTATTGTTGTTATTCATGTATATGAAGTGACCTTGACCCTACGCTGCTAAAATAAATTGAGCATTACAGTAGGTATACACAAGCTGCCTGAGAGGTGCAGTACCTGCATTTTTCAAATTTCCAGACAAACATTTATCACGGTCTTAATAACCACAGGAATACAATGGAATTTGGATAAAGGTATGTCAGATTGTTAGTACCCTCCAATCAAAATATCTTCAAATTTGAATAAGTTTTAGCAACTGAAAAAATAAGTTATGACAAGTATCAATTTGTCTCAGGTTGAGACCGTTTGGGAGATCATTTCACTTGAGATCCCTTCAGATACTCACAACTGAAAAACACTAAAATCACCCGAAACAGTCACATCTCAGTCTCAGACTGAGATCCCCAGAGATCGTCTCAACTGAAAAACAGTTTGGCCTCCCAAACGGTCTCAACTTAAGATCGTCTCGACTGAAAAACAGGGCCCAGGTATACAAGTACGTACCAGTAAGGTAATATATTTTTATTCTATTATATACCTTCAAATATAGGTAATGATGAAATGAAATACTAAGATAAAATGTATATACCTTACTGGTACATACTCACATATCGCGTTTCTTTTGATAAAAATATTCCACGAGCTCGCAGAGCGAGTGGAATATTTTTATCAAAAGAAACAAGGTATGTGAGTATGTACCAGTAAGGTAATACATTTTTATTTTATTATATACCTTCAAGTATAAGTATTTGATGAATTACAGAAGGAAATCTGCTGTCCAAGCACGATTCAAAGTGTGCTGGTATATCTGTTGACATCTTAGTGAAAGTCAAGCACAGAATATGCTCTAAGCACATTTTTTACTCTTTTTTTCCCTTCAACTCCTGTGATCCTTTGCACACATAAATTAGCGGAGTGCTGCAAGTCACTGCCAGCATTTCATAAGTAGGTCAATGCAATTTTTTTCAGCCAATCAGAATTTGTATTCAAAGTAGGGTGGTACGTCATTTTATACCACATACTGTGCCGGTATATATTTAATACCAATACCCTAGCAGAGGTTGGTATTTGTGTAACATACTGGCACAGGTATATAATAAATTTGGAAATGTGACGACATCCAAGCACAATTCAAAGTGTGCTGGTACATCTGTTGACATCTCACTGGAAGTCGAGCGCGGGATATTCTCCCAACACAATTTTTTACTTTTATTTTGCTTCAGATCCAAAGATCCTCCGAACACATAAATTAGCAAAGTGCTGTAAGTCACTGTCAGTATGTCACAAGTAGGTCAGTGTGATTTTTATTCAGCCAATCAGAATGTGTTTTCAAAGTAGGGTGGTACATCATTTTATACCACCATACTCTGCTGGTTTTTTTTTTAACCCTTTAAGATGAACTTACCGACATGAATATTAATACAGTAAGATATTAATATGATCAAAGGTAAATGGGTAGCTCATGGCCTGTAGGGTCAGGAGTGGTCATTGCTCCACCTAGCGCACTCCTTCCCTACTAGCGCTCCCTGCGCGCCCCCGCGTGCGAGTCACGTGAACTAATATGTCACGTGGCGAAGCACACACCCACGCTCTACCTCATTCTGTTCCTGCTCGTCACTACGCTCACACCTACTATATTTTTCTCCTTGGCCCAACGCTGTTCGCGGCACCGCATACTCCACGGGTATCGGTCCGAGACCGTCAGGGCACAAGTTAAATACGGGTAAAAGCATAAGGACAGGTTCACGTGAGGATGCCGAAAACGCGCGCGGGACCGAGCACGTCCCAGGCTCAGGATGCGGAGGTATCTTCGGAGTTGACCGTCACGCCGGCCAACGAGCACGTGGAGTCAGCCTCGGAGGTCAGGAGCGTAAAGACCACCCGCCTCGTGGCCGTCGAGACGGGCCTCGCCGCGATGGAGGACATGAAAACCCAGATAAGCGGAGTCCTGGCCGCCATCAACCGCCTAGCTGACCAGAGGGCACCGGAGGCAGCGTCACGACCGCCGACTGTACTGTCTGCCGCTGAGAGACGAACGCAAGATTGGGCCGAGGACCAAGCGTCACGTGTGCTGCCGCCACCACGACAGCTGCGGGAGAGATATGGCGCGGACTCCTACATCCAGCGGGAACTCGACCGGGAGGCGATAGAGCACGATAGGATGGCCGGTAAGGTCCATTCAGACTTTGTTTGTTTGTTTGTTTGGGTGATTTTACGTCCGGCCAACCGTTACAAGTCCTTTCCAGACTTCCTCATTATTTACAATCATGGATTCATCCAATTGTTTGTATACTTACTCAACTTTGGTCTATTTGTAGCAGTGGGACCCTATGCCCGTTTTAGTTTACCAGTAAGCCATACATGTTCATCGACCGTGAGGGGGTCTACACCCTCTCACAGAAGCTGGAGGTGAGGGGGTCTCTAGGGCCCATGGAATACGTAAGTGCTTTCCTTGGTCTGCTAGGAGATGACCGAGCCATAGAGCCAGCGGACAAGGATTATATGTTCAAGCACCTTCACCAGGTGTATATCGACGCACAGTCACCGCCGTGGGCCGGCGTGCGGAGATGGAGCCAGTTTATTTTCGACCAGGTCGAGACCGGGAGGATCAGTTGGTCGGACTATGCCCTGATCCAGGAGGAGCGGGTCCGGCTCGCCATGACGACCGGGACCCAGACCAGCGGACAGGAGAACGGTGGTAAGAGCCGCTCGAGGGAATTGCCGTGTAGGCAATCTAACTCGGACCGGGGATGTCGCCACAGGAGCGGGCATGAAGAAGGGGCCATCAAATGGATTCATATATGTTCGTACTGCGATTCGGTTGGAAAGCAGTGCGGGCATTCTCTCCATGCCTGTAATCGCAAGTTGGGTTTCACCATGGGATATAAGAACCAGCAGGCCTCCCCTCCCCCGCCGGCCCGGCGGGCGGCCCAGGTGGCGTACACCCCTCAGGCCGGATATACGATGAGGGCGGCCGACCCCGGACCGGATGCGCTGTACCAACACGGCGGTCAGCCGGTGGCAAAAAACGGCCACGGTGCGCCCCGCGAGTGATCGGAGCGCACCCCACAACAGGATGCTCATGTGTGCCTACAGCCCAGACCCCCGCGGCTACAGGATGCGGCACACGTGAGATCACACAACCACCATCACGTGCACCAACAACGGACAGGAAACGGCCTGCGGCCACGTGGGCCCAGGTGGTCAGTCGTCCCTGCCCAGTTACAACCCCCTCCGATGCCCCTGCCACGTGTAGGGCGGCCGGGAGGGGGGGGAGCACGTGACGTCATCGCGACTGCAGCCATCCCGCCACGTGAGGAGGAGGCGGCCACCAATAACAACAACAATATCCCCGGGCACGTGGCCGGTCCGGTGGGCGTCGCCCTCCCGGGCTCCCTCTCCGACAGCGTGGCTGGCCACAGTGGCCCGGTCACCCCCAGCACCCTGGATTTCAGCGCAATCGAGGAGGTTTGAGGCACGGGCATCGTGATCGCCGGGACTCGTACGGACCGGGAGGCATTCATGCTACACCACCGCTCAGAATGGCCTGCCATGGACGGGAGCGCACCGCCGGCCCACGGTCACATATACCGGGCCGTGCGGGCTACCGGACTCCCCAACACTATGTGTAGCAAGATCACCCTACCAGCGGACTTACGGCTACGGGCGTGGGAGAAATACCTCACGGGCATGCGAGGGAAGCAGGAGCTGCTGGGATTCATACGTTTTGGATTCCCCCTCGGGTACCTGGGGCCCGTGACGGATACCCGAGGGGTCCTGAATCATCCCAGCGCCACGGCTTTCCCCACGGAGGTAGGAAACTTTATAAATAAGGAACTCTCCTTTTAAAATCTCCTCGGACCGTTCGCGGGGGCACCGTTCACTCCATGGTGCCACGTCTCACCATTGATGTCCCGGGTGAAACGGGGGTTGAATGTGAGGAGTTATTACCGATATGACATTCCCCCGGCAGCAGAGCGTCAATGCCTTCGTTATGAAGAACTCTGTATATGGGGAGGAGAGGGAGCACAGTCTCCCTACCATCGACGGGTTTGTATCCAGTCTCCTGAGATCGGATCCCTCAAGTTACATGGCCTCCATCGACATCGCGAGGGCCTATAAGAACTTCCGGTGCGACCCCCTCGTCTGGCCCCTCCTGTGCTTCATGTGGGACGGCGGGTACTACTGCGATACGGCATTGCCGTTCGGTGCCCGCGCGTCCTCGTATCACATGCAGTGTGTGGCCGATACCATCGTCGAAATTCTCGCCGGAAAGGGGGTGGAGGCGGCCATGTACCTCGACGACCTGATCCTAATATCACCATCGAAGGAGAAAGCGACCGCCCGGGAGCTCTTCCGCGAGCTGGGCCTCCCCGAGGCCCAGGACAAAGCGCAGGCGCCGTCGCAGGTCATCCGCTGGCTGGGCATTAACATCGATGCCGCAAACATGACTCTGTCGGTGCCCGACGACAAACTACAGGATGTCCGGCAGCACGTCGCGCAGAAGCGCTCACTTACCAAGCGGCAACTCCAATCCGTGCTGGGGAAGATACTGCACGTCGCCAAGTGCATCCGCCCGGCAAGGCCCTTCGTGAGCAAGCTGCTGGAGGCCCTACCTGGCATGTCAGGCTTCTACCTCAACATCTCCTCGGACATGCGGCAGGACCTCGACTGGTTCTCCAGGTTCGCAGAGGGGTGGAACAGGCATGCCTTGATCCCCAGGGGCCCCCCGACGAAGTGCATTACAGTTGACGCTTGCCTCACCGGGGTCGGAGGCACCGACGGCCGCCTGGCGTACTCCAGCCAGGTGTGCCCGGTTGCTGACCCGGTGAGTTGCATATCGGAGCTGGAAGCCCTCAACACTTTATACGCCCTCAACACGTTCCTGACGGACCAGGATCGGGGCACGAGGGTTGAGGTCTTCTGCGACAACATGGGGACTGTCCAGGCACTGACGTCGGGGCGGGCACGGAACAAAGTGCTGGCAGAGTGTGCCCGCCAGGCTTGGATGGTACAGGCCAAGCTCCAGGTTGAGCTTCTGTCCTCAACTCGGTCGCTGACACCCTCAACCGGTCGCACATCACCTCCAGCGACTATAACAAAGCATCATATTACATGTTATCGCTAAACCTCAAACCTGTCGTGCCATGTAATCATGCATCATTTGTTCCCGTCCTCCAGCTAATTTGCAGATCCGGCGCTACGCTGTCTCCAGCTGAGGGCATCTGCGCGGCAAGCCTCGGCGCGTGCCCCCGGCACGGTCGCCAACCAGCGAAGCGCAGTGACTACATATCTCGCCTTCTGTCGGAGGATGGGGGTGGACCCCCAGCAGCCGACCGTCAGCCTGCTCACCGCGTACCTGGAGTACGTCCGGGACCACGCCCCCTCTCCAGCGACCGTGGCCAACCATCTGTCCCACCTACGGTCGCACCTATGGCTGTCCGGAGGGAACATCGCGGCGACCGAGGACGCCCGGATCAAGCAAGCCCTGGACGCGATGAAGAGGGATAAATCGTATCGGCCAAATGTGAAGCCTCCCATCCCTATGGAGGCTCTCAGAGACGTCCTCGGTGGACTAATGGCCACGCCCCTTGACCGATCGACCAGAGCGGTGTGCCTCCTGATGTTCTTTGCGGCCCATGGGCAAAGCGAGGTCGCGCCGCCAAATAATCAAAGGGTTCGATCCAGACCGGCACCTCACACGGGGAGACGTGAAAGTCACGTCCACTCACGTCGCCGTGCGAAGACCGCGATCCCTTCCTCATGCACGAGGATCGGTCTCCGATAACAACTCGATGGCTCTCAAAGGAATGGAACAGACTGACCACTCAGGCTGGGATCTCACCAAGGACTTATACCTTACACAGCCTGCGAAAAGCTGCGGCGACCCAAGCCTTCCAACCCGGAGTCCCCGAATTGGAGATCCAGAGATACGGAGGGTGGCGCTCCAACGCTCACCGGAGCTACATCCGCGTCTCGAGCGCCACTCGAGTTAATGACACTCTCATCAAATCCATAAACGAGTGACATTACACTTTCGACCACCCTCCTCTCCACACATATTCCTTATGGACTCTTGGCTATTTTTTATACATTGTATTATCATGTATACCTATTACATAATACTCTTATACAGTATCAATATGTATTCCTTTACTACATATCAACATATGTGTAGATGGATACATGATCCTTGAATTTCTTTTGCAAGGTCTCATAGTGGTCTACAAATACTCTGTCAGAAGTGTCAGCTTTGGTGTTTTTAGCAAGGTCCATTATGACCAGGGGTGATTTGACATCCCATGGAGGGGTGTCAGGTGGTTCTTCCACCTGTATTCTGCGCATTGGTATGCTAGCTTCCCTGTAGAGAGCCCTAACTCTTACTGGGAAGGGTTTTATAGCATTTGGTTTTTCTCTGTAGATGTTTCTGTTTCCCTTAAATAATTAGGCATATAATGGTCAATTCTCCAAGATCGTGATCGATGACCACGTACGGTGACCAATAATTCAAGGGGTCGTTTGCATATCTATATATATCGTTTTATGATATCAGAAACGACATTAGAGTATGTAGAAATGAAAGATCTGTCAGGGGAACCCCACTTTCATGTACCTATATCTTGAGAGAAAATTGATAAACCCCTAAAATAGGCATTTGTAGCTCAAAATTCATAGATGAAACTTACATAACCAGATTTTGAAGACCTCTTATAAGTTTGTAACTATAAATATTCATCTATCTTGAATGTTTGATACCCACAAATGTGTTGCAGAACTTAAAAAACATAATAAATGTTTAAATGGGGAAATATACATGTAGTCTAGGTGTAAAAAATCAGTGGTGAAGGGTATGTCACCGTACATGGGCAAGCCACATTAAAGGTACACAAATTATAGAAAAGTACTTTTTGGGGTACTTTTTAATCCTCCAAATAAAGGAGGCATATAAATAGTCATCTGTAGTATAAAGATTAATCCTTTTATCAAATATACCACAACTAAATGAACATGGGTGGTGAACTTTATTTGGTCACCGTACATGGGCAGAAGTTATTAGGTTTTGCTCATGCAAGGAAAAGGATTTACAATATTAATGAATGATATTTTATTGATAAATAAAGTATCATGGAACCATTACCACCTGCAATCTGCAAAGAGTTCAGGCATGTTAATGCCAAGAAACATTCATGTGTTCTTAGATACGTCACCGTACGTGGGTCGGTCACCGTACGTGGGCATTATATTCCAAATAGTATTTATCAACTCTATTTTACACAGTATAATTAGAGCTTCATTTTCTGAAAAGGAAAATCTGATTCTGCTAATAAATAAAGATCAATATTTTCCCTAGGGCCTTGTAAAACCCACATGCCCACGTACGGTGACATAGGGATTATAAGGTTAAATTCATTCCACTAAAATAAGTACAAAAATAATTTTAAATAAAGATTAGTGTTCCCAACATTTACACATGTAAGATATTGTCTTCTACTATATGTTTTCACTTCTTTTATCAAGATATACCTAGTTTGAATTTTTGGTCACCGTACATGGGCATCGATCACAATCTGGGAGAATTGACCATATGCTGGATTTCTTGGATTCGATCTGACTTTGATTGCATACTGTAGAGCCAATTTCTCTCACCGCAAGCGGAGGGACCCCTGCCTCTACAAGTAAGCTTGCAACAGGTGTGGTTCTTAAGGCACCAAGGCAAAGCTGAATTGGTTTCAACCAGTCAAGGTAAGACCTTGCTGCTGAAGCATATACTATCGATCCATAATCCAATCGTGACAGGGACCCACCTTCCATCCACATATTCAAGCCAACACAGGAGAAATTTTATTGAAAATTAAAAAAAATTGCTATTTATAAGAAAAACGATGCATCACGGGTAGTTTCTTCTATATGAGATTTAATTTTTTCCTAATAATTATTGGTATTCGCGCTCTCAGGACTGATTACTACGCGGTATAGATCTCCCCATTACCCTAGGGACACTCAGAGGTGTCCCTAGGCTCGCAAGAACCTTAATTCTCCTTCATACTTCTACCAAGGTAAGTAATCGGATAATTACCTATATGCCATGGGTGCCATATGAAGTTAAAAACATGTGACATGTTACAGAAAATATACCAGGCAATTTGTAATAATAGAAAATATATTGGATCATTTCTTTGGACTGTCTTGCCCTAATTTTTTTGAATATATTGTTTCAATAGCAAGAAGTGATTACACACCACTGTACTCCACTCACACCCTATGTGTGACTGCATTGGCATGAGCTATGACAGCGCAATGTTTGGCTGAACGGCCGCGTTGCCATGCAACATGACTGCGCATCAGCGCTGAACGGGAAAACTACTATTGCTATACACAAACTAATCTATGAGTTGACACATTGTTTATAATTTTCTGATATGCCTGATAACATTGGTCAAACAAGTTATGCTTTGTGCAGATTGCCATAATTTCAGGAGGTAATATTTTATTTTTTATTATGTGAGTTTATAAGTGTTCACAACTTATTTCCATTGTTTCCCCGATTATAGGTTGATAATGATACTCCCTTTGCTGCGCCTTTGACATATCCAACACCACCCTCTATGGTATGTTCCCAAATGATGCTATAACATATTCAATTGATCTACTTGGGCAGCATTATGTGCTCCAATTAAGCAATTTTTAAATCAAGTTTGTCATATTTTTCTCACACACTTTATTCTATAATTTAAGTGTGTGATAGACTCACAATTTTGTTATTGCATATTTGTTTCAGTATTGTATTTTATCTCCATACTATACATAAATCATTATGTCTGTGGGAAAAAAATCAAAATGTCTAATAGGTTTTTTTTAGAGAGGAAGTACCTGATTTATGATTTATGTTAATTTTTACTCTTTTGTTTATAAGGGCATGCTCTACAGGCCTGAGATTGCATGTCAATTATAGTTATAGTAAAGTTGAAATTGATATATATGAATATTGTTATTTAACTTGTTGTAATTTTCAATATGGATTTCTTGTCTTTTCCTTTTCTTTGCAGGGTGGTTCTTCTCTTCTGCATCCATGCTCACAGGTGGTAAAACGCAACACTGGTAGTATTAATAGACCTCTTCTGATAATACCAAAACCATATGCTCCATCAATGAACTCTCAAGCAGTTTCAACTGTATGCACTTCACAGCCACCAGATCAATGTGCAGAGACTACACCAGTCATGAAAAACGCATCTGATTGTTTGCCTCATGTTTTGGCTATCTGTGGCTATGGCTATGACCAAATTACCCAAGAAATCAGAGGCAAAACCCAAAAGGCAACTTTGTGGTAATAGACAACTTCAGATGACGCCGAAACCACATGTTCTGTCTCAAGCAGTTTCAACTGTATGCACTTCACAGCCACCAGATCACTGTGCAGAGACTACACCAGTCATGAAAAAGTCATCTGATCGTTTGCCTCCTAATGTTTTGGCTGATCATTTTACAACGGCAAAGACCAAATCACCCAAGAAATCAGAGGCAAAACCCAAAAGGCAGATTCGTTTTCAGGAGCTACCCCAGTCATTGGAAGATAGCAAGGATGTACCCATTGAACGAACAGATTTTTCATCACTGTGGTGTGCTCTTCAAACACACAGCAGTCAAATTATGGCAACAGAAGTGGTAAAAAATAAAAAGCTTCTTCGCCTAGTTCTTGAGGCTAAGTGTTCTAAAATTGATGACAGCTCAAAATTGATGACAAATCGTGTCCGGGGTTGGTTGGTTGGTTTGATTTAAAATCCAGTTCTTACTCGCCGTAGGGACTACTTTCTCGTAGCCCCAGGCTATCAGGGAGAGTGTACCGCGTAGTTATCAGTCCCGCGCGAATACCTGGAGTAGACGGACATGCAGAGCGTACAGAGCAGGTAAATACTTTTAAACTACCGTTCTTTTTTCAATTTTCAATTAAATTTTCTGGATGTTTGAGGCAATATGACATTATTACCCCGCGGGGAATAATAATAATGTTCATTTGTTTATTTTACTAAATAGAAAATTGCCGATCTTTTCAGATCCTCTCAAACATCCCCTCCCTGGGCCGCGGCCGTTACGGGGCAGTGCACCACCCTTGCTGACTATGACAAGTTCAACAGTCTACGGGGTTTTCTCTTGCGTTCTTTCCACACGATGACGGCAAAGACGCTAGCAGAACAGACGCAATTACTAAATAATATTTTGCGTACCGAGAACGATGGAGAAAAATCACCTCTAGAGTGTGCACAGAGAGAAACCAATATGGCGGATACTCTAAACAAAGAATCGAGAAAGACACAAGCCATGTCATACTCTGATTCCCCTCCGGACGAAGAGGAATTGCTGTTCCTTAAAAGACGGAGACTCGAAAAGAAAAGGAAAAGGCCGACAAGCACATTTACCTCGGGAAGTGTGTTTCAACCCAGAGATTAAGCAGATTTGCGAACCCCAACTCTGTACAAAACCAAGATGGCCGCGGGGACGCGTCCCCCCACGCATCCCAACACCCAACCACATGGATGTTTCCCATTGACCAGGAACCGGATTATTCCCTACCTAATCCGCACGATACTGACCTGGACTTATTCTTAGCCTCAGACAGAGGATCAGTGATTCTTCCGGTTTCCTCTCCGGAAAGATGTGACAAACAAGAGGAAGAGAAAAAGCCTTTCGCAAATGCGAAGCCAGGGTCGATTACTTTGGCGGCCATTACGGCACACGAGCAAGACAACAAACTTCCGGCTTCACCATCCATCGATCCGGAGTTGGCCAGTATGTTAGATTCGTTTCTTAACACTACCGCAAACATGCGTGCGGGTAAAGAACTAATAGAAAAGCACCCTCCTAAGGAGACTGTGAAACATATGTGTGTTACGGTTATGGAAGAAACTACGGAACAGTAAGGAAATTGACACCTCGATAAAGAAAGGCGACCAACAGCTTGTTTTCGCCACCCAGGCGCTAATGGCGGCGTTCACACCCTACATTGAGTTAGCGTTCAAGCGGGGTGAGGACGACCCGGAGTTGAACAAAGCCTCCGGTTCAACAGTTGATGCAGTGAAACTCATTTTCTACTCTAATACAGCCATTGTACGTAGGAGAAGAGACACTTTTCGCTCAAAGCTAGCGAAAGATTCCGCAGACACGGTCGTCAATTCAAAAATCGACCCGAAATTGTTGTTCGGCACCACAGTACAAGAATCAGTGAAGGAAGTGGACAAGGATGGAACTCCTAAAACGAATTTTCACCCAACCGGAAAAGAAAGAAGCGAAAAAGTCGCAAGCCTCCAAATCACCAAGAAAATACCATCAGCAGGGAATGGGGTTTCGCAGAAACCACCACCAGCAAAGGTACCAAAGACAGCAGAACCAGAACAACCAGTACTACAACCAGAAACCTTGGTATCCCAACGGCCCAAACCAAGGCAACGGGAACCGCTACAACAAGCAGCAAAATCAACAACAACAACATCAACAAAAGCAACAAAAGAAGTAAAGGCTCGTGAGGCTCTTTGTAACTGGGGAGAAACAAATTCACCGGAAACTTTCCTAGCCGGCCAAACTCGTTTTGCGGCAGAGAAATGGTTAACAGAGACTAAAGACACTTGGGTGTACAACTTGATACAAGGAATAAAGATTCCGTTCCAAAATATTCCGGTACAAAATTCCGTTCCAAAACCGCACAGGTTAGCGTGTTCAGAACGAGAAAAGGTCCACCTAGAAATCCAAAATATGATAGATAAAGGTGTTATTGAAGAAACAAATTCAACCAAGGGTCAATGGGTTTCGAATATTTTCACAAGACCAAAACCAGGGGGAAAAGTAAGGATAATTCTCGACCTTACCGAGTTGAATAAATCTATCAATTACCAACATTTCAAAATGGCCTCTCTTAACACCACAATAGAGATGATCCAACAGGGGTTTTTTATGGCATCAGTTGATCTAAAAGATGCGTACTATTCCATTAGTATTCATAAAAAGCATAGAATGTTCCTCCGCTTCCGTTGGAACGGAAAATTGTACCAATTCACGGTTTTACCTACCGGACTTGCTTGTGCCCCTAGAATATTTACTAAAACGCCAGTGTTTGCAAAATTACGAAAACGAGGTATTCAATGTTTTGGTTACATCAACTCTTTTGTGATGGCAGAAACACACAAAAGTGTCTCCAAGCAGTAAAAGAACTTGCATTGTTGCTTGACAAACTCGGTTTTGTTATACACCCTGACAAATCGGTGGTAAATCCATCACAAACATTGTTGTTTCTTGGTTTCAATTTTGACTCAAACCTCATGAACATAACTTTAGGCACAAGCAAAAAGCATCAATTCGTAGACGTAGCAAACAAATTGTTGAACAAAAAGACACTAACGATCAGACAATGCGCCGGAATGATAGGCCTCATGGTAGCCTATTCCCCAGGGATTGATTATGGTCTCGCGCATATCAAAAGGTTAGAAAGGGAAAAGAATGAAGCGTTGTCGCAAAACAAAGGAAACTTTGATGCACACATGACGATTTCAGAAAAGGGAAAAATCGACATCGAATGGTGGCTTGCCCATATTCACCTGTCAGATTGAAAAATTCGACCTGACAAAAGCGATTTTACTATCTCCACTGACGCAAGCCTACTGCTGTGGCGCACATCTTCAAGGAACCTCAATAGGTGGAAGATGGCAAGAAAACGAAATCCAACACATCAACGTTTTAGAGTTGAAAGCGATTTATTTCGGCCTCATTAGTTTTTTCAAATTCCCTAATACGACCATCCACATCCAGACTGATAACACACTGTGCTATGTGTAAAAAATGGGAGGCGTAAAATCGCCCGAATGCGATCAAATCGCCGAACAGATCTGGACCTGGGCATCCTTTGGAAATTGGCTAACAATCTCCTACCTTCCAGGCAAACTCAATTGTCTAGCGGATGAGGCTTCCAGAGTTTTCAAGGACAACCTAGAATGGTCACTTTCAGACAAGATATTCCTCAAAATCGTTCAAAATTTTGGTGTTCCAGACATTGACCTGTTTGTGTCTTTTCGAAACAACAAATGCCCCACATTTGCATCATGGAAACCAGACCCATGTAGCACGTATGTGGATGCTTTTTCCATCACATGGAAAAATCTAAATGCCTATGCTTTTCCGCCTTGCAGCATGATTCTACGAACGCTCAGAAAAGCAAGGATGGACAGACCAGCACAATTGATCCTCGTGACCCCCAATTGGCCATCGGCAGTGTGGTTCGCCCCACTCATCGCCGCCACAAAGTGCTCAAAAATCGTTGGGAGAAAACCAAAAAACCCCTTTCTCCCAAAATCACAGGAAAAGAATTTCCCAAGAGGAATAGGCCTTCGTATTTCAATTCTTTAGAAAATAACCTCGTCCAAAAACAGAGTTGTGATAAAGACACTGCCAAATTCCTCATGAAACTTAACAGGATTCAACAAAAAAGACCTACGACACTTACATTGCGAAGTGGCACACTTTTTGTATTTTAGAAAAAATCAGTCAGGTAAATCCAACAAATTTTCAAGTTTGCAAATTTTTAAATTGCTCTCCGACCAAAAATATGCTGATGGTTCCATAAACGCAGCAAGATGTGCGTTATCAATTTTACTCCCAAAATTGGAGAACGGAGACACGATAGGAAAAGATTTCTGGGTTTGTAGAGCAGTTAGAACAGCCTACTTCAGAAATCCCCCACAACCAAAATATTCAGAATTTTGGGATGTCAGCATTGTTTTTAAATATTTAAAAAACCTAGGAAAAAACAAAAATTTGTCTTTAGAACAACTCACATTGAAATTCGTGGTCCTCTTCCTCCTGATTTCGAGTCAAAGAGGACAACGGGTTTTGGCACTCTTAACAAAACAACTAACATTCACAGAGGGAAATAAAGCAAGGTTTATTCTCACCAGAGTAATGAAAACCGCAAGAACTGGACAAGCACTCCAAACGGTTTTGCTAGACCCTTTTGATAAGGACAAGGACTTGTGTATCATACGAACATTAAAATATTACTTAGAAAAAACAGAAAATCTCAGAAAAAGTGAACAACTTCTACTGTCTTACAAAAAACCGCATAACCCGGTTCATCGAGACACTGTGTCAAGATACGTTCTAACGGTGCTAAAAGCGGCAGGTATAAACACTCAAAAATACACAGCTCACTCTACAAGAGGTGCAGGCACTTCTGCAGCAGTAACACTTGGCGTAGACACTAACACACTGTTAGCATACGGCTCATGGAAAAATTAAAGGACCATGGCTAAGCATTACAGTAAACCAATAGAAACAGCCAAAAAACCAACTGTAGCAACAGCGATTTTAGAGAATATGACATGATTATCATATCCTCGTGCTATATATTTATTCCCAACAACTCCCTAAGTAAATTGTGAATACTTAAAGTCAAGTGATTATACTCCCAAATGGAGTAAGGTAAAGGTGCTACCATAATTGTGATACTATTAAGGATTACTCATAAGAACACTAGTTTTAGTTGTATATCAGTTTCTATAATCCGATTTGGATTATGGCATGGTTTTTCAAAGAAGCCAAGAGGTATTGATCTCAACCTTGCCGACATATATTTATTATGTATTCATATCACGATTCTCAGGTAATATAAGGGTTAACCTTATGTATTTTTATGCCACATTTATGAAAAATACAATTATTTTCATAAAAAATTGATCTGCTCCTGTAAACATTACAGAAACACAGTGTTTATATATTACTCATTTTATATAAATGATATACCATTTTATGTAAGATGGTATGGTTCTTACAAAGACTTTGTAACGGTTATTAATTTACCATAAAGGTAAAACTTGATAATAACAGTTTTGTATTTCTCATACGAAAACTAGTCAACACTTGTAACAAGGATAAAACAAAAGATTACTTTTGTCCCATAATGTGTTCAAATAAAGAGGAACAAATGGAAAAAATATTATCTCAATGCTTTAAAACTCTCCCTGATAGCCTGGGGCTACGAGAAAGTAGTCCCTACGACGAGTAAGAATCGGTAATTATCCGATTACTTACCTTGGTAGAAGTATGAAGGAGAATTAAGGTTCTTGCGAAGCCTAGGGACACTTACAAGTACCCCTAGGGTAACAGGGACCCACCTTTTATCCCCAGCATTCCACACAATACATAAAATACTCCCCAGTTAGGAGATACAATTTTTTGCAGATACATTATTACGCCAGGCATACGCACTCTCACAACTGATTACTACGCGGTACACTCTCCCTGTTTCCCTAGGGGCACTCTTTAGTGTCCCTAGGCTTCGCAAGAACCTTAATTCTCCTTTATACTTCTACCAAGGTAAGTAATCGGATAATTACCTATTAACCATTAGAGGTTCTCACCAGACTTTCTCAAGGTTCTTTTACACCACAAGGGTGGTGATCGAATCTATGAAATGAATTTAGGAAGAAATCCCACCCCTAGACATTTACCGAGGTGAGAGTTCTTTTACTTCCCACACCACATAGACATGGTATGAGAAGGATTGGCCTTTGATATAGCAGTAATTGGTTTGTTTGGGTAATTTAACGTCTAATTTGTTCAATTACACTTACTTTGGTTTACTTTACTCAAATTTGCATATCCTTTAGGGAGAACAAGTTATGCTGCCTGGTTAATCCAGGCATCTTACTTTTCTCAATCATATCTTATCGAAAACCTAACATTCCCTGAGGAAGTCAAGAATTTCTTTCTTCCCAGTGTTATGGAAAACACTGCGCATTGTTGACGCATTCTTAAGGAATTTCTTCCTGTTCTCTTTGGTGGCCTGACAGCATAGCATGAGATGTTTTACACTCAGCGGAGTGTTGCATGTCTGGCACACAGGTGCTACTTCACCTCTTAGGAGATGCCCATGTGTCAGTTTGGTGTGACCGGTCTGCAGACGGGTCAGTTTCACCTGTTCGGGTTGTCTTTCTTAAAGTTTTGGCTAGTAGCCACTACAATTTCTCGTAGTTTGTTGTCTCTGGTGAAGTTCCAGAGTTTCTGCCAAGTTTTATGAATGTGCTCCTTGGCCATTGGTTTCAGGTCTGTATGTGGAACTGTGTGGGCTCCAACTTGTCTGCTTAATCCACTTTTGGCTGCTTGATCTGCAGCTTCATTTCCTTCGATTCCGATATGACTCGGCAGCCAACACATGGCCACCTCTTTGCCATGTTCTCTCTTTAGGTCTGTGTATGACAGTTTGATGTCTCTGATGACAGCATTCTTTGCATCATGCTGTCCAATGGATTGTAGACAAGATTTAGAGTCTGTGAAGACTATAAATTTCTTGTGTTGTGACATTTTCATCCAAGTCAAGGCATGCAATATAGCATTGGCCTCAGCAGTGAAAATGCTGCTCTTGCCATGGAGGGCTTTCTTCAGGTCGTCGTATGGTGTATGGACTCCATAACCCACACGGTTACCGTCTTTTGAGCCATCGGTATACACCGGTACATGGTCTTTGAAACATTTCCTCATGGTCTCACAGTCCTTGAGAAAGACAGTTTCATGGGTGTCACCTTTCTTGTTTTTTGCCAGGTCAAAGAGGATCGAGGGAGTTTCCTGGTCCCATGGAGGGGTTTCAGGTGGCCGCTCGCCTCTTATTCTTTTCATTGGGATGCCTGCTTCTCGGTATTGAGCTCGTGCTCTGACCAGGAATGGTTTTATGGCATTTGGGTTGTCTTTGTACATTTGTTGATTTTCTTTGAAAATCAAGTTGTAGGCTGGGTTTCTTGGGTTGGCCCTACCTCTCATAGAGTATTGTAGAGACAGTCCCTCCCGTCGCAGATGGAGTGGGGGATTCCTGCTTCTACATACAGGCTTTGGGCAGGTGTTGTTCTAAATGCTCCTAGGCTCAGTCGTAAACCTTGGTTCTGGACAGGTTTTAACCTGTCCAGGTAAGATTTTGCCGCTGACTCATAGATATAGCAGTAAATCTACCACTGCTGGGGGGTGTAGTAGAAAAGTGGCTGCAATGGGACCTGAATCAACAAAGTCCTTTGCTCTTTACCACTGAGCTAACTCCCCTGGTCGCTTTAGTTATGCTTGCGTGCAAGCATATCTGGTCTGCACCACGAGGAAGCGAGGCGACCAAGAGGGTGAACAGATTGTGTCCGGGGTAATCTGAGCTACCTTATGAAGAAGGACTTTGCCCACATGGAATCATTTTCATGGTCAAGAGTTGTAGATGAAGGGTGTAGGAAACACCCAAGCCTTATGGCAATGATGGCACACAGTCTCATTCCAAAGGATGGAAAGGACCGTATCAGGGAACATCTCCCTCGACTTGGAATGGCATATTCAATATTTCTTCAGGGTAGGATCCAGGACCTCAGCCTTGTGCAGAGAGTAAACACCATTTTACTCTATGACAACCTTTGTGACCAGAAGGTAGGATTTAGAATTTATTCCAAATGAAAATTCTACTTCATGAAAACAATAATAATTATCTCCTTTATATCATGTAACTTAACCCATTAACATGGGGTGATGCCTTGAGGCATCAACCAGGGCTGGCCAGGTGACATCTCAAGGCATTGGAATTATTACCTCAATAAACATGAAACTTTCACAGTATGTAGTTATAACACCATATTTAATAATTTATGCAAAATAAAGAATAGTATTAACGATCACATGTCATGTCACATGATACAAAGATAAGATATTCACAATATAGCCTATATACCCAGCCCCTAGTGGTATACACGGGCAATAGTACCCAGCTCCATACCTGTGTTATTGCCATGGGTACATAAGATGTTTGAAAAAAGGTCTATATGGCAAAGGATGGGATCAGACCTGCTATGTCGGGTCATATACATGCCGAAATAGGTTTCCCAATGGTCTGAATGCCTGAAGCCAGTGATCCACCAAGCAAAAGTTAGGGCTGAACGAGATCCGTGCGGATGGAATGTGAACGTCGGCTGCTCCCGCCTCTCGTCGGTTCGAGCCGGCTGAGATAATCGCCTTGGTGGATCAGCAAATAATGTCAACTCGGCTAGGGCTGGCCGCACCCACCTGAGGCAAAAATCAAGACTATGCAGGCTTGATAAGAAGTGGAGTGACAAGACTGACCCGTCTTCGGATAGGTCACTCACTGCTGACACATGGGCACCTCATGCAGGGTGAAGAACGACCCATATGCCAGCGTTGTCAGGTGCCTCTTTCGATTGAGCACCTGCTGCTTTACTGTCAAGCAACAAAGAAAAGCAGGGATAAGTACATTCAATGTGCAACATCCATGTCCATAGTTTTCAGCAACACTGGGAAGAAAGAAATTCTGAAGTTTCTTCGTGAAACAAAGATTTTCGAAAAGCTATAGAAATGAACAAAGGAGAACTTTTCATGGCCAAAAATGTCAGGTACGGGAGGTTGGCAAAAACTGTCAGCTGGCTTGACCTGTAGCCAATTACAGGGAGCAGCTTCATACTTGTCAGCTTGCTGACCTGATTAGTATGTTGCAGGGACTGGTTTGCTGTTGTCAGTATAATGTGACCGGCGGAGTGTTGTGTCAATGGTCTGCGACACAG
This sequence comes from Alentia gelatinosa, assembly GCA_950022655.1. Classification (NCBI taxonomy): domain Eukaryota; kingdom Metazoa; phylum Annelida; class Polychaeta; order Phyllodocida; family Polynoidae; genus Alentia; species Alentia gelatinosa. The sequence goes on from OX465581.1 coordinate 46,679,868, forward strand.
CCCTTCAGTGAGGCAGCACTATAAAACGGGCATAGGGTCCCACTGCTACAAGTAGACCAAAGTTGAGTTAATATACCTTTCAAGAATCAAATAGGTCAACCAATGAGTCAGTCTCAAAAGGACGTAACTTGCCTACTGAGACGTAAAACTACGCAAACAAACAAACATAAACTGCATCATGGTAATGTCCAAGAAGAGGGACTTTCATGAATCTCCGGCTCATTGGTGGTGAACAACTGCCCATTCTTGTACAGCAAGTCCAGCACCAATGACCACCTGGAAACCAAGATGAGGTGAAAAACTATTTGCACCGACTACTAGAGCTAGGGCTTGTATTCAAAAGTTTGCACGATTTAGCATATTTGCCTGATCGAAGCTGTGGCATCAGGCTCCTTTTCTGGGAAAGCTCAAGCTTTTCAAAGTATGCATATGAGATAATGCGCTTCTTGACACATCAGATCTCAACTTTGTCTGAAAAATAGGCACATGAGTTTTACGGCCTCTTTTGCAACACCAATGGCAATGTTGATGGCCATGTTGCATGCGATGATCGCATGGAGTGGGCAGTCCATGACATAAAAAAACATGTATTGCATATGGCCTCCAACAAGACTGTGACAAACATCACAAACCGTACCAGTGCTGTTGCCGGCGTCAAAGCCATTGCTGAAAACTTTGATCTGAAAACAGAGACCTTAGTGAGGTCAAAAAAACATTCCACTGCTTCTGCACATGGTGATGAGGTGGTCATGATTCAGGACCTTTGCCGTGTGCGGCCGTTCAGGATTCTTACTCGCCGTCGGGACTACTTTCTTCTGTAGTCCCGGGCATCAGGGAGATGATACCGAGTAGTAATCAGTCCCGTGCGCATACCGAAGGAGTATGGACATGTTGAGCGACAGAGAAGGTAATTACAGGCCTGCCACTGCCCTTTTGATGGAATATAGGGCTCCATATAGGGCAGAGAAAGTGAAAATATAGGGCTAATATAGGGCAAATATGGGCCTGATGCTGTAAATATAGTTCTTTTAAACCAGAGTATTGTAACGATCGGGGGCATACCTAGGGGCCAGGGGGGGCACAGGGGGCTCGTCACCCCTTAAGTGGGGTTAAAGTAAACAAAATAAAAACTTCTGTTCTGAGCAAAGTGTCACTTTATAGGGGGTATTCGTTCCTTACCTCAGACAGAGAAGAATCTCCAGGGAATTTGTCCGAAGATGTTTTTCGGAAAAAAGCTGACACCGCATTGAAACGGAGTGAGCGACAGATGGTGTTTGCAACGCAGTCCATCATGACAGCAGCTTTGTCAGCTCATAACGGAGTGAACAAAGTACCAGCATCACCCCCGCTAAACAAAGAATAAGCGGCAGTGTTCGACTCGTTTCTGAATAAAACGACAGATATGAGACAAGGGAAATCCCGGATAGATAAATTTCCGCCACCGGAAAACCTATCGAATATGAAGGTTCCCCTCATGGAGGATAGCCTTTGAAACAATAAAAGAATTGACACCGCATTGAAACAGAGTGACCGACAGATGGTGTTTGCAACGCAGGCCATGATGGCTGCATTTACAGCTTTAACACCCAAGATAGAACTTGCTTTCACACGTGGTTAAGACGACTAGGAACTGAACAAAGTGGCAACGGGAAGTGTGGAAGCCATGAAATTGGTTTTCTACGCGAACACCGCCATGGTGCGCAGAAGGCGTGAAGCTTTCAGAGGGAAACTCACTAAGGAGTATGCAGATACGATTATTAATTCGGAGACGAGTTCCTTTTCAGTGATACCGACCAAGAATCGCTAAAGGAAGCAGATAAAGGTGGTTAACTCATGAAGAAAATCTTGACAAAACCAGACAAACAGGACAAAAACAAGAAATCCCCGGCGAAATTCAATCTCAGGTACAACCAGGGAATGGGGTTTCGGCATCAACCTTACCAACAGAGGTTTACGGGACCCAGACAACCCTACAACCAACAGCAGTACAACAACCAGAAACCTTAATTCTCCTTCATACTTCTACCAAAGGTAAGTAATCGGATAATTACCTATTCATGTACACATCTTATAACAATGCTCAAACATGGAGAGTGTATTTTTGGTGCATTTAGCCGAATTCTTAGGTTACTTAAGACTCCGAGAGACCAACATGTATATGGTATAAGTTTTTTTAACAAAATTGAACATTACTCATTAAGAGGTGGCTCAATTAAACGTACCTTTGTTAGAGGCAGCTTGCCCATTATGTATCATAATACATGTAAAGATGCTCATAAGTTCCCCTTGAGGAAAACATAACATGATCTCATTGTCTATTTTTTTTTTTTCCCCCCACGGATCTGTACTCCAAACCAACAGATGCCAATAACTACCTCCACTACACCTCAGCCCACCCTCTACACTGTAAAAGGGGCATCCCATACAGTCAATTCCTACGGATCAAATGTATCTGTACCAAAAGAAAGGATTTCCTTAAACATAGCCTGATCAAGGCCGCCCATTTCCGGACACGGGGCTATCCGAGCCCCTTGCTAGCACACAGCCTCATTCAGGCTGACCGCCATTCCATTGCCCCCACAGACCCCAACTCCGAACCACCACCAAGAAAGGAAAACCTGTCCATTCTGGGAACCACGTTCGACCCAACATTTAACAGTCTGAAAAAGATTGTGAGGACCAACTGGCCTATATTGGCCTCATCCAACAGGACCAAAGAAATTCACACAAACAGACCGATGATTGCGATGCGCAATCCACCCACCCTCAGACAGAGCTTAGTCCAGGCGAAACTAGATTTTCACCCCGACCAAAAGACCCTACAAAAGGCAGCGCTCACGAGTCGCACATACAACATTTGCAACAGAAAAAACAGTCGGTATTGCACCAAACTAGACAAATCCGGTCACATAATGTCTTCAACCACTGGTGGTCGAGAATACATCGCAAAATACAATGTCACATGCCAACGTTCGAACCTGATCTATTGCATAATTTGCTCCAGGTGCAAAACACAATATGTGGGCCAGACGAAACGATGTCTTATGGACCGCTTCCAGGACCACTTCCACAAGGTGACACACAAACGCCTTGACACTGACATTGGCAGACATTTCAACACCTCAGACCACCAGGGCCTGACCGACTTGAAAATCCCATAGTGGACTTCATACATTCAAACGCCGAGAGCATATACTCAGGGACTTTACGCAACAAGATAGAAAAAAACTGGATACACCGTTTACGAACTCAAATTCCAGAAGGGTTGAATCTCATAGACACCCCTAACTATCCCACGGCTCAACGTTAGGGAATAGGATCACACACCTTTGCCCCGCCTAAAAAATTTTATGTATACGGTAGATTGATAAATTATTCCCGATGGAGCCTCCCCGTGATCGATTCCAACCTTTTGGGAATCTGTAACCTAAGCACAATAACCAACATTTTACAGATGATCACATCTTAAAATGGCCTGTCACTAAGTTCAGACATAACACTAGCAGTCTGATCATCTTGTTATCCACAAAGCTTACTAAGATGCCTGATGAGCCGCTTCCGCGAAACCTTGACACACACACACACAAGAGCACACTTAACAACAGTATAATACTGTCAACATATCCCCCAGATCTCTATAGAGACTCCAGGGTGACAGTTGTTGACACTATGATGTCACGACTGACAGTGCGCTATGGTTACGGTGGTTAGGGGCAGTTCTAATAACTGTCATACAAGGTAGCATCGCTAGGAGAGAAGGATGTCGCCTCGTCCTACACTCATTGTCTATGTTGAGAATAAACATTCTACATGAAGGAAGTGTCTGAGTACATAATTATATAAAAAAAAAAAATGGAAAGAATTTATCTTTGTGGCTTTAAAAATCTTCCGGTTGCACTAGGGCTACGAAGAGAGGTAAAATTATGAAGCAGAATTAACAGGCCTGCCACTGCCCTTTTGATGGAATATAGGGCTACATATAGGGCAGGAAAAGTGAAAATATAGGGCTAATATGGGGCTGATGCTGAAAATATAGTTCTTTTAAACCAGAGTACTATAACAATCAGGGGCGTACCCAGGGTCCAGGGGGGGCACAGTACCCAGGGGCCAGGGGGGGCACAGGGGGCTCGTCACCCCTTAAGTGCGGTTAAAGTAAACAAAATAGAAACTTCTGTTCCGAGCAAAGTGTCCCTTTAACCCTTTGGCGCCGGGTGATGCCTTAAGGCATCGCTGCCTGTGGCCGGATGATGCCTTAAGGCATCGCCGTGTGTGGCCGGATGATGCCTTAAGGCATCATTTTCTAAGACTTACAAAATCAAAGTTTATGTGTAATAACTTTGTAAATAATTGATCAATAATGATGAAATTTTCACAGGATGTTGGTATAACATTAACCTTACGATTTTGAAATACTCATAAAATAATATTAAAGACCACATGTTTTATCATGTGATCAAAAGTGAAATTATCATAATTGGCCTGAAAAGACCCCGTCCCTTGGCGGTATATACTAACACCCTACCCGGCCTTACCGACATTGCTTTGTCAGAGGTGCCCGGCGTGAAAGGGTTAAGCAGAGTGTGACCTTAAGTGAGGCGTCCCAGAAGCAGGATTTTACTGTATGTCACCTAAAATTACTCTAAATGCCAAGCTCTCTGGGGTGTTTTGCCTTCCTGACTGGATACAGATGTGTAAAATCCAAGTCCTTCTAAGGGGTTTGCCTCAAGAAGCCCCAGGAGGGGCTTTCCACTTGACCCCCACTGATCTTGCTAGGTAGTCTTAGGTATGTAGCCCCTCCCACCCCCCCTCCCTGAAACAAAATCCTGGGAACAGCTTGTATAATGTATAAATTATGACCCCCAAATGTGTTTTGCTAGGGTTCAGCTCTTTCAAGTCAAGGATGTAAGTCGGGGTCATGAAAAAGCATAGAGAATATAATTTTCATGAGGAATTTAGTGCCTCAGAGAACTGAGAAAATATGGAAAATACATCATTATTGGCCCTGGAATAGGGCTGGGGTTATGGTGAGGTTTGCAGCACTGTTTATTGGTGTGAATGAGGCCAAATTTCTTTCCCTTTTTCTTTTACACAAGAAAAATCAATTTCATTAACTGAAATTTAATACAAGGATTTCCTTGGAGAATACGAAAAGTGCCATCTCTGATAAGTATAAAATCCAAATTTATGATCCCAGGGGCTTAGCCCCCTTGACCCTCATGAGGGCTCTACTGCTGGACCCCTAGAAATATTCTCAGATAACATAAGGGGTGTAACTTCACTCGTGGAAATAAATCCCTGGATACAGCTTGTGTAGTCTTTAATGTCCAAGTTCTCTCAGGAACTACCAAGTGCCCTCAGGAGGGGCTATATCACTAGACCCCTGGCTATTTTCCCAGGTAGTGTCAGGTATGTGACACTACATATCTCCCACTCCCTGAAACAAAAACCCGGGGGACAGTTTGTATGATCTATGAAATCCAAATGTTTTCAGGGGCGTTGCCATCTGGACCCCAGTGGATTGTTGGTTGGTTGGTTTGATTTTCTTCTTTTTTTTCATGCATTTTATTAGGGTCAGTAACATACAGACGTTCATCCGGGCTCGGCATAGGCTGATCTTCCGTCCAGTTAACCATTGCAGGTTCTCACCAGACTTTCTCAAGGTTCTTTTACACCACAAGGGTGGTGATCGAATCTATGAAATGAATCTAGGTAGAAACCTCACTCCTACACATTTACTGGGTGAGATTTCTTTTACTTCCCACACCAGCTAGACATGGTATGAGAAGTATTGGCCTTTGATATAGCAGTAAATCTACAACTGCTGGGGGTGAAGGAGAAAGGTGGCTGCAGTGGGACCTGAATTAACAAAGTCTGACAACCTTGGTATTACAAGTCCAGTGCTCTTTACCACTGAGCTAACTCCCCACCCCAGTCGCATTTGTCATGCTTAAGCTTTCCTGCCCAATGCCTGCCAATATTTCCAGATAAGCTAAGGTGTGCAATCCCCCCCAACCTGGGTACAGCTTTACAAATCAAAGTGATCATGGGGGTTATGCCCCCTGAACCTCCTGGAGGGGCTTTACTGCTAGACCTCTGGCACTATTCCCAGATGTCTTAAGATATGTAACCCCCTCCCTGAATCAAAATCCTAGGGACAGCTTGTAAAATGTTTACAACCCAAGTTCTTCTAGGACTTTCACCCCCTGGACCCTCGTGAGGGGCTTTGCTGCTAGAACCCTAGCAATTTTTCCAGGTAGCCTAAGATTTGTAACCCCCATCCCTGAAACAAAATATTGCACACAGATTGTACATAATCTAAGTTTTTCTGAGGGCTTTGCCCCCTGGACCCCAGGAGTGGCCTTGCTACTAGACCCCTGGCAATATTCACAGATAGTCTAAGATGTGTAACCCCCATCCCTGAAACCAAATCCTGGGGACAGCTTCTATAATTTATAAAATCCATATGTTTCCAGGGGCTTCACCCCCTGCACACCCAGGAGGGGCTTTGCTGATAGACCCCTGGCAATATTCCCAGATAACTCAAGATGTCCCTGGATACAGACCGTATAATGCATACTATTCAAGTTCTTCTGGGGGCTTTGCCCCCTGGACCCCCTAGAAGGGGCTTTGTAGCTAGACCTCTGCAAATATTCACAGATAACTTAAGATGTGTAACCCCCCTCCAAAGAAAATCCAGGAACTGCTTATATGATCTATAAAATCCAAATGTTTCCACATTCTAATTCTTTCAGGGGCTTTGCCCCCTGGACCCCCTAGGATGATCTTTGCTGCTGGATCCCTGGCAACATTTCCCCTGGAAGTGAGTCCTGGATACAGCTTATATAATCTATGAAATCCAAGTGTGTCTGGGGCTTAGCCCCGGTACCCCCTTGGAAGTTTTTTTTAGCTGGACCCCTGCCAATCTTCAGAGTGTATCATAAAAATTGTAATGCAAGATTTCTACACCACATGATAATCTTTGTTTTCAATGATAATTTCAAAATATAGGGCATATAGGGCAAAATTGCAAAAATATAGGTAAATATAGGGCAAGCTCAAAAATATGGGGAAATATGGGGCCAGTGGCAGGCCTGAATTAAGGTTCTTGCTAGCCTAGGGACACTACTGAGTGCCCTAGGGTAACAGGGATCCACCTTCCATCCCCATTCAGCCACAAAAAAAACCCATAAAAACCTGAAACACTCCCTAGTTAGAAGATAAATTTGTCCCCATATAATTTAACCCATTCAGGGTGAAAATGCCTGCAGGCATTATGTATATGGGGGCGAAAATGCCTACAGGCAAAATGTACACGGGGCGGAATGCCTACAGGCTTTCATGATAAATTCAGGTATTTTCCACTAAATACAAGAAAAATTTAAAGAGTTTGTTTAAAATATGGAACGATATGTGTGGGAATCAATACATTTTGTATACTTTTTACAAAAAATTGAACTAGGGCAATAAAGAAGTTTTCTAGGTCACATGACAAGTGATAATTTTCTTAATGCCTCAAGGCATTCTCGCCCCCAGACATACAACCCAGAGTCATCCTAGCCCCAGTAGCTACTGGTATCCACCAACCTGCTCGCCTGGAAAGGGTTAATTTTCCTGGCATACGCACTTTCTGACTGATTACTATGTGGTACTATCTCCCTATGCGGTAGGTATTATACGCGCTAGGGACTACTTTCTTTGTAGCCCGAGTGCAACTGCCGAGGATACCAGCGCGATAGGGCTAATATTGTTTAATTATCTTTGGGGTATTTTGGGATCCGATTATTTTATCTTAAAAGAATTTTTATCTGTATATATACTCCCATTCCACCAGGCAAAAATAAAGACAAGTGACAGGTAATTAACTATTCCCACTCACAGACGGACTATTGTCTGACTGCCCAAGGATTCACAGGCGACAATTTTAGAACCATCTTAACTAGAAAATTTTCAATATAAATAATCTGAAAAAATTTATATTCTATCATACTTGTTAGCATCAGTCTTGGTATAATAGGGAAATACTTAACAGAAAAGTCAATTCTTCATCAATGAACATTTTATTCACTTTGTGAATATGAAAACTATGTGCGGCATTATATAAATTGTAATTTGTAGACCAAATTTGTATGCATGTTATGAAATGCCTATTTGACTGCTTAATAACACATCATGTGCTAGCACCTTCTAGCATAATAAATCCGAGCACCAAGCATTATAGTAGCACCATGCTAGAGAAAAATTAAAAAACTAAGCATCAACATGAACTGGGTAAAAAATATATTGAACTTCTTCTGGTAGGCTCTCCAGATATTTCTTAACTCATTCCTGAGAAACCTAAAAAAAAGAGCAGACAAAACCAGTACAAATAATAAAGACCAAGCTTCTGCAACCAAAAAGAAAATCTATTTTTCAAACTGTATGAAAAGTAGGACAAAGAATAACAAAGAGAAAATGAATTACAAACTAGATCCCAGAAATACCCAACCTAGTAAAATGAAATGACACACTGAGACTTTTAGTCTGACGAGTCCTTCCCTATGGGGGCGGGACAACTGACCAAAATCTCAACTGACACAAGACAAGTGACATACGCAAAAACAGTGTGTCAGTTGTCTCACTGGTCAGTTGTCTCACCCTTGTGTCAGTCCTTTTATATGGCAAAATCTAAAGCAAACAAGCGTAATAAGACTATGAAACTTGGTATATGCATATCATACACATAGAAATAATATCCTCAAATATCTTTTAATTTCGTTATATTTTTCTATCAGAAATATCCTATTTTGTCATCGAAAGTATCGAAGTGTGAATGATACACGGGCGCCCAGGGTGGCCGTGTACACATCGGACACATCTTAGGTCATAACTCTGTGAATATTTAGTGTAGAAACACAGATAACGACTAATAAATAGCTGGATACATGTGTGAGACTGTAAATAAGTTTACATTTTGATATACGAAACATAAAATGCGAATTTCCCGTTTTTAGTTACGGAGTGTCCCGCGAGCGCGACATTGTGTCAGTTGTCTCAGCCGGTGTGTCAGTTGTCCGACCAAGGAGTGTGTCAGTTGAGATTTCGGTCAGTTGTCTGACATTCGACCCTATAGTATACGCAAATACGGGAACGTACTGTTTGGGTCGCCCATGACTAACTGAGACTGGGACAGTATTTATATTAGGAACTCAATATGATCAAACATCTGGAACACCAATACACACCTACAATGTCAATAATATATCCAAAGAGAAAATGAATTACAAAATAAATCCAAGAAATACCCAACCTAGTCCTAGTAAAATGAAATAGACACTGAGACTGTAACCACAATCTAAAAAACACACACAAAGACAGGATTTATACTAAGAACACAATATGATCAAAGACCTATAGCACCAAAGCACACCTACAGTATCTTAATGCTTAGAGAATGCAGTTTAAACCAGGAAACCAGGAAAATGCAAATTGTTATAAAGAACCTACAGGCAGAACCGTTGTTGTGGACGAAAATGGATGCTTCACAAGTGTTCAAAACACCCGCCGTAGCTTGTTGCCGACTCTAACGGCCGTTTCCCGCCAGCGTTCGGCCAATGCCAGCTCTCCACTCTCCAAGCAGAGATCCTGCGCTCTACTACCTGTGGCTGCTTGTATTAGCATGCGATAGTTCAGCGAAAGATCTGCTGAGAGAGTGGCGTGCTACTTCTAGACTGTAGTACGTCCCGTCGTCGCCAGGGCCAGGGCGCTCAGGCTCTCAACGGTGCGTGGACGGACTAGTAAGAAGCCAGCGGCAACATAGGCGGAACGACAGAGTAGAGAGATATCTATTTTTACTCTTTGGCGGAACCCAGCCAAGTCCACGCACCGCGTAGCCCGTTCACGCCTCGCTCCGCCTTCGGGTTACAGTCTACGCACCGCGCCGCCTTCGGGTTTGAGAGCGCCAACACTGCGCCGCTCCGGTTTATCGCTCCGCAAAACCTGTTTCTGTAGGTTGCTCTAGCGGTGCAGTGTGGAGAGCGCCCTGGCCCTGGCGACAACGGGACGTACTACACTCTAGCAGTTCGCTGGTTCCCCGGGTGTCCGGAGCGGCGTAGTGTACTTTATGTGTGAGGTACCAGTGCGCCCAGTTCTACGTAAACACTTCCGCTATGGCCTTTCCTTAACTGAACATGATAATTACTCTCAGAGATTCACATTTTTAACTTCGATATGTGTAAGTTATAGAAGACTACACAAGGAAAAGGAATCGACCCTATATGACATGCAAAATTAGGTGTGAAATGGCTGCTTGAACATATTTTCTAAAAGTACTATAATATCGCCCAGAAGAACTCGCTCAGATGACGACGGACAGCAGAACTGAAGCAGCCACGTTGACTTAGATTATTGATTTTGATGATCTACAAACAAGAAGCACACAGAGGAATACCATAACCACGGCGATCTACTTATTGTAATCCCCGTTTTATAGATATATCCTGGTTTGAAACGGCAAGACTCATGGACTGATGATAGGGATAGGCACAAACATGTTCACCTGATCATTTACATCTCAAATTCAATCGTTACCGATCTGTTTATGCCCATCAATTTCACTCATCTTCGTTAAGACAGGACTATCATACATACACAAGCACATCAGAAAAGTGAGATACAAGCAAACCAAAATGAGATTGACACTAAAATTTCTCGTCAAGTCTTTCGTTGCGGTGATAACAGTAATGTTTCTCCTGCCCATCATTATGAACCAGCTCGACTCACAGGAGATGCAAAACGCGAAGAATTCAGAAAAAAGTAATAATAAGGTATCTATGATTGTATTATTCTTATGCTTTTTTCTATTATTTGCCCATAGGTCATCACATTGACGGTCTTACTTTAGTTTATGGTCATCCAGGGACGTGCGGTATGATTGTTAATAAATATATTGTATTTGTATCATCTTCCACGTGAATTAATATAAAATATATACTACGGTACGGTAGATAGAAAATAACCTTCATCAATTTGTGAGATGAGAATGATCAATGTAATGCAAGATATTGCTAATATCATTGATATTGTAGTGGGGTGGGAATCCAGCAGTGTTCGAACATTCTACGGAAGGTGGCGTGGAGAGCTGATCCTTACTGTGTAGTGGTTCCGGACAACGCCGCACACGAGAGTGGCGCAGCGGAAACCGGGATTACGTAACACTGGGTATATATATATTCAGCGTTCACAGTAGGTCGACAGGCTGTCCCTGTGCATCTCTTCTTCGGAACGGACCCTTGGGCCCTCACTTGGCAGGCGGGTTCTCGTAACCTTCCTGGTGGTTAGGCGAGTCTTTTAGATTAGCCTCTCCAGCGCTACCCGGCACATCGTGCTGGGGTACTGTACTTGTGGGAAAGATCTTCCAGATCTTTCCGGGAAGTAGTTGTTAATAAACATTCCTGTTTATTAAAATCGTGAGTTGTGTTGTGTGTGACTAGGTTCGTGCAAACCTGCCAAAAACCGAACCGACCTACGTAATAGCTTGTAGGGTGGGATCCTGCCTGGAACTAGCATTCCAGAAAGGGGTTTTCCAATCTGCTAGACAGGTGGCGACAACCACAATATTGTAAGAGGTGTTAGGGCTTAGGCCACTCTCACGCCTTGATCATTACCCCTAGGCAAACACTGTCCCCAGCGACCGCTGGAAATTCATAGGTGGTGAACCAGTTGTAGACATGTGTAATTTTTACCCACTGAAGATCCTTTTTGTCTGTAAAATTTTGTAAATGCAACATATTCTTGAACACTCTAAGGTTCGAAGTAAGCGGCCGAGAGAATTCGATGAAGATGATGGGGACAAGCTCAAGTTTGAGCAGGCAGAAGGGCAAGCTATACAAGGAGCAGATACGGTTTTACGGCAGCCAGCCCATGATAACGGTGATGGGCCTGTCCTGGAAAAGAAAGATAGAGAAGAGAGTGTACTTTCAAAAACCTACGGGCCAAAGGCAGTTTATAAAGCTGGCGTCACAGGAAACTTTGAACCAACGATTCAGTCTCAGAGAGGACCAGGTCAGTATCCACATAGCATTTGTTTTTGTTATTATTATTACAGTAAAACCCCGCTTCTGGGAATCCTTGCTAAAGGGCAAACCTCGCTTAAGGGGTCAATTTGCTCAGAACAGAAATTTTTATTTAGTTTATTTTAACCCTGTTTAAGGGGATACCCCGCTTAAGGTAGGCACTTACCTAATTTTTAGGACTTGGTTCTATGCACTCTAGCTAGTGATCTATGGATAGATCTTGCAAAACTGATGAAACTTTTTGAATGAAGTCTTTATGCCAATTTAAAGCAAAGTTATGGCCATTCAAAAACCTGGAATTTAGCCTATCGTTCTGCCACAATTACCCATAGTTAAGAGTTTAATTGTGATCCAAATTTTGTGATCCACCAAGCTGGTATCAAGAGTCATTCAATTACTTAAAATACCTATTTTTCATGAACTATTGAAGCTAGAAATATGATTTAAAAAGTGGATTGAAGGTCATCACAAGGCGGATGTAACCATGCATGAGATGATCTTTTCCAAGGTCAAGGTCATTTTAAGGTCAATGTTGGTACATTGTATATGTGAGGATGTTGGGGCTGCTTATAAAACATAGTGGGCCATGTCTAAATGGAAATGTTATGGCATATTCTATATCATTTTTAACCGTAGAACATGTGCAAACTAGTTATTTTTATGTGCAACTTGATCTTCATACCATAAAATGCCTCTAAAGTTGGGCTTTAATTTCACTTGACCAAACCCTTGTTTTTTTCTCATCTAATCATTGATATATTATATGCATGTGATAGATCTCATCAAGCCCTTCAATATAACACCCTAATTGCCTTGATATTCCAATAAATAGCTTCAGAATCAACCTTTGAAGATAGGTGAGGTAAAAGGTTTCCTTCAAAGGGTTGATCACAATATGAGTGCGAACGGGAGTTATGTTAGTGCCTATTTAAGGGATCCGTTTGAAACTAGCCGACCGTATTGGCTGACGGATACCCACTTTATCAAGAATATTAAGTTGCTCGGAATGAATACTATTATTATCATTATTGTTATTATAATCATTGTTGTTGTTGTTGTACTATAATAGCCAATAAATACAAATACACAAGTAGTTACTTAATTACGTTTGTGGCAAGATGTGTTTATTATTCATGGAAAGCAGCCTAGTTGAAGTACCTAAGCTGTAAAATTCCAAGTGGGGACTGGACCAACTGGTGTGCCAGACAAATTTAGGGGATGGTTATACATCGGGCGGGGGGTGTCTGAACGATACGCTCTGTAGCCAGCCTGCTTCGTTTTTCAGCGGGTGACCGACAGACCATACGCTTATTTAAAATTTATATCAGAACTCTGTCATGATTTGATGTGGGAACTTCAAATAAAGATCAGTAGATAGCTAAAGATATGCGGAAAACAGTATGTAAGTTTATATTTTGAATCACGATAGGCAAAATATTATTATTTGTCCTTGTTTTGTTATGCCATTCACTGCAAGTTTATTATTTGTCCTTGTTATTATTTGTTATTTGTCAATATTATTATTTGTCCATGTTTGTTATGCCATTCACTGCAAGTGGGAGAACGTCGCCTCCCAAAAACAAGGCATAGCATCCACTTTATAAATCATATCGTCCAAAGCGTTCTGGCTACCAAGCGTACTGTCCAGTATTCCTCAGGGGCTGGAGAAGCTGGAAGGTTGTAAAACATGTTGACTTTGAAGGCTTGCTCATTGTTCATTTCTAAATCATGAATTAATTCAGGCTTTTCCCTCAGCATTTGTTAAAAAACGATTAACGTAGATGAATGTTATGACACTATTGTCTTGATCTATTTACCTGATATAAACGTACATGTACATATCAATTGTGTCTTTTTATTTAAGGCGAGAATGGAGAAGCGGTCTATACAAGTATGTCTGAGAAACCAGATGCTGACCGGTCAGTGCGAGAGTTTGGCTTCAACATGATTGCTAGTGACAAGGTTTCCATGACCAGGACTATTCCAGACACTCGACTCGATGAGTAAGTAATTCATTTTATACTTTTGTGCGAACGTCACTCAAATACTAGTATATATTATATACATGCTCACTGTGAAACACTTTGTCTCACTAACGAAATTAAACGCCAAATCGCAAGGGGACCCACACTGCACCGCTCAACCCAACATATTCCATAGATTACTTAAGCGATGCAGTGTGATATCGATCATGTGATGTCATCGCGAAACTAGGTTGCCAGTTCCGGCGGATGTTCGTGGACGAGAAAGATTGAATGGGTGCCACGTTTTTAACCGATTTGAGGTATATAAAAGTACGAAAACAACCTGACTGTTGTCAGAAACAATCTAAGTTCTCAGTCAATCATCCCAACTATGCGTCCTGATGTCCAGGTGGGGCAAAAAACTAAACTACCAAGAAGCGCAACTCTATGGGACTTCCGGTTACCGGACTGGACAGTGGCGCCTCACAGTGGTTGGCCTGTATGAACTAAAGTTTGGGGATGCTTAAGACTGTAAAACATTCTAAAAATATGCAATATCAAAGGTATAACTGAAATTCTGAGGTTGAATCTTGGGAAATTGATACTGCAGATAAACCCTTACATTTTTGTTCACAACATGAAGCACATTCTCTACAGTATGTGACAGAAATAAAGCAAATCCCCACATTATTTCCGCTCACAAACGGCACATGATAGTGCTACACATTATGTGTAATCTCTAACCTAGGCTAGAACATAGATAATTTCATTTATAGACAAAATCTTCACAACAAAACACACTCAAACCTATCTGTATCTCTGGTTGTATAGTAAGTGGTATTACTATTTCAGTGAATAAAGTATAAACTGCTACGAGATTATGTCATTGCCATGGTACACTGGCCACCAGAGCAAATACTTGCTACCCAGGTTTTACTAGTCATGCATGATAATTTGAAAATCTAAGGCTATTCTCCGATCCGGACTGGAAGTAGGTGGCGCTACGAACCGCCTTGGCGGCCATTTTGGAGACACACCTCCGCAGTGCTAAGCCTATGAGCCGTTTGGACGTCCATTTATAATACTTTTTAAAGTGTGAGGATGTTTTAAGTACTTCTGAAGAATTTCTCCTGACAAAATCAGACTTCCCTCGCAATTTCAGATCAAATGACTATGTGGTAGCTCCAGTTAGACTACAAACGCGATGTCAACAAATCGTCAAAACAAGCGATTTTCTACGAGTTGGCACGTTAAAATTATGTCTGAATAATGTAAATAATCCTATTTCAACTATTACCTGTACAGAATGAACAAGAGAAGGTCGATTAATACAGTTTTTCGCCATTTTAGACTGTGACAGCGCTTTGTATTCACCAGGCAAGATGGCGGATCGGTCCGTTGTCAGGTGAATTTGCATGATTTGGAGGGTATTTTGAACCGGAAGTGTCAGGCCGGATCGGAGAATCAGAAGTAAATACTAAGAAATAAGTTACGTATCATGTTATTTTCTAAGTATCAAAACATGATATATTTTGAATATCACACACATTCAACAAGTCTCCCGTACCAAATGCTATTCTCGGGAGTGGAACATTTAGTTTCTTTGACAACCGCTAGGGGCAAAGGGTATTGCCAGTTTCAATCACCCTAGCTTTCTGTTATAATCGCTCGACCAGCGTTACGAAAATCGATGTTTGAACTCTCTGTACATGATAAATATGGGTAATTAAAGGTAGTTTGATGTGTTCCTAACAAGATATATCAAAAACCTTTGCAGGATAGAAGTATGAATGCTTAAATTTAAAGATTTCTTTACTTTTGAGCAAGTTTTTATTCTGACAGTTGTAGCAGCCTGGCATTGCAATTTCGGCAGATTGCTGGAAATAAGACCAAATATAACGATCTCTGCAAAACGAATTGATAGAAATAAAAACAACAAACATCTTCCCCAGCTCTTCAGCCATATGACATTTTTGTTTGATGTCTCTATGTTGTATATTTACTGAGATATCACCAGAGATATACAGTGGATTTAACATTGGTTTCAATGGGGTGAAAAGTTGTTTAACCCTTGGTGCGTACGAGAGTGCACTGCACCGCTTTCGGTAAAATAAATTGCAGAGCGAGAAAAACGAGTAACGCAGTGTACCTTCGTGACGTCAGCACCGCTCCCGAGAATGCTGGATTTCAGTTCATACAGGTCAACCACCATGTTGCGCCACCATCCACGCAGTGTCACGTCATAACATGGGAGTTGTGCTTCTTGGGTTATAGTTCTTTGGGTGAGGGGACATATAGAAGGGATGGTTGACCTTGAACATAGATAATTTCGCCAACAGTATGGTCGGTTTCTCCTGTTCCTGTGCACCACTCCAGACAAGTGAATCTGAAATTCAACACTAGGGGCTCAACATTGCTGTGCATGTGTATGCCAATTTGCTTTGTTAAACTGATGGAGATTCCCTGTTCATATTACTTTTGATTTACTTCAGATACATGTATTTAGAAAAAGTTCCCAAATCTAATTATGTCTACCATTCATCTTCAGGCTAAATGTAGGTTCATATTGGGTCCATACCGTACACCTTTTTCTCAAAATCAAACATCCTCTATTATCAGTATCCACAAAGAATAAAGACCAAATTATAGCAATTGTGCAAATCTTCGACAATAAACCAATCGATCTGCCTTTCCAAATAATGACCATCAGATGCAAGTACTGGCAATATCCGGAAAAGCTTCCTACGGCTAGCGTCATCATCGTCTTCCACAATGAGGGATGGTCGACACTGATGCGCACTGTACACAGTGTGATCGAGATGAGTCCAACACACCTACTGAAAGAAGTCGTCATGGTCGATGACTTCAGCGATAAAGGTGTGGTCATAATCCTCTGCCTTTCTACACAAAGCTTATATCCATCATCCTCTTCCCATAATCGGACTTTCTACTCCTAGAACTAATCATATTTTCTTGGAAACAATCAGTTCTCTGTTGGTTTAAATTTGTATAAACAACTATTTGTTGTGGGAAACATCTCAATCAATAATTTGTTGTAAGAATTTTTTTAATTTTCATTTTCAAGATTAGTGTTGTAGGATATCAAAGCAATAATGATATAATAAATGACTTTTTCTCTTGCTTCCATAGTGCATTTAAAGGACAAACTAGAAAAATACATCGAACAATTTCATGGAAAAGTGAAACTCTATCGTAACGCTGAACGCCTGGGCCTCATCCGCACTCGAACCCTCGGTGCTGAGTATTCCACTGGAGAAGCCATCGTCTTTTTAGACGCCCATTGTGAATGCAACCGGAACTGGCTTGTACCTCTGCTGGCTCGCATAGCGTATGACAGGTAGGCTGCTGTTGATATTGAGCAACACTGAACTTGGGAATTTGATATTCGTTGCTAGGGGCCATCCATAAAGTAAGTACTCAAAATTTTGAGCCCCAACCTACATGTCCATCTTGTACGCGGTAGAATAAAGAAGCGATCTACACAACATTTCCAAAATTGGTGACACCCCCTCTATGCATACATACTTTATGGATTGCCTCCTACTCATAGAAACCTAATACAAGGAGGGTATGTAATTAGTTTTTGTTTTGGGTTAGGACATTTTTGTCCATGCTAAGTTATGTAAAAAAAAATTCACAGGAGAATATAATATGTGTTCATTGATTCGCTTATCTCTAATGCTCTTCATTAATATTTCGATATGTATACTTTGAACCAGTAGCACTGGGGAATAGTAAACAACTCTATGACGATACAATTACTCAGTGTATGACTGATATATTACATCTCTAGTATATATCTTTTAGTAGTAACATGTATATAGATTTATATGAATATACATTTCTCAGTTGAAATCGATGTTTTTGAGAATTCACACCAAATGTGTGCACAATATTGGTCGCATTTCTTTGTAAGTATAATTTTCAGGATGTGAAGTAAGTTTACTTTAAAAGGTAACCACTATTGCCAGATACATGATCCTTAATCTCACGTTGTTCTCGAGCATTCTGGAATGTCTTTATGTCCCCAAATTTTCTCACAGGACTATTCTAGCCGTGCCACTCATAGATAGTATTCACTGGGAGAATTTCCGCTACCGTCCCGTCTACGCCGCAGGCACTCATTTCAGGGGCATCTTTGAGTGGGGCTTTTTATACAAAGAGTCACGTGTTCCTCAACGAGAACTCAGTAAACGAGACTACGACAGTGAACCGTACTGGTGAGCCTTACTGCACATGTGCTGGGGAGGTGATGTTTTCTTGTCAGCAACGAAGGCGTTAAAAATGGATTTAGCATACACGTAAATTCTCTACTTTGAAATTACAAAAGTTGTTATAATCAGACTGCTGAACCACCCTATTAACCCTTTAACAAAAAAGAACCTAAAATATAAGTTATGGGAATTACTTTCGAAAAAAGTATTACATGTTCCTGAATTTCGTCTAGGTAATAAACACAGTTTTCATCAAGATAGTTACCAATCTAAGCTTCATACGAAAAATGCTAACAGCTTTTATGAATTGAAAGAGAGCTATCTTACGTGTATGTTATCCATTTTGTAATCTTGTGATGGTTGTTTCCTATTTACATTTCTTTTTACTGATAACATTTACATAATGGGAACCAAGGCACTGCACTTGGTGTTGAGAATATGGTATTTTCTGGTTGACAGTATCATTCTTCCATAGTCACCCTTGTTTTGGGGACTTCTGGAATAAAGACTATTTTAACGTCCAAAGCATTTCACTAAAATATAGTCCTGTTCCCATCATGTCATGTCTTATCAATATTGGCCACTCAATCATACAATGTGTGGTCAATATAAATTGTGTGAACTTTACTATAGGTGTCAGAACGTCTTCAACAGAATGCTTCTCCCAAATCCTATCAATCAAAATTATTAAACATTTTCGCCCGTATGCTGGCTTTCTCTGCTTTTAGAACCATTATGACTGTGCCTATAATAGACGGGATAGATTGGAGCAACCTCCGTTATTCTCCAGTCTATGGCAAGAACGATCATTTCCGAGGCATTTTCGAATGGGGTTTTCTATACAAAGAGTCTTTAGTGCCTAAGAAGGAGTTGGATAAACGGAAATATCACAGCGAACCTTACTGGTGAGTTTAATTTTTAAAAGGGCAGCTGGCTTTCCAGCTTACTATTCCCATGTTATATGTACACACGGTAAATGTTGAAGAATGGTCTTGTTCTTGTCATAATGATGGTGGTGGGTTGTGATTTAAGACCGTTATTGATCAAATGAAACTTTGATGGCATACCAATGTAATATTGTTGTATACAAGAATCGGTTTCAACTAAAATATTTCACAAAAGCATTTCACAAATGCGGCTATATCTTTATATGGAATAACTGTCTCAGTGTTTCGGGACTCATCCCTTCATTGGAAAACGTTGTATCATATAACGTAAGTTCAACATTTTTTCTGTCCAGTTATGTCTTGCCGTTGTGAAAATTTGGAAACATTAAAAAGAAAGTGAAATTGAATTCATAAGTATAAGTTACAAAGGATTCGCAAAGTATCTAAGAACATTTTACAAGGGCACTAGGTCAATATAATTTAAATGGAATTGTCAGTATATATTGAATATTTCTATTCTGTCGCATTCATATTTAAATCTTACATGATGCCCTTTCAGAGGAACCTATGATATGTATCTAATGCCAATTGTTTCTGTTGAAGTGAGAACCAAATTAGAACATAGCTATACGACCATTCTTTAAAATACCATTACAAAAATGTAATCAGAGATGCCAGCGTTCCATATTTTCATGGGACGTTTTCATTTTCAGTAGATTTCTTTCACATGTAAAGAATTTGAGCCTCATTCATACCAATAATGAACAGTAGTTTGAACCTGCCCACAGACCCTACTATACGTGGAAGAGCATCATACAAACTGATGAATGTATCTGCCTCAAGATGTTAATACAAAACATAAACTTAAAAAGCCCCATACCATAGCTGACAGCGACGTATTTTCCTATATTTTCGGGATCTCTGATGCAGCAAATTCTACATAGAAAAAGCTTTTCCGTTACCCAATTGACAACTGAAATATGGGTGTCGTAGGTAAAGAAAGTATTAAAAAGCAAGTAACTACTTCCTATCGAAAATTAGATTTTTCAACTCTCAATTAATTGTCTATTTTTCACAACCTTGCCTCTCATACCTGCACTACTTACATAGTTTAAGGTTAACTAACAACGTTGTTTTTGATGATATATGAGTGTAAATTTCAGATAATGATTGTAAGCCACCAGTTTTTCTACTGCAAACTACTATACTTCTAGTTGATTAGTAAGAAATTATACATACGATATACTGATGCATCTCATATTACAGGGGGCCTTATATAGAAAATAAAAGTTAGTTTTGTGGACAGGCGGCCACGAGAGTTGATGCGTAGTAATACGCGAGCGTTAGCAAGTTTATTTCAAAGTCAACCTTAAGTGGTTTGCAGGACCGCCTGTCCACAAAACCATCGTTTTATTGTATCGAATAAATTAAATCCAGGAATCGCCATATTATGGGATATATCATAGGGGAATATTGTTCTGCTCTCCATCACAAAGGGACTTTCCCTGTGATTAATGGCTTTGAGGCATGAGTCAATGGGTTTCAAATCCATAATCAGTGAGTTTGGTTTCTCACAACTTAGAAACAGTAAATAGTGGTCTAGAGTTTCTCCATACATTTCCAATGGGGGACTTTTTAATCAGCAAATGATAAAAACCAAGTCTGGTTTGCGTTTACAGGTCACCGACCCACGCTGGCGGCCTCTTCGCCATTGAGCGGAAATATTTCTTTGACTTAGGAGCATATGACCCAGGCCTGCAGATCTGGGGAGGAGAAAATTTCGAACTCTCGTTCAAGGTAGGTAGTTCTTATCTGAGCATGAATTTTGTTTCTGTGACATTATATACAATACGACAGCCGTTTTTTAAAGAACACGTTGCAAAATATTATATTCATCTAATACTGTGATTACACGTTGTAGATATTTACTGTCTGTGAAAATAATATAGCTGTAAACATATTCCTGTGAATTGGTCTGATTTGCCCATTGGTTTAGGCTTCATGCCACGTTGCAGTGGGGCCACGGCGACCACGGCAGCCAAAACGTAGTGTGCCTTTGCAGATTGTCACAAAAGACAAAATACTGCTTTGACACTATGATCCCGGCGGGCATGGATAGAGGACATTCAAAGCTCACATTGTCCATGACCCCCCCCCCCCCCCCCCCCCCGTTGTCTCACGTCCATCCCGTTTTTTCCTTGGTGCCCCGAAAAGTGGTCGCCATGACACTAGTGTAAATGTAGTATAACTCAATAATGTTTTATATTTCATTTAGTTGGTATTATAATAAGTCAAAAGAACCAGTTTGAATTGATAATTGTCAGTATTTGAATGACACCAGGTAGCACCACTGTGTATTGTAGGTTATGCCTTTAAAACAATTTCAACAAATCACGGCTTTTTACTTTCAGATTTGGCTAACAGGTGGCAGCATTGAATGGGTGCCCTGTTCTCGCGTTGGCCACGTGTACCGCAACAGTATGCCATATGGGTTCGGGAAGATTTCGTCCAAAATTCCAGTCGTCCTTTTGGTGAGGCTGTCTTTTTGTATCCATACCCAAGTACTGATAACTTATACTGCCATAGAACTGTTATCTTCAAGTAAATCCCATATTTAGTTCTTAGAAGGAAACTCATGAGATGAAAATTACTTGGTCTGGACTCCACCGAGTTGGACCGCAAAGTAATTCACATAGTTAAGCTGAGTGAATTACGTAGCAGTCAAACGAGGTGGAGTGTGGACCAAGTTATTTTCTTTGAGTGGGTTTCTAATTGTATCTCGCCCTGTATATATGATCAGAAACATTATCAATCAATAAAAGAACTCACACAATTAGCCAATGAGTATTGGGGCCGTGTAGTATGATTTCCTAACGTACAGCTTACGGAGAAAAATACCGGGGTGAGATTTAAAAAAAAAAAAGAGCCCATGCTAATGACTGTGATATAACTTCTCGATAAAGATGGTAGTTTTCCTCTTTTCCAAGGTAATCCATGTTTTCATTTTAAGTTTATGAAATTTGTTTTTCTTGTGGTAAAACAATTATTTTTTAAACAAAGTGAGAATAAACTCGGCCTCATTCACACCAATAAACAGTAGTTCTAACATCTCCACTCCCCATTCCATGCCCAATAACGATGTTTTCCATTTTTTCCCAGCCTCTCTGAGGCAGTAAATTCCACATGCAAAATATTTCCTCTTTTTTTCATGACTCAAGCTAACATCCCAGCTTATAAAGATGTGACAAAAAAGGTTTCTGTACTAAGATGAAAACTTACCAGGCGCTAGTTTAGATTTCGCTTTATGTTATACTCAGGTCTGTGGATCATTATAAAATGCAATTATTTTGCCGAGTTTACCGAGTCTTCATTTAGAGTTTCCTATGTATTTCAGAACTACATGCGAGTTGTCGAGGTATGGCTTGATCCAGAGTTCCAAGAATACTTCTATACTCGGGAGCCTACGATTCGGGGCTATCCAGTCGGTAACGTCACAGAACAGCTCGACTTCAAGAAGAAACACCAAACGCACAGCTTTAAATGGTTTATGGATAACATTGCATATGAGGTGTGGGAGAAATTCCCACCTCCACCACCTAACCAGGGGTGGGGTGAGGTAAGTGTTGTGAAATCAAAGTTTAGTGGAAATCCGATGAGAGGTTACATGAAATAGTTTTATTTGAACTGGAATTAATTTACTGACAAAAGTCCCTTTTTTGGAGGGTAAGAATTATGGAACGGTTGGTCTTTAGGTTATGGCTATAGCCTACTGTAGTACACCTGCTTGTAGTGACACTAGGCGATCTGACCACATATTTGCTTTTTATAGCTCATTAAGTACTTATATAGAACGTCCTGACCATGCTGTACAAGCTACAAAACACGATGATAATTCACACCTTTAATTATTATCGAGTTTTGTGACTTGTACAAGCATGGTAGGTCGTTCTGTATTTACTATATACCCAAAATTAAATCATTTGGCATAACAACCAATATTTTAATAAATGTATATGGGTAGGTGGTCCGTATCATCCTGTACGGACCAGTGGTCCGTACATTTTTTCTGCGTTATATGGCGAAACGGTGCGTATTTACAGTATATACGGCATGGGTATATAGTAAAGATAGGAATGTGATTTCTGTTTTGGAAAGAAGGTTTTATGGTGGTACAATGCCTTACAGTTCTAATATTTAGTATTTTGGCATGGATTTGAAAAAAAGTGAATTCAGTTTGGGGGAGGGGGACTTTAGTAGCCACAGGTCCATTTTTAAGAACTCCTTTATTAACATATCTCTACCCCTTAAACTGGTTGAATCATAATATGATATGCCTCATTTGAAAGAGAATAAAAAACGATAGGTGCTAGGAAATGGAATTTTCTAAGTATATCCTAGATTTACAGAGATATTCAAGTATTTGTTAAAAGTGGGGTGGGGGGGGGGGGGGGTGGAATGGGCATACTCAAACAGATGTTTCCTCAATATTGACCTACATTCAGCAATATTGTAACATTTCCATAAGTGGCACTGACAGTTGCTTAGATCCTAGGAAGTGTCACTATTTAGGTGAAATGTATATTTGATGTGCTATTCATGTATTTTTGCCAAATCTCATAATAGGAGGGGGAGGCAGCAGGTGTATGAGTGGATGGTTTATTCAGCATATATACACAAAAATAGAAATCAAAATGGTTCATAACCTTGTTCTAGGAATAAGTCAACACCCATTCAAATGATATTAGTTTATAAAATCATTTGCAATATCATTTACCACCAGATGTTGGTTTGACATACTTTATTGGTGTACATAGGAACAGAGGTTTTCTCCTAGTTTGAGGCACAAGGTCAGAGGTACAGGTCTGTGTACACTCATCTATGAAGGCACATAAAAACGTTTGTTGTGTTTAGGGCATTGTTGATTGCCAATTGAAATCGCCCTCAGGTAGCTAAATATATGTGTGCATTGATCCATGAACTGCTGAGCTCACATACTAGAAGGGCTTTAAGTATCCAATCAATGCAGGCCCTTCCCTATTCATAGATTCTCTCCCTGCCTCCCTGCCTGCCTCCCTCACTCACTCATTGCGGATGGGGTAAGAACTCAGTAAGTGTGTTCGTGAATAAAAGCAGTCTTTTTTTATGTATACTCATTTTCCTCTCGGAAAATTGTTTGCTAATATCCGAGCATATGATTGATTCCACATTATTTGGACATGGCACCTAGATGCGTTATGATAAATCGATATCGAACCTGCAATCGTGTTTATTCAACTTGTAGATCAAACAGCGTCATGGACAGATGTGCTGGGACACCATGGGCCAGGGGGTTGGCGGTGGCGCCATTGGAATGTCTGTTTGTCACCACTTCGGTGGAAATCAGGTATATATTTATTGGCTCGCTTGCTGTAAACATCTTTCCTTTAAGTACTATATTCTTAGTACGAGGCTAAAAAAAAATAGAATCTAAGTAATTTATTCAGTAAAAGCAGACTCAAAATCTATATCATCTTTGAAATATTATTTGTAACATATTGAAAATATCCATAAATCATCTCTTTCTCTTTAATCGGAAGAGGGAGCTTGTCATTAATCATTACTCGTTAAACCTCTTTGTAAATATATTATTTATCTTATCACATTGGTGTTTTTGTATGATGGGTCACTAATGAAAGAAATTGTCTCATCCATTTTACTTTCAAATGTCCAGGGAGTATGTTTCCTTTGTATCAAAACGTAACGTAGTGCGGATTTCTTTGGATTATACAGAATTCATTTTTTCAGTTAGCTAAATCTTTGAGAGTAGGTATTTAGAATTCCAATAGAACAAGCATTACGAAAATAGTTCTTGTATAAATTGCTTTGGAGCATTCGGAAATTAAATCCAGCCCCAGTCTCATCTAAAGCGCCCTAAAAGTAGAGACATTACTACTATTTGAATTGCTCCCTTATTTGTCATCTCTTTCTCCGATATTTCTCAAAGATAAAACTGGAAATGATATGCAATTTCTTGTTTTATTAAGTGGGGTAAAAGGTTTTGCATGCGCGTATGCCGATATTTCTCTTTTTCTAAAAGATCTCTACCTTTTTATCATGGTAATACTTGAATCGGTATGTTTGTTATATCCAAGTTTATTTCAGTCCCTCTAAATAATTCTTGACCAGATTCAGAGTAACGAAATGTTTGGTTGTCCCCTTTTCCTTTTCAAATGTTTGAACGAAGGATACTTGCTTAAAGGAGAGTTATATCGAAAGGTTGTTTCTGGTAAATTGATCAAATTTTTAGTACTGTCGAAAGGAATAATGTTTAGAAGTAGATTTGATGTTTATTAGTTGTAGAGTGCTATAAACTATATTTTACAAGAGACAAGATTAATGTTGCTAACCAATTTAACCCAACCTAAGATCAACCTAAGACTTGTGCTCATAGTATTACGAGTAGTGAGGTTGATCTCACCTTTTATCATCAGTTCTCGTGTGTGGTAAAGAAGATTCGTATCTAGTGTCTCTAAGGTTGAACCTCTATCTAATCACAATTTATTGAAGGTAACGCCTTTCTCATTTTCTAGTTGTTCCGGTTGAATACAAAGGGTCAGATGGCTGTGGGTGAACGTTGCATTGACCACATCGGCTCCGGTGTGGGAATCGTGTACTGCCAGGTCAGCCCCGCTGGGCCCTGGCAGTGGGATACGGTAAGGAATTGAGTTTTGGGAACTATG
Source organism: Alentia gelatinosa (assembly GCA_950022655.1). Lineage (NCBI taxonomy): Eukaryota > Metazoa > Annelida > Polychaeta > Phyllodocida > Polynoidae > Alentia > Alentia gelatinosa. Next base: position 46,705,723 of record OX465581.1, read on the forward strand.
GAACGCTGGGATGCACAACCTAATAGCAAATGGAAGATTTCTAAATTTTGTGAGTGTAGTATGATCTCACTTTTTTGGTTAGATGGGGAAATAGTTTAAGTTGGTTTGGTTGATTTAACGTCCAATAATTGTAAGTTCAAGGAACTCTCATCAAAGTGATCCATACCGTTTATCTACGTACGCACCACCTACAGCGTAGCGTATTCTGATGGGGAGTTATAGCAATATACTGGTACTTATATCTTTTAACAAATCGGGGACTCCTTAAGGAATTCAAGAATGCCTTTCTTCTCGTTGTTATGTAAAACATTGTTTTGATGTTGCGTTCATGAAATTCTCCCTGAGTTTCTTTGTTACCTTGCAATGTAGCATAAAATGATCTAACTCTAGAGAGTATTGCATGGTTAGCACACAGGTGCCAATTCACCTCTCAGCAGTAGTCCACGTATCAATTTGTTGTGATCAGTCTGCAGATAGGTCAGGTCCATCTGTGGCGTTCTTGTTAGGTTTCTGTGTCTTAGAGTATTATTGATAGATGGTAGTATATCTCATAGTTTATTAGCAGGTGGACGGTTAGTCTTTAGGTTATGGCTATAGCCTACTGTAGTACACTTGCTTGTAGAGTCACTAGGTGACCTGGCCACATTTTTGCTTTTTATAGCTCACTAAGTACATATAGGAATATGATTTCTGTTTTGGACAGAAGGTTATATGGTGGTACAATGCCTCACAGTTTTTAAAATTTAGTATTTTGGAATGGATTTGAAAAAAAAGTGAATTCAGTTGGGGGGGGGGGGGGCTGTTGTAGTCACAGGTCCATTTTTAAGAACTCTTTTATGGACATATTTCTACCCCTTAAACTGGTTAAATCATAATATGATATGCCTCATTGGAAAAAGAATAAGTGGAATTTTCTAAGTAGATTCTATATATACAGAGATATTCAAGTATTTGTTGAAAGTGGGGGGGATTTTCAGTGAAATGGGCATGCTCAAGCAGATGTTTACTCAATATTGATTTAGAGTGAGCATTAGTGTAACATTTACCATCTCCATAAGTGGCACTGACAGTTGCTTACACTCTAGGAAGTGTCATTATTTAGGTGAAATGTATATTTGATGTGCTATTCATGTATTTTTGCCCAAATCTCAATAGGAGGGGGGGGGGGGGCATCAGGTGTATGAGAGGATGGTTTATTCAGCATATTTACACATAAACAGAAGTCAAATTGTTCATAACTTTGTTCTAGGAATCAGTCAAATGATATTGGTTTGTAAAATTATTTTCAATATCATTTACCACCAGATATTAGCTTGACCTACTTTATTGGTGTACATAGAAACAAAGTTTTGTCCCCCACATGGCTAGGGAGCATGCAGACAGGTCTGTGTACACTCATCTATGCAGGATCACCATGAAGCAAAACGAATTATATATAGGTATGGCATTGGTGATTGCCAATTCAATCCCCTACAGGTAGCTAAATGTATGTGTGCACTGATCCATGACCTACTGAGTTCACAAAGGAGTAGGGCTTTAAATAGCCAATCAATGCAGGCCCTTCCCTATTTATGGCCTCTCTATCCATGAAAAAAGAGAGGAGCACATTTCGCTTCCCCACTACTATGCCCTATTTGTGATTTCAACAAGGCTTGCAACTCTACTTAAGCAATCACATTTAGTAACGATTTATAGTCTTAGTCGCTACACTGTTTCTCGTAGAATTTGAATATGTGATGATCGTGCATGTTGTTTCTGCTTCGGCCACAAGTTAAGAAATGCGCGGGGGGTGTCACTTAACACGCCATTCTATGTCTATTTCCTTTGCAAAGGTTTCTGTTGTTTAACAAATATCCAACAGCTAAGTTAACAAAAAGAGACAGTTTCTTGTCGAAGCAGTCATTTTCATAGCAATGTACAATATGCTATGAAACTCATCCTGTGCCACTTTTTCGTTTCTACAGGACACTGGTTTAATTCGACACAAGGACCAGGGGAAGTGTGCCCAGATAGAGGGATCTAAGCTGGCACTGCGTTCATGTGACTCTGCTGATACAAGACAACAATTTGAGATAAACAAAGTGCGAACATGGTCACTCAGTTAGCGGGTGTCTTCATGAGCTCTCCTCTCTACTCGTAGCGCCGAAAATAGTTTGAGCTGTTTGTGAATTCTATGACTATTTTAGTATCCTGCAAAAACAAAGAGATCTGTTTGTTTACATGAATAACGACAGAGTGGGGATAAGGTTCTAGAAGTCAAATCAAATTACAGGTATATTGACTAAGTCAAGCGTATGATTCACATTGATTTTGTTAAATCTGTTCTGATGTAGTCACTGAACGTGGACAAATTGAGTTATTTGCGAGGTTGAACCTTGTCAATATAGGAAATTGTCAATATTCTCCAGTTTCCTGATAAGTTTTATTAGTAATAACCCTCATTATTGATGCAGGGAAGTAATTTGAGATTTATTTACTTGACTTCGTGTTCCTTCCAACCTTCCTGCTACTGTAGTGAGTTAGGAGTTCCTACAGTCACATTAAACAAAAGAGCACTTGATGTACAATGAAATGAGCTAGAGTAAATAAGAGATGAATTAATTTTAGTTCATGGAACGGCAACGGACAACTGTAAACTCAAATTCCTAGATATTATTCTGAAAATTAGTGAGAGTGTTAGATAGTATTTCATAGTTCATGTATATACAGGCTATTTGTGATTGCGTGATACTTATCGCGTGTAATCTACAATAATGCGCACATGTGCGAATCGTATCTATCCCTTACCAATATCCCTTCCCATAATAATTTAATTTACACGACCTTTTACGTAAATGAAATCACTTCTTTAAATGTGGAATAGGGACACTAGTATGTGTTTTATCTAATGCTGTTTCCTTAAAGTAAGTCTTTCTATTTTCGGCCGAAGTCATTAATATAGCTACAATGGATCACTTAAACTTAGTTAACACCTTATACTGTGTCTGGTTGGTAGAATATGGTCACAACAAGGAGATATCTCCATTAGTCTAAAAGACTTGTTTATGTGTGAATGGACTGAATGGAGAACCTATGAAATGTTCAGTTGCTTTTACATTAAATCCAGTACCATTCGGTATATTTGTATGCGTCAGGGCTCAAAGGATGAAGGATTCCACCTCATTGTGTCCACTTTGATTTAAAGAAAGTGAAGAAGGATGGAAGAAGATAAAAAAGGGGGTAGAGTATGAGAAAGTTGAAAACTATAGGTTAACTTGTATTATCGAGTGCCATGTTATGATGTGAACGATGGTTTAGTGGTCACTTACCCCCCCCCCCCCCCCCCCCAGCCTTTTTCAACCCTCACTATTGTTAAAAACCCTGCATTTGGCCTAGACTTTCTGGGTGAGATACAGAATTACAGTAAGATTGAAGCCTGTGTTACAAATATCTACATCAGCTTTCTTGTGAAGTGAAGGACGTGTTTTCACATTATTACATATAATCAGTGGTAGGTGGGTTCGGGAAACCCTACGTTGCTATTATCAATCGATAAATTATATGTGTACATGTATAAGGCCACATACCTGTTTTGTATATATTGTTAACTATATTGTTCATGATGGGCGTCCTTGACCTTTGCAAAATATTTATATTCCATTAGGGTTATTGTATTGAAATATTGCATACACATTAGAAATAGGTAAAACTAATTTCTTAAGGTAGTATGCACTATGCTGAATGGTAGCCGAATGTTGATTGTGATACTGAACTAGGAGATTATGTTTTTTTCTGAATTCAGAAGCAAATCTTGAGTTTGCAAACGTGGCAATTTGAAGTCTAGACTTATGTAAATGTTATGGTTTAGCGGAGCGAAAGAGATATCTGAACTTGACATTGAACGTCCTTTCTTCAGTCGAGATTATAATATTTTCAGGCTTCTGTATATATCTTGTCAGTTTATGCAAACTTTTTCATAAGAAAACTACCATTGAGCACTGTGGATTTAGATTCTGGTTGAAATATTCGAACCTTGTGAATGTTATCTAAACACACAAACAAGTAAGTAATGTGAGATATTTCTGAGCGGTAGGGTGTGGGTAAAAGTCTGGTTTGTTATTAAATTGGATATGGGAACCAAGTATGAACACTTATCAGTTGTAGACACGTTCTAGTACCGTACAAGCCGGAATTGTGATGGGATCAATTGATAAAATACGTTTCACTAAATGCGTTGTTGATTCTTTATTTTTCTCTTACACCATTTAGTACCGGTAGGGGTTCATTTCATCAGCCCTCTAATAATTTTGAGGGTACTAATTTTTGAGAATTGTTTCTAAGATAGTTTTTTCTCGTACTTTTATTCTATCTGGGTCCAACCTCTGGGAAGTGTAGGGAATTTGATTTATAAGCTAAAATTATAAAATGGAACAAAGATCGATAAAATGTGTTCTTTGCCATGATAATAGACATGTGGCAATTAAAATGACCATCTTGATGAATACTAATTGTAATCAATTGGAAATTGATAATAATTCTGAAACTGCCTCTTTAACTTTATGACACTCATTTACATAATCACGTGACCATCATGAACCTGTCGCCATTTCTGTTCTTGTACCTGAACTGTACACACATACTCTTACTTTCATCGAATATTATTGTGTTCTCCTTGTATCCTACCATATTACTTCTTTAATTTTGTGTATAGCATGGCAACAAGACAGAGAATACCAGTCTCAGCCCTGTCTGCATGGCGCTCGCCTATGGAATATTTCACCACACAGATATCCGGAACAGGGTCTAGCCCCACACACGACAATAGTATTTTAAATGTTGAGCCTGAAGGTGTATATAGGAGTGTAGAACAGGTGAATGATGCCCACGAAAGCTACCCCTGCTCGCACCCCGAGGTTCCGCATGTGTGTAAATGCACCGTCCCTGCTGCCTGTGCCCTCGTGTGTAGAGCCACTCAAAGCAGCCAGCCGGAAATTGAGTAAATATTACATATCTATCCTAGGAGACTTGGTGTACATTGCCCCCACCCTGTAGGGAAAGTCTGTGATGATAATCTCGCCCAGTGCTTGGACTGGTCCATGGATTTCTTCACACGCCAGAATGACAATGCATACCAGGAGGAACACGTCTCTACGGCCTGCACCAACTACTCAGTGGAGATGCCCCCCCCCCCCCCACCCCCATCAGTGGAGTCCCTGGAGGAGTTGCCCCTGAGCTGCCCCCCCCCCCCCCCCCTTAGAACCATATGCGAACCACCTCCCGAGGATTAGTACCCCAAGGAAAAGTTATACTCTCCAGCCCATGGATGAGAAAACGGACACCGATGTGACTGGCACCCTGGAGGGCAGTGCCAAGGCCAGTCGAATCACACCTAAGAAGTATATGGAGTTGATACATTATATCAGGCCCAACCCAATGCCCGAAGCGGGTAACGATGCTCAATTACACATGGAGGAATAGAAAAAAAAATTGTTCTTGAAACCAAGGAAGTCAGACTGACATGCTGACAATCAGTGACTCCAAGGCAAGTTTAGAAACCAGTCACATGCATGTTGGTAGAACTAGGAGTAGTGCAAAAATCAGGTTCAAATTGCCCTGTGCCAAAACACAATTTGTTCGAAAATCGCCCTTCTGGAGAGGAGTTGAAGAATTAGTAGAAAGCAAACGAGAGTTAGCCTTGTCAATGTTTATGCCACGATGGGCAGGTCGTGTATTACTACACGAGGCATTATTTCCACGTTTGGTACAACATGTCCATAGATGTCTCCGGGCTACGACACCTTGAGCGACAAATTCACCCACGTGACCATACGTTTATCGTTACTATGGCACACCTCACACCACCCTATGTGTTGTAGACCAACGACACTTTGGAGGAGACTTGAAAGAGAGTTTGTGTATACTGCAGGTGGTGGCACATATTGGTATTTTTGGGAACTAATTTCATCATTTATGAATATATGTAAATCTAACTAAATAGCACAGTTATTCTCCATCTGAGACCTCCAGTTTTGATTAAAATCATAATAAATATATTTCCATTAGTTCAAATGAATTAAATAGCCCTTATTTGTTATTTTGGATCACCCACGATACCCCTAGAGGTGTCGCCTGCCAGGAGAGCTGAAGGAGACTCTGAACGAGGTCTCCCGGCCCGAGGATAAAAAATAAAACGTAAATGGAGGAGAGCTCCTAGATCGTCGGCTACAACTGTCCTTCCCCACGATAATTTGAATTATCAAACCCAAACTCTCCTTGGGTATTTCAAGTCTCGGGCAAAAAATAAAACAGGGCCCTGGAACCTCTTTTGAGGACGGATCTCTCACCGTTTTGCTGGCATTAAGGTCTGATACTCACTATTTGCCTGTAGGGAGTGCTTCTCCTGGTTAAAGGTTGTGTTCCACCAACTAAGTGCTTGGTGGAACATCTTGCCAGTGGTCCCAGGAAGCACCAGCTCTTAGTTGCCTGGTGATATCTGCTTCTTAGAGCTTGTTGGTGCCTGTTGGTGCATTGGCTGAGGTGCCTGGGCACCAGCGGGCTGATATAGTCATTCCGCGCTATTCCACCAGCTAGGTTTTGTATCAGGTGTCCCACCTGGGCAACATATTCTCTCTAGCCTGACGTGATTTCTCCCATTCAACAAAAAACAGATACTGAAAAACAGCACTGTCACAGGAGTGTCACAAGCGCAAGCGTCCAATGATTCAAATGTCAACGCGCTCTAAGGCATGAAATACAATAAAAAGTTCAAGCCAAGTTCTCCAAATAAAAGTAGTACTGGTCCAGTCAAGCCAAAGCAGGGCCCTGTATTTTAGTCACGACATTCGTAACTTACAACACATATTTGTTGTCAGTGTGCTATAGAGCTACGATCTTAGGCTGGCTGCGACTCTTGCTGTAGATACAACACATAGGGAGGTAAAAGGTGTGCTATAGTCACGACACTCGGTGGCCAATGGACCGGAAAGTGTCGCCATAAGTGTCATAGGTCTAAGACCACTCTAGACATGTACATAATGTGCAACCCCACTTTCCGTTGGAATTAAGCGATGAAATTTTAACACCAGTAAGGTATATATATATAACCTATAATCGTACCAAATATGGAGAAAATCGGCCACACCATTACGAAGATATCGGCGTTTGAATTTTGTCATAGCAAATACTGCTCTGGGCCCTGTTTTTCAGTCACGACATCATAGGTCTACGATACTGGGCCTTGTTTTTTAATCACAATGTCGTCGATCCACGATGGCCTAAGATCGTCCCTTGAGACCAAGACATTATTTGGTGATACAAAATGGCCGCCGTGTTATAGACGGTGTCGTAGCCTGCAGCCTATGATCTGAGCTCAAATTGTCGGCCCTGACGACAAGTATAGAACTGTCTTAGGTTCTATAACACATCACTGTGCGTATATAGAGGATTTTCCCACTTCCCAACGGAATTAAGCAATGAAATTTTAAGACGAGTAAGGGATACATATGACCTAGAATCGTACCGAATATGAAGAAAATCAGCTGCACCGTCCCAAAGTTATCGGCGTTTGAATTCCGTCATTGCAATCGTCTGCTCTGGTGGCCAGTCACCCTCCCACCTCCCGATGCGCATTCAATGCCAAGGGCGCTGCATAAATTAGCGGAGGCATCGGGAAAATACACTGGCCACCAGAGCAGACAATTGCTATGATGAAACTCAAAACGCTGATAACTTCGGAACGGTGCGGCCTTCTTCCTTCATATTTAGTACAATTATAGGTTATATGTATACCTTACTCGTGTAAAAGTTTCATCGCTTAATTCCCACGGGAAGTGAAGTTGCGCATTCGGTACGACATGTCCAGAGTGGTTTTAGACATACCACACTTATGGCCCCTGTTTCCGCTCCATTGGCCACGGACTGTCGTGACTATAGCACATCTTTTAGCTCTCTAGGTGTCGTGGACACCACATATTTGCCGTAGGATCTAAGATCGTGGCTCTATAGCACACTGACACCTAGAAGATGTCGCCAATAACGATTGTTGTGACTAAAAAACAAGGCCTTGTACGATTGTCCTGCGAATTCACGACAATTTGTAAGACACAAAATGGCTGGTGTTCCATAGACATGATCGTAGTGCGCCACGGACGATCGCCGCTGAAAGTGTCGGCCGCGACGACAATTAAAATTCTTTTGGTTATATCTGCGGATCGGATGGTCCAATCTTCTTCATATTTGGAATGCCTATAGATTGTATGTGTCCATAACTCATCCTAAAGTTTCATCGCTTAAATCCTAGGGAAAGTATGTTAGATTACACATTCCGTTGACCTATTCATACTCGCCTGACAACTGTAGGATGGTGATGTATCACAGTCTCATGAACCGGGAACAAGCGGAGTCAATGGCAAGGTCGTAGAGCGGCGATAATTGTCCGACCCCCTAAAATGTCGCGACTATAGCACACTCACAGCAAAAACATGTCGTTCATAACGATTGTCGTGACTGAAAAACAGGGCCCTTTTAAAGGAAAATTGTACTCTTGCTCTATTTGATACAAATGCAGATACCATTTATGTAACATGTGATGCTTCAGCCTATGGATTAGGTGCAGTACTCAGTCAGAAGGTAATGGTAAAGAACAAGTTGTAGCTTGTGCATCACAAACTCTATCATCTGCAGAACAAAACTATACAGTTGGTGAGCATGAAGCTCTTGCATGTGTGTTTGGTGTCGAGAAGTGGTATTTTTCTGTGGCGTAGAAAGTTGATCATATGAAATGACCATAGTGCATTAACAACACTTTTAAGCAAAGCGAGAATTCCACCAAACAAACACTCTTTCAATGCAAAGCAGACGTTCCAGCCAACTTTTCGACAAATGTTGTTTGAAACATCTGGCCAAATGGTCTCTAAATGCGTCGCTGCTGCACAAAAACCCTCGCCAAACGTTTGTGTGGTCACCAAACAAGCTTCTGGCATGTGCTTCCACCGACCAGGGGGCCGTTTCACTAGTGGGGTGGTAAAAGCGAGAGCTAGGACCACAACAGTGCCAGCAACAGCGATACCAACAGTGTCAAGCCCAAATTCGCGTTTCATCAGTGGTCTCGCTGTTGAGGTGGCACCAACTCTCACTGTTATCATATTTTACGGCATAGTGCACTAAGTGATCACAGGGTCTTGCTATGCTGTCAAACCTCACTGTGTGTATATAGAGGATTTCCCTGCTTCCCATAGGAATTAAGCAATGAAATACGAGTAAGGGCTACATATAACCTATAATCGTACCAAATATGAAGAAGAACAGCTGTACTGTTTCGAAGTTATCGGCGTTTGAATTTTTCACTCCCTCCGTGCATTTGCGTTGGTCGCTGTTTTCACTCCCTCCATAGTGCCGTGGGGTTTCGGCTGTTCTTTTTGTCTCCCCACGGAGGCCGGCGGGAAGTGCTCGACACTGGCCACCAGAGCATGACAAAATTCAAACGCCGATATCTTCGTAACTGTGCTGCCGATTCTCTTAATATTTAGTACGATTATAGGTTATATGTACACCTTACTCGTGTTAAAGTTTCATCGCTTAATTCCTAGGGGAAGTGTGTGAAAACCTTCTATATATGTAACCAACGAGAGGGTCGACCATCTCGCTTACAGTGGCGCCACAGTGGCAGCAACAGCGGGAGCCACTTGACTGATGAAAAGGGTTCTGCCACTTTTGGCTGCTCGTGTCCCAAGTGCCATTCATGCTTGACTGCACCTTCTAATGAAACGCAAACTGCCGCTTTGCTGCCACTGTTGCCAACAGCAAGACTTATAGCTCCTAGTGAAACAGCCCCCTGATGTTTCAGGTGATGGTCCAATGTGCCAGCAGATCCTCCAGCTGACATTCCAGCTGACACTCCATATAGAGCAGCGGCAAGCGGAGAGTGGCACCGTCTGGGGGACATTAGTCGCATTTCGCGTTTGAATATTTTACTCCCTCCGTGCGTTTGCGTTGGTCGCTGTTCTTTTTCACTCCCTCCGTAGTGCGGCAGGGTTTCGGCTGTTCTTTTTGTCTCCCCCGGAGGCCGGCGGGAAGTGCAGTATTTGCTATGACAAAATTCAAATGCCGATATCTTCGGAACGGCTTGGCTGATTTTCTTCATATTCGGTGGGATTATAGGTTATATAGGTTATATAGGTGTAAAAACTCATTGCTTAATTCCTATGGGAAGGGGTGAAATTCCACGTCATCCCGGCCTGTCAACGAATATATTCGAACGTCAAATGCGTGTGCATAGCGAGACCTGTGACAACAGTGAGAGTTGGTACCACCTCAACAGCGAGACCACTGATGAAACACAAATTTGGGATTGACACTGTTGGTGCCACTGTTGGTGCCACTGTTGCAGTCCTACCTCTCGCTTTGACCCCCCTACTTGTGAAACGGCCCCCTGGTTGGTGGAAGCTATTTTCAACAGAAGCCACAACCCATAGCCCAGCAACCGTCCAGCAACAGTGAGCAACTGTGAGCAACCCTGGGGCGATGTGCCAGCTACCCCAACAGACACTCAACTAACCCAGGAACCAAAAGCAGACATCTGGCAGATGGGCATCACATGGCATCTTGCGATGCTCCACCAATCAGTAACCGTTGTACGGGCGTTGTACAACGTTTTTGTCTGGTTGGTGGAATACTCGCTTAAAGGTACTGACAGGAAGTGGATGCATATTGCACGCTGGTATTCATAGATGATGAAGTACAATCACAATATTGAGTACCATCCAGGTGTTGATAACAAAATGGCAGATGGTCTGTCTAGAGCTCCAAGAGAGCATAAGAAAAATGAGTGTATTGTTGAAGATGGGCAGATTTGTGAGATCATTCAGGAGTTTTGCTTGGATGTTCCAATCACATTTAGTGAATTACATGTAGCAACAGAAAATGATTCGGTAAGGTGTGAAATTTGTAAGTATGTCAAAAGAACATGGCCTAAAAAACACAGATTGAGTAAACAGGTACAAGGCTATGAAAATGTGAAAGAGTTATCAGTGTATGATAGAATATTAATGCGAACAGATAGAATTGTTCCACCATGTATTTTCAGGGAGAAATTGGTATATTTTGAGTTGCGCGAAGCGTATATCAACTTAAAGTCATACACTGGACACAAAGTTTAGTTACTTGGTGAGATAGACATACATGTGGAGTATGGGGGTCAAAGGAGACATTTGCCGTTAGTGATCTCGAAAGGTGTACGTACTCCGTTATTCGGACGGACCTGGCTGAAAGCCATACATATAGACTGGGAAAATGTCTTTGCGATCCATGCAAAGAGCCCTAGAGCAGCTCCTGCATGAGTATCAGTCCATGTTCAAAAGAGAGACAGGAGAAATAAAGGATTTTGAAGCTACAATCGAGTTGAAGCCAGATGCCACACCAAAGATCTACAAAGCGCGCCTCGTTGTCTATGCCCTCACAGACGGTGTGAAGAAGGAGTTACAGAGGCTGGAAAATAACGGAGTCTACCGTCGTGTCGAAAAAGGTGAATGGGCATCTCCTATAGTAGTGGTTCCAAAGTGGGATGGGCAGCTACAATTGTGTGGGGACTACAAAGTGACAATAAACAGTGCGGTCATTGTCCAACCTTACACACTACCTAAAGCAGAGGATATATTCGCGATGCTGGCAGGTGGTAGTCAGTTTGCAAAACTGGACCTGTCAAACGCCTATACGCAAGTGGTGGTTGAGGAAAAGTCGCGGAAGTACCTGACCATCAACACTGTACAAACTTTACAAAGTACTCAGGTTGCCCTACGGTTTATAAACAGCACCACACATCTTCCAGAGGATAATGGGCCAGGTATTACAAGGAATTCCTGGAGTTTGCTGCTCTATCGATGATATATTGATAACTGCTCCCACAAAGGAGGAGCATCTAAAGTGCCTTAAACTGGTACTTCAGAGACTGAGCAAGCACAATATTTGAGTCAAACGGGAAAAGTGTATGTTCTTGGCTCCCGAGGTCCAATATCTAGGACATGTACTCAACAAGGAGGGTCGTAGGCCAGTACCAGACAAAGTTTGTGTGGTGAAAGAGGCAAAATTACCAGAAAGTGTCCCGGAACTCCGCATCTTTCTCGGGATGATCAATTACTATGCTGGGACTTGTCAACCATCCTAGCTCCGTTAAATAACCTGCTGAGGGATGACGTACCATGGAAGTGGTCATCAGAGTCGAAGAGGCATTCAATAAAGTCAGAGATCCCCTTACAAGTTACATGGTCCTAACCCACTATGATGTCAACAAAAAGCTACTGCTCGCTAAGGACACATCTCCTTACGGAGTCGGAGCGGTGCTATCACATGTCGATGACAAGGGAAAGGAAAGACCGATAGCCTACGCATCAGTCACGCTGACAAAAGCCAAGAGAAACTGTGCACAGATAGAGAGAGAAGCATTAGGCATCATCTTTGGAGTGAAGAAATTTCATAAATACCTATATGGAAGAACATTCACATTACTGACAGACCATAAACCACTGATGAAGATACTCAGTCCGAAAACAGACATGCCAACCTTGGCAGCCCTACGGTTACAAAGGTGGGTGCTGATCCTCATGTCCAACAACTACAATGTCAAGTATGAAAGATTGGAGGATCATACCAACGCTGACTATCTGAGTCGTGCACCAGTGGACATAGCCAAAGAAAACATGGAGGCTGAGGTTAACTACTTTAGCCATACAGAGAAACTACCAATCAACGCTAGAGACATAAAGGAAGCAAGCCGAAAAGATCAGATCTTAGCGAAAGTGCTAGAGTTTACCATGAATGGTTGGCCAAACCATGTCGATGATGATGAACTGCTAGCCTATTATACGAGAAGACACAAGCTGTTGTGTGATCAAGGATGTCTTTGTTGGGGAATGAGAGTGGTCATTCCTTAGAAACTACAGGAAAGAATGCTTGAGGAGTTGAATATTGAGCATGTTGGTATAGTGTGCATGACAGCACTAGCATGTAGCTACTTGTGGTTTCCTGGCATTGACAATGCTATAGAAGCAGTAACCAAGGCATGCAAAACATGCTTGAGTCTTAAAAATGATCCCCCAGCATCTCCAATGTATCCATGGCGATATCCTGAAAGGCCATGGGACAGGCTACATATAGACTTTGCTGAGTACAAGTCTGAAATGTTTCTTGTTGTAGTAGACGCCCACTCAAAGTGGTTGGAAGTGGTCCTGATGAAGTCTACAACTGCTGAAAAGACCAGGGCCCTGTTTTTCAGTAACGACATCGTCGGGCAACGATACTGTACGATCATCCAGCGATTCCACGACATTCTGGAAGACACAAAATGGCCGCTGTTCTATAGACATGATCGTAGTGCGCCACTCACGATCGCTGCTAAAAGTATCGTCCGCTAAGACTAGTATAGAACTGTTTTAGGTTCTCTAACAAACCACTGTACATATATAGAAGATTTCCCGTGCTTTCCATACGAATTAAGCAATGAAATTTTTACAGGAGTAAGGAATACATATGACTTATAATCCTCCCAAATATGAAGAAAATCGGCTGCACCGTCCCGAAGTTATCGGCGTTTGAATTTCGTCATAGCAATCGTCTGCTCTGGTGGCCAGTCACCCTCCCACGGAGGCGTCGGGAAAAATACACTGGCCACCAGAGCAGCCGATTGCTATGACGAAATTCAAATGCCTATAACTTCGTAACGGTGCAGCCGATTTTCTTCATATTTGGGACGATTATAGGTTATTTGTATACCTTACTCGTGTTAAAATCTCAATACTTAATTCGAAAGGGAAGTGAAGTTGCGCATTCTGTATGACATGTCCATAGGTGTCATGAACGGACGACACTTTGGGCGACATTTTCAATCACGTGACCCCACGATTGTCGTGACTGAAAAACACGTTTGGCTGCCCTACGCCTCTTAGACTCACGACATATCGCCTCGACATAACACTGACGGCAAAAACACGTCGCCCATGACAATTGTCGTGACTGCAAAACAGGCCCCTGGGATGTGCTTGAGTGGATGTTCACCCATAACGGTTTACCAAGAGAGGTTGTAAGCGATAACGGGCCACAGTTTATCGCAGAGGTATTCTGTGAGTTTCTGCACAATAAGGGTGTTTAGCATACCCTTACTGCTCCCTATCATCCAGCCTCCAACGGACTTGCAGAGCGAGCTGTGCAGACCTTAAAAGCAGCTTTAAAATGACACACACTGGATGCAACACCAGACATGACTACAGAGAAAAAGCTTTGTCGTTTCCTGTTGTCCTACAATTCAACTCCACATTCTGTGACTGGGGTATCTCCATCTGAGTTGTTTCTAAAAAGACAGCTTCACACCCAGTTATCGATGATCAAACCCAACCTTCATGTGGAGGGGAAACAGGAGAAGATGAGAGAGTACAGAGACGAAAGAGTGCCAAAGCTTTGAGAGTTTGAGCGAGGAGAGCGAGTATGAGGAAAGAATTGGCAAGGCACTGATATCAAGTATGTGCCTGGCTCGATTGGGTCAAGGAACGGTCCAGTACAATACCTGGTGAGAGTTGGCCGGAACCTCAGATATGTACATGTTGACCATCTTTGGAAATCTTCGAAAAGCTATAGAAATGAACAAAGGAGAACATTTTAACGGCCAAAACTGTCCGGTACGGGAGGTTGGTAAAAACTGTCAGCCGGCTTGACCTGTAGCCAATTACAGTAGAACCCCGGTTAAGCGGACACCCTTCGTTCCGGGCCAAAGTGTCTGCTTACGCGAGGTGTCCGCTTACGCGAGGTTAAAATAAACATCTAATAGAGGGAACAGTTCCGAGCAAAGGTGTCCGTTAACGCGGGGTGTCCGCTTACGCGGGGTGTCCGTTAGGCGGGGTTCTACTGTACAGGGAGCAGCTTCATACTTGTCAGCTTGCTGACCCGATTAGTATGTTGCAGCGACTGGTTTGCCGTTGTCAGTATAATGTGACCGGTGGAGTGCTGTGTCAATGGTCTGCGGCACAGCCCTTCAGTGAGGCAGCACTATAAAACGGGCATAGGGTCCCACTGCTACAAGTAGACCTAAGTTGAGTTAATGTATCTTTCAAGAACCAGATAGGTCAACCAATGAGTAAGTCTCAAAAGGACGTAACTTGCCTACCGAGACGTAAAACTACACAAACAAACAAACAAACAAAACAACTTTGGAAATCAAGGGAAACCAACGAAGATGACAATAAAAATGATGATCAATCCATGCAAAGGCAATTAACAGATGCAATCATCAACGATATGCCAAAAGATGAAAGTCACTCTGTGGTTGCAGATACACCACCCAAAGAAATGCTACCAGTGGATCATGTGGTTACCCACTCCCAGTGGTTGCTACGCCACCAAGGCCTATAGCACCGTCACCAAGATGAATGCCTGGGAGCTGTTTCACTAGTAGTGGAGTGAAAGTGAGAGGTGAGACCGCAACAGTGGCACCAACAGTGACACCAACAGTGTCAAGCCCAAATTCACGTTTCATCAGTGGTCTCGCTGTTGAGGTGAGACCAACTCTCACTGTTGGCACAGGTCTCGCTATGCACACGCGTTTGACGTTCGAATTTATTCGTCGACGGGCCGGGATGACGTGGTATTTCACCCCTTCCCATAAGAATAAAGCGATGAAACTTTAACATGAGTTAGGTATATATATAACCTATAATCGTACCAAATATCAAGAAGATCGGCCAAGCCGTTCCGAGGATATCGGCGTTTGAATTTTGTCATAGCAAATACTGCACTTCCTGCCAGCCTGCGGGGGAGACAAAAAGAACAGCTGAAACCCCCGGCACACTACGGAGGGAGTGAAAAAGAACAGCGACCAACGCAAACGCACAGAGCTCCACAGTGGCAGTAACAGCGAGAGCCACTGTACTGATGAAACGGGTTCTGCCACTCTTTGTGCCGTTCTCAAGATATCGGCGTTTGAATTTTGTCATAGCAAATACTGCACTTCCCGCCGGCCTCCGGGGGAAGACAAAAAGAACAGCCGAAACCACGCCGCACTACGGAGGGAGTGAAAAAGAACAGCGACTAACGCAATCGCACAGAGGGAGTACAAAATTCAATCGCTGGTAACCTCGGAACGGCGTGGCCGATTATCTTCATATTTGGTACAATTATAGGTCATATGTATACCTTACTCGTGTAAAAATTTCATTGCTTAATTCTCATGGGAAGTGGGTGAGACTATTCTATACACGTAACAAACGAGATGGTAGACCCTCTCGCTTACAGCAGGCCCACAGTGGCACTAACAGCGAGACCCAATTTACTAGTGAAACGGTCACTGCCACTGTTGGTGCCGCTTGTGTCCCAGGTGCTGTTCACGCTTGACTGCACCTTCTAATGAAACGCAAACTGCCGCTTTGCTGCCACTGTTACAAACAGCGAGACTTTTAGCTCCTAGTGAAACAGCCCCCTGGTACATACAGAGTTGATGTTTAAATGATTCAAGTGAGATTTGATGGTATAAGGTTCTTTATAGGGAGATCTAACAGTTACAGGTACATGCGCACATGGCAGAAGCAAGATGGTGGGGTCTGCTGGAGTGGACAGTGTTGAATTATGGTATTTAGTGTTGTGACACCTAAAGGTCACTTCCTGTTCAGCTTGACAACATAACTAACATTATGTTTCTGTAAGGGATAAACCCAGCTGTATATCTACTAAGTCGTCCATGCAAGAGTCTGTGTTGCTCTATACTTAGAAATATAACATGGTGGCAGTGGTGAACTGTTGGTAGGAGCAAGTGAACTTCAAGGTCGGAGTGTTTTGACTGTCAAGGGGAGATTTGGCCATTTGGCCAGCCCTACCTACTACAACTATTGACAGTACTAGGGTCAATACCAACAAACTTTCAGTCCTAGGAGAAGTACTCCAGTGTGGCAGTCTAGCAGTAGAGCAGTTTCAAGTTGCTGAAATACAAGGAGTCACTGACTTTGCTTGGAAAGAGTATCTGAGACTGAAAAACTGACAAATATTGGGCCACAAAAACTGACATACATTGTGTTTATCCAAAAATTGCCAGAAATTGTGTTTCAAAAATTGTGGTGAATTATTGAGGTAAAGAATTGCATGCAAAAACTGTCAAAAATTGGGTTTATTAAAAATTTGCCAGGAATTGTGTTACAGGCATTGACAAATCCTATATCATGGCAACTTATCAAACTCCTCCTCCCACGGCAATATCCCTACAGGGAGATTTGGCGTTGAATTGGTGTGAATTTGAGGAAGATTGGGAAAACTATTTGCTGTCAACAGGATTACAGAGCAAGCTGACCATGGAAGGAGAGGTGCCAGCACTAATAGAGGGACTAATATAGGCTAACCTGTCTGGGAAGCATGAAGTGGCAGCCGTGTTGAAGATGGTAATGGGTACCGAGTGCCAAAGGGTTATGAACACTCTGTCTGATCTCACCAAGGTGATTAAAAAGGGCAAACCAGACAGCATTGTTGAAGCATTGTGTAACCATTTTGTGCCAACAAGAAATGTGTTATACAAGAGATTTGTGTTTAATTCTGCAATGCAGAAACCGGGGGAGAAAGTGAAGGAGCTTGTCACACATCTTCAGGAGCTAGCTCGTTCCTGCAAGTTTGGAGTTTTAGAGAGTTTCTTGATCCAGGATAAGTTAGTAAATGGTACTACGGACGACAAGACAAGGGGCGTCATCCTGAATCTTTCGCTGGTCCTGGACCTAGCAGCCAACCAAGCAAAGACGAAGGCCATTCTTGATTATCCGCAGCCCACCAACCGGAACTGAAGAGAATTCATGGCATGATGAATCAGTTGGCAAAGTTCCTACCACAGTTGTCGGAGGCTAGCGAGCCACTTTGTGAAAAAGGATAATGCATGGGTGTGGGGTGAGCCACAAGAACAAGCATTCAAGGAGATCAAGGAAATGCTAACATCAACAGAGGTCCTGGCTCATTATGACCCCAACAAAAAGATCATCATCACTTCAGATGCATGCCGGTACGGGATAGGAGCAGTGCTGCTGCAAGTCAACGAGAAGGGCAATCGACGTCCAGTGGCCTACGCATCACGTTCGTTGACTGAGACAGAACAACGTTATGCTGTGATAGAGAAAGAGGCATTGGCAGTAATATGGGCCTGCGAAAAGTTTGCGGAGTATATAATCGGGAGCAAATGTGTGGTGGAAACCAACCATTGTCCGCTAGTCCCATTGTTGAGATCAACCGATTAATAGAAATTACCAGCTCACATTTTTTCGATTTCGTCTGAGATTGACAAGGTTTTTGCCGGAAATAGTTTATGTGTAGGGTAAACTGCATTATGCACCCGACACTTTATCAAGAGCACCAGCGAACAAGGCTACAGTTGAAGAAATTGCGCAGATTGAAGAAGTGGAAGCGTGGAGTGAACACTTGCTCCAGTTCACTGCAACAGATAGACGTCTAGAGAAGGTTCGATAGCACAGGATGCAGATGCAAGTTTGAGTCATAGTAAAGAGTATGTGAGAGATGGGTGGCCAGAGATTTTGCCTAGTAGTTGAACAAATCTGATCCCATTTTTCGAGAAACAGCAATACCTAATGATCACTCAAGGTCTGTTAATGTACAATGAACCTTAAGTTATTCCTACAGCACTACAACAGGAGACGTTGGACACCATTCAAGATGGCCTCTTAGGTATTATCAAATGCAACACAAGAGCAAGAGCTGCAGTGTGGTGGCCTTGTGTCACTAAGGATATAGAGAGGTTGGTGCAGAAATGCTTTGTTTGCAGTAGCTAGGGCCTGAACCAAGAGAAACTCTAATGACGTTATAGTATCAAGAGATACCTTGGACCAGGGTTGGTACTGATCTTTTCAAGATAAAAGGAAAATCGTACGTGATTATTGTGGACTACACTAGTCGTTGGATAGAATTAGAGGAACTTGCGGATACTTCCTCAGCCACAGTGATCGATGCAATGCAGAAGGTTAAGAAATTCTGAAGGTACTAGTGTCGGATAATGGGCCACAATACTCCTTTCGTGAGTTAAAGAGTTTGCCAAAACCTGGGGGTTCACCCATCTGACCTCATCACCGAAGCGCCCTATTGGAAATAGGGAAGCCAAGCGTGCTGTGCAAACAGCGAAGAACATTTTACGCAAGAATGAAAATCGGCATCTGGGAATGCTTGCGTACCGAGCAGCACAATTGCAAAATGGATACTCACCAGGCGAGATTCTCAAGACCAAGCGTCTTTGTACAGGGTTACCAACCGGTAACCAGAAGAAGGTGGAGAAAGATCAAGATCAACTCACAGAAAAGGAAAGGCGTTATAGAGAGAATAGGGAGAGCAGGTGTATATATGAGATTGTGATAGCTATGGAGAAATCAAAGAACATATGGAATCGCAACCGAGGTCGTACATCAACAGATTAGGGTACAACCATAAGGAGAAACAGGAGGAGTTTGATGATGACAGGACAAAACCTACCTACATCAGATGAAGTTGCTAAACCAGTAGCAGAACGCATACTGCCAGCGCCTAGAACTCCTGATGTTCGCAATGTTCCTCCAACAACCATCCCTGACCGGACCCCACCAACACCGACAGTCTGTTTGAAAATAGTCTGGCGGCGAGAGGGGTATACTCAAATCTGCCGGGTTTATTAATTAAAAAATCATTTTTTAATCCTTGCAGGAAACTCTAATGACGTCATCAGATGAAGTTGCTAAACCAGTAGCAGAACGCATCCCCCTCTCGCCACCAGACTATTTTCATTGAATGTTGACAGTCGATCACAGCACTGAACTTGCAAGCGCTACCAGCAGCAAGATGCCTGCAAGGATTAAAAAATGATTTTTTAATTAATAAATAAATATGGTTAAAATAATATTATTCTCATTGCTTAAGAAATCTATCAATTTTGAGCCCAATTATTCAACCAGTGTAATTGATATTTGTTTTGATTTTTTATTAGTTTTTTTCTGTGCCATGACCTACTTAAATTGAATAATCAGGTCATAATGATAGAATTACGTGAAATAGCTGGCTTCATGAGAAATCTTCATAAAACTCATAAGGGATTATAAGAAAATAATATAAGGCACTGAAATGTGGCTTTCTCATATGTTTTTTAGTAATAATGAGAGAATTTCATGTTCACACATTCATCAATAAATTGCCAGTTTCCACAAGGAGATTTAACCAGTTCATGGTGGTTGATGCTTTGAGGCATCACCATGCCATATTGGGTGATGCCTTGAAATTTTCTTTTATAGTAGTTATTATTAAACCAAGTGGTACACAGATGGTGAATAGTGGCTATCAAGTGCTGTCATGATGTTTCACTGATTTTTAATCAGCTTCTTCAGGTAATCAATGATTCATATAAAATCTTTTGAGTTTTGGAATTATATAGGGAATGATTGATCAATGTGTACTAAAGAAGAAATCAACAAGTTTTGGTCAAAGTAGTCGTTCTCCATGAGTTTGATGTGGAGTGATATGAATGAGGCAACAGCTCCCGGACTGTCCACATGGGGGCAAGTACTCTAACACTGACAATCAGAGATGTTAGTGTCATGAGTGTCACTGCTGGCAGGTAAAACAAACCAGAGCGAGACTGGTCATCCCTCATTGGCTGTTGACAGTCAATCACAGCACTGAACTTGCAAGCACTACCAGCAGCAAGATGCCTCCCAGCTTGTGTTTAATAAAAATCTCCAGTTCTCATTAAAATCAATTAAGTTTTTGTCTCCTAGTAGTGCTACATACTTTTGTTTCTGATTCCTTACTCTTTTACTCTTAAGGTCTACCCTTACTTTAAGGATGTATATTTAAAAAGATTAGTAGGCATTGGTTATTATCAGGCAAATGCAATATTTAGCTCAGAAACACAGAAATAGCTGGTGCAGTCAGCAGGGTATGACCATGCGTGGGAAATGCTTTTCTGGACTCAGCTATTTACTGGGGTGGAGAGAATGTTTTTCCAATTAATTTAATAGGTGTTCATATTGGCAGGAGTACCCTTGATAAAGGTTTCCCATCCATAATTTGTAGGATCTAATTCTTTTCAAGATGGATCACTGGATGTGATACTGTACCCTGTATGTTTGAGATAAATATAATATCAGCCTTGAAACCTCGGAATGATAGATACTCTTTGTTTAGATGGCAGAATCTGGCAGAATCTGAACAGGTTCTGGGAGGCATCTTGTGGCAGGTTGAGTTTGCAAGTTCTGTGCTATGATTGTTGAATCAACAGCCAATGAGGGATGACTCATGACACTAACACAGTCCGGCAACTAAAGCGAGCAATAATGAGAGTAAACCATGCACTATACATCAAGACAGGGGGAGCTTCTTCAAAATGGTGACTGTTTAAAATGGTGACTGTTCCAATTCAGTCATTTTCGATACTAATAATTTACAGACAATTTAGGTGATAAATCCCTTTGAGTAGAAACAATTTTGATTATTCATGATAGGAATGCAGAGACCAGGGGCCCGTTTTTCAGTCGTGACGATCGGTAGCTGAGATCCACTGAGATCTGTGAGTGATCCTGAGATCGTTTGGGAGATCAATGGCGGCAACTGTTTTTCAGACATGGTCTCAGTGCGCCATTGCGGATCTCACACTGATCGCTGCTAAAACGGTCACAACCTTTGATTACAAATCCCCCCCCCCCCCCCCCGCACTCACACTCACAACTTTTTGGGACAATTTTCGGTTGTATTTATGAACTTTATGAACCAATATAGGCTATCGCATACCACCACATGTTAGGGGATCGCCGCTAAAACGATCACAACCTGGGATCCCTAGTGATCATCTATCGAGTATTGCAGTAGGTTATGCACAAGCTGCCTGAGTGGTGCAGTGCCTGCATTTTTCAGATTTCCAGACAAATGTTTATCACAGTCTTAATAACCACAGGAAAACTATGAAATTTGGGATATAGGTATGTCAGATTATTAGTACCCTTTGGTCTAAATATTTTCCAATTTTGATAAGTTTTAGAACCTGAAAAATAAGTTATGACAAGTATCAACTGGTCTCAAGTTGAGACCGTTTGGGAGATCATTTCACTTGAGATCCCTTGAGATCATCACAACCGAAAAACACTCAAATCACCCGAAACGGTCGCATCTCAGTCTCAGGCTGAGATCCCCAGAGATTGTCTCAACTGAAAGACACTTTGCCTTTCAAACGGTCTCAACTTGAGATCGTCTCGACTGAAAAACAGGGCCCAGAATGTTACAATGTGATATGACATATGATACTTGATAACATGTATTTTTCTATAAAATACTTAAATGAGACATTCTACATTCATGTATATATTGATCAATTATTCCCTATGTTATTCCAAAAAGATTTTATACATATCTTGGAAAATGATGCCTCACGCATCACCAAATCTGGCATGGTGGTGCCTCAAAGCATCACCCAACATGAATTGGTTAACCCTTTAAGGATTAGTGCCTGTGGCCAAACTACTCCCATAAGGATGGGTGCTGGTGGCAGTTTGTCCCACTAGAGGATGGGACAGACTGGTTAAAACCTTCAAGGTTGTAATTTCAAGGTTGTAACCACATAATATGATAGATAATCATAAATATTTTCATTCTTTTGAATAGAAATACTAAATATGATGTCATATCCTCATCTTGTAAAGATTTCATGAATATTGTTCTATTATTCCTTTCTTAAAGATTTGTTGTAAATATTTGAACAATGATGCCTAAAGGCATCATGCATCTTTAGTGCGGTGATGCCTCGAGGTATCATGCATCCTTAAAGGGTTAACTCTACTACCTTGTGGAAAATTACTGATATAAAAGAGAAGGATGCAAAAAACAGATCATCTATAAAATATATATTGACAACAATTCGAAAACTGGCAATTTATTGATGAATGTGTGTACATGAAATTTGCTCGTTATTACTAAAATACATATGAGAAAGCCCATTTCGAGTGCCTTATATTATTTTCTTGTGATCCCTTATCTGTTTTATGAAGATTTTTTTCTGAAGCCAGCTATTTCATGAAATTCTATCATTATGACCTAATTATTCAATTTAAGTAGGTCATGGCACAGAAAAAAATTAATAGAAAATCAAAACAAATATCAACTACACTGATAGTATGATTGGGCTCTTTTAAGCAATGAGAATGATATTATTTTAACCATACGGTTGAAAACCACGAGATTGCAGCAAATAGGCTATATTTCGAATATTTCTAAAAGTCCTTTTTGGGGAATAGTTTAAATGGTTTCCATGCATCTAGGGCATTGTGAGGCAGAGTCTAAAACTATAAAGACCACATAACTCCAATATTTAGACAAATTATGGATAAAAACGTGAGGGCGTCACGTTACAACACCGGCATAAAATCGGGCATAAAATGAAATAAAAAAGTGGCAGAATACAATGAGCTTCACTGTTTTTAATGACTCCTTTATATGCACCTTCCCACCATAAAAGGATAGGCCTATATGGCTTCCTTCATACTGAACTCAATTTTGGCAATTTTGGTGTAGTTAAGGCAGTCACATTATCACACCAACTAAACTATTAATAGTTCCAGTTGCCTATGATATTAGTAAGAGTTCTTTTGGAATATCAAAAGGAAGATATATACCTACACGTTATCAGCCCCAACGTATTTTTTCGTCACGTTACGACCCCGTCACGTTATGACCCCGTCACGTTACGACCCCGTCACGTTACGATCCCGTCCCGTTATCACTCGCAGTGGGTCAAACAGGGTCAGGAAAAAGGTAAAAATAGTTTTCCTGTGTTGGGTACATATATACCTATGAAATGGCGAAAGAATTAAGTCATTATCTTTATTAGAAAAAATGTTATGAGGCCCTACAGATTTTTGCGTCACGTTACGACTCCCGTCATGTTACGACCCCCGTCACTTTACGACCCCCCCCCCCCAATACCCCCCCCCCCCCCCGTGGATATAAGACCAGGGAAAGCAAAAAACAATAGAAATACATTTTATTTACAGTTATGTTTTTATTCATACATATTGTGAAGCTGTATCATAACATGAGAGAAACAAAAATTGTTTCCATAAGCAACCAATCGGGGGGGGGGGGGGGGGGCGTAACGTGACGTTTTTTGTTTCATATTAGCCCTGTGCTAATGCTAATTATGGTAGTTAGCATTCCCAATTTGGCACACGAGTCTTTTAATATATAGGGATGATATTTACAAAAGGAATTAATGATCCTCTCAGATTTGATTTTTTGGGCAGTTGCTGCAAGTTCGTGATTTTCGACCATATTTATTTATTCATTAAAATATTATTTTTTAAACTTTTTTTCTTTAAACGCTCATAATTTGAGTTGCCCAAATATTTCAGTGTTGCACCCGACAGATTGGAAATCAGAAGATTCAGTAGATAAATAATCATGAATAAAAAAACTGTCTGGAAACATCTAAAGGTCACTTCCGGTTTGGCTCCACAACATAACTAACATGTTGTTTCTGTAAGGAATAAACCCAGCTATATTTCTACTAAATCGTCCATGCAAGAGTCTGTGTTGCTCCATAGAAATATAACAGACAGTAATTACCAATCTGTTCACCCTCTTGGTCGCCTCGCCTCCTCGTGGTGCAGAGCGGATATGCTTGCATGCAAGCATAACTAAAGTGACTAGGGTGGGGAGTTAGTTCAGTGGTAAAGAGCACTGGACTTGTAATCCCAAGGTTGTTGGACTTTGTTGATTTGAGTCCCACTGCAGCCACTTTTCTCCTTCACCCCCAGCAGTGGTAGATTTACTGCTATATCAAAGGCCAATCCTTCTCATACATGTCTATGTGGTGTGGGAAGGAAAAGAACTCTCACCTTGGTAAATGTGTAGGGGTGGGATTTCTACCTACATTCATCTCATAGATTCGATCAAACCCAAAGTATTAAAGTCTAATTGAACAAATTGGACGTTAAACTACCCAAACAAACAAGTAAGATGGTGTAGTCCTGGAGCAGGCCAGGGGAAGTGTGTTTTTGAGTACATACGATGTTTTTTTGTTGATTCTGGAGCTTCCGAATCTGCTGATTTCAAATCTGCTTCGTGCCAGTTTGTACAGGCTCAGCATTTTGAGATATGAGCGTTTTAAATAAAAATATGAAAAAAAAAATAAATAATCAAATAAATATATTTATTTCAACTCAATTTCATAGCAAATCATATTTTATTAGTTATTCTCAAAAGGAATCCCATAATTGATTAAAAAAAACTACATATGGGAAGATTGATAGTTTATTTGACATTGAAACATCAGGTGAAGGTCAAACTAAGGTCAATTTTGTCTTTCAATGCAAAACTGTAAATTTATGAGATGAAATACAACAGAACAGAATTGTCAAGGATTCTACATCATTCCTTAAAATATAGACAGCTTACAATACATACAAGCAGGAGAACCACCATGTTACATATATATGCGCCCAGTGTATATAGGTACACTTTTGTGTATACAAGGTCATCCTATTCCGCTTGTGGATACATGTCACCTGTAGGCGTATATAAGTATCCATGTTGTGGTCATATATATGTCATATATATGCCTGATTCTGTTGTAATTGCACCACTATCCAATAGTTCCGATCCCTGCCACTTGGGGGACACCACTGCTAGCATTTTTCATTTGCCATTAGACATTAAGTCCTTGGTATATTGAAAATCCAATGTATAAATATTATCAATTTTGAAAATAAAATTCTTCTAAAACCCTAATTATTATCTTTTCATTAAATACATATAATAAACCAAGCATTTTTTTAGCGTTTTTTTAAATAGATGCTACTTTCAAAACACTACTCTTCTGTAGGGTTCAAGGTGAGTGTGTAGATATAAGGATATAACCACAGCCTCTACCAACAACACTGAGTGCTCATAAGAGCAGGGGGCAGCCGGGGTATGGCAGGGGTACACATGGGGAGGCGTGGAGGTGTGACAGGGCTTCACTGAGAGTGTAGGGAGAGACACGACAGACCACACCTCGCAGTAAAGGTCCAGAGTCATGTACTCAGATCCCGATAATTACAGGAACATTGTAAGCTCTGACTCTAAACTTGAATGGGGTTTTTGGGTTTTGTTTTTTTTAGACTTTTATTTACCCTGGAGTGATGCCATAGGTGCCGTCAGGGACCTATCTTCCTGGTGCTCCAGCTTGAGTTCAGGGCCATCTACATGTTTACAGAGTTGACTTACAAGCTATGGCAGTTGATTTCAGGAAATAGTGGTAACATATTTACATGTACAAAAAGGAAATTATGTGATTTGGTAACATTTCCAGAAATGCTGAAGTCTGATGACATTTCCATTTACTGAATACAAACCACAAACAACCGAAAACGGGGGGAAAGTGCTAATGAACCTAGTGTAGTGAAACCCCTGGTCGCTGAAAGTGTATAACCACTCTCCACGATCGGCAGTCGACCAAGGGCTCGAGACTATAGTCGCTACCCCATACTTACTGCACCAGTATGGGTGGGTTCGGATTGAGATCCACTGGAAAGGGCAGGGAGATGCGGGATCTACAACCTATCGCGACCGGTGGACACAAAACCAGACTCCGGACTATTACAATATACCAGCTTTTATTCGGTATATATAGAGGATACAGTAAGTTGGTGCTGCGGGGCACCAACTAGCGCAGGAAGAGATTCTGGTCTCTTCGTTGTTGAAAGGTTCCGAACCAACCTTACCAACTGGTGAGGCTCCAGGCATTTACTCTACAGGGAGGCACCGTGAGGAGTCCTGTCAACCCGCTGCGGATTCAGTCTTCAATACTGACTGAGTTACGTAATGCGGGCGACCCCATAGTATTTGCATACACGGGTTCGCCGGCCTTACCGCACAGCAGGCACTCGCGCCATCTAGCGTAAAGTGAAACCAAGCTGCTGGACTACCCTGACCCCTACACTAGTTTCAATACCTCGAAAATTTTCTAGCTGCATATTTTATATCATAAACTATCAAGTAAACCAAATGGTAAGTGTAGAATAATTGAGATGTTAATTAAAATTGGTCGCATAAATTAGTTTTAATTAGAGAGTATAAGTTATAGTACATCGGTGAAGGCTACCTTTGATTGGTCACATGTTACCTTGCTAACTTATTATTAGTAGTATAACTTTTCTTTGAGTTTGAGCTTGAGAAGTTTTGCATAATCTTTATGTTCAGTTATTAGTCTGATTTCTGGGTTAAGTTTATTCCAAAAGCTGGCACTCTTGAACTCTACTAACTGGTAATATTTTGAAAGTTGAATGGGGTTACTAACTTTCAGGACCAGGCTGTCGTGGAGTCTGTTTGGGCGGTTTGGTCGTTGTATGTATTTGGGTTTCTGGATTTGTCTCACCCTTCACATAGACTATTGGGCTAAAATTTGTGACATAATCCCCCATTGGATATTTTGCCTAAATATCTCATGGGTGCTGGATACAAGTTCCCAATGTTAAGTCTATGGAGAAAAAATACCAGGGGCAGAGTTTCCTTTAATTTTAGCAACACTGAATTGTATTAAGGCATGTCCTTCCTTAGTCTGTATGATTATACTAAGGAAGTTCAGGCCTTTATATTACATGGTATGCAAAGACCCAATTGAAAATGTATGAAGACCATGGTATATGGGGAAAATAGTACCTTTGTGTTATAGAGCAAAGAAGTAGTCCCTATTACTATACCCTTTGATATGGCAACTCCTGGGTTTCAGTTATTCAAAAAGATGGACAATGAAAGCAAAAAACAATGGTTTGTGGATATGTGGCTCTGTAGACAACTCGAGGTTGATGTCGTAATACACTCACTAGCATTTATGTATTACTATTTATTACCCACCTGATACAGAGTCTCCATACTAAGCCTATGGAGATTACAGATTGCTACTGAGGAGGATACGGAGCTCCGTACCCTCCTTGGAGGATACAGATTTTTTAGATGAAAGTAGTCCCAAACAGAACTTCTTAATTACGTTGAAAAGTTTTCTAACGATCATATTTATTGCTTAAATCTAAAAATAAGTGAGTAAAAAATACAACATTACCATAATTTCGATCTGTGTGGCCGTATTCTCCTTGTAGTTGACACTACGCAATACTCCTCGCTATCGCTCGAAGTATTACTATGCATCAACTACGCAGAGAATATGGCCACTCAGATCAAAATCATGGTAATATTGTGCATGTATTAACCACTCATGGCTTACAGCTGCCTGTCCACAAAACCATCGATTATTGTCTATTAATACAATACAGGTTTTTATCTCAATGGCTGGTAGGATTAACATAGTAAAATCTGTATTGAAACTATGTCCATGATTAATTAATTTAAGTTTATGAAATAATTAAAATAACACTATAGTTAATTATCTTGTTCTGAGATATCATCAGTACTCAGTTAAGTGCTAAGTAAGCCTAGAACGACTAAACAATAATAGATTTGACACAGTGAACCATAGGCCCAATGTTTTTCTTATTTTTCTTAGAATTAAATCACTTTTTATTTTAAAATGGTTATAACTCAAAATGCTGAGCCCTTACAAACTGGCACGAAGCAGATTCGGAATCAAAAGATTCAGGAGCTTTGGAAACGATCATAATACATCGTATGTACTACCAAACATACCTGACCCTTCAAACTGGCTCTGACTGCAGGACTAGTGGATGGATGCTACAACATGATTTAGTTCATTACCTACTTATGGTGAGTCACTCAGCAATGCTGCCGTTCATGAATCTACTATACAGATGTTTGTAGGGTGTAATTCAAATGTACCGCGCTCTTCCATTATAAATGGAAATAACATTAGCTCCTATATTTCATGGTAGGTAACCACTGAGGAATCGAGACGAGAGTGTGAACCTGCGGTTTGATACTCAGTAAATGTATCTAGATATATTCATTTGGTGAGCTAAAATATAATCAGGTGGTGCCAAATTTTAATGTTGGAGAGAGAAAACATTGACCTGAAATCGCAGGCGCACCTGAAATGGAATATCGTATAGTAGGAGTTTTTCTGTCTGCGCTGAGCTGCGACAGCAAAGCAAACGTCACACTGCACCGCTCCAGTTTATCGCAACGCAAAACCTGTTGCTCTAGCGCTGCAGTGTGAGCAAACGTCTGCTCTGGTGGGTAGCTCCACAGGGTAAATAGATATTATCTCACCCCTGGAATAAATGTCCATAGGCTTAACATTGGGAACTCGTTCTCCATGCCCCTACAAGTATTGCAGCCCGTTCTCCATGGTCTATAGCCTGTGTGTTGTCCCTTATTTAAGTGTGTACAGGGGTGAGATAAATACAGAAAGCTACTCGTTTTGGTCAAAGAAGTCATTCTCCAACTCGTTTGAATGCTATGTGATATTCACTCGGCTGTCGCCTCGTTCATATTACACCGCATCAAACTCGTGGAGAACGACGACTTTGACCAAAACTTGTTGGTTTCTCCTTTACTCTTCTGCCTCGAGCGCCCTCAAACGTGCAAATCTGCGGTTACTCTCCTAGCATAGATCCTGCGGTTTGCTTCTTGTTTAAGAGCCACGAAAGATCTGCTAGGAGAGTGGTCTTTGATAAAAGAGACTAAAATTAGGCGCGTCTTGCAACATGAGTCATGATTGATGGAAACCATAGAGCTGTACTATGTGGAAACGTAATAGAACCCTTAGTGAAACTGAGAGATAAACCATCAAAAGCAATGGTTTAATCACACAGTTTATACATGAATATTTTTCATATCAAAGGACTACACGGTTAATTATAGTTCTTGTCCTCAGCCAATATACTTGTATCAATGACTCTACTACAATGACGTCATAGGAGTCCGTTGCTATGGTATTTCATGGCATTTCAACAAAGTTCTGGAGGAAAACCATCAGTAATAGTATTGTTTGTGATAAACAGGTAAGTTTTTGTTCTACCACATCTAACATACAGAGTTATTTAATCATAATCCTAGCATAGATGTAAATATTAGGCCAATTTAGAAGTTTGTTTTTAAAATATCATAGGTTATCAATAATCATATCTCGAAAGGCGCCATGACATGAGTTGAATAGATAGAGTTTCTATCACACTCACAGTCATAGACTATTTGTTAGTAATGTAAATGTTCCCCCTTCATTAAATGTTTCTATTCAATCCCGTTTAAGGGACATACTGGAGGGATACATCAGATTTGAGACTGAGACTCAGTGAGAGGGAGATGTGGGGACAACATCAGATTTGAGACTGTCAATTATTAGATAATGACAAAATATGGTATATATACATGTTAAAATATGATTGGACACACCTAGATACACTGTATTCAATTCTGATGGGACAGACTTCAAACACACTTTGAACAGACCTGACAAACCAGTTTACTCCCGTCAACCCTGCCACCAAGCCTTGCATCTCAGACTTGACCAGGGACTTGCTGAAACCCTTGATCATGGAACTTCATGAATACAGGGAGGTAGACCCAGACTGAGACAGAGAGTCAGATATATGCAGACAGGGACAGAGACAATGAAACAGACAGAGATGCAGATAGGTGAAGGCAGGTCGTTCATTATCCATCGTATACAAAGCCCCCATTGAAAATGTATGGGGACTCAGTAAACCACGACCCGTTATATAAAACCTGTCAGATACCATAACTGTGGTATACGGATTCTAACCTGTGGTATACGGCCTCAAAACCATGGTATACGGGAAAAATAGTCCCTTTTGCTATAGAGCAAAGAAGTAGTCCCTATTGTTATACCCTTCAAAATGGCAATTACTGGGTTTAATTTATTCGAAAAGATGGATAATAAATGCAACAAATGATGATTTTTTGGACAGGCAGCTCTGTAAACCACTCGCGGTTGACCTCGTAATACACTCGCTAGCGCTCGTGTATTACTACGCGCCAACCTCTCGTGGTTTACGGCCGCCTGTCCACAAAACCATCGATTATTGTCTATTTATCTCACCCCAGATATTTTTTCTCCATAGACTTAACATTGGAAACTCGTATCTAACACCCATTAGATATTTAGGAAATATATCCAATGGGGGATAATGTCACTTATCCTACCCCTAATAAAAAGCCGCCATAGACTTAACATAGGGAAATTTTATGTGGCAGGCCGTGACATAAAGTGTTTTTTATGCCACTAGAGTAATAACAATATTGACCAATCAGAGAGCAGGATGCCAGCTACTATGAAAACAAGTTCTGTTGGTCATTGACTCAATATTTATCTTTTAGTAATACAAAAGCATAGACGAGGTAGGATAAATACGAAACCGAACTCGAGATAGACTTGTCAATGGATATGCCACTCTGGTCAGGTCTACTCCTCACTACACTCGGCTACGCCTCGTGTAGTAATATGCGACCTTCCCGTCGTGGCATAAACATTGTCAAGTCTAACTCTCGTTCGGTTTCTACTAAAAATGTTAGCCCATTAGTCAATATTAAGGGTGAGATAAATTCAGAAACCCATTCAAGTTTAGGGTCAGAGCTTGATCCCATCTCATTTGAATCACATAGCAATTCACGGGGCTTCACCTTGTGAATTACTACATGATTCAAACTCGATGGGATACGAGCTCAGACCCTAAACTTTCATGGGTTTCCTCTATAGTATTACTACACGAGGCGTAGCCGAGTGTAGTGAGTAGCAGACCTGACCATAGAGTGGCATAGACACTGACAAGTCTAACTCGAGTTCGGTTTCGTATTTATCCTACCCCGTCTATGCTTTTGTATTACTAAAAGATAAATATTGACTCAACGACCAACAGAACTTTTTTCATAGTAGCTGACATCCTGCTCTCTGATTGGTCAATATTATTATTACTCTAGTGGCATAAAAAACACTTCATGTCACGGCCTGCCACATAAAATTTGCCTATGTTAAGTCTATGGCGGTTTTTTATTAGGGGTAGGATAAATACACAATATTACCATGATTTGGATCTGAGTGGCCGTATTCTCCGCGTAGTTGACGCATAGTAATACGTAGGGTCAACTACAAGGAGAATACGGCCACACAGATCCAAATCATGGTAATGTTGTATTTATTACTCACTTATTTTTTAGATTTAAGCAATAAATATGATCTTTAGAAAACTTTTCAACATAGTTAAGAAGGGACTACTTTCATCTCAATGGGACTACTTTCATCTAAATAATCCGTATCCTCCTAGGAGATTCCGCAGGTCCGTATCCTACTCAGTAGCGATCTGTAATCTCCATAGGCTTAGTATGGAGACCCTGTATCAGGTGGGTAATAAAGGACTTTATTAAGAGACAATGATTTTGATACCAGAAATTAGTTTCATCATGTAATCAGTTTCCATTTGTTTAAACATATATATTTCTATCTTGATTGATAGTCCTGTTATAGTGTCAATGATACATGCGATCAACTATTAAATTAGTTCTCTAGGTTCATTTCATGAAGTCATTTAAGTGTACCGCGCTCTTCCATTATCAAAGGAAATAACATCAGGTCCTATAGGTCAGGAAGGCATATTAGGGACTATGGTGGGATCCGGACTCAAATAGTGTTTCACTAAAAAAATCTTATAGATTGACTTGTGTTGCATATTTGATTAGTTTAAGTAAGCATTTGCATGTAAATGATAACTAAAGGAAAAACATTCTCTGAAATTACAATATGAAAATATTGATTCATTTCCAAGCAAGCCTTTCTTCTCCATTTTCTGCCTACCATGACAATGCTTTGACATATAGCAGATATCACAAAAAGGGGCTTTTTGCTACTTTTCTATTTTGATAATAAAACAGTCCATTTTATTTTCTACAGTGAGTACAACAAAAGTTAAGGCATCAAAATGATTGTAAAGAAAATCTCGACTTGATTAAACTGGGTTTTCATTTTGCTTCCATATGGAATTCTATGGAATCTTCACTCATATTTTAGAAGTCAAACATTTTGCCTAACTTTGAACATGGTTTCAGAGAAAATACATCAAAAATGAAAACAAATAAATTATTTGAATAACTTGAAAATATGTATGACAATAAAGCCCATAATCTCTGGTTTAATATGGTACCTTTTGCGAACCTGGGCCCTGTTTTTTAGTCACGACATTTGTAACTTACGACACGTATCTGCCGTCAGTGTGCTAGAGAGCTACGATCATAGAGCGGGTATGACGCTTAGTGGAGATACGACACTTAGGGAGCTAAAAGGTGTGCTATAGTCACGACAGTCGGTGGCCAATGGAGCGGAAATAGTGGCCATAAGTGTCGTATCTCTAAGACCACTCTGGACATGTCGTACCGAATGCGCAACTTCACTTCCCGTGGAAATTAAGCAATGAAACTTTAACACGAGTAAGGTATACATATAACCTATTATCATACAAAATATGAAGAAAATCGGTCTCACCGTTCGGAAGTTATCGGCGTTTGAATTTCGTCATAGCAATCATCTGCTCTGGAGGCCAGTGTAGCCTCAAGGTGGCTACGCTAGTTCCCGGGTCATCCGCTAGAGGCCACGGCAGAATTAGATTCGATCGATAGCCCGATGTTTCAAATTCAAACGCCGATAACTTTGGAACGGTGAAGCCGATTTTCTTCATATTTGGTATGATTATAGGTTCTATGTATCCCGTACTCATGTTAAAATTTCATTGCTAAATTCGTATGGGAAGCACAAGAAATCTACAGTGACGTTTTATAGAACCTAAGACAGTTCTATACTTGTCTTAACTTCTGACACATATCCCCGCAATTTTACTTTTCGTCTTACGACACTGTCTATAGGACGCCGGCCATCTTTTGTCAGTGAAAATGCCGTAAATTCTAGATACAATCTAGGCGCATCGTAGACTTCCGATGTCGTGACTAAAAAACAGGGCCCTGTATCTTTTGTACAGTCTAAGTTGTGAAAAATGGTGTATATCAAGTCAAAAATAACTAGTTTTCAGTCCCCAATATGGTTGCACGACCTATAGTTTTAGGATAGACTGCAGGTTAACCAGAATACATATACAATTAACAAGCTCATCTACACTGTTCAGCTATCATCACGACTGTGCAACGTGATGCACTGGTAACAGACACGGTTGGTGATCGACAACAGTATAGAACACCAATCTGCCGATATCGGCGTTTGAATTTCGTTGTAGCAAATGCTGCTCTGGTAGCCAGTGTACTTAAACGATAATTTAATGCGACAATCTTGACCTTGACTCCGCTTGTTCCCGGTTCATTAGACTGTAGTACATCCTCTATAGACCCTATTGAGGTATCCCGTAATTCAGTCTGTTAACCAAGTTCCGGTTTCACTGGTTACCGACGTAGTATAGTGATAGACCCCTTGCTCGTAACCCAGAATTAATTCAGTTTAACGGTTTTCAAACATCCTCAAATTGAAATTCTGATGTCAGAAATGAAAATTTCAGCTATTTCTACATGGGAATCCGAAATTATATTCAGTTTCTCCAATTATAAATCAGAAAACTGTGGTTCATTTTGTTGTAGTGTGCCAAGTCTATCGGAAGCGGAACTTTGCTTTACCCGGGGCGATAATCAGGAGTTTAGTAACCTCTGGAGGCTCTATACAATTGTTGTCAGGCGAGTATAAATAAGTCATCGGAATGCGCGATTTTACTCACTTTCTGTGAGAATTAAGCTATAAAACTTTAACATGAGTTAGGGACACATATGTTCTATAAACATTCCAAATATGGAGAAGATCGGACTCTCCGATTCGATTTTAGCGGCGATCGTCCGTGGCGCACTAGGATTGTTTCTATAGAACACCGGCCATCTTGTGTCTTCCATGGATTTGCTGGACGATCGTACGGTATCAAAAACAGGGCCCTGGAGAACAGGGCCCTGTTTTTTAGTCACAACATTTGTAACTTACAACATATATTTGCTGTCAGTGTGCTATAGAGCTACGATCTTAGGCTGGCTGCGACACTTGCTGTAGATACGACACAGGGAGCTAAAAGGTGTACTATAGTCACGACACTCGGTGGCCAATCGACCGGAAAGTGTCGCCATAAGTGTCGTATGTCTAAGACCACTCTGGACATGTCATACCAATGCGCAACTTCACTTCCCGTAGGAATTAAGCGATGAAATTTTAACACAAGTAACGCATACATATAATAAATAATCATACCAAATATGAAGAAAATCGGTCGCAGCGTTCCGAAGATATCGCCGTTTCAATTTTGTCATAGCAATGTCTGCTCTGGTGTCCAGTGTAGCCCTACAGTCACGTGACCCTAAATTATGCCGCGACCTCGACATTCACTGGCACGGGAGGTGGGAGGGTGTTATGGCCACCAGAGCAGACGATGGCTATGACAAAATTCAAACCCCGATATCTTCGTAACGCTGTGGCGGATTTTCTTCATATTTGGTACGATTATAGGTTATATGTATGCGCTACTTGTGTTAAAATTTCATCGCTTAATTCGTATGGGAAGCACAGGAAATCCTCTATATACGCACAGTGAGGTTTCTAGACAGTTCTAGACTTGAGACACTTTTAGCGGTGATCGTCCGTGGCGCAATACGACACCGTCTATAGGACGCCGGCCATCTTTTGTCGTCCAAAAGGGTCGTACATCGGCTGTGGGATTGTAGGCCTTTGACACTCACAAATGTCGTGACTAAAAAACAGGGCCCAGGTGGCCTATATACAGAAATTATGATCATTTTTTACTAATACAGTGGACACTACAATCTCTGATCCTCTGGGGGCAAGTAGCTACACACATGGGCGTATGAGAGTGGACCCGCTGTTCCCTCTGCTTTACTCTTCGACGTTCCCCCGAGGTGGAGCCCTGCAGAAACGTGGGTTAAGTCTATGGTTTTGAAACAGCTCCCACTGCAGGCTGACATGCAGTTGCTTCTGTTTGCCTTTCCCCTAATTCAAGGTATTCTTTTTTAATTAGCACACTTTCTTTCTATTTCAGATTCTTCTGCTGAGATTGGAGTTTGCCATCGTAAGATAAAAATTCAGACATGGCGAGAATGAATATATATACATGTACAGCCAGGGAACTGTCCAACCTTCCAGGAATAGACCGTCCACTGGCTGAATCAATTATCCAACTCAGGTACAGCACCAGTGGGATACAAAAGATGGACGATCTCTTAAACCTGCCTGGTATGACAAAACAAAAGTTTCAAATACTATGCCGAAAATCTTCCCTAGCAAAGAAACCACTTGTCCTTGGTATCACCAACCGACCATCACATTCGAGACCAATGGTCGTGCCCACACAGTTTATCTGCCAAGGCCAGTCTGTGAGGTCAAAGCCCGACGAGAGTCAGGAGTTCATGAGTGTAGCTAGGGCAGGTGTAGAAGAATGTCATGCTGTAAAAGGAAAGGGGGTCCAAGTTACCTTGCCAGTGTTCAAGGATAAATCATTCAATGGCTGCAGCGAAAGGTTGAATTCACAAAGAGATGGAAGTTTAGATACTCACAACCATGATATACAAACATCTCATCTGAAGAAAGGTATAAACAGAAAGACTTTTGTATATACATCATTGTCGCATGCTTTGCATTCTCCCGGGAAGAAAGGCGCTGCTCTTCCAAAGCGCAATAGAATTGCCTGGCAAGGCGATCCTAGAGCAGTCCAACAGCAGAGATCTACCAAAAGTTCAAAGGAACCATCTGTTACCTTGAGAGCCTCCACTTCAGGAAATAATATAAATTTTTCATGCACCATTGACAAACGTCTATTGGTCAACCCTGTGCGCTCAGACTCCTTGGCGGGAGAAGAATGGACTGTAGCCAATAATAACTATCATGTAGCAATTAATAACGGTATTACTGAAAGAAACCCAAATTCCGATAAGGCTGTAAATAAAAGGACAGATTCGATTTCCTCAGGAACCAATGGAGATGATGTGCCCCACAAACCTTGTGCGCAGAATAAGTGCATAGACAGTTGGATGGCAGGCTGTCTAGACTGCTCAATATCTACTGCTGTAACCAGTACAAAGACCGCCTCTTCATCTGGACCAGACGTATGTGTTATGTCAGCTGAAAACATGCTTCTATATGAACGTCAAAATAGGATGACCCTCAGAGAACGCAAGTGCTATGTTGAGGCGTGGTTGACAACTGTCCACCAAGATTATTTTGAAGCAAAGATGAATAAGAGACCACAACAAGATCCACACTTAAAGAGAAGGAAAAATAACAAAGACATTCCACCAACGCCAAAGCAGAGTGAGAAAGTCCAAGCGATTCTGAAAGGAAGAATGTCAAAGGCACCTCTTATGGTTGTTCCAAACCCAAATGGTCTGGAAAGTGATCATCAGCAACTTTCATCAAAAAATGACAAATGTGGCGTAGGACAGATCATGAGTCGGACAACAAAGTCGGCCACCGTGCATGATGATGCCGATAATGCTAAGCCTTATGCAGAGACATTAAATATCCTGCACCAAAGAGCGATAAAGTCTGGCCCCCCTCATACAAGTAAGCCTCAGAAAGACAACCTACAAGTGATTGGTGTTGGTGACCCAACAAAAAGGATTAAACACCTAATAAACAATTACATGACTCCACGACCGAGGAATAAATTAGACCTTTTTAGGAAGGGCAAGATCAAATAACCTCTCTTTGTAATAAAAGAAAAAAAAGGTATTTGGATTTAGCTTAGATGCAATGACTATCTCTACTTCATTCAAATTGTCAAGAAATGCAAATAATACTTATCTGTCAAAGAAGGCTGTATAGCTAGTAACATTGAAGGTGAGTGTTAGATCAGTATAGTTATTTAATCACTCACATATTATGGTTACATCTTTTCCTAATACTTCCAGTTAGATTACTTACCAGTAACAATCGTTTAACGTGAAGGACCAGCTGTAAAGTAGAGGCCATCGGTAGGGGAGGGGTATTAAGCATTCAAATTGCAATATTAGACAGAATTGTGTAAACCGTGTTGAATGTGGATATTCAGTAAGATCCTGTGTCAAATGTGCTTGGGTATGGCACACAAAATAACTCGTAACTGCAATCATTTCGATGTGACTTTTGAAAATGGATAGTTTACACTATAACAGCTTTATATGCCAAAGCCGACAGGTTAGACTCTATGAGTATCAATTCATGTGAGCTTTTATTTTTGCTAGCAGCAATTCGATTTCTGATAATACCCGTGAAAAACTTACTTTCAAATGAATAACATATACCAAAACATTTCAGTGCAATTATATATTTGTCCTTTATTATATGAAGAATTGTGCAGGTATTATGAAAACAAATTGAAGTGACTTTAAATAAAAAGTAAAATAATGGAAAAGACACGGGTAATACTCTAGGGATGTTCTTTGTTCATTAAACATTGATAGTCAGCATTTTCTCTGGTATGCAAGGGACAAAATCATCTGAAATGGCCTATTCACCTACTATACATAAAAAGGCACATGCTTGGAGTTGCTCCCCTAGAGACAGACAGAACCTGTCCATGGAGATTTTTTAGGGGACCCCAGGGCCCTGTTTTTCAGTCACGACAATCGTTATGGGCGACGTGTTTTTGCCGTCAGTGTTGTCGTGACTGAAAAACACGTTTGGCTGCCTACGCCTATTAGACTCACGACCTATCGCCTATTCACTAAAGTGTCGTGTCTATCGAACACTGACGGCAAAAACACGTCGCCCATAACGATTGTCGTGACTGAAAAACAGGGCCCTAATTTCGTCATAGCAAACGTCTGCTCTGGTGGCCATTGATATTCTTCATATTTGGGGTGATTATTATTCATATGTGTCCCTAACTGGTGCTAAAGTTTCATGGCCTAATTCCTATGGGAAGTGAACTGTCAGAGGGCTCTACGACATGTCCACAGGTGTCTTGAGTTCCGACAATTTGGGCGAAAATTTCGATCACGTGACTATAGGGGACAGAGCCATTGTTAGTTCATGAAGCAGTCAAACGCGTGTGCATAGCGAGACCCTGTGCCAACAGTGAGAGTTGGTCCACCCTCAACAGTGAGACCACTGAAGAAATGCAAATTTGGTCTTGACACTGTTGGTATTGCTGTTGCTGGCACTGTTGCAGTCCTACCTCTCGCTTTGACCCCCCTACTAGTGAAACGGCCCCCTGGCTCTTTGTTCTTACGAAATTCAGCTGCCTTTCAATGTTTTACCAAGGTTCATTTGACTCTCTACACCCATCCCAGAGCAGGATGACTTAACCCATGACATGATGTTTTTTACATGGAACACTTTATTTACGTATATGAGCAAGGAACGCTACTTTGGAACGCTACTTCTGATCTTCTTCATATTTAGAGCGATTATAGTTTATTTGTATACCTTACTCATGTACAAATTTCATCGCTTAATTCCTATGGGAAGGGGTGAAATTCCACGTTATTGCAGCCCGTCGACGAATAAATTCGAATGTCAAATGCGTGTGCATAGCGAGAGCTGTGCCAACAGTGAGAGTTGGTCTCACCTCAACAGTGAGACCACTGATGAAACGCGAATTTGGGGTTGACACTGTTGGTGTCACTGTTGGTGCCACTGTTGCGGTCTCACCTCTCACTTTCACTCCACTATTAGTGAAACAGCTCCCAGATGTATCACTTTTGCCAACCATATAACCACATTGAATGCATCCCTGACATCAGGGAGCTGTTTCACTAGAAGCTGCAAGTGTCGCTCTCTGTAATAGTGGCACCACAGCGACAGTGTGCGTTCATTAGGAGGAGCACTCAAGTGTGAACAGCACTCAGAAAAGGAGCAACACCAACAGTGGCAGTGACCGTTTCATTAGTAAAATTGATGTCGCTGTTAGTGTCACTGTGGAGCCTCTGTAAGCGACAGGGGGGCTGTTTCACTAGGAGCTACAAGTCTCGCTGTTTGTAACAGTGGCAGCAAAGCGGCAGTTTGCGTTTCATTAGCAGGTGCAACCAAGCGTGAACGGCACTCGGGAAAGGAGCGGCACAAACAGTGGCAGTTTCACTAGTAAATTGGGTCTCGCTGTTAGTGCCACTGTGGAGCTGCTGCAAGCGAGAGGGTCTACCCTCTCGTTTGTTACGTGTATAGAATACTCTCACCCACTTCCCGTGAGAATTAAGCAATGAAATTTTTACACGAGTAAGGTATACATATAACCCATAATCGTACCAAATATGAAGAAAATCGGCTACACAGTTTCGAAGATATCGGGGTTTGAATTTTGTCATAGAAAATACTGCTCTGGTGGCCAGTGTCTCCAGGGGGGAGACAGAAAGAACAGCCGAAACCCTGCTGCACTACGGAGGGAGTAAAAAAGAACAGCGACCAATGCAAACGCTGGGAGGGAGTGAAAAATTCAACCGCCGATAACTTCGGGATGGCGTGTCCGATTTTCTTCATATTTGGTACGATTATAGGCTATATATATACCTTACCCGTGTCAAAATTTCATTGCTAAATTCCTATGGAAAAAGTGTGAAATTCCACGTCATCGCGGCCCGTCGACAAATAAATTTGAATGTCAAACGCGTGTGCATAGCGAGACCTGTGCCAACAGTGAGAGTTGGTCTCACCTCAACAGTGAGAGCACAGATGAAACGGGAACTTGTCATTGTCACTGTTGGTATCGCTGTTGCTGGCACTGTTGCGGGCCTAGCTCTCGCTTATACCACCCCACTAGTGAAATGGCCCCCTGGTGTCTCTTGTTGAGCAACTCCCTACCCCATACATACTGCTGGGCGATTTCAATACCCACAGCAAGGTGTGGGGATCAGCCTACACTAGTGGGAAAGGCCGGATGATTGAGAAACTTCTTGACAGGAAATCTCTCTGCCTCCTAAACAATGGAACACCCACCTTTCTCTGCAACTCAGGCAACCGGTCTGCCCTGGGCCTGACAATCTGCCATCCTGCAGTGTAAGGAGAATATGACTGGAGAGTGGCACCTGACCCTCTGGGAAGTGATCATTTCCCTATTATCCTGCACACTGGAAAAAACAACACTAATGGTAGCCAACCCAAGCGATGGAAGACCCACAAGGGAGACTGCAAGCAATTTCAAGACCTTTGTAAGGTTTCTTTCTTACCCTGGGAGTTGGCCAAGGAAAAAGAAGACCCCACACAGTACTTCACCGAAACCCTCTGGGAAGTGAGTACCATGTGTATCCCAAAGACCTCATGTAATGCTCCTAAAAATTCCTGCCCTTGGTACAACGACGAATGTCGCAAATCCAGGAAGGATAGGAGACGAGCCCTGAGGAAGTTTGAAGGCAACATGAACCTCACCAACCTCATTGCCTTCCGTCAACAACAAGCAAAGACCAGGCTTGTGTACAATGAAGCAAAGCGAGAGTCCTTCCGTGAATATGTCAACACCATCAACAGTACTACACCCTTGAAAAAGGTATTTGAGAGGGTCAAGAAACTAAACGGCTCAATCACCTGAAAGTCGGTAATGAAACCAAGGAAACTGCTGAGGACATTGCAGATACTTTTGCAACTCACTTCAGCAATGTCTTCTCCAATGAGAACTGTTCAGGAGAGTTCCTTGAACACAGAGAAAGGCAGGAGCGAAGGAAGCTTAACTTCTCATCCAATAACCTGGAATGCTACAATAAGCTGTTCACATTGGGAGAATTGAAGCATGCCCTTCACCAGGCTAAGGAATCCTGCCCAGGCCCAGATGACATCCACTATCAGATGCTGAAACATCTACCAGAGCAACAACTTTCACTGCTCTTGAGTATATGCAACAGTATCTGGACAACAGGCAAGTACCCACCATCCTGGTCAGAGGCAGTGGTCATACCAATTCCAAAACCAGGGAAAGATATGAACATAGCCTCCAGCTACAGGCCCATAGCCATGACTAGCTGTCTGGCCAAAACAATGGACAGGATGGTGAACAGGCTGGTATGGTATCTAGAGCCCAAAAACTTGTTGACTCCCAACCAGTCAGGATTCCGCAAGGGTCATAGTACCACCGATCATCTGATTCGGCTGGAAAGCTACATCCGAGAAGGCTTTGCCAATAATGAACATGTTTTGCCATATTTTTTTACCTGGAAAAGGCTTATGACACAACATGGAAATTTGGCATCCTTCAAGACATGCATAACCTTGGACTGCAAGGAAGACTCCCACTGTTTGTGGAAGGCTTCTTTGCAAACAGAACATTCAATGTCGGCCTTGGTGTCACAGAGTCGATGAAGGTCGACCAGGAAATGGGAGTACCATAGGGATGTGTTCTCTCAGCGAGCCTCTTTGGCATCAAAATAAATGAGATAACCATCAGCTGCAGAGGGTCAAGGTCGCCGCATAAATTAGTGGAGGCATGCTCGTACACTGGCCACCAGAGCAGACGATTGCTATGACGAAATTCAAACACCTATAACTTTGAGACGGTGTCGCCGATTTTCCTAATATTTGGTACAATTATAGGTTATATATATACCTTACTCGTGTCAAAATTCCATCGCTTAATTCTTACGGGAAGCGAAGTTGCGCATTCTGTACGACATGTCCATAGATGTCTTAGGACAAAAGACAGTTGTGGAGACAAATTTACCCATGTGACCTTCCATGTGTCGTGACTATAGCACACTTCACACCGCCCTACCTGTCGTAGAGCGGCGATCATTGTCCGACCCTCTAAAATGTCGCGACTATAGCACACTCACAGCAAAAACATGTCGTTCATAACGATTGTCGTGACTGAAAAACAGGGCCCTGTATCTAGCCCAAAGACTGTTGTAAAGACTAGGAGTGGGAGAGAAATAAAAACTCCCTTGCGCTACCAAGACTAATGAGACTGTCCATGATTTTATTTCAGCTTGAAAGATTTTAGACATATGGTCTATGTTTAGTTTACTATATTTCAATCTCAGAGTTTACAAACTCAAGTAAACCCATATGGTAAAGCCTTATGCAAATAGTCATATTTCATTGGTCAACAGTATTATACTTAGTATCTCATATCACTGTATCTATCAAAACCTTAAATGGTTATTAGCCATTGGTGCTACATATAAAAGTTGGATTCTCCTTGTCATCTTCGAAAACTAGGAGCATATGTTATTTCCATTCATAATGGAAGAGCGCGGTATACGAAAATCTCATAAAATAAAAGTAAGAGGATATCAATATTTTGGTATATTTCTTTTGAGATGTTTTTCATTTTCTGGCTAACGTTTTTGATTTTGACTTGTGCCTGGTCTAGTATACAACAGATCACATTCACCTTGTCACGGTTGTGACTGAATTTTTCATTTAGGGTCTTGGTCAACTGCCCTACTTCTCTGGCTAATAGGTCAGCTATGCCACTCAGTTTGCTCTTTGATAGCCCCTTAGCGCTTGATGCACTCAAGTTTGTTTTGCTTGAGGGTACTTCATTTTACTAACATATTTGTCATCTGTTTTCCATCTACTTCTAAGAGTTTTTTTGACATCTTCAGATGGGGTATCATCTGGAACATCCATATATTTGGCACTATTACTATTATCATAGTCCATTGAAATGTGATTTCTGTCCATATGATATATGCATTGAATGCACACACTTTGACATGGTCACTCAGCCATGAAAGTTCTATTTAAAGGAACCGAGTCAGTAGTGGGGTGTGGATTTGGTCAGACTGTTATACTGGACCCCTGTTCATTTACCCAGGCCTTTATAGTTGGGACATGGATAGCGAAGTGTTAGATTCTCTGCAGCAAGCTGAAAGCCTGTGTGAGCATTCTAACCTATCTAGATGACGTATATGAGCGTGATTTCCCGCGCTCAAAAAGGGAGATGTTGTATTGTGTATTACATATACTGCCACCTGGTGTTAACTGCCAGTACTACTAAAGATTGTGGGGGATAATAAAACTCACTTCCAGTTTTGCCTAGTCATGTGTTCAGACTCAATACTTGATAACACGACATTTGGTTTCTCCAGTTAGAAATCAGAAAACCGTTGTTCATCGTGTGGCCGTGGTGCGGCCAGACAGTTGAGAGTGGATCCTTTACCCGGAGCGATATTAGAAGGCTTAGTAACGTCTGTTGGATCTATGCCATCGGCCTGGGATAGCGCCTGTTTGGTGGAATACCCGCTTAACGGCATACAATGACACTATCGTATTACTGGATGAGTTTTAATCTTGGCCACCGTATGCCATGACTGAAGTTTGGCGAAGTGATTTCACAAGGCGAAGCTGAGTGAAGTTCAGAGCCAAAAGTCCAGGAGTGGAATGCGGTGGCCACGATTAAAACAAATCAGGGAGCTGTTTCACTAGAAGCTGCAAGTGTCGCTCTCTGTAATAGTGACACCACAGCGACAGTGTTTGTTTCATTAGGAGGTGCACTCAAGCGTGAACGGCACTTGGGAAAGGAGCGACACCAACAGTGGCAGTGACTGTTTCATCAGTAAAATTGGTGTCGCTGTTAGTGTCACTGTGGAGCCTCTGTAAGCGACAGGGTCT
The DNA here is from genome assembly GCA_950022655.1 of Alentia gelatinosa. Classification (NCBI taxonomy): domain Eukaryota; kingdom Metazoa; phylum Annelida; class Polychaeta; order Phyllodocida; family Polynoidae; genus Alentia; species Alentia gelatinosa. Next base: position 46,750,133 of record OX465581.1, read on the forward strand.
ACCCTGTCGTTTGTTACATGTATAAAATACTCTTACCCACTTCCCGTGAGAATTAAGCAATGAAATTTTTACACGAGTAAGATATACATATGACCTATAATCGTACCAAATATGAAGAGAATCGGCTTGAGCGTTACGAAGATATCGGCGTTTGAATATTGTCATGCTCTGGTGGCCAGTGTCGAGCACTTCTCGCCGGCCTCCGGGGGGGAGACAAAAAGAACAGCCGAAACCCCGCCGCACTACGGAGGGAGGGAAAAAGAACAGCGACCAACGCAAACGCCCGGAGGGAGTGAAAATTTCAAACGCCTATAACTTCGCAACGGCGTTGCCGATTTTGTTCATATTTGGTACGATCTTAGGTTATATATATACCTTACTCGTGTACAAATTTCATTGCTTAATTCTTATGGGAAGGGGTGAAATTCCACGTCATCGCGGCCTGTCGACGAATAAATTCAAACGTCAAATGCGTGTGCATAGCGAGACCTGTGCCAACAGTGAGAGTTGGTCTCACCTCAACAGCGAGACCACTGATGAAACGCGAATTTGGGGTTGACACTGTTGGTGCCACTGTTGGGGTCACTGTTGCAGTCCTACCTCTCGCTTTGACCCCCCTACTAGTGAAACAGGGAGCTGTTTCAAAAGTCGAGTGAGGTCTCGCCAGCGGCACGTCACATTTTGTAAGCGAGAGGCCGGCAACAGCGAGCGGCACCTCAAATCAAAGCGGCAGCAAAATTACTACCAATATCGCATAGAGAGCGGCACCTCCACCTCGACAGTGACGCCTCAAGTTCCATTGTTGGCCTCTCGCATTGGCGATGAGTACTCTCGTTTAGCACCCTCCTGACTTTTGAAACAGCTCCCAGCTCCCAGGTTTTGATTTTATCCTACCCCGTCTTACCCCGTCTCCTCGATTTTGGAATATTACGTGATACAAATTCTGTTTGCTACTAGTGGCATATAAAACTCTGTATGCCAGGCAGCATGGCATACAGAAACTCAATGTTAATCCTATGGGATTTTATATTAGGGGTAGGATAATAACACCTACCTTTACCGGTGCAGCTCTACCACAGCCACCCGTCTTTATAGTTATATGGTCAAAATGCCCTTGGGCGGGGATGGGCAGCCATTTGAAAAGAACAAGACTTTTTCAAAGGAATTGATATATATATATATGTTGGCCTATAGTAAACACTTGCAATTTTCTTATGGAATTAACAAGTAGGGTGAGAGTTATTCCCTATTAAATCAGCCTATTAGGCCAACTGGAGGGCTCCTTCAGACGTGTTGCAGATGGTATTGGTTTAATCAGGTCACATTTTGTGTTCTTTCAAAAACTAGATGTTTTTGTTTATTTTATAGGGCAGGCTGAGGCCCCCATGCAATCCTCCCACCCCTCTCGTTTCCCTTTAATCACTAGCTGTTCAATGTAAGGTGCAGGGCCTAATCTAACTAACGGATCCAAATTGTTCTCTTGATTCTATAATTCTGATTTTAAACTTCGCGACAGCACATAAATCGCGATAGCGACATAAATTTTGACTAATACATATGATGAGCACCGGGGGCATCAAACAGCGAATGTGGTAGTTGGGAGATGGGAGGGGGTGGTTGGCGGAGTGGGTGCGCGTGGGTGGGTGGCTCGGGGAAGTGGGTGGGTGTTCATGGGATGAGGGGATGGGGCGGGGGGTGAGCCTTTAAAAGGGGACCGCCTCAAAACTCTGAACTAGAAGTCATATTATAATAGTTACATATGCTTTATAATCGAACAAGTATTAAAGGCGATACTGTTGTATATGATATATCATCCAAGTTGAGGTATCAATGTTTAAATAACAAGAGAATATGTCTGGTTCAGGTCAAACGCATTATAGTTGATTTCTGGTCAAAAACCGAACCCTACCGAAGGACGCGTGACGTCACGTGTGAAAAGAGGAGGAAGACAGAAGACCCGGAGAAATGGCGATCTAGTGATCTGCCACCACTGCCACCGGACCCCAAGAAGGTCGGGATATAACGGTCTAATGACAACACTCGAATACCTGGATGATATCGAAATAATTACAACTAATACGTGAACTGACTGGGGTCGCTTTCCCGTAAACTAGGTCGGAAAATGGCGGCAAATATGTATAGAGTCGGAGGTAGGTTGTTTTCAAACTCATTGCATAGCCCTAGCGAGCGTTGTTTCGGCGAGTGTTTCTCTGGTTTCATGGAAGCATCGCTTTGTGGCACCCATCCATTATCTACAAATAAACCCTCAGGTGTTATGCATCACCAAAGAATACTTCAGATACACATGTATTTCATATATAGTATGCATTTGTCATTAAATCGCTATATATACTCGAAAAACGAAGATGACATCAAAGCACTCGACTCCCTGTTAAAATATTATGGTTGTTCGTGGGGGGTGATGCGGTCTTCAATTAAGGCATTTTCAAATATTTTGTTCTGATTAGGCATTAAAATGTCGATTTTCTCTGTTCAGTCTATGAACCAGTCATTTTGACATGTTCTTGCCGATATTAGGCCCTCGTGTAACAACATCAGTGCAAGAACACCTACTGTACTCGGAGGAACTATTTCCCCGGCGAGTATTGTTTATCGGGTTGAATTTGAACACAAAGGGATTTTGGTTGTTTCCCGCAGATTACGTCTACTTTGAGACTTCTTCGACGACTCCATACCAAATCAGACGGATAGAAGAACTAAATAAGGTGAGTTGAACTCATGTTATTAATTGTCTTGATATTTGAGAGGGGAAGCAATAATGAATTTGAGCTGTAGACGGTGATTGCGATCCCGGGACCGGCGACTAATTTAGCCGAAACCTGGGCTTATTCATTGACACAATTTGACATCACTTGGTGTCGAGTAAAGGGTGGCGTATTACCAAGACAATATGGGAACCAACAGTGCCCAGTTGGGCCATCGGTTGGCCATCTAAGTGTATGTTTGACAAGGTAGGTTTGGCAATAATGTTGGCCATCGATTTTAGTGGCGTCAGAACATTTTGAAAGTGTGTGTGGGGGGGGGGGGGGGGGGGGGCGGGACAACTGACCAAAAACTCAGCGGACACAAGACAAGTGGCACACGGGAAATATGTGTGTTTTTGTCTCACTGGTCAGTTGTCTCACCCTTGCGTCAGTCTTTTTATATGGCAAAATCTAAAGCAAACAAGCGTAATAAGATTATGAAAGTTGGTGAATGTGCATGACATACATATAAAAATTATATCCTAAAATATCTTTTAGTTTGATTTCGTTTTTCTATCTGAAAAATCCAATTCTGTGATCAAAAGTTATCGAAGTTTGAATGATACACAGGCAGCCAGGGCAGCCGTGTATACATCAGGCCAGTTGTCTGACATTCTTTGAGAGGGGAAGCAATAATGAATTTGAGCTGTAGACGGTGATTGCAATCCTGGGACTGGCGACTAATTTAGCCGAAACCTTGGCTTATTCATTGACACAATTTGACACCTCTATTTGTCGAGTAAAGGGTGGCGTATTACCAAGACAATATGGTCAACAGTGATCAGTTTGGCCATCGGTTGGCCATCAAGGTGTATGTTTGGCAAGGTAGGTTTGCCGATGATGTTGGCCATCGATTTTAGTGGCGTCAAAACATTTTGAAAGTGTGTGGGGGGGGGGGGGTGAAAAGTCTGGGCTTAGCCATCATTGCATGCTATAAAAAAGTCAGACTTTGGTATCTCCACAGTGAAAAGTCAGGACTTGGCCATCATTGCATGCTATTGGAAAGCCAAGGCCTAGCCATTGATATTCTCCAATCTGGATGGACACTTCCAGTTCAAAATACCCTCCAAAATATGCAAATTCGCCTGCCAACGGATCGATCCGCCATCTTGCCTGGTGAATACAAAGTGCTGTCAGAGTATAAAATGGCGAAAAACTATATTAATCAACCTTCTCATGGGCATCCTATACATGAAATAATTGAAAAAGGATTATTTACATTATTTAGATATAATTTAAATGTGCCAACTCGAAGAAAATCGGTTGTTTCAACGATTTGTTGACATCGCGTTCGGAGGCTAAACTGAGGCCATCACATATTCATTTGATCCAGAGATGTCATTTTTCCACTTTTCCGTGGAAATCCACTTTTTCATATTCAATACATCCCCATGCCATGGCGGACATTGACATATTAACCATGTTTTATCAGTCTCTCTGAGGCAGTAAATTCCACATGAAAAATATTTCCACTTTTTCCTCTTGCCCAAACTGACATCCCTGTTGATCTGAAACTTCAAGGATGGTCTGGTTTTGTTGAGGGGAAGGCTTGCGAGTTACGTTACACATCCCTACATGTTGAATAATACCAGAAATAAACAAGTTTGCCATAGGCTTAGCACTGTATAGGTGCCTTGCCAAGATGGCTGCGGTGGGGGTTCGTAGCGCCACCTACTTCCAGGCCGGATCGGAGAATAGCGTACAATAAAAAGACGGGAATTGGACGCCTTGAGCCTTTTACCGTTTGATCCTCCTGTCAGCGCGAAAACGTAGATGCCTTGAGCCCACCCTGTGGATGCCTTGAGCCTACCCCATTTCAGTACCCATTGGTGGGTTAGGGTTAGAAAAGGGTTGGGTAAGGGTTAGGGTTGAGTATATATGACCCCAGATATTTTTTCTCCATAGACTTAACATTGGAAACTCGTATCTAACACCCATTAGATATTTAGGAAGAATATACAATGGGGGATAATGTCACAAATATTAGCCCAATAGTCAATATTAAGGGTGAGATAAATTCAGAAACCCATTCAAGTTTAGGGTCAGAGCTCGATCCCATCTCATTTGAATCACATAGCAATTCACGCGGCTTCGCCTTGTGAATTACTACGTGATTCAAACTCGATGGGATACAAGCTCAGACCCTAAACTTTCATGGGTTTCCTCTATAATAAACCAGTATAAGTGTACTTTTCAAAGTTTTTTACATCTAGAAGCTCAAGGCCACCAAAACGAGGTAGCCACAAGACAGACTTTGACAATTTTCCACAGTGAAAAGTCAAGTCTTAGCCATAGTTGCATACTAAAAAGTTAGACTTAGACATTTTTCGATGCTGAAAAATCAAGACAGTTTTTACACTTGATTGAGGTAAATTTGGAAATGCTGGCTTTTTGGGGCTGGCAAAAAAGTGGGGGATGGGCCGGCCGGCCGCCCCCCCCCCCCCCCCCATTCTGACGCCACTGAGTAAAGGGGGGTGTCCGCCTACTACGATAACAAAATAAAACCAACCGAAACCTCCCAATTGGCTACGATGCAGATTGGCCATGTTGTAGGGCATCGTGGAGTATTGACACATATTTGAGAGTCGCTAAAAGGTGTTAATGGTCCGGATGAACCTCACGATTGATATCTCGGGCATCATTTTAATATTGAAATAAAGTACTATAATTCTGAAAATATTGGATGTATCTGAATTTTTTTTTCCAGATATATGTGAAATATTTTTCAGACTCTGAAAGAGTTTGAAAAATGTAACCTACTGAATCATAATTCTGATATGAAATTATGAGTATGAGACCATTAAACCCACTCAAATGATACAATATTTTCAGAGATAATATATATTACCTGATTCCGATATTTCAGATTTTTTTTCTAGGATTTTACATGCTAGACACATTTTTTCCCTCGAAAAGGCTTACGATTCATATCCATTCTCTGATATGTTCAAACATATATGAAAATTGTAGAGACACTATGATAGAACTTTTTTTTAATCGTAGTCCATTGTAGAGCACATCGGGAAAGGCTGGTCAATTACTTCAATTTCACGTTTCTTACGGACTTGATGTCACTTTTCATCTAGAACCTCTATGATACGCCCCTGATGCCAAAATCGGAAGGGGACACCCTCCTTTAGTGGGATTTTCATCGGGCCTTCCGATACACCATGATTTTGACCTTTCAATACAAAATTAATACCGCAGCAGAATCGTAGTTGATATTGAGGCAGTTAAACAATTATCTGCTATGCACTCCCCATGATAAGAACATGTCTTGGGGTGTCTGTGACAAGCGATCATGTTCGATTGTCGTGAAGTGATGCATTTGGCGTGAAAAATTGTGAAATATTCAACATAAGATTATGAAATTTATAGATTACCTAGAACACATTTGGAAAATTTGGCTCTGTAAATATTCTATGGTGTAATTGAGGGTCATCCATAAAGTATATACACAGAATTTCTATAAAAAATCCCCCCCCCCCCCCAATCTCGTACGCAAAATAACAAAATTTTCGTACACAAAATTTTCCAAATTTTTTACCCCCATCAGCCCCCCGGTGCTTAGGTAGTTTATGGATGGCCCCTTTGAGGCTAAGTGTCTCAAATCAAAGATTTTTTAGTTTGAATTAGGACCAAGTTTTTATCGTCTGAAAACTGTTTTTTTTTTGTATATACTATCAAAAATCAATTATATGTGCCACCTAAAGCCCTGTATTAATGCACTGGTTGCATCGTGAGGTGCATCGGGACCGTGATAAATTTCCCCTCCAAACATGTCCCCTCCTAACATATCATGGTGCACGCCGATGAACACTGATATTGACCTCCTGGTGCATTGTAATTAGGACATTTTTCATCGTAGTGTATCGGGATGGCTATCATAGTGCATTGGCATTGGTGGGTGCCGGCTCTACTATCGGGGGCCTACTATCGGAATAATTTTTGTAAAAAATATATATATATATATATATCTCGCACTTCCGAGTGTGTCATTGAGATACACAATTTTTTTAATTTTTTTTTATTATCGGAATAAGCAGCTTGAGTAAAACTGGAGCTTACAAGTCGGCCTAGAGGCTAGAGAGCCAGTACGTCTTGGTAGCGAGAACAAGTAAGGGATAATATTGACCCTTTATTTTGCAGTTTAATGAAATCATTATGATTAGGGAAAACTGGCTCAAAGTTAGTTTACGAAATCCGTACTAAACTCCCTTTCGGCTTGTTAAGTACAGGTTTAGTAAAGTGATGTGATTATTCAAGTAATGAATGATATATGTTGTAAGTAATGTAGTAATTCACTGTATATAAAATATGAAAACTACCACAACATATATACTATATTTGTGCTTGTCCTACAACGTGATAAAGGTATGAAGGTATTCCAAGTACTGAACGCTCAAAGTAGAAAAGTCTGAGTATATATATCAATTTATCTTACCTCTGTCTTTTTTGTCTTATAAGCCTAATACTGGTAACGTATTCTCCATGCCCCTAAAGGTATTACATTCCATTCTTCATGGTTTATGACATCATATATCCAGTGTGTTGTCCGTTCTTTTAGTGTGTGCAGGGGTAAGATTAGAAAGCCACTTATTTTGGTGAAAGCCGTCATTCTCAGACTTGTTTAAACGTTACGTGACATTCACTTTGCCTCACCTTGCTCATATCACTCAACATCAAACTCGTGGAGAACGAAAACTTTGACCAAAGCTTGTTGGTTTCTTCTTTATTATTTGTTTTTGATATAGCATCTAATGCCATTTATCCAATTGTCTTGATAAGATATTACTTTCCAAATACCCATTTTCAAACTCACATTTTCTGCCCATATATTGGATCATTTCATGCAATGTGACATGCATCAAAAATGTTTTGTAACCGTCTCAATAGAAGGCAAAATCATGAACATTGGTTATGTGGAACTGATGTGATAAATTGTAACTGTCCAAGTAGCCGGACAGCCACATTAATTTGGTAAGTAGACATTCGTGTTTGAGGAAAAACGGGAATTTTTAGAAGTAGGTGGGATACCTCTTAAGAAGTATAGCAAGAGGCTAGACAGATGGAACTAAATTTAGATCAGTGATGAAAGAGAAGTATGTAGGGTAAAGGTTGACCTATGTCCTAGAAACAGGATAACCAGTTCTAGGATGGATATATGCGGCACCACAGTTTGATGGGTGAAATGTAATTGGAAAAATGTGCTTAATGCCATTAAAAGCTTAATTGTCTGCTAAGCCTTCGTAAAGCAGGCGAAGGGACAGACACGACAACGAAAATCCGTTGGGATTTAGTAATCCGATTTTCAACATTAACAATTTATTATGGTCAGGTTTCTAATCGCCTGTATTGTTCTCTCTTCTTCAGACCCCAAACGGAAATGTGGAGGCCAAAGTTATGTGTTTTTACCGACGGCGGGACATTTCCAGCTCCCTCATCACCCTAGCGGATAAGCATCAAAGTAAGCCTGCTTTTTTAAACGCAAGAGACTGTTTTTCGAAAAAATAACATAACCTTACATTAAATTATTTGTTAGAGGTATATCCTCTCATTGTATTGAGTTGAACTTCTGCTTTAGGTGCCTTAGAAGAGGAGCGAGATGAAGAAGCCAAAGAGGAACTGGACGACAAGAACCGACATCAGCTCAAACACCGAGAACTTTTCCTGTCCCGCCAGGTGGAGACCCTACCGGCTACACACATTAGAGGGAAATGTGCCGTTACATTGCTCAACGAAACGGAAGCCCTGCAATCCTATCTCAGCAAAGACGTAAGTACAAGTCTGTATGCACACAGGATGATATAACACACGTTGGAGTTAACTCAAAATGGAGATGAAATCACATGATAATGTAAATGGATACATTTGGCGATGATTTGTCGTCCAAGACAAATTACATGGTACTATTTGTGCAGAATTTTCATTCACAAATTCTGTCTCACAAATAGCCGTTGTTTCTGTGCTTTGGTACATTGCGATTTATTAATGATATACCTGATCTGGTTTTAAACATTTTTCTGAATAATCTTAACGAGAAAATAGAATTGTCAAGAAATTGTTTTCACTGAAACGCGATATACTTGTCTTTTCAGGATGCTTTCTTTTACTCGCTAGTCTACGATCCACAACAAAAAACACTATTAGCAGATAAAGGTGAAATCCGAGTGGGGTCAAAGTTTCAAGCAGATGTGCCCCGGAATTTCAATAAAAAGGATGGTAAGCAGTATTTAATTCCATTGTTTATTTCGATAGATTCTCTTATGACAAATATTTAGACTGCCATGTGCTTACCACTTTAATATAAAAAAGTTAGTCCTCATAGTGACGAAATAAATCAGACAAAGAGCACGGCGAAATGACCTCTTGATGTGAAAAAAATTATCTAATGTGTTATCCACATTGAGAACTGCTAGTTTGTAAATAGTACCAAACTTTCCACTCAGATCCAAACAGTTGCTATAGAGTCTCCTAGTATCCTAACAATTTAGGATAGCCATCGCCACGTTTCATTGATGATTTGTGATTCTTTTTAAAAGAATTCACTGAAATAAGTTACAAAAAGGGAAAACTTAAATCTTTGATGGTCCCTATGTATCCTCTGTGTCCCTTGGGACGTTAAACCACAAGCATACAAAACCTGAATAATCATGTCAGTGCACTTTTAAGTCTAATTGAACAAATTGGACGTTAAACTATCCAAACAAACAGATCATAGGTGTTCCAAGTGCTCATGTACTACAGAACCAAGTCGATTCCTGGATACAAAAACTTAATGAGAAAAAAAAAATAGCAATGAATGAGGATCAAGTTTTCATCTACTACGGACTCTTTAGGCACGTAAAATTATGGATATTCCAAGGCATATAAGGTCAAATTTAGGAACCGATAAATTCTAAGTGATATTGTGAGTTATTGGCCTAGGGAGAAAAAGTAATTTACAATTTTGAGAACTACCGTTCAATATCAACTAAGCTGGACAGAAGAGCAGACCTAAATTAAGGCGTCTAAGTCAGGATATATGCATTTAGGGCATTGTGGCACGTCCTACTTCAGGTCTGTGTTTTGAAAATATCTCCAAATGTTCAATTTTTCTTTAGAATATCATGTTGTTCTGGATGAAGCCCTCGTTTGTAAACCCCGGTCACCCGCTAAGCACCCCAGTAGTGCTACCAGGAGATTACTGAGGCTCTCAGAACTAATCATCATTACTCCGCTGATACGTAACCTGGGTTGATAACTACGAGAGAGCTGTGTCTCGGTATTTGAAATATATATTTCAGTCTGTCGGAATGATATACCAAGGTATATGATGGTCGATGGACAGATATGATTGATGAATCCTGGTAGATGTTTATTTGTTTATCATATACGAAATACCATTTAGACCGGCTATATATCTTTTTAGTAGTGAAAGGGAGAACTCATAAATGATGGCTTATAATTCCAGCTGAAGAGGACACCAGGCGATTAGAAGACTTAGAGGAACTGATATGGAGCCCAGCAAACAGCTTAACAGATAGACAAATAGACCAATTCATGGTCATAGCTAGGTATGTGTCATCATAAGAAATTCTCGATTTTCAAAAGAAATGCAACCATGAAATTTGTCATGTTAATCTTTCGATACAAAATTATTGGATATGTGTCTGCCACTAATCTTTCTGTAACATAACCTTCCACTGCGCATGCACTATTGCTATGAGTCTTAGTTGATGTCAGACTTTCTAAGATTAATTAGACAGAGTATATGTCAGAATCAATGCCTACAAATAGTTTATCTTCTTTCAGGTCAGTTGGAACGTTCGCACGTGCATTGGATTGCACGAGTACAGTGCGCCAGCCTAGTCTTCATATGAGTGCAGCTGCTGCATCCAGAGATGTTACTCTCGTACGTATGATTATTGCAGATCATGAAGAGAACTCAAAATCGTGAATTTATGTTCTCAAACAATTATAACTTAAGGATTTAAGTTGTCGGGTTATTCAAGTTTTTTCCCTCTTTTTGTGTGTGATTATCAAAATCGTCATATTAGAGAGAAATAGATGAGGGGAAGTAGATCTTTAAAAACTCAGACCTCTCTGGTATCCATGATAACCACTTACAAAGTAATATCCGTCGTTTTTATTTTACTTTTTAGACGTGGCAAAAAAACACTTTCAAAAGTAGCCGAATAATAGTTAATTACCCGAGGTACTTGCCTAGTACTGACCGGGAATTGATGTTCCTACGAGCCTAGGACACTATGATGGTGTCCTAGGATAACAGGGATAATTAACTTTGATATGTATGTTTATCATTCTTTCAGTTTCACGCAATGGACATATTACACAAACACAAATACGATATATCCAAGGCCATCTCTAGCCTTGTACCTCCCGGGGGACCTGTTTTGTGCCGGGACGAGATGGAGGAATGGTCTGCCTCAGAAGCCAACCTCTTTGAAGAGGCACTAGACAAATACGGAAAAGACTTCAACGATATTCGACAAGACTTCGTAAGTAATCAGATATGTCAAACTACACTGAGCCATGATTATTCAACAAGTGAGTTATAAGAGTTTGGAGGTCTTTTCGCGATGTACATCGCAGGCGTTTAAGAGTTTCGTTGTAAATTACAAGATCCTTTGTATTTTATCACTGATAGTTTACTATGATTGGTAAAACATTTTCTTTTTGAGATAATGGAATAAAATCCAAACAATTCGCTTGAAATCGGGTAGATTCTCAAACGAAATTATTGTGAGAAAGAGAAATGTATCATTCCCTAGTTGATGATTTCTTAGGATTCTATAAACTAGTTTGATCACAACAAATGTTTAAATTTCAAAGCCTGATCATTGCTCTTGTTGCAGTTGCCATGGAAAAGCTTAAAGAGTATAGTTGAGTATTACTACATGTGGAAAACAACAGACAGATACGTACAACAGGTTAGTATTATCATTACAGTAATTCCTGTCCGGTATGATAGCTCAGTCGGTAGCGTGCTGGCCTCAAATTCGATCTCGCCATCATTCTACCCTGGCTATTGTCACAATGTAAAACTCCAAACAACTGTGATTCCTCATTAAGGGAATAGTTGAATATTAGCATAATTAACAACAGAACAAACCTATGAAAGTTACCCCATACCTAGTATCTCAATGTACGGATGTGAATATATTGTCTCGGCGAGGAAGAACTACCAAATGGTCTAGAATTGATAATATGGATTTTATCGGTTTGTATTTGTACTATGTATACTATGTATACTAAATATACTATATATACTAAAGTGTATCTTGGATATCCCTTTCAGAAGCGAATCAAGGCAGCCGAAGCAGAAACAAAACTCAAACAGGTCTACATTCCCAACTAGTAAGTGGCACTTAACAACCTAATACTTCAGTTACTGAGTAGCAGTAAAATGGGGCTTCGTTACATGGAGCATGGAAAGGTCTTTATGTATGTGGTACTTTCCCTTTCAATATTAATCTGTGGTCAGTCTATAGTGCATACCTTCAAGCCAGAAATCATTCAGGTTTATACTATTTCAGTATGGCGAATCTGTCAATGAGAAAGTTCCGAGTCTTGTATATATATTAAATTGCTTGTCCACTAATATGAATGTATATTGTGACGAAACCTTTTTTTCTAATAGCAACAAAGCTAACCCAGCGCAGATCACGGGTAAGATGAACGGCGCTGATGGTGCCCCGGGACGGGCATGCGAGAGCTGTTACAGTAAGTACAACTATTATCAAAGATATTATCATGTACGAGACAAAGATTATGTTCCAATATAATGTTATAGATTCTTCTTTTCTAAAGGGTTTTAAATATCCGATTTATTCCTCGGTCCCGACTTTAATCCCTGCACTGTCAAAGGCCTCATCTTAACGATTTTTTTTATTCTCGAAAAGTCGGAATCGTCTTCACCATTAACTCCTAATGTATGTGTGACTTTGTATTGGTTTTCTTATAGCCATCTAAAAAAAAGTTTGACGTGTGTAACACCGAAATAATTCTTGGGTCTTCAAATAGATATTCACGGTACGCTGTACTTTCTCTCCTCTCAGCGGCACACTCACACCAGTGGTACTCGTGGGGCCCCGTACACATGGCTTGCAGGCTATGCGCTACTTGCTGGACGTACTGGAAGAAGTATGGTGGTCTCAAGATGCCCACACGACTAGGTGGGTATTCTGGTGGTAAGTGTGGAACCTGTATTGATAGCCACGCCGATTGACCACCTTAGTTGGTGAGATATTTTTAGAGAAAACGGTATGCAAACTGTTTGCTCTACTGTCACTTGATACCAGCTAGGCGGCCCCTTAATGGAGGTTGCATCGTCTATCTTTGGTGAACTCGGGTATGACCAAAAATGTTTGAAGATTTAGTCTTTTTCGATGAAAGCTATTTTACACCCGTTACATTTCCTTCTTGTTAAATGACCAATTATTATGTTTGTATGTTATGAAAGTTTGAAGCATAGAAGTGAATGGTGCAAAGCAAACAGATAACTTGTGCAAGTACATGTAAATAGATGGGTTCCAATTTGCCTCCTACTTAAAGTTCCTGGAATGAATATGACTGTTTTTTAAAGAAAATGTACTTTAGCAAATATTACGCCTTTATATTTCTAGACTTGCTCTTGGTTTTCTGTTTGTTTGCTACCGACACCAAAACAGTATGATGTTCTGGTGCATGCTTTAGGGTAAAGTTATTAATGTGAAAATTGAATACAATTTAATGCCAATTAGAAAAGAAAATATGAGAGCATTTATTTTCAGAGTTGATTGTACTCTACAAGTATCAAATCATTGAAATCCTAACATTCCTAAAGCATTTTACCTATCTATATTTTCTTGTTGGTCAGTTTGAAATATTATTTACACATACTTTTACTAACAAATTCACCGACTTCAAAATAAAACACAAAAAAAACCATAATTTCTCGAGGCAGAACATTAGGGATTCAGCATCCTTAAATTATTTTTGTCTGACCTCTGAGGTGTTTGCAAAGAATGGTTTTCAGATGAAACATTCAAAATACGATCTATGCAACTCTTCGGATGGATTCATTTTCTGATACATGTTCATATTATGGTGGGAGAAAAGCCACTGATCCCAAGTCCGAAGTGTTAGAATTATGTCAAGAATTATGCATTACAAAAGTTTTGACTTAGGCACAGTGATTTGAAAAGCCAATATACAACACTAAAATGAATGATCGCAGTCCAAGAATTGTATTAACAGTTGTTATATGATGGTTTTAAGCTGATTCACTCTGGTTGACTTGTAACATACATGGTTCACCAGTAGTTTAAGTGACAAATTGACTTTCAATGTTTTTGCATCACTAAAATTAGTATTGGCTAAGTTCTTTTTTTTTTACTAATCGTTATCAATTGACAAACTCATCTATTAAGAACTGTTGTATGGTTAGCACAGAACAGTCGTGCCAAAGACATTAGGCAGTAGTCGCCCAGATTGCTAGGGAGGTTTTGAAAGTTACAGGTTAGTTATGTTTGCTTTATGTACTTGTTTGGTCTAACAGATCGAGAAGCAGACGACTGGCAGGGTAACGAACAATACCGTAAGTATTAAATGAGGGTCAGTGAATAAGCTAAGTTCTATGAGCTGGCCAGTTAGCTAGACGTAGGCGTGCATGTATTTCACATACGTAGTATCCATGCTGGTAAACTATTTCGCTGTGGAACCAACTATCCTCTAGGCATCGCCACTTCAAAGACCTTAGGCTAGTACCTCAACTGTACACTGGGTTTACACGTTTCCACTTTTTTCCCCGTGGCTGAAATTTATATATTATTTGTCTTATTGTTTTAGTAATTATAATGGTTTCATGGTGATTATTCAATCCCTCGTAGCCACTTAAATGCTTCACATGCTCTTATTTTAAGTACATGTGTTTATTTATTTACTTTGTGGAAACGTTGTCTATATTTGGAATTATTTTGTGCTGTATCGCGTCAGCTTCTGCTGTTTTAACATGCTTCTAGCAACCCATCTGCCGGCTCACACAGATTCATACTCACATGGGGAACATTCCTAAAACAACACAAGCACAAGAAATGTTATTGCAAGTCTCTTCAACTAGGGTACACCCTGAAGTTAATGTCACTTATTGAACATTTTAGCCTAAATTGGTTATTATCCTGTTTATAAAAATGGCAATTTCTGTAGCTTAAATCCGCATTCAGTGAAACAGGAAAGTCGAAGAAACATAGCCACACATTCTCAGATGCCATGTATGTTAAACACCTCAACCATTATACACATTTTTTTAAGGGGATAGTCATTGTTTTATGCTCCATCAAAGGTTTAGATAAGGTGTGACACTCGTGACCACGCATAGACTAAAGCGTGTGCCCAGGGATCTGCTCCTGTTGGATCCGTTGGAGGTATGCAAGTCTAGTGTTAAGAGAATAATTCCACTCATTCAATTGTATTTTCTGACCTTTAGATGGTGAACGACCAGGTCCTAATCACAGACAAGGTTAGATTTAACATTTTACTTCAATCACCCGTGTGTTGATGATAGAACACCCAGACTTACTCAAAGAGACAAATCATTATCGACATATGTCACTGTATATTTGTCAAAGATATATGTATATACATACAGTTCTACAAATACTCTATCCACACAACATCTCCTTCCTCTTTCAAATTTTGCTTCTTGTTGCCTTTGAAGCCTTCGTATTGTTTGGGTGGATTGTTGCTATGCTTATCAACCCAAGCCATCATTTTTTCAAATTATCTGCAAGCTTTCATGGTGAACATAGTATTCTTTGCAATGCTACGCATGCAATAATTCAGTTTTTCTGTTGTGATATTATGATAAAAAGTAATTTATTTCTAATTTCTAGAGAGGTTAGCACAGATGGCCGCCCTCAGAATGCACCGGTGCACCATCAGTGGTTGTGGGAAGGTAGGTTGATAATATTTATATCAGGGACAGGGACCTAATAAAAGAAACTGATGCTTAGATTAGTTCACCTAAGGTGTATAATTATGGCTTTGAGGGAAATGTTATTGCTTGACACCAAATCTTAATAATTGTGTTCATATTGACGGGTAAAGGAGCATGTTATAGAAAGTACAGTCTCCTTTTGGGAATACTTAAAGTAGAGATGGACCAATTCATGTACAAAAAAAGGTAGGCAGTGAAATGCAAAAAGGAATTTTATTTTCAGTGCGAATGTCATTTCGTTCAGATAATTGCGTGGCAGCCTTGGCAATAAGACGATGAAGAAATGGGATTTTGTGTTTGTGTTTCCAAATTAACTTGTGCACCCAGAGATAGACTTGTTCAAATCATTGATAATGAACATTCATTAAATCATCAACAGAATAAGGATAAATTGCATTACAGTATGTAACTTGCCCCTCACTGGCCCAGGAACCAAAGACTTGTCAGATAGGGATGAAACCTCCTGTAAGTAGTCCCAACAACAGATCCAGTCAAATGGTCTTTGGTTGGTAAAATTTAGAAGTGGTAAAAAAAAGTGTGGCACACCTAAACGAGAATGATTACACAAGAATGTCTGCACCTTTCTCACCCTATATATTATTTAACCGTAATTCAAACTTGTATGCAGCAAGTGAATCTTATTAAGTGGGAAACACACTATATGATTTCGTTCCTACAAATTAACTCCCTAGATCGTAAGGGCACTCTAACCTGTCTCGGGCGAATTTGCGCTTGGCAACAACCATCACAGCAGGATTTATGGATGGGGGTGTTGGTCATTAGTGGGAATTAATCTTATGCAAATTCTGTTCACACTGGACGACTGATTTCCGATTTTCTCTGAGATTTGAGGCCACCGATAAAGGAACAAGTAATGAATCTTAGTATATGGGGCCTAAATCGGTGAGCGGGACTCAGTCTGTGTGTGGCAGGTGCATTTCTGCTCATCCAGCGACTAATTATGGGCCAAAATCGGTAGGCACCCTGGGAGTTATTTCTTAAACTCTGTTGTCGCCGATAACGGGAAGGAACGGGTTTCTTAATTTATCGGTCCCGGTTTCGGAACGTTAGACTGCAATTTATCGGCGACAAAGTTACATCACCACCGGGGGATTTTGAAATCTTAGGCAAAGTTCTGGAGGGGGGTGCCACACTGACCGACTCAATATCTAGGCCTCGTTTGAGCTTACAATTGTTCTTTCATCGCCGAGAGTGCAGTCCAGTGTAGTCACGTCCTAAATCTAAGCCTAAATATTGCTGGAGAAATACTACCCAGCCAATATTGAATACAGCGCCTGGAGATATTATTCCGTTTATCTGTCACCAACAGATGATTTGTCTGAAAACGTTCAGTGCCTACCAAGACTTGAGCTTCGTTTTACAAAAACTCAAGGAATATTTCATAGTGGGCAGTTTCAGGCGTTGAAGACAATAGCAACTTCTAAATATCTGATTTTAATCTATGATAGGAGTTCAAGCTGAAGGCGCACCTTGCACGACACCTGGCGACCGCTCACGGCCTAGCGATCCGGGCAGGTAGTCCGCGGCCCGTGATGAAGACGCGTGCAGCTTTCTGCCTTATCACCACACCGCTGACGCGCATCTGCCGCCAGGTCTGCAGACACATCCTACGCATCAAACATGCAGCCCGCCAGCCCTTCCAGCCCATCAACAGTGCAGCCATCAAACAAGAGTGTACGTTATTTTAGGAGACAACCCAGTAGTTATTATAGAGGAAACCCATTCAAGTTTAGGGTCTGAGCTCTTATCCCATCGAGTTTGAATCACATAGTAATTCACAAGGCGAAGCTGCGTGAATTGCTATGTGATTCAAATGAGATGGGATCGAGCTCTGACCCTAAACTTGAATGAGTTTCTGAATTTATCTCACCCTTAATATTGATTAATGGGCTAATATTTGTGACATTATCCCCCATTGTATATTCTTCCTAAATATCTAATGGGTGTTAGATACGAGTTTCCAATGTTAAGTCTATGGAGAAAAAATATCTGGGGTGAGATAAAAATCTGTTTCTCTCCGTTTCAATTGTATACCACTTCGGGGTTGCAAGTTTTTCGACATTTCACAGAACAAACAAACAAAAATCTTTTTATATATGCGTTTTTAAATTTCCGATTTTTATCTCAGTTCCGACTTTCAACCCTGTTAAATATTCTTCGTTAAACCTCATAGTTCTAATGGTAAAATGGTTTCTTAGATATATATGGTTTCAACTCCTTCTGTACAAATTCAGCGTCAGGATGAAAAATGGCTATATCTTTAGGCTTTACTGTGAAAACACCAGACATCCCTTTTATCATACCTAATATTGCAATTCTATTTACATTTCAGTACTAAAAATAATTGTCCCGCACGAAAAATAAAATTCTGCTGAGCCCGTTTGTCAACCTATCTGTTATTTAAAACTTCTACCCATTTGATTGATTCTTAACGATTTGGTAAATAGTATTGACAAACAAACGGAAAATGATTAAGCCATGTTGTATCATAGCAGTTTTCGCCTATAATTGCTTTTGATTCACCATGGGAATCTTTGGATTCGGTGACTGGTGATTTCCAGATTAATGCCATGTTCCTGCTCACTGAGCAGTCTTTTTACCCACAGGTGCTATGCGAATGCCGGAGGCTGCAAAACATCTCAAACCGCTGCGCCCCAAAAAACGTAAGCCGATGGATGCTGTGGTGTCTCGAATGGGCATTGACATCAAACAGGAGAAGCCATCCCTGCTGCACCACACCCACCCACCAAAGGAACCGGTGCGTCAAGCATTCCCTCGTCCAGCGGTCATCACAATGCCCACTAAAACATATGATAATGTCAGTACGGGCCAGCCGTCCATCATGAAGAAGCGCGGCTATGAGCAGGCCAACGGCCTCGATGGTGTGTATTCAAATATATCATTTAATATTGCATGATTTAAGGGTCGTATACCCTGACTAGTATGATATTTGTTTATTTTGGAGCACATTGCTAAGAACTGAATAAGAAATATTGACCTGTTTGCATAGAAAAATTGTTATAATATGTGATAAGAATATATCGTCATAATTCCCTAGGGTGATATATTACTCAAAAGTATAATTAGAAGAAAGGGGGATGGAGCTGAAAAAGATATCCTCATTTACCACATATGGTTAAACGAAGTTCTGAATAATGGGGTATTAATCAATTGAAGGTCCGGCAGCAAAGCGACCGGCCATGGGCGTGATTCGACAGGTTGGGCCACGACAGCCAGCGCAGATGGTAAGTGCTCCTTTACCTGTCGTGGTGACGTGCGCGCGGCCCTCGCCGCTGACGTACTCTGGTGTTGGTGCTTAGCTTGATGTTGTGGTATGGTGCACATGGGACGTTGCCGTAGTAGGATAGGACGAACTAGGGCCATCACAGGGACACACGATGTCTACTCTGCTTACTAGCTACGGTAGCTCGTTTCTCTACTAAAGACATAGCCATTACTGAAGTAGCCAACCAATTGTAGGATGGGACAACTAGAGTTTTGTCAGCCAATAGGGCTTACAAAATAATGTTATAAACCCCCTTCTCTTCAATCACAACGTTTCATATCATAACCTCTGTTCTTGTGTTCTGGACTATTTCTCAATGGAAGGAAAATGGGTGTGTGACGCGAGATTTGTTTCTTTTCTTTTGATTTTCCTTTTCGAGTGACTGCTTTGGGAAGGGAATGACGTGTAGATGAAAATCAGCGAGAAATATTTGATTCACATCCACTGTTGCCGAATCTAGGTTTTGTGAATAGATTCCTTCTCCTCTTTAATGTAAATAGTGTTAGATGTGATAGCAATATTTTAGAAAACTAGAGTTATGATAAACGAGTTCATGATAGAACAAATTGTTAAAATCCAGAGTATACAAAATGAATCTGTAAGTATAAATCATTTAGTGGGGTATTTGTGCTATTATCAGCCTTTAGGTAGGGCTCATGCAGCATATTTTTTGGAAACGGTAAATGTGTATGATTTCCAGTACCTTTTACCAAGCCTAATTTACTTAAATCATTTTCTCCTTTTTTAATTTTTTTTTTTTACTTATGGTGTATGCTGAACACCGCGATAGGCTTCAGGTGATTGCTTTTCTGGTTCTAGTTATGCAGATGTTGATGGTTCTGGTCTAATGTCAGTGTTCTCCCCGCACAGGTGCGTGACACGGTGATCAACCACCTGAACGGTCGCGGGGGGAAAGTCCCTATAGGGCGGGGCCGCAAACAGATCCTCAGTTGGGTTGACGCGCCTGACGATGTCTACTTCTTTGCCACTGAAGCAACCAGGTATGTTGGTGTGCAGACCTAACTCGATAACCCTAGATTTAAGGATCCACTCACTCTCCTCAGGCACAAATCCCCTCCCACGTCTCCGGGATGAACGGCCAAGTGGCGCTTAAGACTTGACAACTTGCCTGTGGCATGGTTCTGGCTTTCCGAGTTGGGGGTGTGTCATTTCTTGGTGCCACTTGGCATATCATCCCAGGTGCACATAGTAATGGTGTGGCTCACGTGTAGAGAAGACTACAATTAACTGCGATAGAGTCCCTCTAACCAAGCTGTGGGTCAGCAGCCTAGGCAGATAGAACAGGCAGGTCTCGCTTAGTCGAAAACATAAATGTTTGTCGCAACGTTGTCCGTATTCTGGCGAGAGGGTCACAGAGAGAGCACTGCATGTACTCTCGCTTTCACATATCGCTGTATTTTCCTTTCAACACATTTGATAGTATTTTCATTTTTCTCTCCACTCAAAGTATTAACCTTTCAGGAATCAATCCTCGTCGAAATTGGGTGAATAGGGTCGATGGAGTGAACGATGCAAATTGTGCTATGTGTTCTGTTTCAGTTTTCTGTCAGCAAATCATTTCATTTTAAAGCACTCGAGATTAAAGAAATACAAACTAAGCTAGGAAATCATAATAAGATATTAAAATCAATAGTGGTAAATAATTGTGTAATTCACAGAAGTTTTACTGATAAAGTTTTTAAATAACAGAACTTAGTAAACGGAATGTACGATGTAATCTATTTGCCTCTTATAAATATTCAATCTTTCGGATTATACTAAGTCAAACTTTGGCTATCTTAGATCCCATAAATTAGTTTTGAGTTCATATAATACACAGTTAATCAACTTCCTAGTAGTTTATGGGAGAGGTGGGCCTTAGCTCTTCTAGACAGCATGTATGTTCTTCTGTGTGACGAACTGTCTTTCTTTAGAATGTGAAGGAGAATGATGAACTAACAATGACTTGTGTTGTCCGTGTGGTTGTGAAAGGAATGACTGCTAGTCTGGAACTAAATGCCGGTTTGTATGTAGATGAACTGTTTAGCTGCATGTTCCTAGTTCCTTCTCTTTGCGTGTTAAGCCGTCGCCTAGGAACTATTTATGACAACAGCAGATTTTATCTTATGAACTGGCCCCTCTAATTGAAAATTACTGTAGTGTGCACAAGGATTATAGTGTCACTTTGGTTGTTATGATCTGCGGAATATTTAAAAAAAGAAGAAGAAAGACAACTTAAGAAAGTGGTCATTAGATAACTGCCTAGAATCACAAGCCTCCAGTTATATTTTTTAGAAACCATAAAGGTTGAAGGAAATCTGCAATTATCGAAATAATTTACATTGCTCATGATTACTGGTTGTGTCACAATTGTCTTATGAAATCCTGGCCCAAGTTAAGAGATGGTAGTCAGAGACTCAGTAAAATTTTACTTTACTTTCCTGTGATAAATGGTAAAAATGTGCTATTTCAACTGACACCGACATAAATCCCCTCTGAATAACGTTAGAGCAAGTTGTAAGGTCCCATATTAGTGATAGCTGTAGTAACCTGTACATCTGTATTCTGTGTTGATAAGTAAAAGTATTATTATGTCTATTGTAGGAAGCTGCGGAAGCAGATGAATTCCCAGGATTTCCGACGAGCAGCACGGAAGCCATGGCGGAGGCTGAATGTCAAAACCCCCTCATCGTTGACCGAAAAGCCTGCTGAACCAATCGTCATCCTAGATTGAACAGTCTAATGAACGATATCCATCGCATGACCCAGACACAGGATACGCTCGTACCATTATAGGTGCAAGCTATCACACACCAGTGCCATGGATGGTATTAGCAGTTATTCCCCTTTATCTCAAAACCTGTGTAATCTTGCCTTGAATAGCTGGACAATTTGTGGTGTTCTAAGACCTGGTAATTCAAGTGGCAAATAAGGTATCAATTTTACAGAAAAAAACAATAGGTGGTATGAGCAGCTTGCAGTTTAGATTACTACTCGAAATTGGTGTGCTGTAGAGCACCTGTGTTCACTCATTGTCGTGCTTGTCATATTGTCATATTAGAAGATTCAAATTGAGCAACCTTTGATCATGCATGGAAATAAGTACCTCGGGTAATTTATGATATATATATATATAGTATACAGATATAGAGTATTGCATGATCTCTATTTGGTCATGTTATCAAAAGTCGCAATATTACACCACTTGTCATGTGACAGCCCAGCCATACAAGATGGTAATAAGCCAAATCCCAGCAGGGCATTTTGAAACCTGAAAAGCTGAATGGTAAATGGTATGACTATCTTCTGTTTTCGATATTTTATTCTCTACCGGAAGATTTTGGTCATCTCATACTTCTGGTGGTGTGTCAATGTATTTATAGAAGCCCTCGCATCCGCA
Source organism: Alentia gelatinosa (assembly GCA_950022655.1). NCBI lineage: Eukaryota > Metazoa > Annelida > Polychaeta > Phyllodocida > Polynoidae > Alentia > Alentia gelatinosa. Next base: position 46,772,584 of record OX465581.1, read on the forward strand.
AGTCGTTTGTCTTGTGACCTGTTGCTTTCATAAGAGATCATATTGTTTCCAAACAGATTGGAACAACTTCTGTATTGAGTATGAATTCATCAGTGATGTCCACCCACTCCACAGTATGCTTTCAGACTGTACGACTTCCAGATTTAATGAATTTCTTGTATATTTACTGTTGGCAATTATTTTCCATGAAGAGTACCATAAGTTTTCCCATTCAATCGAGCTTTTCTTATTCGATCAAAATTTGAATAAGAGATGAATAGAATAATTTCTTCCATACCCATTCAATTTATTTAGCTTCCATTACTTTGTAAACCCCATAACAAAATGAAATTCTCAAGTTAAATAGGTGGCACTGTATTGGGATTTCGTAGTATCTTTAGCCTGCTCGGTGTCTGCCCTCTGCAATTGTCATGGTCGTCACCGTGGCAGATGGCGGTGAGCCTCAGATACGCTTGTTTGCCCCGTGAGTGTTGTTCTGAGTCAACTGTACATAACGTATTTTGATACAACTTGTGTTAGAAATACCGTTACTGATAAATCTGTATTACCATAGACCATGACAAGTTGCATCCCAACACTTAATGTCAGTACGGCCGTTGGGTGTCTGGGTCATTGTGGCTCCAGTATTCACTTTGCCGAGTGTGTGTGAACAAAGCCATAGATGCTAGAAAACATGTTGTTTGAAGCCATCTTAGATTATTTTTCCCCAGTGTTAGTTATTAGAATAGTACCGTTTCTTTTCTCTGATTCCTTATTAAGAACGAGTGGGCTGTCCTGAAAACCGTCAATTAAGTCCCTCATAGAAGACTCGAGGATGTGGATAATTTACTCGTAGTTGGGATGATCGTGTTTTTGTTTCAGTAAAAACATGGTCGTTTGGAGTTGTGCTATGCTGCAATTTCCGATGTTTTAGGTTGCAGTGTGCAATCTGCGCGATGGTTGTTCCCCTTGACTGGCAGTCCATAGCACTGCAGCGAAAATACGTGCTGAATCGTGTCATAAATTCTATTGTAATGAGGCATATCCTCGTAATTTTACTGCAATTCTTATGGGACAAGCGTTTGTGAAATCATGGAGTACAGTCAATTCAGATGTCACATGTAGATGGTCAATTCAAATTCATATTCTTTTGGAAATGTATTACACAACCTGGTATGAGTAGTGACACCTTTATAACGGTATCCTTGTCCTCATAGAAAACGTTTTGTAATATATGTGCCGGGTACCCTCTCTATGGTTTTGGCATGTTGACCGTACAGGACAAACCAATGCAGCAAAGGGGGAACTCGTGAAGAAGGGCATCTACCGCCAGAGATTTTTCAGTCTTGTTTCTGGCATCACTATCATCTTGTCTTTGTTTGTTTTCATCATTACATCTTTAATAAGTCAGATTGCATATGGACATAGGTCAGACATAGGTCCCTTGGGGTTTTAGGTGCAAGATGCACCAAGCTTTGACCCCAATCACCACCAGTCCGCCGCCCTGTAAAAACTGGTCCTTTTGTAGTGTTGAGGCGATCATTATAAGAATAAGTCTTCTCATTGCTTAAAGGGGTTTGATATTTAGAGCAATAGTTTTATACGATGTACAACTCTGTAGACCCATCTGAATATCACTTTGTATCAGTTAATACAGATGATAGGATTGACAAGTAAATTATTGTGTGAACATCTATCATATACATATATCAATGGTTTCCCACTCTGAAACAAAGATACCAGTATATATCTATGGTCTCCCACTCAGAAATAAAAGAAAATACCACTAAATTTGTCTGGTTATTTATTTTATTTGTTAGGTCATGAAGCTTGTTTTGTTAGGAAATATCCCATAACATTATCATCACAATTAGTATTAGATGGGATTACTAAGAGCAGGGGACACGGCAGCCATTGCAACATTCATTTACGGCTTTAGTTGTTTTCAGCTACAATGCTCCATCTTCTTAGGGTTGAACCATTAATATGTGAAACCGGCATTTTTCCCTGCCATAAATGAAAAGAATAGTGAATTGAATCTATAATAGGTATCTTCTCACAAGCAAATGTGACCCAATTTATCACAGTGGAACTCTGGTCGCAAATCAGCTTTTTCAGTTAGCTATTCCATGGTTTAAAGCCAATCAATACCTTTCCATATGAATCTCTGTCCCTTTTGTAAATCATTTATTTTTTCAGAATAAATAAGGGTTTTTTTTATTATAAAATACAGGAATATTGTCCTCACTATTTAAAAGCTTCGAAAGAATCTGTGTATGTCAATCCCTTGGCTTCAGGAACCCCATATACCTATTTCCCTATAAATGTGTACATCATTACTGTCATGATTTTCAGGGTTTTCCCTGAAATGCTCCCTATTGATAAAAATCCCTGAAATCCTGGCAGTGTTACCATACAAACCACTTTGAATGCATAGAAAACATCAGGAACCAGCTTCATACTACAATCTCCTTTGCACATATTTGGATTAACAACAATAGGACATGGATGGCAAGGCTCTGCTTGGAGAGCACAGACTATAGGTCAGGAAGGCATATTAGGGACTATGGTGGGATCCAGATTCAAATACAGTAAAACCCTACTTCCGGGACACCCCGCTTTAGGGGACAATTTGCTCGGAACGGAAATTTCTTCCTCTATTAAGAGTTTATTTCAACCCCGCTTAAAGGCACAGTTTTTCGGTACAGAAATGTGTCAAAACCCCGCTTAAGGGAACAGTTTGGGGGACATCTCATTAACCCTTTGGCGCCGGGTGATGCCTTTAGGCGTCGCCGCACGTGGCCGGATGATGCCTTAAGGCATTACCGTGTGTGGCCGGATGATGCCTTAAGGCATCATTTTCTTAGACTTACAAAATCATAGTTTATGTGTAATAACTTTGTAAATAATTGATCAATAATGATGACTTTTTCACAGAATATTGGTATAACATTACACTTACGATCTTGAAATACTCATAAAATAATATTAAAGATCACATGTTTTATCACGTGATCAAACAGTAAGGTTATTACAATTGGCTTGAAAAGACCCGTCCCCTGGTGGTACATACTAACACCCTACCCGGCCTAACAGACATTGCTTTGCCAGAGGTGCCCGGAGTGAAAGGGTTAAAAACATTCCAAATTATCTCAAAATCGGTGTTTATGCTGCCCGATTGTATACAGGACAGACAGTTGTCACAACCAGAGTAATAGACTAAGCATTCCCGGGCGGGCCTGGGCGGCCGGAGTGTGTTGTTTCAACAGTAATCCCTACATCTCTAGCGGCTCTGGGCGGCCCTCACTCCCGCTGAATGTAGCAGGTAAGGGGCCCGCTTACAGGTTAGCGAGGGGCGGCAAAACCTCGCTTAAGAGGAGACACCCCGCTTAAGGAGACACTTGGGCCGGAACGGAGTGTGTCCCCTTAAGCGGGGTTTTACTGTAGTGTTTTCCTAAAAAAAATCGTATAGATTGACTTGTGCTGCATATCTTATTAGTTTAAGTAAGCATTTGTTTGTAAAAGATAATTAAGGGGGGAAAATTCTCTAATATAAGAATATTGCATCATTTCCAAGCAAGCCTTTTTCTCCATTTTCTGTCCACCATGACAATGCTTTAACATATGGCAGATATCACAAAAAGGGGCTCTTTGCTACTTTTATATTTTTGATAACAAAACAGTCCATTTCAATTTCTACTGTGAGTACAACAAAGGTTAAGGTCTCAAAATAATAATAAAGGAAATCTCTACTTGATTAAACTGGGTTTTGATTTTGCTTCGATATGGAATTCTATGGAATCTTCACTAATATACTAGAAGTCAAACATTTTGCCTAACTTTGATCATGATATCTGAAAAAATTGTCAAAAATTAAAACAGATAAATTATCTAAATAACTTGAAAATGTATATGACAAAAAAGCCCATTATCTCTGGCTTAATATGGTACCTTTTGCAAACCAGGGAGCTTTTTCACTAGAAGCTGCAAGTGTCGCTCTCTGTAATAGTGGCACCATAGCGACAGTGTGCGTTTCATTAGGAGGTTCATTCAAGTGTGAACGGCACTTGGGAAAGGAGCGGCACCAACAGTGGCAGTGACCGTTTCATCAGTAAAATTGGTGTCCCTGTTAGTGTCACTGTGGAGCCTCTGTAAGCGACAGGGTCTACCCTGTCGTTTGTTACGTGTATAGAATACTCACACCCACTTCCCGTGGGAATTAAGCAATGAAATTTTTACACGAGTAAGATATACATATATCCTATAATAGTACCAAATATAAAGAAGATCGGCCAAGCGGTTCCGAAGGGAGGGAGGGAGGGAGGGAGGGAGGGAGGGAAGGCATCTATGAATAGGGAAGGGCCTGCATTGATTGGATATTTAAAGCCCTACTCCTCTGTGAAGGCAGCAGGTCATGGCTCAATGCACACATATATATATATATATAACCTATCTATATATAAAACGTTTGCTTCATAGTGATCATTCATGGATGAGTGCACACAGACCTGTTTGCATGTGTCGTAACTTTTAAAAAAATCTATTTTTACTCTGTGGCTGAACATTGGCCACCAACCTGTCTGCCCTCAGCTGTAACTTACGTGCGTAGCAAATGTCTGCTCTGGTGGCCAGTGTATGTTGGCTGTGTCCCGATCTGTCCTCTGGCGGATGATCTGAGAACCAACGTAGCATTTCCCAAAGTGGCCAATTGCCATGCGCCAGGAACAAGCTAAAACACACACTTTCCCGTAACTTCGCTCAGACAGAAGAACGTGGTATTAGTGTTCCATTTAATTAATATTACCACTACTCCTACTACCACTGTTCGCCATATTTGGCGAAAAGGAATTTAAACGACAACATTAGATGTTATAGATCGATATGGATCAGAGTAAACTCCTGGAATTGCAGGTTCAGATGCGACAGAATAATGCCGACTTACAGTCATATCTGACTGGATTGGACAGTTGGGCAGATGATATAAAAGTTCAGGATGATAAACTAAAAACCTGCAAGGATGGAGAAGCTCAATCGGTAAGTCACAGGTTGGGAACTCTTTTTTCATTTATATTAAAAATACAACTGGCCTTGGCTTAGGTCAACTTATTAGGGGAACTCCGGTGAGTCCGACCAGATCACAGCAATCACACCACACTAGACTCGAGCCGGCTAGACTATAATAGTATAATCCGAGAGGCTCGACTCTCCAGCGGTGAACTAGAGTGTGAATCATGCGCGTGATTGCAGGAGTGTAATTTCTTTGATAGATTAGACTGCTAGAACAGACTAACATTGTATTAACGAGTCTACTCTGTCTAAACTCCAGAGTTGATAATTGTTTTCCCTTTAGTAAAAAATAGTTAAATATAGACCGTTTTAAGGTTTCCCAAAACCCTTTGCGCGCAGCCAGTTTCCGGTGTCAACAAAGATGCTGCGACACCCGCTGTACACTCGGCAGACAGGGAGAAGCCTTACTGAATTTGTACTGTATATCATCCAAAAATAAGCGTATGACCTCGAAACCCAAACTGAAAAGTATCGAAATGTTAGATGTGTTTATCTACTTATAAAACTCAATGAAATTAAGATTATATTCAATGTCTGCGATTCCACTTTTATAGACTTACTCCCCGGGGGGCCAGTGTATCAGTGGCCGCCACCTCCTTGCTGTGTTTTCAAGGGCTGGGAAACCATTCTATAATACTTATTATGATATTTGGTACAGTCCTACAAATACGACACCTTAACTGTATAAATCTTGAATTATTGAGACAAAAATAAGGTTATGTAGTTTATAACTACAACCAACAAAACTAGCTGAGCTGTGGGCGGGTGCCTGCCGCGGGGGCCTGACAAGCCTGTCTTCGGGTGCGAGTGCAGGCTTCCACCTTGAACTTGAAGTCAGATGTGGTTATGCCTCACATGTGGGCGAGTGTAGCATCGAGTACTTAGCAGGCCCTGAGAAATGTTTCCGAATTCGTTCAGTATATTATCCAAATGGGCAATATATGTATAGCGGTTATGATATTTTTACGTCTCAGAGAGCAAGCCTATTCCCGGGTGCAAGCGAAGAACACGGCAAGTAGCCTTGTGTGTACACTGACACTGACAGCCCGCGTCTCTCCCATTCCCGCACAATGCGGCTCCGCTGTCGGTTTCCCGCTGTCGGCCGCGGGTGGCCGGCGGGGACAGGCGGGCTGACACCTCCTTAGTTCTCAAATATCAAATTCTGAAATATCATTCAAGAGTCTCTGGATTAAGACATATCTGAGTTCCATATTTGGAGTTTCTTGCTGTCAAAATATCGGACTGATGGGCGGGACTGGTAGTGTTTATTTACATCATCTTTGCATTGACAATGACAATGTGCTGACAGTTATATCACAGACTTGGGATGACAAGACTGTGGTTATTTAAATGGTCCCATTTAGATGGTGATGGTAGCATTAAGTCGGACACAATTGAATATAAACCGGTTGAGGAATATGTCTACAGTATTTAATAGTAACAATTGTTTTATAATCTGGAGAAATATTGGATTCACTTGGCAAACCACTGAACCCTGCACTGAACCTAAAGTTGTAGACAAAGCTATTTCGGCTGATATGTTGTTTGATTTTGACTCAATAAAATGAAACCATAGACCTATTGTGAGTAAAGACTTCTACAGGTCATTTTCAATGTTTCTGGTAAATTTAACGATATCTTGGACAACTTAATCACTCGAAAGATCTCCAGACGTCATTGTTTACATCGTGCGAGAGGCCTCATGACGGCCGCCTGCTACACCGGAAACTGGTTGCGAGAGCGCGAGAGAACTCGAGACTTGGGATTGTAAATGGGCCTATGGCTAGGCCCGCCAATGTATTACTGTGTTTAGTGTGTATCCAGTTTCGGTGTTTCTGTGACATCTAAGCCATAAAGATAAAGTATTACTGAGGTGATATGCATTTGTGACATACCAAATTAAAGCTTGAATACCATAGAATACGATGCAATTGCTGCACCCTCTCTGGAAATAATATACCGGGTACACGGGTATTATAAATGTTGTACGCTCATAACACATTCAATTATCTAATGTTTAAAGAACACGTTGCCAGCTGTTTGTTTGTCCTCTGACATGGCATAACCAAGTAAATAAGGTGCGAAATCAGCCCAAGGAAAAGGGTCTATAGTATGTGTTCCACCGACCAGGCGAAAACGTTGTACACCAACCATAGAGCGTTTGCCAGCAGACTAGCTTCTGAGAGGGATCGGCCTGCTTGGTGGAGCAGCACACCATTGCCCCTGACCATGGTCTAGCAGGTGCCAGGTTTTGGTTGCTGGGTGAAATCAGTGCCTGTTGGTGTTTTCTGGCGCATCGCCGCAAGGTTGCTGAGCATTTGGTGGGGGTCTGGGCCACCAGCCAGCTGAAATACTTGTTTCATGCTGTTCCTCCAGCTAGGTTTTGAACCCAGTGTCCCACCCGATCTACCAATTCTTGTTGGCCTGGCGAGATATCTTCGACTAACCCTAGGCTTGGGCTAAGTAGATTCCAGCCTAAATTTGCTAATGAAAGAATACTAACAAGAACCACATATACATGTATCATTCAACTAGCAGTCATTGTAATTGAATTTGGATTGATTATTTTTCGTTTCAGAAATTACCACCAGTAAGAAATAGTTTAGTAAAAAAGAAAAAGAAAAAGAGGAAAACCGATAAAAAGGAAGAAATCCAACCGAAGAAGAGTACTCGGATTAGAGGCTTTGACTTCAGGGCATGGGATAAGTATGATGTGGTAGGTTCTAGCTTTCTCAAGTCATTGAGTATGACTCCCAAATTACTTTGCTCTTGGGTTATTTACATTAACTGTCACGCCTTAATTTGAGCTTTTTAAGATTACTGTAGCCAAGGAACCTCTAGTTTTGGGTCAGATATGTATCATGACTGATATGTACTAGTAACAGGATGAGTAATTTGAGAGCAATATGATGCTATAGTGTCTATGGTACTTAATACAACCAACCGAATGGGCAGTCCAGCTGTATATATCAATACTCAGATTTGGATTCAAACATCTATTAGTCGAGACTTTTGAATTCTAGTTATGTCAATCAACATCATAAGAAATTGAGTCTAAGTCAAACTAGAGAATTGTACATGGATTCCTATTCAAATTCATATTTTTGCAATTAATCATTCTATCTGTAGCTGCTGCTTTCGCCTTGTCAAACTTGCATTTCAATCTACCTGAGCTTAATATGATACAGTTCTGACTAAATCGGGATTGACATGTTGTCACAATGTTTTACTTTGTCCGTACATCTTGTAACTTTATTAGATGCGTTCCTTCTAGGATAAAGCTGTTGCAGAGATTGACCAAGTGTCAGACAAACATTCATCATCGTCAGAGTATGAGACGGATGAAGAATGGGAAATGGAGCGACGCATCCAGCAGGCCAATGACTACAAGGACCAGGCAAGCCGCACAACTGTTTCACAGTGCATCTTCCAGTTCTCTGCATTATATGTGAAATCTACTTCTTGTTACTGATCGGTCGAAGGCCAATAGAGATGTAGCGCTCGCTGGGTACCAGCAGTGGCTGAGAGCATTTATACGCTACATATAATTACATTTGGTATGTAGGCTCATTTTACTATAAATTGCAGTGCATAGTTGGTATAAGCAAGACATACGTATATCGATATGGAAAGTATTTTTAATGTTACAGGATTGAACTGTATAATGCTCTATTTTATGTTAACCCGGATATCTAAATTATTTTTAACGTCGGAATATGTTGAAAAATACCTTTCTTTTCAGGGAAATATTTCGTTCAAAGAAGGAAAGTATGACAATGCGATAGAGTTTTATACGTGTGGCATTGACTGCGATCCAACCAACGCTATACTCCCAGCGAACCGGGCTATGGCTCTACTCAAACAAGAAAAGTAGGCACCAGTATATGGAAATAATAAACCCGCAATGTGATTAGAAAATAAGTGAGGAAATGAACCATTCTGAGATGATATAGCTTATTAGCAGGTGGACGGTTGGTCTTTATGTTATAGCTATAGCCTAATGTAGTAGACTGCTTGTAGAGTTACAAGGGAACCTGACCAGACTTTTGCTTTTTATAGCTCACTAAGTACAGATAGGTATATGATATCTGTCTTGGACAGAAGGTTTTATGGTGGTACAACGCCTCCTCGTGGTACAGACTGGATATGCTTGCATGCAAGCATAACAAGAGCGACCGGGGTAGGGAGTTAGCTCAGTGGTAAAGAGCACGGGACTTGTAATCCCAAGGTTGTCAGACTTTGTTGATTTCAGTCCCACTGCAGCCACTTCTCTCCTTCACCCCCAGCAGTGGTAGATTTACTGCTATATCAAAGGCCAATCCTTCTCATACCATGTCTATTTGGTGTGGGAAGTAAAAGAACTCTCACCTCGGTCAATGTGTAGGGGTGAGATTTCTACCTGAATTCATCACATAGATTCGATCACCACCCTTGTGGTGTAAAAGAACCTTGAGGAAGCCTGGTGAGAACCTGCAATGGTTAAATGGACGTTAAATCAAACCAACAAACCAAAGCCTTACAGTTTTAGTATTTAGTATTTTGGCATGGATTTCTATAAAATAGTGAATCCAGTTTGGGGGTGACTTTTGTAGTCACAGGTCCATGTTTTAAGAACTCCTTTATGGACATATTTCTACCCCTTAAACTGGTTGAATCATAATATGATATGCCTCATTTGAAAGAGAATAAAAGACAGTAGGTACTAGGAAGTGGACTTTTCTAGGTAGAATCTATATTTACAGAGATACTCAAGTATTTGTTACAAGTGGGGGGTTTTGGGGGGTGATATGGGCATACTTGAACACAGGTTTACTCAATATTGATTTATAGTGAGCATTGGTGTAACATTTACCATCTCCATAAGTGGCACTAACTGTTGCTTGCATCCTAGAAAGTATCATTATTTAAGTTAGACTTATACTTATGGTATCAGCCATCTTTGAATTGTAATGCAGCCATGTCCCCCAGAGGACTCTGTGGTTCCTATCACTCTCCAAGCATTGGCACATGCCTTATACATATATCTTTATAAGAACACTAAATATCTGGTAGAAGCTCAGCCTCACCTTGACCATGGAACCTGTAGTATGGCCAACTAGCACCAGATGGTGCCATAACTAAGTACAGATAGGTATATGATTTCTTTTTTTTTTACAAGTTCTATGGTAATGCAATATCTTATGGTTTTATCATTTAGTATTTTGACATGGATTTAAAAAGAAAATAATCATTTCAGTTGTCGGGGAGACTTTTTTTAGTCATAAGTGCATTTTTAATAACCTAGACTCTCTCCCTAGACTTGCTCAAATCTTTGATAATTGACCTCAAACTACTTTATAAAATTCCCCAAACACCTGACAGGCCCTGTAATGAAAGACTTGTGAGATATGCACACAACTTGTGTAAGTTTCTCCTATGGTAACCTGACACCTCCCTTTCCCCCTCCCCAATACCTCCAATTCCTGCCAACTGCTGGGGGGCTTTCTTGATATCATAGTTATTAATTATTGGCAGACCTTGTATTGAGTTTCCCTTCTCTACGGAAGATAATTTTACTGATAAAGCACGTGTGTATAATAAAAGTAAATAGCATCATTACTCATTCGTTAAAATATGTTCATGATATAAGCTTGCAACAGAGAAGTGGAAATGCAACTTGTTGACAATCACGCATATCATACAATGGAGTAAAACCGTTATTGCTACAGATACGCGGCTGCAGAGGTGGACTGCACGTCAAGCTTGGTGATAGACCCGACGTATGTGAAGGCCTACTCACGGCGAGCTACTGCCCGGTTGGGACTTAAGTTTTTCCAAGATGCGCGGCGCGATTTCGAAAAAGTCCTGTCCCTAGAACCCAACAATAAGTTCGCAAAGGCAGAAATACAAAAACTTGAAGAGGTAAAGATTAATATTTTCTAAAAACATAGTGTATGTATACAGGAGATGCATTATTACACACGTTAAAATGACTAATATAAAACATTTCGTCATTCTTTCTATGTTTAATTATAGTCGACCTGTTCATAATTTAGGGACACACATATTTGATGCTCACTGGGTCGTTGCTGTTCGATTAAAAACGTCACTACACGGTAACTAAGTTTTTCAGTATTTTTCACTGAGCTCTTGGTTCTTGAAACTTGTTGGTATTACTTATGCAATTCGATTTTTCAGAAACTCAAGCCCATTGATAAAGTTACGAAAGCTGAAGTATCGGAAACCACTGGGACAGTACAAGCCATATACAAACCACCCGGGAAACGATCAAAGGTGCTCATAACCAGGCAATTCACAGAGTGTCTATCCCTCAAACAAGAACTAAACATTTTACATAGGTCTTTCCCAATTCTAGGAAAACACAGAACAATTGAAATTTCCTCCCTTCCGCTTTCAACAATACGAGAACATTGTCCACTTTTATTATGATTGGGGTAGCTAAGATAAAATGCATAGATAAAATAGAAGTTCTTCAGTTCACTTTGAAGACGTATGTAAAATTATGGTCAGGAAATCAGCAGTGACTTTTGTGTGCTAAATTGATAATCTGATCTTCCTTCAAATCCAGAAACCACTAAGGCGGATACAAATTGAGGAGATTGGCGCCGACGATGGGCAAGGGATACGAGAAGCCATTGCAAAAGTAGAAGCTACTCAGAGCGAAGCTAAGCGAAGAGTAACAGATCAAGATTCTAAAATGTTTGATAAGTTTGTTCCTGCTGAAACACGGGCCGCGACTAATAGCGAGTTAGAAAATGGAGAGCGAGGTGAAAAAATCAATGGAAATATTGAAAATTCAAGTGGTGCAGGCGATGTTGCATCATCCAATGAAGAGCCTCCCTCCTTCTCCAGTCCAGATGATATCAACAGCGTGAGGGAATCACTCAGCACCAAACCTGAAGCGACATCAGGGAACTATGAAGTGACATCTAGTGAGACGCCCTTAACTCAATCAGGTTCTCCGCGTATTCCAGACGTGCCCACTTCTTCTTTCCAATTCCAGGCCGATTGGAAAATCCTGAAGAATCATCCTGATAAGTTCTACCAGTATTTTAAAGTAGGTAGTCGATGTGTTTTTTCCCCATTCATTATTATGATTAATTGATTTATTATCCATCGTATACAAAGCCCCCATTGAAAATGTATGGGGACTCAGTAAACCACTACCCATTGTATAAAACCTGTCAGATACCATAACTGTGGTATACGGATTCAAACCTGTGGTATACGGCCTCAAAACCATGGTATACGGGGAAAATAGTCCCTTTTGCTATAGCACAAAGAAATAGTTCCTATTGTTATACCCGTTACTAGCGAATTCGCCGAGTCCGAGTTATATTGGCAAACGTCTGCTCTGGTGGCCAGTGTAAGTCCGAGTTAGAGGTGACAAATTAGAAAATTGATATTCCCGACTGCCGATAGCTGGGTTCGAATCCCCATCACTGGCATTCCCAGCCTGACACTCTGAGGAGTGCTCCACAGAGCCAGTTGCTCTAAATGGGACAAATACTTAGGCTGGTGGTGGGTGGGGGAACCAGCAGAGTTTTGAAAGGGCTACCAGCGAAACTTGAGATCTCACTAGTTTCTCACGAGAAAAGTAGATACGAAAACTACAATACTAAACTTTGATTTCGGCATGGCTCGAAATTAATCATAAGAGAAGGAGTTTGTCTGAGTATAGTCCTGCAAAAAAGAAGAACAGGTTCGAGAATACACGAGAATCTCACTCCCGTGGTGCTTCAGTCTCCAACCCTATGTCTGGTTCACTCTGTCTCTATGTGCAGGAAGATCTCCAAGCGGATAGTACCGAAAATTACACGTTTTATATGTGGTAGGTAATAATATGGCAATTACTGGGTTTAATTCATTCGAAAAGATGGATAATAAATGCAACAAACGATGATTTTGCGGACATGTGGCTCTGTAAACCACTCGCGGTTGACCTCGTAATACACTCGCTAGCGCTCGTGTATTACAACGCGTCAACCGCTCGTGGTTTACGGCCGCCTGTCCACAAAACCATCGATTATTGTCTATGTAAATGACATCTTATGTCGGTTTGAACCTTCCTCCCCTCGCTTACTAGTTCTTAGTGTACAGCGAATCTACAGTGTGTTGTTTCGAAATACTTATTAGATCATGTCAGGAATTTTTGAAAAGCAACAACACCAGTATGACGCTTCCTGTTTTTCTATCTTACCCCTGGTATTTTTTCTCCATAGACTTAACATTGGGAACTCTTATCCAAATATTAGATATTTAGGGATAATATCCAATGGGGTTATTGTTAGCCAATTGGTCAATGTGAGGGATGAGATAAATTCAGAAGTTAAGGATCAGAGCTCGATCCAATCTCGTTTAAATCGCTAGATAATTCAAACGTCTTCGCTTTATGAATTATTACGCGATTCAAACTCGATGGGATACGAGCTCTAACCCTAAACTTTCATAGGTTTCCTCCATTGTACTACACACACTTTCATCGTGTTAGCTCGCTTTGCTGGAGGCTAACTTCTGATTCCCATTTGTGTAGCGCATCGAGCCGACGCAGTACGCGAAACTTTTGGGACAGGCACTTGATGCGGATATTCTGAACGCCATGTTCCTCGTCCTCAGAGACTTCTACCTCCCGTGAGTACATCTTTTAGTATAGGTCTTATATAGCTTTCATTCCTTCACATTTACTCTGAACAAATTGTAGTAAAGTAAAGGAAATAACCTTTTCCATCACAATTAGTGTTCATATAAGCAATGGGGCAAGCCTTGGCATACAGGAACCTTCACTATAGGATACTACAGAGATAACTAAAATTTTGGCTATAGATTGAAGAAAAGAATAATGGCTGGAGGATGGTTAAACAATATCGATACTGACATGTCTACACACATTGGTATTTTTTTAGCAACGGAATTTTTCATGAATTGAAAAAAATATGGAATTTGAATAGGTTTCATTTGTGTTTTTTTTTCTTCTTTTCAGCTTCCTTAAATGCATGCTCATTACTGTGTTACTGTGTAGTATATAAATTTGAATTGCTTTAACTGCTGGGGATGGGATGAGATATGTTGTAGTCAACTGTGAATGGGAAGAGAAACTGTGGGGGACTAAGTCAGCAGTGAGCAGGTGAAGTTGACCCGTCTGAAAATAGGTCACTCCAGACTTACACATATGAATATCTCCCATTATGTCAAGCATGTAATGTACCAATAACTGTTCAGCGTATCCTGCTGAACTGTAAAAGGGTACAAGAAAATAGAAGAAAGTACTTGAAAAAAGAGTAACAACATGAAAATGTTTGAAACTATTCCAAAGAAAGATATCATCATGTTTTAGAAAGAGACAAATCTCTTTGATTGTATATAAAATATTTGAAAACTTTGAAAAGAATTGACTGAAATAAGTCTATGAAAGTGAAAAGCTAAATCGTTGATAGTCCCTATATACCCTCAGGGTCCCCTGGGTCGTTAAACCACAAAGAAAACAAACAGTGAAATGCTGAGCTCTGAAGGAATCGACATTATCTAGAAGTAATGAATAAACATAATATTACAATTTTGAACTGTTCTGAATTTACACTATCGGCATTGTCTTATCTCTCATACGGTTACATCCAAACTTAGCTGAGTTTTCAAAGCTAGATCTCAGAAATCCTGTTATTTCCTATATTTCAGGTCTGAATCCGATATTTATCCTGTGCTCCAGAATTTTACCACTGTGAAAAGATTTTCCATGACAATAATGTTCATGTCAGCCAAAGAGAAACAAAGTAAGTATACAATACTATGATTTCAAATATATGATTAAAGTGTATGTTCCACCGGGATGACAGGATTTATCGCCGACATGCTCATGATGTACAAACCCTCAGGCACACTCCATACGCTGGTGCCAAGTACCCGGCGAAAGTTTGTGTGATGCAGTTCAGTAAGCCCTGTGGAACACCCCCTTAAGTTAGAAAAAATATCAGTGTTGTGCGTGTTGGACGCCAACTTGATTACCCGGATTTGCCACGAAGATATTGAATAGATGCCAACTTCCTCATTTATTATCCTACATAAACCTTTATAACCACAATTGACTCCCTTCTCTTCCAAATAATACTTGAATTGGATAAACTCTTCTGTGGCAGTTTAGAGAATGCTTTGAACGCCTCTATATGTAGTAATTCTGCGTTAATAACAGAGTACGTGAGGATATTATGTCAGAACTAAGTTATGTTTCGTGTAAATTCACCAAAGTAATTATAAACTATATAATTTATGGTATCACAAGTTTTTCATATACTAAAGGAGGCTCTGAGTTAGACAAATAGAAATTTCTTTATTTGTATTCATAGTTTAAGATTGGCCCACTTCTCTTAATTGTGAATGCATGTTTAATTTTTGTCTTTTCATTCACACAGTTCTACATAGTCTATTCGATTACATGAAAACAATGGGACGCCATGACTCCACAGAAATCGAGAAACTCTCAAAGAAATACGAACTATGATGTAAGGATGAAACCTCGAACCCAATGTTCAGTGCCAGGAGAATTGAATAGCCAGCTTTGTACAACAGAAGTATGGTGTCTCACGCCTCAATATTGGACTCTATACACCATTCAGTCTGGATTTCCACCGATGACTAATCCGCATTATTTCCAATTGGATGCATATTGCCCTATGGTTTATATGAGAAATCCTCTTTTATGGGCAGTCCTGATCTAGACCGAAAACATCCAATTTTCCCATCGTCAGTTGGCTTTCTTTGTATAGTGGGATAAACTACCTTTTCTGTGATACAATAAAATTGAAACCATGACTAGTGTCACACCTAATATTTAGGGGGCCCTCCCACCTACTACGACGGGCTACGACATACTACAATTGGCAATCCAGTGTCGGCGACAACGGCCGCGTTTGTCCCCGACATTGTTGCCCGTCGGGAGATTAATTGTAGTGCGTCGCTGCCTGTTGTAGCGTATTAGGAGGGTTGTCTTTTTTACCCGCAGGCTCTGCGACTAAAAAAAGCAGCAACACACTTTTTAACTATCTACTTGAGGTAGCATATATAAAATCTGTTATAATTCCAGAAATAATGCATCGTTATAATAGATTTTTTAATAGTATATACATAACAATACCTTATTGTTTTTGAAACAATAATAACTCAGTTCCAAGCTTAACCATAAAATGATTGATTTGGGACCCTTAGCCTTATCAAATGACACCAAATTTGCAGTGTAGTATCTTCATTATAAGACCCGCTGGAGCTGTAGATTTCATAATTTTTGGTCAAGTATTTCACATATAAGAGAGATTCACCCAGTCGTATTTGTCGCCGACGGGCTACAGAAACTAAAACGTGTTAAAATTTCGTAGACACTCTGATTAACGTTTTTTGTTGTAGTGCGTTGGCACACGTCGTAGTGCTCTGCAACAAAACCCAGCTAATAAAGTATATTACACAGGGACTGCCAACAGATGTTGATAATAGGAGTCGGGACCGTCGATCCGGAAAATAGATGCCAGGTATAAATATCTCCAAATTTCTTCAGTCGATTATGAAAATTAAAGGAGAAAAGTGTTTAGAAATATATTTCGGTAATATGGTAAAGGATTCCAATCATCAGGGATGAAAGTCGGGACTGAGAAAACAGAGAATGAATTTAAAAGCTTATAAAAAGAATCCTATATAACATTATTTGGGAACAGAATAGCTATGAATCTATATATAGTCTAGTGTTGCCGGTGTCTGTGAAATGTCGGAATCGGTCATTCTCAGAAAACTTGAATCCCTGATTATAAAACATATAAGGATAAGGTTATAGGTTGAGGGAACCCCCCCATGTCTTGAGCGCTTTGTGATATGACAGCAACTAAATTCTGGACAGTACGCGATGTGGAATACGGTCAATCCTTATGGTGTTGGGTGTATTTCTGTATATCATTACAAAACAGGTTCAAATAAATTATGGGCATGTAAATTCTGTATGAAATTCCAAATAGGTATACATATTAATTTTGGCATGATACTGGAAGTCCACGCCGATGTAGGTACACCCCAATACACATAAAATGTGTCCACAGAATACATGGCGTCCCCGCCACCTAGAGAGAAATGCTATCGCATACTGATTAAGCCTAAACAGCGGAGTTATTTAGCACTGTTGAAATGTCACCACTGCAAAGGTACTACAGGACACAGCCGGGACCTTGGTAAACTTAACGGCCCTTATAATCAAATCGGATTAACTCTGTCTAACTTTGTATTCAATATCAAAACTTCCCAAGGGACCCTGAGGGTATATAGGGACCACAGAAACACTGTAAATTATGTGGAAAATCCAAATCACTAGTGTATCATATGTCTTCGCTGTATTTACATATTTTAAATAGCTGGGTATTCTAATATTTAGGTGAACTTTATTAAGCGTTTCTAAATTAATATGAACCAGTTTCTGTGTATCATTCTATTGAAAGTCGAAACATTTATTTTTCATCAAATCTACTATATTCAACACAAATATACAAATAGTCACAACAGTTCAATGAAAATGTTATGCATCGTGCGTGCAATATCTACAATGCCATCAGGTCTATCGTTGACTAATCATTGGACAAAGTGGGTTGTGGTCAATAGTTTGGTGTAGCATCAGTCCAAGCACACCAGCTCGGTCTGCCATCGCTGTTCGTATATTGCGCTCCTGTTCGAAAAGCTCATCTACCTTCATCCACTGCAAAGAAACAAATACACATAAAGTATTTTTCAAAAAGAGAAGATCACAGGTTTTATGGAATACTAAATGGTCGTTCATTAAGATAAAGATTTGTTTCTAATTGT
Organism: Alentia gelatinosa; assembly: GCA_950022655.1. Lineage (NCBI taxonomy): Eukaryota > Metazoa > Annelida > Polychaeta > Phyllodocida > Polynoidae > Alentia > Alentia gelatinosa. Next base: position 46,790,455 of record OX465581.1, read on the forward strand.
TATTAGTGGTCTTGGATTACAAGGAGACGTGACAAAGCGTAATTTGATCGAATCGAGGAGATGCACCACAAACCACACATGAATCAGAATTTTTGTTGACTTCATGTGTAGATCTTTCGTGCTTAAAAGTCATTTTTCATTATTAGCTAAATAGTATGATCGGGTTTCTTTTTGTATCGGCTTGTTAGAGGTGTTATAGCCGTTATACTAATCATAATTTACTTTTTCTAAAGTTAAACAGAGAAAGATACAATGTCCAACAAGGATGGATAGTTAAAGGTAAAGCGAAGTGTATACATGCCCAACAATCTTATTGTCACCATATAATAATCAGGGATGCCAGTGAGGTTTGGAAAAAAGAGACCCTCTGAAATATTTACACCCTATTAATCCACAAATCCCTTGCCATAAATGATACTTCGGTGCTAAATATCAATAATCCAATTATTTCCTTGAATTTAAAAAAAAAGCCCAGGAAGACTTGAACAAGTCTGGGCAGGCACGGGAAGAATATAGGTCAGATGCCTGAGCTCCAGGCGTAGCCCTTAGGCGGCCCTTATCACTCTCCAGACACAGATTTGGTTCCCAGGAGTCCAGGGTTTTGCTGGTAGCATATGGCAGTTTACCATGCACACCGTGAATCTTTCGGGAAAATCCCAGGGGTTGTAAGGGTGTTGCTCGTCTCTGACTGAGTCCTATGGCATGTCTGCCACTGGTGCTCCCGCGGTCAGGAACCTGGGCTCTGGTACTGCCACTGGGGCTCCGCCACTGGTCCCCGGCACTCCGCTACCGGCTATTAGTACAGTACATTTCATTGGATTTATTAAGAGTAGAAAAAACACTAGAAACCCGGAAAACTGACATCCCTGAAATATCGATGTAACTGGTTATGACATAAAATAAACTTTGAGACAAAGGATGAAAGGCTGAACCCAAACAACATAATAGACCTCAAACGTTATCTCCAGCTCAATCTCCACGTATAAAATCCTCAAAAAAAACAGGGAATACGTTTTACTTACAATGTCTGTCAAAGTCTGGAAGTCGAACATCTATTTCATGTTATTGGACGCCTGTTTACCTGCCTGATTCGCCCATTGCTCAGTATTCGATATCGATTGTTCATATCAGCGACTCGTTCCATCACAAACCAATATAGGTAAGACATCCCTTTTAAGTCACCACCTTCAGTTGTTCAGTTGTTATACAACCACCATCAAACTGCAGTAAACCTTTAAGTTTAAAATGAGACTTATTCCAAAAAATTCCGAATGACATGTCTCTCAAAGTCTAAGTTTAGAAAATTGATGGGGGCGTTAAATTAGTAAGTTACCTGTCTGACACGTTCCATATCAATCTGAGCTCTGCGAAGCTTTTCCCAGCAGTAGTGTTTGTTACATTTTCGCTTAGCGAGGCGGCAGAACTCTCCAGTAGTCTCGAAAACATTAGCAACGAGCGGACAGCCACACACCTCGTCTGGCAGCACCTGCAGGATCATCGCAAGTTTTGTTTCAACAAAAATCAATAATATGGCAATAGAGAAATACATTTCAGATACTGAATTTATACTGAAAAAATATCACGATTCCGGCTGCACTGCAATGTGAACTCCGATGAGGGCAATGGAAGCAGATTACATGATCAGACCTATGCTACAATCCCATCTAGTGTTAGTTTTGCTCTTGCAGCCTATGTCGGAGAGAACCCATTCATTAACCTCTTGGAGATCATACACCATGTTGTTTCTCAATTATGCCCAAATAAATCTATCATAACTGTATTCCAATTCTTTCTTAGACTTACTTTAACTTAAAGTTCTATAATGTACCATGCCTTTTCCCATAACATGACTGCTCGACTGCTGTTTCAACTATTTTCTTGAAAACCTACCTTTGCGTCCTTTGTGTGTTCTGGACATAACACTTTGAGGCGTTTGCAATATGTCTGCTGATGATGGTTGTAGTAATCGCAGAACATGGAGTTCCCCTCTATTCGGGTTTTATAGATGGATCCGAATGACGTCTGGCTTTCGTACTTGAAAAAATCAAGGAAATAGAAAAATGCTACATTAAAAAAAATTATTTGTCATATTTGTCTATGATTTGATATACTTGCATATCCAAAGGAAGCATCTGCCTAAAAGGATAAATCAGATATATAATTGATTTTTACAGGATGTAATACAAATTGGAAAGAAAGTGTTAAAAAGGTGGCACCGAAACATGTTGTATTTATAAAACCGCAATTAACTGACTCGTTATCTCTTACTTAGAAGAACAGTCTTAACGGTTTAGAGGGAGTATCTTGTTTATTCGATTTGAAACAGTAATTAAACGTTTGCTGTATATTTGTTTGTTTGGGTAGTTTATCGTCCAATTTGTTCAATTAGACTTCTGCTGTATATGAACTAAATTGACATAAAACGTGAATTTACTTTGGCGAAACACTTGCCCATATGGATGAGGGCGCTGCGTTGTTTTACTTCATGGCCACACGTCACACAGTAGATGCTCAATTCGTTATCCAGAGGGTCGTCCTCAGAGTACTGTGAAATAAATATAGAATATGTAAAATATACCTGGGGGGAACCTTTAAATAAAATGTAAATACTGACTTCACGGGTAAAAGTAATTTAAGACATAACCGACATTAACAAGATCAAATTAATTGACATGCATTAATATGACATATTGTTAAAACTTCCTAACATTATTTTGTATTCCTTGTATTCGACAGTGAGTCATTCACTTTTCCCCCTGCCAAAACACTATCCAATCTATACATATAAATTGTGACCCCAGGAAAAAATTTTGCCGCTATATATATATGTATATTTAAATGCTTTACCTCTGGATCTGTTGCTATAGTTGCATGTTTGGCACGTTCAATGAGGGCATCTAGTTCTTTGTGACGGAGGTCGAGCTCTTCCAGTCGTTTTCTTGCCATTAATTGTTCTCTTCGGATCTTCTCAAGCTCTACTTTATTATTTTCTTCTGCGATACAAGGGGTAACTTGCCACTGTTGAATACGTTGCGGTAGTATCTCGAAAATACGACTGAAAAAAAGATGGAAAACTAGTGTATGTTATCATTACAGACAGGACAATGTTATTTAGTATTCGTGTATGTTATCATTTTAGACAGTACAATGGTATTTAGAGCCAGGACCTTGGTAATTTCTGTAATGTACTTATTCACTCTTAACGTAAAAAGATATATAAAAATCAGGATTCGTACATTTACAGCCAAATAAGATTCCAGGCCTTTTCAAGGATTTTCCAGACTCTAATAAATGTTTTTTCAGGCACACCACAATATGAGGTAATACCATCTTGCTAGTGAATGAAAACAGTCATTGTTTGTTTTCTGAGGGTGCATATCATATTTCCTTACTGCCTGTAGAATTTCAGTGGTTTGGGATAGATATCTTCAAAAATCTTGTTGTTTTTGCCATGTGTAAATATGAAGCCAAATAATCAAACCCATGCCATATTATTAGCAATTTGCTAAACATGGTCAAATAAATTTCTGGAAATATACATATAAATCTAAAAACTGTTTATATGCAAAACCGCATTTTCCAGGCTCTTCGAGGTTTTTCCAGGCTCTCTGTGAGAATTCCAGGTTTTGAAAAGCCTGGAAAACCGAAAAGCATAATTCCAGGCTTTTCCAGGCTCTGTACGAACTCTATTGGGGGTACTTATTTTAAGAGTTTTCTAGAAGAGATTTTGCTGCTCTTTCATTCTATTTGGGTCCAACCTCTAGGAAATGTGGAGAATTTGGGTTATAACTCAAGATTCTGTGTATAAGCCAAAATTCCTGTTCCTTTCCATAAAAATAGTCCACTCACTCGACGAGCTTGAGGAATATGTTTATTGAAAGAAAAGCGATAGATGAGTTAAGTACTAATAAAGTGAATACCATCAAGAGACGTCACGAGTTTGAGTTTGAGTTTATTTATGTCACACATAGTGTTGGCTCGATAATCTCACGAGTCGAAGACTTGTGTCACACATTGTGTTGGCTCCATAATCTCACGAGTGGAAGACTCGTGAGATTATGGAGCCAACACAATGAGTGACATAAATAAACTCAAACTCAAATGAGTGGCGTCTAGATTTTATCCTGCCCCATTTCCACAATTTTTGAATATAAGAAGGTAGTGACATAAACAAAAGTTTATGTCACACCCGTGACATAAACAAATCCCATGTTAAGCATGGGATTACGCTTTTGTGTTTTACAGACCTGGGAAAGCCTAGAATTCTCACAGAGAGCCTGGAAAAACCTGGAAGAGCCTGGAAAATTTAGTTTTGCATAAAAACATTTTTTTTTGTCTATGAAATTCTGCTCATTATCATCTTCCCTTAACTACAATACACATGAACATGACTGCCTATGAAATTTCAGTTCCAAAAATCCTGTACTTAACCATATAGCAAATTGCTAATAATATAGCATGGATCTGACTTTTTGTGATAAATTTGGTGGTGAATCCGACATGTTTTAAAAACAGTGACCAAATGTGCCTGAATTTGTATACATACTTGGTAGCGAGTTTGAGACCACACTCAGTAGAGCAGTACTTGGAACCCTCTCGGGCTCGATCAGTACACATGGGTCCGAAACACTGGCGTGCATCCTTGTCTTCAGCCTCTGCTGCTCGCGGGTCGTGGGAGTCACCCTCTGAGCGATGCTTCCTTGATTTGGGTTTACCCTGTTTCTATGCAAAGAATAGTATAATATCCAAATTGAATTATATCATTCTACTGGATCGACATCAGCCATCTATGCATATCTCATGCTATGCTCCGTTTTGATCATCCTTGAGAATAATACGATATTCTCACTAAAAAAGAACTTGGAATCGGATTTAATTTCTCAATCTAAATGACCTAAAGCTGAATTTGAACGGATTGTCATGTGATTAATACATTAGACTTTAAATTATAAAGTTAATATTGTTATTAGGAATTTTTAACCGTTTAGATCTGTATTTTATGAATTACCTTTGACTTTTTCTTTTCTTTTTCTGATCTTCGTTTCAGCTTATCCTTTTTGCTCTTGCTACTCTTGTCCTTGACTTTTGTTTTCTTCCTGGCAGGACTCGTATGATCGGTATCGGACTTGTCTCGATGCTGGGTAGTGTCCATTCGTGGGTCAATCACGTTTTCGTTAAATTCATTTTCATCTGGGAAAATACTTTAAAGAGACATTTCCATTAACAAGATACTTAAGATGGTAAGTTTGTTTAATGTCTGGAGTGACCATTTGGCAGTCATGTCGGTTGGGGTAAAAAAAAAAAAGGGGTTTGCGGGGCGAAGTTTAAACTGCTGTTACTAGTGTGAATGAAGCTAAACTAATATTATCTTTATTTTACAAAAGTAGTAAAAACAATATAGTGGTGGCGGCCGCATAGACAGCCCTCCGCCGCCTACGCCACCTGCGTTCTAAGAAGTGACAGAAGCTTCTGTGAGGTACCGAGGGCTCCCCGAGCCGTCAAGAGCCCCCTCGGCAGTATCAGGGAGGCCTTTTCTACTACCAGTCTCCGCTTCGGCATGAGCCTCCACGTGAGTCCTGGAGACTCGTGCGAGTCCCAGGGAGGCCGTCCTACTCGTGACGAAGTCAAAGAGGATGGTTATGTTCTAGTTGATTATAATGTAAGCAGTATGTACTGGTTGTGGAGCATTGTGGTTTGGTGCCATGGGCAGTTACAACAATGGTTTAATAAAAGAGAGTGGGAATAAAAGCTTCTTACTGTTAACACCATATTTCTGGTGTTCTCGTGTTTACTGCAATATATTGAAAGTAAAAAAGGGGATTTCCATGGAGAATAGAAAACTAACATCTCTGAAGTAAAGGGATTATCAAAATTGTCAGCCTAGTAGACCTACTTTGATCCAAATAACATCATTTAAAGCATATCTTTGAATGGTATGAAACTTGTTTTCTAATTATTTGTCATCATCAAATAGCCATCTCCAGTTCATGAATTCACAAAATGAAGCTATCATTTCCTCTTTTGCTTCTACGTTTCCCTCAATTAGAACATGGTTGAGGCGTTTGCAGAATACAATATCTTAACTTTTTCCCTTAAGCTCGGTGATTTTCTGATTTTTCTGGGGGTTGCATGGACAAAACTGAAGGGTATTTTGCAGAGGTTGAGTCTGAAAATATGATGAATTTCCAGTGTTGGATGACACATCTTTTGAAAGATTGGGTTCTTCTAAGAGACTCATGTTACGAAATCATTATTATTACAACCATCTCAAGAAAATTACTGTATCAATTGTTTTAGGATTATAATAACTAATTGGCGATGGTTACCTTAACACTTCTGAATATTCGAGTGATGTTTCTCTCAAAGATTATTTTTACTGAATATACCAGACAAGACGCTAATCTTACCAGTTTCATCAACAATGATCAATTGCCTATTATTTTTAGGTTATTGTCCGTTAAATATAACGGCTTAATTGAGTTTTATGTAGAATCTAGTTGGAGCGGTAAAGTTTAATTCGCATATATGTGGACCACGTGAATATCACAGTGTCTTTATAACTTTTTGAATATGTGAACCACAGTTTGGACACTAGCTAGTAAAACTAGCTTCAATGCTGGCAAAGAGAAGGCCGCTTTTCAAAATATCTATGATAACACCGATTTTTCAGCGATATTGTTCAATTACCTGTTTGACGCATCTAGGAATGATAAGTCTTCAGTCTCTGTAAACGTCCTCTTCCGCTCAGACTCTTCTCTCTTGTTTTTCTTATCTATCGTGGACAATCCCTGGGAGGGACGGAGGATTGACTGTAGTCCAGAAAAGAAAATACAACAACAAACATGCTAAAACAACGTAAATAGAACAAAACATATCAACATGCAACTTGAACTGAAATATATTTAGAGATATAAGTGAAGTATCGACCAGATGAATGGCTTCATACAGAAAGGTAAACGGAGATGACCAACCATAGTTTTATCTTTACAAATTGTTCACTGTTTGCCATTAGAAGGTTTCCGACTCAAAATTAATGCTGAGGAATAGGGTGGACACATTACGGGGTCATTTTGTCTTTTTCCCTCAGTTGTTTTCACCTTTTCACGGTGCTACATAACAACTTATATCTCTGCATTGAAAACTGTTTATCAAACAATATATAGAAACATAGAGGAGTAAAATCGTGGCTCCAATTTTACGTTAGCGACGCAAAATACTTCCATATTATACGACTACTTCTTTCACAATGGGTATAAGTGTAAGGTATGAAAACAAGAAACACCTAATACCACACTCCAAAAACTAAAAAAAAAACACGTCTTAAGAACTTAGCCATGCTAGCATACCTATTGTCAGATTCGGGTAACGAATGAATCAAACTATCTTTTCGTATATTTTGAAGGTATATTAATAGATGCGTAGCATGACTTATTCATGCCATCTCAGTAAAAAGGCTGTCTTCGTCACATTGTAATAGATAATATGGCATTTATAGAATAAATTTCATCAAAAATAATTTTGCATGACAAAATTGTCTTTGTCCACACAACTCACATAATTGAGGCACTGACGCTGGCGGCATTTCTGTCTAATCTTGTTTGGTCCACCGTATTTTTTCATATCCTGAAAGTGATTAAGGTAGAATAATTGAAAAAAACCCCATTATTTCTCATCCTTAAAGAATAGATATCATATTACAGAATTCAGTTTACCAAGTAAATTATTATGTAAACTACAGCTTTAAATCATTCGGTCCTGTTAATTATTTTGAAATAGAATCTGTTTCATAGGTGAAGATGATATATTAGGAATCTTTGCACAATTACACAAATAGGGTTGAGACACACCTTGCAAAAATCACAGCGTCCACAGTCTTCTTGCTTATAGCATGCGGCACACTCCCCACACTTACGCGATGACTTCTTCTTTTTATTCTGAAAAGATGAGCTGGGATATTAAGCACTTACCTTCGTGGATATTCATATTGATGCTACTTGTACAATATATCGGACCAGATATTATTCACAGGTATGAAAGTCGGGATTGAACACAACTTCGTAAGATATAAAACAATTGAAAATAGAGAAGCATTTCTAACATTATTCTTTTTAACATAATAGCTATGAATCAATATATATCTATTCTGGTTACACTGATTACTCTGTTATCATTTGAAGAAAAAATATACTACCGGCGTGTAGGAAAAATAGGAAGCCAGTCATTTGTTGGCAAACTTGCATTCCTGAAAGAAGCCTGTAACTGCTTTTAAAGCTCAAACATGTATTCTAAAATATACTCTATCATAAACTAGCAATGTTTTACTTAAGGTATTTCTTCTCAACAAATTTAGAGAAGTGATTACTTTAAATACGTTTGATATATAGGTGGCTCTTACATCATCCTTATCTTTGTCTCTCTCTTTATCCTTATCCTTGTCTTTATGCTTATGTTTCTTTTTCTCCTCTCCGTGTTTTTTCGATGACTTTTCTCCAGAATGTTTCTTAGAATCACTTGGTTTCTTGTGATGCTTTTCTTCTCCTGAGTGTTTTCCATGCCGTTCTTCGTGAGATTCACTTCGAGATTTCTCCCTGTTTTTCTTGCTTTTGTGAACGATCTGAAGTGATGGGTTCTTCTCTGATTTATAAAATAAGTAAGAATTAGCGTAATAACCACTAAGGTAGAAGCATGGACTCTATACCCAATGAATGTGAAGCCAGCACCAGAGCTCCCTTGTCTGCAACATAGAGATAAGACTTAGTGTACTTCCAAGCCACTATCGTGCAGTAGTTCCACGAGGTATCGGTGATGGTGCTACAGCTTACAACTATTCTAACTAGATCATTTATGTATATTTGTTGTGCACGAGTTCGACTAAGTGTTAGCTAAAATATGAATAACATGTCCGTATGTAAACTAATCTAAATTAGATTTATATGAAAAATGGACTCATATTATCTAAGACAGTGACCAAGAGTCATAAATCATATAATTAGCACCCTCATCTGAAAACCTCTATACGGTTACAGCTTAAACAGACCTTTCTGGAACACGTTGAATTATAATTATATAGATCTTTATTCTAGGTAATCTAAAAAAATATAAGATAGTATGATCTGGCTGGTCTGCCAAATGTGGTATTACTAAATATATACTTTTCGCTATTATGAACCAAATAAATTTACCTCTGCAAAGATGACAATAAAACCGTTTAATATAGCGTGAATCTTCTGATGTGACCCCTATACAATCTCCGTGGTACCACTCGTTACATTTATCACAACCACTGAAATAAAAAGAAAGTTATTAATCTTAATACAAGAGCTAAATGTGCAATTCAAAATAGAAATATTGGCCTTTAAATGCCAAAAGAGTGGGTGGCCACATTTAGAAATCAAGAAAGAAGTAGCTTACGACAGTGTTCATACATAAACATCCCAACAGTTGCCTTTTCCAGGGAGGGAGGGAGGGAGGGAGGGAGGGAGGGAGGGAGGGAGGGAGGGAGGGAGGGAGGGAGGGAGGGAGGGAGGGAGGGAGGGAGGGAGGGAGGGAGGGAGGGAGGGAGGGAGGGAGGGAGGGAGGGAGGGAGGGAGGGAGGGAGATTCCATGAATAGGGAAGGGCCTGCATTGATTGGATATTGAAAGCCCTACCCCTGGAAATTACAAGGGCTATTATATAGCACTACCTTCACATATGGCTTGTGGCCTCTGTGATTTATCATGATATCTATGTTGGATCGGATTGGATTTACTTTGGCTGGCATATAATTCGGGTGTCACCTCACATTGATAATGCTCAAAATATTGTTGTTGTTGGTTTGATTTAACGTCCAGTTAACCATTGCAGGTTCTCATCAGACTTTCTCAAGGTTCTTTTACCCCACAAGGGTGGTGATTGAATCTATGTAATGAATTTAGGTAGAAATCTCGCCCCTACACATCTACCGAGGTCAGAATTCTTTTACTTCCCACACCACATAGACATGGTATAGAAAGGATTTTCCTTTGATATAGCAGTAAATCTACCACTGCTGGGGGTGAAGGATAAAAGTTGCTGCAGTGGGACCCGAATCAACAAAGTCTGACAACCTTGGTATTTTAAGTCCAGTTCTCTTTACCACTGATCTAACTCCCCACCCCGGTTGCTGGACCACGAGGAGGCAAGGCGACCATGAGGGTGAACAGATTGGTAATTGCTGTCAACCACAGCAGACCAATATATGGGATTTTCGATAATAGATTTGCTTCAAGTGTGACTTACTTTGGAAATAATGAATATTATAAACAAACTGTCACAACAGTTCAGACAACAAAATATCAAGATTGAAACCATTTTAAAGGTGCCTAACACTCTCCCTACACAGGTCTGATATTGGCGGATCAATCACAGCCATGTCCTGGGTTCTGTCCATGGCTCTGACATGGTTTTGCTGCATGAGGGAGACCGGGAAGACCTGGAAAACGTCCCCATGTCAGCCACGGGCTAAAGGCTGAAGGTCTGTGGGTAGGATTAGTCATAAGAAATCAATGGTTGTGACCCTGACCCATGGTGACCAGGTGTTAAGCTTCTGACTTGGGCAGCTTAGCATTTGTCATATTTAATTTTTACAGAGGGGCCAATCTATTAAGTTCCTACACTGCGAGATGGTGTGGGTATAAGTGTGGTTGTATGGATGTGCATAAGCAAATTCATGAAAGAATTGCAGTGTCTTGCATAAGTATGTAATTTTTAAAGCAATGTTGCAAGATCAGTAGGCTGCTGAGGGTGGTAGGTAAGCATGTCTATAGGTGAATATGAGCAAGGTTGTGTACAAGCAAGTTGATGGGTAGGCATATAAAGTAAGAAATAACCATCATTATCTGTGGATATATATCCCTGTGTTGATGAGAGTGACATCTGAAAATTACTAGGCAGGTTAGAATGGAAGTAGACTAATGGGTAGGCAGGGTGGTGGGTAGGCAGGTTAAAATGTGAGCAGGGTTATGGATAGGCGGGGTGATGGGTAGGCAGATTGGAATGTGAGCCGACTGGTGTGTGGGCAGGTTTGTGGGTTGGCAGATTGATGGGTAGACAGATTGATGGGTAGGAAGGTTGGAAAGTGAGACGCATCATGGGTGGGCACTCAGCAGGGTGTTGGTATACATGCAGGCTAGTTGGTTGGGAGGATTGTGCAGTTGTCAGCCTGCAGCCCATACAAATGGTCCAACACAGGGCTTATGGCCTAAAGGTTTGGTTTGGGAGGATTAAATTGGAAATAATTTCAAATTTGATTTCATATTAGATAGGGACAACTACGAGTGGAGTGAATATCTTATTGAAAATCATTTATGACAATGATCAGATTCCTTTACTCACGTGTTAAGTGGAATCCCCCCCCCCCCCTCACCCCCCCCCCCCCCCCCCTCACCCACCCTAAGGACATCCTTCCTCCATATAGACACTGCAAACCATCACCCTGTTCACTTGCATCCTCGATATAATACTAGATTTCCATTATAAGAACTAATAACCAGAAGTATCTTGGGAGTTGGCACTCCCGGAAAAGATACAATACTTTCGTTACAATAATAAAAAATATGCTCACATCATAAACCGCGTGCAGTCTGAGGACCGGCAAATACAATATTTCTCATCTGTATTTGGTCCTAGATCTGGAGATATATTGACATCCATCGATAGTCCTTCGCTGAATTCATCTAATGATGATTCAAATGGATCCATCTTCCACTGGTAATCTTCTCGACCAGTGATTTAATCTATTTGGGGAAAAAGGAAGATACGGCACATAAGCAACAAGTTTACTTGGAGTCTGTAGATGGCGATCAATTTGTAACATTCCGTTTGACTGACGTGCAAAAAGGGTAAAGTATGATTATTGAAGGAACTGAGTCAGAACCATTCAGTACCGCCTAGTGATACCTTGCTTAGTTAGTAGTTACGGGTGTATTAAAGGCTCAAGATGTCGTTACCCTTTTACCGTTACATTATTGGTCGAACTGACGGTTTCGCACTGCTACTAGAACAATTTGCACTGGACGATTTGCACTAAGTGTTATCATTCCTCTATAACAAAATATATTATCACAAAACTTTGTCAGTCTTTCACAGCAGATATTTTTAATCACATTTACAGTAATCCTTGAAATAACCTAAATTATTGCCAGTTCTTGCATATATAGGCGTGATTAAAATGGGAGCGGCCCATATAAACAAACTCAGTGTCAGTGTACTTTTGGGTTTACCTCGACCGATTTCGTGCTAGCAGATGTAACGGAAAATGGCATATATTCATATGTTGTGAAAAACAAGGCGGTTTCGCGACTAACGAGCAAGTGACTGGAATTTTTTCCAATGGAGACAGAAAGGATATAGACCAGTCTCAATCCCCAAACCCCACTGTTCCTAAAATCTTTGCAAAGAAAAAAGCAAAAATATTTACAAAAACAATATATTCATATGTTGTCTTTAGATTCTAAATGGTCTTTGGACCATACGCTCGGTAGCCTTTACGCTTGGGACGATACAATTCATAATCGGCTGATTCCACCAACACGATGGATTTGTCGTGATATATCTTGTAACATCTTATAGTATCGCAAATGTATCATACCTCCGTTGTCGCATAACGTAGCCGCGTGGTGTCGGATGTATTTTTTGGTACTCCACCACCGTGACACCTCAAGACACATTGTGACAAATATGCACATGATCATTCCAACCTAGCCCAATGTAGGAAGACAACCAAATCATGACCAATCTCACTATATCTTGTGTCACAGTGGAATCAGCACTTCAATTTGTTTTCGGGAGTTGGTGTGGTGGCTGCCTCGGACGCTACGCTCTATTTTTTCAAACTCCTCTTTTTGTTGATTTTTAACTGCACAAATTGAAACTATATACTAGTGTATTTTAATATGTATGCCACCATATATTTTTGAGTTGGAGGTATGTTGTCCATGATTTTAATTGTTTTCTTAAGAAGTCTTCACAAACTAGCCTGTATTCACATGAGTGATAGCCATGGGAAGAAAACAGCAAATCAAAATAAGTTCCCTTTCGAGAACCAAACTATAAACTTACTGATCGTTTCCCGAATGTATTTTGCCACCAATTATTCACAGAGTTATGACCCAAGACAAATACGGAAACAAATCGTATCATGGTAATTTACAGTTTCGATGGAAATTTACAGTTTGTACGGAACTCGGCGTAAACGCCTCGGTCCGTACAAACTGTAAATTTACCATCTTGTTCTGTGAATTGTACAGCATGGTCAGGACGTTCTATATACGTATTCCTATAAACTTACAGAGTGTCTGCATGTCTTTAGCTTATTTACTGGGTTTTTATCTCGAGTCACTACATCAATTTCTTTGCAATATTATAACATGAATTGCAGAGACATTGTACTCACGAGAAGCGCTAGACAGTCAGAGCCTGTCAGACTATCACCAAACTCTGAAATGAGTTGTGATTAAACACAAGGGAATGGACTCTGGAGCACCAAAACATACACACGACATCCCATGGCTACATTTTTGTACTTTTTGTGGGCTATAGGCTGTGCTCCATTGCACCGTTCCACAGGAGATTGATGGTCACCAAGCAATCTTAACCCTATCTCCTCCCATTCTCTGATAGTTCTTGCCCTTGGTTGCTCTCTTGATCTTACCTTGGTCGGCGCTGCTGCTCCACTTTGGCAACCGTCGGGAGACCAGGGGCCTGTTTTTTAGTCGTGACCATTTCCTATAGTGACCAGTTAGTGACTGTTTGGAGACCTTTGGGTTCCAGAGATAAGTCGTCATAACATGTGCAACCATTTAGAGGGGTAAACTGTTGTGGTCACTGTTTTGGGTTCCAGAGTTGTGACCAGTTGGTGACCATTTAGCCCAAATGGTGGCATATTTCATTTTATACACTTCCACTGTTTCAAATGAAACAATATTTACTGCGATGAATTATCTATATCTGTTTTATCTAATTCCCAAATTTCACAATTTTCTGTTGAGTAATATACATGTAAGACATGCTTTTGTTTTTGAATGGGCCTTGGACCAACAGTGATCATAACAGCTGAACAGTGACCGGGTCTGAGGAATACTTTTTGGTCATGATCACTGGTTTGGTCGCCCAACTGGTCACTCTTTTGTGATCACTACAAATAAAGATGTCACTGTCTGAAAAACAGGCCCCAGGTTTTTCCCAGTCCCAAGTGAATCAGCTCTCAATCTCCGGTATCGAGCACTGCTACTGCTAGGAGTTTGAAGATATTACAAGATATACCAAGATATATCACGACAAATCCATAGAGTTGGTGGAATCAGCCCTTTACTTAGTACGAAACGTTGTGGTTTGTTTTTTAATTCCCAGTGGGAATGGTCTTGTTTACAGTGTGAATCGTCCAGTGCGAATGATCTGACAGTGTGAATCGTCTGATACCCCCAAAAACCAGACATCACTCACTCACTGTGGGTATCAGACGATTCCCACTGGCAGCCCATTCGCACCCGACATTTCGCACTGTCAACAAACCGATTCGCACTGGAAATCAAAACAATAACAAACCACAATGTGTCGCACTAACGGAAAACTGCACATTTATCATGTGTTCCCTTTCGTGAATCACAATTTAAATTGTCTGACTGTTTCCAACATGTATCCATTCAGTTAATTCCCATTCCTTTTCTAGAGTTTCTACTTCCAGTATTCACAGACCGACTGTCGGCCGTTTCCGACTGTCACTCGGCAAACGGTGTCAGTGCGAACTCTGCGATATCCTTGACACCGGCTGTTTTCGCATTCCTTCCGGCAAACAACATAACAGATATCGGCAAATTCTGGATGTTCCCTTTTGAAAATCAAAATACAAACTACTGTACTGTGTTCTGCATGCCTTTAGCTATCAATCTTTTTTATCTGGAGTCTCTACGCTAAGTATTTCCCAAGTTGTGAGGTTAGAAGTACAGAGTGTCAAACCAAAGTTTGTTGTTTACATTTTGCGCAAAGCATTGCTCCCATTCTAATCGCGAATGTGGAAGAACTGACAATAATTTAGGTAATTCCAAATAAATGTGAGAACAATTTATCTGTTGGTGAAGGTCTGGCAAAATTGTGTACTACTTTATCATTAACAAGGGGTAGTAACACTTTGTTCGATTTTTTAGTGCGAATCGGCCGGTGCGAAATGGCCGAGTAGCAGTGTGAATCGGTTTTCAGTGCGAATCGTCGTACATTCCTCACTGTCGTGTCGATATCATCACATCAGTGTGTATTCGACGGGAGACCTACGCTAGTATGGAATGACCACAATGGGAATTGGACGCCTTGAGCCTTTTACCGTTTGAGCCTCCTGTCAGCGCGAAAACGTGGATGCTTTGAGCCTACCCTGTGGACGCCTTGAGCCTACCCTATTTTAGTTCTGATTGGCAGGTTAGGGTTAGAAAAGAGTTGGGTAAGGCCTAAGGGTTTAATAGGGTTGAGTATATATGACTATAAACCAGTATAAGCGCACTTTTCAAAGTTTTTTACATCTAGATGCTCAAGAAAACCGAAATGGGGTAGGCTCAAGGCGTCCACAGGGTAGGCTCAAGGCGTCCACAGAAAGGCTCAAGGCGTCCAGGGCTCAAATCGTCCCGGGCTCAAGGCGTCCATGAACCAAAACAACCATTAGGGCTTAACTTTATGAAATCAAATGTTTGCTAACTAGATCTAGAACGGTATGTACATATGCGTAAACTCATAATTTTGTACTTTTTGTAGGCGATGTGAATAAAATATTGTCTACTTTTACAGCAATAAAAATTAAGGTTGTACTACTTGTAGATCTACTATTTAACTTCAAATTTGAGCCGAAATGTTTTGGAGGCACTCGGTCACTGCCCCCCACTCGCTTTCCGATATGGTCACTAATTTATCACCAGTTTGGTCTATTTTGTATGACAGCACTATAAATTAGATGTTGAAATACTTACAAACTGTACCAAACTTGAAAATGAACACCACTTCAGTGAAATACACTGAGAATTACAAGCTTCATGATATTGTCCGCGTCTGCGTCCATACACACATTCTGTGCATACGACATCACTTCTTGTGCTTTGACCCAACCGGAAGTAATTGTATTGGGGTCGCTCTGGGGTTTCGCCATTTTGGAAGGACGATCAACCGGAGCTATCAAACTGTGGGCTCCAAAGGAAACACCAACATGGAAAGTCTAATTCCAGTCATCAACAAATTGCAGGATGTATTTAACACAGTTGGATCAGAGACTATACAGCTTCCACAGATAGTCGTAATTGGAACACAGGTGAGCATCATCAGATCTCGGTATAATGTATGGAATAAAGTGGTAGCCTAGAGCTTCAAATGTCAAATTCATCAGGGCGCCGTTGGAAAGACCTCCCGAATCAGTCATTTGCCTGGCTGTGTTACACTGTAAGCCAAGGACTAGCTTTTGTCAGTATACTCTTATTAAATGTGGACGATTAAGTAGAGGCTTTGGAGATTATAGTGGTTAGTTAACATGACATTAGGTTCTGTAGATGCACCAAACAAATCGGCCAGGCCGGCAATGACCCTCAAGCTGTCAGTGGCATCACTATCACCAGCCACCTCTGACTCTGTCTGAGCTCTCCTGAGCCGGTTGAAGAGTGCCCTCGTTATCTTATACGGTTATGGAAGAACACGACAGCATCTAAGGAAGAGACTTTGGTTTATATAGTAGGTTTCATGTACTCTGTTGCAATTCACCTTTTTCAGGCAGCACACCAGTTTTGAAACAGTTGGTCACGTGATATTATCGTAAAACTAGATGAGGTTTAGCCAGTATACCCGGCCCTGTCCCCAAACAGGGCCGGGTGCCGACTCCATACACCCAAACCCTGCCTTGTCATTCACGACTGGCCGCAGTCTGACATATATGAAAAAAAAATTGAATCGATAAATATATACCCATTTGTCTTCGCCAACGTTCAAAATAGCTGTCGCTTACTTTATAACTATGTTTTAGGGGTAGTTTTCCGTTAGATCTTCGCTGATTCTTATATTCTGCCATTTTGTTCAGTCTTCCTCGCTGGTTCCCTAACTGCAAAGGGCCTCGTCTATTTACATAGAGCAGCTGTTCACCCCTGAATGGAGATCAGGGGTGAATACTTTACCTAGATGAGGTTTAATCTTGGTCACCGTATTCCATGACTAGAGTTTGGCAAAGTGACTTCATGAGGCGATTTTATCCTCCCCAATCTCCTCGATTTTGGAATATTATGTGATAACAATGCTGTATGCCACTAGTGGCATATAAAACTCCGTATGCCAGTCAGCGTGGCATACGGAAACCCAATGTTAAGCCTATGGGATTATATATTAGGGGTAGGATAAACACTGATACTATCGTAAAACTGGATGAGTTTTAATCTTGGCCACCGTATGCCACAACTGGAGTTTGGCATAGTGACTTCATGAGGCGAAGCCGAGTGAAGTCCGGAGCCAAAACTAAAGGAGTGGCATGTGGTGGCCAAGATTAAAACGAATCAGGTTTTGATTTTATCCTACCCTGTCTCCTCGATTTTGGAACATTACGTGATAACAATTCTGTATGCCACTAGTGGCATATAAAACTCTGTATGCCAGTCAGCGTGGCATACGGAAACCCAATGTTAAGCCTATGGGATTTTATATTAGGGGTAGGATAAAGAAAAAAACACTCTTTCTTGAAGTTGAAGTTTAATTTGTGACACTGTATCATCAGTGTATGTATTCAAACAATTTTGTGTGTTATTCATTTCTGTAATGATATACAGGTCTTCCGATGAATATTCCATGGGACATTTTGATATAGAGGATTTGCTTCATTCTTAAGTGCTGATTCCACCAAGACACAATATGTAGCAAGATTGGTCACAATTTGGTTGTCTGGCTACATCGGGCTAGGTTTGAATGATCGCGTGCCAATTTGTTGCGATGTGTCTTGTGGTGTCGTGGTGGTGGAGTACCAAAAAATACATCTGACACTGCACGGCTACGTTTTGCAACAATGACATATCGCAATACTGTAAGATATTACAAGATATACCAAGATGTATCACAAAGAATCTATCGTGTTGGTGGAATCGGCCCTTTATACACAATAATTGACGCTCTTACGTCGACTACCATGATAATTGATATATGCTACCTGTACAGGTATCTAGTCTAGACACAAATACTGGACGATACACTCAGTAGCCAGCACACTCTGGAGGATACGCTTTGTAAATTGACGCCATGGCTGTGACATAGTATTGTCACTTTACGGGGATGGTTGTTGAGTATTTTTTCCAAAGTTATTCCTATGGCTAAACGTGTACCAGGGGTGAGATGATTATATAGAACCACCTAGCCATGCAGTACATGCTACAAAACAAGATGAGAAATCATTGTTTTTTACGGAACGAGGCCTAAGCCTAAGGCCGAGTCCCGTAAATAACATCAATTTCCATCGAGTTATGTAGCATGTACAAGCATGGAGGTTCGTTCTATAACCTACTGATGTTTCAATGTGTGCAGTATAACAGTTTATCCTACCCCTAATATAAAATCCCATAGGCTTAACATTGGGTTTCCGTATGCCACGCTGACTGACTGAGTTTTATATGCCACTAGTTGCATACAGCATTGTTATCATGTAATATTCCAAAATCGAGGAGATAGGGTAGGATAGAATTAAAACCTGATTCGTTTTAATCTTGGCCACCGCATTCCACTCCTTTAGTTTTGGCTCCGGACTTCACTCGGCTTCGCCTCATGAAGTCACTTTGCCAAACTCCAGTCGTGGAATACGGTGGCCAAGATTAAACCTCATCCAGTTTTACGATATTACTGCACAGGGTTCAGTATACAATTTATACTGCATAGGGAGCAGCAGTACGTATTTGACAAATATACTGCATGGGTATATGATAACAGAGGCAAATAATCATGTTTTGCCTATCATGAATCAAAATATAACCTTATAAACTGTTTTTTTCGCACATTCTTAGCACTCTATCGAAATTTAATTGAAGTTCTTACATCAATTCTTGACAGAAGGTTGACATGAATTTAAAAAAAAGCGTATGGTCCGTTGGTCACCCACTGAAAAACGAAGCATCCTGGCTACAAAGCGTATGGTCCTGATGCTCTAGACACTATGCTTCACTGCCAGCGTGCTTCAGTTTTTGGGGTTGACTGACGGATACAACGCTTTGTTCCAACGCCCTTTCAATTTTAGGTCAGAACTCTGTCTAGGATTAACATAAATAAGTATTTCTTGTAGCGAACAAAGTGGCAAGGACTAGATCAGCCTTTTACAATTAAATTTGGTTGAAACAAGGACAAGTTGCCATGGTAACATAATGACCTTTCATTTCGGAAAACACAAATATCAATTTGGTTGCAAGGTAACAAACTGTTTGAGGCAATCAATTGCCCATTTAGTTTATTAGAAAAGAATTATTAGCAGGTGGACGGTTGGTCTTTAGGTTGTGGCTATAGCCTACTGTAGTACACTGCTTATAGAGTTACTAGGCAACCTGACCACATCTTT
This sequence comes from Alentia gelatinosa, assembly GCA_950022655.1. Taxonomy (NCBI): domain Eukaryota; kingdom Metazoa; phylum Annelida; class Polychaeta; order Phyllodocida; family Polynoidae; genus Alentia; species Alentia gelatinosa. The sequence continues at coordinate 46,810,014 of OX465581.1, forward strand.
GCTTTTTATAGCTCACTAAGTACAGATAGGAATATGATTTCTGTTTTGGAAAGAAGGTTTTAATATATAGTATTTTGGCATGGATTTGAAGAAGAAAAAAAAGAATTTAGTTGGGAGGGGGGGGGGTACTTTTGTAGTCACAGGTCCATTTTTAAGAACTCCTTTATGGACATATTTCTCCCTGTAAAACCGGTTCAATCAAGATATGATATGCCTGATTTGAAAGAGAATAAAAGACAGTAGGTGCTAGAAAGTGGAATTTTCTAACTAGGTTCTAAAGTGGGGGTGGGGGGGATTTGGAATGGAATGTGCATACTCAAACAGATGTTTCCGCAATATTGATTTACATTCAACATTAGTGTAGCATCTCCATAAGTGGCACTGACAGTTTCTTACATCCTAGGAAGTGTCATTATTAAGGTGAAATGTGTATTTGATGTGCCATTCATGTATTTTTACCAAATCTCATAATGGGAGGGGGGGGGGAGGCAGCAGGTGTGTGATTGGATTGTTTATTCAGCATATTTACACACAAAAGGAAGTAGGAATGGTTCATTACTATGTTCTCAGAATCGGTCAAAACCCAGCCAAATGGTATTGGTTTATGTAATTAATTGCAATATCATTTACCTACAGATATTGGCTTGACCTTCTTTATTAGTTTACATAGGAACAGAGATTTGTCCATTTTGGAGTGATCAGTGAGGATGTAGACAGGTCTCAGTTCCTGTGCGCACTCATCCATGTAGGTAGGGCATTACTGATTGCCAATTGAAATCGCCTACAGGTAGATATACAGTAAAACCCCTCTTAAGGGGACACCCTCCGTTCCGGGCCAAGTGTCCCCTTAAGCGGGGTGTCCCCTTAAGCGGGGTTTTCAGGATGCCAGTGGGTTATATAATAGAGAATACCTACATAAATGAAGGAAATGATGGTTATTAGGTTAAAAGGTTTATTAATAAATAAGCAAATAAATATAAATCATACAATAAAAATGAATATAAATGTAAAAAAATTAAGAATAAATAGATAAAAGAGGTTGAAGATGGATATGCCTTCCTTGTGAAATTTGCTCCTTTTTACACCCCCGTTCAATGCCCCCCCCCCCCCCCCCCCCCCCCCCACACACCCACCCCCCGAAGTCAGCAGCCCTATGACCGTGAGCCGTGACGGCTCACTGAATACCGCACCTTCAAAGCCCCCAGCCCTCCCTGTGTCGCCCTACGCTAACCTGTAAGCCGGCCTCTAACCCCCTACCTTCAACGGGTGCGAAAGTCGCTCATACTAATATCCACTCACAGTCGCCCGCCCAGAGCCCGCCTGGGAATGCTCAGTCTATTGTTCTGGTTGCGACAACTGTCTGTCCAGTACAAACGGTCACCATAAACTTGGATTTTCAGTGTTTTTGATATGATAGCCCTCCAAACTGTCCCCTTAAGCGGGGTTTTTAAGCATTTCTGTACCGAAAAACTGTCCCCTAAAGCGGGGACTGTCCCCTTAAGCGGGGTTAAAATAAACTCGTAATAGAGGGAAAAATTTCTGTCCCGAGCAAATTGTCCCCTGAAGCGGGGTGCCCCCTTAAGCGGGGTGTCCCGGAAGAGGGGTTTTACTGTATGTGCTCTGGATTCTAAAAATGTTAGTGTGTAATTGCATTACATACACCGAACACTTTGGAGGGGAACTGGTCTCTCCTATTCAGTTTTAAATGTGTCCACCTGTTTATTATTTGGCCTTTAGAGGCCAATGATTCTATTTTGAAATGTACACTTTGCTCTTGTTATAATTAGGTATCGTAGATGAAGAGCAACAAAGCCTCCCTTTGAAACCCAAAAGAATATTTCTATGTTACCATGGTAACATACCGATGTTCCATTTCGAATGCAGAAATTTCTATGGAACCCTGTGCTGTATGTTATATCAAGATGACAATGTGTACTTACATGTGGATTATTGGTTGTCTGCAGTTCCTTATTACCAGTAGGACACCACTCACCTTGTATTTAGAGACATTGCTGCTTGCAATATATCTAAGGTGCTTTCTAACAATTAAGTCTATGGGTTTCTAGTCAACTGGGTTTCTAGTCTTTGTCAGGGAATTTGTTTTCAACAAATTTTTCCACTTAGAATTTGACATATGAGAGTATCTAGTTACTTTCCTCTGTCAGTGGAGAAAGGTCGAGTCTCTAGATTTTAGGGGACTTGTGTCGAGATAAGATAACGATGGCATGTCAAGTAGGCATTGACGTAATCGGTCTAAAAGCCAAGCGTGCAATCCACCCACGCAAGACAAATATACACAAGCACACATGGTTATAGTCATGACCAATGCACATAACCCATCAACAACCTCCCCGGGAATGACACGTCATTCAGCTCAAAGATTTATGTGCCAATAAACGTTTTGTGATTCACTAGTAACGAAATCAATTTCTTAAAGTGTATGTATTAAGTTGACTGGTATTTTAATTGTTTTCGTCATGGGTTTATCTAAAAATATATAACTCATGAAAAAAATATATTTCTCGTTTTGCTCATCAATGAAACATATTTTTCGGTCAGGACATCTCTATACATCAGTACCATATGTATTCATTTCGATTGCAGCGAGGTTTTCGCTTGGTATTGTCACAATTTCAAATGAATCAATACACTTTCATTGTCAAGGGTGACTGTTTCTATAAGTATATTTCGACTCGCCGAGCTGGAAAATATTTTGTGTTAATCAAATATTTTAAGGATCACATGACCTAACATTATATGACCTCTATCACGAAACAATTGAAAGTATACGCGTACTGAATATGTAGAGGCTCCCCCTGGAATATTGATAACTGGGTAAGACTAATGGGGATTTATTAGTAATTATGTCTGACAACCATCCCCATGTGAGTACTTTGACCGTGGATCATGTACAGTTTATGGATATGTAGGCCCACTGGAAAGAAACTCGTGAAAGTATTTTCATAAAAGATAAAACGTGATAAAAAAGTCGCAATGAAAAGAATTAAACTCCATTTTGACCAAGTTTCTGTTGTTTGCAGAGTTCTGGTAAGAGTTCTGTGTTAGAGAACCTGGTCGGACGCGACTTCCTGCCGCGTGGTAATGGTGTTGTTACGCGGCGTCCGCTCGTTCTGCAGCTTAATTATGTTACCAAGAATGACAAGGAGCTACGAACCCAGGAGGGTGGAGGTAAGATTACATATTTATTGATTCTATGCGAGGTCCCCCTCCCTCATAGTTGGAGGGAGTAGATATTGAAATTGACCGTTCGTGGGATGCTTGAAAGTTCATTCCTTGCTCTATATTCGACTCTGCTTTCGTCCCTGACCGACTGCCTGTCTCCCTCCCTCCCTTCCTTCCCGCGTCTATCCATCGATCCTTCATTCAACCTACCCGTTCGTCCACCCTTTCCATAGTCTATAAATTATACTTTTAGTCAATTACTTCAACACTGAAGTTATTAAAACAAATTATTACAAGGAATCTATGACATAATATCAAGTATTATTCACGTGTAATGTAAGTTAATGGGCATATATTAATTTTACTCAGCTGTCGTCACGCCACAGTCAATTACACTTACACACATTCCTGCATGATAGTTAACCTACTTACTAGCAGAGATGTGGGTTCTTCGATACATCACCCATTCAGACACTGATACTGCTTTGACTTAGGAAACAAAACTCAATATTTCTAGTTATTTCTCGATTAAATTAACTATGTGTTGACATTATACCATGAGTGACTAGCACTTGTCATGTATTTCCTCTATATGCCTTTTGATGTGCTGTAACTTTGGAGCATAGATTTAAATATGCTGAGGGGCAAAGTCACGAAATAATACTAACCACAATTTCCATTTTTTCGCTCTTATCTGCAAACAGGTAAAGGTAAGTTCTGTATATTGATACATATGATATAATGCAGAGCAATAGAACTAAGGAAAACCTAGATATAATATTTAAAAAGCAATCACCTTATTCCATTGAAGAACTCAATGGGACAATAATTAACGTTATGGCCAAAGGGCTATTATTAGAGAAAGAAACTAGTTTCAGAATACCAAAATAGATGTATTGTATGGTATCTAAGACGACTCGGATTCTAGGCTCATTGTTTATATAAGATGAAAAACATTGTCAATTCTTAAGTAAATTTATCTATTCAGTGGTCTGGTTTGGCCCTCCCTTTGCGCTCTCAGTTAACTGTTCTGTTTTGAACTTGGTATCTCTTGATGATGTATAATAAAAGGAAAACTGACCTAGCATTTATATCGGTTAATATGGTATTACGTGGCGAAATCCGCTGTAAGAAACTCACAGGCCCTACCAGGCCAACGAGAAAACTCACAGTAGAACCAATTTTTACCTCATTTATATCTGCCTATGTTTACTCATTCTCGGACTCGTAAATACACACCTCGAGATAACGGAGTCGGGGCAAGTATTTTATAGTCCGGAAGTTCATGAATTGACATCAACAGATACAACGGCCAATCTGTTTTCCTAATTTACTTGGGAATATCTTGGAAAGAGGTAGTCACAGTTTTAGATTTATTCACAATAATAGGGTTCACAGGTTCCACTTTTCAATTTATTTTCAACCTCTTCACCCATGGTATGGCTATGTCCTAAGCCTTTTCAACAAATAATATATTATAATTTATATAATTCCAAACAAATGTAGAGACTAGCATTTAACTGACACTCATAACACACCCTGAAGTCCCGGGCGGATATCCATAAACGCCCAGTTACCTGACCTATCAACTTAACTCCTGTGATGAGGATACTGACAATCTGGACCCACCTCATGACACCTATGCCTATAAACATTCTTGATAACTCATATCAAAATAAACCAGGCAACATGGGATCCAATCATCAACTCAGACAGTTTTCAATATGAAAATCTTTTTGTTGATGACATTTTATCAACCAATGCAATTAACTATATATAACGATTCTTTTTAGATATTAAACTAAATTATCGACGCTCGTATCTATACACCATGGCAACCACGGTTAACCAGTTTCTAATCAACTGGCAGTATGTGGTATGTTCATCATTGATGGATGAGTGTGGAATTTTAAAGAAATAACAATAAAAAAGGTTTGGGTTATATTCAGTCTATGGGTCATTTTCTCTAATCAACTTGCCATTTCTACAACAGCCTGTCTAGAATCCAAATATATCAAGCACCTTTGGGTCAATGTGTTTTTAGGTCGGTAGTGATTGGTCATGGTCAGTTGGACACTAGGACACTTGCCCTCACCTCCTGCTGACCCTTTTATAGTCTTGTACCATGTAATCCCAATCGACTAATCATAGTGGCGCTGACACGTGGGGTGGTAGCCCTTGTTTATTTTAATGTTGGGGTCATGGAAGGGTTATCAAGGAAGTGTCAACAACTATAGGGGATAGCTTAAAATTTCTTTAAACTCAATGTGAATTCAAAGTAGTGCATGGCCGTCTTATATATGAGAATCTTCAGATTTCAAACATTAATTATAGGAAGTCAAGCTTCACCTTATTGTGCGGTAATCAATCTATAGAGGATTGATATTTGATAACAATGGCCGCCTAGGGGGGAGTCCTTGATTTTGTAACGGTCGCGTAGCAAATGACGACAAGACCATCAATTCAAGTGTCCAAGCATCAATGACTTGTATTCGGGTAAAACATTTACAGCAACAGGCTGAATGGGTAAACACCCGGACCACAAAGCAATTCCTAGCTGACCTTTAGCGATTGCCAATACACAGGTAAGAGTGTACTGAGCCCCGTGTGGTGACCGCGCCCAGAGAGCAGGTATACCAGAATTCCAGAATGGTGCAGTGCCCGCTGCCTGTAAGCCTGGTCTATATGGTCACCCACATATTATGCCAGGTAACACCCTCCACTTATCTGGTCCATTGCGGGATTGCCTTGAGCTGGTACACGACCAATACATTTGATTTTTTTTTTACGCTGGTTCCCCAATAGAGGGCGCGGCGAAATCTGTACTTTTTTAAAAGAAATATCCTAGTAAGTTGTCTTTTATCTTTTGAAAGGTTGTCATTACTTTATTTTGTATTGTGGTACATTGTAAACAACTGCAAATAAGGTATTTGAGACAATCTCGTCAGGCAGAGAGGTTGTGCGGGTTTTCCCTGCTGCTGCAAATGAGCGGGGAAACAGCGAAATGTAAAAGTTGCTTCAAATTGTTTGTAACCAGACCCATTTATCTTTAATCATGGGCAGGGAACCAGTCCGTTTATACACCCCCAATGGAGCAGTTGTGTTGTCATTATCTTGCGGGCTCTGGAGCCACCGTTCCGCTGCTCACTTATTCACTACAATATCATTTATTGAAAGTAAAGAATGTTCCCAATGTTTAAGTTATTTATAAACTTGAATGTAAGTTGGGTATAAACCACAGGTATTTAATTAACGTGGTACAGGTAATACATGTTTTATTGACAGCGACTATAAGTAAATAAAAGTGGTTCTCAGGAGGGGTAACATTTTAATTAAGATACAAAAAAAATATCGCTATATGGTGTTACCCCAGAGATCTAAGAGAGTCACTAATGTTTTAGAGGATCACTCACATTAAGGACCAAGAGGGCACTCGTTTGAAGCTGTTAGATCCAATTAGATTGTAGTACGATACAAAGGTACTCTGCCTTGTCCGAGTTTGGGTGGTCATAGACAAAGTCAACCACATATATAGCTACACCGCCTTCCTTCTTGTGGCCAGGCAACATGAAATGTTTTGCTACCTCACTCACTTCTACTTTGAACACCTTTGATGTTTCCAAAATGCTGTACAAAGCGTTTTTGAGTTCCTGTTTGATTTGTCCAACATATTGTATTCCACGGAAGGCGCACTCTAAATGATAGATCAAATTGGAGCTGCAGCAGTTCAGGTTATGTCTACTGATGTAAGTGCAGTCACTGGTCATACAGCGTTTCTGGCCACTAGTGATAAGGATCTGACCAATTCTGTGAGCGCATGCGCAGGGTCCAGAATCAAAACAAACATGGTGGTGTGTGTGACCGATACGAAGACATAACTGAACCAACCACATACAGTCAATCTAGAGAATGTTATATGAAGGCATGTCTAGTCGGTGAATGATGAAAACTGAAGTATAACATTACTTTTGTTGTGCAATGAGTTCAATGTAGTAACAGCACTGTGTGTCTGGTCTGCACTGGTATGCACCAGATTGAAAATAAACAACATGGTGCATGTGGCATGAGATGTGTGATGAATGAGAGAATTTTCAATATGTTCATGAATAGGACAAAGATCTAGTGGTAAAATGATTGACGATGGTATTCACTGTCCGAGTTTGTTTTTTTGTTGTTTTTTTAAAGTGCGTGTGGCCCTTATTATCTCTCAAGCACCTGTTTAAGTTTGTTTTCTCTCAAAATTCCAGCTATGATGTACCATTAGTCATATTTACCTCTTATTGAATTGTACCAACTTAATACCCCATTCAAGTTTATTGCTCGTAGTATCAATGGGGGTGGGGAGATAGCTTAGTGGTTAGAGCACCAGACTTGTAACCCCAAGCTTGTAGGACCTTGTGGGTTTGAGTCCCACCCCCAGCAGGGATGGATTTACTGCTATATCAAAGGCCAATCCTTCTCATACTATGTCTATGTGGTGTGGGAAGTAAAAGAACTCTCACCTCGGTAAATATGTAGGGGTGAGATTTCTACCTGAATTCATCACATAGTTTCGACCACCACCCTCATGGTGTAATAGAACCTTGAGAAAGTCTGGTAAGGACCTATAATGGTTGACTGGATGTTAAATCAAACCAAACGAACAAACAAAAGCTCATAATATAGAAAGACATGGTTATTGTGTCTGAATGGAATCTGTTCAGAGATATTTTGGTCAGAAATACTCACCGAATTTGAAGAATGAAGTCAGTATTTCTCACCAAAATATCGAGGAACAGATGGAATTCAGACACACCCACTATATCTTTTTATTATTATATACCTAGAAATCATTAAAAATGCCATTCTACAACTCACTAAATAGAAAAATTAGTGGTCATGCGGTATAGAGGGTAGTATTATATATATTACGCCACAGTGTGGACGAATGAAATCATTACTACTAGGGCATATACATGAGACATTCGAGCACCACATAATACTTATACCATATAATAATATCCACATAGCAACTAGTGCAATGTCTCTCTTCATTTGAAAATTGAGCTGCTTTCTGGGTCTGTCAGCTACTTCCGATGATAGACTCCCAAATCAGCAGTCAACCACTACCATCGCTGCAGCCAGCCTGTAATACCTGCCTGTTAGTACACCACTGACTAGCAGTTGAATAGGGAACAAGCATAAAATATAAGCTGGTTCCCAGTCATACGCTAGATGGAGTTCTCAACCTTTTGTCCTACCCCTACTGTAAACCCTGCAATAAAGACTAACTCGGGAAAATCTTGGGATCGAGACTGGAGGGAGTCCACGGTTGTAGGTTTTCTCAGTTGTGAGCCAGGGAGGCATTGCTTCACATTTTGCTGATCGCAGAATAGCGGCCCAAGGTGGAAACTGTAGCTCCAATTTTTTTGCAGCTCATATTATAACTATGTTGTCATTTATATTCAAATAAAAGTCTAATGCACCTCTCACCTATGTTACGGAAAATGGTGTTGTAAAAAGTAACGATAAAACGTGAAAATAACGATACCACACAACGCAATCTGATATCACTGGAGCAACGCTTTTCTCACATATCTAGGAGCAATGAACCCACAGGTATTCTTATGGATCTGTAACAAAACTCCATACATTTGTTAATAACCTAATGGTCGGAGTTGTTATTCATTATGTGTAATTGCCTATTACATTACCTCCATCATCTCATATGGGTTTGCGTGGATTGTGCGACCATTGCTATGTAGTAAGCTAGACGTTTGCTTTTGTCGAGCTTTTTCCTCAAGAAACACTACGATTTTACTGTTATGCGTCAACAGGAAAGATTTTACAATAGATTATGAAGACGTGGCTAAAACACCTCTAAGACAAGCCAATGCTACCTTGAAAGTGACAGTTTCCTGTCAGTTTTGAACCATGTTGCTATGGCGTCTCTGTAGAATCGATTGTTCTGTTTGACAACGTGCAAACCAGCCTTGGTTACAGTTCAATTGAACCGCTCCACACTCTCCAAGCACAAATTAGGGCGCTAGAGTGTAAACATCAAGTTTATTTCTTGTATGTCACCTAATAAACAATTATCAGGGGGGCTGGGGAGTCGAGGTTTCATCCGATTCGGACTCTTCAGGCATCTTTATTTATGGCTAATTCAAGGCGTGTGTCTTTGTCACTGTTTGTGGTCACCAAGTATTTTACCTGGGCCTTTACCAGTTCATTAAATTGATGAAAAGGATAAGTGGAGACTATTTGAAACATAGCCCCAGTCCAGAGTTTTTACAAGACCATTGCTGTGTAGGTCATCTTAGGTGTCGTGTCTAAGAGGGGAAGAAGGCCTGATTGAGGGTGGTGCTTTTCAGTCCATGGTCAGCACTGTACTTCCAATGACAGCCGATTACGTCATTAATCAAAATCTAGTAGCCACGAAGATGATTTCTTTTAAAAAAAACTCCATTTACAGCCAAGTAATAAGAATAACAAGTAACAAGAAGTCCTAGGGTTATTAATGTGAAATGCATTACATTCCCAGCCAAAATGACTAATTGCATACGAGTTTATGCATTGATTATTACTGGAGTTGCTCTGCTATCAAACCGGGCTGCATGTTTACTGTACATATAAGTGAATAAATTTGTTTAGAATAAAGTCAGACGTTATTTGCCCAATTTCATATCGAGTAAATATCAATGTATTTCAATGCTAATCGGGCCATCTCCACGTTATGATATGATTTTGTACACGCATTCTTGCCATTGAACCTGGGAATACTGCAGGAAAATAAGCTTTTGTTTTATTCGTTAACATATTTCTTTGGCTGCTTCAGAGGGTTACATGCATAATTTACTTATTTTATCTTCTTTTCTGTTTATTCTTTTCAAGCAAATTAGGTTTGATATCACTTTCGCTTGATCGAAAACTGTTTAAGGCGAAACGTTTTGTGTTTCTTTAGAATCCATCAAGGCAGATGAATGGGGAAAATTCCTGCATACGAAGAACAAGATCTACACTGACTTTGATGAAATCAGACAAGAAATTGAAAATGAGACCGATCGACTCAGTGGTAGTAATAAGGTATTTACATCAAGAAATGTTTACCCCTTTCTCATATTTAAATTCATTGGATACTATATAAGAATATTCTTATTGTTTGAATATGATTCAGCTTGTTTATGATAACTAGAGCATACTAAAGGACCACAGCTATATGTGAAACTAAACAATCTGGTCTTTGTTCAATAGCAATAATCATTCTTCCGTAATACCTTTGCAATACATACCGTATGTAAATTTCTGTGGTACCTCGGCACTAATTGGTTATAGTTAATATGATATCAAGTATAATAGAATATTAGGAAAGGTTCTTGTGAGTAATAGGCAAGTTTCTTACGGCCTAATTGTTCAAAATAGTTCATCCTGATTCTGGTCTGAAAAGCGAGAGTATATTCATGGAACGTTAAGAAAGATACTGTCATTGTCTCATTACACAGGGCATCTGTAATGATCCAATCCACTTGAAAATCTACTCACACCGTGTAGTGACCCTGACTCTCGTCGACCTCCCTGGCATCACCAAGGTGCCAGTGGGCGATCAGCCGGAGGACATTGAAAACCAGATCCGCGAAATGTGTTTACACTACGCTGCCAACCCCAACTCCATTATCTTGGCTGTCACCTCGGCCAATACAGACATTGCCACCTCGGAGGCCCTCAAACTCGCCAAGGAAATCGACCCTGATGGTAAGTCTTTCAGTGGAACTCGGAGGACCTCATATGTGTGTTCATGTTATTCATTAATTTATTTATTTTTTTGCCTTTTCTCTCATAAAATGAAAAGAAGCGCGATAGTCGCTGATACAGAAAGTCTTCATTGCGGTGTGTGTTGTTAATTCAAACATGTACAGTATTCCTATAACTTACGAATATCAAATTTCAAGATTTTAATTTATATTGATATCTTCAATCGCACCTGACCGGACCCTGACCCATCCCCCATGAAGTTCATATTTTACTTGCTATCACACTAACGCTTAGAAGACCCCTCAAAGAGTTTTTCACTTTTCTAATAAAAAATTAATGTGATTAATTATTGTACTCCTATTAGAGATAAATAGATGTTCTAAACAGGGAACAAAACTGCTTTGCTATAGCTGAAAACTGACATTCTGTTATCATTTTCCTTATAGGCCGTCGGACACTGGCTGTAGTAACCAAGCTGGACCTGATGGATCATGGCACTGACGCCATGGATGTACTTTGTGGGCGCGTCATCCCAGTCAAACTGGGCATCATCGGTGTAATCAACCGCAGCCAGGCAGACATCAACAATAAAAAGGTACTTCAGCTATTCATGTTATTGATATAAACCTTTATATTGTATGTCCTTTGATAGAAGTTACTCATATAGAGGTTACTCGATTATAGCTAGAAGCATGCCTTATTAAATGCGTTACTGAACGACTATCTGCTTTGGTATTTTCAAACTAGAATACCATCGTCTTGCCGGAAGCCTGGGGCAGCTTTGAGCCTCCCCCTGTAAAAATAAATACTCCATAGAAAGTGAAACAAAGTTAATACCCGGTATTGTTCAGAGATGACAGTTTCTACTTTTCCACGGAAGTCCTTATTTTCATTTCCAGTTGATCATATTATTTTTTCCGATTATAAAACAAAGATGGTATAAATTGAGCTTCATTCATGAACCTCCCCATGCACTCTCAGTTCCATTCCATGGCCTAAATTGATGTATTTTTCATGTTTTCCCAGTCTCTCTGAGGTAGAAAATTCCACATAAATAATAATTCCACCTTTTTTCTTGACCCCAACTGACATCCCTGATTGTTTGATTTAACTAAAATCCTTTGCGAGTTTGAGGGCCTTCCAGAAGCTAAGAGGAGGCCCTGACGTGTCCATTTTCATAGCTCATCTTCCCGCATCGATGATCTCACCATCTAGTGTTATTAAACTCGGCCACACCTACCGTATACGCACTATCATTATAAAAACTTCAAATATCAACTGGATCTGTTTACTCTCTCTTGTGCAGGAAATTACAGAAGCATTGAGGGATGAAGCGACGTTTCTACAAAAGCGTTACCCATCAATTGCAAACCGCAATGGCACACCCTACCTCGCAAGGACACTAAACCGAGTAGGTATTGGTAATGAGCTTCAATGGAAGAGTGTATACCATAGTTGTACGGAAGATGGTATTCCATACCCCAATGCAAGAAAGTAGAGACTTAAATGTACCCGCCTAACGGACACCCCACGTTAACGAACAGTTTTGCTGGGAACCGAAATTTTTCCCTTCTATTTTAACCTCGTATAATGGAACACCCCGCATACCCAGCAATCCCACGTAAGCGGTCACCCCGCTTAAGCGGACAGTTATTTCAGTACAAAAATCCCTTTAACCATGTGTTAACGGACACCTATGAGGGACATCTTATCATATATGGCCGGGCGGTGTGGGGACAACACTCAGAATTATCTTTATTTCTTGTTTTTTATGTGTATGTGAGGCGGATAGACTGTTGTCTAAACAATCAGACACCAGGCAACGGTTGCGTATGCGTCTGTGGGATGTCTGTCTCTATACCATAGTAACACCTGAATATAGGTGTATACATAGCCTAACCATCGACAGACTGAAAACCGTGTGTAAGCAGCCACCCCGTGTAAACGTACACTGGCCCAGAACGGACGATACCGCTTACGTGGGGTTCTACTGTATTTGATTTTTGATAATGAAGATTCTACTCTATTGGGAAAAATCAGCAACCTATTTAGGGAAATTGCGTTATAAACAAAACTGCTATTAGACAAATAACTATGGAAAAACATCCAAACCACCTCTCTTTGAACTCAAAGGTCGGTGGGGTTTATGTATAGTAACAATTCTTGCGAATTGTAAATCTATATTCATTTTGTTGAGGAGATACACTAAACGAAAGCTTGGTGTAACTCTTGGTTCTTTGTATTACGCCAGCTGCTGATGCATCACATCCGTGACTGCCTCCCTGATCTGAAGACCCGTGTTAACGTCATGGCCGCACAATTCCAGCAACTCCTCAACTCATTCGGTGAAGAAGTCGAAGATAAGGTGCATCTTCATTAGAATGAAATAATGACCAATCCGTAAAAAGTCTTTTATTTTGATAATTGCACGCCACTCTGATCGTATCACTTTTAGATATGACCATTAGTTACTTGACCCTGTTAGTACATGCTTTGACTGGTATGATGAGAATGAAGCAATACTTGCTTAACATTCAACCAATTAAATTGGGCTCTCAAATTATTGTATGGTACATGTAAATTCATTTCACACTGTAAATCAATTAAATATTGTACTTTATCAGATATCTATGAAGTAAATGATGGCAATTTCATATAATAAAGTCAAGGACGAAAATTAGGTCATTTAGAACTGGACTTAGTGGTTTATATACCCTTATCCAGCCACCTTAAGTCACAAATTGATTGCATAGCAGATAATTTTCACCGTTTGTGTTTTCTATTCCAGCCACAACTCCTACTCCAGATTATCACCAAGTTTGCCGCAGCTTACTGTAACACAATTGAAGGGACAGCTAAAAATATAGAAACAACAGAATTGTGAGTATCTACATATGTGTTGTGATTGTACCTTTTAATGGCCTTATTCAGAAAGAGGTCGCTGTTATTCTGTATGTGATAAGAGAACCATTTGGACATAAATCCACGTCGTGTTATTTTCTAGATGCGGGGGAGCTCGAATATGTTACATCTTCCATGAGACGTTTGGTCGCACCTTGGAGTCTGTTGATCCATTGGGAGGTCTCTCTCAGCTGGACATCCTTACAGCTATACGGAATGCCACGGTGTGTGGAGTTTTATCGTTAAACCAAAAGTTACCAATATATCTCTTTAGCATTAATGAATTCATGTGGTTTTACACGCGATCAGATCTCTAATATACCTGGGCATTCAACTTGATTCTCCCGTAATTGCCTTAAAGCTTACACTGCGTACTTATGGATATTGCTCCATTTATTGCTATGGCATAAAATACCAATAACCATCCAGTATTTCATCTTAGTATCTATTTTCATGAATTGTAAATAGAACTTGGGAATCTGCACAATAAAAGTAATATTTCGGTTTAAAAATCAAAAAAAGGCTTTTTGATCTGTGCTCATGAAAAAAAATCTATTTTTAAGATAAAAATGAAAATAAATCTTTATTTGTGGAATCATTCAGGGACCACGACCAGCTCTGTTCGTTCCCGAGGTGTCGTTTGAGCTTCTGGTGAAGCGGCAGATCCGGCGTCTAGAGGAACCCGGCCTCCGTTGTGTGGAGCTCGTCCACGAGGAACTGCAGCGCATTATCCAGCACTGTGGCACACAGGTGAGTTTATATGTGGTGCCACGTTATGTACAAATCACTTGGATGAGGATCACAAGCCACAAACAGTGGTGGTAAAATGATTCATAAATATTCCTGACGAATAACAATATTTTCATCTCTTAATTATCATGAAGTGGCTACTGTTTTTGCTGTCACAAACTTCAAAAATTTTTTTTATTGCAAATAATTCACCTCAGGCGGGTGGTCTTCCATTACCGCATAGATGGTTTTAATTTCATCCTTTTGAGGAAGTGCTTGGTGTTGTTGCATATGCATTTACACATTATAAAATGCAGGCCCCATTCAGAAACGCAATTTTGCATAGCTGGTGATAGGTTGATGGAAAAGAAAATGCGGTGAAATTGCTTCTGTTTACAGAATATAGTTATATCTCTATGGTGATGGTTTCATTGCAGCAAGAGATGATGCGTTTCCCGAAACTTCATGAACATATAGTGGACGTTGTCACGAGCTGTCTACGGAGGAGACTTCCTATCACCAACCAAATGGTATGCGTCATCTTCCCTATCAAAAGTAAAACATTCAAAAATCAAATGTAGCCGAAGTTTTTTTTCAAACGTAACAGGCTTTGAGTAACAGAAGCTAAATGTTTCCAATTTAGAAAATTGACATCAGAGAAACAAGACTTCATTTACACTCTTAAAAATGAAGTCTTGTAAATATAGATAGGAATCTGATTTATGGTCATACAATATCTTAGTCATAGGTTTTAGTTTTTTACATGGATTAAAAAAAAAAAAAGATTTCAGTTTGGGTGGACTCCTATTTGCCCTGCACTTTTCGCGGATTAAAAAAAATCGAAATCCTATACCTGAAATCAAAATGACCCTAGGCAAAATAAATTTAACCTTGCTATCAATTTAACAGGTTATAGGGTTACTGAACATTCAACAATTTTTCGTAATTGGCAGGTTGAAAATCTAGTCGCTATAGAATTGTCCTACATCAACACGAAACATCCAGACTTCTCAGAGGCAACTCTCGTGCATCGTGCTATCACAGACAATATGGAGCATCGCCAACCACCTCGACCTCCCCAACCAACAGTTCAAGATGAAAGGGTAAGTTGCATAGGACCCACTAAGGCACTGTAACTAAAATTTGTATGTTAGAATAAGAATGCTGTATCAATTACGTATAGATGCCTGCGGAATTAATGAATGCGAGGTCTGTAGATGATATTAATTACTTGTGTATATGTGTACATATGTAATAGCATGACAGTCCTTGATAATCATGATATCGACTTACATTATTGAGTTCCCACCATGTCAGCACAGTAATGATAGACAACGTGAAGATGAATATCTTTGTCGACCCCTTCATTTACCAAATGTTTGGCCATTTAGATCTTTCATATGTTTTGCTTACCAAAGGAAATAAATGAGAGATCTTGCACTCACAATTTACCTTAAGCACCTTTTCTCTTAATTTGAAATAAAGATTGGTGATGGCGTAATTTTGAATAAAGTAAGTACAAAATAAAATCATTTTTGTATCAGATCTTCTCATGTTGCATTATTTCTTCAATAAGTTAACAAACGCTAAAGCAACTTGCATGTTAACTTTATTTTCTTTTATGAATTTTATCTACAGGACAGAAGTTTTCTTATATATACATACTTAATCACATCCCTGATACCAATGACCGCAGCAGTGCAATAGACTGAAAACTGATAGCGATTTCTTTTAGAAATATCCTTGACTTTATTGCACCCCTATTACAGCTGGCCTAATTGGCTTTCTACAACCAGCCAGTTTCATGCTGAGAACAAAAGGAGATAAAAAGGATTAATTACATGAGGTATTCACATGATAAACTACCCTTGTAGTGGATATTCATAACCAAAGGATGGAACAAATATGAACAGCATACGTGTGAGGATCTGTTATATCTAATGCTTTACCAATTATGAGTCATGCTCCCGCCCCTTTTTATATTGTAAGGCAATATATTACTTTGTTAAACATGAAGTTTTGTCGTCTTTGGATAGATGCGCTTCTAACAGTTTCTACTAAGATTAAACTTCTGTCCTGGATATGTTTTGAGACTTACTCTCTTTGTTGTAGGTAAATTGTGAAGATGTATGATTTAGATTTCACCTATGAAATGAACAAGTTTCTATAGATTTTTCTGAATGTTTTTCCAAGGAGCCTCGACGAAACTTTCAGTGATGAAGGGTTGCACCATGGTATTCACGAGCCGTTGATTCATTGATATTCTGATGCTTCATAATGAACGTTCACGTCGACCTAACGATAACATTGGTAGTTTTGTAAGTTAATTCTCTATACAAGTTCAATAAGATTTGAATAAATTCAGTTATCAGGGAATGTGCAAATTGTACTGCAGGTCACGAATGAACACAGTTAAATCCACTGATTTTGTAGCGTACTTGGGGTTGGCAGCGTAGTGTAAACACATTTCGCGGATCTGACAGTGTCCCGGGTGAATTTTATTGGAAAATGAGCGTTTGTACTGGTACCTTGATAAGGCCGTTATAGGGATGTAATCTTGAGAGGAAAACATATTTGGAGGAGATATCATAGATTCTGTTAGTATTCTTGTAGGCAAACGACACTGTTTGTCGCAGACATCCTACAGACTTACATCTAACACACACTCACAAGTTCAATCATGGCGGATGCCCTATTCAATTTTTCCTCCCCACTTCAGACGTCCGTTTATCACTCCCCTAAAGGGTCAGTTTCCTCCGTAGACTCCCTCGGGTACTGAAGCGAATTTTCTTTCCTTCTTTTTGATCAAACAAAGCCACCCAAAGACAATATTGGAGGTACGGCTGACTCACCGTGGTGTGGAGACTGGGTGACTGCCACTCGCTCAAACAATTCTCCACAAACAGTCCCTCACACGGCGAAGGGCCATGAGAGCAATGCCCCTCTCAGTACGACTGGCCGGTTGGCAGGGGGCGTGGCGTACACCCTGTCCTCCCTCTGCCGCTACTCGCCATACCGTTCGCTGTCCAGGCCTCGGTCTGGTCCAGTGGTGAGTAGAGGACATGACACAGTCAACAGGATTCTGTAGTGGAAGAACATTAAAAAAAAATGATTTAAGAAAAAGATGGAACTAAGAGCTATGGCTGCTCTGTGTGCTCAACAGTAAGTCGACGAATTTTCGTAGAATCTTCATAAATCTACTTTCTCGTAAGGAACGATTAAAATGATGAAAGTAAAGTCAAAAATTGGTCACGCACATATATTTTGCTGACGTTGTCCTAATTTTCTCATTTTTCTAAGAGAAAATACTTGAATCTATTGTATATGTCGACTGTAAGTAATGTGAATTGCAGTTATTTCTTCCCTTCCCAAATATTTCATTGTAGAGACTGAAATGTGCTGTTGCATGCCGGTTTGTTCCTACTATTGTCTTGTCTAGGCATATGCACTTTATCGTTGCTTTTGCCAATAATGTATGCGGCCTTTTGCCAAGATACACTCCTGTCTAACATATATGGTTTGACCAGTGTAGCACTAATTATATATTATGCTTGCTTAATCAACAAAGATATAAATGACCAAAAATCACGAGTGTGGATCATTTGGGATGGGGGGGGGGGGGGGGGGGCTCCCAGAAAAACATATGAGTATGACTGAAACCTTTTGTGTGTACATAATTCAGGGGGTGGGTCATATACCAGATATATGATGGTAGGTTAAATATCCATAGTAAATGTACGGTACAGCACCAAAGTTTGGCAGTTGATATATCGTGTAGAAAACGACTGATCCCTTTCCATGGATGCATAGAATGAAATACTCATGTATTACACGTCATTTCACATAGAATTTATGTGTCATTAGCAGGTGGACGGTTGGTCTTTAGGTTATGGCTATAGCCTACTGTAGCACACTGCTTGTAGAGTTTCTAGGCGATCTGACAACATTTTTGCTATGGCAAAACTTTTGGCGTCTCCTTCTCTCTCCGCTATCTTGGTGGGGTGTGGGAGTTCGAATTTGGTCAACGAAAAAGAGAGAACACCGCCACATACCAGCAGTCGCCCAAGCCGATCACTCGTCTACCCACACTGACCACATTTTTGCTTTTTATAGCTCACTAAGTACAGATTGGAATGTGATTTCTGTTTTGGAATGACGGTTTTATGGTGGTACAATGCCTTTCAGTTTTAATATTCAGTATTTTGGCATGGATTTAAATCAAAAGTGAATTCAGTTTTGGGGGGACCTTTGTAGTCACAGATCCACTTTTAAGAACTCCTTTATGGACATATTTCTACCCCTTAAACTGGTTGAATCATAATATGATATCCCTCATTTGAAAGTGAATAAAGCACAGTAGGTGCTAGGAAGTAGAATTTTCTAATTAGATTCTATATTTACAGAGATATTCCAGTATTTGTTAAAAGTTGGGGGGGGGGGGGGGCTGAAATGGGCATACTCAAACAGATGTTTCCTTAATATTGATTTACATTGAACATTAGTGTAGCATCTCCATAAGTGGCACTGACAGTTGCTTACACCCTAGGAAGTGCCACTATTAAGGTGAAATGTATATTTGATGTGCTATTCATGTATTTTTACCAAATCTCATAATGGGAGGGGGGGGGGGGGGGCGGCATGAGTGGATAGTTTATTCAGCATATATACACACAAATAGAAGTCAAATTGATTCATAACTTTGTTCCAGGAATCAGTCAAAACCCATTCAAATGATATTGGTTTATAAAATCATTTGCAATATCATTTACCACCAGATATTGGTTTGACCTACTTTATTGCTGTACATAGGAACAGAGTTTTTCTCATAGTTTGAGGCATAAGGTCAGAGGTACAGGTGTGCACTCATCCATGAAGGTATCACCATGACTGAAAACGTTTCATATATGTGTAGGGCATTGTTGATTGCCAATTGAAATCGTCCTCAGGTAGCTAAATATATGTGTGCACTGATCCATGAACTGCTGATTTCACAGAGGTGTAGGGCTTTAAACATCCAATCAATGCAGGCCCTTCCCTATTCGTGGGTTTTTTAGATTTTTTGGTTATGACAACATGTCATGCTGGAAATTGTCTGCAGAGCTAGTATTACTAGTTTTCACATAGTATATCTCAATGTAAATATGATTTAAGTTACTTCTTTCTAGCTAAAGGGTCAGATAAGATCCATATCTATAGTATGGTATATAGAAGTTGGGGTCAGAAGTCAAAATCTACATGCTATTAGGTCTGGAAAAGCTATGCATGTGAAGTCTTTCTACAAAAAGAAAACTTCCCCTGGCTACATTTGGTGTCCCATAGGGCACAATAATGGCCATTGATTGATTTTTTTAAATATATGACATTGGTGTAGGTGAAGTATACCTAAGGCATAAATAGTAACTCAGGGTATCATCTTCTTTTTTTTAAGAATCTTTATTTCATTCTGTTAAGTAACAAATCTTCCATCAAATAATTAAAAACATTCAATACATAAGAATACACTGTTATTACCTAGTAGAGTGTAGGTAAGGTTAGTGAAAAGGATTGAAGAGATACATAATGACTTTACAGTTCAACACATATGCTCCCTAGTTGTATACACGTATTTACCATTACCGAACTTATTACATGTGCAAAAGT
Organism: Alentia gelatinosa; assembly: GCA_950022655.1. Lineage (NCBI taxonomy): Eukaryota > Metazoa > Annelida > Polychaeta > Phyllodocida > Polynoidae > Alentia > Alentia gelatinosa. Next base: position 46,830,198 of record OX465581.1, read on the forward strand.
TCTTCAATAATAAGTTTCTTGAAGGCAGTCTTCGTTCTGGCCCTCTGGGTTTCCACATTTAACTTATTCCATATATTTGTACCACGGTAAGCTGGACTACGTCTCTACCCATCTGTATCTATGTGCAGCATCCCTCTACATAAAGATCAATCGTTTCTACAGAAAAACTTCCCCAATGAAAACGAGCCCACATGAGAATAATAATTCAAGCTATCTATGCCAAAATGGCCCTAGACCTTCTTTACATCTTTGTGCACTATCTGATATAAAGAATTATTACATATCTGCATTAGCTTTTAATGCATGGGGTTGGAAAAATGATATCAAAGTGTTTCCATTGAAAAAAAGGTATATTTTGGTGGGTTTTTTTGCCCCAGCCTCCATATTATGCCTCAGACATGGGTAAAATTATGGTCCCCATCGAAGCCCAAGATGAGGCGGATGAGAAAACATGAGAAAATCATATAGCTACATTATAATGAACACTTCACAGACTGCAGAAAGAAAATAATCCAAATTATCACCACTCGTGCTTTTTGGTCGAATATATTATTATCAAATATGCATAAAAAGAATTTTGTGTATTTCATAAGTCCTTTAGAAAGTATGCCTGACTTCACTGGGGGGGGGGGGGGGGGGGGGGGGCGTGCCCACGGTGAACTCGCTTAGAGAGAGGGAGGGGGAATACCCCATCGTATACTTCGGATTAAATAGTGTTAGTATTTGGTTTATTACCTTGTTTGTGGATCTTAATACTCCTATCATCGTTTAAGTACATTTAAGATGTTAATGACTAATCTATTTTAAAGATTGCAACGATGGAGTCATCTACAACTCGTTATTTGTCTGCACAAATCTGCACGCATAAATATTTGGTTTCATTACAAATGTCATACGGATTGCTACCAATTTATTACTGCACTATACATTTTTCCTCAATGCTTTATGTTCTGCCTCGGTGTTATTTCGGTTCCTCATTATACCATTCGTATCTTTCCTCTAACAGTTCTTACAATAGATTCTGGTATGAGACTGCACTGAAATTGCTAGAACATGGTTCTATTACTTTTGTACATGTTGAAATTAGATTGAATAGAAGGAGCTAATACAGGTTTATCTTGAAGTTGCCATAGTGATGTAGAAGTTAGCCAACTACATTGTCGATATGGAGGTTTCTTCTGTACCGCAAAGGAATACATAATTCTCGATTGCATTACAATATTTACTGAACTCAAAAACTTTTGAGTGTATGGCTCTAACTTAAAAATTCCAATGAATGTGCTTTGTGCTCTTGAAGTATATCTTTGAAACAACGTTGGCATAGAGATTTAGACGGCGAAGCAAGGCAGGACTGCTCTCAACGACAAAAACACAGGATAGGTTTTTTTCTTCTACATACAACTTTTAGCGCCGGTGTAAAATGGAATTTGGATCTGTATTCCCAGGACAGATTACAGCGTCACGTTGCACAAGGTTTGCTCTTAACATTCCTGTGGGTTGGCGTTATGTAGTCAGGCTCAAATACACACGTTTACAAGTACTGTCTATCAAGCGGCATCCCCTATAGCTGACTTCAAACATTGATGTGCAGATACTAGCACAGAATATTGATGTTAATAATCCATCCAATATCCTTGCTGTATTGATAAGGGCGTTCCCTTGTTTAGACCCAAACCTCGCAAACAATTGAGTGAAATAATTCTGGTTTCCATTCTGTCATAAATTCACAATCGCGATTTATCTTTTTGTTATTTTGGCATCAAGGAGAACTCAAACTTCAGCAAAAATTACCCCACAGCAAAATTTCTATCACATTAAACAACACTAGAATCTAAACTTCCTCATAATCCATCAGGTATGCAGTAGAACATTACACCTACTAAATAATGGCGCACTAATTAGAGCAATATTATAGACCATTTCTTTACGGTAGCAGAAATATTCCATAGGGTCCATGTTTGTCTTCTTCCCTTCTTGGACGTGAATAATTCCCCTCACTATAAATGGGATAATTGTGTACTTCCAGGTGTCAAATCGGTTGTCTGCAGGCGGTGCCAAGGAGAACGGTCCGTGGGCGTTGAGTTCATGGGTAAAGGATGGCGGTTCAGTGGGCAGCGCCCCCGGGTCGGCCCCGCCCAGCACCACACACTCGCCCGCCCGCCGCGGCGTAAACCTTCTCGATGAAGTTGTATGTATAGATCGTTGTAAAAGTAATCTAGTTTTAAAAAAAAACCAATTTATTAAAGAGTGTGTAAAATGTCTAATCTGTCTCATAAATAACGAAGCATAAACTGAGAAAATGCTAATGAATGATATCGTTTAGATGAACTAGCATGGAAATCAGCAAGTACGATTTACTAGTTGTGGTAATTAACCTTTACACTTCAAAGAATTGTATTATATCTTTTAACGTTTATAAGTGTCATTGAAGGAATGTTATTGAAATTGAATATCTTTGAGTTTTAAAAACATAGTCTATCTGGGGTGACACGAAGCTCGAGGGGTAACATCTATGATACATATTCTTGCACCTAATGAGCTTATCAATAGAGTTTCGTCTTTTTTTTTACAAAGATTTAAAAAAAATTATATATTGTTTAATGAGACGTGGCACTAACTCCTCTAACACAGCCAGACATTCGATATCGTGGTGACACAAAATCATTATTTTTATTTCGTCATGTTTAGAACACGCTCTGTTCTGGTAAAAGGGTTCATATCAAGGAATAACACCGATTTCATTTGGCCAGGAGAATAGGTGCAGTGCCTCTAAAAATCAAAATCAAAGTACCACTATTGTAAAGAAATGTTTCATTTGCAGCCTACATTCCAGACCGGCAGAAAATTGTCCACTCGGGAACAGAAAGATTGTGAAGTGATTGGTGAGTTCGTGCTCTCTGCAGATCACCAATGTTTTGGCCCATCAATCTGAGGGCCTATAGCCACCGCAGGTTATCAAACTGAATGAAACTACGGGGATGGAGTCAGTGGGGGGATTCTGAGCATTGAATCGTACATCCATGGACGTATGATGTACCATGTGGTGTCGTTTATCAGCCGCACAAGGCAGCACCTTTCATTCATGGCAAACCATACAAAATATGCATGGAGATTTCGATCATACTCAATCCAGATGGTCAGAATCGGTATGGTATGTGTTGGATGTGAGGTGTGCCTCCCCTTTCCCAGTGAACCACAGGTCTGCAACAACTCCCACCCGCCCAAGACTGCCCTGTCTGCCTCCCTTGCCCACCGGGAGACTGAATGTCATGTTCTCTGCTTCCAGCCCTCACAGGCGCAGCCTAAGCCTCTGTCGTCTCGAGAAAAGAGAGACTGTGAGATTGTGGGTGAGAATCGAAATTAATGTAGAATATTTTCACATATTGCATTTATATTTGTCTCGTGAATATATCTTTGTAAACTTTTAACTCTTGTTTTTTTTGCTCTCTTTTCTCTTTAGGGTGCTTAATTATTTTTTGTGGGAGGGGGGATCACAATAATTGGAGTAATACAGGTACTTAATTTGCTTCCTTCACCTCGTCAAAACGCCTTTCACGCGAAATGTGCGGCGCTAAAGCAGAAACATTGCATTGTTAGATAAGTTAGCAATTGAACTATGTCTTCCTTTTTTTATTCTACCACTACCACTGAAGTCACTCTTAAATTACTAACAAAGTGCATTAAAAAATACTGACATCATCAGTAGACAGTTGAATTGAACCTGACATGCTACCCTTGAATTCAAGAAAATTTTACGTGATTCATTCTCCGAAATAATAGGAAGTTTTGTTTAAATGAGATATTTATATTTATATTTGGAAGTCTTTCAAGTCGATATCTAGGTTGATTCTATGTCTCTTTATTCCATGAGTAAACTTTACTAATCTAAGGTGACTCGCCTTCAGGGAAATAGTTTCTTGGGGAAAACATCTGCGGACTATTAAAAAATACCAGGATTTTGTTTTTCCTTCTACTGTTTTCACAGTTTGTTTCCCTTTAAGCATTTTTGTATCCTTTCCTATTACTTCCGCTATCAGATATACCAGCATGAATAATAAAGGAACGACTGATACAATTTGATGTAATATACTATGTATAGTATATTGATTATTTCGCATCAGCCTTACGCTGTGCTAGATGATAAACAAGAGGATGTAATTCTGCTTTCAAATATTATATAGAATAGAGCCCCACAAAGTCGGCCATATTGCGAGTTGGTCCGTTTAATAGGTTATAGATAAACATTATGTATATCATTCTATTCCGTATGAATTAGAACGAATATGGGTTGGTGGGCAACAGGGACTATAGTGTTTTTCTAGCTTTTAAAAAAGTTCACCTACATTTCTATTTTAATTCTGTGACGTCATGCAGAACGGCTGATTCGCTCGTACTTCTTGATCGTACGGAAGAACATTCAGGACACAGTTCCCAAGGCGATTATGCATTTCCTGGTCAACTACGTGAAAGACAACCTGCAGAGTGAACTTGTATCACACCTCTACAAGCAGGAGCAGATAAACAAGCTGTTAGATGAGTCCGAGCACATTGCTGCGCGCCGCCGCGAAGCCGCCGAGATGCTAAAGGTAGGGAGATCAGCCCAACACGTGTGATATAGTAATAGTAATCTAATCATAGTGAAGATTCACAGAAACTCATGGCATCGCCTGTGAATACATGTACATTATCATTAAGGAAAGGTAAACTAGGGTTTAGTAGCAGGTGGACGGTTGGCCCATCAATCTGAAGGTTATGGCTATGGCCAACTGTAGTACACCTGCTTGTAGAGTTACTAGGTTACCTGAACACGTTTTTGCTTTTTATAGCTAAAGAAGAACAGATAGTAATATGATTTCTGTTTTGGACAGGTTTTATGACCATATAATATCTTACAGTCTTAATATTTTGACATGGATTTTTAAAAAAAAAGAAGAAGAGGAGATTTCAGTTGGAGGGACTTTTGAGTCCCAGATCCATTTTTAAGAACTCCTTTATGGACATAGTTCTACCCCTAAAATGGCTCATTTGAAAGAGTAACAAAAATGTGGTTGCTAGGATGTGCCATTTTCAAGGTATATTCTACATTTACAGAGATATATAAGTATTTGTTAAAAGAGTGTTAGTGTTGTTGTTGGTTTTGTTGTTGTTGGTTTGGTTGTTGTTTTTTTTGGGGGGGGGGGGGGGAGAGGTAATTTGGGTGGCATAGCATAGTGATTCAGCCAACTTCCATCAGTGGACTCTTTGGTTCATATCACTCTCCCAGCATTGGTACATGCCTTATACATCTATCCTTATAAGATAAGAACACAAAATGTCTGGTTGGAGTTCAGCCTCACTTTGAACTTAGAGCCTGTAGTATGGCCAACTACCACTAGATGGCTCTATAACTGAGGCCTATACTTGCACTTGTATTGAGTTTTAGATGCGTCCACCTGCTAATTTGGCCTTCAGAGGCCAACAATTCAATTCAAGATGCACTCTTAGCTCTTGTTTTAATATTTAGGTTTATGTGACCGGTTTGTATCTCATTCTCATGGCTAACGCTCTGGTCAGTCATTGACATGGTGTCTGTTAGCTGATATGAAAGAAGTTGGGAAAATGTGTATAAAAACAAACATGTATACATATACTTATATATGCACATATATCCATGTCTTATATGTCTTTTTTCTTGCACTCAGGCACTACAGAAAGCCGGTCAAATCATCGGCGAGATTCGGGAGACGCATCTATGGTAGAGGGCGCCACCATGTATCAGGAATCATGTATTATACAGTGAACGTCATAGCTGAAGAACATCTTCTCTCTTCGCATTAATCCGCACCTCCTTATTTGTACGTGCAAGAAGCGAACCCACCAAACTAGCCACCTCCATTCATGTAGTGAATAGGTTTGTGAATGTTACCTAGCAGAGACTGTAAAAAATACGTTTCGTTAGTAAAGAGAGCATGTGATAATGGTTCTCTTGAATGTGGTGTCTGGGGAATGAGTTCTATCTTATCTGTTGCCAGTAGAAGGGATATAACAGGGTTATTTATTCGAGTTCTTTCTATGATTGCTTATTCGACAAATAAGGTAAAGATGAAATTGTACTGGACGGATGCTAAAAATGGGTGATGTTACAGTTACTGTTCATCTCACGTCTCACTGATTGAGTTGAGATTACAGCTCGACCAGAGTGAGTCACCACATGGTAAATTATCTCCGTTCTTTGACTAAACGCTTGGTGCTCAAAGCGTATTATTAGTATTTATTTGGTATATGTGCTAAAGAATTGAACGCCTTTCTGAAAAAAACCCATAGACAACTCGAATGCAATCTGTGTTTGCACACGTAGGTTGAAATGAAATCTGCCGCTTGGAATGAGAAAACCTCCTTTTATGTCATCTTTCAAACGAATCTGATTGTTTATCTTTCTTCTGATTAAGGTCGCACCGATTCAGTTTCATCTGTAATATAGTTGTTGATTCATGCTTGTATGTTGTACCTATATTTTGGACCTATCAAATGTAGGCGCAATGTATTACTGCAACCATCTAAGAATATATTCACGTTATGTAAATAGGCTGTTGTGACGACGGATCAAATCTTGCGATCAATTATTTCAGAGTATTGGGATGATAAACCAATCAGCGCAGGCTATGACCACACATATGCATACTGTATGACACACCGGTTCCGATTAGCAGGTTCTAAAATCCTACATATATTTATGTATTTCCCCGTCATACAGTCTTCCTTATAGAATTTATCATTGAGGTGAATTAGCTGGTTTATCACAAGGAAAAATAAGTGTTATCTGCTTTCCTCCTTTGATGTTAGTATGGAATGTTAACACGCACAGGCATGAGTTGAGTATAATGTACAATTTAACAACAATTCAGCGTGTTCATTCATGCTTGGACGCCTATTTATATGATGCCATCTATAACCCTTGTAAATAATTGTATGAGCAAGTTTTTGTCCTAAACTCCCACCAGTCGGAGAATTCTTTCCCATTAAAAATAATGTACTTGAACAATATGAAAGCTTAGTTGTTGATGAAAGGAAGGTGACTGAACCCAAACCCACAACTGTAAACATAAATGTAACAATGAATGTGTGAGCTCTGTCGAAGGACCCAGAATTAGATAGGTTTAGAGACTTTGTTTGCCATTAAAACCGATCTGGGACACCATAGATAGACAGAAAGGCGTGTATGACAAGCAACGATTTATATGTCATGTCGGCTACCATATGAACAAGCATGTCACGAAGTCTGTATTCCTTGCCCTAGAGTGTTCCTATGCACACTATACCAACATATATGTGGCAGATGTAACCACAGCTTCATTTCGAGTATAGTTGCTGTGTATAAAACACTGAATTTGTGCTTTTTTTTTAATCTTAAACATTTCCTCACTCTCATCTTTTTTTCATGTATTCCATAATATATGTAAATAAATATAAAGTATACCATAATTGTATTTACTTTTCTATAACCAGTGATACAGTTATCTCCTGTCTATGGATTAAAATGTGGACTTTGATTAATTCATTCACGTATTCTTCTGTATGAAAAATTGTTATCTATGACAAAGTATCTTAAATTCCTGTAATTATACTCGTGTAACTATTATCCAGGAAATGGAAAAGAATACTGTTACTTTGGCAATAGTCTCCGTGCTTCCTACCATTAAATTTTAATTATCAAAGAGTCCAATTTGAAATGTAGATAATTCCTCAAGAGCGGTTTTCGGCCTTTGTTGAACCATAATGTAACTAATAAAAGGATTATCGCTTGTTCTGAAAATGGGTGCCTTTAGCAGACATTCGAGAAGAGACGTTTGGCATTATGTGGTACACTAACTATTTCACACATTTCAGATATAGTGTAATATTACTAGATACTTTTGACTGACAAAATTTGATTATGGTAAAAACTGAATAACGGATGAGTACCAGTATTTCCCTGATATTGAAATTAGGAATTAAACCTCCGTTCCGAGAGCTTTGTTGATAAGGTGTGATTATTATGGCGGAGAGGACAGGTCCTCGTTATGAACCTAAGCAGAGATTCTAACTTGGCAGTTACTGCATAAAGGAAAATCAGCAGAGACAATGAAAATTAATAAAAACCAGCATTTTACTAATAGCTCCTGATCCAACGTTTACCAGAAAAAAGAGACATACTAGCTAAACAAGTGAAATTGCTCGATATGTTAATCCTTTAGTTGAGATAAAGTAAAACACCACTTAAGAAGTACCCCGCGTAAAGGATCACTCCACGTTAGGGGACAGTTCTACTTGTAACGAAAATGTTTCCCTCCTTCAGAGGTTTGTTTTAACCTCAGGTTAAGGGACAGTCTTTTTGTGAACGGACTGGCTACTGAAATCGTATTTATAAGGGGATTCTTTAAGGGAACACCATATCAAATACGAAATAACAATGTAGGACAAAACTTAAGGATATCTCAATTGTTTTTCATTTGTATACTTGGCGGATAGACTTTTCTAAACAATTAGAAGCTTACATAGGCCTCAGTAGGCGTCTGTGTGGGTAAAGAAGTTTCCTCTCTGTACCATAAAGACACGTGTACACATTGATAGCGTAAACACACAGACCCCGACACAATTGAGACAATGGGAGTGGATCAAAGTAGTTGGGGTGAGGTGTGAAAATGCTACTTCAACAAGAATGTGGGCCTTAGGCGCGGATTTGTGGCTTTGATGCAGTAATTCCCGCCATCTGGAGAATATAGAATCATATATGATAATTGTTGTCTTCATTGTACCGTGAAGGAGGGCTAATGTTACTACCACTTTATCAGAGTTGGATTACTCTCTGTGTGCCATTAAGATAGTCTTTTGGGGAAGAGCTTAAATAGAGTTGTTTTCGTGGAGACCTCCCGTTTACTCACCCGATTGTGCTACTTAACCACCGATATTTACAGAAAGTCTCGCCGAGGCATGAGATGACAATTTCTTGTTTTCAGGGTCTTTTATTATATGGAACACAGGATGTTATTTGTCCCATAAGCAATTACAGGTCACAGCATACATAGGATCCAAGAATAGAACAGCGCATCTTATATTCATCTGTTAACCCATGTACCATATGTTGATCGTACATTTCAACATTTTTCGCAGAACGGAGCTCACATAAGTCTACAATCGCACCGAATGATGTATTTTGTATACTCTTCCTTTCTTTGTATCCTTTTTGATATTTTATTTGATGAAAAATATTCATGTATTACTCCAAATCAAGAACAAAAAAGAACAATGTTGCAGGTCAGCTCTTCCAGTCATATCTGAAGGGGGATCGCTAGTCATTTCAATCTCGCCCGATTGAGAAGTTAAAAAAAAATCGTAGCTGGCAAAAGAAGATGCAGGTACCTGATCGGTCATTGAGATGTCTGAGCTGCTCATGTGTCCTCCCATTCAATCTAACAAAAACCTACTATTGATTGTCAAACAAGGAAAGCTATACCTTTGTGGCTCCACAATAAAAAAAAAGGCTTTTTGTTGAAAAGTAGCGTTTCCTGGAGTATTTGGCCCATAATTTCATTACAAAAATATTATTTACTAAATAAAAGAAGTGTTAATAGCTCTGTTTATTGACTTGTCTTACAATTTGTCTTAACCATGGGTTAGGAATCCCCAATGGAAATGTAAGGGGCCACAGTAAACCACTAAACCCGTAATACACTTGTAATCGCTCATGTATTACTACGCGTCAACTTCGAGTGGTTTACGGCCCCCGTCCAACAAAATCAATATGAACGATATAAAATGTGTGCAATTATTGTGTTAGAACATCTGTATTCACATTTAACATAAGCCATATAACTTTAATGGTGTGGGAAAAACAAATTTAAAAAAAAACAGACGAAGATACTTTAATTCATGTTGTATTGTAGGCTATACCGATTATAATCAGAGGCTTTTTTTAATCACATTATCATGGTGTTTTATCTGTTCAATAAGCTAAAAGGTCAATACTATAACAAAGGTTTACTTATGGTATGAGTCATCTGGAGAACTTACCTTGGACGACCTTGGATATTGACAGGGGCTCCAGGGGGCGAAGCCACCAGCAGCACCTAGAATTTGTAGATCATACAAACAGTAACCAGGATTTTGTTTAGGGGAGGGGTGGGGTTATACACCCGAGGCTATCTGGGAATATTGCCAGGGGTCCAGTAGCAAAGACCCTGTTGGGGATCCAGGGGGCAAGACCCAGGCTCACTTGGGTTTTAGATTCTATGCAAGCTTTATCCTGGATTTTGATCGAGGGAAGGGGGTCATTACACACTGGAGACTACATGGAATGTTGCCAGAGAACTAATAAATATAGCCCCTCTGTGAGGTCCAGGGGGAAAAATCCCTGGCAGCACTTTGGTTTCAGATATTATAAATCTATATTCAAGATTTAGTTTCAGAAGGGGCTTACACACCTGAGACTACCTGGGAAGTTTGAGAAGTCGAGAGGAAATTAAAGTGCCTCCTTGGGGGTGCAGAGGGTGGAGCCCCGGAGGGCTTGGCTTTTATAGATCAGTCAGTCTTATAATGGACATATGAGTCGAGTGAGAAAACCTCTGTGTGGCCCAAGGGGTGAATCCTGGGGAAGCATTCAGATTTTATAGGTGGTACAAGCTGTTCCCAAGATTATGGTGTGCACAGGGGAGTTACACACCTGAGACAATCTGAGAATACTTGTGGTGGTCCAACAGCAAAGCCAATCCTGGGGTCCAGGGAGCAAAGCCCTTGGAAACATTTACGTTTTACTGATTTTTTATGGGGAAGGGTCTATACACACATCAAACTATGTGGGGAGGTTGCCAATTATGGTCCAGTTGTAAAACCCATCGGGGGGGGGGGGGGGGGGGGGGTATCCAGGGGGCAGCACCATTGGAAGCACTTGGATTGTTAACATTAGACAAGTTGTTCTCGGGATTCCTTTTCAGAGAGGGAGAATTACATATCTGAAACTATGATACCGTAAAGTTGGGAAGATCAGGGGGTGTCCAGTGGCAAAGCCCCACCATGGTGGTCCAGCAGGCAAATCCAGCTGGAGCACTTGGCTTTTATACATTTTACAGGATGTCTCTTGGATTTTGTTTCAAGGATTAAGATGATCTGTCTCTTTGGGTGTTGGTGTAGGGGGGTGGGGGGGTGGGTGGCATATAGAGTGGTGTTGATCTGTCTTTTTAGAGGTCGGGGGGGGGGAGAGGGGGCATGCACCTGGGACTACCTTGCATCCCTTAAGTATGTGAGACTGCTCTTGGTGATCTCTGTCACGGCAATAGACCTTTTTCCACTGTCTGGTGTCACACTTTATCTGCTTAGTTATGCCACGGCTGAAGCCAAACATTCACCTGGCAACGTACTCTTTAACATTGGAACACTTAGTGTATGAGCATAATACGTTCATAATACCCGGGTCATTCTCATAGAACCAGTGCAACTCCAATTTTAGTCGTTTCCTGCATTCAATTTTTGGCACAGTGTCTTCAATGTTTATTTTTTCTGTTTAAAATGATAGATCTCGCCAAGTGCTCGAGTAGTAGGGGAGCAGATATGGAAATTTGCAAAAATCCATGACACCCCTCACACAAAAAATGTCTCACTACTTTTGGGTAGTAGAGACTCTGGGCTATCATGCATGGCCACTAGTTAAGTCAAATTGTGGTAGCAGTAAGTTGCTAGGAGAGGTCAAAGGTCAAAGGTCACCAAATTTTGGCAGTTCAAAATTTTTACAGTCATTTCCATCTAGTTTCAACAGTTTTTGAGAGGGATGTCTAAAATTTTCAGAATTGCTAGGTGTGTACAGGGCGATGATCCCCCAGAGCTTTTGTGACCTGAAGCCAAGGTCAAGGTCACTTTTTTCAAGGTCAATTCTTGAAATTTGACAAAAAAACTGGCTTGCTTCTGTTCCAGTTACCATGGTAACGTCAATATAGGACATTAAGGTCTGCAAGAGGGCTCTTTCTGAAGAGAATCAATTGTTCTTTCTTATGATACCAGGATTGCCTAGTCAATTAAGAGGTTACCATGGTTACCAGACCAGTCTTTTGGATACTTTATTTTCAAACACTGCCCTTTTTTTCTGTCAAAGGTCACCAAATCCTGGCCGTTCAAAATGTCTACGGGTACTTTGATCTGGTTTCAACAGTTTTTGAATGGGATGTCTCAAATTTGTTAAACCCCTAGGTATCTATAAGGCAATGGTTATGTAGTACTTAGGTGGCCCTGGGCCAAGGTAAAGGAAACTATTTTCAAGGTCAAATCTTAAATTTTGACTAAAACAGTTGGACTTGCCTTTGTTTCAGCTACCATGGCTATGCTGATATAAAACATTAAGGTTTGCAAGTGGGCTCTCTTGAAAGGACATTACCTGCCCTTTTTTATGGCATAAAGATAGTTTAGTTTAGTAAAAGGTTACTATGGTAACCAGACCAGTCTTTTGTATACTTTATCATTAAATACTGCCCTTTTGTGCTGTATTAAACAGAGAGTAGCTATTGCCATAGCGTAACATTATTTGTAAATAGGTAATATCCCATAGGTAATATCCCATAAAAAGTTTGACTGAATTTGGGTAGTAGCATATCTTAGATGTTTTAAATGGTTGCCAAGCAAGTCAATTAATTGAAGTAGTCAGTTGCTATGAAAGGTCAAAGGTCACCAGATATTGGTAATTTCAATATGTTTCACCTATTTTAGGCCTTCTTTTTGGAGTTCTTTAGCTGGTTGTATAAAATTTTCAGGAATCATTGACATACATGAAGCACATATCATGCTTTATTCTTGTGACCTTGGTGCAAGGTCAAGGTTATTATTTCAAGGTCAAATATAAAAATATTACCCTAAAAGTTGGATTAGGTATATTCCTCCATTAAGGTGGCCATTCCAACACTTAAAATTCATATTATATTTGATCATTGAATAAGCTATAAATTAAACATTCCTGTTGCCTTTCATATCCAATGCTTACACTCCACATCTGTCACATGTACATGTAGTATTCAAAGAACCTATTTGAACAAAGGCTAAAAGCCATGCATTGATAATTAATTTTGGCATTGTACAGTATTAGTCTATTTTGTTTGAATTTTCCCTTTAATGATTATTCATTAAATGTTTTCTTTGTCTCAGTGTCAGTAATGCAAATCACCTCAAATATGAAAGTGGTACATCATTTAAACCAATGTAATTCTATAATTTTCATCAAAGATATTGCCTTATAGTCCTCAGTCGTATTAATATCATTTGTGCTACAAAACATCACCACAAAAGTCATATGTACAATATGTACAATATGTACAGGTCTTATATCCAAACTCCAATATGCTATAAAGCAAGGTCTGTATTATACATGTTTCATACACTGTTTAACAAGCAATGTCATACTAATGCTAATGTAGAATGTATGGAAAGCAATAGGCCATGTGCAAAATATGCAAAATACATCAGCAGATAATAGTAGTAAAACTCTTGTACTTTAGCAATATTGTGTGTTGAAATACACTAATATTTTTCCTTTGTATGATTTTCAAGTCTCTCAAGTGTAGTTTTTTCACATACCTAATATGTTAAACTATTCAGCTGAGGGGAACTATGATACATAACTGGTTTCTGGGATACAGCTTGGTCAACATATATGTATAATCAAGGCCATACCTACTCTTGTATTCTATTCTATAACACTAAGATATTTTACATTGATATATATATACACAAAAATGTATTTGTTCTCTCCTCTCAACATATATGAGTATGACTAGTTATCAAAGAAATAGTGAATAGCATTGCATTTAATTGAATTGGGAACTTGTTATAGTTACTCGTAGTCTACTATGTGTGCTTTCATCCGAATCTCAGAATGTGCAACTATAACAAACACAACTTCAAATCAATGATCAAGCAGCGACCAACTAGACATAAAATCTCTAATCTAATATAGCTATACAACTCTAGAGACTCTTTCTAAACAAACTCATTTTCCATTCTAATCTAAATCACATGTCACTGGTGAATGGAATCTTGTAAATGCTGCATTGGAAAATTCATTTGAAGAACTATACAATTACATACAGTAATTCATAAACTTTAAACCAAAAACAATCAAATGTTACTGATACTTCATAGTAAAACTGTTGCAGCAGTCATCTTCTCCCATGCAATTGCAGGCAATGGTACATGAAATGTTGTTTTTTCTGCATGTACACTTTCCATTTTCACACATTGAGACCTTGCAGTTGCATGAGACCAGCTCTATAAGGGCCTTAGGTGCAGGCTCCTTGTCAAGCAATACAGGTTTAAGAGTTTCACCATCTTTTTCCCAGCCATTGCCAACTGCAGGTGGTATGTTCTGAATTCCTAACAAAGCATTCTTCCAAATGTAAGCCTGGTAGTTTGCACGAATAATGTGCAATCTGAGTGTTGCAGATGTTGGTGGTAGTTGTTCATTTTTCTGCCCTTTGCAAGCAAACTGTAGATATCTCACCTCATCAACACTTCGGACATTTTTGTGTGTGTACAGTCTGGATATGAATGCCTCAACGTCTTTGATAGTATTCTCTTGTATTGGGATGGTGTTTCCAATCATCTGCAAACACCTGGTCAGGATTTTTGGGCTTTCTTTGAATACTTCAAGAGCTGTCTTCTTGGTTATTCCTAGCAGTCCACTGGTAGTATCACATCCTGTTATGAGGTGTAGACCAACCATGGAGCGGATGACATGAGGATCTAGTTCATTAGCAAGCTCATGAATTGGGATGGCTCTTGATGTATGTCCTTTTCCTGTGAGGAACCAGACTTACTGGCAGCCAATGGATCCAAGATGATGCAGAGCAAGAATGCCAATGTCAGAATCAACTGATTTGATTATGATTCTGTCATGCACATTTGCAGCATCCTTGGCATGAAGCATTAACCTAGTGTCAGCCTCTTCTTGATCAGATTGCAAAGATTGACGCTTCTCTACCAGTCCTTTCTTTACAACATACACTTCATCATTCCGTGTAATGACCAAACTCTTGGCAACTTCAAGCTCTTCTCTTGCTTTGTTGACAATGAATGAAGAAATGAAATTGCAGAGGTCTTGTTTGTGGTTCTCATTCAAGAGGTATTCTGGGAACCTTTTTGGTAGTGGAGTCTTAGGGCCAAGGATTTTGACATTTGGCATGTTTGAGGAGCCCCTCCTTCTTCGTTCATCACTTTTGATGGAGTCGGTCTTGTAAACATCAAAAACACAATCAACCCGGTCAACAGATGAAGAAAAGTAACCTGTAAATGATCTATATAACCTGTCTGAGAGATCTCCAAAAGTCGAGAGGTTGTTCACTGGGATCGACCGAACAACTGTCATTGCATCAATTATGAGGCAATCTCACTGATTTGGGCTTGATGATGGCAATCAATCTCGAACTTCAACATGTTTTTCTAGGTTTTTGAGCAGGTCACTTTTGTTGGTCACTTTTCGCAGTGAGCCATCAGCATGTGCTATGGAATAGGGAACAGCATTTAACTCATATGTCAGAAGGTGCTTTAAGTCAATACTTCTTGCTGTAGCAACAACTAAGAGTCTAGCAAACAGGTCTCGATCTGCTGATATGTTCATGGCCCTTTCAGTGGTTGATGGTTTTGGCTTCTTGATAGTTGAAGAAAAGGTTTTTATTTTTTGCTGTGGAATTGGTGACCAGAATTTATCATCTTGAAGCCTCTCAAAGTATTTTATTAAGCCAATCACACCAAGCTCATGACACTCCAGAAGTTCTGCTGTTACATCCTGTGGTAACATAGTGCCTGTTGCAATGTTGATTAAGGTTCCACTGTTTTCCTTAATAGGGGCATCAAATGGGTTCACAATTATTCCCTCTTTCACCACTGTGACAAGAGATTCAACATCTATCTTGTCCTTTTCCTTTCTTGAAGAATTTGAGTCTTTGTATGTCCCTAATGAATTTACTAAGCCACACATTGTCTTTAGGGATTTGGTAATTCTTGCTCTCTCATGATAGGTTAAAAACCATTTAGCTAGTGCTGTTGTATTTTGACTTAAACCAACAATACCTCCAATGGTTTTGGTGTCCAAGTTGATTGACTGTTCCAGTGCCATATCTGTTGGCACTTTCACAAATTTCTTCCCAGTTTGGCCGACGGAATGATTGCCTATCTGAAACTGCTCATATACAGCTGGATGTGAGGAGGGTAGGTTCTTCATGTCAATGATGTAGATAGGGAGCCAGCGTGAATAATTTTGCCTGTCCATGGCAAAAAAGTAGGCTAAACTCTTGACTGTTGTTGCCAGGTGGAGGTTCCAGTCTCCAGAACGCTCTGCCTTGATGAAATCATGCATGATCTGTACCATGTTGATTAGTAGGTTGAAAAACCTAAAAGTGTTGTCTTTAGATGATTCCTGTTCCCTAAAGTTTTCATAAGCTTCATTAACAGAGTGCAAACACTCATCCAGTAACTTCTGAATAGATTTACTGTTGTCATTCACTATCTCTTGCTGTACTCTGAAGATTCGATCATGGATAGTTTGAATATCCAAAAGGTCTGGTATGCTCGATGTGAACCTCTCCCACTGAAGACTGAAGAGGGCTACAGCAAGAAGAGTGTAACACCTGATGGCATAGTTGTAGTCCTTGCCATCAATAGCAGCTGAAGCAGTGCCCGATCCATAGATGTTGGCTTCCACTAGCCAATCTTCTAAGCCAGCATCCTTGAAGAGTTTTCCCATTGTAGATAAGTAATTGAGAAGGATATGAAATGTGCCCAGTCGGATAACAACATTTTCAAACTCACTATATTGCCATTGGACTTCTTTGGCTTTGGAGTATATAGCAAGGTCAAATGTAATTACACAGTCTTTCTGACCTACACCTTTTACAATCTTCTGGGCATTCTCCATAACAGTGTAGATGGTGTTGTAGTCAGTAGATGGAGTGGGTATGATAGAGCAGTAACCAATGGTATCAGGAACTGGGTCATAAGGTGCATCAATGAAACTGGCATGAAATGCAGTCCAAGCATGGGAAACCTTGAATTCTTCATCTGTATCTAGTTTGGCAATTCTCGTTGGTAAGAGTTGGATAAGTTTCCATGCAAAATCCAAAAGGTTGACATCATTCTCACTCTTAAAGCAGTCATATGCAATGCTGCAGTAGTGTTCAGGAATCTTAGGTTTTCTTTGAAGGTACCTCAAATCTTTTTTTGTGATTTCAGCCCTCTTACTTGTTATAGATCTTTCTCGCAGTGTTTGCTTTAAAGATGTTCTCCCAGAGGTAGAACCAAAACTTCCATGCTGGATTACAACCATTGTGGTTGCATGGGTAGTAGACTTACCATCAATGGTCTTTTCCTTAAGGTCAATGTTATCGGCAGCCATCTGGATAAAGTGCTGGCCATCTATATTTGAAGGAATTGCAATTCCATGTTCCTCAGATTTGTCTAAGGCACTGTTAGCAATAGATGTTTCAGCATATTCAACATCATCATACGATAATCCTAGTCCCAGTCTATTGAGAATGGTGATAAGATGCTTTGATCTTGTTAGGTGATGCATTGTCATAGCCAATGATACTTGAGTTGGCATCTTTGCACGTGAGTTGCTTGCAGCATAGATTATGCTTTGACATACTGCAATAACTCTACGTGACTTAGCTTCATCACTTTGGCCTTCAGATGCCTTTTTGCCTGTAATCAGTAGACATATTAGGTTATAGAGGGCAGCTGGTATTAGTTCATGACTTTTTTCAAAGTTAAGGTCCTCAATATTGACTGGATTGATGTCAATACCAGCAATATTCTTTATTTCCTGATGGAGTTCTTTTGCAAGCTTTTCTATTTTGTTTTCCTGATTGATATGCCTGTCTTCAGTTATTTCTGGAGTCTCTTGATTTATTAGTGTGACATTAAGGACATCTGCAACACTGAGGGTGCTTAAGTAGACAATTTCTTTATTTTCAGCAATCATCTGAAAGGTAACTTTATCACCGAAGTATTTCTGGAGGCGAGACTTTAGACGGTCTGCACGATAGCTTTCAAAGGAACTGACATCACTCGATTTCAGCTTATTTCTGAAAGTTTCCAATAGGTCTTTCAAAGAAATCACCTCACCAGATTCAAGGGCAGGTTCAAATGTATACATCACTTCTAAAAAGCAGGAGTCATATGTGTTTACTGTTTCTGCAGCTGCTCTTTTCCTCCTATTAGATTTGGTCATGTAACCAGAATGACATCCATGATGGTATTTAGCCCCCATATGTGACAGATCATGCAGCTGTATATGTGCAAGAAGTTTAAATCATGTTTCTCCTGTGCAACATCCTTTATATTTTGTCCGTCTGTCTTAACAGCTATTGTCTCTCGATTTTTCCTGTGGGTTACTTTTTGACAGAACAAGCACTTTGACCAATCAAATTCGGTGTATCTCATTGAATGCCTTGCAGTGCCTATCCCAGTCTGAAGCACATCCTCTGTTTTATGATTGCATTTATGCCTTTTGCAGGGAAGAAGATTCCTAAGGGAATCCCCATCTGCCATTTTAAGAGATCTTGTCAGGCATCTGAAAATATGTATCAAAAATTATAGAATATAGAGAAACATAGTTTTGACATAGTAAGGTCATTTCATTTTCTTTTACTGTAGACACCTTATCTATTGGCATATATACATGTCCATGGTGTGGTCTTATATACGTCATATATACGCCTGATTCTGTTGTATATACACCACTCTGCAACTGGGGGACACCAATGGTAGCATATTCCATTTCCCATTAACCATCCAAGTCTGCATTGTATGAAAAATACAATCTTATATTACCAATGTATTTTATAAAACCTTTATGAAACCTGATCGAGTATAAATTTATGAATTACACATAATAAACCCTATACATTACTACATTCTTTGGCTTTTTAAACGTTTTTTAATAGATTTTACCTTGAAAATACCATTCATCTGTAGTGTTCCATATATAAGACCGTTTTTCATTTTTTAGTCACCACAGGGCAAAATTTTGAAAAAAAACCCCCCAAAAACATCAAAAGTCTTTGGTTTTTGCTTACTTATATTAGGGGACATATGGAAGAGACTTTCAAGAAAGTTGGGAACATTAACTATGAAAAATAACCTTCCCAGCTCAGTTTGAAGAAGTAATGCCTGAAACACCATAATCGAGCGTATGTATATCATCCGAGTATACTTGTAGGTTAATATTTCCTGAAGTATTTTATATTTTTTCCCCTTCTAATGTTTTGCTCTTAAGAGTACTATATCTCTAGAAGAAAAAGGATGAATACTCATAGGCCTCAATGACTGAAATCTTTGTTAAAAATTGCAATCTGTGCAAAAAAATGAAAAGGGTTTCTTCTAATTTCTCCTACTCCTTCAGAAAAAGGTATAGAATAACTAATTATATTGAATTAGATAGCTGCATATATTGCTTGTGCAATAGAGATTAGCTTGTATTGTTTGTCTTGATAGAGATATCATAATAGCTTTACAGAATATTGCATACGCTCGGTTACTGCATGCATACCCTCGGTTATGTTCAGCATCATACCATATTTTGTCTGGAAGAGTTAGCAAAACCAGTGAAATCTCAATTTCAATATATCATATTTATTGTACTTTCTATTTATTAAAGATGTAAATCAACATTTCATCTGAAGATTAATCCTATGATTATCATCTGATATAAGTTTATAAAAACTTGGAGTAAATTGGATCAGATCATGATAATGATAGTTAAAGGTGATAAGTTAAAATATTGAATAATTAAAATTCTACTTCTATATCACTTAACACAGACACCCTCAGTGTAACACACATACCCTCATCCTAAGACCCACACACACTCTCACCCTCGCACACACACCCTCACCCTAGGACATACACACCCTCACCCCCAGACACACAACCTCACCCTAAGACACACAACCTCATCCTAAGGCACACACACTCTCACCCCCAGACACACAACCTCAACCTAGGACACACACACCCTCACCCCCAGACACACAACCTCACCCTAAGACACACAACCTCACCCTAAGACACGCACACCCTCACCCCCAGACACACAACCTCACCCTAGGACACACATGTACACCCTCACCCTAAGACACACCCTCACCATAGGACACACACACCTTCACCCCCAGACACACAACCTCACCCTAAGACACACAACCTCATCCTAAGGCACACACACCCTCACCCCCAGACACACACCCTCACCCTAAGACACACAACCTCACCCTAAGACACACACACCCTCACCCCCAGACACACAACCTCACCCTAGGACACACACACCCTCACCCTAAGACACACACACCCTCACCCTAAGACACACACACCCTCAGACACACACCCTCACCTAAGACACACATCTTCACTCTAAGACACATGTACCCTCACTCAAAGACACACAACCTCACCCAAAGACACATACATGAAATCTGATGCATATAACATCAAGTTAAATGCCCTAGCTCTAGTTTTAGATAAACAACAACAATGATGAGTATTTCAATGCCAAATTTTCGTTACTTCCTGCAGTTTAGAAGTATAAATATGTGACTAAACAGACAGTGCATACGCTCGGTTATGGTATACGCTAGGTTATGGGACATACATTTTCGGCCATAATTATTGAACTACAAACAGTATCACAACCATTTCTTTACAGCACATAGCTTACGCCTCGTACTTACTGCCCATCAAATGTCTTTTGTTATCAGTAAACGGAATATTTTAATGCATACGCTCGGTTATGCAAAAAGTACACCAAATCTACATAGAATCATTCAAATGTCTCCCACATTGCTGGAATATTTGGAAACTTTATTACTCCTTCACAGCTGACAAATATACTCCTTACATTATTCATTCCAAGGATTAATACTTACATATCTTAATTCTATTAATATCAAAATGGTTGTGGTATTGTGGTTCTGGCAAAATTCCCAAAGCTCACTTTCTGTGATTTATGACCTAATATAGGTTTCATCTATTAAATTGAGCTGAAAATGCCTGTTTTAGGAATTGAACACTTCTCAATCAAGATATATGTACAAAAAAAGAGGGGTTCCCCATGTTAAATTACATTCTGGGAGAATTGACCATCTAGGTGAAAAATCAACAATCATGGAAGGCCAATCTGATGACTAAATCACATTATCATTATGATATGATGACCTGAGCAGAGATATAATTTCTAAAATCGGTGCCTTGTGAAATAAGCTTTCAGATGGTGAAAACTGCATGCAAATTGGTCTATGCATTGCAATTTTATGGCCTGAGAATCAAAGACCTTTAACCTACAAAATGTAGAGGTAATATGAATATGAACAATGTAAACGAATCTGTATCCAAGTCTTGTTGACAATAGCAGAGGACTGATGTTCTGAATAACACTATTCTTTTTACTAAAATCAATATATTTGTTTAATATATAGCAAACACTTATATTCAAAAGGCTCAAAGTATCCTTTTACAGTTATTGTGAAATTTTTAAAAGTAATATTATTTGAAAAGAAAGGAAATACTTACCAGAGAAGATCACTTTATGTAGTATTCATCTTGATCCTTTTGTTGACATGTCTGTTGTCATGGTGAGGGTGTCTCACCAGAAATTTGGCATGTTTTCCCCCATAATTGTTTTAGGATTCATGCGGCTTAACCATATTTGAAGCAGGTTTTTTATAACTAAAACCCATACTATCTTTACGGTATTTGGTACAGATAATGAGCTGGCTTATGGAAGTAATTTCAGCCATCATGACCTTTTGACCTTGAAATAGAGTCAAGGTCAACATCAATTTATATGTTTTCTAATATTTATCAGGTATATCATATTTATTGGGGGGGGGGGGGGGGGAAGAAAAAAGATTTGGTTATTCAGGGGATATACATATATCACTAGTATATGAATTAGATTATTCTAAACATGTCAATGTCATCCAAGAACAAACCAAAGGTCAAACTATATCTAATTATTCTGTTAACATGCATGGACATGCATTTCTAGACTTCAGGAATGAATTTTAAGTGTTGGAATGGCCACCTTAATGGAGGAATATACCTAATCCAACTTTTAGGGTAAGATTTTTATATTTGACCTTGATGTTTTATATCAGCATAGCCATGGTAGCTGAAACAAAGGCAAGTCCAACTGTTTTAGTCAAAATTTAAGATTTGACCTTGAAAATAGTTTCCTTGACCTTGGCCCAGGGCCACCTAAGTACTACATAACCATTGCCTTATAGATACCTAGGGGTTTAACAAATTTGAGACATCCCATTCAAAAACTGTTGAAACCAGATCAAAGTACCCGTAGACATTTTGAACGGCCAGGATTTGGTGACCTTTGACAGAAAAAAAGGGCAGTGTTTGAAAATAAAGTATCCAAAAGACTGGTCTGGTAACCATGGTAACCTCTTAATTGACTAGGCAATCCTGGTATCATAAGAAAGAACAATTGATTCTCTTCAGAAAGAGCCCTCTTGCAGACCTTAATGTCCTATATTGACGTTACCATGGTAACTGGAACAGAAGCAAGCCAGTTTTTTTGTCAAATTTCAAGAATTGACCTTGAAAAAAGTGATCTTGACCTTGGCTTCAGGTCACAAAAGCTCTGGGGGATCATCGCCCTGTACACACCTAGCAATTCTGAAAATTTTAGACATCCCTCTCAAAAACTGTTGAAACTAGATGGAAATGACTGTAAAAATTTTGAACTGCCAAAATTTGGTGACCTTTGACCTTTGACCTCTCCTAGCAACTTACTGCTACCACAATTTGACTTAACTAGTGGCCATGCATGATAGCCCAGAGTCTCTACTACCTAAAAGTAGTGAGACATTTTTTGTGTGAGGGGTGTCATGGATTTTTGCAAATTTCCATATCTGCTCCCCTACTACTCGAGCACTCGGCGAGATCTATCATTTTAAACAGAAAAAATAAACATTGAAGACACTGTGCCAAAAATTGAATGCAGGAAACGACTAAAATTGGAGTTGCACTGGTTCTATGAGAATGACCCGGGTATTATGAACGTATTATGCTCATACACTAAGTGTTCCAATGTTAAAGAGTACGTTGCCAGGTGAATGTTTGGCTTCAGCCGTGGCGTAACTAAGCAGATAAAGTGCGACACCAGACAGTGGAAAAAGGTCTATTGCCGTGACAGAGATCACCAAGAGCAGTCTCACATACTTAAGGGATGCAAGGTAGTCCCAGGTGCATGCCCCCTCTCCCCCCCCCGACCTCTAAAAAGACAGATCAACACCACTCTATATGCCACCCACCCCCCCCACCCCCCTACACCAACACCCAAAGAGACAGATCATCTTAATCCTTGAAACAAAATCCAAGAGACATCCTGTAAAATGTATAAAAGCCAAGTGCTCCAGCTGGATTTGCCTGCTGGACCACCATGGTGGGGCTTTGCCACTGGACACCCCCTGATCTTCCCAACTTTACGGTATCATAGTTTCAGATATGTAATTCTCCCTCTCTGAAAAGGAATCCCGAGAACAACTTGTCTAATGTTAACAATCCAAGTGCTTCCAATGGTGCTGCCCCCTGGATACCCCCCCCCCCCCCCCCCCCCCCCCGATGGGTTTTACAACTGGACCATAATTGGCAACCTCCCCACATAGTTTGATGTGTGTATAGACCCTTCCCCATAAAAAATCAGTAAAACGTAAATGTTTCCAAGGGCTTTGCTCCCTGGACCCCAGGATTGGCTTTGCTGTTGGACCACCACAAGTATTCTCAGATTGTCTCAGGTGTGTAACTCCCCTGTGCACACCATAATCTTGGGAACAGCTTGTACCACCTATAAAATCTGAATGCTTCCCCAGGATTCACCCCTTGGGCCACACAGAGGTTTTCTCACTCGACTCATATGTCCATTATAAGACTGACTGATCTATAAAAGCCAAGCCCTCCGGGGCTCCACCCCCTGCACCCCCAAGGAGGCACTTTAATTTCCTCTCGACTTCTCAAACTTCCCAGGTAGTCTCAGGTGTGTAAGCCCCTTCTGAAACTAAATCTTGAATATAGATTTATAATATCTGAAACCAAAGTGCTGCCAGGGATTTTTCCCCCTGGACCTCACAGAGGGGCTATATTTATTAGTTCTCTGGCAACATTCCATGTAGTCTCCAGTGTGTAATGACCCCCTTCCCTCGATCAAAATCCAGGATAAAGCTTGCATAGAATCTAAAACCCAAGTGAGCCTGGGTCTTGCCCCCTGGATCCCCAACAGGGTCTTTGCTACTGGACCCCTGGCAACATTCCCAGATAGCCTCGGGTGTATAACCCCACCCCTCCCCTAAACAAAATCCTGGTTACTGTTTGTATGATCTAGAGGGGGAGTATAGGTTTTACTGGTCAAATATCAATATTTTGGTCTCCAGGGGGTAAAAATATGTCAAAAATCACCAAAATAGACAAGATAATGCCCTGGGAAACCCTTTTTTGATATGTAGCTAATTTTTGACTATACTGGAGGGTTTTTATTCTATTTATCCCTAGAGTTTTATGTTGAAATATTATTATCAGCAAAAAATATTCCAAATTCAAAAAAATTTGAAAAAGTTCTATTAGGGAAAAGGTTGGTGAAACGCCTATCTTGCAGCGTGACCGGGTGATTCAAACGTTCTTTATTAATTCTGGGTAATAAATAAACTTTAAAAAATACTACTTTTGAGTAGATAGTGGCTAGAAATACATTTCTATAAAAAAATAAACTGTCTAACCAAAACCAAACTCTTCCATTTCACTTTATTTGTTATTTATACTTAATCCCAGTTTTTGGCTGTATTTTCATGTATTTAAGAGAAATCCAGTTATTTTGCAATAATTTTTAAAATTATACTATTTAACTAATGAAACTGTCATAGTTATTTACAACTGTGAGTACTTTTATTGGGAAACAACAATAAAAAAATCTTTGTTAAGGCAAAATATTGAATAAA
Source organism: Alentia gelatinosa (assembly GCA_950022655.1). Lineage (NCBI taxonomy): Eukaryota > Metazoa > Annelida > Polychaeta > Phyllodocida > Polynoidae > Alentia > Alentia gelatinosa. The sequence goes on from OX465581.1 coordinate 46,855,187, forward strand.
AGCTGCAAACTGATAATTTTCTTACCATTGGTATCTCTTGCTACGTGACCACCCTTATCATGTTATGTCTTACAGAGTGGTTTTTACCATTACAATGCAACTTTTTCCTATTATTCAATTTTAAACCAGTAAAATCTTATCATGAATTTATCCTAACATGCATACAAGCAAATACTACAAAATTCAGCACTATTTTACGTATTATTAATTTTGTGTATGGTGATAATAGTATTTAGTGGCTCCAACTGATGGCTGTCTCTTACGGAGTGGTTTTTAACCAATAAAATGCCATTTTACAGTTTTATTCAAATTTTGAATGGAACAATTTTTTTCTGAATTGTTCCTAACATCTACTAGCAAATAATACAAAATTCAGCACTATTGTACGTAATAATAATTTTTTATATGTCGAAAATGGTATTTAAAGGCCCCAAATGATGGCTGCCTCTTACAGGGTGGTTTTTACCATTAAAATGCCACTTTTTCCTATTATTAAATTTTCAACCGGTACAATCTTATTATGAATTGATCCTCACATATTTGCCCTCAACCATACTGCCCCTCCACATACTGCCCCTCCACCATACTGCCCCTTCACCTACTGCCCACCTACTGCCCCTCTACAATACTGCACCTTCACCTACTGCCCCTCTACAATACTACTCACCACTCTACAATAATGCCCCTCTACTATACTGCCCCTCCACCATACTGGCCCTCCACCATACTACCCCTCAATCATACTGCCCCTCCACCATACAGTCCCTCCACCATACTGTCCTTCTACAATACTGTCCCTCCACCATACTGGCCATCTACTATACTGCCCCTCCACCATAGTACCCCTCCACCATACTGGCCCTCCACCATACTGCCCATCTACTATACTGTCCCTCCACCATACTGCCCCTCTACAATACTGCCCCTCCACCATACTGCCCTTTTACCATACTGCCCCTCTACTATACTGTTCCTCCCCTATACTGCCCCTTAACCATACTGTCCCTGGGCAATACAATGAAGGAAAGTATGGGTGATGGGTAGTATGGTTGAGGGCCAGTATGGGTGAGGAGCAGTATGCTTGAGGGGCAGAATGGTTGAGGAGCAGTATGGGTGAGGGCTGTATGCGTGAGGGGCAGGACGGATGAGGAGCAGTCATTTATGGGGAGTATGTGGAGGGGCAGTATGGTAGAGGGGCAGTATGATGGAGGGGGAGTATCGTGAAGGGGTAATATGGTTGAGGACCAGTATGGTTGAGGAGCATTATTGTAGAGGGACAGTATGGTAGAGGGGCAGTATGGTAGAGGGGCAGTATTGTGGAGGGGGAGTGTGGTGAAGGGCTAGTATGGTTGAGGACCAGTATGGTGGGGGGGGGGGCAGTATTGTAGAGGGACAATATGGTAAAGGGGCAGTATGGCAGAGGGGCAGTATTGTGGAGAGGCAGTAATCGGGAATGGCAGTAAGGTGGAGGGCCAGTATGGTGGAGGGGCAGTATGGTGGAGGGGCAGTATGGTAAAGGGGCAGTATGGTGGAGGGCTAGTATGGTTGAGGACCAGTATGGTGGGGGGGGGGGGGGGCAGTATTGTAGAGGGACAGTTTGGTAAAGGGGCAGTATGATGGAGTGGCAGTATTGTGGAGAGGCAGTATTCGGGAATGGCAGTATGGTGGAGGGGCAGTATGGTAGAGGGGCAGTATGGTGGAGGGGCAGTATGGTGGAGGGGCAGTATGCTGGAGGGCCAGTATGGTGGAGGGGAAGTATGGTGGAGGGGAAGTCTGGTGGAGGGACAGTATTGTACAGGGGCACTATAGTAGAGGGGAAGTATGGTGGAGGAGCAGTATGGTGGAGAGGCAGTATGGTGAGGGGGGAGTATAGGTTTTGCTGGTCAAATATCAATATTTTAGTCTTGAACCAAGGGGCAGTGAGGTCTAAGGGCAGTATGGATTAAGGACAGCATGGTAGAGATGCAGGATGGATTAAGGGGAATATCATTGAGAGGCAGTATGGTAGAGGAGGAGTATAGTGTAAGGGCAGTATGGCTGAGAGGCAGTATTGCTGAGGGGCAGTATGGAGGTTGAAGGAAAGTATGGGTGAGGGGTAGTATGGTTGAGGGGCAGTATGCGTGAGGGGCAGAATGGTTGAGGAGCAGTATGGGTGAGGGGCAGTATGGGTGAGGGGCAGGAGGGATGAGGAGCAGTCATTTATGGGGAGTATGTGGAGGGGCAGTATGGTAGAGGGGCAGTATTGTGGAGGGGAGTATGGTGAAGGGGTAGTATGGTTGAGGACCAGTATGGGGTGCACCGGAGGGGCAGTATTGTAGAGGGACAGTATGGTAAAGGGGCAGTATGGTAGAGGGGCAGTATTGTGGAGGGGGAGTATGGTGAAGGGCTAGTATGGTTGAGAACCAGTATGGTGGGGGGGGGGGGGGGGGCAGTATTGTAGAGGGACAGTATGGTAAAGGGGCAGTATGGTAGAGGGGCAGTATTGTGGAGAGGCAGTATTCGGGAATGGCAGTATGGTACAGGGGCAGTATGGTACAGGGGCAGTATGGTGGAGGGGCAGTTTGGTACAGGGGCAGTATGGTGGAGGGCCAGTATGGTGGAGGGGATGTCTGGTGGAGGGACAGTATTGTAGAGGGGCACTATGGTAGAGGGGAAGTATGGTGGAGGAGCAGTATGGTGGAGAAGCAGTATGGTGAGGGGGGAGTATAGGTTTTACTGATCAAATATCAATATTTTCCAGGTGGTCAAAATAGGTCAAAAATCACCAAAAATCGGCAAACCAATGCCTTCGAAAAGCCGTTTTTTATGTTAAACTAATTTTTGACCATACCAGAGGGTGTTTATTCTATTTTTACCTAAGAGTTTATCGTTGAAATATTATTATCAGCAAAAAATATTCCAAATTTAAAAAAAAATTACATTAAAGTATAAAAGGGGTCTTGCAGTGTGACCGTATCTTGCAGAGTGACCGTTTTGCTATCTTTTTTTTAATGAAGATTTAGAGAAATATAAAGATTTTTGGAAACTGTTTGCGATAATTCATATGAAAGTGTATCTATTAAGGTATAAGATACTGGAGTTGATTTATCTAAATAATTTTTTACCTATTGTCCACAGTGATCGTTATATTAGAAATTGCTTTAGATTTCATTTCTAAAAGTAAAAATATTCTTATTTTGGTAGGTACGGTATGTAAAATTGAAATTTAGCCATTGAAAAACTCATAAATTCACTAATACCACTAAATTACATATTATAAACGATTCAAATTATCTAATAATGAAAATTTATTGGTTTGCTATTAGTTACGTTAATTTCGGTTGCCCGGTCACGCTGCAAGACCACCTTTTCATATAGGCCTACATATGTTATAAGGTGCACCGTGGCCACATTTATAATATTTAACTAATAGATTTTCAGGGAAAGTTGCCCCACCCAGTAGAGATTAGCACCACATAATAATTTTTAACCTCCTCCAAAATTTCTTTTTTCCCCAAAAAAATCCTACTTGCACTGGTTCTATGAGAATGACCCACCCATCTACATTATTTCCAGAGAAATAATAGCGATTACATTGTATTCTATGGTATATATCCCAGCTCACATTTGATGTGCCATAGGCTACATGCATATTACCTAAATGATACTTTAAAAAGATATAGGCTACCTTAGATTATACTCAGGGACACCAAACTGCATAGGGCCTAATATATATGTCTCTATGGGCATGATGTCCAACTCGGCTGTGTTTGTCTGCGCAATTGCTTACCTAGACAATGGGCCGTTAGGCGGTGCTGAACGATTACTCATGTAATGCCGAAAGAGGGTAGCCTATACCCGGTACGGTACCCGGTACAGTACTTGTAAACACTTAGGCTACAGGTAATTAATTCATTATCATGACATATGTCATGGGTAAAGGGCCAACCTATAAATATCCTCAAACTGAAAGTATGGATTCAATAAGTACCCCCCCCCCTTTTTTTTTAATGTTGACCTGTATAATCTAGGAAATTAAGGTGAAAGCTGACTGTTCGGTCTCCTTCATCATTATAATTTTTCTTTTTGATTTATTAGATGTGAGGGTCGTAGGAGGCGCGGCGCTACTTTCAGTTCCAGTCTGCAATATGGCCGAAATTGCTAAACGGGGCTAGACAGCCTTTAAATTGGGATCCCACAACCGCCATACCCTCTTCTTATTCCGCAGAAGTTTATTAAATGAAACTAATAAGTTAACTTTTAATTTACTAGTATGCTACATGCATGCCCAGATCATATATGCTGAGCGAATATAAATATGCGCCGGAGTGTTGTGTTTGTGCTGCCATCTAGCGATAACTACGAACCACTTCAAACTTTGGCGCGAGCCGTGATTTACGTTTGTGTGAACCCCGTAGGGTGTTGTTGTGAATTCAACATGGCGGCGGGCCTTCGAGTGTGTTTAGATTAAGTAGTGAGAAGGTAAATGTAATTTGCATCATTTCTTGATGTATATAGCGCCCAGGAGCAATCTCGGACGATGTTTTATTAAGTGTGTTTCATGGAAGTGTGTGTTTAGTACATATTAGTTTGTGTAATTTAATGATATTGTTATTACTAACGGACGACTTTGTTATTTTTGTGTGCAGTCTGCAGGAAGACCATGCATGGAGGATACGTGTGCCAAAGAATCTCCCGTTTGAATTTGGATTATCGTCATCGATGAGGATACATTCTAAGGATGGCAGATACAAGCACACGTAGGCGAGTCAAGCTATACATGCTCAATGATGATCGCCTCTGGGACGATCGCGGAACTGGGCATGTATCGTCCGTCTATGTTGAACGACTCAAAGGAACGTCTCTCCTCGTCCGCTCGGAGTCTGACGGTAAGGAAATTGTAGTCGATCTGTCAACCGGCTCATCCAAGAACGGAATAAGTATGAATATGAAGGCGTAAACAATTAACATTCACATGGTTATAATGTCCAGTTCAATAAATATGCCGTTCATGTGATTTTGCTGTAGAATAAGATAATTTTAGGAACTCTGCGATTCCTCAGTTGAAATGAATGAGTATCAACATTGACGGTGGATCTAGTGCTTTCGGTAATCTGACAGTGTCACATAGTCTTCACATTCAGTGATCTAATCCATACGTGCCACCCTTAATCTTCTAATTAAAAGATTCAGGTCTTTGCCTACTCAATGCTCTTGGTTTTATAGATAGGGATACATAACGAAATTTGTATACTTAGCTAACTTTTCGGAGATATAAGCTTGAATGAAAAGCGTGAATCGGAACTACTGGTAACCTGTCACTGGTGTCAGTAGGGGTTGAACAACGGTCACATGTCCAAATGCCACACTGATTAACCTACTTTTTGAAAATAAACTTTTGGGTATTGCAATCAGGAACATTAGACTTACAACATTAACATTGAGTTCATTGATACTGATATCATAATATTGACAGTCTGGTGTCACGGTGCCATGATCGTTTGGATTCATCTACCCCCTATACGTATCGGTCGTAAGGTTTCTTTGTCTTTAGAAGCCGATACATCCAGCTGTTTACGCAATATTTGGCTAAAATGAAATTTGGCGCGTTTTTGCTCTGTTTGCAACATTACTCTGCTATCAAAATATTTTAAATTAAAGAAACTTATGAGAAATAAGTATAGAATTGCAGCAAAAGCTACCGGAATCTCTTTGATGTTTTGATTTGGTTTATGATGAAGATGATATTGGTCTAGATCAACAAATCTATATATGATTGATACGCTAAGGTGTATTCACTTATGTCTTTCATAACTCTAGCACCAGCTAAAATAAATATAAGTCAATAACGCTAAAAGACAAAATTCTGGATGTGGCTACTCACCTGTTGAGCAAAAGTGGGAAAAAGAGGTTAACATTTGTTATTGACTATCATGCAGTAACAAAAATATATGCCTTCGATAATGAAAACAAAAATAGCACTACAGTACATTAAACCAAGTCTAAATACATCCACCTTTCAGTTGGTCCTCAAAATTTCGGCATTGGCAGGGCCGTATCCTCATCTCTTGAAACAAAGCTGGAAACCTTTCATAATCAAGGCAGATTTGATTGATAAATCAACTATTCTTAACCAAATATTCTAGAAACGTTCATATGTCACCTTTAAGTGTATAAATTCACTGAGACTGGGTTGTTGATTAATAGACCTGCTCTGTTCAACTGGGAATTGGACGCCTTCAGCCATTTACCATTTGAGCGTCCTGTCAGCACGAAAACGTGGACACCTTGAGCAAACCCCTATTTTACTTCTGATTGACGGGTTTGGGTTAGAATAGGGTTGGGTAAGGGTAAGGGTTGTGTATATATCAGTATAAGTTCACTTTTCAAAGTTATGACAACTATAGGCTTAAGGCCACCAAAACAGGGGTACGCTGAAGGTGTCCATAGGTTAGTCTCAAAACGTCCCCAGAAAGGCCCAAGGCGTCCAGGGCTCAAATCATCCTGGGATCAAGGCGTCCATAGACTGTTTAACCTGAACTTTGATCTAATTTGTTGGGTGGGAATGTGCCCATTTCAGCGGGTTCGCTCTTCACATTGAATACTTTCAGCTGTATGATAGGCTAGAATAGGGTAAACTTCCGGGCGATTATATGGAAATTGGACGCCTTCAGCCTTTTACTGTTTGAGCCTCCTGTCAGTGTGAAAACGTGGACGCCTTGAGCCCACCCCATGGATGCCTTGAGCCTACCCCTATTTCGGTTCCGACTTGCGGGTTAGGGTTAGGATAGGGTTATGTCCGGGTTAGGGTTATATATATATATGACTATAAACTGTTTCAAGTGCACTTTACACCTAGAGGCTCAAGGCCACGAAAAGGGGTTGGGCTCAAGGCGTCCACAGTGTAGGCTCAAGGCGTCCAGGACTCAAATCGTCCTGGGCTCAAGGCGTTTATAAATCGATTATATTCCACCCATCGAAGAGAGGTCACTTGGGGTAAAGGCTACTAGAGGGATGTAATATATTCATTGATTGTCTTTGTATTAGTAACAAACTAAAGTAAGTGATCTATGTATTCTAATGTCTTGTGTTTTATTTTGTTCAGCATCGCTTCTCCTGGAATCTAAAATACAACCGGACACAGCGTATCAAAAACAGCAGGTACGTCAAGATTAAACACTTTTCATTTATTGTATAGAAAAACTCTTTTATCTCTTTTTATTTTCAAATATGACAGTTTTCCACTTTTCTAAAGAAATCCTTGTTTTAATTTCCAATTCATGAAATCACTTTTTTGGTATTAAACAAAATAGTATAAATTAAATCAAATTCACCCCAATGAAACATTGGTTTGAACCTCCCCACACACCGTCAGCCTCATTCTAAGGCCAACATCGATGTGTTTCTCAGTCTATCTGAGGCCGTAAATTCCACTTGGAAAATATTTCCTCTTTTTTTCAATGACCCAACTGACATCCCTGTATTTTATAATCTGCTGATTATAGATGATATTTGACCTATATCGTACATCAAGAGCACTGTGTTATTTAGGTTTATAAAAAAAAAGTTATTTAGGTTTATGTTCACTGAAATTTATGTTATTATTCTTACGAACGTAATTGATTTTATAGTCGAGTTCGAAAGGAAAACAATTCAATGTTTTAAACTTCGGTAATCCCACACGCTGGGACATAAATTTACTTGCTCTAGGAGTTAAGATGTTTCTTATAATTGTAAAGTATAAATTCATCCTAAGATTTTTTTTTAGTAATTATACACCTTGATATCCGTATTTCCTCAAATTTTACACACGACCATGGAAAATTGGACTAATGCGGACACATTTTTCGCACAGGAAACACTGATCGTCTGGTCCGAGGCAGACAACTACGACTTGGCACTCAGTTTCCAAGAGAAAGCTGGCTGCGATGAGATTTGGGAGAAGATTTGTTCGGTACGCTATTTACAATCTGACCTTTTATTACATGAGAAAAACTACATAACCATATGTAAATTGAAATAAATGGAAACACCCGGTAAAAAAACCCATCTGCTTCTATCAACACGTCCGTTCTGAACAGATGTACCCGCTCAACTGGCTATTTCCCAAGAAGAAATCTCCTCCGTCCCCCTTATCCTAGTAGTACCTAAGCTCGTAAGAATAACAATTTCCCTATATACCTAAGTATCTATGTAACAGTTGCGGATGTATTTTTAATAATAACATCGGCAAAGAAGCACCCGTGCCTTGTCACTTTAATCGAACATAAATAAGTATTAGGTCACATCTTTTGAATATCTCTGAAATATGGGAGTGAGATGGTTCGATTAAAGAGAATACATTGACTCTGGATCCAGTATATCAAGGAGTAATATATGTGTAAAAAGAGACCCTTTCTCTCGTATTAGTATGATTAAGAGATGTCAGTTTTCCATTTTTCCAAGAATATTGCTCGATTTCATGTCAAGTTTATAAAGTTAGTATTCTTTAATCATATATTCAGCATCACTGGGGCCAAATTCCCCACAGACCTTCAGTCCCATTCAATGACAAGCATTGATGTATTTTTCATGTATTCTTGGTGTCTTCGAGGCAATAAATTTCACATGACAAGTATTTCCCCTTTTTTCCCTATTCCAAACTGATATCCCTGGTATAAATGTGCTTGTCCTACAACGTCATAAAGCCCAACATGATCGTGTTAATGAAGTGCCATAGGAAGAGCCAGCATTGTCAAAATTTCGAAAACTCAATTACAAAAAATGTATACATGTATGTCTATAATCTTGGTATCCGAAATTAGCCATAATTATAATGTCATGTAAATTTATTTTCTAGGTTCAAGGCAAAGATCCCTCTGTAGACATCACACAGGATGTGGTTGAGGAGTCAGAGGATGAGCGATTTGAAGAGGTTCCCGATGCCGCCCCTCCTATTGACTTGCCTCCTTGTGAACTCAGCAAGCTCGACGAGATCTCAGAACTATTCACCAGTGTACTGCCCTCGCCGATTAGGCGGGAGAAATTAGCAGTTGCCATTGAAAGTGAAGGCTACATCAAAAAGCTTGTAGACCTTTTCCACATGTGCGAGGACTTGGAAAATTTGGAAGGCTTGCACCATCTGTATGACATATTCAAAAGCATATTTTTGTTGAACAAAAATGCACTATTTGAGATCATGTTCGCCGATGACATGATTCATGACATTGTAGGGGTTTTGGAGTACGACCCCTCCCTACCTCAGCCAGCCAAACATAGGGAGTACTTAAGGACCAAGGCAAATTTCAAAGAGGTGATTCCTCTTAACAATCCTGAACTCGTGCAGAAGATTCATCAAACATACCGGGTCCAGTATATCCAGGATGTGATACTGCCTACACCGTCAGTGTTTGAGGAAAACATGCTTTCTACTCTCAATTCCTTCATCTTCTTCAACAAAGTCGAGATCGTCAGTATGCTGCAGGTACGTAAATCGCTCTATTAAAGAATCAAAACGAAATTTAACTTGCACTCTATGACCTGTTTTGATTAATTGAATACAAGTATGACATGGGAAACATCACTAGTGACATGCATCATTGTTCATCTCGAAAATATATATGTACACATTTTATATTTGATCTCACCGTAATATGACCCCTGGGTTTTGCTGTAGCGATAAAGCTACACTAGCCAACCACGTAACTGTCTCTGATCAACAGGCTGAACTGTTGATTGTTTACTGTAGTGGTAATTCCTAATAGGTGTGTGGGTATCGGGATGGGTTGGGAGAAGAATGCTGAACTAAGCTGGCATGAAAACTTGGAGGATAGGCTTTCTGTTTCTGATCACTTGTAATTTTCCGTTTTCTACCGCATATGATCATAACAATTGTCATTGACTATTCAGTATTCATGGTGATTTAACAAATGTATGTAAAGGTTTAAACCTTTGAAGTTTGAACAATTGTAATTTTGTGTACATATGGTAGACTACAATTAACAGCAAGGCTTGTTCAAGAAGTGGTTCTATGGACGTGTTTTATCGTTTATGCTTTTAATCAAAATAACATCTCAAGCCTCGTGAACAGGATGATGTAATCCAAAATGTTATGACGTGAATTGTACTTGTGCATACTCGTCGCTGCTTGGATTTTGTCTCTTATACTAAGAATGTATTAACTGGGTAGCTTGTTGATTTGAAAAAGGAAAAGAAGCTCTCATGATTTCACAGGGGATTGCCAATGTAAAATCAAGCAAGCAGAAAATTCAGCATACACCGTTCCTAACAAAGACACGAGGAAGCCTATGCACAATCAACAGCAAATGTAAATTCATTTGATATTATTTACTATGTGAAAACTGTAAGATGTATCAATTGTTGGCCTGATTTCAATTCTCGAACCATTATCAGGATTGTACCCCGTGAATATTGTTAGAGGTGCCAGATTTCCAGTCCCCTCCCTTTTTTATGGGCTACAAAATTATTTCGGAGAAAAAAGGTGGATTCGGATACTGAAGCTTCCTGTACTTTCTGGACCTCACTGGCATGTCTGATAACTCCACGAGTTAAGATGAGGGATTGTTTTTTTTAAATATATTTTTTTATTTTTCGAAATGATCTTTTTCTAAAATTAAGAACTGAAGTAAAATGATGTTTAACTTTTAGTTCAATGTTTAAGTAGTGTGTTCGCAGGAGGATATCCTGCTTTTTTAATTGTCAGATGAAATTATTATGGCTGTAGTTTGTGTGATTGCACCAACGTTCTCTGGGTGGGATTTGCATATGACAATACGTTTATTATAGATATTAAAATGGGTATTAAGCTCTATTTTCGCTTAAATTTCGACAATTTTGATATAAAGAATTAGAGGACACCACCTTACGCATCGACGATAAATGTATAATCGTATGTGCAGTGATGATTATCTGTAGAGGGCTGAACATTAGTGAATCTCCCTCCATAATTATTATTGCCGAACGATTACGTTTTTGGATATTAAACAAAACCTTAAGATTCTTACCATATCATACAGAAATCTTTTGTAGCGGTTGCAGTGTGCTTCTGTCAAAATAAGATGTAAATAAGGAACCGATTCTCATAAGAACTGACGACTTGTGCACTTAAATAATCCAAGAGATGTAGATCAAAATGTCAAATTGTATTGAATCAGAAAATAATGTTATATTTTTTATCTACAGCGATTAATGAAAACAAAACACATGAATATTCCTCAGTTAGGAAAGAGACTTCTATAAGATGACATATATTAGGGAAATAAATGCTTCGTGTTGCAAAAGACGAAAGTTGACAATTTACTATAGGAGGACTCAAATAACCGGTTCCGAACTAAAGATTTAGGCTGAATTTAAGCTGTCAATGTTTAGAGGCTTAATATTGATGTATTATTTTACTTCTTTTAGCAAAAGGATTAAGGACTGGTATCCATATAACCCACTATGGTGCCCAGATTATATATTATTATCGTTACTCTTGATTCGTCTAGTCATATATGGTCATAAATACGTTTTTAAGGTCATTTTATGAATTATGCATAAACCTGAAATAGAGCCATGGTGTGAAAAAGGTGGCCCATGATGAGGATATTTGAAGTCATTAAAGTAACATCCATGAACTTCCCAGTTATATATACAATATTAACTGGTTTCAAATACTTGTTGCTGAATTCGCCTAGGTGTTGTCACATAGTAGTAACCAAGCGAATTTGAAGCTATTGCGCAGTCAACGCTGAGGAAAATACAATCACACATATCCCAAACCAGTTAATATTATGTTTATCATTGAGTATTGCAAGTTTTATTCCGAGACGCTCTGACTGTCTAGCGGTGTAGACAGTCAGAGCAGCCCTAAGAGCCCTAGGCTAACTATTCGGACAGATTGGCACAGCTCAGTTCGACAGCCTTTTTCCATATAAATAGAGATCGAATCTTTGCATTTTCTAGTATAGTTTCCTGAGACAAAATACAGTTAAATGACAGTGATTTCCTTCCTTTATGTTAGTTCTAAATAATAGAACAGCAAGTGTTTGTAAAAAGATACGAGCGCATGAAGATGCACTGACATTGACAGGATTACTTAGAACCAAGGAAGTGATTTTCTGTACAATGGGAATAAGCGGTTTTGCTCTCTGATTGTCCGCCAGGTAGTCAAAGTTTCTCGGACTGTGCAAGTTTAAGTAGCTAAGAAAAGACAAAATAACCGTCATCTTCTCACACACTACTTTGATTGCAAGGGTCCCCCCACTTTATCTCTGCTCTATGTAGGGTGGAGATTACTCCCTATAGGCTTTCTATGGAGGTTTCCTATTAGATTGATAATAACACAAAACAGTGATGAACCAATAATAGAGGGAAACAGATTTTGTTTTGGATGGGAGAGTTCCTGAGTTTCGAGGAGAGGGTCGCAATTTACGTCACAAGGCTTACAACCCTACAGCCTCATGAAACTCACCTCAAAACTTGGAATTCTCTCACTTGTAATCGGTTTCACTGTTATTAGACAGTCGTCACCTGTGAACGCTGTTCGTGCTACATACCACGGATTGTCATAACAGCGTCTCTGATTGGCAGAGAACGCGTCTTGTAGTCAACCTTGGTTGCTGGTATTAGATGAAGTCATGGAAAATCATAATAGACAGGATTGAAACAGTTTTTCTTATCGAATAGAGTATAGATTTCACCTTTTTAAACATTGCACATTGATGAAATTGGGGCATTGTCAACAGGATCGTTAGATTGCTATGATGGCCATAAAATTGACTACTAACTCCTTGTAATATTACCCGAAAATCTCAGGTATCCAGTTACTGAGGTTTTGTAAGAAATCTTGGAGGCCGGTGATATCAGAGATGTCAGTTTTCAATATTTCCGTGGAAATCTATTTTTTCATATACAGTATATGTAATTTACTTTCCTTGTGTCAAACAAAGATAATACTGATTTAGCCTAATTTACACCAATTAAACAGAGGTTTGAACTTCCACACAAACCATCAGCCCCATGCCATGGCCGACAAGGGCGTATTATCCCAAGTTTTCCCGATATCTCTGAGGCAGAAAAATTCATAAAAAATATTTCCACTTTTTCGCCTGTCCCCAACTGACATCCCTGCTTTACAAAATCCTTGAAAATTGTGCTGAAAATGAAAAGTGATTTAAACAATTTCTATTACAATATTATGTAAATACCTCTTGAACTAGGCAACTGATGATACAGCGACAGAAGTGATGAAATATATACGATCTTTACACTTGACTCATTGGTATATTATCTCATTTTTAAAGGAGGATGAGAAGTTCCTGCGATCGTTGTTTGACCAACTAGTTGATGATGAAACGGACGATGGGCAACGTCGAGATCTTGTTCTCTTCCTGAAAGAGTTTTGCACCTTTTCGCAAATCTTGCAACCAACAAGCAGGGATACATTTTTCAAGGTATGTTCCAAAATGTATATTTTAGTAGAAGCTACCGAAAAAGAATAAAATTTATGTTGGTTTGCAATCGTTTATCTCAATTAAAGCATGATTTATGATGCCTGGTAAAATATTCATATATCGTTCCTATTTTACGGTCTAATTGATGTAGTCATGATTAAAAGGGTAGGCATCAAACTCACAACTATGCAAGTATAGTGTAACATGAATCGTAACTCTTGTTAACTTCCTTTTCCCACAGCTTCTTAATGAACAATATTCTCTCAATTCTCAGATCAAAGTTGAAATTTTTTCCACATGGACAAAAACTAATTGAATTAAAGAAGAGTGATAACAAACGTTATATATCGTTATACTGTTCTGTAGAGATAAAACATTCAGCTCATATGCACATCTTCCATATTTTGTCTCACCCCTGGTATTTTTCCCCCAAAGACTTAACATTAGGAACTCATATCCAACGCCATTGAGTATTTAGAAAAAAATACTCAATAGGAGATTATGTCACAAAGGTTAGCCCATAAGTCAATGTGAAGGGTGAGATAAATCCAGAAACCTATTCAAATTTAGGGTCAGAGCTCGAGCCCAACTCGTTTAAATCACTACATAATTCACATGGCTTCGCCTTGTGAATTACTACGCGATTTAAACTCGATGGAATACATCAGCTTTCATAGGCTTTCTCTTCAATACAAGCTGCTGGTGAAGATCAAAGACAAAATCTTCATTAAAGTTTCCTTGCTCCATCACAGACACTGTCCGACATGGGGATATTGAAAGCACTGGAGACAATCCTGGGTCTCGATGATGAACACATGAAGGCTGCTGCCATAGACATCTTCTCTTACATCGTTGAGTTCAGTCCGCCAATGGTACGGGAGTTTATTCTTCAAGAAGGACAGAAACAGGATGACGTAAGTCGACGTTTGTATCTCAGAGTAGTAGCTATTTCTGTTGATATTGTTGAGTGTGGCACGCTATTTCCATTTTCTCACTTCATTGATCAGTAATACCTGCAAAGATACCATTCAGGGGCTCTGTGTTTGACCTGGGTTAAGATATATGATTGCAAAATGTTTCTAACAGAATGGTAGAAGCAGCACAAATTGGGCCTAATAAGGACTGTCAAAGTGTTCCTCAAGACACGAGAGTAACACTGGGCTTGAACATAGAAATACTTTCATCTAGAACACGAGGCACCAATTAAAAAATGTGAGAATAGATTATTGTCATTTGCACTTCGGTGACATATTTTACAAAGAAGCAGTAGAATACTATGAAGTCACGTATAAGATGAATTCTTGCTATGTACTAGAAAGGATTGAAGAAGGTTAAAACTGCGGGGCATACAACAGTAAAGCATATTACAAACCAAATCGGCCATTTTATCTCGTTAATATAACTTATGTACCCTATGCATATTAACTTTGTGCCGCCGATAGAAATTAATTAAGACCCAACTGGCGTAGCTCCATCTGCCAATTCTATACCCCTTATACAGTAACATACATAAACAAATAGAACATCTTACCTAACTGCTTATTTCTATCGGATACTTTGAGTATAGCATCTATTCCAAGGCCGTTGGTCCTTGAGTGCTAAGCCTTACTTGATTGATTAGTAAGCAGGCTAAAAATAAAAGTGTCTAGTAATCATGATTTTCTACAGGGTTCGTACAGAGCCTGGAAAACCTGGAAAAGCCTGGAATCATGCTTTTGGTTTTTCCAGGCCTGGAAAAGCCTGGAATTATACCAGAGAGCCTGGAAAAACCTGGAAGAGCCTGGAAAATTTAGTTTTGCTTAAAAACAATTGTCTTGGTCTATGAAATTCCGGTCATTTTTAGCTTTCCTTATCTACAGTACCTGATTGCCTATGAAATTTCTGTGACTTGGATTAAATAGTTCTAAAAATCCTTTATTTGTCTATGTATAACAAATTGCTAATAATATAGCATTTATTTGTCTTCATATTTAAAAGTGGCAAAAAACACAAAAATGAATTGAAGATATCTATCCCAAACCACTGAAATTCCACAGGTACTAAGAAAGATAAAGAAAATTTGAACTAAATTTGGTGGTGAATCAGACATGGTTTTAAAAACAGTGACCAGATGCGCCTGGAAAAAGTATATCAGAGCCTGGAAAAGCCTGGAAAAAGCCTGGAATTTTATTGGGCTGTCTATGTACGAACCCTGTTTTTACATAGTAGAGAGAACATGTTTTGATAACTCCATTCATCGCTCTTAATAAAGTGTGTGGATCCAGTGTGGCTTTGATATAAAATTCATCCAATCTTTAATTTCACCACAGGAGGACCTACTCATCAATCTAGTGATTGAACAGCTGATCAGTGACACTGACCCAGGTAAGACAATAAACAAAAAAGGCATCAGTTCTTGTAAGTTCTTGGTGTAATGAACTTGGTAAAGTTTAATACGAAAAGCTCATCTGTAGACAACTTTCAGGGGCAATGACATCTTTCAATAAAACAACATTCTTGAGTTACAGACAGAAGTATGTCATATATTGGATGTAGATCCCAAGTGGAAAAATTATAATTGCTGTCTCTGTATACAACAAAATGCAAACTGTTTAGTAACGAATGTGATGTTCATTCGGTAAATTTTCCAAGCAGTAGCCATAATAGAAAATCAGTACTATTTTATCTGTACGGAATGATTACCAACCTTCAGATTGGTGTAAATACACACCGACGTCGAAAATGGAGGTGTGTAATAACACTGATCTAAAAGAGGTAATCATGGAATACAGATACAATCATATTTTTCTCCTATTATACCTTAAACTGTTGAAGCAAGTTGACATTAAGCCATAGGTGACAAAGGCGATACCTATGCTCTCATACTAACTGGCTCTCTCCTCCAACCTGTCATCCCGTTCTTTTACGGCGCTTGAACTCTTCCTATCGGCCACCCCTCAAAATAACGTTTGGCCCATATCATGGACTATCGGCACTGCTTCATGACATTTTAGAAACTCCCAGTAAAGACCAAACATGCGTAATCATCAAATATCGAGGTATCAAACGTGGGAAGTTCACGCAATACCGTTTGTATAGCTTAAATATGCGAACTCTTTTGATAACAAGTTCACTCATGCTCCCGCTTTGCCAAGTTATGCTGACACTCATAGATGGTAGCACTGCCAAGTAAGACAGGCAGAACTACAATACATTAAGCTGACATCTGTGTATTGCCCACGGACATCGGCAAGTGAACTTGTTGCTATTGATTCATTTTGCATATTTAAGCTATCTAAACTGTTTCATGTGATTGCCTCACTTTAGATACCTCGATAAATAGTTGTTACGTACTTTTGATTTTATGAATAGGTATATAATAACATCTAGTATCTATTTTCTTGGAAAATCAGTACAATCTAGTATCTGTTTTATTGGAAGCTGTATCCTGGGGAAAGGGTATTATAATTGGTTGGCATGGATTCGTTGAGAAGCTCGACTAGTCATGTCTAATTTTCGATAGCTCTACACACAGAACTTGGAGGTGCCGTGCAGCTGATGGGAATCATCCGCCTCTTGATAGATCCCGAAAACATGCTGGCGACAGCAAATGTAAGTGAAACTATACTCTATTATTAAGTACATTGTGTATCATATGAATCCACAAGGAGAGTGGATACAATTCTTTTTGAGGTTTTATAATGAGTCTTTTCCCTTTTTGTTTTGCGCCTAAAAGTGTATGCTGACCTTATCCATACAAGGATTTGTAACGTGAATTCAATGGATCATATATTGTCCTTGATAGTTTATAAAAATATTTGAAGACTGAAAAGAATTGAATGTAATGGGTCTCCAAATGTGAAAAACTTAAATCTTTGATGGTCCTTATATACCCTCATGATCCACTGGGAAGTAAAACCACAGACAAACCAATATTCTATTAGAAATTCTCTTAGATTTAATTTCTATATATAGAGTTTTTGATGTATTGTTAATGATCATTCAAAGTATCATTTACCAGAAGCTAACCATAAATAGTCTGTGACCAAGTTAGCTGATTTCAGCATCTCCGATTAAAAGTTAACGAATTATTTTGTCCTTCAGAAAACTGAGAAGACCGAGTTCCTGGGATTCTTCTACAAGCACAGCATGCATGTCTTGACGGCACCGTTATTTGCACACACAGTGGATGATAACCCCAGTAAAGGTAATTATTTTGTTTGTAAACGTAACACACTTTGCCTGGAAAAAGATCGAATAACGAACATGATGGTTAGTTATAGCAGGGCCTAAATATATCGTCCGAATCTGGTCGTGTCGTTCTTATGCAAACGATTTTTACTAAATGTGGTAGTTATGCAATACTAAATGCGACCAAATAACTTCACTTGGTATGATATGTATATTAGACTTTCGCTTAAATAATACCAGAACATTGTAACTGTCTTACGTTGTAAGGATGTCGTGATGCAATTAATGTGTTTCTTGTTTCTGTCGTTTTTTTTTACACAAGATGTGAAGACTGAATTAGTATACAAACTAGAAAATGAGTGATGGGTGTTTAAAGCCACCAACCAATTACAAGTCCAATATGTTATTGCTTTGACAAACCTTTTAATGAATGCATCAAACATAGACATAGGTCCGTTTAAATGAGTTACTGTGCGTACCTAGTAGAACAACAATTCCAACCTGGCATTCTTCAGGCTCAAGAGCTAATTGAAAAATATCAGATAAAGCAGTTCTGGTCCTATTGTATGTTCTATTTGGCATTCTGTATCATTGAAATATTTTTGTCTTTTTTTCCAGATGACTACCAAACTGCGCAGTTGTTATCCGTCATCCTGGAATTGCTTACGTTTTGTATAGAACACCACACATACCATATAAAGAACTACGTCCTAACGAAAGACCTCCTACGGAGAGTGCTGGTCCTTCTCAAATCAAAACATGCCTTCCTCGCACTGGGTAAGACTAGATTTTGTATTTTCTATTCACATGTATAGTAAAATGTATCAGTTCACAGTAGGCATAGGTCAGACGGTATAAGTAATTTGCACTAGATATAAATCGATGTCAGAGAGAAAGTAAGTCTGCCCTGCATGCACTTCACTGTCAGTAGGGATTGTATTGGATATGTTTTGCAAGCAGTAATTTAATCACACTGGGATCGCAGTTATCATCTTGAGGGATTATTTGTATAGGTTTGAGCAATTATTTTCTCGATTGTCATGCTAACCCATTTTTCCGACCATTAGGTCTATCTTTCTGAGATGGTTTTAAATCTGATCGTCAATTTTCCCCCATCTTTGAGTGGGCAGAGTGGGCATTTACAGCTAATTTAATTTTTCCTTCTAGATCCGATTTCAGTTTCTTCCCCTCCTTTTTAGGGGGTGTGTAGAGGTGGGGGATTTACAGTATTACAATTCATTAAGTTAACAATCAGAAATTCTCTTGAAACGTCTACTAGGTCCAAGCCGTTCTCGTTTCTGATAACCATAATTGTCATCTTTAATTGAAACCTAATTAGATTCAGTGAAAAAAATAAGAAAAGCGACCTGAGTTACCACTATTCAGACATGGTGTGTGTGATTTCAGGTGCGTTACGGCTGATGCGTCGAGTGCTTGGTCTTAAGGATGAGTTCTTCAATCGGTACCTCATACGGGGAGACCTCTTCAAACCCGTAGTCGATGCTTTTCTTGCAAACGGAACCAAGTACAACCTTCTGAATTCTGCCATGATTGAAATGTTCGAATTCGTTAGAATAGTGAGTACTTCCCTTTATTTATGTATCACCTTAGTCATAGAGCTTAACATACTTATCCTCAAACTTTCACACATGAAGTATATATTACCGATGAGCTTGGTATGCAACAATGTACATGTATAGATAAAGTTGATGTCTATGTGTGTTTTGGTTACTTTCCATTTTGCTTCTGTATTTAAGGTATATTAAAGAGGTTAATGATAAAGGTTCTCAAAGCTTTGAGTTAGACGGTACTTATTCTATTCTCGGTAAAATACTTTCAACAGATTCATTGAGTAGTATTTATTCACCCACTGGATACAACTTCTATGAAACAAATCCTTGTTAATTTGATTTCAGGAGGACATCAAAACTTTAACGACGCACATTGTGGAAAGTCATTTTAGGAGCTTTGAGACTGTAGACTATGTACAGACATTTAAGAACTTGAAACAACGGTATGAACAACTACAAGATAGAATGAGGGACCGTTCTATAGACAGGTAAGAAACCTCATGTATCTCGAAGATGTGGGGCAATCTTTAAAATATGTACTCAAATAAATTTTTATGTATGTCCACATTTACTAGATTTTGAAGTTGAAATTATTTTAATGTAATGGAGATGTTTGTTTAGAAGTAAATGTACTGATTATATTAAGATTGGGAATTAATCTAATGAAAGAAATTGTTGACGATGCCTGTAACTTGGTGATGTTGCATTGAAGGAGGGATTGTTTTACCCCCAACGGTTGCTGTAACCAAGGCGTGCCTGCGTTGATGACTGCAGAAATGTCTCGTCATCAGAACATGTGGGTTCACCTCTGTTATCGCAGTGGAATGTGCCGCATTTCTATACTGGAGATTAGATAAGTTTCTTTCGAATAGGTTAGTTTGGCACAAGTAAGAAATGAATACCAAACTGAATGAAAATTATTTAATTCCTTTCTGTCTATAGGTGCAAGGAACGCCCAGTCTCCTCAGTATTTAGCGAAACGAAAAACAAAATTTCTTAAATGCATTTCGACTTGTAGGCGATTCATTCTATGGGCATAACCACCCCCAGAGCAGCATGTTGGTAAACAGATGTATTTTATACACGAATCGCTGGAATGGGGACTTGTTGTGAGCATTGTCCAAATTTGTAATTGTGCCTCAAGTATCATGGAACTCTTCTCATGTAGTATACACCAGGAGAGAATTGTGCTTCATAATATGATCTCATTGCATTTTAAGGCTACCCGAATATCTCCTTGAAACATGTTCATGTCTTCTTTTTGTTTAAATCAGTTTTTCACCCAACGTACCGTCGATCCTGAGGAATAATCGCTTCCGACGAGATGCACGTTCCCTGGAGGAGGAAGAGGAGATGTGGTTTGAAGGGGAGGACGAGTTGGAGGATGGGGAAGCCATTGTGCCCATGAATGACATGATAAAACCACCCATCAACGACATGATCAAGTCAAAGTACGACCCAGACTTCGAGCAGATCAATAAGATACTTGAGAAGAGAGGTATGTTAAAACCTATATTGGATATCTATGGGAAGCCTTTCCAACTGACATCTACAGTGCCTCGAACGGAGATTATTATTAGCAGGTGGACGGTTGGTCTTTAGGTTATGGCTATAGCCTACTGTAGTACAACTGCTTGTAAAGTCACTAAGTGACCTGACCACGTTTTTGCCTTTTATAGCTAACTAAGAACATATAGGAATATGATTTCTGTTTTGGACAGAAGGTTTCATGGTGGTTCAATGCCATACAGTTTTGATATTTAGTATTTTGATATGGATTTTAAAATAATAGTGAATTCAGTTTGGGGGGGGGGGGGACATTTGTAGTCACAGGTCCATTTTTAAGAACTCCTTTATGCACATATTCTACCCCTTAAACTGGATCAATCATAATATGATATGCCTCATTAGAAAGAGAATAAAAAACAGTAGGTGCTAGGAAGTGGAATTTTCAAGGTAGATTCTATATCTATTGAGATATTCAAGTATTTGTTGAAAGTGGGGGGGGGGGGGGGTTTGAATGAAATGGGCATACTCAAACAGATGTTTACTCAATAATGATTTACCCCATTGCCTCGTCAAAATTTTTTTATGTTACCGGATTAGTGACAACTTAATTATAAACACTTGGGATTTGTTCCACCTGTTTTGGGACCTAGCTGTGCCACCACTATGACAGTAACTTGCTGCCTTAGGGTCACCTTGCTTTTACCTCCATTTTACTTTATTAAACTTAATAAAGTTCGGGAAAATACTTTGTGTACTTTCCTCAAATGTGACAATGTCATATGCCTTGATACAGCCAAACTTTAAGATGCCTGAAGAGTCCGATTCGGATGAAACCTTGATCCCCCACCCCTACTGTCTCATCTTGACAGTCCCCTTAACCAACAATGTGCTTGGTTTTTCATTACGCTCCCCTGTCTAAATCATGGTTGGAGAGCGCCCACGATTGTGTGATGTCACAGTCGTGAAGGGTGGTTGTTATGCTGCACTGTTCTTTTGACAGTGTTCACCTGGAGGTAGCATAGCAACGGTTTGGATCTGACGAGTAATTGTCATTTCAAGGTAGCATCGGTTGGGGTCAGAAGTGTTATTAGCCACGTTTTCTAAATCAATAATGATTTACAGTGAGCATTGGTGTAACATTTACCATCTCCATAAGTGGCACTGACAGTTATTTACCCTCTAGGAAGTGTCATTATTTAAGTTAAACTTGTATTTGGCATGATATTCATGTATTTTTGCCTAATTTCAGAGCATGGGGGGGGGGGGGGGGTATCAGCCATCTTTGAATTTTAGTGCAGTCATGTTCCCCCAGAGGACTCTAGTTACTGTCACTCTCCAAGCATATTAGCACATGCCCTATACCTATATCCTCATAAGAACACTAAGTTTCTGGTTGAAGCTCAGCCTCACTTTGAACATGGAGCCTGTAGTATGTCAAACTAACACTAGATGGAGCCATAACTAAGTACAGTTAGGTATATGATTTCTTTTTTTCTGGAGAAGTTTTCTGGTAATGCAATATCCTAGTTTTATTATTTAGTATTTTGACATTGATTTAAAAAAGACAAACTACTTCATGAACTTCCCCAAACACCTGACAGGCCCAGTAATCAAAGACTTGTAAGATATGCACAAAACTTGTATGTTTCGCCTATGGTAACTCAACACCTCTCTTTCCCCCTCCCCAATACCTCCAATTCCTTCCAACTCCTGGGGGGCTTCCTGGATATCATAGTAATTAATTATTGATGGACCTTGTATTGAGTTTTAAATGTGTCCACCTGCTAATTTGGCCTGTAGGGGCCAATATTTCTATTTTAAAATGCACTCTTAGCTCTTGTTTTATGATATTTTTTGTAAATCGTATGGAAGAATACTGATAATACCTTGTATGGAGGAGTTATTAAATCGTGTGTGAAATGAAAGGGTTTAATAGCGGTGGGTTATACAACTTAGTTTATGCTCTACCATAAATTAGTTTATGCTCTACCATAAATTAGTTTATGCTCTACCATAAACATAAGTTTGAAAGAGTCTTCTCTTTGAGGTACAGGCAGAGACTGTAAGCGAGTATCTTCCCCGATGAAAGAAACGATACGGAAGTAGAGTATTAGGAACAGAGGACTGGTAGATATGTAGCCAGATACTGGTCCTCAATATGTAATCAAAGCATATTAAAGGAGTTTAGTGATCTCGGTAGCCTTATCCAAGTCCTAAATTTGGGCCATGTATTCATTCAAACATTTTTTTCCCGGTTGGAAACTAATCTGATCACCACAGAAACCAGACTAGAACCAAACAGTGATCAATTTTACACATGCATTCATAAATTTATTATTTTTTCACATTCCAGGGGCCAAAGAAAACGAAGGAAAAGATGCTGCTATGAAAGATTCCCCCCCAAAATTGAACAATCGGACTGCCATGACTATAAGTTTTAATATAAGTTCGAACAAAAGTCCCCCTAGTAGTAACCCACCAACGCCGGCGTGTAGTCCAGTCAGCAGCCCCATCACAACAAACAGTACCACGGTCACAAACAGCCCGGCCGTCCTCAAAACGCCGTGCACCTCTCCTGCCGAGAACAAGCCAGAGCCACCTATCAAACGAGTGAGTATCTAGATGACTTTGTAGTGTAGAGGTCGATGAAAATGTCATTAGCTAATAGTACCGCAAAGTCTGTTATTAATATACAGCCCGATGATAAACTCGATAACTACAATGGAAAGTTACCTAGGACCTTAGATATCAGTGAGAATCGTTTGCATGGTTTCTGATAAGTGTGAACAGATTTATACGTAAAAAGAATGAAATAAATACAAAGTAATGGGCGACGGTTGTCTTTAACTATAACCAACAGAGCGATATGTCTGGAATACAGGGACTAGTCACATCAACTCCTTTCGATTCCAGATACATTTTTTATGTGATTCCATTGCACGTGTGTTCCTACAAATTTTAATCTGGCATTGGTTATAAATCTGTTTCTAACAACATGAAACTTATTAGTCGAGTTATTGCGTTTACAGTTGGTGGGATTGGTCGACTACCCTGACGAGGATTCCGACGAGGAGGAGGAGGAGGAATCCGCCACGCCGGACGACGACAGCGTGTCCTCCAGTAAACGGCCCAGACTATCGACATAATGGCGACTCAGGCAACACTTTGGGGTGCAGGTGAGGTGTGCGCGGTGGCGACGCCTCATCGGCGACGCTCCACACAATCATCTCTAATAAATGGCCCAGGTCCCGCCGGTACCGCTGTCAGATGGTGTGTCTAGCTAGGCGATTCACAAGGGTACATGGTCTGGTCCTCGTGTGGGTCTACAGCACAACACGACAACAGCTTCTGTAGGGCTGCCATCCCCCAACCCAACCCCACCAACAGGCACTACAGTCGACCAAGGAGCCTGGCTGCCTCTGGTTGTACGACGACCACGGGCCAGGCGTCTAAAGGCAGCATCGTGTGTGAGTGGACTCCTAGGCTGTCTGTCTCCCACACGACCCGTGCTGAATGATTCTGACCCTGCGTGTGGATGTGTGTGTCAGTGAAAGCTAGCGTAGCGCGAAGAGGTCATGTTAGTAAGTGATGTATGTGCACCAGGACTTGTGGTGGGGAATACTACAAACCACAGCCTAGAAGTCTGCAAGATGCCATTGTGGGATATAATGGCCATATCATGTACAAAGCCAGTAGCGAAGTATTGTGTGTTCTTTTTAGGTCAATAATGAAAAATTGTATGAAAACTAAAAACAAATGTCGTCCTACGAGGAT
Source organism: Alentia gelatinosa (assembly GCA_950022655.1). Classification (NCBI taxonomy): domain Eukaryota; kingdom Metazoa; phylum Annelida; class Polychaeta; order Phyllodocida; family Polynoidae; genus Alentia; species Alentia gelatinosa. The sequence goes on from OX465581.1 coordinate 46,879,623, forward strand.
CGGGTGTACAAAAAAAGACAAAAAACATACGCAGCAAAGCTAGCCAAAGGCAGACGTGGACTACAATGAGACATTACATCACAGTGATGGGAGAAAGTGTGCGCAAGCCAGGTCATGTTGGGATATTTCTGGGGCATGAAATTATAAAATCTGATTATGATAAAAAAATATAGGCAATGTCTAACCTAAGTGCATGCACCAGTTTAACCAGTGGTCTGCTGACAGTGAATTAAGGGATTAGTCTCATTCAGTGTCGCCACAAAAATTTTGCAAGGAGTGGGCTTCAATCACATCGAACCATGTTATTCTAACCCATGTCCAGTCAGTCAAGTCTGCCCTCCTTATCAAGAATGCTGTACCAGAGCCTCGGCCCCTGGACAGTCGTTATTTGCAGTCCACTTAACACTGCCCACAACACACTGCAGCCCGACCCCCGGTCGGTCATATAGCTGGAGCACATCTGGTCGAGTGTCACAACAGTCAGTGCCAGAGACAATTAAAAAACAACAAATGTTCATAGAGCAGACCGCCACAGTTCCATACAACAAAAACGATTCATTCTAGACATAGATTGTCTTGGACGATAGGATCTAAAAAGAAAATAAAAAACCATGATGACATTCTCTCGTGTGCTGTTGTAGTCAGTATCACAGGAGGTTATGGTCTTATTTGTTCTTGATTTCCGAACACATCTTTTAATACTACAGAGGGAAGATAACCGCTCAACAGGTGTTCTGATATACTGGCTATCATGTACATGTTTCCAACCCTTACAGTGGTAACTAGAGAACCAAGGTGAGGTGGATCCGAAAGGCAGTTAAGTTGTGAAAAGCCGGTTAAATCAGGGATTTTAACTTTGGAAGTACTACGCCTGTCTGTAATTATTTGTATGTACGTCAGTTGTAAAACTCAGATTCTCCGTGTCCAACTACTGTTATCGCAAGCTAACTGGTAGCTGTATGTACGTGAAGAAAACTTAGTTTAAAGTGCGTACAAGGCATCCTCTTCCGCATAAGACCAGGCGTGGGGTCTTATCTATAGAGAAGTGAAGCTGCCGAGTTGTGTGATCAGTCTGATTACATCTCAAATGACCACACAGAGACCCCACAAATACAACGTAGGTTCTACCTTTCTGTCACATGTACTTCGAGCAAACGAGTCTTGCTTCCTGTAAATGTCAGGCTTGTACATTTTGAAAGAAAATAGATTGTTGTCTCTGATGTTACATTTTATGTGCCTTTATTTTTGTTTATTTGTGTGTACATGCAAAGCAGAGATTGTCGAGGTGTAAAAATGTAGATGAAAACAAAATAAAATAGCTGCATGTGACTTCTGATCCGATGAGATGATAATAATAATTATGATGCTGGCAAAGGTGATTCTGGTAACTACAAACTTACCCGACAACAGATTCTATGTTGGTTTGTGTCGGAACGCAGCCATCGTGGGTTGCTCCTTGCCCAGTGCTCTGTCCAACGCCCACCAGTCCAAGTTCAGTCAACCCTGGCTTCTGCTGGGGACTTCCCAACACCACTAGCAGCCAGAAGGGTCCAGCCCTATCTCTTTTGATCTCATAGTGACCACGCCAACTCATCAATCTTTTTACCAGAGTTTTCACAACTCGCTCTTACCAATGATGACGACGACGATTCGCAGTATACACTGATATTTTACGCACCGCCCCAGCAAATAACGACATCATCGTTTGTTAATTAACAAAGAATACCAAATATAGGACAATGACCGGAGTTGGTATTGGCAGAATCCGTGCTTAAACTGTGTTGTGTCAAACAAAAGTCTAGAGCTTCATGTTTTGTAACCATGTCACTGCCGACCAACTTAGTCACTTGACTTCCGTGTCTCTTCACATAAATCTGAAATGCATTCTGATGTCAGCAAGAGTGGTATGACTTCTTTTAAAAGGGAAAAATACAAAGATATGCAAGTTAAAAAGCTATTTTTATACAACGGTTGTGGCACCAACTTATAATGTGGGACAAGCACTGACAGTGGAGTATATTTTCTGTTGGAGGGTTGCGTCGACTGTCAGCAGACTGCTATATTCACTAAAATAATGGGTACAAATGTCAGTTGATGTGTATAGTTTTAGTGTTGTTTAGTGAAGTAGCCGCCCCGTATGCCACTTGTGTATGTGGTGACTGGGTAGCAGCATTTTGACCACGTGAGTGTCGTGATTGGCACTGCCGAATCCTTGTTTGACGACCATGGCGTCTTATCGGTCGATGACTTGTACCTTGCCCACAGTGTTTAATGAATATAGCTGCGACTGTCGACCATGTGGAGGAGAAGTGTTTGTAGCCCCAAAGGCATTTTCATCTTGTAATAATATTATAACCAACCAAGTTGACAAAATGAATAAATATGATGCTTTGATACTCGCCTCTGTTTGCTCATTAGGAAATACAAATACAGTAGAACCCCGCCTAACGGACACCCCGCGCAAGCGGACACCCCGTGTAAGCGGTCACTTTTGCTCGGAACGGAAATTTACCCCTCTCTTAGATGTTTAATTCAACCCCGTGTAAGCGGACACCTCGCGTAAACGGACACCCCGCGTAAGCGGACAGTGATTTCGGTACAAAAAGGCCTAAAAACCCCATGTAAGTGGACACTTCCGACGGACAACCTACCAAAAATTGATTAATCTGTGTTTTTATAAGCGTGTCTCAGTATATTTAATAGAAAATACATTTATAATTCAAAGTTGGATAACTTCAGATCCAATTAAGATATTGCAAAATGGATTTCAGATTTACCATCCCCTGTCTCCCCTACATATCGGTATATAACACTTCAATATTGGTCCGGGAGAAACTTGAAAACCCCGCGTAAGCGGACACCCCGCGTAAGCGGACACCCCGCGTAAGCGGACACTTTAGCCCGGAACGGAGGGTGTCCGCTTACGCGGGGTTTTACTGTGTATACCAAGTATTCAGTTCGAACCTTACTGGGTCTACCTGATTATAGCTTCCCCGTTTCTTAAGATATTGGTCACATGAAATACGCTCTTACATAGTTAACCTCACATAGTTTTGTAAATTTGGCCATTTAAGTCTCGACAAAGGCGCCACTGTAGCAACAGATATAATTACCATTCGATGATCCAATGCAAATAACCTGTGATTAGAGAGGACTGCAAAACCTTGGCATTGTGCAACGATTAAAGCTGAAATGTACGTTTCAGGGAGACTTTGAATTATGGTTCTATTTTTATTTTAAGTAATTAAGAAAAATTAGGGACTTTCCTTCACTGTGTAGTCAAATTATCTGAGACTCCCAGAGGGTACAATGATCAAATCTAACACCAGCCACCTTATTTGAAAATTTTAAATATGATATAAAATCTATAATCTATACACCATGCATTGCAATTTTGAAGTACATGTACCCTTCTCAGTTTCTGGAACACTTTGAATTGAACCTTAAGGTATATCGGCTCACACTAAGCCACGAGAATAGGTAATAATGTTGACAAATGAAAGGACATTGGTTATTATGGTAGAGAGTAAAATAATTCCTGTAAACGTAATAATCCGGATACGAACACGGGACCCGGACGATTACAGCGAGGTGTTTATAATAAATACGGAACTCGACGTAGACGTCTCGTTCCGTATTTACTGTCAATTCTATCTCGTTTTTTTACCTTTTACAGCATGGTCAGGACGTTCCATATAACTATTTGCTTAGCAGAGGTTAATAATTGTAAGATATATATGTGCATCGGTATTTAATAATTACGTCACTGACGGGAGAAGGTATATGGTAAACATAGTAGTCTCTGTATGCTTAATGGTAGGCGTGGAATGGTGTTGAATGAGGACGGTGAGTCCACGACCACACATGGTACTGTAGTAGACTGCAGTTGGGACACAATTTATGCTTAGTAGAGCTGAGGACACCATACATGATTTTGATGTAAAGTGTGTTATTGTAATGTAATCAGAAGACTGGCAGATTATGCTGGAGCTGTATATTCCTGTTTGTGCATACAAGATTGATGCCTGGCTGAACACTGAGAGCATGCTGTTCTATATTTAGACCTCCATCCATGGAGTTGTCCCATTAGCTTGGCATACTGTTGTTGCGGTAGTTGATGTGAATCTAGTGGGCCAAGACCACCCTTCATGGGTCACGGTGAGTAATAAGACCATGTAAACAAAGAGGAGTCTGGAGTACTCAGTTATAAATACATCTAGGCCTATAGGCTATACATACATGTACTACATCTCTCCCTATCTTCAATATAAACCATTCCATGGTGTATGAAACACAATTTTTTTTAAAGTATTCAAAAAGATAATGACATTATAAGATAGAAACAAATGAGCACCTATATCACCTACAGACATTACAGAGGACACATATAAAAACTATTTGGATAGAAAATCTTTAGATGACTTATATGTATGCCTGTTGTGACTTGGTAATAGATTCTTTTGAGGTGAGAGTGCTACCTTCTGATGACTGGGACTAGCTGGTACCTATACAGCCATAGGAGTTGTTACTATAGTATTAGCCAGTCTTAACATCTATACTACTGTGCTGCTACCTATCTGTAAATATGACAACACTGCCACCTAGTGAATAAACCAGCCATATACACAACACTCATGGCCTCACACAGACATTATTAGATGGTGGCAGCGGTGGGATTTTCTCAAAAGACAGCTCATCTATACACCCACAGACCTTTCAGGACTTATATGAGCAACTCTGGCACATAGGAAACCAGGAATGAGTTGGTCAAACAGAACAGAGCAGTCACAATCAGGATAGCTTGGGTTCAGCTCAACTAGGCCATGGAGAACAAGGAAAGCAGGGACCACATGGCATAAAACCACTATTTCTAACATAAGTACACCTATTTACACCCTTTATTATAAACCTGTGCCAGTATGTTACTCAAATACCAACCTCTGCTAGGGCATTGGTATTAAATATATACCAGCAGAGTATGGTAGTATAAAATGATGTACGACCCTACTTTCAAAACACATTCTGATTGGCTGAAAAAAATCACACTGACCTACTTATGACATACTGACAGTTACTTGCAGCACTCTGCTACTTTATGTGTTCAGAGCAGAACTTAATAACAATATGACAGCAACCAAACTTGAGATAAATACCAACCTTAAAAACACCAAAGAGGAAATGACAACAATTATAGTCTGTTTCTCCCCAATCAGAGCAAGGGATGTGATCATAGAAATAAGAAAATGCTAAAATACTTACAGGGTTACCAAAGAGACTACATCAACCCAGATGAAGAACCGGAAGTAAGAAAAGCGAAAATGAAAGCTAGGTTGATGGTAAACTACTGTAATAAGCAAGGACTTACCACAAAACTCAAGGGAGATCAATTTGCCATAAACAATACCTGGTATAGTGCCCAAAAAATGGAGCTCATACCCAAAGAGTATATTCCCCAAACCTGGCTAACCGAAAAAAATCCAAGACCATGGCCCTTTAATTGGACAACTCCCAATACCAGCTCTACACTACAACTGCAATAGAATAAATATCCCACCTCAGCTGTATGGGAAGCAGCAGCAGCAGTAACACCTACAGAAACCCTTGAGAAAAAAGAGACTGAAAACCTGATGGAAATGCAAGAAAACAAAGTAGAAATAAATCAAGTAACAACTCCACCACCAACGCACCAACTAAATACATGGATAGACGAATACCCACCACTAACAAGTAAGACAGATGATGTACAAACAACTGAAAAGGCCAAGATAGTGGATGTATCTGAAGAAAATGCAAGTTCGGCAAGCAAAGAAATAGATGAGGAAGAGAAGATCATCAAAGGGCACAAAATAACTGAAGCAGAATTATTGTTCAAAGGTCCCCAGAGTTTTCTTAGTAACTTCTATAATGTAACCATTAAACTTGATGGCATTACATATAACAGCAGTGAGCATGCATACCAAACAGCAAGGTGCAAGATAAGTGATAGACCGGATTTGGTGCCAGAAATAACTAAAGCCAGAACAGGGTATGCTGCAAAAAAGATCGGTGACGAATGCAAACTGACAGAGAAATGGATGAAGAAGAAAGAAGACATCATGAAAACCGTTGTCAATGCGAAATTCAGACAAAATAAGGAACTGCAGACAAAATTGCTAGAAACTCACCCAAAAAGATTAATAGAGGCAACAAAGGATAACTTTTGGGGGGAGGGGCGGATATTGAAGACAAAATTTACCCTTTGGGTAAATTTTATGGTAAAAACAAACTAGGAGAATTGCATATGGCAGTAAGGTTTGATTTGAGAAGAGAAAAACTAACAAAAAAATAATGAAGTATGAACACAAATGGCCTGCCATACCACACCCGGTGGTCATATGACCGCGGAACGCGTACCGCAGCCTGAACAATAGTGAGAAGTCGGACTGGTAGTGGCCGCTATTTTACAGTCTATAGAGCACAGGAACTATATCACTACAATCATGCAGAACCCTAATATTAATTATCTAGTAATAGGAGACTCAAGACTCAGGTACATGGATTACTTCCTAACACAATGGAGAATACGTGATTTTGAAACTGAATACATCTCCGGAGCTAACATCGCAAGAGTAGCAAAAAAGACAGTGAACCTGGCGAGAGTGAAGAAACATCAAGGGGATGAGTACAAAGCTGTATATTTCCTGACAGGAATCAATAATCTTACAACTCTAGACCCGGAAACTAGCACACGAAAATGATGATGACGCTACCAATGAAGTGACCGATCAATTAACCGATGCTAAATTGGCCATCAAGGCAATGACCCTCTATACTTATCATCGATTATATGATGGAGTGCATCCCACCCAGGAGGTAGCGAGTTGTCTTGCTAGGATATTATCACATGGCATGGATAAGAATAAACAAACAGGGAAACACCAATAAACTGGAGTCTGGCCCTATATTGATGGCGAGTCATATCACTGCCTTATGGACTGATTAAACGTGTCATATGACCGTAAGATTCGTATTAACAATATAAGAATATGTTAATACAAGTAAATACTGTGTCATGTTAATATTGACAAGTGCAATGGTATTATCGTAATGAGTATACACCTGATAGAAATTACTAAGTTAGGATGAAAATAATTGAAGTAACAGTAGTAAAATACCCAATGTATTGTGATATTAGTACTATGTTAACCCTTTGGCGCCTTAAGGCATCATTTTCTAAGACTTGCAAAATCATAGATTATGTGTAATAACTTTGTATATAATTGATCAATAATGATGAAATATTCACAGGATGTTGGTATAACATTGGCCTTACGATTTTGAAATACTCATAAAATAATATTAAAGACCACATGTTTTATCACGTGATCAAAAGTGAAATTATCATAATTGGCCTGAAAAGACCCCGTCCCCTGCCGGTATGTACTAACACCCTACCCGGCCTTACAGACATTGCTTTGTCAGAGGTGCCTGGTGTGAAAGGGTTAAAACAACTCACAAACTCACTAAATTGTAACATGCTTGGTGTTATAAGAACACTAAAGCTTCTCCTGCCGACTGATAAATCAGCTGGATGTGTTATGCACCTGTATCGCACTCTCGTATTGTTTGCATTGTTTCTGGTGGAGGATAGTATACTTTGGTTTCTTAAGTACAATATAAATGACACCATTTCAATATATATCGCCTGATGAATTTGAACGAACGAAAGGAGAGAGATTCATAGTTGCTAATGTACACAGTTTGTATGCAAAAATAAAACAGGTGGAATCTGTATTCTCTGCAGCTACTTACATTGTCGTAACTGAGACCTGGCTTAAAGATAAGCATCCTGACAGTATATTAAAGATTAGAAATATGAACATCTTTAGAAATGATAGGAATTATGGGGCTGAAAAAATAGTAGGAGGGGTTGCACTTTATTATCATGAAGACAAAAATAATTATATAACGAAAATCACAGAACATTGTTGGTCAACTCCCAAGTTTGAGATATTAACTTGCACGGAGACAGTACCTTTACGCCATAAAAAATTATTAATAAGTGTTTACAGACCACCCCACAATGATGTTACTAGTTGTTACAATGTATTAAACTTAATATTGAATGATTCACAATTCAAAAATATGGAAAAATGGGTCTATTTTAATGTTAATGCAAAAGTTACTCCCAGTAATAAGATGAAAATAGTTAAACAATTCCTATTGAAAAATAACTTAGTTCAATTAAAAACTAAAGAAACCTTCTTTCACAATAAGGGTAGCAGTACTATAGACCACATTTATACAGATGCAAAACATGTAATGGAATCAGGCAACCTCAATTTCTATATATCCGATCATGTCCCAATTTATACGATACGCAAATGTACTAGAACAAAAATAAGTAAAATCAAAGGGAAGGGACGAAATTTTAACAAAATAGATCAAGAAACTTTTAAAATGCATATGCAGAGCTTTGATGTTCCATATGAAACTGAAGCAAATGGGGCAGTTTACAAAAAACTAGTAGAACATCTAAACACTTACCTTGATGACAACTGTCCTGTTAGAGAATTTGAAATTACTGTAAAGGATAATCTTGAATTGCCAAAATTTATTAAGACTAAAATCAACAAAAGAAAGACTTTGTTATGTAACCTTCGCAAAACAAACCCTCCAGATAAAGCAAAATTGAAAGAGATAAGAATACTGCGTAAAGAAATAAACACATTAATTAGGAGACATGCGGCATCGGAGGTAGAAAAGAAGCTAAGAGGGAATGAAAAAATCCTAAGAGGTTTTGGAGGGAACTTAACAAAATCTGGGGCAAAGACACAAAACAAATAGTTAACCATGAACAATTAAATAACTGCAAAAAATTAAACGAGTTGAATAACTATTTTGTTAACATTGGAAAAGAATTGGCTGAGAAAGTGGAAACAGGAAATATTAGATACGGTAATAAAGTAAATCTGTAGGTATTAATTATTGCAATGCTAAAACCCTAAAAAATGCCTGTTATATTAACCCTTTGGCACCGGGTGATGCCTTAAGGCATCGCCGCACGTGGCCGCATGATGCCTTAAGGCATCGCCGTGTGTGGCCGGGTGATGCCTTAAGGCATCATTTTCTAAGACTTACAGAATCATAGTTTATATATAATAACTTTGTAAATAATTCATAAATGATGCTGAATTTTTCACAGAATGTTGGTATAAAATTATGCTTACGATTTTGAAATATTCATAAAATAATATTAAAGATCACGTGTTTTATCACGTGATGAAACAATAAAATTATCAAATTGGCTTGAAAAGACCCGTCCCCTGGCGGTATATACTAGCACCATACCCGGCCTTACAGACATTGCTTTGTCAGAGGGGCCCAGCATGAAAGGGTTAAGGAACATTATCGATGGCACTATAGATAACTCCAAATTCCCTGAAGATCTAGCAATGGCAGTAGTTACGCCTCTGCCAAAGGATGGAAACCTTAATGATAAAGGTAATTGGCGACCTATCTCCATCATACCGACTGTAGCCAAGATTGTGGAAAAAGTAATCCATTCGCAACCAATGCATCATATAGAAGAAAATAACCTTATAGATCAAAATCAATATGGATTCAAAACAGATTCACTGCCCAAGCAATTTTTAAATTAGTAAATATGTTATTTTATAACCTAGATAATAGAAATCATACGTTAATAGCTTTTATAGATCTAAAAAAGGCTTTCGACAGTGTAAATCATAAAATTCTTTTAAATTTGTTAAAGGAGTTAAATTTTCACAATAGAACCATTGACCTATTTAGATTGTATTTATCATGTAGAAGGCATAAGGTAAAAGCCAGTAATATGTTATCAGATATTTTACACATAGAATATGGAGTACCCCAAGGGTCCGTAATTGGCCCAGTACTATTCATCTTGTATGTTAATCAGGTTTTCGGTATCTTTCGGCACTGTGAAACAATAATGTACGCTGACGATATGGTCATGATAGTTACAGGCAATAATCATGAGACAAAGAAAAACCTAATGCAAGAAGATCTGAACCTACTTACAGAATGGCTTAAAACTAGGAAACTTACTGTAAATACTAGGAAATCTAAGATAATGTGGATAAATAGTGCTAATAATAGAATAGATGAAAATATATCATGTGAAATCTCAGGAGAAAAGTTAGATGTGGTAACATGTTATAACTATTTAGGAATTGATATTGACAAAGACTTACGTTTTGATAAGTATACAAACAGGATAATTGCTGCTGCAAGATAAAAAATGAATTGATTACGCTACATCAGATACTTATTACCTAAAGAAACATCTATTAGAATAGTAAAACAAATGATCCTATCAAAAATGGAGTCTGGTGATGTTATACATGTCTCTCTAACGAAAAAGAAACAAAATGACTTACAAGTAATGTTGAATCAATGTTTAAGAGTAGCGGTAGGAATAAGGAGAGTGCGAGATATTTCAATACATGAATTGAATTCGGAATGTAAGATTAATTCATTACTCATACGATGGGGACAACATCTTCTAAGCATTATCCACAGATGGAGTAAGGTAAATGACAATTTAGTTGTGAGCAATGCAAGAACTAGGCAAGATAAAAAATTTATGCTTAGAATAAAAAGACCTTGCACCGAAAAATATAAGGGATCACCCTTGTATATAGGCATGCTCCTGTGGAATCAATTACTCTGTGAGGTACAGAAAATTGAAACAACTAGATACTTTAAGCAAATTATCAAAAAACTAAATTATCTGAACTACAATGTGTGAGTAATTTTTGATGGCCGATTGTCGTATTAGGACCCCTCCTATTCATATATTACATTAATGATGTGTGCGAGCTCTTTGAAGGAGTGGAATTTTCTTTATATGCTGATGACATTGTCATATATGCATCTGGCCCTGATCCTGAACTTAAACAGCAAACTCTGCAGCAAAATATGGACCGGTTTATGGAATGGTCAGAGACAAACTTACTCACGGTAAATAAGAAGAAGACTAAGATTTGTTGGTTTGGGTCACCTGTGAAACTTAAAAACAATATGCAAAACATCAGAGTATATGCGAATCTCTTCAAACTGGATAGGGTATATAATTACCCTTATCTGGATATAGAAATCGACTCATCCTTAAGTCGATGGTGCTTACATGGACCCAGCTTAGTGGCCTATTCCACCAAGGAGGCACAAGCCCAGGCCGGGCCCCTTGTGGTCGCCTATTGGCGATCGGCGGCAAGAGCCGGCCCAAACCTCCCGCCGGCGGCGATAATCTGCTTGGTGGAACAGCTCATGAGAGCTCACAGGCCCCTCACGGCTGGACCCTGCCGGCCACCGTGCCTCCAAAACCCCGTAGCCGGGCAGTATCGGCTGACCTGTTGGTGGCCGCCGGCCGCCGGCCTGGGACAATTCTCGTGCAATAGCCAATTTTGGAGGTGTTCCACCAAAATATAGTGATAACCACAGAGAAGGCCGGGCGGGCGGCCAGGTATTATGAGCGCAACGTCCCCCGCAAGCCCTGGCAGGGGAAAACCGATTCATTTGATTTTAAGCCACCGGCAGGCTGGCCGGCGTGTCAAGAGCTACGCCGAAAGAAGCACAGCCGCGGGCTCTGCCGGGACCCGCGGCGAGGGAAAGCCGACAACACTGTGTGGCCGACACCGGCGATACCCGAAGCCGCGAACGGACATCGAAAATTCCGACACTTTCGGCAGAATTCTAGCACCATAGCGTGCCATACACACTCATAACATCAATCCTTATCTTTATTTACCTTCATTGTTTGATTTAACGTCAAATTCCGCGGTTATTTCTCGTTTTCTGACCGTTCCCGACTCACGGACACGCTGCTGCACTCGATACACGACTTTCGCGGGTTCAGAGCGTCGTAGTGTATTGCCGCACGCCGCGCCGCCTATCGGATCGATAGAGAACTGCTGGATTGCGCGTTAGTGCCGCCAACGTCCACCAGACGGCAATAGCAAACCCACCCGGGTGTAACGCCGCGCCGGGTCCGGCCGGCTCTACGGGCGCTCGCCGGGCGCCTTGTGTACGCCTGTTGGTCGCCTTGTGGGGCTTTGGTGGAACAGCTCCTAGAATTTAGGGGTTTGTGGGCGGCCGGCCGGCTGGCCCCGGCGGCAAATGCCGGCTGGAAGGCAAAAACCCGCCTGCTGAGGGCCTTTTTGGTGGAATAGGCCTCTTACATTGGTTTCTGAATTTGAGGGAATGCTTAAATGCTGCTACTGAGTCCATTTTCTATTGGTCACTTCCCATCCTATCCAAGAGTTTAACTTCCCTATACATCGGCGATTTCGTATATATCTCATAGTTTTGTGTAAATGACTTCTAAATCTCACCTTGATGCTATGCTTTCCACTTACACGAGTATCTAAACACACTCTATCTTTGGATAGTTTAAACATAATCTTTGCTAACTGGACCTCTCGTTGAGCGTTCAAGCGATCCCCCCAATCAGGTAATGAAGATCAGGGCCCTGTTTAATAAGCAGCGGAAGGTTCGTTAAAAGCGGTTCGTTCATTAATAGTGTGAGCATCCGTTGCATAGGCAAATAGGTTTTATGAGGTCTTTCACTTCGCGAGTGAGTGGGAGGAAATGGTGGTAATAGGATCTGCCGCTCGGCTATACCTCCGCTATTTGGGCGGAAAAACTCCCGCTATGTACGAGAGGGTCGACCCTCTTGTACCTCCCCAAATAGCAGTATAAATATGTCTTTTTGGCTCAGTAATTGCTTATATATGTAGGAAAATAGTTGGTGCAATTATAGCAAAAACGTCTGCCAATCCCAATGCAAAAATCTTCTCAAACAATAACAAATATGGTTGGAAACTTTACTTCAAATGCTTTTCATAAATATTAGATATCAATACTTCCCTAATTTGAAAATAGAACCCTAATTTGTTAAATGTAGATATTTATCCACAGCATAAACTGAAAACATTCGGCGATCGTTTTGGGCGATAATACCAGTGCACCGTAGTGGGGTTTATATTATGTCCCTTAATTAGTCTGTTAGGTAGCTAGTTCATTATCTTAGACTCTTAGTTGCTATCCTTAAGTATGTATTATTTCATGATCAAGCTACTTCGCTGGCATGGTCACAGGGACACGATGACCTCAGATCCCTGTGACCGGAGAGGAGGAAAGATGAACAATTCAAATAAAGTTATTAGTTTTAATCTCCTGAGAGCAATCCGTGCGTTACATTAACATGTGGTACAGTGATTCAACGAGATATACATGCTACATCTGAAGTGATGATACAAACCAGTAAGGTAAACTGCAGAATTAGATGTCCATAAATGTCCAACATTAATTTCACATGATAATCGATCATAAGCTTAGTCTTAGTTGTTCACTCATAGTTCCTATTACTCCAAAGCATTCAAGTTCATGGTGCACGATGTCCTGTGCTCAGATCAAGTCCTGTTCATCTGCTCTGTGTACTCTCCACTGAGAGTTAGTTACCCACACGATAGGGTGAATCCTCCAGCGCCTAATCCCAAACCTTACTCCAGCGGGAGCAGGTTTGCTCAGCTCTTCCAGATCTTACTCCTCGTGCCGCAGCGGAGGTGTACTCCTCAGCTGCTTACATCAACAAGTCACGTGACCATTCACTTCCTTATACAGGCGATCGCTCTAGGAGCGATCTTACTGACTATACCATAAACCTTTAGGAATCGTAACATAATCTCGGACAAGCACGTAGTGCACCAGTGCAGTCAAGTGACAGGCCTTTGTTATGACCCTGCCCTCTTGTGGTTATAATGCACGGAACCAGCCACGTTGAAACACTCTCCGAACATAGATATTGTAGCCCAGTATAGGATTTTAAAGTAACACAAAATATCTACTGGGAGAGTAATATTGCCCGAACAACTTACGAATACCCAAATGTAACGAACGAACGAGAGTTCTGAATAGCGAGAGGGGTTATGAAACGCAGAATTAACAAGCACATTGTTCATCTCGCTATCCCTGTGTGCGACCGCTTCCGGTTTTTCCCCTATCATCACTCAACAGATTGCTGCCATGCTTGTGCATCTAGTACTTAAAAAGATTAAAGTTTGTATCATCAATCCACAACTTCTCAGCTTCTTCCCATTTGTAACATGTTGTCAGAGAGTGTGGAAAAGTGAGCCTACACAACAAATGAAAGTGAGTTAGGAGGACAAGACATCCTGAATTGTGTGCAAAACAATAACTGAACTGTGAGTAAGACTTACATCAGTCATCACTCTTGACATCAGTAATCAGTTCTGTTAGTAATAATAACACAAAAGTCATGGGAAAGTCAGAGCCCCCATCAAATCTGAGTCTGGAGGGTAATGTAAGCGAAAACTGTTGAAAGTGGATCCAAAAGTTCACAAATCATCTGGAAGCAAAAGAATGGCTGGATAAACCTGATGAAACCAAGGAGCTGTTTCAAAAGTTGGGAGGGTGCTAAACGAGTGTACTCATCACCAAAGCGAGAGCTAACAATGGCACATAGAGGCGTCGCTGTCGAGGTGGAGGTGCTGCTCACTATTGGGTATTGGTAGCGGTTTTGCTGCCGCTTTGATTCAAAGTGACGCTCGCTGTTGCGGCCTTTGGAAAAAGCTCCCTGATCCTTACCTCAGTTGAAACCAGGAGACACTGTACGAGTCCAGTTTGGACGTGAGTGGAAACCAGGTATTGTGCTGTCTAAACATGAAACACCAAGGTTGTATATTGTGAACACTGACGACGGTGGTGTATACCGTCGTAATCGGAAGTGGATCAACAAAATGTCCGAGCCATCCCCACTCATCAGACAGGAGGAACCACAATATGACACTGACCACCAGTCAGTGTTACCCCAACCAAGGCCAGCAGCTCAAACTCGGACAGAGCCTAATGTTGCTACACAACCCACTGGTCCAGCAGTGATGCCAGTGCCAGCAGCTGCCACTCCACCTAGGCAGTCACCCATACATCTGGCTGCTCCACCAGATCAGCAGTCGCCAGTTGCCAGGACGCTACCAAGACGTCCACTGTCCAGCAGAAGCTAGAAAAAGCTAGACAAAACCAAAGATTACTAGTCAGGGACTCATATATGTCTACATGTGACTTTAAAGACTGGTAGTTCATATATAATATAAAGGCTATGTCAAATAGCAGCCCCATACGAATTCGGACCCTCAAAGACGGCCTCATATGATATGGCATGATAGTTGGTACCACCAACATTGAATGCCATGTTCATTTCATTTGTGAATGACTGGTCCCAGATCTCGCTCATGTGGTATTTGCACTGAAAGTTGTCAGTGAGATGAGTAAAGGCGTCACTAACCAGCTAACTATCATGCCAAAAGAAGTTGAATATGTAGAATTCTTCAAGAAAGATTTAATGAAAAGAACAACCAACCAGCAGCAGAAGCTTCAATCAAAGGAAAACCCAGACACCCTCAAAATTGCCATGCAAATGGTGTAGAGCAAAGCCTTCACATCCATGAAAATACTGCAGGGTCAGTATAACCACCTGTAACATATGCAGCAAAGAGGGACACTATGCTTCTGTATGCCTCTCCAACAGATCTGTCAAAGAGGTTGACAATGATGACATAGACGATGTCATCATTGTAGAAGTTCTCCATGTTTCCTCAGCTTCACCTGTATTTTGGACGGCTGACCTACATGTCAACAAGCAACCTACCACCTCGAAGCTGGGCAGTGGAGCAGCAGTGACGATAATCACATAGTCAATGCAGTGGTTCAAAAAGTCACCCTCTCTACCAACTTTATTTCGCTTCTGTGGTGCTGGTAACATTAGCCTAACTGAGCATGTCATAGGCCACATCCCCAAAGCCAAGCTTGAGATTGCTGTCAGGGTAACATAAAAGAACATGCGGTGACTGAAGCACAATCTTTGAAGTAAAAAGGCCTGTGAAGCTCTGATGTCACTCAAACCTTCAGGAAGTGTTTACAAAGTTGAAGGGACACCAGACGTCAAAGGAGAGCATCCTAAACTTTTCAAATGGTTGGGGTGCTTGAAAACCTCCTATTGCATAGCTCTACATAACGATGCAATCATGGGGAGACTAGACACCTCATAACAAGTAGTTATTCTTGGAAAACTATCCCATGGCAACAGTCAGCAAAAACCTTCTGCAACTGAATTCTCAAAGTTGTCTCCAGATTCTGGCAGATTCCACTTGATGAAGAGTCCAAATCATGCACAACATTCATAGCGTTGTCACTTCAACTGCCTTTCAATTGGGCTATATTCAGCATCGGAAATATTCTAGCGATTGATGATCGATATAATAGTTCAGAAAGAAGGGGTCATATGTCACATGGATGACATCTTGGTCTATGGTAAAGACCAAGGGCCTGTTTTTCAGACAGCGACGTCTTTATTTGTAGTGATCACAAAAGAGTGACCAGTTGGGTGACCAAACCAGTGATCATGACCAAAAAGTGTTCCTCAGACCCGGTCACTGTTCAGCTGTTATGATCACTGTTGGTCCAAGGCCCATTCAAAAACAAAAGCATGTGTCACATGTATATCACTCAACAGAAAATTGTGAAATTTGGCAATTAGATAAAACAGATATAGATAATTCATCGCAGTAAATATTGTTTCATTTGATACAGTGGAAGTGTATAAAATGAAATATGCCACCATTTGGGCTAAATGGTCACCAACTGGTCACAACTCTGGAACCCAAAACAGTGACCACAACAGTTTACCCCTCTAAATGGTTGCACATGTTATGACGACTTACCTCTGGAACCCATAGGTCTCCAAACGGTCACTAACTGATCACTATAGGAAATGGTCACGACTAAAAAACAGGCCCCAGGATGAACATGATGATCGACTCAATAGAGTACTCCAGATGCTACAAGATGCAGGGCTCACACTCAATGACAAGGTAAATTCTTTAAACCTAGGATAATATTTCTGGGTCAAATCATCACCTCAACAGAGATTGAAGTGGACCCTTAAAGACAAAGGTGATCAGAGAGTTCCCACAGCCCAAAAACCTGACAGAGCAACAATCCTTTAATGGGATGGTCAACCAAATGGCCATCCCAGTGTTGATCAATCACAATGGGCCTCTGTGTCAAGAAAGACATAGAATGGGTATGGGTACTTATCAGCCCTATCAGACACTGGCTCATTACCACCCAAAATGCAAGATGATTGTTGCAAGTCAGTATGGGCTCAGAGCAGTGCTACTGCAAATGAATGACCAGGACAACAGACGTCCAATTTACTATATATCGTTATCTCTCACCGAAACTGAAAAGAGGTATGCAGTAATTGAGCTCACACGCTCAAAGTCCTGAAGTCAATACTAAGTATCCATAGCATCCCATACTTGGTGATGCCAGACAATGGGCCACAATTCACATCAGAGCACTTCCGGAATTGTGTTTGGAAATTCAAACATGTGTCAATGTCACCGAAGTACCCCCAATCAAACGGGGAGGCAGAATGGGCAGTCCAAACCACTAAAAACATCTTGTGCAATAACACTCATGAATAGGGACTTAAGATTAAAGGCTGAATTCCATTGAGGCGATTTTACTCCCTATTTGCTACTGCCTTTGCATCAGCCACCAAAACTGGCATGTGTCTGACCTATGTCTGGAGCCCTGACGCACCAATGGAATCAGGTGTTGTGCCAGTGGAATATGATGACATAGGACTGGTGGGCGTTGGGACTGAGCACTAGGGTGCATCGGGAGCCTCACTGGATGAGCTCAAGATGTGCCCCAGCTGCATGCGCTGTGACTGGAGCAGCTCTGGGGTATATTTGGGGTGTGTTGTCACCTAATCTTCGGGGTCACTGGAGTACATCTGGGGTTCATCAGATGGGTCATTATTCCACCTCTCATCCACTGCCACGATTTATGAGCCAATTTGCACCCTCCTACAAAGTATCCCATTCCCTTGTGCACCTGGTTTGAGTGCCGACATGCACCAGACAAAGTCTGGAAATTCTAACTTTCAACCTCTTCCAGTCGCAGCTGGACCAGTACATAGTAGCTAGAACTGAGTGACTCACTCACTCACCAGTCCTCACTCACTAGTACTAACTCACCAGTACTCACACACCAGTCCTCACTAACCAGTACTCACTCACCAGTCCTCACTCACTAGTCCTCACTCACCAGTACTAATTCATCAGTACTAACTCACCAGTACTCACTCACCAGTACTAACTCACAAGTACTCACTCACCAGTGCTCACGCACCAGTCCTCACACACCATTATTCACCCATACTGACACAGCAGTCCTCAATCGCCAGTACCTAGTTGCCAGCACTGAATTACCAGTACTCATGTGTGAGTCTTTTGTTTTAGAGCTTCAGATTCTTTGTATGTTCTTAAATTTCTTTTAATCAATGAACATGATCGTCAAGTTTGGTGTATCTGTACTCGCTGACACTGCCAACTTCTGCGTCTTGACTCAACAGGTAGCCCAGTGTCTAATTGTTGGTTATATATGTTACTCAATACCATATGTAGGGTGGTGAAGGGCCTGATATGTGACCTCTGACCCTGTGCCAGTGTGGGAAAACAACCCTCGACAAGTAGTCTTGCAAAAGTCCTATCATCTAAATTGTGTTTTGTCTGTGTCACTCAGGAAGGGTGACTTAGTATGTGTCACTCAGAAAGGGTGACTTAGTATGTGTCACTCAGGAAGGGTGACTTAGTATGTGTCACTCAGGAAGGGTCACTTAGTATGTGTTATCAGAAAGGGTGACTTAGTGTCACTTAGGATGGGTGACATAATGTATGTCACTCAGAAAGGGTGACTTAGTATGTGTCACTCAGGAAGGGTCACTGTGTATGTGTCACTCAAGAAGGGTAATGAGTGACCCTCTCTGACACTTTCTGACTGAGTGCAAGTCTACTTGTCCTGGGATAGGAGATGTACGGGTAATGTCTAGATGGCGGGGAATGTCTAGGTAACAAAGTGCTCAGTCAGGTCTACTTTTAGCAGTCACCCATTCAGTTTCCAATTTAACATGATTGGAGAGTTTCAGGGGTATGACTGCAGCATGACTGGCTTTTAGCGTGGCTAAATTCGACAGCCAACACTAGAGCAAGTCTGGAGTGTGTCTCATACAGTGACAATGGAACACCAGTGGATGAAAACACCAGTCTATTGTCCCGATGCCCACCATCCTAGAAATAATGATGACTGGAGGGCATCGGAACTATGGAGCAGATGTGAACAGGCACTGTCCAGACTAGCTGCAGAGAGGCATCAGCCACAAATTTTATGTGGCATCGCTGATGTAAGTCAGTTTGTCTCAAGTATCAACTCAGGTCAAACTCCAGTTTCCTATATGGGGTGAAATCGGCGTCATGAAATACAGCCTTTACTCTACCATCACTGCCCAAAAACATCAAAACAACTCCACAACATCACCAAGGCTTGAATGCAGAAGTACAAGGAAAAGAAAAGGAAAACAAAGAGAAGATGCACCATGCAATTACAACAACTGTCACTGCACTGTCACCCTAACAGCACTTAATTCTGGAGATAAATATGGGTTTGAATGTGAATAAAAAAACCCTTTCGGTCTTGATACAGTCTCCGCGTTCCTGGTGGGGTGTGGGGGGCTGACATCGTTAATCGAAAAATTCGATCGCACGTCATTGAAATAAATATGGGTTTGAGACCAAGAACAATTTGGATCTATTGCAAACAGGTTGACGAGTCTCAAATTGTACCAGATCAGGACAGAGACTGGATCGTCCATACATTCAATGTAAGGCACTGTTCTTCCATACAATGGTGATCATGCTGCTCGGGCAGAACATAATTTACAAATCAGCGAGGTAGTGGATATATTTTCTCGTTATACATAAGGAGTTACATTATGATTAATAGACAGAGTATATATATAAGGTTTGAGTATCCATGGATAAACAGATGAGGTATGATGGACAATGGCTACGGCAGTCAAACTTACAATTGTCTTATGTGTTTTGTGGCCTGGCTGTTACTTGGCCGGTTAGAACTATCAAGTCTATTTAACAGACAGTTTATTGCATAGAACATGCTAAACATTATGTTTTAATCTGATTTGCTTTACCATCCTCTAAACATGCTTTTTAAAGACATTTTTGGAGTTGATCATCTGCATCTTTTGGTCCAGTTTGTTCCAGTTTTGTGCTGCTACATAGAGGGGTGACTTTCTGTACTTTTCACTCTGAGGTTTGGGCATTGTGATGTTGTCTTTGACTGATGATCGGGTATTTGGTTTATTTTGATTGTCATTGGTGAGTATGAGACCAGTGCGGATTAACCCTTTCCTTACCCGACCTGGGCCCCGTTACATAAGGATCGTACGACCATCGTAAGATCACATAAAAAGTCCCACGATGGTCGTAGGGCCATTGTCGTTACATGGACCATCGTATCGTTGAGCAACGAGATTCGTACGATAAGATAAAATTTCAGGCCCCATTCTCGTTACATGATTGGTGACCTACATCGTCTAAATCGTCTTACATCGTCCTAAATTCTCGTAATGTAAGACATGTCTAGGGGGTGTCGTAGGCCTTGTACGATTTCGCTTGTACTCTAAGAGTTTATTGTGTTTTTATTCCGAATGGGTAGGTATAAGCGTCTTTTAAGAAACATGGCAGGTCGCGATATACTTGGACGTGCAATTAGACAGTTTCATCCTCGTACGAATCCAATCGATAGCTACGAGGACTGGTCCTTTATCAGACGATTTCGTTTGGATAAACAGACGGTGAAAGCCCTAGCTGCAGACTATGCACAATCTGAACATTGTTCAAGCCAACTCACTGGTCGTGGGGGATGTATTTCTGCCGAGGAAAGAGTAAGTAAATAATTTGTTAATATATAAGTACTATTTTTATTATCTATTTATTATCTAACAATTTTAAATGTTATTAGGATTGCACTTATGTCATTAGATAATTATCATATAGCATATTACATATTTATGAGTGGATCATGCCTATTTATACTATAATAATTGCTTTTTATATTTTTCAGTTCTGTCTTGGATTGAGGTATCTAGCTACAGGTGCAAACTTTAGCATTGTGGGAGATGCCCAAGGAGTATCAAAAGCTACAGTATCTCGATGTGTGAAAGATGTCGTGGATTATTTGCTCTCCATAAAAGAAGACTTTATTATATGGCCAAGAAGTATTGAGCAAAAGCAAGAAATCGCTGGTGATTTCTACGAGAAGTTCAACAATAAACCACTCTGTATAGGATGTGTGGATGGAACACACATTGCGGTAAAATCGCCTCCTGAGCTTCAGGCTAACTACATAAATCGCAAAGGATACAGTAGCCTAAACGTTATGGTAAGAAAAATATATTTTTGAAGACTTATATTAAAATCTAAGGTTAAAATATGTATGATAGCATTTTTATATAGACAAAATTATATGAAATATATTGATTTTATATCTATTTAATGTAGTTATAATAATCTAATCTTTATGATCTCTTCCTTAGATGATCGCTGATGCTAATAGGAAAATCACTGCTGTAAATGCACGTTTCCCGGGGAGTTGCCATGATACCCATGTATTCAAGAACTCAGACATATTCACATTAGGAGAATTGGCCAACTTCGGAGACTACTTCCTACTAGGAGATTCTGGGTAAATATATATATTTTTTTCTAAATGTATACTATAAATCCACAATAACCATTGACTGTGTTCAAACAATGATTTTATTGAACTTATTTTTTTTCACAACAGTATGCCCAAAACACAACTTAACTATGATATTTATAAATTAATTTTTTTGGCAATCTTTTCAAACATCCTTCTAGGTTAGAACAATAACCCTAACAGTGATTATTTACTTTTTATTTTCCTTTAAGATATCCCGTGATGGAGAACCTCATACCTCCTGTACTTAACCCACAAGATGATCAAACGCGCCGTTTCAACGAATGGCATATGCACACCCGAGCGATTGTTGAACAAACGTTTGGTTTGTTGAAACAACGTTTCAGGTAGGAAACATTAACAAAATATTAATCAATTTTTCATCAAGAAAATAAGGTTATACGTCTATATCCTTAGAAAAATAATAATGCACGCCAACAATAAAAATTTCTTTACTGAAATGCCTACCACTACATGTTTTAATTTGTTTATAGTGATATCATGCTTAACTACAGTTATGAAAAATAACATTAAAAATAATCTCAAATTTTTTAAAATTTTAGATGCCTTGATACAAGTGCTGGCTACCTAATTCACGACCCAAAAAAGGCATCACAAGTAATCGTTGCTTGTTGTGTATTACACAACATCTGCATTGATCGCAAACTGCCCCATCTAGAAGATGAAGTAGACGAAATGGAAAGGCCTCGTGCAAGAAATCGACAACAACCACCACCTAGAGTTAATGATGATCCTGTTGGCCGTGTAGCACATGCCAAACGTCAAAGATACATCACTGAACATTTCTAAATAACATTGTAACACTTAAAATAGGATAATCTCTGAAAAAACAAAATGTTTTTACCAACTAACTAAATACTCCAATAACTTAAATATTTTTCACTTTGGTCACATTCTTCTTTGATCTCTTGGATCTGCGTGATGGTGTCGGTGGGGGTGAAGAAGATCGCTTACTTTCCCCATCATCCTGTTCAGCGATAGAATCTTTCTCATCTTCATCTACTTCTGTATGATCCTCGATTTCTACAGTCTTGCATTCCTGGGGGATCACCTTGTACTGTTTTGTTGAGGTCATTGACTGCAAAACTAAAAGAAATAAAAGATATGTTATGATATTTATTAATTTAGTTGGCTGACTTGTGGTTCATAGTGAAAAAAAGTACGAAATTTGTGGATTATAATTCCCATTTTATTTATCTAAGATCTAACTACGATTTTTCTCATATATATTGTATATAGATTATGTGATTATATAAATATATATTTTGTTAATACCTGTCAGCATTTTATCCTGTACTTCGGCAATCTTTAGGGTGTTTGACCGTATCATCTTGAGCGTCTGTAAGGTCTCACGCTGCAATTCTCCCGAATTATTCTCCATCTTTTGAAGATTTTGTGTCACTGTATAAATATGATATAATATTATTTTTTTTATAGACTATTTGTTTTTGCAATAAACGCTGAGAAGGGTATGCAAAAATAAGTGTAGATGCTCTGGCGACAGGCTTACTGTGATATACATTGAGCTGATATATGATAAGCATTATATAGCCAATAAAAATATTTTTTTTATGTTAATAAAATATATATATTCACCTTCCATACTTGTAGTTGATACCGACTTTATGGTGTTTGTGATTTGCTGCTGGCATGTGGAGATCGTCAGGAGACAATCTGTCATAGCATCATTTTCAGGTGTTTTGATTTTCGGCATATCTAAATCTTTGTCCCATGGCAATGACAGATCTAAATAAAAAATTTAACCAAATAAATTCAATATATTTAGATGTATATAAAATATACAAAATTTTTTACTAAATTATGATTCAGGCGTCCAAGACGGCTATCGAGCAAATGACTGAATCTAGCTGGTGTGGAGAGAAAACCTAACACCCACAGGATCTACAGAAAATCTAATATGCTTCAATAGATTTATATTTTGAATCCTATATATATTTATAATATAGAAAGACATGGTTAGTGTGTCTGAATGGAATCTGTTCTAAGATATTTTGGTCAGAAATACTCACCGTATTCGAGGAATGAGGCGAGTATTTCAGAGAAAAAAATTAAGGTCTGAAATGAAATTAAATCATTACTACTGGGGTATAAACCTGAGACAATCGTGCACCATTATATAATAAAAAAATATATATGTACCATACACCTTGCATCCTTCCATGTATGGCAGAGAAGTATCTATGCTGAGGACGTTAGAGATTGGTTCAATAGTACCAATCTCATCATTAGATACAAAAGAGGCTTCACTCGGCGTTGCATCACGACTATGAACATCGACCTCCACCATAATCTGCGACGAGGAATGTGTAGCAGACGATTTTTTTTTTTCTGGGTATCTTAACCGAGGACGTCTCTTCATCATCATCCTTCGGAGGTACACTGACCATTGCAGACGGAATTTTTTTCCCTGAGGAGACATGCCTGACACTAGACTACCTCTGTAGGGCGAGCCTATGTTACAATTGTTGAGAAAATATATTCTTTTCCATCGTATTTAAAGTAGTCAGTCAATGTTTCCATGCTGATAACTATTAAACTATTTATTGACTACCACTATGAAGCCATTTTACATAATCTCTGAAAAGATTATAAAGATCCATCTTGAATTAGCTGAGATAAATGATATTTTAACAAAAATGGAAAATGATGCCTCAAGGCATCATTTGTGCTGGCTACGGGAGTGCCCTGAGGCATCATTTGCTCTAGCCACGGGAGTGCCTTGAGGCATCAATGGTAAGGAAAGGGTTAAGGATCACAGTATGCCTAACAGGAGCATCAGGCGTCGATCTTCTAAGTGATCCAAGGAAGCCATGTCAAGCAAGGCTAGGTTACTAATATTTGTTTTCGATTTATTGTAGTTACTATTCAGTGCACAAGATAGTGCTTGATACATCTTCCTATCGAGTTTGCCACATGCTTTGCTGGAAGAACAATTACAGAGGAAAGAACAATAGTCAGCGAGTTGTAGGAGACAAGTTTTTACAATCTTCATCGATGCCTTCTCACTTAAAGACATATTTTTCTGAAAAGAAACAGCTTATTGTTTATCTTTTTGTTACATTCTGATACATGCTTTTCAAAATTGAGATTTTCATCTATTTGTGCGCCTAGGTGGTGTCATATTTGTACTTACTGTTGTGACACCTAAATCAATAAACCACTTCCGCTTTCGGGCATGGCGCGAGGTGCTCATATGCTTAAAGAATGATCAATCTGTTGTCTTCAATGTGAACATTACATGGTGTCAAAAGTGTGTGATTTCTAAGACTGATGATCAGTGTTGAGAGAACCAGAAATGAAAAGTAGAAGCCTGGAAGGAAAGAAGACGTCTAGAAGAAATTGAAATGGATCCCCAGTGAAAATGGGGTTAGAATTGTGATGACACGCCCGACAAGCCTTACGACACGGCTACGACACAAAATCGAACGTTGTGCGCTAGTGTACCTCGAATTCTGCGACACGTTCCGACACGCTCCGACATGGGCTGCGACACGCCCCGACACAGGAGCCCTTACGGCACGGCTACGACATGTCCAACATGTTGGACATGTTGGGGCGTGTCGTAAGGGCTGCGACACGGCGGGGCTTGTCGGGGCGTGTCGCACAAGTGGAGGCAGGCTTCCGACAAGGTCTACGACACCGTTCCGACAAGAGTCGGATTTCACGTGATGGGTAGGTTAATACGGGGGGGGGGGGGGGGGGGCACGTTGCTAAGTAGGATCGTGGATAGGCATATTGAATCATATTACCCCTCGCCATACTGTCCTTCACCCATACTGCCCCTCCACCATACTGCCCCTCACCCATACTTTCCCTCAACCACCATACTGTCCCTCAGTAATACTGCCTCTCAACCATACTGCCCTTACACTATACTGCTCCTCTACCATACTGCCTCTCATTCATACTCCCCTTGATCCATACTGCTTTTCTACCATGCTGCTCTTAATCCATAGTGGCTTAGACTATACTGCCCCTCAATCTTCCTGCCCTGAACCATACTGGCCCTAAACTATACTGCCCCTCATTGGGGTACTATGGTGAGGGGCAGTATGGTTGAGGGGCAGTATGGTGGAAGAGTACTATGGTGAGGGGCAGTATGGTGGATGGGCAGTATGGTTTAAGGGCAGTATTGTGGAGGGGCAGTATGGTAGAGTTGCAAAGTTGTGGAGGGGCAATATGATTCAGGAGCATTTTTAGTGGGAGGCAGTATGGTTAAGGGAGAGTATGGTGAGGAGCAGCATAGTCAAGAGGTGGTATGGGTGAGATGCAGTATAGTTAGGAGCAGTATGGTTGAACAAAAGAATGCTTTAGGGGCAGTATGTTTCAGGAGCCGTATGGTTCAGGGGCAGTATAGCTTCGGGACAGTATAATGAGGGGTAGTATGGTTTGATGCAATTTGATTCAGGGGCAGTATTGAGCCAATATGGTGAGGAATAGTATGGGTGAGGGGCAGTATGGGTAAGGGGTAGTATGGGTGAGGGGCAGTATGGTGGAGGGGGATTATAGTGGAGGGGGAGTATGGTGGAGGGGGAGTATGGTTTAAGGGCCGTATGGTTTAAGGGCAGTATAGTGGACAGTATGGTAGAGGGGCAGTATTGGGGAGGGGTAGTATGGTGGAGGGTGAGTATGGTAGAGGGGTAGTATGGTGGAGGGGCAGTATGGTGGAGGGCAGTATGGTGGAGCGGCAGTATGGTGGAGGGGCAGTATGGTGGAGGGACAGTCTGTTTGAGAGGCAAAAGTGCAGTTGAGGGAATGTGTGGGTGAGGGGTGGTATAGTAGAGGAGCAGTATGGCTGTGAGACTACTGTCAGACTGTTGTGAGATTGGGATTGATGTACTCCTTTTCTGAAAAATTTTCACTCTTTCCATAACCCAAGAGTTTTAAAATATTTGATAAAAGAAAATATAAGAATTCTGAAAAGTTCAATCTCACTTAGTAAAACCCATATCACCTTCTTCAATCTTTACCAGAATATAGTATATGTATAATACTACTTGTTAAGGCTTTAAAAATCATAGGTCACTCTGATCATCTTTGAAAGAATTGAGGAAAACTGTATTCTGTCGTAGCCCATGAAGTAGTCCGTGTCGGCTCCGTGGTCTCATTTTTTCCCCGCCAAAAACCGTTCCGACACGTTCCGACATGCTCCGACACGCTACGACAAGAGTGCTACAATTTTGCTATGACAGAGAAATTCTATGTCGGGGCATGTCGTAAGGCCCTGCACCCACTAGTTACGACACGGTGCGACAAACATTACGACGCACTCCGACACAGAATTTCTCTGTCGTAGCGCAATCGCAGCACTCTTGTCAGAGCGTGTCGGAGCGTGTCGTAACGTTTTTTTGCGGGAAAAAAGGAGACCACAGAACCGATATGGGCTACGATATGGGCTACGATATATTACAGTTTTCCTTCTTTCATTCTTTCAAAAGTGATGACAGTAACCTATGATTTTAAAAACGTAAATGAGTAGTATTATTCATATATTATATTCTGGTAAAGTTTGAAGAAGGAGACATGGGTTTTACTAAGTGAAATTGAACATTTTAGAATTCTTATATATTCCTTTATCAAATATCTTAAAACTCTTCGGATATGCAAAAAGCATATCCTGATTAGTATTTGACTTGAATTTTATCGAAATTTTTAAAGTATTAAGGGAGATATAGAGGAAAATGTAAATGCCCATAGATTTACCATTGCTTCCATAGGGAGCCAAAGTGAACCCGATACAACCACAGATAGCCGGTAAAAAATACTATTTCCGGGTATAGGCGCTCAGTACTTTGACTATGTAGGTTCAAGATTATATGTGTCATTCTCCAATCTTTTAGATCCAAATTTTTAATAAACTTAACAACTGTCATCATAGTTTCGAAACAGAGTTATTCAGAGACGATAGTTATAAACTTTACTTCAAAAGTAACAAACGAGACCAAAAACTAAAGTCTAGCCTCAAACCCCCATAGCTTTAGCACTAGGCCTCGTTCTTACTGGCCACCGGAAATGGTGTTTTGTAGGTGGGTATCTGTGGTTTCAGCGGTTTCACTTTGGCTCCCTATAGGCGCCAGTGTTAATATCACAAGAAACCTTGTCGGAAGGCTGCCTCCACTAGTCCAGAACGCTACGATAGCAGAACGCTACGACACGCTCTAACACGTCCCGACGTGTCGGAAGCCTGTTGGAATTGTCGGAAGCGTGTCAGGAGGCCTGCGACACGGTGTGGTGCCAAAATCGGTTACCCTGCCAAAAATGGTAATTATCGCCCACTCTATACACGCATGTGTCTGACCACGTTCTTCCGTTCAGATATAACGGGCTATTGGACATACTACTATTTTTATGTGATTTTAATGTAAATACATGAAAATAATAGTATTTAGACTTGAGAATTACATGTCGTGATATGTTGTAATATGCTAAATTTCGGCAAATTTTCACTCTCCAATCGTGGACATCAACACTGCGCATGTTCTGCATGCGCACAAGATACTAGTGGGCAATAATTACCATTTTTGGCAGGGTAACCGATTTTGGCACTACAACGGCGCCTGTGTCGGAGCGTGTCGCAGGCCATGTCGGGGGCGTGTCGCAGTCCTTGTCCGAAGCCGAGGTCCACTACTGCGATATCTCCAACGCTTCCGACACAATGTTCGATTCTGTGTCGGAAGGCCTATCGGGGTGTGTCGGAAGCGAAATCGTAACTAGTGGGTGCGGGGCCTAACGCTTGTCGGGGCATGTTGTAGTAAGTGGGTGCGGGGCTTTACGCGATTAGAATGGTAATGCGGTAACGCAGTAAAGAAGTAACGGGGTTAGATACCTAGGTCAGCAGGGGCACTGATTTATATTTAGTTCTGTTATACTTTGTGCCTTTTGCACTATAATACATAACCCTGGAAAGACAAAAAGTCCGGTCAAAACCCGTGGTTCCGCACCATAGCCGGACTATGTTGGACTAAGTTTCTTATATATACTGTGTAAATCTTGATGTTAAAGATGATTGGGGATGACGAAATCTTAATAGATCTAACTGATGTGGTAAGGGCTAAGGGTCTCAAAATCTCACATGCCAATGTGAGGAGTCTAAGATCTGACTTTGACGTATTTACTCATGAAAACTCCGAAAAACCCTGGGATGTAATAACAGTATCAGAATCTTGGCTTACCTCCTTTGATTCATGTGATGATTATCAATTAAATGGATATAACTTACATAGATGGGATAGAACTTGGAAAAGACTAAAGACAGATCCATTGCCAAAAATTGGGGGTGGGCTATGTACCAAGAAACAGTTGTCTATAGATGCTACGCTTCTTAAAAATCACAATATAAGCAATAAGGACTTGGAACTACAAATACTACTCATTCAAAGGGATTCAGCCAAGAACATTATCCTTCTTAATGTGTACCGCCCTACTGGTGGTAACACCATAAACGGCATAAAATTATTAATCAATGTGATCTTGGAGTTGAAAGAAACTTTAATTGTGACTTCTTAGCAATGGGTGATTTTAATGTGAATATTATGGCAGTGGACTCAGTAGGAACACAGGAACTATTAAATGGAATGAGGCAGTTAGGTTTCCATCAGCAGTTTAAGAGGAGTGTTTAACATCAAACACTACATGTTATTATGTAAGAATCTCAAACGAGATGAAAATAGTTAATAAACATTTCATGACATACAACATGATAAAAGTTTCTCAAAGAGAAGTTTTTTGTTTGATTTATACGGCCCCTTATCGTAGATTTATATAAAATTTTGGGGCGTTGGTGGGTGGGTAAAAATACACAGGAGCTACGAGTATGTGCGTAGTGAGTTGGAGTCCGTAGACAGAATGGGTCACGTGATCGGTGACGTAGGAGGTTGTGTAATAATATAAAAGTCGAGACGGCAGTCCGGGACAGAATTAAAATTAATTTACAATTAAATACAATTATGATAACACCGGACTGCCGATAAAACATTTTATTACACAATAAAAGTTTAAGAGGAGTGTTTAACATCAAACGCACAATGTTATTATTGTTGCAAATCTTTTTCCTCTCAAGGGGATTGACATTTAGGGCCTGCAAGGTCCAGTGTGTCCATCTGGGTCCCAGTGGGGTCCCTTTCTTGTTTAGAAAAAAAATTATGGGATCCCGCTCCAGGTCCCGTCATCATTAGCATGTTCGACTGCCGGAGGAGAGTCGCAAAACCGAACAATGCGAGCGCTCGGACGGGAAGAGCGATGTCGCCAGCCCTTTTTAGAATGTCCAGCATTCGCCTAAAGATCGGCATCGGCACAGCATTAGCCTGGTCCGGGGTGTGTTTCGAGAGACGATCTACCCCCCTCAGCGCTCGTTGGAATAGGGGTTCCAGGAATGGTTCTGCGTCTCCGCCTGACAGTTTTATGAAAGTCTTGGCTCCCGATAGGTAATTTCTTACCGAGGCCGTGCTTTTATGTGAATTGGCCAAACACTGTATGAAGAGTGCAATGTGGAGTTGGCTTGGGTTGATCAAGTTGAAGTTGTGATGCATCATGAACGAGACGTATGCCGTTGCCTGTCGTCTGAGATTTTCCAACATTCCTGGGGCTAAGGCAGCGGCCCAAGTCGTTTCCAGCTGCTGGGCGAGGATGGGGTTCGCTGGTTCTGGGGAGAAAATAGGTACATGTCACGTAGGGGATAGTACATACTTAAGATTGACAGGAGTACATATTTCTAATTGATACTCATTAATTAGTTGTTTAGCCTTAATGGCCATATTCGGGTGATTATGTTGCCGCGACCGAGCGTCGGCTAGGATCAAACTTGCACCCGGTTCGTGGTAGACCGTTACTGTGATGTCACATAGCGCCTCCACTAGCGCGATTTCTCTGGCGCATGCTGCGAGGACTTTATCCCTGGTCTTCCCAGAGTTTAGCGCGTACATGGCCGCGATGTTGTCGGTTATCACATGTACGGCATGACCGCGGATCGAGTCGGGTTGGAGGCTTTTGAGGGCGATGACACAGTTGACCGCCTCGATCTGTGATATATGGTAGACATCTCTGTATCGCGGCGGCAGTGGAACACTATAGTACCTGCCAGCTGCCCTGCAGAAAGCCCCCAGGCAAAGTCGAGAAACCACTGAATGTCGCGTTTACATTCATCCGTCACAGGTGTTGATGTATTCTGTGTGGTCGCTTGCCTCAAGTTGTCCAGTATTCGCGACATGTACCTGCGCGCCGGCGGTATACACTGAGAGACATGGTTTAAGCGACCGCAGAGGACCTGGAATTCTTGCCTCATCGCGGTCTCGCGATTACTCCATGTACGGCACTCGTCGACGATTCCTGCCAACTTGGGTGGTGGGATTGAGATCTCCATGTTGATCGTGTCGATTTCAAATCCAAGCCATTCCAGCTTTGTCGTTGTTCTGGGGGTATCTCAACCCCGAGTTCTTGGCATATCTGTTCGAAACCCCCAAATGCTTGTACGGCTTCGTCGAAGTTCGCATGGGCCGACACGAAATCGTCAACATGAGCGAGCACATTGGCACCATGCCGGACCGACATGAGCCAACTCAGGGCATTAGAGACTCGTTGTTGTGCCCCCCCGGAGAAACGACATCCAAATGATGGACATATGTCGATGTACGTATTTCCTTGGTGTTGAAGGCCGAGTAAGGGGTAATCCAGGGGGTCGACCCGCAACTGCCTATAGGCTCGCCTCAGATCTGACTTCCAGAGGAGACACCCTCTGCCGGCCCTGGTGACCAGTACTGCTAAGTCAGCTATAGTCGGCAATGTGTAGGCGCGGGTCGCCCCCTGGAAGAAGTTCCTCCCAATCCCGTCGTTCACGCTCTCTCCGGGGGGGGGGGGTAACTGAGGTCCATTATCACTCGTCACATCTCGGCACATCTCTCTGTCATGGTAGTTGTAAAGGGCGGCTTCCCAGTTGTTACATTTCATGTTCGAAGGGATCTCGATTCGTGCGCCTAGGTAATTTGGCAAACGCGTCTCAGGACTCGCCTGTAAATATCCATGTGACTCATCGCCACAGTCTGTGCCTCCCCGGTGGGGAGTGGCCATGCACTGACGATCATTTTCATATACTGCTTCGGTGTGCGTCGCCTCGCCCGTGCTGCTCCCTCCAGGGGGCCTGTCGCTTGGGTGTCAGCATGCTCCGTTAGTATAGTGTTTGGGTTTTTGCGTCGTTTCGGCGTACTTGTCTGCTGGGGCGTTTCCCAGTGTTCAGCCGGTTCCTCCAGTGTCTCAGCTTCCATGCTCCACGGTGCTTCTGCCCGACACGGGGGGGTCGCGGCCTGTGCGCTTGGCTCCGGGCCGATACGAGACTGTCTCCAACTCTCCTTATGCTCAATATCTGCGTTTTGTTGAGATCTAGTCAAGTTGGGGTTTCCTCCAGGTGTGGGGCTGAGATGAGTAACCCCCTGTTGAGGGTGATGGAGCATTTGCTTAATTCCCGATGGCCAGCTGTGTGAGCTGTAGCCCCCAGTCCAGTCTGGGCCGCCATGCGGAACGGGTGCTGCTACCATAATCTCCCGGGGGGCGATAACACCACAAGACATGTCAACAAACGGAACAATATCATCACATGAGAGCGAAACATTTGGTTTACATTCAGACACAGATTCAACATTTAGAGAAACAATGGCAGTGTTCAAACAGACCTTTTCACTGTCGAGAGGTCCCAAATCTTTGAGTCCTGTCACTCCGTCTCGGTTGCCTGCCGAGTGAGGGTTGCGCTCTTTGTCACTGCTGCGCATGCGTGTGTTATTGTTGTGGCCGCGCACATGGCGTTTGTTGATGTTTACTTTTGAAGCACGTGTCTTGACGCGACGATCCGTTGTGCTTGGTTTCTGGTAGCTAGAGTTGTAGAAAACCTTTGTGCGGTGCCCGGTCGTGCCGTTTTCAGTTCCCAAACCCCGGTTGGGATTTAGCTAGTCTGCACTGTGCCTGACTGTGCCCGTACAGTGCTGCCTTTGCGGTTAGACACGTTGCGCACACGTGCAACTTCCGTATTCCTCCTACCACATGATGACTATCCTCGGTACATTTGTCCTTCTGAAACTGCTCACATGGTGGTCCTGGCCTTGCCCGAGCCACATGCGCAGGCAAGTCAATTGATCCCGCAGTGTTCCTCACTGGCTGGTCGCGCTGTTTGGTGACGCCTCCTGCAGCCGTCCCGTTGACGTGTGACAGTCTAGTTTGGATGCGGTCAAGCTCATATGAACTTCCCCACGTCAGTTTACCCTGTCCTATTTTCTCGCACGCCTCTTCTGAGAAGGCGCGTACGTTTTGCCAGCTGTAGGTTCTGGCATCGTCTGCTAGCGCCTCCAAGTGCGTAAACATGGCATCACGTGTCTCCTGATCCAGGGCAAGTTTGATCATTTGTATATACCCGAAAACATACTCCGCTATACTGAGGTCATCTAGGGTGGTTTTACTACGTTTGTTCCCCCGGAATATGAAGTGATGTGGAGTAGTTCCGTTACCTCTAGCCTCCGGTTGTAGAGCCTGCCTCACTGCTTGGGCCACCCTTTCGGCTGCTTCGTCTTGCATGTTTATGTCGGTCAAGCGCTCAGGGTACACTGGCGTTGTTGTCCTTGCAATATGGTTGGGATGGTAGTACAGCCCCGTCTGTCTTGCGTGGCTGCGGTCACGGGTTGGTGACCGGTGTGGTGAGTAGCTTGGTCTCATGGTAGTCTGTGGCGTGCGTCGCGCGTTCGCTTGTGTGCCTGCTCCGTCCGTCTTCTCTTGCTGCGAAGTTATGAACTTTGTAAGTAAGTCTGACATGCCAGCTAGTTGGTCAGCTAGGTGGTCCACTCTGCCCGCCACGTTCGAGATTGCAGATGCATTCTGCTTAGCGGTGGCCTTTGTGGGCTTGACTGCCGGTGCCTCCCCGTCACTGTCATGGCCGCCATGTTGCAGTTCCTTCTCCAGTTCTGCCTGGCTCATACGTTTCTCCATTCTCTGTACTGTCTTTGCTGCTTGTTTGCGTTTTCTCTCCGATGCTGGTTGCTTTCGCTGTCGTGTCATTCCCGATAGGCCTTTTAAGGGGTTTGTAGGGCTTCACACAGCTTTTTAGTGTAAAAATACACAGGAGCTACGAGTACGTGCGTAGTGAGTTGGAGTCCGTAGACAGAATGGGTCACGTGATCGGTGACGTAGGAGGTTGTGTAATAATATTAAAGTCGAGACGGCAGTCCGGGACAGAATTAAAATTAATTTACAATTAAATACAATGTTACAAACTCTGGGGTACTAACCCTTTCATTTAGTGACCATCATAGTATCTTCGTGGTTTTAAAACACCCCAAGACAGTAATATAGAAAAAAACCATCAGAGGAAGATCTTACTCTAAATACAATAAGGACGACCTAAAAAGATATTTAAGTAACTTAAACTGGGATCCTTTCTATCAATTAGAAAAAGTGGACGAGAAATGGGCCTTTATAGTAAATAAAATTCAAAGCTTCTTAGATATTAAATGTAAAATATGTGAATTCAAAATAATTGATAAACAACAACCATGGATAACCCAAGAGACCATAGAACTGCTGAGAGACAAAAACAAACTCCTAAAAATAGCTAGGAAATATGACAAGATCGCAGCTAAAATAGCAAGGAACTTAGCTAACCAATCTGTAAAAAGAGCTAGACAGACCTACATCCTAAACAACTTGGAAAATAATAAAAATGATCATAAAAAATTTTGGCGCTCAATAAATAATATACTTCCATCAGCAACAGATGCAGTTGGTCCTAAAATTGAACTAAAAAAAGATGATAATTCTAGAATACAGCAAAATGAAACTCCTAACTTTATAAACAGCTATTTCACCAATATTGGCCCAAATCTCGCTCCAAATATAACACCCCATAGAGACCCTATGATGGCATAAATCATAACTACTCAGATGAACTGCACACCACTAGTGAAGAGGTGTTGAAATTAGCCAAAGAACTGAAAACTTGTAAACAATCTATTTTTTTATTTTTTTATTCAAAACACATTTAACGACTGCATCACGTTCACTAGTTTCCTAGCGATCTTCAACGAGATAGTCAGATAACATATTTACAAGCGACATTTGACACCACAGATGTGTAATTAGACAAGTGTACAGGACATTATACAGCAAATCACATAGACACCACATTCATTTATACATCCTGGTATTTCAATTTCTGCATTTACCAGTGGTTTTTTGACCATACAATTTTCTCACATCAGGGTCTCATGACCCTTTTTAATCAATATCTAGAGTGTGGAGCTCATCTTTAACCTTGTTTTTAAACCCATAACCATATAGAGTTCATTGTGTTTCATCGCTTAATCCATTCCAAAAGTTACTCCCTACATATACAGGAGAATGTCTATATTTTTCAATATTAGGTTTTAGAACTTTAAATTTGATTTTCTTTGCCCC
The DNA here is from genome assembly GCA_950022655.1 of Alentia gelatinosa. Lineage (NCBI taxonomy): Eukaryota > Metazoa > Annelida > Polychaeta > Phyllodocida > Polynoidae > Alentia > Alentia gelatinosa. Next base: position 46,914,759 of record OX465581.1, read on the forward strand.
TCTTGTCCTCCCATCGCTATCATCGAAAACATGATCTCGATCAATAGACCACCACTTCATCAGAGACAATAGATGACCAGCTCTTCTTATTTTTAAAGTTCTCATTTTACACATACTATATAAGTCTTCTACATGCATGTCCCTAGTCCTTTTTACCCCCAAGGCCACTCTAAGAGTTCTATTGAATTTTACCTGTAGTCTATCTCTATTTCGTTGTGATGTGCCATAGTATACGAAGTCTGAATATTCTATAATGGGCAAAATCATTTGTTTAGCGATTTTTATACTTGCATCCAGATTTAATAAGTATCTAATTTTCCTAAATTTAAATAATCTTCTGTTAACTTCCTTACATACACTATCTATTTGGTGGTTAAAACTTAGCTTATTGTCAATACAAACTCCTAAGTATTTATACACATCTACAGCTTTTAAGTAATTTTCTCCCATTTTTACAGGGGTTTCTCTCAATAAGTTCTTTTTATTTCCTATCCACATTACCTTTGTCTTATTGTAGTTAATACATAGTTTATATGTATCAGTCCAATTTTTTACCAGTTCTAAGTCGTATTGCATTCGCCATAAGATTTCATCATGATCCTTTCCTGATATTAAAATCGCACAATCATCAGCATATAAAACAGCTTTACCATATGTAAGAACTTTCCCTAGGGTATTTATAAAAATTATAAATAACAACGGACTTAATACGGTTCCTTGTGGAACACCACATACTATATTGTTTTTATCAGAAGTTACTCCATTAATTTTCGTTTTACATGTTCTTCTTATTAAATAATTTTTCAAGAGTATAATTAAATTAGGGTCTAAATTAATGTCTTCTAACTTTTCAATGAGTATAACATGATCCACACTATCGAAAGCAAAAATCTATGCTAGAAGGTATAAACACTATGGTATTCAAAGACACGGTGACCCTAATCCCGCATATATTTGCTGACTTATTCAATAGTTCTTTTAAATCTTCAGTGATACCTACTGCCTGGAAAAATACTACAGTAATTCCATTGTTGAAAGGAGGAAATCCATATGCTGTCTCCAACCTGAGACCTATTTCGCTGCTGCCGGTAGTTGGGAAGTTAATTGAGAAGATCGTACATCGACAGACAGTAACTTTTCTAGACAATAACTCTTCTACGGAACGGACCCTTGGGCCCTCACTTTGCAGGCGGGTTCTTGTAACCTTCCTGGTGGTTAGGCGAGTCTTCCAGATTAGCCTTTCCAGCGCTACCTAGCACCCATGTGCTAGGGTACTGTACTTGTGGGAAAGATCTTCCAGATCTTTCCGGGAAGTAAGTGATTAATAAACATCCCTGTTTATTAAAAGACGTTGTTGTGTTATGTGTGATTAGGTCTGTGCAAACTAACCGAAAACCGAACCAACCTACGTTGAGTGCATAGGGTGGGATCCTGCCTGGAACTAGCGTTCCGGATTGGGGTCATCCAACCTGCTAGACAGGCGGCGACCACCACACTTATATGAATTCTGTGCACTATACAGGTGCGGCAACCTGGAATGATCTCTCACCTGTAACAAGAAGTATTCCCACCTACAAAGAATTTAAATATTTCTCCAAGCAATATATGCTGGAGACTATTCCTTTGGTTGTGGCATAAAATAGCCTGGTACTATGGTTGCAATAGCCTCATTTTCAACTCACTGTTTACATGAATCTGGCCATTGTTTATTATCCTGTATTGACTGACTGCCGCAAATGTACCCAGCCCTGTTTTATTTTCTTCCACTATGTTGTAGGTAACAATATAGATCTTTCATGGTCCTGTACTCGGTTGCGGCCTGGTATATAGTATCGGACAGATTTGTTTGTCTATACACTATTGTAATGGCCTGGTGATGAAAATCAGCTAAAATATATAGCTGACACTTATGGCCTCTTTGTTGATACAAAAACGCAAATGTACTGCAAACTTCATGTTACAACCTTGAGTATCAAGTTTTGAAAAAAAGAAATGGTAATGCTATAATGAGGTTACAGGCTTAGGATTTAATGCAGTAATGGGGGTAGAACATTAATGCTGTAACTGGGTTAGAATAGTAATGCAGTAACGGTATCAGGGCAACGGTAGGGGGCGGATACCGGGAGCGGTAACAGAGTTAGAATGATAACATGGTAACAGCATTAAGATTTTAGCGAGTAAAAGTAAAGTGGTTAAGGTGTAACGCAATTAGAATGGTAATGAGGTAATGCAGTAAAAAGGTAACAGGGTTTTAATGTTAACGGTGTAATGGGGATAGAATGGTAATGTGGTTAGAAATGGTAACGTGGTTAGAATGGTAATGCGGTAATATGGTTTTCCACGATTGGAGTAAAGCGGTAACGGTAATGCGGTAACAGTAATGCGGTGACTTGGCTAGCTTGCAATCTGGGCCCTGTTTTTTAGTCACGATATAGCAAGTCTACGATCACCTGAGATCAGATCAAGATACTACGGCATTTCCGACGACACAAGATGGCGGGTTTCATACAAAAACTGTAGTAGGCCGAAATGAGCGATCGCATGGATGAGTGTCGGAACTTACGACAAGTATAGAACTGTCTTAGGTTCTATAAAACGTCATTGTGGATGTCCTGTGCTTCCCATACGAATTAAGCAGTGAAATTTTAACACGAGTAAGGGATATCTATAACCTATAATCGTACCAGATATGAAGAAGATCGGTATCTGCGTTCCGAAGTTATCGGCGTTTGAATTTCATCATAGCAATCGTCTGCTCTGGTGGCCAGTCACCCTCCCACCTCCCGATATGCAGTCAATGTCAAGGTCGCTGCATGAATTAGCGGAGGTGTTCCTACTCGTGTTAAAATTTCATTGCTTAATTCCAAGGGGAAGTGAAGTTGAGCATTCGATACGACATGTCCAGAGTGGTCTTAGACATACGACACTTATGGCCCCTGTTTCCGCTCCATTGGCCACCGACTGTCGTGACTATAGCACACCTTTTACCTCCCTAAGTGTTGTATCTTCACTAAGTGTCGTACCCACTCTATGATCGTAGCTCTCTAGCACACTGACGGCAGATATGTGTCGTAAGTTACGAATGTCGTGACTAAAAAACAGGGCTCTGGACAGAAATATAATCTTAGGTAGCGTGACTAAAATGCTGTAACGCATTTGTTTAAGCAGTTTTTGATAGTCATGGACATTTTTTTTAACTTATGGACATTTTGATAGTTATGGACATGACAAATGTCCATAAGTCTCAAATCAAGTCATTTTTGATAGTTATGGACACTTTTGATAGTTATGGACTTCACACATGTTGTTATCAGAGTAATAAATCACTGGGTGACCTTTTGACTCAAGACTGTACTCCACAAGTTTATCTATGTATGTTTGGTTGGGGGGAGAACCTGCTGTATGCATGACAGACAGGGACAGAGAAATGGGAGGGTCAGACATACATAGAGACATCAGACAGGAACAGAGACATAGAGACAATAACTCAGACCTACATGCAGACAGACAGGAACAGAGAAAGACTGAGTGAGAGAGTCAGACATACAGCCATACAGAGAAACAGGAACAGAGACAAAGAGTTGAAAAATAAAAATGAATGCAAACAGACAGGGACATTAGAAAATAAGTTATAGAGCTGCATCGAGAATCGTATGAATACACAATACTCCACAAGTTTGGATTGGCTGCAACCATCATCGATGCAAAGCTGAGTGATGATCCAAATGAGTGAAGTATTGTTTATGTAAGAATTCAAGTGTGGTTCTGGATTCATCTCACCTGTAGTATCCTTGTATACCATTCCATCTATTGTCTAATGTTTAGTCCCTATATCTATTACTGTCATCTGTGAGGAACTCTAAAGGGCCGATTCCACAAAACAACCGCTTTTTCTGAGCAAAAAGACGTTCCGGCCCACTTTTCGACAAAAGTCGGCTGAAACGTCTGGCCAAATTGCTTTGAAATGCGTTGCTGCTCCACCGAAACCCCCAACAGACGCTCATGTGGTTGCCATATGAGTGTCTGGTGGGTTCGAAGCTCCAGCAGATCCTAGCCGACGCCCCAGCCGTGGTGCTGACTGGTGGACGTTAGCTGCATTTTTACGTAGTAATCGCGTTCCGCGATAGACGGCGCCGCGTGCTGCGATACACTACAACGCTCCGAACCCGCGAAATCCGCGTATTGAGCAGAGCAGTGTGCTGCTATGTTGGATTTTGTACGGGAACGTCGAGAGATCGTCAAATAACTGCGAAATACTGTGGTAAACCAAACAATGAAGGTAAATAAAGATAAGGATTGATGTTATGAATGTGTATGGCACGCTATGGTGCTAGGATTCTGCCGAAAATACCGAAAGTGTCGGAATTTTCGATGTCTGTTTGCGGCTTCGGGTATCGCCGGTATCGCTCGCGCTATGTTGGCAGCGTTCCCTCACCGTAACTCCCGGCAGAGCCCGCGGGCGGGTGTCGTAATCTTCAAATGCATCGGCCAGATGCCCAATGCCAGCCGATAAAAACCTAACAAATCAGTTTTTTGCCAGATGGGCAAATTCCATCTCTTGGAGGGTTGTTGGAGTATCAGTTGGGATATCGCCTGAAAAAATCTTGTTGGTGGAAGTGCATTTCAACTGGCTCTCATGGCAGCCGCTCAGCAACCGTGAAGCGACACTCCAACGACCCCCAATATCCTCCAACAGACGTAAAAACTTAGAGCAGACATCTGTTGAAACGTCTGGCAGGAGAGCAGACATCTGCTGAAACGTCTGGTGTGTGCTTCCACCAACCCGACAGATGATTAAAATAGAGCAGATCTGCCAGCAACCGCCATACGGGTGCTGTACAACGTTTTTGTCTTCTTGGTGGAATACAGGCTTAACAACTACTCATATATGACCTCTATGTGATATTTCTAGGAACAGGGCATTGAATCATACTTCTCTCTCTCTGTCCATAGCCTTGGTACCATGAAGACATAGGAATAAATGCTGCCATATTAATCTACCATCATCCTGCCTTAGTTCCCATATTTCACACATCACCCGTTTCACTGTCTTGTCTTGTCTTCTCCCTGAAATCCTGGCCACTGATTGGTCAATCGCCTATGCTGACATCTCATGTTCACTATGTCACAACCATGGCATAGTATTGTCACTTTACTGGGGTGATCGGTGAGTATTTTCTTCTAACGTTATTCCTATAGCTAAACTTGTACCAGGGGGCTGTTTCACTATGAGCTATAAGTCTCGCTGTTGGCAACAGTGGCAGCAAAGCGGCAGTTTGCGTTTCATTAGAAGGTGCAGTCAAGCATGAATGGCACTTGGGACACAAGCGGCACCAACAGTGGCAGAACCCGTTTCATCAGTCAAGTGGCTCTTGCTGTTACTGCCACTGTGGCGCCACTGTAAGCGAGATGGTCGACCCTCTCGTTAGTTGTATATATAGAAGGTTTTCACACACTTTCCGTAGGAATTAACCCTTTCACAGCAGGAGGATGCCTTAAGGCATTACCGCTGTACGGCAGGAGGATGCCTTAAGGCATTACCACTGTACGGCAGGAAGATGCCTTAAGGCATTACCACTGTACGGCAGGAAGATGCCTTAAGGCATCTTTTTGTGTTTTTTTCCAAATCATTTTTTTCAAAATATATAAGATGAATTCACAAAATTCCTTCAGGTTATCAAAATCATTAATGTATTTAAGGGGTTCAATATTATCAAGAAATATGGAGAAATAAATTGAATAAATCATCAATTTGTGGAGAAAATGGCGAAAATCATGGCAAAACACCCCTGCCATTCACACGTTCACTATGTAACGTCTTCCTGCCTCTAGTATAGGCGAACGTCGATGGTGGCGCTGCCTCTGCTTTCCCGCCCGTGTGAGGCGTGCGGCCGTTAAAGGGTTAAGCAATGAAACTTTAACATGAGTAAGGTATACATATAACCTATAATCGTCCCAAATATGAAGAGAATCGACCGCAGCGTTACGAAGATATCGGCGTTTGATTTTGTCATGCTCTGGTGGCCAGTGTCGAGCACTTCCCGCCGGCCTCCGGGGGGGAGACAAAAAGAACAGCCGAAACCCCGCCGCACTACGGAGGGAGTGAAAAAGAACAGCGACCAACGCAAACGCACGGAGGGAGTGAAAAATTCAAATGCTGAATCAGTTTAGCATTGGCTAGCATCGGCTAGGGACATTGGCCTCAATAACTGTGTCTTGAAAACCCCATCACCTGTCTTGTGTTGGCTGGGATGTTTTTGGTCGCCAACTGCTGGCTGGGCCTATAGGGGGACTTCCACCAACCAGATGAAAATGTTGTACAACGCCCGTTGTGGTGCCAAAATTGGTTACCCTGCCATAAGTGGTAATTATCGCCCACTAGTATCTTGTGCGCATGCGTGAATATGCACAGTGTTGATGTCCATGATTGGAGAGTGAAAATTTGCCGAAATTAAGCATATTACGACATATCACAACAATGTAATTCTCATGTCTAAATTCTATTATCCGCTCTGATTATCCGCTAGAGGGCTCGGTGGAATCACTCTCCTGCCGCGAATGATCTGGGAGGAGAGTGCTAGTGGGCGATAATTACCATTTATGGCAGGGTAACCAATTTTGGCACCACACCGTACAATGGTTGCTGGAACATCTCGTGGAATTTTGTTTTTGTCTGATTTGTGGAGCATCACGCAATGCCTTGCGATGCCCATCTGCCAGACGTCTGTTCATGATTGCTGGGTTAGTTGAGGATCTGTTGGTAGTTGCTGGTGTGTCACCCCATGGTTGCTGGTGGTTGTTGGAGCATCGGCTATGGTTTCTGCTGAAAGTAGCTTCCACCAACCAGATTTTTCAGGCGATATCCAAGCCGATACTCCAACAACCTTCCAAGGGTTGGAATTATAGTGTCGGCCGAATAACTGACTTATTGGGTTTGTGTCTGCTGGAATTGGGCATCTGGCCGATGCATTTCAAGAGTACGATACCCACCCGCAAGCTTTGTCGGGACCCGTGGCGAGGGAATGCCGCCAACACCATGTGGCCGACACCGGTGATACCCAAACCACGAACTGACATCGGAAATTCTGACACTTTCGGTATTTTCGGCAGAATTCTGACACCATTTTTTTATTCATTTTTTTTTATTTCGCACACAATTCACCGTGAAGGTGGTCTTACATTATGGCAGGTGATTTCCTTTTATCCATTTTATCTCGACGGCGTGCATAGTTGGAAAGAGAAACAACAGTAAGAATGAGATGGTGGATGAGAATGGGATGACACAATTTACTCCACAGGCACATTTGATGATGTTGTGGTGGTCGCCGCCTGTCTAGCAGGTTGGATGACCCCAATCCGGAACGCTAGTTCCAGGCAGGATCCCACCCTACGCACTCTACGTAGGTTGGTTCGGTTTTCGGTTAGTTTGCACAGACCTAATCACACATGACACAACAACGTCTTTTAATAAACAAGGATGTTTTTTAATCACTACTTCCCAGAAAGATCTGGAAGATCTTTCCCACAAGTACAGTACCCTAGCACATAGGTGCCAGGTAGCGCTGGAGAGGCTAATCTGAAAGACTCGCCTAACCACCAGGAAGGTTACAAGAACCCGCCATCAAAGTGAGGGCCCAAGGGTCTGTTCCGTAGAAGAGACGCGCGAGGACAGCCTGTCGACCTACTGTGAACACTGAGTATATATACCCAGCGTTACGTAATCCCGGTCTCCGCCGCGCCACTCTCGTGTGCGGCGTTGTCCGGACTCACTACACAGTAAGGATCGGCACGTCGCGCCACCTTCCGTAAAACAAACGAACACTGCTGGATTCCCACCCCACTACATTACCCCTCCCAGTTTTTACTAAGGGGGGAACCAAGGCAGCCATTTTGCTGCTAGGGGACAACCTAATTAAAAATTACAACGTAAATCCAGCAGTTCTTGGTCTACTCTCTAGCTTCCTGGTGTTCACAAGAATTCACTGATACCAATGTATAAGTGAAAAAGGTGGAATTGTAAGACGGAGAAATTATTAAAAATATGGAAGATACGACATTTAGGAAAGAAGAAACGACATTTGAAGAATGAAGGACTAGCCTCGCTAGCACCTTGAATAAATGTGATATTCACCCATCTTGAGCCGGGGAGCGTATTCTTGAGCGTTGGGCAGGGAAGACTCGACAGTCGCGGACCTACAGGTGGTCAGCCCAGCCTGTCGAGCACTCTGCCTCCAGCTGTTCCGGATCTTGTTGAAGTCTTTTTGTTGTTGTTTTTTTTTGTTTATTCAGCACATAATTCATCTATACAGACGGTTTTACATTACGGCTTGCAATCAGATGCCTTTGGGCAGTACCTTACAACTCACATGTACATTTTTACTTAACCCTTTAAGGGCGGATGATGCCTTAACCCTTTCAGTCCCAAAGGCCGATATATCGGCCGGCAGGGTGGCCGTTTTTATCGTTTTTGAATAGTGATATCCGGTGGTGAGCTGTATCGGCTATGTTGAAGCTATGAATATGAAATTTTTTACACTTATAGAGTAAGATATGGGCTGTCAGGCTCAAGCATTGGATTTCCTTTAAGAAATTCTACCTAGAATTTCTGAGGGTTCCATTCAAGGTTAAAGGTCAAAGGTCATTGAATTTATAAACCTTTAGGTTAAATACAGATTAGATATTATTTCTAAGCCTTTCCAAGCCATTGCACTATATTTTTTAATCAAATTGGATAGACAGTAGCCCACACAAGCACCAAATCCCATTTAGAATGTCAGGATTTTGCTTGAATTCCATATTTGGTTGCCATGGCAACCATTCCTTAAAATTTTCAATTAAAGGTGGTTTTTGTGTGCAAAAATTTCTTAAATATTTTAACTATAATAGTGTTAATCCTTCAAACTTTACAGTAATAAATTCATAAATATATCTGTAAGAATATATAATTACTATCATAGAAGGTTTGTAGTTGTTATGTTGTCATAGCAACCTCCGAAACCTAGTGCAATAGCATCGCTGCTAGTCAGTAATTAACAAAAATGTGTAAAATGAAAAACTATCTTATATATATATCATTCCTGTGTCAAGCGTTTTTATATAATTGAAGTGATATTTCATATACTATCACAATATTCCAATAGGAATGTAGGAATGCTGTATTTAATTCCATAGTTGGTTGCCATGACAACCATTCCTTCTATATTTCATGTAAACGTGGATTTTTTATAGGAATTTCTAAAAAAAAAATTCTCTTTATTGAAAAATCATCAATCTTTAGTCATTAGTCATCAATCTTTGAGGGGAAAATCCAACAAAAAATATCTTTTGGTAAATAGAGTTAACAATCTGGAAGGTTTTTACTTTCTTTGGTTGCCATAGTGACCCTCAAATTCGGGTACGAAGGCACTATCATAGACGCACCTGACCAGTCGCCTGAAGGTAATGCACCAATGTTTTTAGGTGAATTTATCATGAAAAGGGACTTTGATACATGTTATGCCTGTTTCTCAAGTTTTTGACTGGTTGAAAAGATTTTCCATATATTAACTCCATATTCCATTAGGATTCTGTAACTGTTGTAGTTTATTCCAATTTTGGTTGCCATGGCAACCATTCCTTCTTTTTTTTTTTCAGAAAAAATGCACTTCTTGCAGAAATTTCTTGAATAACATTAATTTACAGTGGTTAGTCATCAATCTTTGAGGGGAAAATCCATCAATATATTTTTCAGTAAATAGAGTTAACAATCTGCAAGGGTTTTACTTTCTTTGGTTGCCGTAGTGACCCTCAAAATCGGGTCCGAAGGCACTATCATTGATGCACCTGACCAGTCACCTGAAGGTAATGCACCAATGTTTTTAGGTGAATTTATCATGAAAAAGGCCTTTGATACATGTTCTGCCTGTTTCTCAAGTTTTTGACTGATTGAAAATTTTTCATATATATTCCATTAGGAATCTCACAGTCTGGGTGGCCTCTGGTGGCTGCCGCAGATTCAACGGGGTAGATATCAGGGGTATCACCATTGGCTGAATCTGAACCTGGCTTGCTTAGGTCTCGCCTCAGTCTCCTGAGCAACTTTTAGGGTGCAATCATGCACTGATACTCCGTGAGTTGTTGTACGCCGCCCCTAAACTTGTTCATGTTTGTGACAACCTGGTTGCCTAATGGCCTCAGGTAAGTTGACATGTGCTGCGGTTCCCAGTTTCCTACCCTATCGGTGCTAGTGTAGGTCCTGTAGGTCCGGTGCTAGTGTACATCTCTTGATGCAGATGCAACTGTAGCAGTGGAAGCGACTGGTGTAGGCTGTGGTTCCTTCTGCTTCGGTGCCGCCATGGGGGCAAGCCCAGCTGGAGAGGAAAGAGAAGGGAAATCCTTCTCCATCGCGGCCCCACCAGTCCCTTTGGCATCTATGGTTTTCTCTTTCGGTCTGGCTCCAGCAGTGCTATCTTTGCCAAAGCTTCAGGCAAGACTGCTGCCTTTTCAGGTTCCTTCGAGGATTTCTCCCCCTTGGAAGTGCCACAGCTCTCAGGCTTCACCTTTGTTGTTTCTGTCTTTGAGGAATGTAAAACATCCCCCAAAGTTACACTATTTGGTGTCCGGCTCCTTTCTGACCGACCAGACCACGAGTCGTCCTCTGAGTCACTGGACTTAGAGGAACCCTTGGTTTTCTTCAGAGCAGGCTTTTTCTGTGGGCACAGTGGGAATGGGAGTTGGCGGGGATTGCCAACCCAGAGCTGAAGAGTTTGGTAGATGGTTGGGTCATGAGCCAGACGCCGGCTTCTACCGGTCCTGTGGTAACATCTTCCCCGGATGAAACCCAGGTCGTAAGGGGTCAGCAGACAGTGGCGGTGGTGCACAGTGACAATGGGGACTAATTCTTTAGCCATTCCTCGTCGTCGGACATGCCATCACCATCCACCGGTTCCAGTATCCAATGGCGGTCTCCAGCTCAGAAGTCCTCCAAGCACGGTGCTTTGTGCCCCACTAAGCAGCTAGGCAGCTGGTGGGCCACCTTGTGCTTCTAGGTGCGCTTGACGGCAGGAACAAAGTCCCTGTTGTCACTGTCTGGCCCTCCTCCGTGGGACAGATGGGGAGCGGATTTGCCACAGTTATCCTCCACCTCCAGACTCTGACACTCTGGAAGAATCTCTCTTACAGTTTGGCCAGCTGATGTGGACGTGGGATTGTCCAAGCCCGAAGACCGGCCCCCTTTGCCTCTCTGCTACTTGTAAGTTTAGGAGCTGAAGCCCCCTTGCCCTTAGCCGTGGTCATCCCAGCCCTGGACTTCCCCTTGCCCTTCCCTTTTCCTCCACTCTTCCCCTTAGAGGAGGTAGAGGAGCTGGATTGCGACTTCTCAGCGCGGGCCACTTTGTCTGTCACAGCTTTTGCTTCAGCAGCTTCCCTGGCTGTGCAAGTTTTGTATTTTCTCTGACAGAACACATGGCTATCAGTCTCAGACCAGGATGTCTGAGCCTGATCTGAGGAGGTAAGTTTGGCCGGCTGTGAGGCTGGTTTTTCCTTTGGTCTGGTTGGTCAGACAGGAGCCGGACACCAAGTAGTGTAACTTTGGGGGATGTTTTACATTCCTCAAAGACAGGAACAGTGAAGGTGAAGCCTGACTGCAAAAGCTCTGGCACTTCCAAGGAGGAGAAATCCTCTAAGGAACCTGAAAAGGCAGCAGTCTTGTCTGAAGCTTCAGCAAAGACAAGCACTGCTGGAGCCAGACTGAAAGAGAAAGGCACAGATGCCAAAGGGACTGGTGGGGCCGCGATGGAGGAGGATTTCCCTTCTCTTCCCTCTCCAGCTGGGCTTGCCCCCAAGGCAGCACCGAAGCAGAAGGAAACACAGCCTGCACCGGTGGCTTCCACTGCTACAGTTGCATCTGCATCAAGGGATGTGTATTCCAAGACACTACTGAGACCTACACTAGCACCGATAGGGTAGGAAACTGGGAACCACAGCACATGTAAACGTACCTGAAGCATTTAGACCAGGTTGTCACAAACATGAACAAGTTTAGGGCCCAGATTCAGCCGATGGTGATACCCCAGGTATCTACCCCGTTGAATCTCCAGCAGCCACCAGAGGCCACCTGGACTGTGAGATTCCTAATGGAATATGGAGTTCATATACGAAAAATCTTTTCAATCGGTCAAAAACTTGAGAAACAGGCATAAGATGTATCAAAGTCCCTTTTCATGATAAATTCACCTAAAAACATTGGTGCATTACCTTCAGGTGACTGGTCAGGTGCGTCTATGATAGTGCCTTCGTACCCGATTTTGAGGGTCACTACGGCAACCAAAGAAACGAAAACCCTTCCTGATTACTAACTTTATTTACTAAAAAATATGTTGATGGATTTTCCCCTAAAAAATTTATGACTCACCACTGTAAATTAATGTTATTCAAGAAATTTCTGCAACAAATGCAATTTTCCCATGGCAACCAAAATTGGAATAAACTACAACAGTTACAGAATTCTAATGGAATATGGAGTTTATATCCGGAAAATCTTTTCAACCAGTCAAAAACTTGAGAAACAGGCATAAGATGTATCAAAGTCCCTTTTCGTGATAAATTCACCTAAAAACATTGGTGCATTACCTTCAGGTGACTGGTCAGGCGCGTCTATGATCGTGCCCGTTTTTGAGGGTCACTATGGCAACCAAAGAAAGTAAAACCCTTCCAGATTGTTAACTCTATTTACTGAAAAATATATTGATGGATTTTCCCCTCAAAGATTGATGACTAACCACTGTAAATTCATGTTATTCAAGAAATTTCTGCAAAAAATACAATTTTCCCTGAAAAAAAGAAGGAATGGTTACCATGGCAACCAAAATTGGAATAAACTACAACAGTTACAGAATCCTAATGGAATATGGAGTTCATATATGAAAAATCTTTTCAACCAGTCAAACACTTGAGAAACAGGCATAACATGTATCAAAGGCCCTTTTTATGATAAATTCACCTAAAAACATTGGTGCATTACCTCCAAGTGACTGGTCAGGTGCGTCTATGATAGTGCCTTCCTACTCGATTTTTAGGGTCACTATGGCAACCAAAGAAAGTAAAACCCTTCCAGATTGTTAACTTTATATACCCAAAGATATATTGATGAATTTTTCCACTCCAAGTTTGATGACTAACCACTGTAAATTCATGTTATTCAAGAAATTTCTGCAAAAAAATGCAATTTTCCCTGAAAAATAGAAGGAACGGTTGCCATGGTAACCAAAATTAGAAAAAACTACAACAGTTACAGAATCCTAATGGAATATGAAGTTCATATATGAAAATGACCACAACATATATAAAACCTATGTTTTTAGTGTGAAGTTGCTCTCAGGAGCGTGGGACTGAAAGGGTTAAGGCATCATCCGGCAGGTGGCGGATGATGCCTTAAGGCATCAACCGGCCAGGGGCGGATGATGCCTTAAGGCATCATTTGCTGGATATTTATAAAATTGTTTTTCAAAAGGAAATATTTAAACAATTAACTTGAAATTTTCACAGAATGTAGGTGTAATATCATATTTCTGAATTCTAAATAATAGGAAATATAAAATATTGATAATATCATATTATATCACGTGATAAATCTTCGAATTTAGAGTTCAGAGGAGAATGCCCCCGTCCCCTAGACCTATACATAGTCACTAGGAGCCGTCCCCAAGTGTGGAGTTCAGCCATAGGCAGCCGCCCTTAAAGGGTTAATAATATACATCTAACTTAAGTTTGTCATCGATCGTCTGGGTCCAGGGGACCTTACAATTCATCTAACTTAGAGATTTTATATATGGAATAATGAGATGAGATGGGGTTATGAATTCTTAACTAACTACCTAGCTTATGTGCATTCTCACTCTTTTTAGCCCGCCTCCACATGTATTCTAATGACATTACTGTCATATACTTGTCTTCCGCTTGTTTGGTTATCAGCGCACTCTTGTTCTTAAAATTTCCACTTATTTTATCGCTTTTTTAAATGCTGACTTTCCATCAATCTTTTTTAATTCTTCATCTAGTGCGTTTCATAAATTTTCCCCTCTATATTTTGGGGATTTCTTATAGAATTCACTCTTTGGTCTCCTTTTCTTAAAAAGATATTTACTGTTTGATCTTAAGTTTCTGCCTATGTCCCTTGTTTCATTCATGCCCAGGGCTTCTGCATTTGTTTGTTCCAGTCTGTATTCTTCCTGCCGAAGATACTCCCTACGCATATAACCAACGAGAAGCTCGTCGCGTCTCCTATCTAGAGTGGCCACCCCAGTGAGACTATGGAGTGCCTCGACAGTGTGCACCCTGGCAAAATCACTCACACATACTCTTAAAAACCTATTCTGCATTCTTTGCAACTTTATCAGCATAATCTTGCTAGCTCCCCCGGAGAAGACCGCGCTATAGTCAATTGTTGGTAGGACTGCTTGCTTATAAAATTTAATTGCCACCTGCCGTGACATCATTGATCTGTGCTTTCCGAAACTGAAGAGCTATTGGTTCAATTTCTTTAGTAAGGACACCATTTGTTTACCAAAATTTAAAGTTATCTTTGTTTTTTTCTTGTTTACTGTAAGAATGTTTTCTATACTCCATTGTTTAAATCTATCCATTGTACTTTGTAAAACCTGTACTAGACTCGCTATATCAATATTTGAATGATATAAAACAATATCATCTGCATATGCTGTATACTTGACTTGCCCAAAAGCGTCAGACACATCGTCAATGAAGTAAATAAACAACAGGGGCCCTAGGACGGACCCCTGGGGTACTCCATAACCAACTTCTGACCATTCTGATACTGAGTTCGAAAAACGAACTCTCTGCTTTCTTCCTGTGAAATATGACCTAAACCAATTGGTTATATTCCTCTGGCATCCCTAGTTTATGTAACTTTCTAAGAAGTAGACCATGGTGCACACTGTCGAAGGCTTTTTTAAAATCTATATAAATGGCTCCAGTGATCTCCTTATTATCTCTTGATAGATATAGACTATTCACAACCTCGTATATCGCATCTATCGTCCCTTTTTTCTTCCTATAACCGTACTGACTTGGGGTGAGTATGTTGTTTTGTTCCAGGATAATGGTAAGGTAGCTGTGCATAATCTGCTCCGCTATCTTAGCAGGAACCGGAAGTAGCGATATTGGGCGCCAGTTATTTGGATCTTTTTTACTGCCAGGTGTCTGCAACGGTGTTACATTTGCAATTTTCCAATCATCAGGGAAAACCCCTGAATCAAATGTACGTTGGTATAAATACTCAAGCTGTTCTATTATCAAAAACATCGAC
Source organism: Alentia gelatinosa (assembly GCA_950022655.1). NCBI lineage: Eukaryota > Metazoa > Annelida > Polychaeta > Phyllodocida > Polynoidae > Alentia > Alentia gelatinosa. The sequence continues at coordinate 46,930,063 of OX465581.1, forward strand.
GACCATACATTATCCAAGCCCGATGATTTTCCAATATTTATAGCATTTACTAGTTCCGAAATTTTTTCTTTATCCACTATAATCCAATGAGGCATAAGTTCCGGATCAGTGATAATCTGGTCCATATGGATAAAGTCTCGATTCGGCATAAGTCCTGGTATATTTCTAGCCATATTGTCTGCCAGTGTTTCACCTATTCCAGTAAAAAACCTATTTAACTGGTCTGGAGTCTCGGATACGTCAATCTCTACACCAGAGTCTTTATCCAGGAAAGTCGGAGCAGGTTGTGTGTGCCTGGGATTTAATATCTTATTCAATTCAAACCAAAATCGCTTGGGGTTGTCAAAATTTTCGTCTAATTTATCCCTTATATATTCAGACTTAGCAGCATTAATGGCATTCCTCACCTCCTTTTTCAACACACGGGCGCGTTCCAGATTATTTTTTACTCTGTATTTATAAAACTCAGTTAGCTCATTATCTCGTTCGTGGATTAATGTTCTAATATCATCTGTCATCCATATGCAATTTTTCTCTTTCATCTTCCAAGTTTTAATTGGACAGTAGAAGTCAAAATATTCATTTAATGTATCTATTAAAAATTTCCATAACTCATTAGGGTTGTCCATTTCCCAATACTCATCCCAGTCTACAAAATCTAGCCATTACCTTAAATTATCGAATTGATGATTCTTATAGCTTTGCCCCGTCACTTCAATTTCATGAGATTTCACTTTCTTCCTATTTCAAGTCCATTGTTGGCTCCCGGCGAGTGAAGTGTCGTTCTCTTTCTCATCTTGGAGTATCGAGCCCAGCTGGCCCACCGGCGTAGCAGACCTACTACATTCAGCCCGATACCGGCGGGTGCTGGGCTTCCCACTGTTCTTCAAGTTGGAAGACATCCATATGTAGAAGAAGGGTCAGCCTGGCTGGACACCTTCTGTGTTGAATACGGAAATAACGGCCAAAAAGGCAAAAACAATTCTCCATCCACCTGGTAAGAGTGTGTGGTATCAGTGTTCTTTTATTTGGCTCCAGCTATACTGGCATATTTTCCTTCGGCTTAAATTGAGTACCAATTAAGGCCCCAATTTTAAGCCGGATTGAGAACTTACGATCATCGACCCAAGGTAGAAGTAGTCGGCGTAATCCAACAGAACAGGGATTACGTCTACTATCTCATTATCGAGTCGACGAACTCAGTTCCGACACAGACCTGGTAAGTCAGTTCCATACCTGAAGGGCATAGTCTTCCTTACCCGGTACCAGGGACTAGTGTGGACAGAATCCACACCACAGGCCGAAGGTTTTCGTGATGGGGGCCTATTACGGGCCTGACCATCGAGAGAACCTTCAGCTGTCTGAAACCAGGGTTGTGCCTTGGGGAAGTCATTTTACTGACTTTCCTCAGCCCCAACCCAGGATCGCTTATCATAGGTCGCTCCTAACTTTTCCTCTACCCCTCCCAGCGATCCTTGCGGTTTGCTGAGAAAGTGTAGAATTCTGGTTAGGAGGCTACATCCTGGAAGTAGCTAGGTCGGAAAAAAATTTTCCTCCCTGGGACTTCCCATACCCGTCTGGCTTTGGATCCAGGAGAGTTGTTGGCTCTGCCGGTTCCGAGTTTAGACGGCGTCTTCCCGGCCTGCTAGGCACCAATCGAGTCGGTCATTGTCAACCCTTAGATGACGAGGATATCTTGAGGTCGAGAATTTCCGACTGACTGGGTGTGCTAGCCGTCGGTGGAACCGACGTTGCCGGGGCGGTCCTCTCTGGTCGCAGTGGACTCAGTGCAGACGTAGGCTGCAACTGAGACATCAACTGCTGCAGAGAGGTCGGTCTGGTATCTAAAAAGATTCCGGACTCCAACGGGATGATGTTGGCATTCACCCCCAGTGCCCCACTTGGTTCCTCGGGTTGATCCATCGGCTTAGCCTTGGAGGGCTTCGCTGATTTCTCAGCCCGTGTCACGGCGGGAGGCATCCTCGACTGTAGGACTTCAGTCTGATCCTGTTGGGTCTGACCTTGTCCTGACAGCAGAGTGTCTACACTGACATCCATAGGCTGGGCCGTACTGGATGTAGTGTCCTGGTGGGAAGTTTCTTCCATGGGTGACCACCCCAACATGCCGGCGAGTTGCCGACGTGTCGGGTCTGATTCTTCCGTGGTGGACTGAAGAAATCTTCCCCGGCTCCGCTGACGGGCCAACCACGCTTCCTCAAGGGCTTGCGGGTCATCACCGATGTCATAGAGCGACATACCCAAGTGCCGAAGACAACGTTCATCTTGGCGATGGGTCTGGGCTTCCGCCCGGGCAAACCTCGATTGGGCCGTGGTTTTCGCAACGCGTATTATTTAGCCAGGCCCTTCGTGGCTTCCTTCACCGCGAACCGGGCTAGGTTAACTAACTCCTGAACGAGGCTCTCATGGAGAGACTGAGCGCCCCTTCGGACGCGGCCTTCCAACGTGCCACCTATATGCGACTCTAGTTGATCCGCCCGTTGGACGTATTCAACCGATATCGCACAGAGAGAGGAAGTCACCTTCGACGCAACAGGTGGTTGTGTCGTTGGTTTCTTCTTTACCTCAACAACTGGGTTGGCGGGTGGTGGGAGTGCCGGAAAGGCCTCCTCATCCACTACTTTCCCGGGTGCTTGGATAGCACCTCTGTTGAGCGGGGAAACTCCCGGGAGACTTGAGCTAGGACGAGTCCCAGCTGGTTTTTCCACGGGTCCGCTGGCTTTAGAAGCCGTTGGAACATTCTCTTCACTCTTGGCTGAGAGGAGTTTTAATCCCTCAGTCAAACTTGGCGCAGCCTGGTAAGCAGCTTCCACCATGTCAGCGATGGTGTGCTTACTAGGAGCCAACTTTTTCTTCGGCTTCTGACTGGATCGCCCAGAAGTGTCATCCTCGCTGGACGAGGACGATGACAACTTCTTGACCTGTCGTTTAACCTTTGAGGAACCCCGAGACGGTTCCCGGCTATGGGACCCTTTCTTCCTCGACTCTTTTGACATCTGTTGATGTTTTGAAGCGGATAGCCTCAGACTCCCGAACCAGACTCAGACTCCTCAGACTCCCGAGTCAATGAATCTCTGCCACAGATTCATGACCTGTTCCCGAGCAGCAGCACCAGCAGTCCGGTGTTCCCGGGCAATGTGTCGGACTAGACACAATTGCCTCGAACTGGCACACCCGGCCTGGCAAGAACCACCCTTCTTACCAAGGCACTGTAGCCACGGTCGCTCAGCTAAGTGTACCTCAACGAGGTGCCTAGCGTAACGACCCGCAGTTGCATAGGTCGGTGACAATTTCTTGTCCCTTCCATGGCAACTCAAAAAGACACAATGATCGCCGTTATCGAACTTGTGCCAAGCGTACGCGATCCGATCTTTGACCTGATCCTCGTACTTCAGTCGACTGACTCGGGACACCCCTTTCACCCGGTCGATGTACCAGGTGTTGGGAGAACCCTCGTTAACCAACCATTCCTCGTCGTCTGAGGTTCCATCTAAACCGACACCATCTGGGATGTAATGTCGGTTTCTATGACGGAGATCTTCTAGGCAAGTATAAGTCTTGCCCAGCAAAGAGGCGGGTAGCTGTCGAGCCACCGTTCTCTTCCCAGCCCGCTTTACGCCAGGCTGGAAATCACCGTCATCGTTGTCTGGGTTAGATTTGGCCAGGGGTTTAGCCCTGTCCATCTCCGTTCCCCAACACTTGACATCTTCGCCACCCGTGGCACCTGTTGAGGTGCTCGGTGTAGCATCAGCCATACTCGGTCCTGCTTGCACCCCGGGCTTGTCCGAGCCTTTCGACCCAGCCCCCTTTGACTCCTCGTGCTTCCCGGGTTTGGGTTTCCCTTTACCCGAGTCACACGATTCTAGCCGACCTTCCTTCTTAGCCAACTCCGCCTCAGCCCGTTCCCGGGCTGCACGACGGAGTCGCTTCTTTTTCTGCTTCGACAGCTGCTGCTCGGTCCTATTAGCATCCTGAGGTTTTGTCACCTCAGTGTTGCTAGCAGACTTCCCCGGCGCGGGTTTAGCCGGCTGCGACACCGGTTTATCACCTTTGCTGGACGGCCCCGTTACAGAGTCGCCCCCAACTGACGAATCAGTCTCCATAGCTGTCTCTGCACCAGCCTCGGTCCTCCCGGGTTTAGCTACTGGACCCGGGGCCAAAAAGGTCCCGGTTTCCGCCAGCTCCACCTCAGGTGGAGTCCAATTTTGGTACATTGACTGTACTATGGCTCGCGTTTTGGGATCTGGGATCCCAGCCAACATCTGTTCAAGGCTCTGAGTAGAAACCTCATGCCTGGAATCCATTTCTTCGAAGAACTTCCTCGGAGAACGACGACGCGGGTGGGCTCGGCCACGCCTCGGCGTATCACGCTCCGATTCGGAACCTTCGGCCATTACCACATCCGAATCAGAGGCTTCGGTTTTCACCGAGCTCGTCTTCAGATGGGCACCTGAAGAACCCTTAGCGGCCGGGGCCGCCTCGGACTTCTTCCCGGTATGACTTTTTCCCTTTCCGGGTCGTTCATCTCGGGTTACCCCAAGAAGAACAGAGTCCTCAGACTCGTCCCCTTCCAGGTCAAAATCACCATCATCTGACCCGATGAGCAAAGCATCATCGTCCAGATCTGCCCCCCGCTCAGCCAAGGCTGAGGATCCGGGCAGTGGCGAGGGGAGCTCGCGCTCACCCTCCGTAGACGGGGCACGGTCAGCCATGCTGCTACCGCCCGACTCCCGTGGTGCTAGGCACCACTCCGAACACAGAGTGAAGACTACTGAAAAAAACAGGGTCTTATATACTCCTAGTTGACCTAGATTCGCAGTCGCGAACCAATCAACCATGTCGAGACTGGCTCATCTTGAGCGTCTCAACACCGCATGCGTGAAGAAACCAAAGGTCAGCGTTACGCTTGACTTGATTCGTTCACGCCTTCAATCACCCAGCACAGGTTCCGAAACCCGGGGAAACCCCTTTTTGAGCTCCACCCCGAGTTCTCTACCGCGTGGATTTTCTTATCGCCGTCGTGTATCACGTCGATAGTATGGGAGACTATGTACAACTTTCATATAAATGGATCAGACCTTACAGAGCGTTCGGCAATTCTGCAGCCTCTAGAGGGTCCTCGATGGGGTCCCTTAGAGCAACGTCTGGGCTGCGGCACACAACGACTGATTTTAAGGTAACTATTTGATCAACATTCACGTATAATTGACACGTCACTGACTATCAACGATCTACATTTCGTACCATTGCTTCTCGTTGTGTTTTTGACAACCCCGGCACCACTACTCTTTGTAGCTAACCACAGCCTTTGATTTTAGTCGAGAGCTGCGGCGGGGTTCAGAGTCTATTTTAGACTCTATTCTACATCTCGAACCATGTTTATTATACACAGCTCGATTTGTAGCAAATTTAGACTTTTCCGTGTCGGGTTTTTCATCTACCCACACCTGCCTTTTTAGGTTAGCGTAAGTAGGAATCACCTTCCGCGGACGTCCCGGTTTTCGTCGTGTTGACGGGCACCCATTCGGAACCCCGGTAACCGGTCTGCCTCCGCCGTGTTGACGGGGGTTTGACACCCGGCTTCCCGGCTCTTTGAACCCGGGACCTCTCTGGTACCCCAGTAGGACCCGTGGTCAGTGACACATCCCGCATTGTAGCAGGGTGTGAAACTTCAAAGTCGGAACTTTCGCGCTTTCCTTCCCATAGTCGTAAACGAGCTACATGGGATTTGTAACGCCTTCTTGACCATTCATCCTCTATCACTACTGTCATTTCTGACAATATTTGAACAATTCTGAATGGTCCGTCCCAGTTAGGAGCGAGTTTTACATTTACCAACGGAGTGTGGTATCGCACAACCCGGTCTCCTACTCGGAACTTACGTGGTTTAAGATTGACATCATGGCCACTTTTGCCACTCGGCAGCTTTTGTCAGGTTCCGTCTCGCGAGGTAATATCCTTCTACAAAACGTTCTCTGAGCTTTTCGACAAACCCTATGGGACAAGGATCATCCGTAGACATTCCGGGAACCCCATAGACTATGTCAGCGGGCATTACTATTTCCTCGCCAAAGACGAGTAAATTAGGTGAACACCCCGTGCCTGAATGAATGGTCCCATTATACGCGTGAGCTATAAATGGTGCCAATTCATCCCAATTCTTCCGGTTTTCATCTACCAGGGTCCGAAGACACTGGATCAATGTCCGGTTGAATCTCTCTACCATACCATCTGATTGTGGACGATATGGATTTGTATGTGTCTTTTTTATCTCGAGTATCCTACACATTTCTTTCCAGATCTGGGATTCAAATTCCCTTCCCTGGTCGGAATGTAGTACGCTCGGAGTTCCAAAAGGCAACATCCAGTTTTTCACTAAAGCTTCCGCACAAGTGGCAGCTTTGTGATTCTTCATGGGATAGATCTGCACATATTTTGTGTAATAATCCATCACCACCATCATACAGGTATTTCCTTCTTCGGACTCGTCGATACCAGATATGATATCTAGAGCGATTCTGGCAAACCTGACACCAAATAGCTCCTGTTGTAGCGGCATCTTTCCGAGTCCTACCCTGGGTTTGACTTTGCAACAGATGGAACATCCAGATATCCACCTTCGAATATCTGCACCCATTCCAGGCCAGTAGTAACGACGCCTTATTCTGGCTACCGTCCTTTTCCCTCCTAGATGAGCTGCACTCTTATGTTCGTGACATAGAGTCATTAGTCCGGAACGTAATTCTCGAGGGACTACTAATTGTAGAGCATGTTTAAGTGGTTGCAACGTAGTTCTCCATCGATATAATACTCCATCCCGGACCTCTAGTTCTTTCCATTGACCACATAGGTTCCGAAATTCTCGGTTTTCAGGCGAGATCTCGGGTCCTGTAGGTCTATGGAGCCCATTAGCTACCAGTTTAGTTAACCGGAACAGATCTGGGTCAGCCTGTTGACTTTCCTTAATCTGTTCTAGTGTCCACTGATAGTTCTGGGGTGGTTTTACTTTCTGGGAGCGTAGGGTAGCTATTACTGCTCTATGCTCACCACAGTCCCGGCAATCTGGTCGTCCACATTTCCGCACTGGTCTCCTTGAGAGACAATCCGCATTAATGTGAGACTTTCCAGCCCGGTGCTGGATCTGACAGTTCGTTAACCCGAATTCGGAGAGAGCTGCCAGCCATCTTCCAATCATTCCCTCGGCATCTTTAAAGTTAAAGAGCCATTTGAGAGAAGAATGGTCGGTACGTAAGATGAAATCTGCACCTGCTAGGAAGTGTCGATATTTTCTTACATACACCACAACCGCTAAGAGTTCCCTCTTAGTGGTACAGTAGTTCTGCTGGCTTTTACTTAAGCTGTTGCTAGCAAAAGCTATTGGAACCTCCACACCATTCTGTATCTGAGACAACGCTGCTCCAATACTCTCGTTACTAGCGTCAGTGTCAAGAATGAACCGACCCTGGGGTAGAGGGTACTTCAACACGGGGGTCTCCGTAAATTTTCTTTTTTAGTCCCAGAAAAGCATGTTCAGCTTCCGGAGTCCATTGGATCTCTTTTGGCTTCCCTGGCTTATCTAGTACCACATACTGTTGCATGGGGTGTGCAATTTCAGAAAAACCCGGAATAAAGTCGCGGTAATACGAACAAAATCCTAGGAAAGACCTTATGTCTTTTATATTCTGGGGGCATGGCCAATTAGCTACTACCTCCAACTTGGAAGGATCTGCCCGGATTCCATTTCCGGAAACTATCCGCCCCAAGTATTCCACAGATATGCGAAACAGTTTGCATTTCTGAGGTTTGAGCCTCAACCCATAAGATTGAATCCGCTCAAATACCTCTCTCAGGTTTTCTAGACATTCGACATAATTCTTTCCGAAGATGATTATGTCATCCAGATAAACCAAACACTTTTTCCACTGTAGACCCCGCAACATCTGATCCATCATGGATTCGAAAGTCGCAGGAGCGTTACAGAGGCCAAATGGCATTACGGTAAACTCGTAAAGCCCTTGATGAGTGGTGAACTCCATTTTCTTAAGAAGAATTCTTAGTTCATGTCGTTCCCCACTGTTTAGTGTGTCTGTCGTCTGAACTAAGGTTTTCAGAGTTTCATGCAACGGACTCGGAACTGGAAAGTATCCTGTTCCTGTATCGATAGCACTAACTCGTACTTCTTCATAATCATTTCCTTTAAAGTCCAATTTTCCCGGTTCGGATTGTTCATCTTCTCCGGTTATTTCGGAAACTGGAACAGGTGTGATTCCCTGCGGACCGGAGTCTACTAGGCCATCTACATGAGCTAGGGTTGCCCAGCCCAATGTATCACCCTTCTTCAGTTTAATCAACCCGGAGGTGTGATTACTTATAGGAATTGATCCTTCTCTAGCACTTCCGATCAAAGTATCCCAGGCCTGTATTCCTTTATGAGAAAACAGTTCCGGGTTTGGCTCGAAGAGTGCATCTCCATGTGGTAAGTCTCCTTCCCCAGCTATCAGGACATTAACCATCTGCTGAGGTGGGATGCCCACATCTTGTCGGACAGAAATCAAAGAAGAAATCCGTCGACAACTACATTCCACTTCCATTAACTCAGGAAATTTGAGTCGGAGAGTGCCATCTTGTAGATCCACAGAACCTCCATAGAGGGTGAGAAAATCTACGCCTAATATTCCATTTTCTTCAATATCACTGAGTATGGGACCCCATACAAATTCAGTGTTACCTATTGAGACTGGAATAATCACACTACCATAGCATCTCATGTGAGTGCCATTAGCAGCTTTTGCCGAAGCTCCAGGAACATGACATTCCTGTGCGAATCCAAGAGACTGATAGAGTCCATTGTTCAGCACAGAGCGACTAGCGCCAGTATCTAATAACAGATCTATCTTTCTTCCTTGAATTCTAGCCGGCACATACCAACGTCACCCAACTAAGGGAGACGGTTGTCGTATAAACCGTGAGATCCCATCCAAGGTTCCAGGATCCCATCCGCGTTGACAAAGCCATTGCAGACAGGGGTGCCCGGGTGAAAGATACTTACTACAGATCGTTGCGACCATATTTTGTATCTTTCCCTTTTCTGGTAATTGGGAAATATATTCTTTCTTTTTGATCTCACAGGTTTGGATTTCCTGGCACTTTCCTTCCCGGACAGCAGTGTTGCCACTCGCTACAGTCCTTCTTTGTTTTCCGGTTCACTCTGAGAGGCAACCGTCAACGCAGGCAGACTACGAGGTGTTTCCACTGTAGTAACGTTCCGGGCTTCAGGACAATCTGGAGAGATATGTCCCATTTTGTTACACCGCCAACAATGTCGGACATCCAGCTGGTTTTTCTCCACCTGATTCAGTCTTTCGTTGATTTTGGTCAACAACTTCATTACCTCAGAGGGATTTCCTTCTGGATCAGTGGTTTTTGGTTTTGCCTCTGCTACAGAAGGTACATCACTGTTCCTTCCAAAGCTAGGGGATCGACCTCTCCCACGTCCTCGTCTATTGAAACCTCCTCTTCCAAGTACCATTGAGCGGACATTAGAGAGTATATCCTCTATTTCTGCTTCCTGACACTCGTAGGTATCTTCTTCTACTTGTGACCAAGTAGAACCCACTATGTTAACCCGGGAAGTTTTTCCTGGATTAGCATATTTTCCACATAGTATACACCGTTGTTCATAGGCATCTACTATTCGCAACACCTGCTTGAAGTTCATACCGGGCTCCCATTTAGAGATGACTTCCGCTCTCACGTCATCATCTCGAAGTCCCTTCACAAACTGAGTTTGTAGATCTTCATGTAGTGCAGGAGAATCTAATCCCGTTCCCGGGTAAACTTCCAACAACATTTGTTGTAAAGCTAGCCCATAGGCGCGAGTTGTCTCCTCTTTACCCTGGATCCTCTTTAGAAAAGTGGATCGGGGGTTCAGCGTTACCAGCTGACCACAATAGTAAGAGGCTACCTCCACTAGCTCATCCCATTCCGTACCACCGGAACGGCGAAAAGCGCGAAGTGCAGCTTCTCCGGGTCCATCTCATAACGCTCTTTTGAGGTATGGCAATGCATCGAATTTGTTCCAGCCATTACATTGTATATCCTCACAAAATCCCGCAAACCGGTGTTCCCACTCCATTCCTTTTCCATAAGGTTTTGGAATGACAGCGTTCCTTCTGGCTGCGTTCTCTGGGCTCATCATCGGAACCTTGTCAGCTCTTGCCATTGACAAGTTGAAGATCCGGTCTTGCTCCCTGATTTGGTTGAAAGAGTTGAACCCTAGTTCGGCTATAGCTTTACTAGTGTGTTCGGAACTCGGAGAACCCATTCTTGACTCGGAGGGTAGCCGGAAGCTAACCAAAGGAGTCTTCACACCCTTTGTTCAAGATATGAATCTGTTAGGGGTCTTCTCAAGATCTTCTACTTTCCCTGGAGGGGAATATAGATGATCTCTTACATTACTCCAGCCAGCTTGTGACATAGGCATCCTTCGGGATGATTCTGTCTCTGCTAGTCGAACTTGGTCCTTCATGTGATGTACATGTTGGTCCAATTGCTCGATTTTTTCTAGAGTCTCAATCTCGCGAACCGAAAGTTCTTCCAAGTTATGGTGCCGTTTGGCTACCTCCTCGGCCATCTCTCGATTTCGAGCTTCTAGTTCCCGATACATATCTCAAGCTTCCCTTTCCCGATCAAACTCGGCTAAGAGTTCTGGTCTAAGGAAGCCTACAGGAACCTCATCGGAAGGTACCCGTAAGGTATCTTCCGACCTATTCCGGGGAGTACTAGACTCTCCAGGACTATCTGTCTGAGACCCAATTTTACTGAGTCCCTCCAGATCCCTTGCGGGGCCATGTCTGAGCGGCGGTTCTCTTCCGAGATTTCTCCTTACCGGACTTCTGGGATTCACCCCCTCCCTCCGGTTTTGGTGACTTTTCGTCATTCCAGGCCGGAAGAGTTTGTTGAGAAATTACCTCCCCATCTTCACTCTCCTGTTCGGCCTGGGATCTGGTTTTTATTCCAGATCCGTGCATTTACCGAGAATCCCGGGTTGTGCAAGCAACCTAGGATCCTGGTCACGGCACCAGTGTGGTGGTCGCCGCCTGTCTAGCAGGTTGGATGACATCAATCCGGAAAGCTAGTTCCAGGCAGGATCCCACCCTACGCACTCTACGTAGGTTGGTTCGGTTTTCGGTTAGTTTGCACAGACCTAATCACACATGACACAACAACGTCTTTTAATAAACAAGGATGTTTATTAATCACTACTTCCCAGAAAGATCTGGAAGATCTTTCCCACAAGTACAGTACCCTAGCACATAGGTGCCAGGTAGCGCTGGAGAGGCTAATCTGAAAGACTCGCCTAACCACCAGGAAGGTTACCAGAACCCGCCATCAAAGTGAGGGCCCAAGGGTCTGTTCCGTAGAAGAGACGCGCGAGGACAGCCTGTCGACCTACTGTGAATGCTGAGTATATATACCCAGCGTTACGTAATCCTGGTCTCCGCCGCGCCACTCTCGTGTGCGGCGTTGTCCGGACTCACTACACAGTAAGGATCGGCACGTCGCGCCACCTTCCGTAAAACAAATGAACACTGCTGGATTCCCACCCCACTACATTGTCATATGTTGTCTATACAGTGAATTGCCCCTACATATTTCTAATCTATTATTCAGTTATTATATCATAACGTTTGTCCTACTTTTTTCACTGCTATCTTAAAAGAAGCTTTGGATGGTAGTTTCTTCACCTCCAGCAGCATATTGTTCCATAACTTTTGCCCACGATATTCGGCTCTTGGGTTTTCTTTGTTTAAAGAACATTCTTTGTTTAAAAAACATTTTATTTTGTGATCTCAAAACTCGTTGAGTGTCATTTAGTTCAACTTCATCCCCCATCTCATTTTGTATTGTATTATGTCTTAAATACTCACGCCTCATATATCCTACAGTTAACTCAACTCTACAACTACACTTAAGGGTCGCCACCCCAGCGAGATCATGTAGTTCTTCGACAGTGTGCACCATGGCATAATCCTTCATACAAACGCTCAACACACGATTTAGCAATCGCTGTAGTTTCAAATACCACCTTTTGTTATCTTTATTTACCTTCATTGTTTGGTTAACCGTAGTATTTCGCAGTTATTTGACGATCTCTCGACATTCCTGTACAAATCCCAACATGGCGACACACCGCTTGTTCGAGTGTTCAGAACATCGTAGTGTATCGCAGCTCGCCGCGCCGCTTATCACCGGGCCGCCTATCGCCTCAGCAGAGAAACGTCCACCAGGCGGCGCCACTGTCCGAACACCGCTGCTCTCTCTGGAGCACCTGGTGGGGCGTCGGTTGGAAGATCTGCTGGAACTTCGGACCATCGTCTGAAACATCTGTTCGATGGAAGCGCCCACCAGACGCTTGAATGGCGACCACATGAACGTCTGGCGGGGGTTTTGGTGGAGCAGCGACACATTTTGAGGCAATTTGGCCAGACGTTTCAACTGACATCTTTTGAAAGGTCAGCTGGAATATCTGTTTGCATCGAGGTTTGGTGGAGGTCCCCCTTAAAGGCCATATTCCTGCTATTACACCAAACATATTGAAGCAGGCCAGCAGGACCAGCTGGCTTTTTGAGGGATAAATTGTTCCAAGCCGCCTGCAAAGCATTGCCAGCCAATTTCAATAGATACTTAGCGCCGAGGGTGGAGTGGTTGGGTGGCCGGCCCTGCCACAAGATTTGCTGGAATCCACATTGAACACTTGCCTGCATATACCATAACAGATGCCGTCAACATGAACTGTCTATATTCGCGATCTGATAGCCTTAAGACCATTACCCACTGTACGATTCCGGAACATGGATGTTCCTTTGTCTGAGACAAAGGAACAGTCTTAAGTCTCAGGCCAGGCCCCTGGTACAAAATCGCCCAGTGTGGCACCCCCTCCTCTCCCTGGCCTAGGACTAGTCCTAACCCCCTGCAGGGATGTTCTTTTGTCGCCGACAAAGTACAGGTCCATGTTCCGAAATCGGCACCGACAGATTTATCAACATGTTGATAAATTTTGTCTGCGACAATGGAGTTTAAGAAATACCCCCCATGGTGTGTTCCGATATCGGCCCAAATTTGTCTTAAGGGTTGCTGAAAAGAGTATGCCACACACCGAAATGGTCATTCCCGCCGATTTTTACCCCCAGAGGCCGATTATTTCTCTTTTTTTATTGGGAATTGATTCACTTGTATAAATACAATACGGTCTTCCATCAAACCCATTTTAAAAAGTGAAATATATATTTGAGACTTGAGAAAAAAAGGAGAAATTTAGGTATTTTTGAATTATATATCTTATATACATATAAATATAAATATTTTCCAATACATATTAACCTTATAGGATTGTTCCCAAATCGGCAGCCAGTCTTTGAGAAAAAAAAATTGTATCTCTGTCGTCCAGTGTGTACTGAATTGCTTAAGACAACTCCTACCACCCCCTCTCCCGTATCATGCTGTGTTTATTGCCGTTTGGTGCGGATTTGCCTGAGACAACCTTAGGATACCCTTAGGATAAAAGGATTTTGTCCTAAGGAAATGAATCGTACAGTGGGCATTCGGCTTAACCTGTAAGCAGAGACCAACAAATCTGACAGTTTTGGTAATTTGTGCAGAATTCTAGCACCAGAGCATGTCATACACATTCATAACATCAAGGTTTCATCTTTATTTACCTTTATTGTTCAGTTAACTGCAGTATTCTGCGGATAATTGTTGGCCTATCAGCTTTTCCTTACAGTTCTCAATGAGGCGACAAACTCTTTCACTTGATGACTGGGTTTTGCGCAGCCTTAGCAGCATGGTGTATGGAGGAACATTCGGGGCGCCGCCTATTGGATGAACGTGAACTGGGCAAGCACAGTGCCGCCAACATCCACCAGACAGCAGCAGTATGGGCTCCTGGGTGTACATCACCTCGCTGGCACTGCCTGGCCACGAGGCAGAGGAGGTGTGAAGTGCAGCGCCCCCTATACCGATCTAACTCATATATACGATCGCGGCAAGCTACAAGCGCCACTTCCAAACATAAAAGCAGTGGGGAATGAGCTCCGAGAAAAACCCTAACCAAAATGTCCTAAATATGTAGGCCTATCAGGGAATAAATAAATGTCAGATAACATCTTAATATGCATGTATATTGTAGATATAGTTTAAATTATACGAATCATGTACAGTAGAACCCCGACTAACGGACACCCCGCGTAAGCGGACACCCCGCGTTAACGGACACCTTTGCTCGGAACGGTTCCCTCTATTAGATGTTTATTTTAACCTCGCGTAAGCGGACACCCCGCGTAAGCAGACACTTTGGCCCGGAACGAAGGGTGTCCGCTTACGCGGGGTTCTACTGTATATTCTAAGGTTGAATTCGCCTTTGAACTGACAATTACCCCTATTTTCGCTCATATCAACACTGGGTTGATGCCATCTACCATGATTTAATCTTCGAGTCATCTGGTGACTTCCGGTTCAAAATCCCCTCCAAATTATGCAAATATCCCTGACAACGGACACAGTCCGCCATCTTGCTGGTGACCACAAAGCGCTGTCAGAGTATAAAATAGTGAAGAACTAAACTAGTTGACTTTCTTATGTACAATCGCTACATGTATTAGTCAAGATATAACTATTTACACCATCCAGGCATGATTCATACATTCCAATTCGAAGAAAATCGTTGTTTCGACGATTTGTTGACATAGCGTTCGGAGGCTCAACTGAGGCCATCACGTTTTCATTTGATCTGAAACTGCCAGGGTGGTCTGGTTTTGTCAAGTGGAAGGCTTCAGAGTTACTGAATACATCCCCATATATTAAAAACTATCAGAAATGAACCTTTGAATATGCCATAGGGTTAACACTGCTTAGGTGCCTTGCCAAGATGGCCACGAAGGGGGTTCGTAGCGCCACCTACTTCCAGGTTGACTCGGCGAATATCTGTCATTTTTCTACTGTGCTTACAAGGGGGAACTTAATTTTAGCATTATGGATTTGTGTATATATTTTACTGACTATATCTATACAATTCTTTTCATGTTGTGTTGTTATTTTCGTGGGGATGTTAATATAACCATACTTAACCCTTTTCCTACTGGCCCCCCGCTGGGCGCGTATTGCATTAACTACCGTGCCCCCCTGTGGTGAACACATTTACTGCTACTGCTACGTTTACACCATCACCCTAGCAGCCACGGCAGCCACGTTCCCTCAAACCATACTCTACCGTGGAACGTTTATGGTATTTTTGTGGTTCCTTTATGGCTTTTGCTCGCTCGGCCCTTAGTTGGGCCGGTGACTTAAGGCCCACCCTGGTGAGTTATGGTGCCGGGACTGCCGGGGCCAGTGCACGGGCATGCTGGGACCGGTGACGTAAGGCTGTCCCAGCACCTGGGAAGGTAGACTACGGATTGTTCCTGTCCCAACCCGGCCAAGTACGGTGACTTGTGGGGAATTACGGCCGTCTCGGTAGGGTACTGGTGCTGGAAGGCCTACCAAGGTCAACTACGGTTTTTTTCGCTGGTGCAGCCCCGGTGCAGTCCCAGAGCAATCCCAGAGCAATACCGGTGTGGTCCTGGGGTGCTGTGGGGATACAAGTCACACAGAGATGCATGTATGTATATAAATATATGATATGGAATGTACTTCACTGCATGAAACTTACCACTTTACATATATATACGAACGGCGTATACATGTATGCTTTTGCGTATACAAGGTCGTCCAGTCATATATATGTCATATAGACGCCTGATTCTGTCGTATTTACGCCTCTATCAAATTGTTCCTATCTTTGCCACTTGAGGACACCACTGGTGGCATATTTCATTTACCATTAGTCATTAAGTCCTTGGTATATGGAAAATACAATGTTATATTATCAATTTTGATTATAAAATTGTTCTAAAACCCTATTTATTATTTTTGCATTAAGTACATATAATAAACCAAGCATTTTTTTGTTTTTTAAAACGTTTTTTTACGTTTTTAAAGTTTTTCAAAACACCACTCTTCTGAAGTCATACTTTGGGTTCTGTATATATAACACAAGGTCTAGTCAGATATCAACCTACCACCCCAAGTGCCTCCACACATCTGCTGCCGACGCTGCTTTGACACCTGCCGCTTTGACACCCGTCTGCACACAGCCATGTGCCCGCCCGCCCAGAGACAATAGGGGAACAGGGCTTCACTGAGAGCTCCCACCTAAAGTGCTAAAACAACACACTGATAATCTGCAGGAGCAACGGGGGTCTGAGGCAGGAGGACTTCCTTTTTTATTTTCTATCGCTACACATATACGCCGGGCGTATATATGTCACACAGAGGATGTTTTATCTCGGATACGCCAGGTGTGAAATACAGCCAAGTCGCGTCCGTATTTAAAAGTCTTGTATACGCCTCATATGCTGGCGTGAAATATAGGCGTATATATATGAAAACAAGTCACTAGTCAGCTGATACACAGACTTCCGCGATGGTGTATATAGGAATAAAATGGTGGTTTTCGTGCAGTGCTTGTACACCTTCCCATAATTCCCCATAGGTCCTAGTGCTAACCAGAAGCCAAGGTATCATGGCGCGAATTGGAGAATAATTGTCAAATTGATCTATAATTATCCGCAACGCCCTCTACCGGACTCGTGAGACACCAACCTGCTGACGTCACGATTCAACCTCACTCGGGCGGCGCGCATATTTGATACAAGAACAGTAATTTACCACCTTTCCAGTTTAGTGTATGATAAACTCCTCGATATGCCGAAGGCTTCTAAAAAAACACCAACGATCACCAGAAGCAAGAAGGCAACGGACCTCGAAGAAAAAGTATCCGCGATGGATGAGAAGCCCGAGGATTTCGACCTGAGGTTTGACCAACTGGAAAAGATGATCCGCGCAATTGTAAAGCCCGCAAGTGAGACAAAAGAGATCGCCTCGGACGACACCTCTGAGGTGGGAGTAACTCAAGATCTATCCCCAAAGCTCAGGAGAGCCCGAGGAAATACCGCGAGGGCAGATGTCAGGTTCGCCCCATCCATGCAAGTTAAGGCAACGACCCGCCAACTAGCTGAGAGCAGAACCGCCATTCCCGCCGCGCCAATGCGCACCCCTGTATATCTAGGGCCCGCAGCTTCAACGGCCGCTTCTCTCAACCATAGAAGAAGCTGCTTCAAAAAGCGAGGAAATTTCAGAACACGTCCAAAAAATACTCGAGGGAGCTACTCATGTCCTCGGGAAGACAGGTAAATTTTCCAAGTTCTTTCCACACAAGTACGTTTTCTGGGGCCTTGCAAAGGCCAAGACTGCACTCAATGAACTCAACATGGCGGAGTACCTCTGGGACCTCTTCAGAATCGTAGATGCCCCGGAGTACCCTCAAAGTTATATTGCACCCACCATGCAGCATATCCGGGATGTCCTGGAGGACTCGAGGGACTTTGCCTTTACCCAAGTCAGAGCCTGGTCTGAGTAGGTACTAAGCCTCATCGCGGAAGGCCGCCTCACCCAGGCCTGGGAGGATACGACGCGGATACAGATGCTACGCATATCCATGTCACGCTCCCCCCTAGGCCGAATTGACCATCAGGCCTCGGGCAAAACCAAGAGACCAGATAGGCAGGGGGAAAAACAGGAACTCCGGGGCGGCCCACCTTGCGGAGCCTATAACAAGAGGACCTGCTCTCTCCAGTCCGGACACGTGGATAACGGCCTCAAGCAATTACATATATGTGCTTACTGCTTGTGCAATCTGTCCTCAACTCGCCTGCAGTAGGCCCCAGCTCTCCAAGCATGACCGCTCGCCTCGCCCCTCGACTAACTCTCCAAGCCGCCGCGCTCGAATCAGGCCTTGGCCCGAAAACACCGTCCGGAACGGTAATGTACCCAGTTAAATGTTCTCTGCTATCCCAGGAGCAGAACCCTGATATTGATTGTGTGATCAATGATATGAGTTATATGGCACCGCTCCCGACTGGCACCACGTGCGCTAGTGCTCGCCTCAGCCACTCTTCGCTAGATGGCGCCACCGAGGGAATTCGATGCCAGGAGTACCCGCCAGCTGGCAGCACCGCAGGACCCGCCCTGCATCTCACCCTCGCAGACTGGGCCCCTACGGACATGTCTCTTAGCCGTGCACTGGCGGCGGCCGCCCCCATCGCGACCGAGGACCCGCCCACCTGGATTTCTCCGGAGGAATTCGCCCCGGTTATCTGCGATCTATGGCCGGCACCATTTCCACACCGCTGGGAAAGTCACCACTTCCACCTCAGAGTCTACCAAAACGTGCTAGCCTCAGGTTTGCCGAACTACGCCGGGGCGCGCATTCCTCTGCCATCGGGACTCAACATACCGGCATGGAGGGATGCCCTACAGGGGTACCATGACCATCGCCTCACGGACTATCTGGAGTTCGGGTGGCCCTCAGGCTACTCCCGCTCCTCACTCCCGTCCCCATCCTGCACTAACCATGCCTCAGCGGATCACCACCCCGAGGCAGTTCAGGATTATATCCGGACGGAGGTAGGCCAAGGGGCCCTGCGTAGCCCATGGTCGATAGGGCGTTTTTGCTATATTTATAGGGGGCATCAACATATCCATGACTACCAGAAATTTATTTCCTCTTTCAATATTTTTGCAATATAGTTTTACATAACCCCTGCAAATATCGTTTAAATTCATTCAGTATTAGCTAAGATAGATACTGTTTTGTAACAGATCAGATATAAGAAGCCGTGTGGCATCACCGGACATACTCATGGGAGTGCAAAATGGCATCAGGGGTAGGGACAAGGTTAAATCTCCATGTTGATGTCTTGTGTGCTCTCTGAAATCCTGATTGACCAGTCGATTATGACTAAAGAAGAAACCAACAAGTTTTGGTCACGAGTTTGATGCGGAGTGAATATCACATAGCGTTCAAACGAGTTGCAGAATGATATATATATATATATATATATATATATATATATATATATATATATATATATATATATATATATATGTATATGTATATATATATATATATATATATATATATATATATATATATATATATATATATATATATATATATATGATTGGTACTCTGGCTGGTAACACCTCATGCAATTATTAAACGTTGCCAGTAACCGTGTTTCCGACGAATGGACAAAGCTCTGTTGAATATTAATCCTGAAGTCGGCTGCAGACCTGCCCAGACGTAATCAATATTTCTGGACAGCAGATAATTTATGTGATTGGATCTTACTATCCCTAAAATTATAATCTATCAAACGGTGAACTTTCTTTGGTGAATAGATTTGGATGGTGGGGAGGTTGGCTATAGGCAAGTAAAAGATAGGAGGCAGATAACAATCAGAGGATGAGTACTATGACCCATGCAGTAAAATCCTCATCTGTGGCATCGACATATGCCTGGACTGTGGGGTATTTTTTACACAACCATGTTGGTTTCATCGGCTACACATATTATCTCAGAATGTCGGCTCTGTCTGCTGTCTCGGGTCCAACATGTCCATCGATTCCATGCATACTCTTAACTTTGGAAAAAGAAGACACTATAAAGGAGAGTATAGAATAATTAATCTTTGTGGATAAAGTTTACAAAGAAATCCGTGATCAATATTTTTTGTATTATAAGTTAAAAAGTACCTCTTTGATCATAGAAACCAAATATATAATTCATAAGTGGTCAGCTACATATCATATTATGAAACTGGTTGGGTAGAGATCGTCCTAGGCAGGGGTAGTCCGGGAGGTGAAGATCCGAGTGGTGAAAATCCACCAGTGTAAGACCTGTAGGAAATGATAGGTAGGTCTATGGGCAGGCGGAGACAGATTAATTGGGATTTTCTATAACAAAATAAAGGGCACACAAGAGAACGAAGAGATTTCCAGAACATTTACCAATATCTTCTATTAGAGGAACAACAAATGTTGTATAGTACAGGGTACCGACAATTTTCTGAGCCGATGTGATACACCTTTATCGTAATAGCAAAACGCATACCTCCAGTGGTAAATATATTTTCATGACAACTGTCTGTATTATTCATCACCAATAGAATTATATAACCCTAAGGTGTTCGTGTCAATGTTCTGTAAGCTGAGTTATCTGAATTCCGTTGGAAATGTAATTACCTAAATGAACAGGAAACATTCCCTCGCAACATTTTAGTATACCATAAAAAAGATATAGGAATCTTGATCTATTAAACCCTGAAATTTAAAGGGATCGGAGAATTCAAACTATGATTCAATAATTTGGTCTTTCAGCTATATGGTGTCCATACAAAAGCATATATACCTTGTAGCACTAGGCTGTGGCCCCCATCACAAGGACAACTTTTACAACCATCATACCATGCATAATTCCACGACAGTGGTACTATGGAGGTATGACGCATGCTTCTGCCGTCAAGAGGTTATAACACTCGCAGTAAAAGCCGACCACCATTCAGATTGTTGCGGTTACATTGAAAGTAGCAGATGAAAAAGATACTGCTCCAGTGTACTGCTCATACAAGCATATACTTCAAATGACAATGTCATAGAAAGGTAGGATGCTGATGTATAGTGAAGTGCCACTTTTATGGAGAAGAATATTGTTTACTATCTAGCCCAGCGCATTCAAATCCTCATGGATGTTTACGTTAATGACCTATGCTGTCGAGAACTTGTGTTTTATGATGAGTGTAATTGATATTTCTCTTTATTACTGGTATGGAAAGCAAAGGTATACACGGACATCATATCTGTGGTTGTTTCACTAATGACACATCTTTCAGGAAGATGCATGTGATTCTGACAGGGGAAAACCTTTGCCTGCCCAAAACAATTTTAAGCCAGCAGCTTCAAATTTGACCAAATTTAGGGGGGGGGGGGGGGGGCAAAACCACTTAAACTTGTAATTGAATTCAGAACACAAACTACTGATTTATTTTTTGTCAAGATCCAACTTTGTAGCTGTCTAGTTTACAGAATCTCTATTCCTGCACCAGAAAAGAAGGCTGACTTAGCAGGCTACTTTGCATCATGTAAAGCCTATAAGACACCGAAATTTGTTCCCGATTCATCCCGACCATCGGCTCGGTGAGAGTCGGGAATGAATTTTCGGTGTCTTATACCTATAAGACACCGACATGATGACTGTCCCCGATCACACTTCCCTCTTTTATAACCTCGTAAATTACCCGGAATAAGATCAAAGAGAGCCGCCGGGAGCCGAGCCGGGGTGAGCCACGGGCCGCTAGTGTGGAATCATAGAAATTAATTCAAAGTTTAATAACTTCGGATCCAATTAAGATATCGGGAAACGGTTTTCGTCGGGCCGGTGTCTTATAGGCTTAAGGATACCAGTGTGTTAGAATGCCGAAATTTACTTTTTTTTCAATTCTGACGTTTTTGTGTATTATAATTTCAAAGTCTTGACTTCTTAGTATGTCAGGATGCCAAAGTCTGACTTTTTAAAACCATATAACAATGACAAAGTTTGGACCTTTCAGGGTATGACAATGGACAAATATCTGAATTGAATTGGGATGAATTGAATGATTGGAATTGTCTAGAAAGAAAATAAAAAGGTCAGCAATTTTTCAGTGAGCCCTAACTTTTAGAATGTTCTGACACCACTGAGAAAATCACATTTTCATTTGATTGGCGACTGATTGTTCTTGTTGCACATATATAAAGACGAAGCAGCCCGAAGTGCATACATAGGCGCAGTAGTACCGCACATAGACTAATGTTCTTTTGTTTATTATCATTTTAAGAAAGGATATCTGAATAGTATAGAAACATTGAACAACAGAGGCTAAGGAATCCTGTTAAGATTCAATCACTAGTATGCTGAACATTTGTAAAGTTTAACCAATGTATAGAGCCTGCCCCTATATGCATACGACTGTATGGTTAACTTTAAAGGCAGACTAGAATAGAATAAAACATGTTTTTGAAAATTCAGAGAAGAATAAATTCTTGAAAGAGTCTTTAAGGTTTCAGGGATTGATTGAAGAAAGTCCTACGGCTTGATTGTCATTGTCTATTGGTGTGGAAGACCAGCGTGGAGTAGTCTTTTCCACAGACCACTAAGAGGCGCACGAGGCAACCAGATGCAATGCCCGAGGAATTATCAGTAGGTTTCGAATTACATTCAATGCTATACGCACTTAACTAATATCACCACTGTACCCGGGCTTTTTTTGGGTACGGTATTCCAATTCCAACCATTGATTAGAATGATAATATTGTTATCGATATGTTCTGAAAACATTATGAACTGCATAAATCATATCTCCTCAAAATAAGCTTTTTAAAAGGCCAAGGATGCCTGAAGGCATATAATATCTTCACGACTCACCAGGGGAATGCCTTGAGGTATCTTCAGGAAACACCAGGGGTATGCCTCCAGACACTCCATGATTGAAAGGGTTTGATGGTGTTGCATCGACATACATCCTGGCCGATACTTGTTAGAAATGATACGAGTATGAAGCGAATGTTCCATAAGTTAGACGTTCTCCAGGCGTGTATGAAGTGGTAAGGGCGTTCTTTTTTTGACGGGCCGAACTTCATCAACCTCCAGGGGAAATATCAACATCTGGAGGAAATACGGAAAAGGCTTTTGAAGAGAGTCTATTCACAGTCATCCTCATTAGCATCTCTACAAATCGGAGAATATGGTTTCCATATACCATAAAGAAACTAATGACCGTAATACTATATTTCGAGCAAAAAGTATAAAAACCTTTCTGTATTAATTTGTCCCTTAGATTCTGCGGGGGAGCCATTATTGGTTGATTGCCCCCCAAAATTGAAACAGATTCTGACTCCCAGATTGATGGCGATAAACAAGCTGGGTAAATAGCTACAACGTCTGAGTCCATGCTTCTGTCCATTACCTGTCAATATAGTTACTGTGGAGATCAGTGGGCGTGGGTGTGTGACGTCATCTCCGCCAGCAAGGGGCATGCTCCAGGATGCCATACAGCAGTAGATCTCTCACTGATGGCGTCAGCAGGTTTAGTAGCGTAGCACGGATATAGATCGGAGGTAGTTATATTTTTTCTGAGGGAAACAGTTGAAAGTGTTTCATGAGTTTTAAACAGTTTAGATGTATTTCGAAAGTGATCATGATATCCTTATTAATAATTTGCTATGTGGATGTCTCGTACAAACTACAATTTACCTTATAACAGAAAAAATAACTATGTGCCTTTATAAACCTCTCTAAAACCACACAGTCTGAATATTTCTACCTTCTTACAGCCCCGGTTCTGATGTTGATGGCAGGTGTTGAAGGATTGTGGGGTGACGATGGTAAAACAGAATTGCACAGGATTGGCCGGCGTTGAAATGTAAAAAAAACAACACATTTAACGTATAACTAACGGACCCTGTCTTGGGATGGTCTGACATGTCTGGAGGAATTGTAGCAACAAGGTATGTAAAGGCCCGGGGGATGACATATTCAGAGAACTCTGGAAGTTCTTTTTTTTAATCAAATTTTATTAGGGATAATTCATCGTACATTTTGTCACCGGGTTCGGCAACACTGCCGTTCATCCACCCGGACCCAACAGTAACGTGGCAGTGTTATACATTACTCAAAATAATAGCGGCGAGCACAGGAACTATATTCAACACTGAATAGGAAAATTACGCAAAATCACCATAGAATCTTGTGTTCATCAGACACGCAAGTTTACATGATTATTTCTCGTTGGTCAATCTATTCTCATTGGACATTCCCCGTCTCTCTACTCCAGGCGTATTTGACTCATCCAATCAGGTTTTCTGTTTCCCTAAAGGCTGCCTCCAATCCTATTATTGTGGCATATCCGGGCCCCCACTCCTATATCAGTTCAAACCATATAAATTGCATAAATTGTATAATATCGTAAAACCGGATGAGTTCTAATCTGGGCTCCCGTATGCGACGACTGGAGTTTGGCGTAGTGATATCACTACGCCAAACTATCACTACGCCAAACTCCAGTCGTCGCATACGGGAGCCGGTTTCATCCGGTTTTACGATATTATCCTACCCCCTGTGAACGATATTTTTATGTGAGGATAATAACAAAAAACACAATAAAAACTTTCTGAAGTCCTCCATATAGCTCTCCTTGCTGCTCTGAAGGTGCTTGGAACTACTTTCAGCTGCTGATCTCTGATTGGTCCATTTTTTGTACGCTCCTAGGAGCGATTTTTTATCCGTATGCGACATACGGGCGCATACGGAAAGTCAATGTTAAGCCTATGGGATTTTATATTAGGGGTAGGATAAATACCCTTATATTATGGGGTATATATATATGGGCCCTTATAAAATGTAAGGGGACTGGTCTACTGATTCAAACCTGTGTATACGGTCTTAAAGCTTTGGTATACGTGAAAATATCCCTTTGTGTTATAGAGGTAGCGCTCGTGTATTACTACGCGTCAACCTCTCGTAGCTTACGAACGCCTGTCCACAAAACTATCGTTTATTTTCTATGTACATGTCATCTATACTGACACGCTCTGAGCTCTATATCTTTGTTTTGGTACCCTTTTAATTCGAATACTATATCACACACTATTGTTGCATATTGATATAATTAAAAAGTCCATATATTCATTTACTATATACCCATGCCGTATTAATCGTAAATACTACCGTATTGACATATATATTGTAATCCGGCTGTACGGAGGGGTGGTCCATATCTTTCCGTATGGAACACTTGCTACACGTTGCTACGTTTACGGACGTGTTGGTCATGTGTCCAACGTATCAGGACGTTCTATGTATTAACCACCGAATACGGAGTCTCCATAGGAATAGCACTGGGTGTGAGTAACTTGCATTCAGGAGATTCCTGAGGCCCGTAACCTCCTGATTCTAAATTTATGAGATTATTGGAAATAGTTCCCAAAACCACTCTCCCAGCAGATATCCTGCGCTCTACTTCCTGTGGTCGCTTTGTATCTCTGCCCCAACCTGCCTGTTTGGGCTCAAATCTGGCCCATACGCCAGTTTTTCAATTATCCTAAATTATGAGAGATTTGCAGGGTATTTTGTGTTCTACATGTAAATAGAGATGCACATATTCATATGGTAAATAAAATACTCTAATTTCTATCATTATTTATGTCAAACCAGACACAGCCTCTGGAATTACTTTCTACAGTGGAAAACACCTCATGTGTTACAGGGCTTTGTTTTGTCAACAATGCCATGTGCTCCTCTGAAGAAGCAGTCTAATCAACTGTGAATTCCCATTATAAAATGGTTTAAGTCTGAAAAAGAAACAGGTGGATTGTCTGTGAAGTTCCTTTAACAATTCCCATATTTCCATACCCATGATATGTGGGTTGTTTGACTTGTATAACTTTTGACAGCTGCCTTGTTTTGAATCTGAAATCTTGGCTGGTTCCCCCTGTACTTACTGGATACCCTGAGAACCAGCGTATGACGTCACTGGGTTGGGGCAGAGATTAAGCCAGCGCTAGCGCCACGAAAGATCTGGGGGCAGAGTGTCCCAAAACGTCATGGACCCCTAGCGAGCGAAACTTGAACTAATACACGCATGCCACCTATCGCGATATCTATCAACCACCGATTACAGAGTATCCATATAAAACACATTGGGTGTGTGTAATCTATAAGTAGGAGATTAAGGATGGCCGTAATCTTCTGATTCTAAAATCAGGAGTTTACAGAAAAAGTCTAAAACCTCAAACTAATTAATACATGCTTCTATTGCAATACCGGCGAATGTCATTTTGACACAAGACGACAGAAGCAGACAATATTAATTGATGCTCATACATTAACACCAACCACATTAGCCATAACGCCATCTGTCATGTACAGTAACTAAAGCCTAATTCTATAGACTAGTTGTCAAAGTGACAAGAAAAGAGAATTTGGAATACCTTCTATACTTATTGAGGAAGACAGATAACCACAAAAAGATAATGTCCAATGAGATTAGTATACAGTAAGACCCGGCATCCACCTACTACGATAGAATCGTAGACATCCCGGTATGGCACCGATACAAAATATCAAAATCGGTGCCATATCGGGAAGGTGCAAAATCGTAGACATATGTCTAGACATGCCAATCCATCACGCATTGTATGGGTTTTTTTATCGGTGTCTAATCGCAGAAACGTGGTCAACTGCCCCGATATTAGGTAACCTTCCGACGCGATTTTGATTTTTTATCGGGAGGTGCATCGTAGACCATATCGGAGCCATATTGTAGTAGGTGGACGCCGGGCCTTACATAACAATTCTCATCAACATACAATCACATTCACTTCTGTAGAATTCATATGATACAAGTACTCTTGGTTATAGCAGTACTCACAGTCTATCATTTTCAGTTATTGTCCAATGTCTCCTTGACTTGTGGATATATAGATGATCCAACCCAGTGGGATGTGGTGGTAGCAGTCATCTATCTCTATTCCTCCAGTGTTGGGATGATAGTAGCTTATGGAGAAGTCCTATCTTTAGTAAAGGCCTCTGTAGCCTAGAGACCTACTGTGTTCCAGCCTCCTCACTATAGTGGTTGATGCCATGGTGTTTGGGTTCCAAGTGAGTGGTATATGGACATCTGCTACTTATATACCCTAACGTGGGGTCAGTGCAAATGAAGACAGGGGATGGTTCAAAGACTGGGGGTGGCAGTCCAAATGGTTGGGCCTAAACCACTATCTTGAGTGAGGACCTGTTAGGAAGCACCCCGTGCTATTCTTAATACATACATCACACCTCCCTCCTTAAAAAAAGGTTAGAGCACTGAACTGGTAACCCCAAGGTTGTAGGACTTTGTGGGTTCAAGTCCCACCCCAAGCAGTGGTAAATTTACTGCTATATCAAAGGTCAATCCTTCTCATACCATGTCTATGTGGTGTGGGAAGTAAAAGAACTCCCACCTCGGTAATTGTGTAGGGGTGAGATTTCTACCTGAACTCATCACATAGATTCAATCACCACCCTCATGGTGTAAAAGGTCCTTGAGAAAGATTGGTAAGGACCTACAATGGTTGACTGGACGCTAAATCAAACAAAACAAACAATCTTCCAGAGTATTTTTCCTGTTCACCTTTTGGCTTTGCACTAGATTTGAGAACTTTGCTGACACCACCTTTTGGTCCCTGACTAGAATTACTCCCTTGGGGTGCACTCTTCTTATGTTGAACACTAGTCTTATGGGTTATGGCATAATCATCAGCAAGTGCGGATATTTCATGCAATGATGTGACTTTCTTTTCATCAAGATAGGTTTTGAGATCACTGAATATGCAATGCTTAAATTCTTCAATAAGACACGTTGTCAGAGTTTATCAAAACTATCCTCCACTTCCATAGATTTATACCACCTGTCAAAGTACACTTCCTTTTCATGAGCAAACTCTGCATAGATTTGATTCTCTTGCTTACGGTAACTCCTGAACTTCTGACGATATGCCTCTAGTACCAGCTCATATGCTTTGAGAACAGCAGCTTTGACCTTTTCATAACCTAAACTGACAGTGCCGGTAGTGCCGGTAGTCTCTTTTGGCCATTTCATTCTTTGGTCAACCTTCTCAAAATGTTAAAAAGCACTTGTCAACCACATTTTCATTGAATGATGGCACCAACTGTACATCTTTACTGACATCACAAATATTTCTTTGATTTGTCCTCTCAGAAGCAAGCTGGAGCTCCATATTTTGAACTTCAGTTCTTTATCTGCCTGGATTCGAGCAATCTCTCTTTCCTTTTCAGATTGAATATGCTCTCTTTCTCTTTCAACCTGAACTCGATCATGCTTTCTTTCCCTTTCAGCCTGAACTTGAACAAGCTCTTTTTCAGTCTGAAGTCGAGCATGTTCTAGTCCTAGTTGTTTGAGTTTGATCTCTCTCTAAAACCTCTTTACGACCCGCTCCTGAGGGACCACCGTGGTGAATAGAAAGCTCAGTAGGCGCCAGAGGCCTCAGTCTGCCTGGAGTGAGGTTGCCTTGATAGCTGGTGTATGCGTGAGAACAGTTCTACTCTGTGAGTGCCTAGAAAACTGATTTTAATGAAACATGCTATCATTGGGAGAGCACATGGGGGAACATGCCAGGACTTATGATGCTGTGTTTGTTTGCACTGATGTTAGCTCTGGTTGGGTTAAAATCCAGGCCACCTTGACCCACTAGTTGTAACTGTCTGTGACTCTCCCTGCAGAACATTTGTGTGACCTGGACCTATGCTTGGAGAGTAAAACATTTCTCACTCTTGAAGCCATTTTTAGCTATTCTTATTTCCTTTTATGTGTACAGTAAAACCCCGCGTCTGGGACACTCCGCTTAAGGGGGACATCCCGTTTAAGGGAGACACCCCGTTTAAGGGGACAGTTTGCTTTGAACGGAAATGTTTTCCTCTGTTAAGAGTTTAGTTCAACCACGATTAAGGGGGGCACCCCCAAGGGGATACCTCGCTTAAGGGGGCAGTTATTTCGGTACAAAATGCTTCTGAACCACGCTTAAGGGGACACTTTGGAGGGACACCTCATCAAATCTGACGGGACAGTGTGGGGACAACACTCAAGATCACCTTGATTGCTTGTTTACGGTGTGTCAGTGTGGCAGGTTCACTGGTGTTTGAAAAATCAGACGACCCACAATAGCCTGTGTAGGTAACTATAGGCGTCAGGTAGGCGTCTATGGGCCGTTTGTGTGGTTATAACAGTGTCTATATACCATAATATCACCTGCATAAACGTATTACATACTACATCACCTAACCATCGACAGACTTAAGGGCCACCTCGCTTAAGGGGCACATTGCTCGGAACGGAGGGTGACCCCTCAAGCGGGGTTTTACTTATTTTGAATGAAATAACAATACCTGTAGGTAGATTTTATCATCAATTTGGTGAGCTGTGAATATTTCTTGATACATATTTCTACTCTCAGAACCCATGTATACAAAAGAAGACTTGGTTTGAGAGTGAGAATCCGTGGACACAGACTGTGTTTAACGATACCAACCTCTTAGTTGGAACACAGTGTAAACAGAGGTGGCGACCAATCTAGTCGTCAGTCGCCTCACTTGGCACCCAGCCAATTCTATACCTGCCTTTGAAGGTTGAACAATATGTCAAGCACCAATGGGTCAATGATGTACTGCTTCCTGTAGTAATTGATCTCGGTCAGCTAGTAGACACTTGTCCTCCGCCCCTTTACGAATCCTACGCTCTAGCAAACAGATAGTGAAAGGTCAGATTGGACAGCACGTAGACTGGCTCAATTCCCTGCATACTATGACTACCCTACTCGTTGGGATACAGGGACTGGTACAACTGGTAATGGTGTTGGATTTCTGGCGCTGTATAGCGCCGGTATTACTAAAGCCTATTAGACACCAACCCGACTGCTCTGCCCGATTCCACCTTTGCCCGACGAATCGGTCGGGTCTGTGACAATCTGCATCAATCGGGTCGATGTACGCACTTCACCGACCCGAATTTATTGCTTTTCCCGACGGGTCGGGCATTACTACCATGTCAGATATGACCGACTGTCCCCGACCTTAAGATTTCGTTGTATGCACTTTCACCGATTGTTACCGATTCTGAGTTGGCCGTTTGAATAGCGATGCTTCCTATCCCCTAGTCCGATTTAGAAGTTCCTTATATCAATTTGTAGATGAAACATAGGCGATTATAGTTCTGAAAACCGTCTCCCGATAGCTTAATTGGATCCGAAGTTATTAAACTTTTAATTAATTTCTATGATTCCAAATTGTTCTATCGTTGTGAATAATAGGCCGATCTTTATAGATAAACCAGTGTTAGAAAGCTAAAAATCTGGTCTATTTGTTGGTATGCATGTCATATAGCTATACCTTGGCTAAGATTTCCCATGATGGCTTAAACTTCTGAATTTGTAAGGTAAAAATAATAAAACATGTTACTTTTTTTGTCTTTACAGTGATTTAATGAAAAATCTATCCTATAGAAATTATTATTCTATCTTCTTAGATACTTGAAGACGATTAAAATGATACCTATATTGCCAGTCTGTGATAAATATTTCCTGAGATAATGGAAGATAATGACAGATGACAAGGAGTCAAAAAAAGCACTAGAAGAAGTTGACAAAGAGTAAAAGAAATCACAACTTCGGCTTTTTCTTACATTTGTTATCAGTTTTTTTTTATCAAACCAATTTTGCATTTTATTCAATCAAGTTGGGCTTTACTATAGCAGCTATAATGTGGCTGAGAGCAGTGTTTTCACACCTTGTCCCAGATGTCAAAACTCTCCACTCAGGTGTTATGTCTCAGGAGGTGTGATACAAAAGCAAACTGGAAAATATGGGCTGTGTCTGTGCCTATACACATAGTTACCCACTGCACTGTGAAGCCACACTAGGTCGCACGCCTCGTTTTCGAGTAAGCACAGTGACGCTGGTTTTGGGCGAGTGGGGCCCTGTTACATAGGACCAGCGAAACCCGTTATCACGGCGACCGACGCGCCACGCCTATGTGCAAGTGGTGAGTACACGGTATCTGAACGGTGTCCCATGCTCAATAAATGTAAATAGTTTGATAATGGCCACGAGGGGGAACAATGGAGCTTTGACGGAATAGTCATGTATATTCATAGGAGGAGTACTAGTCAAGGAAGCTACTTTTCACTATAGCATTATAGTTGCACACGAAAATTGTGAATAAGACTTCAACGGAATTATCGAGAATAAATCATTATGCCCAGTTTCCGATTCTAGCATTTATGACTTATTATTTAAAGTTACCGTTAGCGTTTCTGGGCCGCTTTAGAATATTGCACCTTATGACTATAACATTTGTTATCCAAATGTAGTTTTCCGATATATTTCGATCTGTACTTTCCTATCAATAGTTCAATAAGAAAACCAACGATTCTCTAAGGTTTCCAGATATTAAAAAATCCAACTAGAATTTATCTTTCTTGGTAATAAGGATGCATCCTTATCAAGAAAGAAATAATTCCTTTGATATATATTTTACATTCTATCAATTACCTAAATTAGACAATCAAGTGATTCCCTGAAAAAAATATATTAGAGAACCCCTCGGATCTGTCTGATATTGTTGCCTGTATTATGAATACACAATTGGGCACGGATATTCTGGAGGCAATAGATACAATTGACGTCTTGCCATGGGACCGATGTGGGAGCGATGAGCAATATCATTACTTCCTTGATGAAATGGTGGTATTTCGGGAAGAATATAAGAAGGTGTTCTTAGCCATCAATATTCATATCTATACTTTTCATATGATCATGACCAACATTTTGACCGTTATTTGCAAGGTTAGCTTGGAGGTAAATGTCTGATATAGAACTAGACGACCACTGTGTTAGGTATGAAGCTGTTGAGATCGATTCATAAATGAAAAATCCTTGTCGGAAGTAGGTTCCATTTCACCGCGCCTAAATGGACAAGTAGAATTATACCAGTTAGTATTAATTTTAATATGCCGGAACTGTTCCTAATACAACGGAAGAAATCTATTTACGTTTTTGGACTTGAGAAAGCGGTCTCGGGATGATGAGGAGTCATCTTCAGGATATTGTGGTTATGTCTTAGAAAATAAGGTACATGTACATAGATTGAATATGTTGGTCATTTCGCCGTCCACCGACCACCGATAAAAAGAATTTCGAAAAATGAAAATGTTGGAACGCCACCCTATTGGTGTGTTACATGGCAATGGACGAATTATGATGTTGGAATGATGTGTGAACAGACCCATTTCAGGCTGGCTGAGGCGATCGGTGGTGTTGTTTTACGGTGGCACAGTCTAAGATTGCGGAGAGTATATGGTGATATGCGTCACTGTGGGGGGCCACTGACCGAAAGCTCTAACTGCTACGAATTACTCTGAGCATGCAACCACCGAACCGATTGCCAACTGTCCTATTCTAACGAGAGAAAAGGGGTCGTAACGGGTTCCGAACACGTCCTTAATGTGCTCTCATAACCGTCTCGGCATATTTTAGTGTGACATCAGTAAAGAATAATTGCTAAAGAAAATTAGAAATGCTGCAAATCCCGTAAAGTCTGACATATACAAGCATTTAACACAAAGAAAAAGGCCACGCACGGGTATATATGAATAATAATGTATAACTAAAATACTGCATAAGATCATATGGCATTTATAATATGAATATATTTTAGGCTTTTAAATGAATGCTCAATATCGGATTGGTTATATTATGGTTATATATCATTCATATGAAAGGTATACCATCAAAGATAGTTTGACTGAATGACAAAGAGTGCATTACGGTGACAATATTTTCCGACCGAACACCACGTTCGCTTGATTTGGCTAGATAGATGACCACAAGCATGCACTAAAAGGGTAGCTTGGTTATTCTTGCAAACTATGGCGACGGTGAAATTACCTCTGCCTATAGATAATTCGTGGAGGTATTCCGTTAAGAAGATTTTCCGACCGGGAAATTGCGTCCCCTTAGGAAAATGGGCTTGCAGGGTTCTTACATCCAATGACGCATGTCTCAAAGACATATGCTCTTCTTCCTGCAAAATAACCTTTCCTTCATCAAATAGGAAGAAAACTAAATCATAAAGGAAAATTGGTTCTGGGTATCATTTGTAAACAAATGTCTGGTCATATAAGATCCCCCTCCGTATCCTATAGATTTTGTATTTGTATTGATATCGCGATCGTTTATTGCTATTCATCTATGCTTTTCTATATGCGTTCTTTAGATGTTACATTTTCAGCAATTTCTTGTACAGAAGTCTCTTGAAATTCTCTGTTGAAGCACTTGATTGTATTCATGATCATAGTCCATTCCGCAATGTTGCACCACAGTAGTAGGGACAATCTTGCACACTTACACATTTTGTTAATAACATGTGAAAATTTGAGGAAGTTTGATAATTTCCTAATTAGCAGTTCATTATGAATCAAATCGACTGCTTTGCGAAAATCAACAACATACAGGGCAATATAAGCACCATCATTTCTACCCTCATAGAGACATTTTAATAGAATATATATTGCATCAGCAGTGCGATTTCCGATAGGAATCAATATCGATGATCACTTGATAATTTCTTGTTATTAAGTAGCTTGTAAATAGTGGTGTGCATCGTTTTCTCGAACACTTTGCTCAGCAAATTTCGATAAAGGTATAGGTCGCCATTTGTCAACTGAATTCAGATTACCCGTTTAGGAATGGACACCATGAATGCAGTTTTCCATGCAATTAGAAATGTTTGGTTGCATACTGAGATATTACATAGATGGACAAAATGATACACCAAATTGTTTAGACTACAGATTATAATAACAGAAGGTATATCTTTGATACCATTGGATTTGTGAGGGTCGATCTCCCTTGATTTGTTTAATACATCAATCACATTAAACTTTATATTTATGGCATCAATACTAGCCTCCACATCTTTTGCCTTGCGTTTGTTGTGGTACTTTACAAATGGTTATTGTTCTAATTTACAGAACAAGATTTCGGCAGTAGTTGCGAAGTAGTTATCTAAGTGGTTTGATACTTTATCAATTATGAGAGAAGTCCCGTCTTTCTAAGTTTCACATACATACTATAATGCTGCAAAATCTTTTCTTTTAGCTTTCCTTTACAATTTTTATTTTTCTCAAACTTTAACTTACTTAATATTTCTCTTGATATGCAGCACGTTTTCTTTAGCATGACATCCTTCCTTTCTTTCAATAGCTGATGCCATATCCCTGATGCCATATCCCTGTTTGTTTTTTTTATTTGTCAAGAATGCCTGAAACATATTTTGCGATTTAGCTACAAATAAACAGAAATAGGATACAGATACATAGAATTATCATCACACATCTCTAGATATATATTCGCCTCGCCCTCATTTGTAATGGGGGTGTTCTTCTACGTCTTCCTAGCACATTTGCTAAACATACAGTAGTCAAGGCAGACTGACCTCCTGCGGGTAATGGCGGGTCATCAGATCTCAACGTTAAACAGCCCTGTGTTCCCATCAAACACGGCGCCGTTAAACATGCTCAGTCACACCACTCCGTCCATTTCCACTGCGGCGGCTAGAACTGTTAGCTTGGCCACTCAGGGCCGGGGGTCTATGTATGGGCGCAGGACATCACAAACAGTATCTCATTTTCCATATGACCTTATCGAAAAAGATGTCACCATATCGCAGGCTATAAGGCCAACACAGCAGTTCGTCGGGGATAAAGTATACTGTATGTCGTTGGCGAATTTGTCACCGGAGCATACCGATAGGTGTGTACTCCAGCTATATTTCTTAAATTTCGTTTTATATCTACTTAGCCAAAGGCAACAGAGGTCTTTACTGGGAAAGATCTTCCACTGGTTGAGGTACAATTTCGTAATTACAACTCGAGTTCTAGTATTTTGATAAGTAGGTCTATATTAACAAAAAAAATGAAGAAAATTATAGTAATAATAGGAAGGGTTTAGTGAAATGATGATGTTCTGAAGATTTTTAAGTTCAGTTGTATGTCTCTATTTTGATATGCATATCCATGATTATCTGTTTGAAGTCCCTTTTCACAGGAACATGTTTCACACTTGCACTCAGAGAATTCCAAAGAGTATATCCCCTAAATTGTGGTGACTTCATGCATAAATTATAATTAATTCTGCATACCCTATCTAAATTTCACCTTGTTGGAGCTACGGGTGCGTCGACCTTTCAGGGAGCTGTTTCAAAAGTAGGGAGGGTGCTAAACGAGAGTACTCATCGCCAATGCGAGAGGCCAACAATGGAACTTGAGGCGTCGCTATCAAGGTGGAGGTGCCGCTCTCTATAGGATATTGGTAGTAGTTTTGCTGCCGCTTTGATTTGAGGTGCCGCTCGCTGTTGCCGGCCTCTCGCTTACAAAATGTGAGGTGCCGCTGGCGAGACCTCACTCGACTTTTGAAACAGCTCCCAGATCTATATTCATTGAGTTCCTTGATTGGTTGTATACTCATCATGGGTCGAATCAATTAACGATCGCGATATTCTGGAGCCTGTAAAGTATGAGATCAAAACTCTCTTGCTGATGGAAGAAACAAGTATAGATACAGTTGAAAACAATGGACACCATAGTAGTAACCTGTTGGATGTGATGTAACCACGCCTTCGCAATACGTGATCAATATGATACATCTTAATAATCTTAGTTTTGCTTGATCTCATCGACGTTGTTGGGATGCTCTAAGCATCAGCTTGCTGCATTATACGTTTCTCACCTGACTTCCAGGTAGAGAAAACAAAACCCGGTCACTTACCAGCAGTCGCTAAAGCTGTTCGCCACGTTCCACAACCAGCATTATACGTTTCTATCTGCAGGACTGATGCTCGTTCTACCTGGGCTTAGTCCTAAAACCAAGGAGATTTCTTGATTAAAGTAATGATTACCTGAATCAACATCTCCTTTGCTAAAAATGGAGACCAATAAATGTCGATTAACACTATTATCTTTCCGAATTTAAGAACTACCATCAACATCATTTGCAAAGAAGTAATTATCATCAGAATAGAATGTTTTGCCTGAGCATGAACGAAGAAATTTCTCAGAGGCGATATTAGGAGTGGGACCATTGTGATGGACAGGAAGTAATGAAATGGAGGCACTTCGCGTTGTTCTAGGGCGTTACTCATTCATTATTTCTTGTAAAGGCCATTGTTAATAGGGTAATGAGCATCATGGCAGGGGTGCACCACGCCTCATATTCCAGTATGAACTAAGCGTATACCACAAATGGCTATTACTATGGTAAGCTGGTGTTGAAGGCACAGAGGTGAAATCCCATAGGTCATTTCGTAGTGACGTATAGAGCTATTTGACATGCAGATAAAAGTATTTCACGTCTGCATAGGTTGAATTGTAATCATATATATGTGTATGCACGTTTTACATACTTGTGAGGAACAACAACTTTCTTTTGATAACCGTGTATTGTCCTTCCCATTGTGTGGATTCTTCTCATCCATTTTAGATTTTTGAACTGGATCAACACGTAATAATTTATCAAGTTTCTGCTCTGTTCAAAATTTAGGATTCAGATTTACCATTGCCTTTTAAGCCCCTTTCTTCTTTTATCCAGTACATAAAGGTGTTCAAGGCTTACAATTGTTCATATTTGAGTGCGAGAGAAATAAAGAGGCTTATATGAACTAGAGGCTAATACCAATAGACACGAAAAAATAAAGAAATGATATGAAACGAAGAGAATATTATAGTAGCTATTGCACTCCAGGAATTAAAGACGAAAATATCCTGGAATATAAAGAACCATAATCATCTATAATTCACATTTTGGTAAGCATCTTTCTGTAGTGGCCACATGGATATTTGAAGAGCAGCATTGGAAAGCAATGGTTTAGACACAGAGCGTGGGATTGTCAAATGCTGAAACAGGAGGAATTTCACAAATACATGAATGTACAGATCAACGTATTCTCGAGTATATGAATATAACAGGAAACCTGAGAAGAGATACAAATTCCTTCTGTGAAAGGTCGAAGTTTTCTATAGTCTGATATATGTCGATTGAATCGGCAGTCTTTACCGTGGCTCACCCGTTCAGCAAAAGTTAACAGTAACCGAGCTAATTTCTAATGTAACGGTAACAGTCCATTTCTAACAATATTTAGTTTATTGTACAGATATAATTAAAATACAGTCTACACCTGAGGTTTGGTATCATAAAAGTGTTGTGTGTGGTATGATCCATGCTGTACGGAAGAAGCACTGAGCAATATACTCTTTGAAAACAATGTTTATTACAAGAACGTCTTTCTGTCAAATTGTTCTTTCACTCAAAGAGGAGCCTCTGCTTACACTAGATAGGTATGTCTCATCCTGTTTAATAGTTTATTTCAATGCGGCAACAGAGAAGTTTATTCTCCGTTCATCGCTTGCTGGGTGATTTTGCTGGGTGATTTTGCTGGGTGATCTGCCTGGGTGTTTCTTCATGACCGCACACGCTATCTACCAGTCACTTTTTTTGGAAAAAGAGGATCGACTCGTTAAAGGTATTTCTGATAGAGACATTTGAGCTATGACTAGTAACCAACCTTAGAAAGCTTACATTTGGGATGGATGTTGTCAAAGGTTTTAGAGATTAATGTTATCTCCCCCCATATATGACATATGCTCATAAAAGCATATCAGTGGTCTGTACATCAGCACACATCAGTGGAGGGCAGGAAGGGCGGAGTAATATCAAAGCTAAGTTGACAGGAAACAGCCTCACATTATTCCACCTTTTCAGCATCGGCCGGATACAAGCCGTCACACAGTACACCAGATTGCATTTATAATATCCCATGAAACTATACGAATCACTTAAATCCTACCCAGCCTACAATTCAACATTGGATAGGAGTTGACAATTGTATCTTACCATATGGGAAAGTAGGATCTTCAGGTATCTTGTTGGAAAAGCACATGTTATTATATACCAATGCACGTATATCTCACAATTACAAACCACTGCTGAGCAAAGAGTAACTGCAAAATATTCACAGGGTGTGCAGTAAAATCCCATACAGTAGGTACTACCGTCTGTACCACGTGACTTGTCAAACGAGGTGGAGTCCAGACCAAGTTATTTTCAGCGAGTGGGTTTCTGATTTTATCTCACCCCGTATAACATTATATATTGATTAAATGAATCACCAAATTAACGAATGAGTATTGGGTACACGAACCTCACGGCCGTGGAGTACGAGTTCCTAATGTTAAGCCTATGGAGAAAAATACCAGGGTGAGATAAACCTATGTACGCCGGGGGCATATATATGTAAAATGGTGGTTCTCGTGCAGTGCTGATTATTGCTTCCACTGTCTCGGCATTAAGACAATTACTATTGTAACTAAAAAATTGTTCATGATATTGAAGGCGGCCTTTGGCCTTGATAGGGGTGGGCCTAAGATATGTATAAATAAATAAATATATATATATATATATATATATATATATATATATATATATATATATATATATATATATATATATATATAGTTCAGGGAAATACGATGTCATTATGTTATTATTTACTATTGCTCACTATAATAAATACCGTGATGTTTTCCTATTTGTCCAACGTAGCAAAGAATATTAAGGTCACCGTTCTATTACAATCTCATGCGCTACGGCCACGAGATTCCCAACAGATCAATGATGGTGATGAGCAGGTGATAGATCATGTGCGGCTCGGGTGACCTTCCCTTTGTTACAAAAAAACTATTGAACTATGTAAGTGACCCCTGCCGAAAATGAGATAAGTGAATATCTTATGTACATGCTATGTGTCGTGTTTTGCGGTAGGAAATGCTTGTTATTGATATAATTCACATCATGTTTGTCCTAGTGACATCTCCCTGGATGAAAGAGTTTCCAAGTATGTTTATTGGATGCCAAAATATCCTGTTTCCTGGCACATAATACATAAATTGACTATATTCAGGGGCGTGGTAAGGTGCTTTAAAGGTTTGTCTTACGATACCTCTCCTCCCGCTTTGGAAAGTATTTAGACCCCTTACTTACACTTGATTGCTTTTATCAAATCATGTTTTTGGGGAGACAAGAAAAAGACATCGAAAAATTGGTCCCTGCATGAAAGGTTTTCGAGCCCATTCTCAAATATCTTAATTGGAGCCGAAGTTATGAAACTTTGAATTACAAAATTCCGGAGAAGGGCTGACATTCCGTTCCATCACTGTACGAAAACCCCGATTTTACATATGTAAAAGCCAGGCGTATATAGGTATGATTTTGCGTAAATAAAAGGTAGTTCTATTTTCCGTCATGTTTACGTCTCATCTATAGACGTATATAAGCGTTCATGTTGCAATCATATACATATATATGTCATATATATGCCTGATTCTGTTGTATTTACGCCACTGTGCAATAATTCTAATCTCTGCAACTAGGGGACACCACTTGTTTTTATTTCATTTGCCATTAGTCATTAAGTCCTTGGTATATGGAAAATCCAATGTTATATTATCAAATTTTATTATAAAATCGTTCTAAAACCCTCTTTATCATCTTTCCATTGAATACATATAATAAACCCAGCGTTCTTCGGTTTTTAAACGTTTTTTTTCAAATAGATTTTACTTTTAAAACACCCCTCTTCTGTAGGGTTCTGGACAACCCTTTATAAGCCTTTAAGAAATTTTGATTATAGACATTGGGTCGGGCTCGTGCTCGGGGTCGGGGTCGGGGTCGGAGTCGGAGTCGGAATTATATTGGGAGAGGGCTTCAGTGTTGGTGCAGGGGGACGGGGGGGGGGGGGGGGGTGGCTGGCTGGCCACAGATGAGTGGTCAGAAATTGAAGAGTGGGAAGAAAGCTGGCAGGGGCAAGGCGGTCGTGAACTTTATTATTTTTTTAATCAGTATACATATATGCCAAATGTATATAACACATATACGACCAGTGTATATATATCGCACACAAGATATTTCCTCTCATATACCCCTGGCAGCAAATACAGCCAGACCAGACCTTCGTGCAGCCTGGGAAAACTTTATCCCGAATCATTTCGAGTTCATTTCGAGTGATCCCGGTTTGTTTCATATGTTTCACTGTGATTTTTGATTTTTGCAATAGATATCCAGGTAGGAGTTAATGGGTCTTAAGATTTGACTCCACCTTAGTTCGGAATCTACAGTATTTTCAAATATATTCCAGTCACTTGCAATTGCATGGTCTGCTAGTGCTTAGTGTCTTATGTATGACCTTCCTTCTAATATCCTTTTCAAAATAGAGTTTTGCTCTTTTTTAACTACAAATATACATCGCTATAAGATAAGTATTAAAGCCGTTTAAAGTACCACCTTCTAGTAAGTGTTGAAGGTGCGATATGCCATGCTGGTTTCCAACGTTTGGTAACGGTTTTGTTTAGTGACAAAGAGGTATGTACAGGCTACTGGTATATGCCGGAGACTCACCAAGTGAAAGGTGTGTTCATGTTCAGCCTAGGTATTTTGTAACTTTTAACCATAAAAGCATAGCTTTGCTTTGAGCACAACGATTACCATTTCACGCCCATGATGTCACTTCTCTAGTTTTCATACCACCTTATTTCAACCTAGATGGTCACACCATCTGATAGAAAATTCTGTCACAACCCCTGTACATATAATGACTGCTGTTTAAAAAAACTCTTCCGTCTCAGAGATCACATAGTGTGTGGAAGGCCCATAGCTGTTCCACTAACCATTTAGCTGGCATAGAGCCCATCAACCACTTTCCAATAGTATCACGCCGAAAAAAGAGACCGAAAACCTCTTAAGATTCACTGAGGTGTTAATCATACCATTATGTACACGTTTTATGAGAAACAACCAAAGACACCGTTGTAATGAGATAATCAGAATACCACATATGCCTATAATGTGCCCTTATAATTGATAGACTAATGTATGATGTCTGCATCGATGAATATCATGCTGACATATGCTATCCATTTAATGTCTGCTCCTTCAATGCCCCCATCCCTCCCACCCACCTGCCCTACACACGACTGGGCAGCACACACCCACGCGGTTGCGCGTCCAGTATTTAAATGTTGCTCATCATTGCAACGGCGGACATTCGGTTGGTGCATTTTGGCGCGTGAAGGCTTCCAAGAGCGGTCATCTCCTTGTCGTATACACCCTCCCCTACCAGCGCTTCAAGGATCGGTGCACCAACCTATACCGCTACACATCTCATCTACCAGAGAGCATGGAGCTGAAATGGATAGAGTTATTTTTCCTGGGACTCTGTTTGACTGTAGGCACAGGCTTCCTGTTGCCGGAAGAGAACATTGTGGTGCCCGGGCGATCGGTACAACGAGCGACCCGGACACGCGCCAGTGAAATAGCCAAATTATTGAAAGAACTCAGGGCGCGCAAAGAAAAAAGGAGCAGATTTACAGGTAAGGATGATCATTTGTCGTCTGACATTTTTGATGGGGAAAATGTTGAATGAAGATGAATCCCCACCATTGTCGAGAGGTTTCGAGCAGAGGAAAATACCGACAATACGGGTGTTTTCGTTGAAGTGATTCGCATACCATCACCATCATATTGTCATTGTTGTGCTCTCATTGCATTCTATGTCCTCATGATATATCTTCAGCTGATCAAATGTGTGTTAGATGTACATGTACGACCAATATTATACTAAGGAAGATATGAATTTCATCCTCTGATATTCGTTATACAGCATTGCTGGACTATTGCTGGCGATGTCTCTATACTGTCCGATTCACTCAGGGACTTAATGAGTGAGACGTGCGGTTTGATAATCCTAGTTGTAAAACTCGTCCAACGCCATGATTATGATGAAGTATGCAGGTATGAGTTTTGGAGCTCGCATCATCGCTTTCTAGAAGCATGCATGACGCGGTGGTGCAGGTGTCGCGTCTGCCCTGTGACTGCACTGCGTCTGCTACTGCAGCAGACCATTTTAGTTGTTCCATCGAGTAATATGCTCAGTTGTTCCTAGTAATTTGAATAATCACTGTAAAACATCCAAGAGAGGGGGGGGGGGGGTGTGCAGTTTAATCACTGAAGAAAACTAGCCTTCAACAGTCCTGGGCCTATGTTTGTCATAGTTCTACATGCCAGGAGTAGGATTTCCATGTATTACAGCATAAATGCTACACCAGTAGATATGGTGAAGGAATTGCAATCAACCCTTTTGCCACATTGGAATTAGGCCAAGAAGTATCAGAAACTTTGTCTAAAATGTGTTGTCAAAACAAACTAGAAAATAAGAGCATATAATCTTTTTCAGTGGTTCTGAAACCACCTCACCAGTACTGCGATCCAAAGTGGGAAACACACTGTTCGATTTCGTTCCCACCGACTAACTCCCTTAGTCGTAAGCTAGTCTCAGGCGAATATGCACAGGGCGTCGATCATCACAGTTGGATTTATGGATCAGGATGGTGGTAATTTGTGGGATTTAATCGGGAGTGAATTCTGTGCACACTGGACGACTGACTTACGATTTTCTCAGAGATTTGAGGCCAACCATAAATGAACAAGTACAAAATCGTAGTATATGTGGGATAAATCGATGGGCTTTGTCTCTGCGTGCTACGACCATTTCCCCTCACCCAACGACTAATTTTGGTCCAAAATCGGTAGACACCACGGGGTATATTTCTTAAATTCCGTTGTCGCCGACAACGGAAAGGAACAGGTTTATCGGTCCCGATTTCGGAACATCATACTGCAATTTATCGGCGAAAAGGTACATCTTCACAGGGGGCATTTTGCAATCTCAGGCAAAGTTCATAAGGGGGGTGCCACACTGACCGACTCAATATCTAGGCCTCACCTGAGCTTACGGTTGTTCTTTTATCGCCGAGAAAGGAACATTCATGCTCCGAAATCGGACAATGTATTATGGCTTTAAGATTTCACATCATAACGAGGCCTTGCGATCCAGAATAAACATATTCAAATCCAAATCATCATAGAAAATGGACGAAGGTGAACATACATTTTCACATTTATGTCCTAACCACTGCTTGTGAGTTGAAGGGTCGGGTCCTGCCATCTGGTAACCAAACATTAATCCCTATCGAAACTTGATTGATGAAATTATAAATTCCAGTACATCCCAAATGAATACAAAAATACAGCTACGATGTATTTTATCATAAATTGATATCAATCAAATTGATCATAGTAAGGAATAGGAGCTTGTCACAAGTAATGTAAAGCCGGGTACCCACCAAAGCCGAGGCAGACATTTAGACCTTCCGATGTACCCTGACGCCCATTTGATTCAGTGCAATTGCGCGTCGTCGAGCAATTGTACGTCGTAGAGGCGAGTCGGAGTGCACCGGAAGCACGATGGGTTCGCAGCTTTAATTATCTGTTTTTGCATACATGTCCTTGTGAATGATTCATACAGATTTCTGGGAAGAAACCAATTATATCTCCATCCCTAGACCATCTTGATTATATAGGATTTATCCCTAATTCCATGTTCAATGACTGACCTCTCTTTCAATAGAATTTCGCACCTGTAAGGGGTATTTAGTGCCAAATGACTTTCTGGTGTCCATCTGACACGAGAGGGGATTGGATCCATTCTCCCGCCCCGGTCCTATTGTTTGTATTGTTCTGCTATCGAGAATCCTTATTCATGTTGTATGCCCCACCCTAATTGATGGACAGGTGTGCCTACGCCTAGTGATCATGCAGGCTAGGTGTGTTGAGGGCTGTTAATTACAAATTTATGCATATGTAAGGAGTTTGTTTTGCCAAATAGTTTTCTGAATATCTAGCCGGTCAACTCACATGAACTCTATCACTTTTGATTAATTCCCACTGTATCATGCAGTTGTATATATATCTATGCTTATTTTGATGGACCTTCCTGCAATTCTGACTATTCTTCTCGTAATGGAATCCATATATATGGTTGTTTCTAATAAAGCGGACTACCTTGAAACACGGGGCGATTTTAAGAGGACGGTCCGCTTAACGGGGTTCTAATTTACATAATCGTAGGCTGTGTGGTCTGATCATTAATTGAAGAAGATGGCTTCTTACAATATCTCGTTTGAAGGGACACCCAGGCAAGAATAATGACCGTTTCATTGCAGCAGATTTATGGAACCCTTATAGTGTTAAACGGTTAAACTATCGTAATGTTACCAACCAGAGGAAGCATTTGCTTTGTTTGAATCCAATACAAAATCATGGTAATTTAAATCTAAATTATAAAGCGAAGTCTTGTTCTTGGTGTTAATTTGACGAAGGCAACAGCAGGACTCCCCCAATAATATACTCCGTTAACTATAAATAACGGTCAATTAGTCACTAGTCGAACTGATAAATGCTTTAATATATGGTGGAGAGATCAGAGTGGGTTACCATATTGCACATTCCTCCTCTTTCCCTTTCACCTTTCGATTTCCGATGGTTTTACTGAATCAAACACATCCACACTTTGTGCGGTTAACGTCGCCGACGGCGCCAACAGTGCCCGGTAGGGGTTGGGGTTAACAGCTGACCAGGGCATTTATACCACAGGCATGAATATTGTGATTCCACCATCATGTCACTAGATCACTGTCAGAGCTGCCTGTGGCCAGAACACTTGCACTTCAATCTGTGGTCCATAAACTACTTCAGTCTGCATATGCATATACTAAACTAGAAACAAATGGTATACTCATTGATGAATGAGCGTTCAGTTATAAATAAATCGATTAAAAGATTTAGGATATATAGCCTATGGATCATCTTCTGTAACCCACTTGTCCCCAGTCAACTTGTCCTTTCTGCAACTGTCTGATTCTAGGATCCAAACATATCAAGCACCAGTAGGCCAATAGGGTATTTTGGTCTGAAGCGATTGGTCATGGTCATCTGGGCACACCTCTAAGACCTTGAGACACTGGCCCTCTACTTCCTCCATAATGTCACAGTGACAGCACACAGATAGTAAAGGGATATTTTTAGGAAGCTGGTAATCCCCATGTGCGCACTCTAACCTCTAGGCACCGTATATAATTCATGCAAGCACGCTTTAAAAAGAACTACTTCAGTGGTATCTTACACAAGTCTCAATCATTGGGCAAATACGGTAATTAGATGACCCAATCGAATACTTGAGCTTTAAGATTGTTAAATATAAACAGGCAGACCCAAGAATGATAAAGGACGCTGGGAATGTGAGCTTAAAGATTGTTAAATATATTCAGGCTAACCCAAGAATG
Source organism: Alentia gelatinosa (assembly GCA_950022655.1). NCBI lineage: Eukaryota > Metazoa > Annelida > Polychaeta > Phyllodocida > Polynoidae > Alentia > Alentia gelatinosa. The sequence goes on from OX465581.1 coordinate 46,974,894, forward strand.
ATATTGGACGCGGGAATGTGATAAAGCAACAGTTGGGAAATAGCAGCAAATATGTAATAAAGCCAAGCTCCAGTCCAATTCTGCTCCTACCTGGAGGAGCTCAGTGCGGCTGGTTCAAGGAATAACATTTCACTGTTTCAAGCTCGGGTGAAGTCTGTAGAGCGCCATAGATCAAGCGAAGCCTCCTTTGGGACAGCGCACACCCCTTATACATGCATCTACAATGTTTGTTAGTATCGTTTTGTGCAAGTGACAAAAAGGCAATTGCACACAGTGATGTGCGAATGAACAAACATGTACACATTTTTACTGACAAAGTCGGTTTTCTCAAGCATTGAAAAAGAAGCACCGGTGTAATACTAATGTGTTATCTGACATTAAAGACACATGATTATGACACCGGGGAAATGGTGTTTATGTCCCCTGCCATACTGAATTAGTGTGTGTCCCCAGACAACTAACTACTCATAACCATGTCTATATCCAGCAAGAACCATAAATGGTAGAAACATTAGCTCAATAAATTGAAGCATCATCTGCACACCACATGCGTATAGTGTAATGGACCAGTATATATAGGGCACGGCAATAACGTTCCTCTCCCTCTCCATGGCATTATACACAATGCGTACTTGATCTAATCATGGACGTAATGTAGAACATGATCGTGCTACACCCGCATATATATATATATATATATATATATATATATAATATATATATATATATATATATATATATATATATATATAATATCATGCCATCTGACAATATATGAAACAGCATTCATATGATATTCCAGAGAAGCCCAAATACGTTTTCGACAATACTGGACAAATTGCAGCTTTGGGAGTTCACAGGTCTGCTTGGTTGCCATCCCCTCTCGCACTCCTTCCTACCTATCCCAAGGCCACATAGGGTGCACTTTATACGTTGGGTCCTGCCTTATAAACGAAGGAGGACCACTTGTGGTCTAAACATCAGTAACAGAGATGCTATTACTATGGATCAGAGTTTATAGTCCAGGGTACACTGTATTTTATTCTATTCTCTTTAGGTAGAGGGTACATAAAAGATAAATCTAAAAAATATTAATTAGGAGATGAACAGCACTAATGGTATAAAATGTTTTAATAAGTAGATCTATAAGAAAGGTGTAATTAGGAATTTCTGACCAGATCCCTCTTTCACTCCTGTCCCTAGTAGGTGTCCATAATGTCTCAGTTTTTACTAATTTGTACTTGAACTTAATTTATTACTACACACTCCGACACAAAATTTCTCTGTCGTAGTGCTTATGTCAGAGCGTGAACAAATTAGAAGAGACAAAGTGAAATGAGTAGAATGATTAGTATTTCAGTATAATGTTTACCTATTGAGAGAGTAACCACCAGAAATATATTAAGATGCCTCCACATCTGCAAAACAAGATTTGTTAGAGGTATCGTGTCTACGTGTGGGGGGAGGGGAATAGCTTATATAGTAGAGAATGCTCCCGACACACTCTGACACAGTCTGGTTTCTGTGACAAATCGAACATGCTCGATCTGTCGTAATCATTTTGAAAGGACTACGGCACGGTGTTCATGTCGGAAGCATGTCGGAGCATGTCTGCCCACTGAGTGTGTCAGAGTATGTCGTAGGGTTTTGGCGGGAAAAGAAAGGTTGCCACGGTACCAACACACTCCGACACAACCAGCTCACTTGGTGGACTATATTTATATAGGAAATATACTGAGAAATATGGTTTTCTTCAATTTTCTCAAATTTTTTCCCAAAAAGTGTTTATTGACACTAAGAATTCGTCAGTAAACTGACGTTCCTCCATTCAGGGGTCCTTAAGACTAACATACATCAAGTATAGACACCTCCTGCATGGAGTTGCCCATTACACTAAGTCCATATAAGGAATAGAGTAGACCGAGTAGCCAATGACTGCATTCGCAGCAAACCCTGACCTTTACCCTGACCTCCTTACATGATATTTTCTAGCGCCTTGGGACGGCTCTACAGTCGAGAGTTGACCTACAATCTAATGGGCCACAACCACCCTCCCACAGTACAAACCATGCAGAAAAAAATCAACTGCAATAATCGATACATCATAATATATTAACTATACAATTATTTTCCATCATTCTTATTGGAATTTCTTGTTTTATAGCTGATTATTAAGAACTTTTATCATATCTGTACCAGAATATGTTCAATAGACCATTGGTAATGCAAATCTCTATGAAACAGAGGAGAAACTATAGTATATATGATATCATAAAAGATAAGTAAACGTGCACATGTGTACGGGGGGGGGGGGGGGGAGCATAGCTTCTGTCTGGTTTGGTCAATAAACTATGGATATAAAACTCTTTGCTGGTAGTATTTAGTGTGTCGTAGCCTGTGTCGGAAGCCGAGGTCTACTGCTGCGATACCATTCAATTCTGTGTCGGAAGTATGTCATAAGGCTTATTTGGGTGTGTCGGAGCGAATTCGTAACTAGAGGGTATTTGACTGGGGGGGGGGGGGGGGGCATTATATTTAGAGGTATTTGCCGGGGGGGGGGGGGGGGCTTTCATTTTGCGGTATTTGGCAGGGGGGGGGGGGGGGTCAATTTCAATGATTTACGTTTTTGTGATTCACCAACATAAGAGGTCCAGAACTGTGTATTTTGGATAATCTATACAATTAAAAGGCCAATAGCATCTGATCTTGTCTAGCAGAATTAAGAAATTTACATAGAGTAACATCCCGCTAAAGGGGAAACCAGCCGTTCTGGGGGTCCCGTTAAGCGGGGTTTTCAGTCTGTTGATGCTTAAATACTAAATTATATATAAGCGACGGAAATACCAGTTATTAGGCGCGAATCTTTTTCCTGGTCGTCCGGAGGTTCGATTCTTACCCGTTTAACCTTGGTGGCGGTGTTGGGTTCGAACTTTCGATCTCCGAAGTAACGGGGAAAAAAATACCAGTTATTAGTTTAAAGGTTTATTAACTAACCAATTCTACGCAAATGCATGGAGCATAAATACAAAATGAATGAAAAATGAATATGAAATAAATAGATAAATAATATAAATCTGTAAATATTTACAGCATCCAACACGGTGCAAAGAACAAGTGTATAGTCACGGGAATGCACCATGGGTCGACTGTACTTTCTGTGGTCTAGCAGCTCTAAGCCTATTCCCAGTAGCAATTCACTTTTCTGGCATTCAAACTAGACGACTTAAACGTGACGACTGTAGATCGTCTAGCCAATAATCGTCAGGTGGTACTCGATTACACAATATCAGCTGCAATAGTCCACTACTCAAGAATTTCCTGAAGAGTGAACTTCTTATAAGTACCGATGTCTAGCCATTGACGGCTGAAAGTCAAGAATTGCCGCCAATAATCGTCTAGTGTAAATGCCAGCACTGCATGAAAACCATTATTTACATATGAATGCGCCCGGCGTATATAGGTATGCTTTTGCATATATACAAGGTTGACCTATTTTCCGTCGTGTATATGCCTCACCTCTTGGCGTATATATAAGCGTCCATGTTGTTGTCATATATATGCCTGATTCTGTTGTATTTATACCATCATACAATAGTTCCGATCTTTGCCACTTGGGGACACCGCTATAGTATATCTCATTTGCTATCCTTGGTATATGGAAAATCCAATGTTATAATATCAATTTTGATTACAAAATCTTTCAAAAACCCTAATGAGTATCATTTCATTAATTACATATAATAAACCCAGCATTCTCTTGTCTTTTTTACCTTTTTTTATGATTATACTTTCAAAACACCACTCTTCTGAAGTCATACTTTGGGTCCTGTATATATAACACAAGGTCTGTTCAGATATCAACCTATGAATACCGACTCCGACACCGACTCCTACCCCCACATGCCCCGCCTTACTCCCCGCCTGACCCCCACCAACACCAGAGTCCTCTCCCTATACACGTGTGATCTTTCTCTATACTCGTTCCGCATGTCAACCGCCTGCCTGCGTTCATTGGACCGGAACCCTCAACTGACCAGTTGGTAGAGACCCCCTCCCCTCCCCCACTAGGCTGTCACCAGATATTAGATCCTTGTCACCCCTGGACTTTGAGATTAACCTGTCCCATTGGATTTACCGTAAATCTTCGAAAAATCTGAGAAAAGTCAGGTCGTTACCTTCATTAAATGCGAAAAAGTCAGATTTTGATATCTTACCGCGGGGAAAAGTCAGGGCTTAGCCATCATTGCATGCCAATAAGTCAGACTTTGATATATTTCCATGGTGGAAAGTCAGGGCTTAGCCATCATTGCATGCTAAAGAGTCAGACTTTGACACTTTTTCATGGTGAAAAGTCAAAGAATAGCCATCATTGCATGCTAAAGAGTCAGACTTTGACACTTTTTCATGGTGAAAAGTCAGGGATCAGCCATCATTGCACATTTAAGAGTCAGACTTTGACATTTTACTGTGTTGGAAGGCCAAGGCCTAGCCATTGATACACACTAAAAAGTCAGACTTTGACACTTTTCCACAGTGAAAAGTCAAGGCTTAGCCATAGCTGCATGCTAAAAAGTTAGATTTAGACATTTTTCAATGTTGATAATTTAAGACAGTTTTTTCACTTGATTGAGTTAAATTTGAAGGTGCTGATTTTTTTTTGGCTGAAAAAAAAGTGGAGGGGCAGCCGCCCCTATTCGGATGCCACGGTGTCCAGAGTAATCTGTAATGTCACCATAAAGGTAGGTCTACATATTTTCAATAAATAAACCCTGATATAACAACAGCTGCCTGAAGAAAAAGTAAGGTAAATGACAGCTGCTGTGATGAATACCATTTTGATGAAATTCACTCAACAATCTCCCAAATCACTGCAGTAACATTACCCAAGAGATAATACCTTCAATTGCTTATTCATGACCCTTATTTTGCTAGTAGATATCCTTCACCACCACAAATTCAACAAACAATTTACTATGATAGTGTATTACTTAACTGTCAGGACATCCTCGGTAAACAGCAAAACCTGCATTCTGTCCATGTAGTAACTGATATCAGAACCAGTGATTACCAACCTTACCAAGGTATCACCATGGACTATACTCAGCTATACTCAGCTATATTCAATTCTGTATAATTTTCATTGTCATAGGCTTAATCACTTGTCTATAATTTTTTCTCAGATGGAAAAAGCTAGACTTACATTAATATCAACACCACACACCTGCAGAAAGGTGTGGTGCTACTCAACTGGCAAAATTACCAAAATTAGGATAACTACAGTGACAAAAAGATCAGCCAATCATAGCCTGAATGAGATTAATAATGATTAAAACTGCTGGTTTTGATGATATACTTGGTTATATGTTGGCAGTCAGATGACACCCCAAATACAATAAAATGCAGTAAGTGAAAAAAGACGCCAAACTCAGAGAAAGTTAGATTATTCAAATTTGTTTTTATCGTCTGTCCATAATACAGAGTATAGTAAGATATGATAAGAGTAAGGACTGAAAACAGCTGAAAATCAATATTCAGGTCGAACGCCCTAATACAGAGTTATAGGACAAATCCCCTATGCATTGGATTAAAGGTGTGAGATTAACTTCCTATTGAAATACATAATAATAAAGACCCCAATTATCTAAGGATATCAAGGGTATTTATGAAAGCATAATAACAAGATGACCTAACCTAACCATAGTATATTTGTACGTTCATTACATGGATCCTTGCCCCATTGATTCGCTTGGTCAAATTACACCCCCACCCCCTTCCCTGTCTATGTTATTCTCTTTGTCAATGGAATTGACCATATGATATAAATGTAGATTGGCTCTACCATTCCTACCAGCAAGGCCTTGTATCTTGCCATGCATATTGATTCCATGTTCTTTGGGGCTACATGTAAAAGTGCCCAATTTATGTGTAAAGGTATAATGACGACAGTCTTGAAAAGAGATTTCCGAAGCAGACGAGAACAACTTATTCCTGACAAGGAAGTATAGCGAAAGGATGGGCGAAAAATACTTAGTACACAGAAGGATAGTGTTTTGAAAGTAAAAACTATTAAAAATTGGTTAAAAAACAAGAGAACACTGGCTTTATTATATATGATTAATCAATTGATACTCAATTTGGTTTTAGAAATATTTTATGATAGAAATTGATAATATAACATTGTATCTTCCATATACTATGTACTATGATGGTTAATGGCAAATGAAATATAAACAACAGTGGTATCCCCTATGTGCAGAGATAGGATTTATTAGATAGTGGCATAAATACAACAAAATCAGGCATATGTATGACATTTATATGACTGCAACATGGACACTTATATACATCTATAGATCAAGCATATTCATGATGGAAAATAGGACTAACTTATTGGGTTTGGCTTTTTCGCGCTGTGTAATGGAAAGAGCTTGTGTGTGAAACTTTTGATTTGACTGTTAGGGAAGGAGTACTTTAACACTTGGCGCACCCTTGGTGAACCCTTGGCGCTGTTATATACATAAATGATGACGTCGGCGGTAGTTTCATCTAAAACGGTGACACTAGCATTCTGTGCCATTCATTATGAGCATTGTGACGTTGAATACAGGGTTACCTCGTGGGAGCACGACTATGCACCGTACATAGGTCGTAGGAGCGCGCTCTAGTAAATTAAGAACACATGGTTCGTCCATCAGTAATGAATGAGTGTGGAATTAAAAACAAACACTGCATGAAAACCACCGTTTTATTCATATATACGCCATCACGCAAGTGCATGTATTGGCTGAATATTGACTTGTTTTCATTTATATACGCCCAGGCCTTATATACGACAGACGCGTCTTGGCTGTATTTCACACCCGGCGTATATGAGAGAAAATACCCTCTGCCCCCGCCCCCTCCCGCCCCTTTGTGTTGGTAGAAGTACAGGTGTCCTCAGTAGGAAGATTTTTCTCCAAAGTTCTACATACGTGCGTTTTGGTTGGTAATTTTACGTATTTCTTTATGAAAAAAATCTTTTACTTTTGTTGGTAGAACGTTTGGTAGTTTTACATAAATTCATGTGCTTAGATGTACTTAAATAAAATACACATTTTTACGTTTCTGGTAGGTGAATTCACATATATTAGAAATGTAAAATTACGTAGATATATGGGAAAATTACATATTTTCATGTTCCTGGTAGGTGGATTCACTTATTTTACAAAAGTAAAACTACCAAGATATATGAGAAAAATGTGTTTTTACGTTTATGCACGAAAAAATAACTCATATGTACTACGTTTATTTACATAAATTTATGTCTATATGCATGAATTCACGTTCATGTGCATGAATTAACTAGATGGCATGACAGTAGTTTTTGTCAATTTTTGGTGCTTCTTGGGTGGGGTATGTCCTGTGAAGTTTACCAAATTTACCAGCCCAGCAGTCTCCATTATAACTAATCTCATTCAGGCTATGATTGGCTGATTTATTTGTCGCTGCAGTTATCCTAATTCAGGTAATTTTGACAGTTGAGTGGGACCAGACCTTACTTAAGGTGTGTGGCTTTGAGATTAATGTCAGTCTAGACGGAGAAAATAATAGTGGTAGTGACACCTACCTGTTGTATACAGAATTAAATATACCTGAGTATAGCTGAGTATAATCCATGACTAATTACACCTACTTCTCTCCTTCATAGAGAAGTCCCCAAGTAAACATGACTTTTCTTCTTACCTAGCTAAACCTACCAGAGACATACAAATATGTATATATTCATATAATCAATTAGATCTGCGTTTCTAAAATACCTAAAATCACCTACCATATATGTTAAATTACGTATTATTCCGTCTATATATTCACATAGATTCACATAATTTAGAAACGTCACCTTTCACTAATCTAGGTAGATTATCTGAGCGTGTTTCCCACGCTCAAAAGGGAAATCTTAGAAGGAGGATGGTGGGGTGCAAGAAACTCATGTATCACAGATTAAATTGTGAAGGACGAGAGGGTGGTGCTCTCTCAGTTCTTGATAGTCCTGAGGTCAGAGCCAGTCTGAAGGGTCAGGTGTGTTTGGTAGTACATACGATGTTTTATGATTGTTTCTAGAGCTCCTGAATCTTCTGATTCCGAATCTGCTTCGTGCCAGTTTGAGTTATAACTATTTGAAAATAAAAAATAATTTAATTCTAAGAAAAATAAGGAAAAATTGTGCTTATGGCAAACTCTGTCAAATCTATGATTATTTAGCTGTTCTAGGCTTATTAAGCGCATAACTGAGTGCTGATAATATCTAAGAACAAATTAATTAACTATAGTGTTATTATGATTATTTCACAAACTTAAATTAATTAATCCTAATCATTGTTTCAATGTGGATTTTATTTTGTGAATCCTATCTGCCATTGAGATAGAAACCTGTATTGTATTAATAGATTATAAATGATGGTTTTGTGGACAGGCAGCTGTAAGCCATGAGTGGTTGATACATAGTAATACATGAATGCTAGTGAGTGTATTATGACATCAACCTTGAGTGGTTTACACAACCACCTATTCACAAACCATTTTTTATTGCATTTATTAACCATCTTTTCAAATAGTAGTTGCCATATTAAAAGGTATTACAATAGGGATTATTTCTTTGATCTATAACACAAAGGGACTATTTTTCCTATATACCATGGCTTTGAGGCTATATACCACAGATTTGACTCTGTATACCACAGTTATGGTAACTGACAAGTTTTATATAATGACTAACACAAAGCACAGGTATGGACATAAAATGTATTGAGTATGAGTAGAAGTACGAGATAAGAGATTGTTCACGAGCTATTGAGAAGCCAAAGGCCAGAGTCCAGAGGGTGGAGAAATCTGTAGACGATGACCATAGCGAGGGAAAGTAGAGAGGGGTTGTTCAAGAGAGAACTGATGTCGAATATTTTCCTGGGGCAATTGCCAAGGCAATTACTCCATGGGTGGGAAGGTTTGAGTTCAGGCTCTGGGCGGCTCTGGGCGCCGCGAGCCCTGGGCAGCATGAGAACTAACTGCGGGCAGGCTGTCAGGCCAGACAGGTCGACAGCAACTGGTAGGTGTCTGTGGTGTCCGAACAGAGCCGGACTCCCTAGGAGGCCGGCGTGGAGACACTTGGAGAGAACGCTGCCCGGCTTGCAGGCGCATGAGGTGCCTGGACCCGGTCCTGGGGATACAGCAGGCCAGGGTGACGATGTGTCCCGTATGGAGGCGTGGGATGTGCCCGGACCCGGTGCTGATGCATATGGCGGTCCAGGGCGACAATGTGACGTGTGGTGACACGTGGTGTGCCAGCAGTGACCGGGCTTTGATGATGTGTGGGGCCCGAGGGGTGGTGGCGATGACCCTGAGAGCCTGGGAGTGTCCCGAGCTCTTGGGGCCCAGGATTTGTTTGCCCTCTGAGCTTTGAGGACAAGTGCGAGACACGTGGTGTAGAGGTGTGTGCTGCGTGACAACACATGAAGAGGCAGCTCGGCAGGCAGAGGTTTCCCCCCCCACATTGCCAGGGGGAAGGGCAGGATACGTCCGAGGCGTGAAGAGAAGCTGGGGTAAACACTGGTAAATGGGCGTGAACAGAGGAGGAGAGAAGAGGAGGTCAGCAAGACATGTGGTGAATGTCTAAGGCCCGAGTTGAGGGGGTAAGTCATCTATGAATTTCTTCCCCGGGGCAATTGCCGAGGCAATTGGAATTCATAAATTCAATTACATTGCCCCGGGGGGAGAAAAAGCCGGGTCCTTTGACAAAGAGAGGTGGGAGGTGGTGAGTAGGTAGGTGGTGTAGACATGTAGAGGTGCATAGACTGCTTGGGTTGAGAGGTGGCCGAGTTTTTGGTGGTCGCAGCTGCAAGTTCGGAGTAAAATAGGAGGGGCTGTGTAGGGATGCGAGACCCCGTCTACCCTCTGACCGGTCCTGAGTTGGGTGTTTGTCAGAGAATGAAATGTGGGTGAAACTCACTGTTTTGTGTCTGCTGGTGATGGAATTGCGGGTGAGAACGAGTTGTTGCTAAGTAAATGATATTTTACTTGAGTGGGGCGAGTTTATCGCTGAGATATTGTATGCTCGCCCCCGGTTGAGCAGGGCTCAACATGTGGTGCGTGATGGCCAGGTGCTGTCACTCAGTAGGAGAAGTCTGTTTCTCTGAGTTTTCCTGTTTAGCCAACTCGTTCCCGACTCCGTCTTTGTGGTTAGAGATGAATTTGTGACGTTTTGAAGAGGATTTACCCATTTTCCGCAATGTTTTTGTGGAATTTTGTGGAGTCTGGAGCGAGTGCCGGGGGGAGTTCTACATCCCCATCCTACATCCCTACATCCCTACATCCATACATCCCTACATCCCTACATCACGGTAATATGTGACTTTGCAAAATGTGGGGCTCAAGGCAAAGGCCAAATCATTTTTGGATGTAGGGATATAGGATATAGGGATGTAGGGATGTAGGGATGTAGAGATGTAGGATGTAGGGATATATGGATGTATGGATGTAGGGATGGAAGATGTAGGGATGTAGGATTTCTCACTAAGTCAAAGTTTAATAGGTAATTCATATTTTGCTATCAACTCTGACCTTTTTCTGCACTTTAAAATCATTACCAAGCCTCTTGTATGAAATGTAAGATGTCTATAATTTAAGGAATGATGTAGAACTATTCTGTCCTGCAAACCTATTGCATTTCATCTTATAAATTTTATAGTTTTTCATGAAAAGACAAAATTGACCTTAATTTGACCTTCATCTGATGTTTCAAGGTTAAATATACTATCAATCTTCCCATATGCAATTTTGTTTATCAAATATGGGATTCCTTTTGAGAATAACTCATGAAATGTGATTTGCTATGAAGTTCAGTTGAAATTTTTTTATTTATTTAATTATTTATTTATTTTTTCATATTTTTATTTTAAACCCTTATATCTCAAAATACTGAGCATGTACAAACTGGCACGAAGTAGATTTGAAATCAGAAGATTCAGGAGCTCCAGAATCAACAAAAAAACATTGTATGCACTCCAAAACACACTTCCACTGGTCTGCTTCAGGACTATGATCTCTCCTCCCTCCATGATCGTGTTAGTTTCTCCCTGGTGGTGACAAACATTAGGTACCCACCCTAGGATACTTCAAGCATCCAGGAGCGGCTATATAGAGGCTACGTATTCGATTGAGTCATGCTACCCCCTGTCCACCACCCTAACAATTACAGACAAGAAGTATAGTATAAAAGAAGAAACCAACAAGAGTTGGTTCAAGTCGTCGTTCTTCACGAGATTGATATCGTTTCAATTTAGATTCATTAAGCTAGTCGGTGAGTAAATTAATTAAATGTTGAAAACTGAAGACTTGAACAAGTCTCATGATAACATATGAAAAGATGTCATGAATCCTGAAACCATGCTCTACATTTAGATTTACCCTTCTCACTCCCCTGACCCGCACTAGTCACGTTCATGAACCCTATGACGTAGGGCCGACAATTCATCACACTCTCCATACAGATTCTCTGTAACGCCACGACTGTAATAGTTTTACTAAACCTCGGGTGAGTACACTGGTCACATGCGTGATGTCAAGCGCCACTCATGTTGACCCACTCATGAAGCTATATTTGGCAACAGGGGTTATTAAGTAGCCGTTTTTGGTACTCATTTGATGTTGATTTATGATACAACTTTTAGAGCAACACTCCCTACTGGTACTTGTATACTCCAGCCAGGGAGTCGCTAGCATGAACTGTGGGAGGGACCAATCGGGAGTGCGGGGGTGTCTACTGAGCTCCCAGCACAAGCCAACAAGGATTTTAACACACTTCTGACACAAAATACTGTTTTGTGTCGCAGTGGGCAAAGCGTTCCGGCACACCCTGGCAAATACTTTGACACGCCAAGACACGCTCCCGACTAGGTAAAATATTCAACCCCTCACCTCCTTTGAGGCTAACTCTCGACATGCTCCTGAAACAAGTGCCGGGGCGCTGAATTTCTGACACGATAACATGTTCGATTTATCATAACACACAAACTATGTAGGAGCGTATCGGGAGTATTTTCTCTTGGTGTTAGGCATACATCATGCACCCATACTAATTTTCATGATTTATACATATGTATGAGCTTTGCTTTTCTTTTTTTATTTTGTTGAGATATGTATCAAATCATTGGTCCTTCGAACATATTCAGGAACACATGTAATTGCATATAATACTTTTTATTTCAGTTATACAAGATGGATATAACAAGTGTTAGCTTTTTCTAATAGCAGATATAACAATATAGCAAAGTCATTTTACTGAATCAATGACACTTTTTTATATACAAAAACAGAAGTAAGAATTCTTCCCCGAGATAAATGACCTGGCTGTGTCGTCCTGGGTGTCAGCAACATGGTCATGTTTTTTTTGGCAAACCCACTGTGGAGCCATCCCATAACGTTTTATACAGAGAAGTACGGACCTGCATATCCAAGTCCATGAGCTCAGCATTTGCATCCCATTTGGTGAGTTACAGATGCTGCAGGCTGCGATGTGGCATTAAATACAGCACATCCTTGATGTAAATCATTTGTTTGTTTACGCTCCCTAAAATTTTTCCTGTATTGCCCCGGGACAATAGAGCGTGAGAGCATCTTGCCTGTAATCCTTTTCAATCGAAAGTGTTACTACTGCATTCGATAATAGAGCGGATCGATGTAGTCAGTGGTCTACACTGCCCATATGCTGATTTTATGGTTACTGTAAGCCAATTGCCTGTCCTAACTACCTCTAATATGAACATGAAGCTGCCCTGTATTTACAAAACAGGGAGCGGTGCGGGGGCGCACCCTTGGAAATGGAGCTGACTTGTCAACACCCCGAGGAGCGCCCCCGTCGCTGAGTAACAGCCCCTCCTCATTCGATTCGACGAAGTTGATACAATAGCCGTCTATAGGTCACTTTAGGCAATTAAATTTATCCCAATAACAAATAAACAACACAAAAATGTTGCATACGTTAGAAAAAATCATCAGTGAATCACTGTTTATATGTGATTCTGCAATAATAATATTAACCTATGCTATGACACATCGACGAGAAACTCGCAACTATTCTTAATTATAATGAATGATGGCGCAATAAGGGTGACATCGCTATGGGTTATCGAAAGGGACAATTCGTAGTCCTCGGAAACGAATGTCACATGCGATAATTTGAAGTCGATCTACCAGTAAGTGGGCAGATGGGGGTCAACGGAATCAATCAAAGCGGGGCCAGTCATGCTCAGTAGTTTGTAGAACACACTAGTTCCCAGAAGTCAGCAGGTTGGGAAATTGCTTTCGGGGCGTGAATATAAAACATGCCTGTTTTGGGGGAGAGCCCCACACATCAAGTGGTGAACCAAGAGACGTTCCATATCATATCTATTTATATGTACATCGAGGTAATTCTGTGTGCTCGGACAGAAGAACTGATGTATTATCTAACTAACATACGGATGAAACAATTTAGCGTGTTGACATTGGGATTAATGCTATGTTACACAGATGCCTTTCTCCTTCCGGAGGAAAGTACGTCAGGAAAACAGGACCTTGCTCTTGGGGTAAAGAGGCCGCTGACAACATTACTAGAACGACTCACACGGATCAGACGATCAGGCAAGTTTTCTATATTCACGAGGAAGACATTCTTTAATGCTTTAATTTCTTATTGGGGCAATTCGTTCATTTACATATTCGTATGCGCAACCCTGTGTATTAATACACATTTGGATCCAATCTTTCATTGCCTCTCCGAGATTACCGCTGTAATACAACCGCTATACAACATAAAAACCAAGCGATATGCAAGTATCCAAAATCATCCAGGAATAATGTTTTTCAGTTTGCGAGAGGTTAAAACACATGTAGGACCCGACGTCCCGCATATGGGCCTGGCTATACATGGATCATATTTCTGCGTTTATAGCCGTAGCTATAATGATCCGATTACACTTATCAGAACACAATTACACAAAACGTTGTTATAGTCAGACGTTGTTATTCACTAAGAGATCTACAAGCGGCCTTCATATTCAGATATTACAAAGTTAAGACGCAGTTGGCTCGAGGTGTTCGAAACCGGAAATTGTCTAGGATGCTACGTCCACACACAGTGATCCCAGTTAACATCAATTGACTATACATTCAATATGGTATCAACATTGTCAGTCATTAGTGTATTATGCAAATCAAAAGTTAATGGTTCAGCAATTAGAACTTAAGATCATACATATGACTATACATCTGCTCTCGTGTGATTATTTATTAGTCATTAGATTCTAAAGATCAGTAGTTAATGATTTTACAATTAGAATTAAAGACATGGGAAACATATATTATCATATACATGTGCGTTAATGTCACATACCTACGGGTCATCTGTACGGGTTTAATTCATCCCGAAGTAACGAATGAATATAGTTTGTCCATCCGTACCATGAGATTTGCGGTGATTCAAAACCATAATGAGGTTTAGTGATATTCAAGTATGTATTCTATAATGAGGAAACTGAGTGAGGGTGCCTGAATGGAATCTGTTCACCGTTGGTATATATTTCATTAAGACACATTAATCATGTTTACATAATAACATTCTGCTGAGTGGTAAATCATATATTGTAACACTCAGAATATATATAAGAAAATGTTTGTGATTTTGGCCTCAATTTTGGTACACAATACTGAAGAGCAGACCGTAAAGTCATTATAGAATATCAGCACGTCACTATAGCATTCCATCTACGCTAATCCTTTATTGCTTGAAAGAATGTCACACTTAGCCTTTACTATTCTGAGATAATTTGATCAAATAGAGAATTAATTTATACTGACTGCACTTTGATCGTCTCCTAAATACCATCAATAGGTTTAGAACAATGAGGCCATTTTCTTTTCTGGTAAGAATTTGTGACAAAAGAGGTCGGATGTTTTTCAATGGAACGCTTTTAATGTTTGATCAAACGTTATATGTGTTATGATAAACGAAGTGCGTTGGAAGAGGGTGTGTTATGTGTCCCTGACCCTTGATTGGAACCTCTCATCATATCATTGTGAATCCACAAGCTTGGATGGCGATCTGAGAGAATTTAAAATTTCATTTGATTTTATCATCTCACTTCAAAGTAATCTAAAAGGGGAAAGAGTGGGAATTCCCATCAATGCAGCTCGTAAAGACAATAGTGTTAGGTATCCTAAAGGCCAATGCTTTCAGGTGAAATTAATCAGAGGTGATGGTGTGATAGGAAAGCCCGGTGGTGATATACTCTGTTACCTCCCTTTGTGGAAGCATAAAACACAACGACCCCACATGTCTTTTAGAGTGCATCCTCTGACGCATCAGCTGCCAAAGCGCCTGTCAGCAGAATGACAATGACCACCCATCACCGACCAATGGTAATTGTTGCTTGTGGGAGAACATTCATTAAGGACAATTGTAGAGCATTTATTTGCCTTGACCTGATGTAAACACACATTTAGTTTACAAATGTACGCCCAACATTGCAATATCCATGAATCCCATCCATGGATGTTGGTGAAATATGGCAATTACTCTGTTTCTGCTCAACGCCAACGTATGTTGAAATACAACTAGATTTAGCCAAACAAGATGGGCTGGGGCAGACTGACTGCTTTGAAGTTATGAACGCGTACCTCAACAAGGCTGTCCCTGGTGCATTGACTGCTATGGTACGCGGCATAGGTGCGGGGTAGTGTATAATAACCATGGCTTGTTTCATTTATATAATTATAATATGCAATATAACCATTGAAAGCTGAAAACACCGTGTAAAAGGAACCACGCGTCAACGGTGATTGGTGAGAGATGTGGAGTCTGCTGTTACAACTATCAATAATAAACCTAGATATCCGAGTCATAATCAAAGTTCAAGATTGCTTAGTTCTCTGGTCTCTGGTAATATCCCCCACCACCCCCGGTTTGGAAATCTAGCATGCAGGAGTGTGTACTTTCTGGCGCTTTCCAGTTTCTTGAAAATGCCAGATTGGATTCGCACGGAAGAACACACCTGGTACTTAGTCTGAGACAATGCTCCTTAAAGCAAGGTAAATGATTCCTGAAGTAGGGACCTCCCCTCTAGTACCGTTAAAACGTAAGTATCTTCTGAGAAAATAGGCACCATTGTGATCCTGTTTGCTGGCTTCCTTTTGGCTATGTTGGTTACTTATTTGGTTCAAAATTTGGTATATCTGTCTCACAAAAATGCCCCTATAAATTTTAAACATGTCCAAAACAGAAATCTCTCACCAATCACCAACCTGTTCATATATCAACTTTCCGACCCACCAGCCTGCCCACCTATCTACCTCCGTATCTACCTCCCTATCCACCAAACTGCCTACCCACAAACCTGCTCACCTACCGACCTGTCAACTTACTAAATATTTGTCCACCCACCAACACTGCTGAAAAGAAAAGCGTATCAGTGGGAATATCATATTATTAGGCCCGGCGTCCACCTACTACGATATGGTACCGATATGGTCTACGATGCACCTCCCGAGAGAAAATCAAAATCGCGTCGGAAGGTCACCTAATATCGGGGCAGTTGACCATGTCTCTGCGATTAGGCACCCTTACGATGCATGGTGGATCGGCATGTCTAGACATTTGTCTACGATTTTCCTGATATGTCTCCGATATTTGCTTTTTGTATCGGTGCCATATCGGTAAGTCTACATTTCTATCGTAGTAGATGGATGCCAGGCCTTATTCATCTATGACCGAAAGTCTATGAAATACTACCCGCTGCTAGGGGTGTGGAATAAATAACGGTCGGGTTTTTAGGTTATAAAGTCGTGCTATCAGGTGTATGATAATAAGAATACGTAGCGAGTGAGTACGTAGCGATTCCGTTCTCGGTCTTTTGTCTCATTTTATGGGACAATACACCTTAGAAGGGCTCCCTAACTGGGATATCCCTTTACATCGTTTCCAATTGAATATATTCGACTATTTAGGTCATCGATGCTGTTCTACATAGGCCTGCATGAATAGGAATACACCTCTGAATGTAGATCAATGTCAAGTTTTTCCGTCTACATTGATATTGAATACCTTAGAAGCACAATACGAACAAGATGGGAACCCACAAATTCATTTGGGCAATATGAAAATGTAACACTCAAATAGAAGCTCACATATACAGAAACAGGGGAAAGGTGTAATATTATTGTTTCTCATATATGCATTTTTCTCATTGTCATTATAGCTCTGAAATATCGCTCAGTTATATATCACAATGTCAGCATATGCTTCTTACTTAAATGCAAGCTGTAATTGCTACCGAATCAGCGAATCAAATACAAGAAACAATAGTTTTCAAATAGGGCAAATAGATTCTCAGCTTCGTATGGCGAAGCTGAAAAGTGAAATACAACTACTGAATTAGCTATTCGATATGAGTTGGTTGTCAGAATACACATAGTTTTTTCAGTTACGAAACACCTTTTAAGCTCTTCTACTTTCCACATTGTTCTTCAGTTTTCAGACGAGGCGGATCCTATCAGTCTGTATAAGACAAACAGGAAAGGGTCATTTTCAGTATTGAACATAATATAACTTTGTCAACTCATCCTATATCAAAATCTAGGGGAAATCTGATCCTCAAGATGGCTTTTCCCGAAAATGAAATGAACACCAATAATGACATATGATCATATCGGATCACGACGTTAGGTGAAAGGGGAAACAGGGGTAGCATGATCATATTTCTTCAACAGGGATTCACCTGATAATTGTCGCATACCACATGATACTGGTGTGCGGATATGTACATGTATTTCATTTGAAGATTCACTAACAAGTCCTATAAGTTGGTCAAATACCCAGTCATATCAGCTTAATGGTGATGCTCCAAGTACATGTATAGGCATTTAATTCTCTCCTGTCGATAATGGACTGTAACCTGTTCTTCTTTTCTTTTCTACAAATTGCATTTGCATCATGTACTCTCTGAACCGTGGAACAGAGCTCAATCCTATAAGATCCAATAGCACAATAGAATTATTCTAAAAGTTCTATCATTTATGCTCATATTGTAATAATCACAGGCCACCGATAATACCTGAAAGGAGTAAGGCTTTGTGCACAGAGCTGTTCTGCACATATTTCCACTTGTAAATACGACGGTTAAAAACACCATGGCGGAAATCAGCCAACAAGTCTGTAATTGCCCGGCCATGTTATCATCAGTTTGTTCTTTCAACACGAGCGGCACGGGCGAGATGGGATATTGTAGACTCTGTGTCCCGTGACGGGCCAGCAGCACTTTCTCTTTTCGAAACAATGGGGACCGGAGTAAATAGACAGATGGAACACGACACCGCCACTGGCGTCCACTAGTATGGAAATGTTCTGACGGCTGGGTAGATCCATTATTGTAATTGAGCTTATGCAAAATGAATAACTGCAATTGTAGGTTCATCGCCATCCTAGGTCAACAGGTTGGTCGTGGAAATGACGGCAGTTAAAACCTATTCTATTACATTAGGACATTGCATAGGGGTCTGTCTGCCTCGACCACTTACCTGTAGTTTCAATGATCATCCTATATGGATTTACTATTTTTATTTTTGAACTCGGTATATCATTGTTTAAGGTGAGTTATAATTTTCCACAAATGTTTGGTTGAAAATATTTGCATTGGAAACCAGTGGCAGGTCTTACCCATCTCGCTCATCCTATATCTGTAAGTTTCAGCTCGCTAAGCCCTTTTCAGAATGTGCCGACTGAATTGGAAAGGTCCTGCAACTTGTATGCCAGTAAATGTTTATTAGGTACATGTGTAAACAAGACTAAGAGGAAGCAGGGTATGTCATTCAAGACACCAAAATCACTTAGGTCAACAAATACCTATTACGGAATTACGTGTACATTGTCAACACGCGCTGACAATGGCATGACGTTCTTCTAAATGAAAATAGGATGTATAATTCCATATATGTTTATTTCTATTTGAAATCTGCATTAGGAATGTGTTTACTTTCATACCAAGTAAGCTGTTCCAATAGTCAATGCTGTGACGATACAAATATACTTTTGGTCTTTGAATGATGAGCAGGATGATTATATAGTCGAGGTTTATATTTAGACTAGAATTCGGCAGGATAAAGCCCATTGGAAAAATTTGTTAAAAGTGTTTTATTAGTAAAGGCTCGACTGAGCAATATGGGATATGGCAAGCGGAAGTTGCAGAAGAAAAAACGAATTGCATAAAGCAGACATTTTCTTCTTTAAGGTGATTTGAGAAATTTGTATTCAGATTTGAAAGAGGAAACGTGGTTTAAGGTTTCAATAACACCACTTGTCATTGGGGAATACCCGCAACATTGGCTGTGAATACACTACTGTCACTGCACTACACTACTGCCAGACTCCAGCGTCATCTAAAACAATGTCTTCTGTCTTACAGGAACGTCTCAAGGGGCATGCGCGGTGGACTTCGATTCGCGAACAGATTGCGGGTTGGTGGGCGTGAGTGAAGGTCTGTGTAAGAAGGCTGGATGCTGTTGGCGCCCTTCCCTGGATGACAACGTCCCATGGTGTTTCCTGCCACAAGGTGAGTGTTAAAATAAAGTTAAAGAAAATTCCTTGTAGCTCCTTCAAATGGCCACTGGTATTGTCTTACAAATCCCAAACCATCTCTGGATGGCACAATAACGGCCCCTGAGGTTGCCACATTCCGGTTAGTTCTTACGCCGCATCAAGAGCAGCACAGATTTTATAGAAACTTATTTAAAAGCACTAGAATTGCAAACGGGTAGGTGGGAGGGGAGTGCAGGAGATGTATACGTGAAAGCCCTTACTCATCGACCGATTTATGATCCAATAAAGACAATATTTAGTCGGAATTTGTGTTGGAAGCCAAATGCAATAACAAAACGGTGTATGGAAGCTGCCAGATCGTGCTGTCTGTAAATTTAAATTCCTATCCATTTTCCAACGAGCTGTAGCGTGTCTTTCCCTTGTATGAGTTTATGCCTTGAATATCTAAGGCCTTGAGTATGCATCGAATAAAGCTATAAGATGGTAAGATATGAAATGTTATCGCTGTTTGACCGCGGCTAGCTCCTATGACGTCGGCGGATCATGTCAGTTCCCACTGCACTGCTGAATCAGTACTATGGAACAGTGCCCAATTTTGATACTCTAATGAATTTTTTGTCCCTTTAATATGTCGCTTTTGAAACTTGCATTGCACTCAGAGATTTGTGGCATTGTACTCAGATAACAGATTCAATCGTGGCTTCTTCAGTTTTTCGTTAACGCTCTGAATGGGTGTATTCTGGTTACAGAATACTGTAACCAGATAATGCGATCTAAAAACTTTACGTTGTCATTTGAATAGTCATCATTCGTTGCCGATGTAGAATTACAGTGCACCCCAAACCTCAGAGAGGGATGATATTTCAATATCTTTTTCAAACGGATGACTGGTATTCATATTAGTGCACATTCAGGGACGCCATTATGGAATATGAAACTGGCTCTGCGCCAATGGTTTCCATTTCCACTTTGGTATTATTCAATCAAGTGTTGAGATGAGTTTCCATACTAAAGCATTGGCTTTAGTGCCTGTCCCTTCTAGTTCATAAGGCGGTCATTAACTAGAGTACAGTATCTCAGCTGTGTCCAAATGACTTGTGATACGGGAGCTATTAAATATAATGTATAAAATTACATCAAAGGAAAGAATGGCATACATATGCATGTAATAGAATAACGAGGCCAGTATATTCGACTTTGCATCCATGCACTTGTCTATGTCTTTCCATCATCATCGTTTTGACGTACCTACATATATCATTGTAAAAATATGAAAATAATCTGTTGTAAATCGATTAATCATCACAGATATATTGTTATATGCATAAACATAGCAACGCATTGTTTAATTGCGGTAAACATTTCTATTTACAGCCTTGCGGAGTTCAATGACAATCAGGGATGTCTTTAAGAGGCGTTGACCATTCGCGAAAGCAGGATACGTCAGATAATGAAACGAGACTTTAACGTTGGGCCATCACGAGCCTCAACCCACCCAACAATTACAAGCAACGGTACCAGCGCACAGATCACACTGAAAGCTCAAAAGGCCAAGTTATAGCGTTTGTAGGCATTAAAACTACGCGCATGTTGTTGGGTTCTTGAATGACAATTCATCTCCGACCTGGGAATTCAAGAGTCAAGACAAATATACTAAGAAATCTATCAGGGTTCCTACCATTCTAGTCAGAAAGGAGTGTTTATGAGTTGGTAACTTGGATAAGAAATTTTATTTATTATTTATTGGGATTATGAAGTATTTCGATATACCATATCCGAAGTCGAGATTGTATCAGTAAAACATTTGATTGAGTTATTCCTAATCATTCCACATTGTCCAATGGTTGTAATATGTCGTTTGTTACAAATAAAGATACTTAAAAAAAAGGCATGAAATATCCAGTTTCGTTATATACTAATTGTGTTATTTCTATGTAAATACATTTGTGTTACAAACATCATGTAAGTGGTTGACTTATATAGTAGCAGCTTGCTTACAACCGGGAAACGAATTTCTCTTTCAGACCTTGTTTATTGATTCATCATTTTGTACACGTGTACAGAATGTTTGTGTAACATTTCATTTATTTTCAATAAAGTGGGATTTACTGTTATCGTTTATAGGCACGCTGGTTTCAATCGGGTCCCAATACTACACACTGGCTTATAACGGTTTGGGCAGTGGATACCAATTTAAGCAAATTTAACAAATTCATGGCATTGATGATGAGCATGTGGTTGCTAATAAAGCTAATAAAGTAACAGTATAAAGTGTCCCATGCTTCATCATGCTATACAGATGAAGTATACATTCAAATGACCCGAAATTCACTCATTCACTCAAGTACAATTTCTCAAGTTTCAAACAAACACATCCTATTAACTTTCAATACCTTTAACTGACCTCTTCTCAATCAACAATGTCGGTCTAATAAGGTTTCTGGTTAAGTTAGTAAGCCTGAATGAATTTAATTAGTCATTCAATCTATCACCTGATTACAAAGAGAACGCCGTCACAGACAACCCCTTTTCGTAACGGCCACAGTGATCAATGGACCAGTTGCAATAGCTTTTATCTCTAGTGATACCAACCACTGCAAGTCAACCAGGACGTTTTGTAAATTGCGGCTTAATTCCGGGACCAACTTGCATTCATAGCATCTGATGATGGTTAATTTTAGTGAATAATGTAGCGCCAGTTTTCCGAAGGCAATACGTTGAAACGTTAAGGTAAAACACGTATTTTATCTCAACTTGTGTATTGTGGCAGTTTCGACCCAGGCCTCATCTTTTCCTTTTCCTTCACAACGCCAGGTGTTATTAGAGAATAAGAAGCAGAATCAGTAGACGGAGGTTAATGTTTTATTACCGCACAAAGTTGGTCAGCATCACAGGCTAATGTGCACCATCACCATGAAATATTCTACAGGTCTTATCTATAGTTGCTGCCATACACGTGTTTATCCTACCCCTAATATAAAATCCCATAGGCTTAACATTGAGTTTCTTTATGGCACGCTGACTGGCATACGGAGTTTTATATGCCACTAGTGGCATACAGAATTCTTATCACGTAATATTCCAAAATCGAGGAGACTGGGTAGGATAAAATAAAAACCTGATTTGTTTTAATCATGGCCACTGCATTCCACCCCTGACGTTTTGGCTCCGGGCTTCACTCGGCTTCGCCTCATGAAGTCAACTTGTCTGCGTGCCCTTTAAACTTTGCTGTCGCTCTGTATCACCCTTGAGCATGTCATCATTTAAAACTGCCTGGCTGACTACTGATGTAGTGGCCAGGCAGTTCGATATCTCTCATGTACGGAACATGGGGGATATATATCGCTTCACTTTCTTCACCCTAATCATAAAGTCTACATGGATGTCATTACAATTGAAAATGCTATTTAAAAATTACAAACTCAATGGATACCTTAATTGATAAAAAAGAATGGGATAAGTTTTGTTGGGCAGAATGTCCGTAGTCTTTTCTATAAGCAAAATGAAATCCAGCTGAGTTTTGCTGGAGCTACATTTGTATGCCTTTGTGAGACATTGCTTCATGAGGGTTATGATGATAAAATGGTTTATTGGGAAGGATATAAATTTTTTCGGTTGGACAGAGTTATTGGTAGTTGGGGCGGACTGGGCTGTTATGTTTCCAACCAGTTTGCCATGTATACCACGCAGAGCAAAGAATTAAGGGTAACTAATGAGGACTATGAAATAATGGTACTCCTTGTTGACAAACCCAATAACAAAAAGATGTGTGTCATAACGGTTTATAAACCGCCTCCAAAATCTGTCGGTAAATTTTTTGATGCCCTAACGGAAGTAGTTGAATCAGACACAGTTGGAAATAGAGAGATCTGGATTGTTGGAGATGTCAATATAGATTATAAAGTAACCAATAACAATGAAGCGAAATCACTACAATATTTCTTGAGACAGACCAGCATGCGCCAATTGATAAACCAAGTTACCAGACCGAACTGTAGGGGTGGGACCATATTGGACCATATTTACACCAACTCATCACACTTCGCTGGCAATGGTACTTGACGAGAGTATAAGTGAACACCGACCTGTATTCGCATATAGAAAAATTAAACGAAGAGTTAAGTCACAAATAAGCTTTGAAGGACGAAATTATAAAAAAAATTCTCAGGACGACATAAACAATTCACTTTTAATGAATGATTGGGATATGTTCTGGGAAGCCGAAAATGTTAACGTTAAGTGGGACATAGTTTATAGAAATTTACTATCATATTTAGATTCAGTCTGTCCAATGAAAACAATGACATTTAAAGACAGCAAACCTTGCTGGATGAGTAAGAATTTGTTAAACTTAATTAAGCATCGAAGAAGTCTAGTCAAAAACTATGGGATCACCAAAAGTAATGAAGTGCTCAAGGAAATGAGACGTGTATAGAGAGAAATCAAATATAAACTTAGAAAAGAACGCAGTAGTTATTGTCAGGAGAAATTAACAGAATCCAAAGGAAATCCCAAAAAATGTTGGTCTTCTATAAAGCAGCTGTTGTCACCTGAAGAAACGTGTAAGTCTAGTGATTTGGACATTGATGGCAGACTTTTAAGTGGAAAAGATGTACCTAGAGCATTTAACGAATTCTTTACAAGTATTGGACAAAAGCTGTTTGATAAGTTAGACCTAGATAAATTTCAGGCACAGCTGAACAATCTAAAAAAAATCAATACCAATTTGAATCTTGATATGTACCTAAAACTTGATAATGAGGCTGTCCTAAGAACACTAAAGGAAGTTAATTTGACCAAAAGCAGCGGGAATCCATCTTTACCAACAACAATATTAATTGACTGTGCTAAGACCATATTACCAATCTTTGTTGAACTGTACAATTGCTCGATTGCATCTGGTGTGTTCCCCGATGAGTGGAAAGTGGCCACTGCAGTGCCCATTCCAAAGACTGGCAATGTTAGAATTTTAGATAACTGGAGACCCATTTCTCTCTTAATGACACCTAGTAAGATCCTTGAAAAGCTAATGCATAAAATTATTTACAGTATGTTGCTAGACTCAAAATTGTTAAATGATAATCAGTATGGTTTTCGGCCAAACCGTGGCACAGCGGACGCCATTTTTATGATGACCAAGAGCTTATATGAGGCTAGGAAAAATGGAAATGTTACTGTGGCCTGCTTTGTAGACCTTAAAAAGGCCTTTGACTGTGTTCATCATGCCCTATTAATCTTAAAATTAGAAAAACTGTATAATTCTGAACAACACATATGTAGTTTGCACAAAAATAAAACATCACTTTTTATTTAGCCATTTTAGACAATACCGCATATACAATAGTGATAACTTTTTATAAAATAGTAAAAATACATGTGAACAGGGTTGGTGGGTGGGTAACTCAATGTCTCTGATTGTGTGTATTACAGGTAAGTGACGAGTGGCGGGAAAACCGGCCTATATATATCCTTAGTGCCTCGCATCTCCATATGCTATGTTGCCTCCGAATTACCATTAAATAAGTATTTACTCACAATATGCCTAGAAACTTGCTTAAATGGGTCATTAATTATTTGTACGATCGTAAACAGAGAGTTTTCATTAACGAGACCCTATCTGATTTTGCTGATTTAAGCTTTGGAGTACCCCAAGGGTCTGTCTTGGGTCCTCTTCTTTTTGTCCTTTTTATTGATGACCTAGGTAGTTGCTTTATAAATAGTCGCTTTATCCAGTATGCTGATGACCTTGTCCTGTTTGTAGAGAGTAAGAATGTAGAGGATCGTTTGCATTTATTGCAGGAAGATATGAATAGGCTATCTGAATGGTGTCAAGGGAATGGAATTACTATTAATACTAAGAAATCTAAAACTATGTGCTTTGGTAATCCTGCACAAACCAAATTGGTCCCGAATATTGTCCTGAAACTAAATGACATAGTGTTAAACTGGTGTATGAAGTATAACTATTTGGGTGTTGAGTTGGACAGTTGTCTTACGTGGGTACTTTTTGCGCACAAAATTGTGAAATCTGTAAGCTCTAGATTGTTCAAATTTAGGAAATTGAGGCAATTCTTAACAAGAGATGCAGCAATTCAAGTTTATGTTAGCAGCATTCGACCAATAATCGAATATTGTAGTTTCCTAACTGATAGCTTTAGAAAAGTTGAGATAAACCGTATTGAAAACTCCATAATCAGGGAATGAGGTGTGCCTTAGGTTTGCACAGCAAGAGAGTTTCTATTGAAAAAATGGCAATGGACTGCAATCTAGATCCTCTTTGGAAGCGCAGGAAGAAAACACTTGGTTGTCTCATGTTCAAATATAGGTACAAAGATGAGTGGATAGACAAATTAGTCCGGCGCACAAGGACCAGCGAGAAGATCCTTTTTAATATTCAATATACGCGAGGTTCTATAGTTCTTAATAGTCCTTACTATAGAGGAGCCAGATTATGGAATGACTTGTCACCCAAAGCCCAAAATAGCAAAACAAAAGAAGAGTTTAAGAGTCATCTTTGAAATGTGAATGTGTAGAGTATTATGGTGCGTATGTTTAATGTAGCCATGTTGTACTATTTTTCATTTCTCATTATCATCACATATATCCGACATATCCTTTTCTATGATGTATGTATTTGTGCAGGGAGTGCTCTGAAAGACTCACGGACGTGAGGTGACACTCTTCTCTAATAAAAAAAAAGTCACTATGCCAAACTCCAGTCGTGGCATACAGTGGCCAAGATTAAAACGCATCCAGTTTTACGATAATACTTTTGACAAGTATTGTATGATAACTTCTCCACCTTTCTTATTGAGATCCCCTCTTTCCCGGAAGTGGGGGGGGGGGGGGGGAGTCTCTCAGTTTCAGGTTTAATATTGAGAAACAATTATTGTGATTGGAAGGAAGGTCTCTCCCACCAATGAGTCCCGAAGAACCAATAAAAAGGCCAAAATCAAACACAAGATCAAGCGACCCAATGAGATCGTAGCTAGCAAAATAAATTAACATATCTTGCCCAAACCTGAAAGGAACATTCTGGTCACATTCCAACGGTCACTAAAGCTGTTAGCATCGTCTAAACCTATCTACTTTTGATATCTACTTTTGACAAGCAACTTCCGTTTATATTGAGGAATATATCTTGTGATATCGACAGGCATAATCAGGGTTAATTATGAGCTGGAAATATCTTCTTTACGAAACTGATCAACCCTTTGCAGCAGACAACACGAAAGGTCAAGATGACATCGCTCTCCGTGCACCATGGCGACTTCCTTATTCGCTGTTATCACATGTATACCTATCGTATGACCTACATGTATTTTGCCCGCTGCAGCCAATAACGTATTTATGACCGTAAATCACACTGTGAAGTACGGGGTATGACATCACGTAACCATCTGAAATTTCGTCTTTTTCAGGATATATGATTATACGAAAACCTGCTGACTGTCTTAGTATGTCAAAACACTTGGTAAAATTATTGATCAGATACACCCTCTGCCTTCGGCATCTTGATGTATTTGATCAATAATTGTGCTACATATTTTTGACGTATGAAGACAGCAAGCCAGGCTCCAACGTAGCATACATACATGCTAGAAAGATCCAGGCGTTGTGGTTGGTTAAATACACTTGGATGAACAATGAAGCTGGAAAGAGGAAAAGCAGACTGAATCAAAGGTTGAATTTGAACTGGGGGAGAGATGCTGGAACAATCCCTTGTGACGTGATACATTCCTTTGTCAGATGTTGGAAGAAAGGGAAGGAGGTCTGGTATTTCCCGACCTCTGTTCCTGGTAACTGATAATAGGCATTAATATCCTTGTGGTCCTTTGTACATCCTGCTCCCCTACAAAATGGACACTCCTGCATTCCTGCCCTTGCCTTCCACACCCCGAGTAGTGTGTGAGGTGATTTTTCAATTTTCCCCCCGTTACGAGGGTTTATACAGAAGTAGCAGTACACTGGCCACCCGAGCTACTACGTGAGCTCTGGTCACGTTAAATTGACAGGGGCCTTGACCTGGCGTGGTAGTGGGTATCTCATGCCATTGCAGTGGGTAAAGGAATGTCACTTTAGCTATTTTTAGGTTGGGAGTTAGGACTTTAGGGTTTGGTATCTATTTTTACTCTGTGTATCTATTATTACTCTGTGGTCCGACCACTCTCTGGCCATGCCCCCTTGACCCTGCCATGACCCACATTCTTACCCTGGAAGTCACTTTTCCACGTTCTCATCTTCTTTTAATGTGTATTTTTAATAAAAATGGCCACAGAGATAAGGTTCTTTATCAATTTATTAATATATGGAGATTTCTTTGCAAGTATTTAGGATCCCAGAACCTATTTAGGACAAAGTGGTTTGGTCTGAGAGTGAGAATCCATGGACATGCCCATGGGTTAAGGTTACCAACCTCTTAGTTGGAACGTAGTGTAGACAGAGGTGGCGGCCAATCTAAAGTAGCAGATGCCCTGTCACACCACGTGGTATCTAGCTGGGTACTGATTGGCTATCGATGAACATTCTTTCTTTGTCCTAGTCTCTTTCACATCCGCTTGAGGCACACAGGGCAACCTGACGTTCCAGGGTAGGTTCCAGTCGAGCTGAGCTGACCGATGATTGGTTGAGAGTGGGAATTTTCTTGTTGGCCGTGCTTAAGATAACACAGCCCCGACCTCGACCAAAACTTCACGTGCGAGCTGTCAGATCATGGTGTTTCTACAATTATTGAAACGGAATCCACTAGATGGCATGGCAGTAGTTTCTGCCAATTTCTTTTGCTTCTTTGGTGGGGTATTTCCTGTAAAGTTGGTTTATGTACCAAATTTTCCATACCAGCAGTTTCAATTATCATTAATCTCTTTCAGGCTATGATTGGTTCATCTTTTTGTAGCTGCAGTTATTCTAATTTAGGTAATTTTGGCAGTTTGGTAGGACCACACCTTTATTCAGGCATGTTGTTTTGACATCAACTTCGGTCTAGTGTTTTTTCCAACCTGGCAAAAATAATAGTGCTAGTGAAACCTACATGTAGTATTTATAAAGAACGTCCTGACCAAGCTGTGCAATTCACAGAACGAGATGGTAATTTACAGTTTGTACGGACTGAGGCGTGTAACTTATGTTCAGAAATATACATATTCCTTACACGTTTGTACAACGTTTGAGGCATGTTTGGTTGGAAACGAACATATATCTACCTGTAAGACACATACATTCACGTCTTGTGTTAACTGGGTAGATTGCATGGGGAAACTCCTAAAAATGTGCGTAAATTCTCCCAAATGAATACGTAAATTTACGTTGCTAGAAAGTATTTTTGTTTGCTGGGTAGTTTCAGAAGCCATATCCAAAAAAAGACCAAAATTGAACAAACGCTCCTATCAGACCATTCCTTTCTGTCATGCGTTTTTTGGATGAAAAGGAAGGGCCAGGTACATGAAAATTCAACACGGCCCTTCTAGCAGATAAAGTGTTTACCACAAATGTGCACAAATACATAGAAAAACTGAAAAAAGAAAACCAGAATCTAAACTCAATGGCAAAGTGGGAATATATTTCTTTTCAGATATAGGTAATAAACTAGCAAACAAATTTGATGCCCAATGGTATGGTGACACAGAAGAAACTAAAGCAATAGTGTATGATATATAAATCACTGAAAATGAAGTAATGGAAGTGGTCAAACAAATCGACACAAGTGAGTCTTCAAGTATTGAATTTTTTCATCAGAAATACTCAAAGATGGATTTCTAGTCCTAACCAAGCCACTACTCCACTTATTCCAGTGCTCACTAAATACTGTAAATCTTCCCTGTAGCTCGGAAAAGCGCCAAGGTTGTACCTCTGAAAAAAGCTAACTTCAATAACGATGCATGTAACCTAAGACCCGTCTCCCAGGTACCGTTACCAGGAAAATTGTTAGAGAAGCTTATATACTAAAAAATATCTTTCCTTGAGAACTTCAATCTACTGAATGAAAAGCGAAGGGGTTTCAGAAGAAACCACTCAACCACAATGACAATAGCCGACCTCACCGATAACATATTAACGAATATGAATAATGGTGAGATAACACTGGCTACCTTTCTGGACTTAACAAAAACCTTCGATACTGTAAACCACAGAATTTTGCTTTATAAACTGGAAAAAATAGGAATCTAAAAAAACGTAAATTGGAGCAAAAATTACCTAACCGATCAAACTCAATGCACTATAGCCAACAACACAACATCACAACCAGGAAAAATAACTTGCGGCGTCCCGCAGGGGTCCATACTTGCAATGTAATGGCTTCAGTCTGTCTTGTTATTCTTTTTCTTTCGGAGATAAGATTAGGGTCATCCCTTCTCTTAAACATATAGTTTGCCAAGTGGCATTCTCTTCTCTTCTCCAACAAACACATCTTTGATTCCCTATGAACCATAAGGCTGTCTATACCCTCTCTTGATCTACATGCAATTTTGAGGGCCTTTGTATGACAATATTGCAGTTTTTTTTAGTTTCTGCGTAAGTCCCTTACCATAGAACAGGTCCCCATAATTGACATATGGCATAATCAACGACTTAACTATACATAGTGCAGTGTGTTTATCAATAAAGCGACGAATCTTGCTGAGTAAATATATTTTGTGCGAGACTATTTGCAGGGTTTGGTCAAGATGTTTACCAAAAGAGAGGCTGGGATCAAGTGTATATCCGAGGTATTTAAAATGAAAAACTCGTTCTAGAATCTTATTATCAATTTTAATTTCCCCTATTTCCAAATTTTTGAGTCTCCTTTTAGTACCAAATATCATAAATTTAGACTTCTTAGCATTTATTGTTAGCTTATTTTCCCTGCACCATCGTTTTACTTTGTCCAGCCTTTTGTTCATTTCACTCTGCAATATAGCTCTGTCATTACCCTGTACATACAGTACCGTGTTGTCGGCGTACAAGTAAATACAATCTAACACGATCTAAACCCCCCCTGAACATCTGTCAACAAATGGTTTGCATCTGTATAGCTGGTCAATCTTTTATGTACAATTTTTTCTATGACTTTGCTCATTGTTGGTAGAATCGATATTGGGCGTAGATTTGATACACTTTTAAGACCTTTTTGTTTTATCAGGGGCATTACCCGTGCTTTTTTCCATGATTCTGGCATTTTTCCTAACCTGAAAGATAAATTTAAAAGACTAGTAACTTTATTGATTGTTGCTCTCAGAGCAATCTTTATGAACCTGGGCCCTGTTTTTCAGTCGAGACGATCTCAAGCTGAGATCTGCTGAGATCTGTGAACGATCCTGAGACTGTTTGGGAGATCAATGGCTGCAGACGTGGTCTCAGTGCGCCACAGCGGATCTCACGCTGATCGCCGTTAAAACGATCTCAACTTGAAATTTCTAGCGATCTCTATAGGATGATCTCAGGTTCTATACTGATCTTTCTGCCAGATAGAAGTTTCAGTGTAGAACAGCATGTAAATCGCCCATCATCGCCCAATTCAATTATAAGCTGACCCCCCACCCCTTACTTTTTTACCTGAGATCCCTAGTGATCATTTCCTGCCAGGTCCAAGATTCTGCAATTTGAAATTATTGATTTGAGACCCTTATACCTATCTAAATAAGGCCATATTTACAGAGAATAATTGTCCATGTCCATTTGATTCTACCCCAAAATTTCATAATTTTCTGTTGAGTATTCCATAAGTGAGACATGTTTTACTTTTTGAATGGGTGTTGTTATTTATGTAGTGGGGTGGGAATCCAGCAGTGTGCAGACGTTCTACGGAAGGTGGCGCGGAGAGCCGATCCTTACTGTGTATTGGTTCTGGGCAACGCCGCACATGAGACTGGCGCGGTGGAGACCGGGATTACGTAATGCTGGGTATATATATACTCAGTGTTCACAGTAGGTCGACAGGCTGTCCCTGTGCGTCTCTTCTCCGGAATGGACCCTTGGGTCCTCACTTGGCAGGCAGGTTCTCGTAACCTTCCTGGTGGTTAGGCGAGTCTTTTAGATTAGCCTCTCCAGCGTTACCCGGCTCCCTGTGCTGGGGCACTGTACTTGAGGGAAAGATCTTCCAGATCTTACCGGGAAGTAGTTGTTAATAAACATTCCTGTTTATTAAACTCGTGAGTTGTGTTGTGTGTGACTAGATTTGTGCAAACTTGCCGAAAACCGAACCGACCTATGTAATAGTGCGTAGGGTGGGATCCTGCCTGGAACTAGTGTTCCGGAACAGGGGTCTTCCATTCTGCTAGACAGGTGGCGACCACCACATTTGTAAATATGGAGTGACCTTGACAAATAAAATCGAGTATTGCAGTAGGTTATACACAAGCTGCCTGAGTGGTGCAGTGCCTGCATTTTTCAGATTTCCAGACAAATGGTTATCACAGTTTTAATAACCGCAGGAAAGCTATGAAATTTGGGATATGGGTATGTCAGATTATTAGTACCCTTCGCTCTAAGTATTTTCTAATTTGAATAAGTTTTAGAACCAGAAAAAATTAGTTATGACAAGTATCAACTGGTCTCAGGTTGAGACCGTTTGGGAGATCATTTCACTTGAGATCCCTTAAGATCATCACAACTGAAAAACAGTAAAATCACACGAAACGGTTGCATCTCAGTCTCAGCCTGAGATCCCCAGAGATCGTCTCAACTGAAGAACAGTTTGCCTTTCAAACGGTCTCAACTTGAGATCGTCTCGACTGAAAAACAGGGCCCTGGTTGTCATTGCATCTTGTTCAGCTTCATATCGTCCCAGGCCTTGCTTGGTTTAATTTTGCTAACAAGTCGTTTCGCTTCCATCGCGTCTTCAGCAGCCCGGCCTCAATCGTGATGTTGTTTGTGATTTTGTCCTTCTCCTTGAATGTGTATGCTTTATCGTCAATGTGAATTTTGTTGCCTTTCACTTTAACCTGACACCCTTTTTGTTTCGCATATGCGCCCAAGCAGCGAAGCTCTCTTCGTTCTTCCTGTTTTTCGGGAGACAGGTCATCAAGCAGAAAAACTTTTTTCCACTTGGCTATTCCCTTCAGTGCCGATATGTTTTTGAATATTTCTGCCTTTAAGTTTTGTGAAGCCAGTTTGACATAAACGCTTTGGGGTCTTCTAGCTTGTTGTTGTTTAGGGCCAAGTCTGTACACTTGTTCAATCGGGGACGCTCCGCTGTAGTGGGTCACTGTCAGGTCTCTAAGCAGATCTAATACGACTTGTTTCAGGTTTTCTCCTTGATTTTCAGCAAGACCCTAGATTTGGTCTTCATTGGTTTTCTTCTAGAAATCTAACTCGAGCTTCCAGCTTTTCTATTTTACTGGCAATTTTTTCTTGTGCTATTTCGAAATCTGATTGTTCGTGCGTTACGTCTGATAGCCTCAAACAAATTTCTTCGACCTTTTGTTTGTTTTTCACGAGTTTTTCTTCCACTATATCAAGTCTGGGTTCAAAGTTGCCACTTAGGTTTTCCACTTTCTTGTCTAAATCTGTTATCTTGGTTTCCAGTCCTCCTACTTTGGTTAGAAGCGTGTTGATGCTTTTCTGGATTTCGGCCATGCTCGCATTATCGCCCATTTTGTCGCCTTCGGATGTCGAACCACTTTTCAGTGCAGCTCTTGGAAAGTCTCGTCCCATTTTCCACTATCTAGTGGGTAAGTCTTATTTTGTGAGTTTACTTCTGCCTTGTTCAGTAAAGATTTTAGTCACTA
Organism: Alentia gelatinosa; assembly: GCA_950022655.1. Taxonomy (NCBI): domain Eukaryota; kingdom Metazoa; phylum Annelida; class Polychaeta; order Phyllodocida; family Polynoidae; genus Alentia; species Alentia gelatinosa. The sequence goes on from OX465581.1 coordinate 47,008,200, forward strand.
GAGAGGTATTTCCCACTTTTCATCCGGATGACAGTTGGAGGTGAGCACCGGCACATCAGCTAGGTAGCCATGTTGTTGTACCATGTGTGTTGGTAAACAAAAGTCTGAAGCTGTTTTATACGTTGAATTAAAACTATATTAAATGTTTGGTTAAGTTATGTATTCTAGATAGGTTGAAGCAAAAGTCTACTACTTAAAACTAAGTGAACCGCCATGTAAGTCTATAAACTGGACATTGGGCTTTCTTAGGATATTTCTAACTGGAGCCAGCAAAGGATAGGCGTTGCACCGCCAAGCTGTTTTCCTCCAGTATAGATATAGACCTTAAATATATATATATATATATATATATATATATATATATATATATAAATAATTCAAAATAAAGACTTTCTCCATTACATACTCAAAAGAAAAGAACCAGGCATGAAAACTAAAAGCATAAAAAAACATTGAACTCCTACAGAAATTAACCAAATGACTGGATGAGGGAGAATACACACTAGATGAATTGACAAGTGTCAAAAGAGATATGGTTCTTTAGGAGAGGAAAAGGGCCTTATTCACTATGTTCAAGTCGAATGTGAACTGTATACAATTAAGTGAAAAGCCTACTAGATACTTTTTAAATCTACAAAAAAAGGCTATACTTGATAGACATATCTCTCATATAGAAGATGACATTGGTGATATCCTCTCCTCCATGAAGGATATACTAAAATTTGAAAGAGAGTCCTTCAGAAAATTATTTACTAAGCAAAGCCACTCTGGATCCTTGAAAAAAAGACATAGAGCTGTTAGAAAGCATTCCTAAGATTCTAGGGAATAAACAACACAGCGCTCAGCCCTGAGAAAAACACCAACAGAATGAAACTGTCTAACTGAAGATCGATTACCCTTTTAAACACAGACTATAAAATACTCACAAAAGTGTTAGCAGGTCTAATGCACACAGTCCTAGAAAAGACTATTTTTACAGACCAAACAGGATTCATGAAAAATAGATACATATTGACAAACATACGTACAGCTGAGGATATTATAAGTTACATTAATGACAATAAATTACAGGGTGCTATTCTATCCATTAACTTTGAGAAACCCTTTGACTCTGTAGAGTGGTCATCGATCGAGCCAGGCAGGGATGCTGTATATCCCCGTACTTTTTTATTATGGTAATGGAGATTTTTGCAATAATAGAGAGAAATGACAAAGGTATATATGGCATACAAATGGGAGGAAAAGAATTAAGGATCTCACTTTATGCAGGCGATGTGAATCTGTTTGTAGAAGATGTGCTATCGATAACACAAATTCTAGACATCTTAAGGCGGTTCAGAGGATATGCAGGCTTAAAAACCGACAGACGGTCAGACACTTAAATGGACCGATAGATGTACCAATAAGTACTAAGGAAGAGATTACTGTGCTGGGCATCAAATTAACTAATAACCCCATCAAATTAACTAATAACATGACGGAAGATCTCACATACCAACTTAATTTTAAAGACAAACACAGTAAATGCGAAAAGATCTGTACAGAATGGAGTAACAGAGCATTCTCAATAAAAAAAAGTCACAGTGATTAACAATCTTGTTACACCCCACCAGTGTTATTCACACGCAAGAAAGGGTCTTTGCTAAATTCTACAAGATTACAAACAAATTCCTTTGGCAAAGCAAAACCAATAAGGTACCACACCGAATTAATGTGCCAAACAGTTGAGGAGGGGGGAACTAAGCTCCCAGACCTCAGGAGCATGCACATTGCAACTAGGATAAATTGGGTAAAGAGACTCATCAACATTAGATCGTAATCCCGGTTCTACAAAGAACTTTTGACAAAATGGCAAAGGCTTTATGTGGTACGACCTATTTCACTTGAAGAAATTTACTCCCTAATATTGTCCAAAACATTACAGTGCCACCCATGGTACAAAGCAGGTATAGTTCAGGTCAGAGACCTAATAAGGGAAAGACAATTTATGACCATACAAGAGATTAAAGAAATGTTTCAGGCACAGGCCACTTTCTTAGATATGAAGTAATGGTTTGCATGCCCAAAAATGAAACTGAAAAATGACTTCACTGGAAAGAAGCACACTTGAGGTCGTATAGAACTACAAGAATTACCAAATTCCAATTGCCACAATTTAGAGTTTTAAACAGGATCGTTCCTACAAATAGGTTCCTAAAAAATAGAAAGTTAGCCTCATGCTCAAATTAACCTTGTCCTTCTATCAACCAAATTCTATATTTGTAGACAACGGCTGTTCCATGATAATCAGGTAGATCTTTACTCATGGGCACTCGAGTTTAGAGGATTGCTTCCAACAGAAAAATATATCTGCGAAATGGAGAATAAAAAGGAAAGATTCAAGAGGTGGAAGAACATTATCAATTAACAAAATCCGATAAAAAAAAGGCTAGTAAGGCCACTTTAAGAAACCAACTTGTTTCTCATCACCGCGCGCGTCAGCAAAAACGTTTTTAGAAGATTTTTTTTTTTCATAGTTGAGACGAAAATTTGATAGAAATCATGAAAAATATGAGGATTTGGTATCAAATTAAAGCTCCTGATGTAAGGAATGCATTCAATGTGGTTATATGGCTGGCAAAAGTGATGCATCAAGTGGTCTTATGTAACCAATTAAGGGGGGCATCCACCAACCACGACAAGGCTACGACAATGGCTTTCCGACAAGGTCCACGGCAGCTCTACGATTGGAAGCCTTGTCGTAGCCTTGTCGTGGTTGGTGGACCCCAGTTCCCGACAAGAGGCTACAACAAGGCCACGACTGGCTGCGACACAAGACAATATGGATCTTCAACCAAGCAAATTCTGGGATAAGTTCCAAACAAAACTGACAATTCACAAATAATCCTAGAAGATCAAACAACCAACCAACATGTATCAAACGAGCAATTACCGGATTTTGTAAATAATTTCTTTGCCGATGTGGGCCCTACTCTGGTGAGCAAATGTGTGGGTGAATGGGAGTTCTACGGAAATGTCATAGAAGGCATGGACCAGAACTTGTTACCAACAAATGACGAAGATGTTCTCAAACTGATAAAAGACATAAATATATATAAATCTTCCTCGGTGAAAGACATATCATCCAGAATACTTAAAGACGGATTTATGGTTCTGAGTAATCAACTAGCTCACATGTTCAGTTGCTCTATCAACAAAAGTATATTTCCAAAGGAATGGAAAAGAGCACAAATTATACCACTAAAAAAGGCTGGAAATCCACATGATGTCTCAAACCTCCGTCCGGTATTGCTACTCCCACTCACGGGGAAATTGCTAGAAAAGATAGTGCATACACAAATCTCGACTTACCTGGAAAATAACCATATTTTAGATGTAAATCAGGGTGGGTTCAGGAAAGGCGTCTCAACCGTCTCTACAGTAGCTTCGTTTACAGATAACATCTTCAGTAGCCTAAACAATAACGAGAGCACCATAGCGACGTTTATCGATTTATCGAAAGCGTTCGATACTGTTTCGCACGGAATACTATTAAAAAAATGTAAAGCATACAGACTAGCACACAATACAGTAGAGTGGTTGAGGAACTACTTAGAAGGAAGGACACATGTATCGAGAGTAAATGGCATATTATCATCACCAAGAGGCGTTTCATGTGGGGTCCCTCAGGGCTCTATTCTAGGACCACTATTATTCTTAATCTATGTAAACGACATCTCAAACATACTAACAAATTCCCAATCAAACTTGTATGCTGACGATACAGTAATCTATTCCACCTTTAAAAATATACAACTAGCTGCGAACATAGTTCAGCAAGACTTACACAACCTGGCAATATGGGCAAACAAAAACAAATTAACCATCAACACTAAAAAAACAAAAACAATGATCTTTGCTACAAGAAACACCTTGAAGAGAACTATACCTCCACTGAAACTAACACTAAATAACAATCCAATAAACTATATAAACAGCTTTGACTATTTAGGAATAAAAGTAGATCAAAAACTAACATACGAACTACACAAAAAGAACATGGCCAGAAAATTCGGACACAAAATTTATCTTTTCTCAAAATTGAGGCAATATCTAACTTTAAAACAAGCAATACTACTTTACAAAACCAAAATTCTCCCATATGCCGAATATGGAAATGTACTAATCGAAAACTCTAACAACAGTACGCTTTCTAAACTACAAAAACTCCAGAATAGAGCCCTGAGGATAGCCCTTAAACGTCCCCTGCTTACACATGTGTTTCAACTACACAAAGAAGCAAATCTTAACTACTTGAGTGAGAGAAGTCTATCAGCTGTAAGAAAAATGGCCTACCAAAGAAGCAAATGTGCTACTTATCTTGATGTACCAGCAAGAAATACAAGGTTATATGACGCAGCAGTCATGAAAGTCACACAAGAAAAACTGAGCCTTTTTAGACGAAGCATGGCATTTAAATGCCCTATGCACTGGAATCGTATGCCACCTGACTATAGACTGATCGAATCCTATCCCCAATTCAAATCAAAGGAGAAGCTGGTATTTAAAAACAGCCATCAAAACTATCGCTAAAAACACTCAAAACAGCAAACACTGCTGCTTATTCTTTTTGTTACCTAGAAGAACTACTGCATACCATTGTATTGTCCAAGTCCCTCTTTCGGTGATAGGTGTGATTGCTGTGTTATATAGGATGAACGATGTTTTACTTTATCGAATGTATTATCAATAAGCTTGGGAATATTATTGTAATGGGAAAAAAGTAATAGTATAGAATGCACTAGCATTTACATTGACTACCATACTGTATTGGTACTCTATATTATTATATTTATACACTAATTGTTAACTTTGATGGCAAAGCTGCCTACTTGCAGATATTCTATAATGTTTAGTTAGTTAGTTAGTTATATAGTCGTTGATTTACAGCCCAAATCAGAATGTATTCGAAGCTTTAATGCTGGTATTGATGGAAAACAGGCATGTATTTGCCTTTTCAACTCCAGGATAAATAAACTGATTAAAAAAACAACAACAACAAAACATGTGGATGTCGGCGCGGCCAGAAATTTGGTGGATCACCACAGAGAATTTAGAGAATTTGGGACAGCCGACTGGCTGGCCTCGGTTAGGATCGTCGGCTGGAGGCTAAAAACCAGTTGGCCGGCTGGCTCCGGCTGTTGGCTGAGTGTTTTTTTGGTGGATCACACGCTTTAAGGAGCTGTTCCACAAACCAGGCACTAGCCCCATCTGCGGAATTGCCGGCAGATTTGGCCCGTCGCCGGCGACGACTGGCTGAGTAGAAGAGCGTGGCAGGGGCCCCTGGCGGTACCGGGCCCCCAGCCAGAAGCAGGAGGTCACCATTTTGGGTAGAAAATACCACCACTGATTGGCCTGCATTGCATAACCAGGCAGATAAGGTGAGAACCCCGCCTGTGGAAAAATGGTCTATTTATATCAAGTAAGTTCATATCAAGTAGGTTTAGAGATGATATTACTCTTTTATCTACCAGTAAGAATGGCACGTTGATTGTATGAAAGAGATTGTATATTGATGAGAGTCCTGATACTGTCATCGGAAGCCCAGCAGGAGAGGGGGCCGATCACCATAGAGGCTCCCAGTCACGTGGGGTCATTCACACCTGGGACCTGTTTCAGTAGTTTCGTGACATTTGGCCTAGACAGACATCAACAGCGGCACCAACAGTGCAAGTAACATCGGAATTTTTTTGTTGGGTTTCAAAACGCATGTCACAGTTGATATCAAATATCAGCGGATTGGAGCTGCCAATTTTCTTCATATTTGGAACGATTATAGGTTATACATATCCCTTACTCGTGATAAAGTTTCATTCCTTAATTCCTAGGGAAAGTGACTGAAATAGTCTAATATTTTTTAAACCAGACACACCGTGTTTGGGGTCTGTCTTGTCCTAAGTGCCGCAACTTGTGTTGATCTGTCCGTATGGTGTCACAGACGCCATTCAGACATGTCACGAAACGACTGAAACAGGTTCCAGGTCATTCCAAAGTGCCAACCCACGCTCAGGCCACTCTCTCTCGGACACCACCCATCCTACAATTAAAACTGCACTCACTATTTACCCCCTACTGGGTAGTGCTATTCAATAGCTCGTGACTTAATTACTTTGTCACTACCTCATAATTAATTACCTTCGATAAATCGTTTGCACTATAATTACTCATCAAAGCCTGGGACATATCAAGCAGAAGGGCAACGACACAAATGCCGCATACGTTAGCTACAATTTCATATTTCACCTTATTATTGTTTCTGCTACACTAAAATATCGGTGGGAGATATTACTTTGAAATAATATCTCACAGACATGCCATTTAGTTTTGGCGATTCCGGAGATCCCTGCCTTGACTCACTTGGTGTGTCCCCAGTTTTAGGTTCAGACGATCAGAAATACATGGTGCCATCAAATATGTTCTCTACAGAATGACATGCGAGAAATGTTTATCGTGAACTGATTGATGATCTTTCCATTGTGCCCGGAAAACACAATACCAATTATAATTTGTTCTGGCAAGTGCGCCTAATTGAATTTAACCATGGTCTGTTTGCATGTAAACACTTCTCCTCACAAAAGCACTCCTCTTGACACTGTTTGTTTTTCCCAATTGCAAGACTATTGACAAAATCGTTAAACATCTCATTTCAAAATCCATATAACAGCCCAACAATTTCACGGCTAAATTACCAAGAACATATGGGTGAATGTGGATATATAGAAGTCCTATAATTAGCGAAAAAGGATTTTGTTTATGCTGACTTTCTTTTTGTTTTTGTCAAATTTATTGAGGGAATATCGTGTGTACAACTCTGAGTTCGGCGATAGGTAGGTAGTTCATCACAGGATGTTGTTTAGTAACCCCCCCCCCTCACCCCCACCCGCCCACTCCTCATTCTAATGTTGGGGTTTAAGCCAAATGAGCAGTGGGTACTATCTATGTAGAAGTCTTTGGTATGATCTCCCATGCTCGAGGCAAAACACCCTAGCCACCGAGCTTAGTTTTAGAATCTTCAAATATTTTTCGAGTTTATCAAGTAATGGCATTCAGATAAGCAAGTACCTATTTCCACCTTCTGATGGAGGTACACAACAGTACTAATAACAGCTAGATCAAATGTATAATTACTCTGACATACAATGGAGACAGTATGTCTTCATTCGTGAACGCTATTAGATTGGCCCTGTGAAATAATGTGCTACACTACGACTACGAAAGCTATATCTTCCATTGTATGTCTCAAATTGTTTTACATAACTATTATAAAACACAGAACACGGCACATTACTGACAGACCAGGCAAGAGACTCATGAAGACTATGATGAAAGTTCGTCTAGTGAAGCATTTCTTATGAATCCCTTACAAAGGGTTTTCAAACATTAGCGTTATGTTCTTCTGAGCAAAGTATCCCCTTACACGGGGTGTCCCTCTAACTGGGGTTTTCAGTCTGTCAATGGTTAGGCTATGTAGTATATACTACCTTTACACAGGTCATATTATGGCATAGAGACACTGTTATAACCACAAAGACACCCCCACAGATGCCTACCTGATACAGGATGCCTAAACAGGCCGTTGCCCGGTGTCTGATTAGCTAGGCCCGAGTCTACCCACCTCACACACAAACAATAAACAAACAATCAAGATAATCTGGAGTGTTGTCCCCACATTGCCCAGTCAGATTTGACAAGGTGTTCCTCCAAAGTATCCCCTTAAGTGGGGGTGATAAGCATTCTCTACTGAAATAACTGTCCCCTTCAGCAGGGTGTCACCTTAAGTGGTTATGCCCTTTATCAGGGTTAAAATAAACTCTTATCAGGGGGAAAAATTCCCATTCCAGGCAGATTGTCCCACTAAGCAGGGTGGCCCCCTAAGCGGGGTGATTCCTTAAAGCTGATATCCAGAAATTATTCTAGATGATAATCTCATCAAAATATAGGCCCGCCCCTCACACAGTGAGAGAACGGACCGGCCTATGTCTAGGTGGTCGCTACCAGTCAGGTCACCAAGACCAGTCAGTGGGGGTATATATAAGGCAGGTGGGAGGGTGGCCTACACCTCATTTACATGCAGCGACCACCACTACTCAGAGCTGGCCAACGGAATGGTAGAGAAAATTTATTCCCTGTGAGTGTACCTTTTTCATATAGTGTGAAGAATGGTGGGATATAAACCAGATAACAAGATAGACAGACAGGCAAAGATACAGAGATATAAACATGATATATAGATACATAACCTCCCCCCAACACACACCAGTATAACCTTGACCTGTCATGCCTCACTGCCCCTGCCACATTTCTCTTACCTGGATTTGTAATTTGTTAGAAAACATGCACAATGCAGTAAGACTATCCTATGAAACTACAGGTACATGAGACACAGATACCAGATAGACATATAGAGATACATAGATACTGTGTATATTGTATTAGTTACCATGTTTTCATGTTGTGTTCAGTGTACTGCTGGTAGTCCTTGTCATAGTCGGTAATCACAGAGCCTATTGTGTGGCCAGGCAGAGGTCTCTACACTCTCCTACGTGTCAGGCTTGAATGGATCACCTGCAGAGGCTCTGGTCTTATATATGGCCGTGTACAGGTACCAAGAGGGTCGTCCCGTTTTGAGACAGGACACACTGCTTCAGAGTAGGCAGTATAGTACTCATAAGTGACTGTGTCGCAAAGGTCGCCAGCGTTATACAAAGGCCAGCGTCCGGCATATAACGCATGCTCCTGAACCTGTAAGCCCCGCCCATAGGCGGGGCTTACTCTTTAGGATTAATTAACAGAGCTTAATTGCTTTATATAAGCTTTAAGCAAGGTGTCCTGGAAGCGGTGTTTTACTGTACATACAATTAAAATATCCTGACCCTCAGGTTCATATAAAGTATGGTCCCTCTGAGGCGAAGCGATAGTTGCAAGTCAATACAAGGTAATAAAGCCTGGGCAAGGGCCATAAAAACGGCAATGCTCATTGCTCATTGAAGAAGGGCAAACAAGGCACTTATATTCGCGGGATAACAACAATTACCCGCAGGAAGCTAGGTATCCGGGTTAAACTCCGGTAGCCTACAGATGTGCCCGCTCAATCAACTCGTCATGATCAGGGCCTACCTGGACTGAACGAAAAACCTTTCGATTGTCTCGAATTCCTTCTGAGCCATATCCATGGGAAGAAAATATATTGCTTACTGAGTTTGCCCGTTCACATATGCATTAAATGGGAACAGTTCTGCCAGTATACATCCGAGAAAAAACTCCCTGAAAGAACATTAAAATGTATACATTTTTTCGAACAATGTGATTCAATATGGGCAACGATGGAACAGTTTTTTCCTTTGGAGCAAGCTGTGAGATCCATGCCAAATAGATCCATTTCTTTTCAATTAATTTCTAAAGAAACGGCATATTAGAAAAATAGACAACTAAACACAAAAGATAACAGAGTCCTTCTGCAGAAGCTAGATTAACAGCAGAATAGGCATGACGAAAGTGCATCCCCACGATATTACAAACTAAATGTAGTCAGCCCACCCCCCCCCCAATGGAAATTCTACAAATAAGCTGGTCCTCCCATTGGTAATACCAAAGAACAAAATGAACGGTCCCTTAGATATGTCGTACCCGCTAAGAAGCCCCTCCAGGGGGGTACTGGGGCAAAGCCCTGGACGCACTTGGAATTTATAGGTTAATCAAGCTGTATCCAGGACTCTGTTTCAGGGGGAATGCTGCCAGGGATCCAGCAGCAAAGCTTTCCCTGGGGGTCCAGGGGTCAAAGCCCCTGGAAGAAATTGAATTTTATAGATTATACAAGCTGTATCCAGGTTTTTGTTTTAGCAACGGCGATTACACATCTTGTATCATTGACAGGGGTCTGACAGCAAGGCCCCCTCTGGGTGTCCAGGGGACAAAGCCCCCAGAAATATTTGAATTTAATAGATTATACAAGCTGTCTCTACGAATTTCATTGAAGGAGGGGAGTTACACATCTTAGGTTATTTGTGAATATTGGCAGAGATCTAGCAGCAAAGCCTCTCCTGGGGGTCCAGGGGGCGAAGACCCCGGAAAACCTTGAATCATATGCATCATATGGTCTGTAACCAGGATTTTGTTTCAAGGATGGGGATTACACATTTGAGGCTATCTGGGAATATCGCCAGGGGTCTAGCAGGAAGGCCCCTCCTGGGTGTCCAGGGGGCAAAGCTCCCGGAAGAACTTGGATAATATGCCTTCTCCATCCAGGAATTTGTTTCAGGGATGGGGGGTTACACATCTTATGCTATCTGGGAATATTGCTAGGGTTCCAGCAGCAAAGCCCCTCCAGGGGGTTCAGGAGGTCACTTAGATTTGTAAAGCTGTATCCAGGATTTTGTTTTCTTGGAATATTGGCAGGGGTGTAGCAGGAAAGCTCATCCTGGGGTCCAGGTGGCGAAGCCCCTGGAAACATTTGGAATTCATAGATTATACAAGCTTTTCCCAGGTTTTTGTTTTAGGGAGGGGGAGACTACCTGGGAAGATTGCTGGGGTTCTAGTGGTATTATCCCTCCTGGGGGTCCAGGGGAAAAGCCCCTGGAAGCACTTGGACATTAAATATCATACAAGCCACATCCAGGATTTTATTTCCAGGAGTGGGGTTCCACCCCTTACTTATATGTTATCTGAGAATATTACCAGGGGTCCAGCAGTAAAGCCCTCATGGGGGATGAGGGGGCACAGCCCCTCAGATCATTTGGACTTTATAAGAGCCATACCCTGGATTATGTTTTTGGGAAGGAGATTTACACACCTGAGACTACCTGGGGAGATTGTCAGGGGTCTAGTGGCAAAATCCATCTGGGGTCCAGGGGGCAAAACCCCAAAAGCACATGGATTTTATACATTATACAAGCTGTTCCCAGGATTTGTTTCAGGGCAGGGAGGGGGGGGGGGGGTGATACATACCTGAGATTACTTGGGAAGATTAGAAGGGGTTGAGGTCCAGGAGGTAAAGCACATCAAAGAGCTTGGCATTTGGAGTCTTTAAATTGACATAGTCGCTTTATTTAAATCACGCTTAAATGAGAATGTATAGAGGCATGCACTTGTTTTTTTTTTTGGTGTTTTTTTTTTTTTTGGGGGGGGGGAGGGGGCACACTTGGTAATACCTTACCCAAATTCTCCTAAGTATGTGCCCCCTGCCCCCCCCCCCCCAAGTAGGTGTCAGTGTATGCGCCAATATGTGTTTCCTGAAATAAATAACAATTGGTGTATATTAGCATAACGTTTTAACTTGCCCCTTATGCTCCCCCTCCCCTGGGTACGCCCCTGTGCGAGAACTATCCCAGTTCGCAGGGGTCCAGAACAATTCACTACAGGTGGTCTTTCGTACAGTTCTACTCCAATCCGTTTTTGGGGAAATTGTACACTTCACTTGAGAACATACACCCATTGTTCCTTTGTATTATATTGCCTCCTAAAAGCTCTACGTTTCTATATGTATGGCGATCGCCGGGGGTTCTGTTTGTTTCTATCCCTGAAAAATGTGGTGTGGCTAAACTTTTATGACAATTAGCACCATACCCTTCATTGCAATAGGATATACTGAGAACTAATGTTATTTCAATTTACAATTGATGAACGCAGCAATCCTAAAGTATATCATCAGTCAAAAGTAAAATAATATGTAAGTAACTTTTCCTATAAACGGGTCTCACGCACCTTTATATGAGAAAATGAGTGTTCATAACCCAAAAATTCCTTTTCACAAAATATTCCAAATAGACACAAATGGACACACACAATTAAGAAATCTTAAATTGTAAAGTTTGTGATAAGTCCCTTTTTAGCCCTTTTCCAGGCGAGCAGGCTATAGTCCTGAGTGTTTAATATGGGTAAAATCACAATATCTAGTTCAATCAAATGTAGCATTTGTAAAAGATAATATTTTAGAAAACTAAGTATATAGAAATCAAGAGAACTTCATGAAGAATACATAACAGAACTTTCCAGTCCTAAGATTCTAAAATTGTGGTGCCACCAGTCATTTTATCAAAGAACTTGGCCTGAGGTTATATTTCTGCTTGAATCACTGACATTATAAGTAAGCAAGAAATACTTGATTTTGCTTCAGTCCTATCTCAGTCAATATTTGGCATAAATACTTCAAATAAAGAGTGATTTGTAGATGAACCCCCACAGAATACAACCAGTAGGTTGTAATATTATTTAGAGATTAAATATTATTTAGAGATAATTATTGGCCGTTACTAGCTATGCCATATGCTAAAAATGTAATAATATCAGAAAATCACGTTTTAGGGCATGTTTGGAGTGTTTGTCATCTGTCATAATGCTCCTGTATTTCAGGAAATAGCTATATCAATATAGGTATAATTTTAATTGTCATGAAATAGCTAAGAAGATAAGGTATTTATTTCTATGGGTCATTGCAATAGATTTTTCATTAAATCACTGTGAAGACAGGAAGGTAACATGTTTTAGTTTTTTTACCTGGCAATTTACGATGTTCAATCTATGACTTGAAATCTTAGTGATAATACAAGTATATAAGATATACAGCAATATATATGGTCAAGTCTTAGCTTTCTAACAATGTTTTGTTTATAAAAACTGCCCCGTTATTTACGACACAACAGCGATTTCCCCTTTTCAAGTTAGAAAAAACTAGTTTTTGTCCCATATTAAACGCTCAGGACTATAGTGGATAGCCATATCTATAGGACTAAGGAAGTCCCTAGCCAGTATATCTCCTAGGGGCGAGAATTCTTTAAGGTATTCACTTAAATTTCACTTGTCACAGGACCTAACGAATCACATCATTACCACGAATTATTTGCCTTAAAATGATATATTGGTTCCACATATGTCTTTCCTTATCTGATAGAAAGTGTTGAAGGATTGTTGAATTTGTCATGAATGCCCTAGGGCAATCTCGTCCTTCATGTACATGATGCCTTTACTTCATTCTCACCTGGAAAAGGTTAAGATATAATCCTCTTTATACAAATACACACAAAATGATGGTCCCCACATTGATACATAGTGACCTGCCCCTGGATTTCTGGTCAGTGCTCAAGGTGTAATAGTCTCATAATCGAAGGCAGGGACAGGGGTGGGGCTATCATGGTGTGGGTGAACTGATTCAGGCTTGCTTCCTTGTATGTTTATCTATCTCTGCCATCTCTATCCCTGACTGTGTCCCTGTTTTTCAGCATGTCTGACTAAATGTCTCCCCCTATGTCTGTCTGTTAATCAAAAGTCTGTATCTGTCTATCAGTATTTGTGTATATCTATATGTGTCTGTCTGTGTCGCTCTCTGTTTCTGTCTATCTGACTGTCTAACTCTCTGGGTCTGAGTTTGGCTGTCTCTCTGAAATCTTTGTATCTCTTTCTGTCCAAGGATGTCTCTGTCGCAGCCTGTCAGTAGCTCCTAGTTACCTTTTCTAGTGGCTATTTCTAAGAGAGTGCAATATCTAGAACTAACTGCTTATTAAGCTCCAACCTTTACCCTCTAATCAGTATATCTGAGGACTCAATAAAAGGGTACATTGCACCACTGTGAAGAGGTTGGTGAGAATATTGCTTGGATTTGTTTCCAACAATTATGAAGGGAAAATACTTAGAAGTCCAAGTGTTTTTTCCGGGGTCATGCAATCCCTATCGTTGGCCTTTTGGCCTACACAAAGATTCTTAAGATCGGACAGAATGGGTGGGAAATGGTTATTGTGGTTATCGGAAGATGTAGAAGATTCTCTCGTTATGGTGGAGAAAAGCTGACACACATCTTTTTAGAAGAACAAAACATTATTCTAATTTCATCCCAAGGTTCGAATGACAGGACCGAGGAGGTTTTTGAAATATGATCTCTATAGTCAGTTTCAATCGAGTATCAGTGTCATGTCTTTGGTTTCGTCTGGATCTGTCTTCCCCCTTCAGTTTTTGCAGAATTTATTTCTAGTCGCGATTATGAGGTGATGTCCGCAATAAATGCCAATTAAGAGGTCATAAAAGATGTCTGGAATAGATGTCAATGTCTGATACACAGAGTGGCAGAGAGCTGGGCCCCGGGCCAGGTGGTAGGTAAGCATAGAAACTAATCTAAAGTTTAATATTTTCTGTGCTGTAGTCTCCTTTCTCTCCGCTACAAATTGACATGCACTATAAAATTGTATATCGGATGGGGGATACATTCAGTGATCGTACAGTGAGCATACAGTAGAGCCCCACCTAAAGGACACCCCTGTGTAAAGCGAAACCCCGCGTTAACGGAGACTTTTGCTCGAAACGGAAATTGTCTCCTAAATGTTTATTTTACCCCCATGTAAGCGTTCACCCTGCGTAACTACCAGATAAAATCATTGCATGGTAGCATCCTACCTCCATAATAGAAAACAACATACAAAATTCTACCATAAATTCTCTGCGGTTGCTAGAGTCCCCTTTGGGGACCTACAGGGTCTATTCTGGGCCCATTACTCTTTACATGGTATATAAACGACTAGGGGGATATCATGAAATCGCTAGGTTTTAGATTAGCTGTAAAAAAGCTGTGATTAGAAAAAATCCTAATAAAACAGATAAGGAACCACAAAACACTCGGTCATATATCGCTTTATCATATATGTATTCTAGTAATAATGAGAGAATTTCATTTCGACACATTCTCGAGTAAATTGCCAGTTTTCCAATAGTGGTCAATATATATCTTATGGAGGATCTCTGCTCTGCACACTTTCTCTTTTGTATCAGCCACTTTCCACAAAGAGGCGCTACTAGAAAATGGCGACTTTCAATTCAATCATTTTTTATACAAACAATTTAGATTAATTGATAGGGTTCTTAGGCAATGCAAACCATATAATCCTAGCCGCATTATTGTTAAAAAAATTTTTTACTTCTTTATCAAACGCTCATAACTTGAGTTTTCCAAACATTTCAGCGTTACACACGGCAGATCTGAAATCAGAAAATCCCAGAGATAAATGATAATTTAAAAAACATTATCTGGCCATCAAAGCAAGGGTCATCCCTAAAATGGGCTTTCGCTGCCAGTCTATATCATTTGTAACAACTGAACGAGTCCCATATGTACATTGCGCAGGAAGTTAAACACCTAGTACACGAGAGATTCGATCACATAGTAGGGACAACAATCATATCTGCACCACTTGTTCTAATCAGTGATAGTCACCTAATTTCAAATGGCAATATATCTAACACGTCAGCTGAGAACGTACCAAGATGTTGTCTTGATAATTCATTAAACGCATTATTAAAAGAAATAACAAAGAAAGGGGATAAATACGTTCATGTTCTTAATGGTTTTATGGACTTATTGTTACCTACTGGAAATCGGTTGCTGCTACATAGTATGATATGGTCACAGCTGTTCATTTTCTCAGCTCATTCAATTCTTCGTTTGAGAGAAACTCATATTGATAAGGGAGGGAACAATGCCATTTCCACTTTTCATAATGGGTATAATAAGATTATTATCAGTGTGTTGGACATATATAGCATGACCGCATGCATAGATCTGTACAACTTAGAAAAACACCATGATGCTGCGGGCAGTTCTCTTTGCTCTGACGGTAGGTTTTTTGATATATCAAATCATTACTAATCAACATCATACCATCTAATGTATCATATATACATATATTATATGTATATATTATATGATATAACTCCACTCCGATTGCAGGCCAAAAGGCAGCCGTGTTGTCGACGTGCGGGCGTCGTGTGATGCACTTTTGTGGTCGTACAGTTAGCCCAAAGAGCACTCTCTTTACACACATAAATATTATATGAATATACATAGATACTAAGTCAACATAGATATTTGTGGCCTATATGCTTCCAAGCTCTCATTGTGTCCATCTTTCCTTTATTTACACGTGCACTTTGTATTGTCTTTTGAGGTGGGAACGGCCGTTTGCTTGCCACGTGGTAGGTCACCACGACTGGAAAAGGACGGTGTTGCTTCCACTAACCAACGGATCAGGGAAGCTAGGAAGCATGGTCTGTTATTCACCTCACATTACTCATGACTTCTGATATCTCAAAATGTTCTTTTTTTTTCTTTTTCCTTTTTTTATTGGGGTGGGGGGGGGGGGATGTCTGCAAGTGTATCATGATCTTTAGTACCAAAGATACTAAACTCATATGTTAAAATATCTATCAATGGGATGGTCATAAACCCCTTAACTTCAACATTAAATCACGACTTTGAACAAAGTTTGGGAGCAATGTTTCATGAAAGGTTTTTTTCTCGGGAGTCGCAAAATGGTGTCTCAAGTCAAGGTTTCTGTTGAGGGCAAAACGTAAATATTTGTACGAGTGAACTTGTGACATTTCTTTGTCATTAATAAAATGTTTATCATTTCCATCCATCTTTACCTTTTTCTTAGCCATGAAACACATATGTTTTGTCTTACCTATATTAATACTAAGTTTGTTTTGTGTGCACCAAGTATAAAGCAAATCCAGATCACTTTGGGTTTCCTGATATAATAATTCTTCATCATTACCATGTCTAAAGATTACTGTATCGTCAGCAAAGAGAATCACCTTATCATTTTTCATGACGCCTAATAGATCATTTACATACAGGAGGAACAATAAAGGCCCAAGTATTTACCTTTGAGGCACCCCATGTTTGATAACTTTCGTAGATGATACAAGGTTGTTTACTTTCACCTTCTGCTTTCTAAAACTTAAATGATTTTCAAACCAGTGGTAGCAGCTTCCAGTAATACCATATTGAGACAGCTTTTTCAAGAGAATAGAATGATTCACAGTATCAAACGCTTTTCTTAAGTCTACAAAAACAGCCAGCGTAGTTCATTTACATGAGTACATTTCTATGAGTTGAAACACTATCCGTGAACCTTGAGATTGCATCTATAGTGGACCTTGCTTTCCTAAAACCATACTGACTATCGGTTATAAAGTCAATCAAGTGCTTATATACAATTGCTTGTTAGGACTAACCTTTTTCACAGTGCTAATTATCTCATCCGAGGAAGTTACAATAGAATCAAAATTTGCATCAATATTTTCACCATAGGGTCTCCACTGCATGTGCATTTCAGCTGCCAGCTTAGAACCTATATTGGAAAAATAATCATTAATATAATCAGGGACTTCAGAATTATTGATTTGGTGACCTTTATCATTTTTTATCCTAATTAAGTCACTATCCTGCCGATCTTTTGTATCAGGTAGAATTTTCTGGATTTTGTATAAACATTTTGGTGATACAGTTTTTAAAGTCACAAAATTTCTTCTAGAAGCTGTTAGCGAAGACAAAATTGCAATTGCTTTATATATTGACATAAAAAAAGGATTTTGATTGCGTACATCACGAGATTCTCCTCTACAAGCTTGTGGCAGCGGGAATAGGGCCTGTATTATTAGGTTTAAATCATATCTCTCTGATCGAACTTGTCATACTGTATTAGGTGAAAACAAATCAGATGCTAGGAATGTTAATGTAGGAGTCCCTCAAGGCTCCATATTAGGACTGTTACTTTTCTTGATATATATAAATGATTTGGGAGACTGGCTGGAACTAGCGAAAAATGTTACTTACCTTATGTATACCGATGATCTTGTAATAATCACTTCAGACAAAGATGTAAATGACAAAATAATTTACAGAAGTTTATGAGTGGCGCTGGGTAAAGTTTCTTACAGAGATGGTATTATATCAGCAATACAGTGCTACTGTCAAAATGCTCGGTCATGATCCCACGGGAAAGACGCTTAATGCTCCTCATGGGTATGATTAAAAGCTTGATGAACTTTGGTTTATTGGAATTAAAACAAGATGCAAGATCAACCAGATCAGCTGAGAAGTACAATGTCGAAATTAAACCCCCCAAAAAGGAGCTTTTTAGAAAATCTGCAGTATATAAGGGATTATATATATGGAACAACTTATCAAAACAATCTCAAAATTCAGAACAAGGTAATTCAAGAAGAGCTTTCCAACAGGATGCACTGAGAGAAATTAGGAAAAATCTCCTGCTTTGATTGTAAAGATAGATCTGTTAGGGTGAATATGATATATTTACATGAACAATGGTATGAGATTGATTCCTTGTTAAAGTCAATATCCTCTGTCATGTAGTTAGTAGAATATTACGAGAACTACCTTGCAATTGTATATGAATTTCTCACATTAGCACCATATTGTTATATCATCATTTCAATGGATCTAAGGATCTATCTCGCCAATTGTGTTCAATCTGTTGCACAAGTATCTTGTATGGAAGACCGATGTTACGTCAAATACAAATGTCTAAATGAAAAAAAAATATCAGCCAATGTATGATTCTGCCTAGCAAGTCTAATCATTTTCTCAGAATCATTGCGAGCCTTCCTAGCTTGTGTCCAGTCCTCAAGTTCTCCTGAGCTCTTGGCCTTAGCAAACAATTGATTTTTATCCCTAATATTTTGCAGAATATTTGCTGTAATCCAGGGTTCTTTTGATTCTCTTAAGAAATGTAGTTTACAATCAAGATCTAGGTACGAGACTATAGCTCGACTTACATGAATCCACTTTACAGTGCCATCATTTGTGTTCCTGAATTCAGTCCAATCATTGCCCTGTAAAAAGGTCTTAAGTCTAAGAAATGTATAATTTTTATAGGAGTGTCCCTCAACCTGTGTTTTGTTTGTGCTCACTCTAACCAATATTTTAACCACAAAAATAATCTGAAGATCACTCAAGACATTTTGGAGTACACCAAATAATGCAACATCATTTGCAGAAGTAAAAATTAAGTCAATAGCAGAACCTCTATCCGAGTATCTGGTTACATCTTTTATGAGTTGACTGAGGCCTAATTGTTGCATTACAGTAATAAGCGTAACCACTTCAGGCTTTTGGCTCTCCAAAACATTAATATTACAATCACCCATCAAGAATATATCTTGAAAGTTATCATCCCTGAGCCTAGATACAGCGTCCATAAGCATATTTGTAAATATTGCTGAATCACCCAGGTTCGGTCGGTACACATTTAAAATAACCAATTTCCTCATGTGAGGCCTTTCTAAAACAATAACCTGTAATTCAATATCCTTTGTACTCAGATTTAAAGCAGAGTTCTTGTGTACATCATGAGCAATTCTTTCTTAACGAAAATACAAAGGCTACCTCCAGCCTTGGGTTTTTTATCATCTGCACTTTTCTTCCAAGTCCTATCCACTCTATATTTTCTATAGGTATTCAATAAGTAGGAGTTCACCACATCATACTCAATATGCCAAGTCTCAGATACACAGATCACGTCCCAATTATTGGACTGAGCTTCAGCAGCCAGCGGTTCATAGTTTGCCTTTATACTTCTGATATTTGCGTGTACAATTTTAAGGCCTCTTAGTCTAGATACCACTCCACCATCATGTAGAGTAGTCATTGTGCTCATGACGACTTAAACCCCTAACCTGAGAAAGCCGTATAAAGTATCTTAGTCTAGTACTAACATTATAACAGTTTTTTCCTGATCAAACAACAACAACAACAAGAACAACATGCACACAACGAAAAAGTGTGCTACTAGAAGAAAATAAAACTCAACAAAAATATCGGTATTTTCGACCATTTTTGTTAGAAAGTACAAGATGGATATTCCTACTGGAGCTTGGTAGGGGGCAGCCCATCACCGTCCTAGCCAATTGTATTTTGCATGTACTTTGTACCAATTTAGGCATTATACGAAAAAAATATGATTATAGCTCTGGGAACTTCAGCATATAACTTTGACCCCTAGCCAGGCACTGGACATATGATATTAGGCTAATATAAAATTATAACATCATATACCATGTGGGATTTATATTCTAGAAGAGGTTTTCATAGAATAAAGTAAAAAAAACTTAGCTCACCATAGGTAACAGCAAGCACAGTAGTTTGTGCAGGGTACTAAAATTTTACCAGGTCGTTTTCCCAGTGACAAGATTTTTGTTAAATGCATTTGGAAAATCAGTTCCCCAGAGGTCAAGCAGTTTTAGAGTTGGGTGGATCCCATCAGCGAGTAGATCGTAGTGGTGCTTCAGCTTTCCCTTACGCCATTTGTGTGTATGGTTTGCAATCCATCCATGGAAACTTTGTTTCTTGCTGAGCATTCAGAGAGATGAGCATTTTATTGAAATTGACAACTGCCTCTGATACGATGTTTTGGTGGATGTCCATTCTTAGCTCGTCAGTGTAGTTGTCATCCTCTACCCGTAACTCAGTGACACATTTCCTTAGGTCAGCTTCCACTAGGGTACAAATGACATCTTGAACCCTAGGATGATTTCGGCATATCCAGTCATAGCCAGTGCGAGTATACGCTTCTAAGTGATCATATAATTCAGAACTGGATGACCACAACATTTTGATCTCATGGGTCCTAGACTTACTTGACACCTTCCTTTTTTAAGTCACATTACAAATTCCCCCAGCAATATACACAATGGCGTTTGGGCAATGGTCAAGATGATTACTAGCTAAAACTATCAAATCTTGCACTTTTGCCCCCGGGAAACAGTAAATATCAAACCTTTGATCCTGTGTGTTTTTCTCAGAAATTATTGGGCAGGGGGGTCCATGTGCGAATTAACTCCCGTTCCAATTTCTCTATATCTGCCTCAAGTTTGGTAGGATAATTCATAATTTATCAGCCTAATTTTGACAATCTGCAAAAAGGGAAAATGCAACACTATCTGTCCGTAAGAGAGAAAATAACAATACCATTTGTCAGAAAAATTTATCTAAGACAAAATCATAGCAGAAAAGTGTAAAGCTAATCTAAGTCAAGGTTCTCAGAAAATTTGGATTAGCAGTTTCTTGGTCTCTATTTATCAATGAGAACAGCAAGTAGCTGGGATAGTAGGAACCCTAATTTGTTGCCCTTCACGGTTTCATTTGTGAGTAGGTTCAGTTTGCCGAGATGATTCATAACCACATCCCCAGTACTCATTTTTGGTGGCCTCAAATAACTGCTTGTCCTTTGTGTCAATCAGCTTTTGTTGAATTTTGTCATTTTGCTGTCATGATATTTCTCATGACTACATCTCTAGCCTCAAGCCACACTTTTGTAGGCTTTAAGTCTCTTGTTAGCACTAAGACATCTTCGGGTGCAATGGTGTGAAGGATCTTCTCTGCAATTTTATCAGCGCCTACTGCCTTGGCATATTAAAATTGGTAGCAGTGCTCAGATGACGAGTGAGCATTACCACCGTATTTAACTTGCGTCTTGAACCGATTTGAAAAAGGAGAGAACTTTCCCTGAAAGGCTACTCCCATGGGCGTTTCAATCATCTTGATATACCTGATGGACAGACCGTGGGGCAGATCGTCAATCTGGTCAGCTGTGTATCGCTTTTTGTCAATGAAGATCGTAGTACCATGAACAGAACAGTTAATATTCCTCTTCCGTGCGACCTCTTGTACCACTCATAGGTTTTGATTTATTCCCCTGTCATCCTTGTCAAGTTTGTCCCCAATGGATACACGCTTCCAATGGTCATTTCCTTTGAGTTTGTTGATGTTTTATCAGGGCCTTAGCGCTTTGACTAATGAGTTGCACAACAATAGGACGAGATCTGGGGAAACGGTTAGGCTCAAGACCTAAGTCGTTTATGAGCTGATGGAACAGATCCGCAAGTTCTCCCCCTCCACATCTCTCAAACCTACAATGACAAGAATCTTGCATATTCGTTGGATTTCTATCTTTTGAATTTTCTCACCCTGGTCTACGACAATCTTCGTTGTATCATCGGTTGTTTGAAAAAGAACGTCTAGATCGTCACTCTGCTGGTTTACAGCCTCTTCTAAATCACTGACAGTTTTACCAGTGCTAGTGACACTACTCTTCCTGACAGCTAAATCATCTTTGATCAAATTATCGTAACGTTCAAGTACCATATTACCAGCCGTATTCAAAATTGAGATATCTTGCTTGTCAACCCTATCCTGCAAGTCTATAACGGTGGTTTAATATGCTTTTAGATACAGTCTTAAAACGTTTCTAGTCATCATGGCAGTGCGGTCGCTAGTACATGATCACGTTCATAAGAATCCGGCCGGTGGTGCGGATATGATGCCATTCATGAAATATGATTCTGCTTCCTAACATCTCCTTTTTTTTTAAAGAAGAGGATGACTACTTAAAAGTTCAGTCTATGTCATCAGATAGTCTGTGAAAACAACACTATAGTTACCACTACCCAATATTAACTTGAAATCGTTGTATGAGAAAACACAAAATAGATCTTAATATAGTTCACACAGTTCACAGTCTATAGGTTCATCTTCACTGGTGGTATGCCTTTTGTGGTTTTTGGTGATCACACCTGGAAGGTTTTGGTTACCTCTCCATGAGAAGTTCCGGTAGTACACTGACTCTCCTTCCTGAAAGGACTGGTAGACAGCTTTCTCACTGAGTCTCTCCTTTTGCTGCCTCTGCTTATTGCATACTTTTGCCTTCAAGTCGGGGCGAGATAGATCTAGAGGACACTTGATACGCCTACTAAACAATAGCTCAGCTGGTGAATGTCCGGTCGTAGATTGAGGCGTCACACGGTAGCGGAAAAGAAAACGGTTAACTCGACTCTGAACCGTTCCGCCACTCAACTTCTTCATGGCGTTTTTAAAAGTCTGCACGGCTCTTTCTGCCAGACCATTTGAAGCTGGATGGTATGGCACGGATGTCAGGTGTTTGATACCATTTAGTGAGACGAACTGTCTGAAAGTCTCACTCTTGAAAGATGGTCCGTTATCTGTAACTAGTAAGTCAGGTAGGCCATGGTTTGAGAAACTGGCCTTCAGGTTGTCGATAGTCACTTCCGACGTAATCGAACTCATGGTGTGAACGTCTATCCATTTAGAATGTGCGTCCACGATGATCAGGAACATGTAGCCCAGGAACGGCCCTGCAAAATCCGCATGTAGACGGGACCACGGCTTGTCTGGCCACTCCCACGGGTGTAACTCCGTACTCGGCGGAATGTTACGGTGCTCCTGGCAGGTTGAACAGTCAGAAACCAACCTTTCAATATCTTTGTCGATCCCTGGCCAGTACACGTAGCTACGTGCCAGAGCATTTATACGGTTCACACCAGGGTGGGTAGCGTGTAGCTCTTGCAAGATACTGGCTCGCCCAGGAGCGGGTATCAATACACGGGCACCCCACAACACACAACCGTCTTGTAGAGCCAGCTCCGTGCGGCGGTGGTAGTAAGGCGACAGTTCCTCGGATCTCACGGTGTCTGGCCAACCTTCCGCTAGAAGACGTACTACTTGGGCCAACACCGGATCCTTACGGGTCCACTCCCGTATCATCGTAGATGTGATGGGTGTGGCATCTAAGTGCTCCAGCGTTAGAACCACATCAGCTGGCACAGGGGATCCCTCCAGTAGTCCTGGTGCAGGTAGTCGTGACATACAGTCAGCATTTCCATGGTCGACTCCCCGACGGTACACCAGATCGTAACTGTACCCAGCTAAGGTCACAGCCCAACGCTGGACTCTAGGTGAAGACATCACCGGAATCAGGCGGTCTGCTCCTAACAGCCCGAGCAAAGGCTTATGATCAGTCTGAATCTTGAATTTCCTACCTTCTAAATACTTGTGATATTTGGTGACACCAAATACCACCAATAGGCCCTCCTTGTCCAGCTGGGAGTAACGTCGCTCGCAGCTGTTCAACTTACGTGACGCGAATGCCACTGGCACTTCCTGCCCACTATCACCGATGTGGGATAACACAGCTCCGACACCGTAGGGAGATGCGTCACAGGATAACACAATGGGCTTACTCGGGTCGTAATGTGTGAGCACTGGTGCAGCCTTCAACATTTCCTTGGTAGCCCTGAATGCCTTGTTACGTTCTGCCGTCCACTTCCACTCCACACCCGTGCGCAACAGCTCGTGAAGTGGCTCCAATATGGTACTCACATTCGGCAGGAACCGGTTGTAGTATGTGAGCATACCCAAGTAAGACTTTAGCTCGCCAACACACGTTGGAGCCGGAGCGTCTAAAACTGGCTGAATCCGCTCAGTCAGTGGTTCCAGACCACAGTTGGAAACCTTATACGCTAGGTACTGGACCTCCGACATTCCGAACTCGCACTTAGCCTCCTTGAGCGTAAGTCCGGCGTCACATAACCAGGTCAAGACCTCCAGCAAGTTTTGCTCATACTCGACTTGCGTCTTGCCCGTAACGATCACATCGTCAAGGAACACAGCTGTCATTGGCACTCCCTGAAGTAGGCCTTCAATGGCCCGCTGGAATATCGCTGGTGCTGCGGCCATGCCGTAATTAAGCCGCTTGTACTTCAGGAGTCCCTGGTGAGTATTTAGTACCAACAACTCTTGACTTGACTCGTCCAACTCAACCTGCTGGTACGCATGAGAGAGATCCAGTTTAGCAAAACGGACTCCTCCCTCCAGCTTCGTGAACAGGTCGTCAGGTATCGGTAGCGGATACACCTCTTTCCGCAGGGACTTGTTGATAGTGACCTTGTAATCCCCGCAGACCCATACCGATCCATCGTGCTTCAAGACGGGAACTGCAGGCGATGCCCACTGAGCATAGCGCACTGGTTCCACGATACCAGTATCCTGTAGGCGCTTATACTCAGCATTCAGTTTACTGCACATGTAGTATGACACCGGTCGGGGCTTCACAAAGATAGGCGCAGCGTTAGGCTCCACTTCCACATGAGCCTTGAACCCTTTAAGCTTCCCCGGCTCCTTCCGAAACAGGCTGGGAAACTGGTCCTTCACTGATGCTGCATCACTCACCACATGGTACACCTGGTGCTGCTGCGCCAGTTCCTTCCAGTTCAAACGCAGCTCATTCAACCAGTTATGGCCCAACAGCGCCGGCCGCGTACCGGGTGTCACAAGCAAGGGAAGACAACAAGTTTGACCTTCGTAGTCGACCTTCACCTCAGCTTCGCCATTCGGAATTATCACCTCACCCGTAAAAGTCCTCAGCTTGACAGGTGACGGTTGCAGCACTAATGGTGAACCCCACTGTGACAGCTGAGTTTCTCCGATCACAGAGAAAGTCGCTCCTGAGTCGACTTCCATCGTCAGGTCGACCCCGTCCACGCACACAGTCACATTCCACGGCGGAGAACCTTGGGCCATACGAACAGTGAACATACTGTACAAGGAACTGTCCAACCTCTGTGTCGGGTACACTTGGGGGGAGTCTTCCTCGGACTGGCCCTCTAACACATGAGTTTTACCCTTTGTGCCCTTTTTATCAGGCACCTTCGATTTACAGGCAGGGACTATGTGACCTCGCTGTTGGCACTTGTAGCAGGTGGCTTCCTTCCACTTGCAGTCGGACGACTGATGTTTCCAAGTACTACAGTGTGAACATCGCTCCTTGGCCTTACTTCGCGCACTACCCTGTGGTTTCCTATGCTGCTGGTGGTCGACCTTGTGGACAGCACTCATATTCGGGGCAAACTCCTTCGTCTGTAACTCCGCCATTTCCATGGCGCGGGCCATCTCACACGCACGGTCGAAAGTCAGGTCAGCAGTGTTCAGCAGGCGATGTTGAATGCGCGAGTGGTTCAACCCACACACAAAACGGTCCCTCAATGCTCTGTTCAGATGTGCTCCAAAATTACAGTGGATAGAGAGCTTTTTGAGTGCGACAATAAAGTCACCGATAGACTCAGCCTGCTTCCTAACACGCGTACCAAAATGGAAACTCTCCGCGATTTCCAACGGGGCAGGGTTAAAATGACATTCTAGGGCTTGGGTAATTTCATCTAAACCCACATCCTTAGGGCTCCTAGGGGCTAGCAAATTATTCAACAGGGTGAATGTCTCTGCACCTACTTCTGTCAGAAATATAGCCCTCTTTTTCCTAATCACAGCTGCATCAGTAACTGCATTAGCAGCCCCCCCTTGTAGCACCAAGTCATTTGCCTCATAGAACATATCCATACGGTCACTGTATGCCTTGAAAGTCTCCTTAGAGGGGCTGTACTCACCCACTCTGCCTATATAGTTAGCCATCTTGACACACACAGCCTATACTGGGCACTACTACAGGTTTCAACTCTAGTGCTGCTTATACTACACAGCACTGACTATAATAATACAGGTACAGCTACCACTGATACACATTACAAGTCACAGAGTCTCACTCACTGACAGCAGTTATCCAAAGTAGACAGCAATGTTTACAGCATGGATCCTCAGGTTGACATCATTTATCCTGGTTTCCACCAGTTGACAGACATCCAGAAACACTTCACAGCACTCCTAACATACTGTCCTTGAAGTGTACTAATCCCATCCTCGTCGCCACTTTTATAACTGTGGTTTAATATGCTTTTAGATACAGTCTTAAAACGTTTCTAGTCATCATCGCAGTGCGGTCGCTAGTACATGATCACGTTCATAAGAATCCGGCCGGTGGTGCGGATATGATGCCGTTCATGAAATATGATACTGCTTCCTAACAATTTATCTTTCGAATATATCACTGCGCTGGCGTGAAGTTGATCACTACAGCCTGTGTGATACCGACCCAAACGTGAAAAAGGGTTTTTAACAACTAAGATCAACGCACAGTAGGCCTACTGTAAGTGACTCACCCAGAACCCCACCAAGGTAGGAAAATTCCAACATGGTGTCCGCAGAGGTTTCCACACTGTAAAAAAAAATTCCGTAGATTTTATAGTTTTTCTCTGGGGAATACCGTAAATTTTACAGGTGACCGTAATATATTTCTGACCGTAAATTTGAACTGTACTGAACCATATTTTCATAGCGGTTTAAACCTGTAATATATCCCGGACCATAAATCTTAACTGTAATAAACTGTATCTTGGTAACGGTTCAAACCCGTAAATATGAAAATGCAAAACTGTATTAAATAAACTACAAATGTTTATGAATGGCCCTGTAATATGCATATACTATAAATCTTGTTGTCAAAGGTCTCAAGGGGGCCATCCATAAAGTATGTATCAGAATTTCACAAAAAATAGACCCCCTATCCCTCCTCCAAATATTGTATGTGATAGAACAAAGTAGGAGCATATGCAAAAATTCCCAAAACTCCCGACCCCTTATCCCCCCCCCCCAAATTCATACACAATTTAGGCATGGCCCATAGGAGATATTCAATATATCAGTACAATAGTGAATATTTTGTGATAGCTACCATCATACATATCCTAGCAGTATATTGGCTCATCAATATCATTGATCATTATCAATGACATTTTTACATTTAAGTTTTTCAACTCTAATGTTATTAGTGCAGACTATATCACTGGAATACTAATCAGAATCTGACAGTATAAGGCTGCATTTTATATGCTAGGACGAAATCAATCCAACTTATATTTTAGAAATGTCCTGTGAAAGTGGTGTTTAATCCTCTGAATAATATCAATGTCATCAAAACTTGTGAATGAATATAGTTTAAATGGCAGAAACCTTACAGCAAAGAAATGAATACCAACTACACATTTCGATGAAGTTAACTCCTGGAATTTATTCACTACTTTGATTTGTTGGCGATATTGGAGTTATTCTGAGTGTATATGATGTATCCATATTTACTGTTTCATACTGTAAACTGACTGTAGATTGGGTGGATTACAGTCCTGGATATGTTTACTGTTCAAAACCGCCAAATATACGGTATGGAACTGTAAATAAGATTACAGTGATAAACCATCCACGTTTACAGAAGTATCCTGTATATTTTACTGAAATCTTTTACAGTGCAGGCAATTCGGCTTAGTACTATGACATTCGATGAAATCGAATTTTCAACATCCTGACAAGGCTATGATGCAGTAAATTTGATACATAGCTTTATATGATTTCGTAGTATTGTCAGAGCCATATTGCAAGCAATGGGTGCCCGGCTGAACTAAACAAGCAGCAGATGAACATCCGTTCTTGACGGAACAGTGACGAAGCAAGTAATAAGAAAGAAATACTAGCATTTCACAATAGTCTCACATCAGCTTTACAACAGGTTCACAACAGTCTCACAACAGTCTCATAATAGTCTCACAACAGTCTCACAACAGTTTCAGAATTGTCATATAACGGTCTCACAAGTCTCACATCAGTCTCACAACTATCTCACAACAGTCTCACAACAGTCTCACACCAGTTTTACAAGTCTTGCAAAGGTTTCACAACAGTCCTAAAACAGTTTTACAACTGTCATACAACAGTCTCCGGACACAGTCTCCTGACAGTCTTACAACAGTCTCACAACAATTTAAAGTGGCTATTCTATCAAGCTGGCGCTAGCCATGGCTAACACCCGTATGGTCATCGCTGACCCATTTTGCATGTTGGCAGAAGTGATTTGCTGGGTTGTATCTGTCCAATGAATCCTCTGTTCAAAGGCCATGCTTAGGGGGCACTCAATAATCATGGCCAGGTGAGGCGGGGCACAGTTTTTAAGGGGGGGGGGGGACTTTTATTTTGTATTCCAAGGGGGGGCAATATTTTTTCAGTATTTCCATGGGGGTACCAACATTTTATCACTATTTCTGCTAGTGTCAACCTTTTTTTTGTGTTCAATGACAAGAATTGATATTTGTAATGACATGCATTCATATCATATTACAAGAAATCAGTTTAGTTATAGTACTGTAGTAATATACAAGGTAAATATAGTTGTATCACTCCCTTGAGTTCACTGTCTATTGTTACATTCCTGTTTCTCGATGAGTTTGCACCCTTCCTCAGCCTGACCTATGTGGAGGGGGACAACAGTAGACAAACATTAGTACATTTGTCCCAGACTCCATGCAGTCTCACTCATTACTTTTTCTTTAACATTGATGAGTTAGGAACATTTACTATAACATCAAGTGCTACATAATGCCTCTGTTGCTGCTTATCTTAGTAAAATCAAGATATTTATGGAAGAGGATTATGAGCAAGGAGAACTCTACATTGAGTAGAGCAGGGGCTTGGTGTTTAAAAATGGGACTTTGTGTTCCTTCTGTACTGCCACACCATATGTTTATCAACTCATACCAAGGATCCCAAACACCATGCCAGACTAAATCAAATTGCCAGAATGCTCTTATTTGCATATTCATGATGCCACTAGAAACAATGAAGGTCCTGCAGGGTCCTTCAAGGGACTCAGACTCAAACTCGTGACATCTCTTCATAATATGACATCACACACCCGTCTTGCTTTATTCATGGAAGTAGGGGATCCCAAAAGTGGCAGCAGAAAAGACATAGTGCTGGACTTGTAGACAAAACTCACGTGAGGCTATGACCAGTGTGTGCCCAAAATAGATTTGCAGTGGGTCTGACAGTTTAAATAAGGTAAACACCTTAATGATTTTGAGGTATATAGTAATGAGAAAACTGTAAACCTGTGTTGATAATCTTCTGATACCTTACCTGTATTCCCTGATGTTTAAAACATAGTCTAAAGTCCTCATTTTAATCATCTGGGGAACACAGGTTCACAGATTGGAGGATTACTCCATAGGAATACAGTTTGTTATAATTTGCCTACGCTAGCTGGATCTCCTTGAGACAACGAGACAAAGGTATAATAGTAGCAATATGTAGAAATTATATTTAACCCTTTACTGGCAAAGATCAGTGGCAGACCTATTTTGATTATTACAGACAGATATAATGCTAGGGGGCGATCCTATTGTCCTCTAAACCAAGATTTGATTGTAGTGTTTGATCATGTGATATGACACTCCAACTTTGGTTTAATCATTTGTTGTACTTACTTATGTCAAATATTACATCATTAATATTTTCTCTACAAATTTCATGACTATTGAGCCATTATTTCTTGATAAAACAATAATATCACAAATATTGTAAATGATACCTCAAGGCACCATTCGTCCTGTGCTGGGGAATGCCTCAAGGTATCATTTGCTCTATAATGGAGAATGCCTCAAGGCATCACTCGCCTTGAATGGGATAAAGGTGATGACTTTCACTGGGAAAGGCTACTTGTTGGGGGCAAGGTTGGAAAACTGCCAGTAGCAGTACTGCCTATATATACTTGAAACGCCATAAGTTACCTATAACTGGCAAAAAAAGTCACATTGAATGCGGTGTACGATCCGAGCCTGAGGATAACGATGCACCAGAAGAGATTACCATCTAAGAAATATCTTCAGGGGATGATTATTGAGTGTTAGTTTATTCATATCGCACCATTGTGAGAAGTTATCCATCGCCCTGTTAACATCTGGTTTCAGTATAGCTGTACTTGTTCCTGCCTTATAAATTACCGTATCATCTGCATATAAATGCTGAATCCAATTACTGCAATAGAAGGTTAACCATGGTAGTATTGTCAGATTTGTCACCAAATATCCAAAATTTTATGGTTGACCTTGGGAATATGACCTTGACGTTGGGTCAAGGTCATTATCTGGGTAGATTTTGGAACTTTAGCTATGCAGCCTTCATCATGTCCAACATGAAACCCATAGTTGTAATAGCTAATGAAATATTCACAATCTAGTTTAGAAGTTGAATGTCACTTTTGCTGTTTCGCTAAGGATTTCTATACAGTTTTCATTAATTGGTGAGCATCCAATTCTTTCTTAAGTGGATTAGGTATGTGTTTATATGGTCTATATGGGTGAATAGCATACCAGATTGAAGCTATTGGTCCAGGGAATAATACTGAATTGTTTCTTTATCAAGTTTCTGATATGTATGGTTGCCATGGCAACTGAAACATACCCATATGCAAAAGATAGGCAAAAAATTGATGTTTGACCTTGAATTCAGTGACCTTGACCTTGACCAAAGGTCATATACATTTGCATACTTAAAGACTTTAATGGGGTATATATGCATATTCAATATGGGTCTCCTAGCTCATAAAGGGTCAGAGTAAGGAGCACATATGTCTAAAAAATTGAGATCTCTGTAATTTTAGTGACCTTGACCTTTGACCTCAGATAGAATAGTGATGCTGAAAGGTCTGCAACGCCAGAGCACCCACACTCAAAAGTAGAGAGTCTCTAGAATCAAAACCATTGTGGCGAGCCGGCAAGAAAAATCCTAAATTTTCAGATCTGCTCCTCTACTAGTACAACACTTTTGGCAACGTTTTCCGCTTGATTAGGCACCGACTGTCATGACTATAGCACACTTTTCAGCTCCCTAAGTGTCGTAGCCCCACGACATTTTGCGGATCCTTTAAGATCTTAGCTCTATAGGACACTGACGGCCGAAACATGTCGCCCCTAATGATTGTCATGACAAAAAATCAGGGCCCTGGTTAGCACTATGGCATATGGGAACATGTCCTGGCCCACATCGATGTTTTGCACCAGGATATTCATTTAACGTCTAATAGTTGCAGGGAGAGCATGAGTTCAACAAGATACATGCAAAGCCCTGGGCCCTGTTTTTCAGTCGAGACGATCTCAAGTTGAGACCATTTGAAAGGTAAACTGTTTTTTAGTTGAGATGATCTCTAGGGATCTCAGGCTGAGACTGAGATGTGACCGTTTTGGGTGCTATGGGTGTTTTTCAGTTGTGACGATCTCAAGGGATCTCAGGTGAAATGATCTCCCAAATGGTCTCAACCTGAGACCAGTTGATACTTGTCATAACTTATTTTTTCAGGTGCTAAAACTTATTCAAATTTGGAAATATTTGGAGCAAAGGGTACTAATAATCTGACATTCCTATATCCCAAATTTCATAGTTTTCCTGTGGTTATGAAGACTGTGATAAACATTTGTCTGGAAATCTGAAAAATGCAGGCACTGCACTTCTCAGGTAGCTTGTGTATACCCACTGTAATGCTCGATTTTATTTGAGCAGGGTGAGGTCAAGGTCATCCCATATTTGTGAATAACAACAACACCCATTCAAAAAGTAAAACATGTCTCACTTATTGAATACTCAACGGAAAATTATGAAATTATGTGATTGGATCAAATGGCCATTGTCAAATATTCGCTGTAAATATAGTCCAATTTGAATAAGTATAAGTGTTTCAAATCCATAATTTCCAATTGCAGAATCTTGTACCTGGCCGGAAATGATCTCTAGGGATCTCAGGTTGAGATCGTTTTAGCTGAGATCCGCTATAGCTAGCTGAGACCACGACTGAAAAACACCTACAGCCATTGATCTCCCAAACGGTCTCAGGATCGCTCACAGATCTCAGCCGATCTCAGCTAGAGATCGTCACGACTGATAAACAGGGCCCTGGTTGTGGCCATGTATGTGTGTTGAATGTTTTGTTATGAAGCTTTTTTCACTTCTGTTTTGCAACAGTGACTTATGGGATGATGTACAACAAGATAACATACCATATATATTGTAACATATGTAGTCTAAGATTTACTTGAGATGATGTCCATTCATTTACTTGT
This sequence comes from Alentia gelatinosa, assembly GCA_950022655.1. Taxonomy (NCBI): domain Eukaryota; kingdom Metazoa; phylum Annelida; class Polychaeta; order Phyllodocida; family Polynoidae; genus Alentia; species Alentia gelatinosa. Next base: position 47,040,642 of record OX465581.1, read on the forward strand.
CTGTTAACTCCTTATACCCGATAGTTTGTTCAATATAGATATCCCTAGCTTGAATTTATTACTATATATATACGGTTAGAGCTCATGTGAGCAGATCGGAGGCTGGAACAGAAGTGGCAATAACGGTTAGAGCAGCTCAGATCTTGCGAGAAAGGAAGAGTAACCATGGTATGAGCATTATACATATCAACAAGCCTCACAACGGAGGAGTAGTAATAACGCTGTGAATAATAAATACGTTGTCATTCGATATTTATATTTATATATAATATATATAATATATATATATATATATATATATATATATATATATATATATATATATATATATATATATATATATATATGTAAGGGGCCAGTGGTAAGTCTACTAAGCCTTTTTATGTTAACTGCGGCCGGGTGTGGCCGGTGCTGCGTGGTGGGTCTGTAATGACCTGCTACCAGCCACCTATGAGGCCACAAGCCACTTGCTATTTCTGACACTGTGTTGGAACCGGTCTAACCGGGATATCTGACGACCAGACAGGTACCTATAAGAGAGGGCTGATTCTGTAAGAGTAATGAAGGCACCAGCGGGACCAACTGATCTGCTGGGTACCAGATTTACATAGAACCACCAGTGGGGACCAAGCAGGGTTCTGCATATGCTCAGTGAAGACAGTGGGTGTAAATAAGAAGCCTGCTGAAGATTAGCTGAACACACTGGGATGTGGAGATACTATGTGTAATCCCTCTACAGTAAAACACAGCTGTGGGTTTGTGGGTGGGACAAGCACTGGAATGGCATTCTGGACCAAGACTGTTTATGGTGCTCAGGAGGAGCTTCGGCTGTACTCGACACCCAGCCCCTACATATATATATATATATATATATATATATATATATATATATATATATATATATATATATATATATATATATAAATCTATACCAATCTCAGTTATATAAGCTAGATGGTTGTTTTATCATTCCTTAATTTACAAGTAGAGCTTCGCTTGTGATGTTATAGCCAATGGAGCATAGTAAACCTCCCACACCATCTGACTCGAGGAAAAACGTGAGACAATGATTCTTGATTATTCCTTTTAATTAAGTTCTACCTGCGATGACAGTAAGTCACAAAGCTGAATACAAATCAATAGTAATTGATAATATTCTAGTCACTCATTGATTCATTTCAACTCCTCCTTGTCACAGATTTCATTCACCAGACCAACTTAAATTAACACTCAAACCTTCTATTCCAATAAAGTAGATGTTACAATCCCGAATTTACATTTTCAAAACTTAACTAACCATCAAGAACAATTTATTATGAAACTGCTAAACAAGGTTAAACCATTACAATTTATTTAGGAAGCTCATTTGTGAAACTCAAGATGAAATTATAGGAGGAATGATACACTTGATAGAGGCTAGTGATACATGCAGAAACGTTGTAATCTCTTGTCCTGAAATTTTGCGGATCGTGTCGCAATCGCATAGGCGCATCGCCGCGTAAAATACGGCAATTAGTGATATTTTTACGCGGACCTTCACAGCACTGCGGATCGTATCGCTGTAGGTTAAAAAAAGCCTTGTCTGATATTTCAAATAACGATCCATGGTGGCATCACCATCCCCTGCCCCTTGTTTTTTTACCTATAGGAAATAGCGATCCAGACCAGCAGGTGTCAGATCAGTTTTAACTATGGTGCCATCTGTATTTAATTAAAGAACTAATTCATATTCCCCTGTCTCATTCAATATGTGCCCCTGAATTGTTGTATCATAATCGCATCGTAAAAATTAGCGATTCCGCGGAAATATAGCGATACGATCCGATATTACTGGAGCAACGCTTTTTTAGTCGGATCATTAAAGTAATCGTAAAAATAAAATTGCGATCCGATTATAGCTAGCGATACCACAAAAACAGGAGCAACGGGGCCCAGGGGGCTGATTTAAAAAAAATCTTACATATGTAGACAAGATTAGATGGCATATGCAAGAGACGAATAGGAGTGAAAAGTCACAAAAGCAGATACAGTGAGTTCGCTGGATGTCATTATTGAACCAAGATGTGGGTGGATGGTAGTTGTATAAAACTTTGTCAGAACATTTCGATTATATCTAATAAGCTTCTTCGGGTGATCCTTTATATCTTTAGTTTATTTCTGTAAAATTATTTCAAAGGAGTTATGGTTGTAATATATATTGACAGTGATGCCCGGAGACTCTCCTCGCATTCAAGCTACCGAGATCGATGGCGACACTGTTCTAGTAGAGATGGACATGAAAATGAAGAAGGACTACTATGATTACATACATGGCAAGTAAGTACGTTGTGTAGAATTGGGGATAAACCGTGATGATTTAAAAACGTAAATATATATCAAGAGAATAGTCACTGTTATACATCTTTTGCATCTTCACCCATAATTCCTTTGATGGAAATAATTTTATATACACGTGCATGAATAATCGTATTATATTACTTTTGATACTGACCTAAGTCCATCAATGGTAGAATTGTGATGCATCTATACATTTGCTGATTTTTAAGGACAAAGGTCGCACCTAGAAAAGGATTGAGGGATGAGGAATTTCGTTGGACTGACAACACGATACCCTATGAAATAGACAGTTTCTTCAGTAAGTTTGACATTTTCTGCAATCCTATTCATCTGACTCGTCTCTGTGTGTTGACAGCTTATCAGCAAATCTGTTCACTATAGCTCTAACCTGTAATAAATATGTCGTTGATGCATCTCATCCTCTCAATATGATTTTGTAAAATCATCCCTTGACATATCAATATTCAAATATATTCTAAATAAACATCACTTTAAATAGCAGTAACCTCAATTTGTATTTTCCTTTTTTACCAAGATGACTATGAAAAAGAGGTCATCAGAGGCGCTATGGATGAATGGGAGAAGTATACTTGTCTCAAGCTGAAGGAAAGAAATGGAGAGAGTGACTATGTCCGCATAATTAGTGGTTACGGGTAAGATCTTTTTGCTTGTCTGGTGATGACTGTAATGGGTACCTATTTATCACTTGATAACGTTAAAACAATCACAAATGCATATATCTGTATTTATCAATTCAGCCACCATAGATCTTCCAATAAATGTCGGTGTGTTTTTTTCTAATCCACCATTCCTATGTCTCTCCATACTTCTCCACAGATGCTGGTCTTACGTCGGTATGCAAAAGGGCATGCAGGAATTGTCATTAGATGTCAGGGGATGCGTATGGGTGAGGTCTTTTGAAAATGTACTCTGGGGAAAATAAGACTTTGTTGTTTTAATTTCCACTCTTGATTATTTCATTGATGTGCAACCAAACGTATTCTTCACTACTGCTTCAAAAAGAAAATACCGTTAATTTGCATTTATATGATTTTACAAATATGGACTCCATGTTTTGTAATTTTCGATTAGGTTTAAGTGTCTTAAATCAATACTTTCTTACTTTGTCTTTGAAATGAGCTATTATATATATATATATATATATATATATATATATATATATATATATATATATATATATATATATATATATATATATATACACATACATATGTATGTATGTATAAATATATATATTTTATTTAAACCCTGTAATTCTGCTTATATTGTTTAGATTTGTCAGGACTAGTTTTAAGATTACGAACCTGTGTGTGAACGACAATAGGCCTTTTTCCATAGGCTGGTGTCACGTGGTTACGCAATGCATGCAGCCAAACATGTCCGAGCGGCCGCGTAACGAGACAATGGGCCGTAAGGCGGCGCTGAACGGCAACACCTGTATTGAAGCACATTCTGAATGTTTTATTCAGGTCTCACAACACAGAATATGTTATCTGTTTCAACCCCCACTTAAGGGGGCACATAGCTGAAGGGCTGTCCATAAATTATGTCACACTTTCTAGGACATTTTTAAGGCACCCCACCCCCCTGTCACACTTTGTCACACATTTCGTACCACCCCCCCCCCCCCCAAATATTATGTCACACTTTCCGAAACACCCCCACTTTTTCTTTCCTATGTAAGATAGCATAACATAAGAGTTATTACATCTTTGACAAAGCTACTGTAATACACCATTAATTCAATGGGAGACATTACGTGAGACAAAACTCCTGATTTCCTAGATCACCGCAAAGCTATTGATACTTCACCATACTTTACTGTAGTTATTGTGATTTTAGACCAACAAATTTTATGCAGTGCTGAACCTTTGATCAAGCATAAATCTAGTCTGCTGTAGTCTACTCTGGTGAATTACTACCAAAATCAACATTTTCTTCATTGTCATACTCCACATCTTCTTCCTCCATGTAAATGATGAAACACATTTATGAGTTCAACCTGTCCACAAAATGGGCACTGTACAAAAGTTGGCAGGTGGTGTGTTGGAGGATTTATCCTTGTGAATAATCATTGACCTCATAACAGACCATTTTCATCTGACAACTGCTCAGCATTTATATCATTGGTTGGGGGAGCACAATATCTATCTCAAAGAGAAACCTGAAGATAATTCTTTCCTAAGCTACAGCTGAACATATATTTCCAATAGACAAACTGGTGGGGTTCCTATGCATGTGAATAGGGTCATGGTAGATATCATCATCGCTGAGGGAAAGGCCTTCTTTTTAATGGGAAGTGACCACTGACGAATTGCAAGTGTGAACCTGCAGTATGCTACTGAATAGATGTATCAAGATATATTTGATGGGCAAGCTAATATATCATCAGGTGGTGCCACATTGCTTAATATTACAGAGAGGATTATTCTAATTTTTCAAATTTTGATTCAGATTAAAAGGTAACATTCACTGACAGTGGGTGTTCTTTCATGTAGCCAGAGTTTTCAAGCATTACACATAATCCCTGTAAAGGGAGTATGTGCATTAATATTTACATGTTTGATAAGTAACATAATAGAGACATGTTCACTTGACAGGACCATAACAGGGCATTACATGCATAAGACAGTAATTGAAGTATTCTATGTACCCTCCCAAGGATTTCTTAGGAAAAAATGCAGGAGACTAGATATCTACCATCACCCTCGTCATATGACAAATCCCTATCACATTTAATATCATAGTTTAGATCTGGATTCTTTTTGATAACTTGCTTCCACTATGGAATGCATTTCATGGGGTAACTGGTTCCATAATAACAAGCCTTTATATAAAGGTGATATCTCAAATTTTTCAGTACAAGGTTTCTTTATTTTAAGAGTGATTTTGCTTCTCTGTCTAATTCTAGTATCAGTGCCAATTACATTATTAGGACCCTTACTCCATTGGTGAATCAAGGTTAACAGATGTTGTCCTCTCCTAACTGATAATGGGTTTATTTTACAATTTGAGCTTCTTTTGCCAGCCGTACTCCTACTGTTATGCTAAATCAATTATTTATAATTACTTGAATATCTTTTTTCTTCCAGGTTAGGGCATAGTGGATAATATCACAGCATTCTAGCTTTGTTTATATCATTGGCTTTACTAGTTTTATGTTGACATCCTTAGGGATCAAATATCTGATATATCTAAGATGTATCAAAGAAATCTTGTCCTGAGATTGTTATCCTTATGATTATCTACCCAAAAGTGTTGAATAGTCAGTGGGTGGTGCTTGATGCCATAATCAGCCAAAGTCGGGTGGAAATGTTGCAATAGGCATCTTGCATCCCTGGTAGTAACCTGTCTTCATTGATCAGAAACAGGGAATTCTTCAAAGTGTAACAGCATTCTCTGTTGTTACACTTAACCACTTGTAACATATACATGTACTGACTTTCCTTGATGTGAACATTCTCCTATTTGGCTCCCTTTTTCCTTGAATGTTTGACTATTTCAGTATATTTGTGTATCAAGCCTTAACAGGATATCCATCCTTGACCACGTATTATCATACATTTCCCAACACTTTTCTAGTATGGGCAAAGTTGCCTCTAAAGTCTTGGCAAGTTGCCTCCAAGGTCTTGGAATTAGGTGACCCGTGTTCTATGACACAACTCTGGACACCGCCCCTGTGATTTTTAGGCTGTGTCACACTTTTCAATCTACCCCCCAACCCCCTAAGTTTGACATGATTTATGGACAGCCCCTTAAAGGGACACCCCACTTAAGGGGGCACTTTGCTCGGAACGGAACAGAAGGTGGCCCCTTAAGTGGGGTTTTATTATATACATATGTATATACATATATACATATATATGTGCTTATAATGTTGTTCCATGTATATTGGTAAAAATCATCCACAACCCTACAATATTTCCTGAATTATAGTGCATTATATGATTAAAAATCAAAGACTACCTCAAGATCTGCAATAATGTACAGGTTACATCGTGAGGTGTTTCAGGTCAGTGATCACCCTTTTTTTTTACTGGGGAACCCACTACGATGCATGGCGAGGTGGCTTGTCTAGACATTTGTCTACGAGATGGATTAGCGTGCGATTTTCACTTTTTGTATCGGAGCCATATCGGGAGGTGTAAATTTATATCCGTAGTAGGTGGACACCGGGCGTTAGTCTCTTCCACAGACCATTGGAGGCAGAGTAACCTGTTCCAGTCTACCAGAGCTGGGTACTCATTGGCTGGCAGTAAGAATTCTCTCGTTTGGCCATACTAAAAACAGTACGGATTCAAACCTGAGGAACAAAAAAACACACGTTCGAACTTTCAAAAGCTCAGGTATTGAAAAACAATTTAATGAACATCTGTATTAGATGTTCATTATAACCCTGTGTAAGCGGCCACCCCATGTAAGTGGACACCCTGCTTTAATTAGTCAGACACAGTCAGACTCTGTTCGTTCCTCACTAGAGTCAGACTTGATGGCATAGGCAAAGTTTGAGACTTATATATGATCAATGGTAACCAGCTCAATAAGAAATGAAGTTTTCAAAATGGTAGACTATTGATTGAGGAGCTGTCCCATTCAGGAGTTCAAAGGAGGATTTAATAAAGAAAAACGAAATGTCTTCTGCTCATATGATTATGCATAGGTAAAGAAAAAATGGTGAGGGTTGTAGATTTCATTCTGTAACCAAGCTTTCACTCCGTGGTGGGTGGTGCCACATTGCATAATCTAAGCATAAAAAGTCATGGGCAATTTCACGAGCTGGGTCATTTCCATTTACTGATTTTGGGTCAGCAGTGCCAAAAGTCTGTTGGGGTACCTGACTGTGGATCCGTGACAGGAAATCGGCCAATAATTTCCCATCACTGATCTACAGTCAGGAGCCACCGACAGACTTTTGGTACTGCTGACCCAATATCGGTCAATGGAAACGACCCAGCTCGTGAAATGACCCACAACTTTTTATACTTAAATTATGCAGTGTGGCACCACCCACCACTGAGTGAAAGCTTGGTTATTGAGTGAAATCTACTACCCTTCTGTACCGACTCACAGTCAGTGGCACCACCGACAGACTTTCTGGGTAACTCAAAAGATCTACACCTTTTTCGTCAGCCAATGGAAACAGGCCTTATAGGGCACAGAGTCAATGTGAAGGGTAAGATAAATTCAGAAACCTATTCAAGTTTACAGTCAGAGCTCTATCCCATCCCATTTGAATTGCAAAATAATTCATGCAGCTTTGCCTTGTTAATTACTATTAACGATTATTTACTATTCAAACTCGATGGGATACAAGCCCTGAACCCAAACTTTCAAGGGTTTCCTCTATAGTATCTATGCTATAGTATCACCCATATAAAGGTATGATATACTACATTATGTCACCTCTGGCATTAATCAATGTGAAGGGTGGGATAAATTCAGAAACCCATTCAAGTTTAGTGTCAGAGCTCGATCCCATCGAGTTTGAATCACTACATAATTCACTCGGCTTTGCCTTGTGAATTACTATGTGATTCAAACTCGATGGGATACAAGCTCAGACCCTAAACTCTCATAGGTTTCCTCTATATAGTCTAACCACTTACAGACTGAAAACTGCCTGTAAGCAGATTCCCCATGAAAGCAGACACTTTGGCCCAGAACGGAGGGTGTCCACTTACGCTGGGGCCTAATCTACCTATATACGCATAATTGGTTACACTAAATGTATCACTTTTGCCAACCACATAACCATATTGAATACATTCCTGACATCAGGAGCTTTAATTTGATACCAAATATTCATATCTTTCATGATTTCTATCAAGGTTCATCTTATTAAAAAAAAAAAAATCTGAAAACGTTGTTTTTTTTAGTGGCCTTAGTACACAACATCCATGGGACTACATTGTCATTGCACAGAACATATGTCCCCTTTTCTTTAACACAGTCTGTAGCAGTTGCTATCTACCTCACTGTCGTTTGTTGATTTTGCTTCTCTGACACATTCAAATTGAAATTTGAAAAAAAATCCACGTTTTAGACTTTCAAGGTCAATTCCTATTTACCGTGGTTAGCTTCTATGCATGGACTTAGTCAGTATACAATTCAAGATGAAGTAGAACCATGATGATTAACAGTGGACCACCTTGATGTTTAAATGAGGAATCTCTCTGTTACACCCCTAAATGAATTTTATTCTGGCAGAACATAAAAGGTGGTATTTTAATCTACCATTAAACAGCACTATACCGCAGTCCATGAATTTGGACACGCTGTTGGATTCCACCATGAACAGACGCGACCTGACAGGGATCAATTTGTGGAAATCTACCTCAGCAACGTTGAGTCTGGACAGGAACACAACTTTGACAAATACAACTGGGACATGATCAATGATTTTGGAGTGACATACGATTATTGGAGTGTAATGCACTATGAGGGATATGTAAGTAAAGATTACCCACAGTCGTATTACTTTCTCTTAAACCAGTGAACTTTTGTAGGAAAAGGACTCTTTAATATGTGTAAATGATGCCAGAAAAATTCTGTTTGTGCCAATCGTGGTTAAAGGCGTATTAACAAATACGTAACAAAATTTCAAGTCGCCCACCTGACTTAAACCCATATGCTATTTTTCCACGATACAGTAGATGTTGTCCTTATCAATATTATGTCTGTATGTGTTCGGCAAACATATGGTACAGTCTCTTTCAATCTGTGTGGCTTTTCCCATACGAATATAACTAAACATTTCTCATAATGGCATTCAATATAACCTTCAAAGTCTTCTTTGAAAAGGCTTTCAGCGCATATGGTGGAAGAACCATAAAGACATTGAATGAAGACTACCAGGATGTCATTGGCCAGGTACCAGGACTCAGTTTTAAGGACATCCAAGCAGCTAACCGCATGTACCATTGTGATAGTAAGTATGAATATTAGTTATTTGGGTTCATATATGCACTATATTAGGTGGATTAATCATTAAGGTATTAGGTACCATGGTTAAAGAGGAAACGTAATTGATGCCCCGTTGTTTTCAGGCGAGTGCACGGATCCCTGTCCGGAAAAGGCCATCAGAACAGCGGACTGCAAATGCTGGTGCAACAATAACAATCCAGGAGATCCCCTTGTAGAGTGGGATGAAGGGACTGAATGTATGGGAGGAGATGACTTTACAGGTAAGCATGGTGTCACTGACTCCTCTGATCCAACCATAATAATGAATAGACCTGTCCATAGAGTAATTACTACCCTTCAATATACTACTGGCAACAGCTGTAGAAAGCAGAAAAGAGTCCAAATGAGGGCCAGGTATTAGAAATTTATGAAGTGATTGAGGTAATCTCATGGATTATCTTCAGATGCTTTCATCATCTGGCACAATGATATCAATCGTGGTATACACAATTTGACAAAGAACAGTAAGAGTTAATTCGGATTTGTTCAGACTTATGGTATGTCATCTCGCCATAACTTCATATTCTATTTCAACATTCCCCATGGCTAGATTCTATACATATAATTTGATTGAGGCTTTGCTCCCTTTTATTTTATATTGGTGTTTGCTTAATGCTTAGAAATTCCTTTACTATTCATACTTCCAGATACATGTCTTGACTACAACTATGAGTGTGAAACTTGGGCGACAGGAGGGGAATGTGATGCCAATCCCTCCTACATGCTCATCAATTGCAGGAAATCCTGTAAAGTATGTGGAGATGGTGAGTAAATTCATTCCTAAAAATCTGGTTAGGGATAGGAGACTATCCATGGTGTTAAATTTCCGTGGTATGATATTCATCTGGGCCCCGATGAATAATCTAGGATCTTACATATAGACCCTTTTCCTTACCTTGTACAAGGGTTGTTATTTCATAACACTCAAGTTCGTTTGCTAAGACAGTATCATATCATCCCTAGTTGTCTATGGCTAAAGGGGAAAAGGGTCTACATGGCAGCTAAAGGAAATGAGTGACCAACGCATGAGCAAAATGTGTTCACTCTCCACTAGAACTGTCGAGATGAAGGTGTTATATGAAAATAGATATTTATTGGTATCATATTACAGAAACAACGTGTGATCTTGGTGCTATTGGAAACTGTTTAGGAAAATGTAATTTTATTCAATATAGATCGTTTCGCTGTGAAAATAAAAGAAGCAAAATCAGATGTTAATGCCCGGAAAGTCAGATACCTCCCATGCCAAGTCGAATTAAAAGGGTGCAAACATTTCGGGACAAAGTCATGTCTAATTCTTAGTCTGATACAATAACAATCGCATTGCATCTTTTGGAGCCCTCCCATTAATTTTACTTATGACATATGTAATGAATATGGGATCATTGTCAATAGCCTTATGTAATTTAAAGATCTGGTTAGATGGTGTGTCAAACAACCATACCAATTTTATATGATCTGGAGTGGAGGGCACACTTCAAAGTCGCATGACTGCGGTGCACATGAGGATCAGTCAAATTGTCGTCCATATGCCAACAAATATTCCTGTTATATATTCAATTTTAATCTTGTGCCATCGTGTTTGTTTCTACATCTGAAATACACAAAGAAAACCAACTAAGTTATGTTCCCATTACTATTTCAATTCTAGATGCAGTCTGCAAGAATTACAATAATAATTGCGATTACTGGGCAATGATAGGTGAATGTTCCAGCAACCCCGCATGGATGAACCTACACTGTCCAATGTCATGCCGCATCTGTGGCCATGATGGTACTACTCCAGATCCAGGTAATTATATACTATCCGTAGAGAGTATGGTTAATATAAGTGATAAATAAAATTTCTGTGGGCATGGCACAAGGGACCCTGCCATAGTCAAATATGTATTCTATGCAGGCGGTATCCTCCTAGTCTAACACACTATAATCCTCTTAGTCATTATAATGCATTTTTCCTCCAGAATAAAGAAATACTCGAACAAGCCGAATTCGCCATAGGTAATAAGGCGTTCTTTCACTATGGGAAGTATCATTCCCATAGCTAGGTAATAGCACTATTCCCATTACTCTTTACAAAGGTTACTCCATCACCAAATATCATTAACATCAGAATGCACGAGAGAGAGAAAGAGAGAGAGAGAGAGGGAGAGAGAGAGAGAGAGATAGAGAGAGAGAGAGAGAGAGAGAGAGAGAGAGAGAGAGAGAGAGAGAGAGAGAGAGAGAGAGAGAGAGAGCTACACTGATAGGACTTTCACTAAAAAATAAATATCCTTCAACCCTTGGTTTACAATAACAAACCACAAACGTTGATGCTTTCAATGGGTAACTCAATGATGCGTCGGATTTGGCACCTGTTGATACCTACGACTAACTCATGACATGACATGCCAGATAAAGCATACATTAGCTCACTGCATTATTATGATGTGTGTATAATTATTACAGATGTGTGTGAGGACAGATGGTCACAGTGTGCCGAGGCGGCCTCTTATGGTGACTGTGAGAGATATTCAAGTTCTATGCTGTGGGAGTGCCCACTGTCATGTCGTGTGTGTGGCGACAGTGAGTACACCATTTTTACAGATTTGTGCAATCCAAGAATATTATCACTCTAGTTATCATCATATATTACCTCTAATATACAGGTATCACGGGTGGGCAAGTGTATGGCGCTTAGTGCCTTGTAAAAAGTCAGCAGCCAGATTAATGAAAGGTTTATTCAATTCAATATCTACTACCTACTGAAAGTTTTAGCCAGAAAGGTGACGCTAAAGTATCATAAACTCGATGAAAAAGCTTTATTCTTGCCGTGAACAGACTAAGTGAGAAGCACAGATTGATGTCTGAACATGTAAAATCTAATGCGAACCCCAATAATGGCCCATATTGTACATATCCTATTATGCCATCTAGAATTAGTTCTAATCTCTTGAAGTCCTTGTATTTAACACAACGGCTGCTGTTACCAGTACTGTTGAACCGGTTCCTAGCTAAATATGCCTTTCCTTCTTCAAACTGAGTGCTGGTATGTCGTTGTTGATTATTGGCTGATCTACCCAACTATTGCAGATATAGAATGCAGGAACTGGGATATCCTGTGTACAACATGGGAGTCTATGGGAGAATGTGACAATAACCCGGATTGGATGAATAGGCACTGTGCCCGTGCCTGCCGTCAATGTGAGGGGGGAGATGAACCTGGTAAGATTCATTGTAACCATATAACTGAGTAAAAGATTGATTGCCTTGCGCAATTTATACTTATTTTCCATTAAAGGCTTGTACATTTCAATCGTTTTAATTCAATCGCCCCTATTCAAATTCATTTTATCAATAAATCATATCAAATTCTAGTTCCCCCTACTGCATATTCTGCTATAAGCCACCGTCCTATATATAATGGGGACGATTACATGCATATAAAGACCGAGCTTACATGCCATGGCCAGTCCAATAAAATAACTGTTTAAGAGGTACCTTTGATATAGGCCTCATTCATGGATCTCTAGAGTCAATGATTCGCCATTTTCTGTGCTGGTATCCTGGCAGTTATTACTTGCATTTTCACCAATCCTATTCAATGACTTACGGTTAATATAATACTTGTGTAGAGCAGATTCACGTACTACCTACAAAAGTTGTGCTCGCAATTAAAGTGTGAAAATATGCCTCAAAGAGGGGTGACATTTGTATACTACTACTACTACTACTATTACTACTACGTATAATAATGAAAGTATGATTATTGCAAAGCACTGAATGAATAACCGCCAAGTATCTAACCTAAAAATGATATTTAAAAACCTGCCTCTCGGTAATACCCCACAGACGACAATAGTTTTTCAAGAAATATTGTCTTGAAAATCCTTACCGGAAAGCTGTTAACAACACTAAAGGAACATCGTTTCATTGCCAGAGATGCAACAGTGAAGATAATCTCGTATGGTTGGGAATTTCCAGGCTTTACAGCAGACCTAACTGGCATCACTGTTCACATCAGGGACCTGTTTCACTAGTTTCGTGACAAAAGTGTTAGACAGACATGAAAAGCCGCACCAACAGTGCAAAAAGAACGGACAAAACGAAGTCTAATGTCTTATTTTTATTAAACCAGACACACCGTGTTTGGGGTCTGTCTTGTCCTAAAGGCAGCTACTTGTGTTTTCACGAAACTAGTCAACCTCAAGCTGTCTGTATGGTGTCACAGACGCCATCTAGACATGTCATGAAACTAGTGAAACAGATCCCAGGTTTGTTATGTTAATGATTACATGGCACCTATATATATATGCACCTTTAGACTGCAAGAACTACGGTGGCGACACTGATTGTGACTACTGGGCTGGTACTGGAGAATGTGTGCTGAATCCAGGCTTTATGCTATATCAGTGCACCAAGTCATGCCGTGTCTGTGGCGAGAGTAAGTATTTCATAAAACAACGGTGCTCACAACAGTATAACTCCTGATTGATAGATTAGAAAATAGGTTTTAAGATGATGGCGCTTATTCTTATATATTGTAGAAAACAGGTGTAAAGCAGAACTAAATTATGTTGATCTAGACCGGTCCCGCTTTGGGGATAAATCTAAATTATGTTCATCCACCACGTCACCTCCACTACGTTGCATACTCCAATCCTTAGTTCCTGAAACTCACGCGAACTTTGGTAAAATCACAGCGTTAGCATGATTCCCACGTATTCACTAAGATTGACGCAGAAATCAAAGCTTTAATGTTCGATGTTTGTTTGAAATCTTTAAAAGAAACTTTAGTCATGCATGCAATTATCCCTGTTATCATCCACTATGTATCGTTGAATTTGAAATAATTCATATAGAATTGTCATATGACAGATGTGAATAAACTCCTAGAAACGGCAAAGATTGTTCAACGCAGAATGATTTCCTAATATTCCTGTCTCAATCTGCAGAATCATAATCACAAGACAATGGTAGTTATTATATATTGGTGCCCAATATGCCCGTACAAATTTCACCCTTTATTTATCTTATTAAATCTATTTTAAAAAGTAAATACGAGATGAGTCCTTACAAATATTAATCTCTGATAATCCACGGGGGATGCCTATACTAGACACCTCATTTACCAGAGAAATACCTCTATATTCATTACCAGATGCAGATTGTCTGAATTATAGCCCAAATTGTGCATATTGGAAATCCGAGGGATTATGTGAAACAGATAAACCTGGCATGAACTTCAACTGCCCACGCGCTTGTGAGCTATGTACAGGGGACGGCGAAGACACAGGTAAAATCCCGTCACCTCACATATATGTCTGTCGTAAGTCCATAGGCATGGTTTCCAATACTATTCATTATAGTTAGATAAAGGTATTAATATCAAGGTAGGAAAATAGCTCATTGCTGCTCTACTAACAGTTATTAGAAAAAGAAAGAACAGTAAGGAAGTGGGATTCGGCCAATGGCGATTCTATTTTTAATGTCTATTTAAGGCACTTCATTTTTTATTAATTTCATCCATGTATTGATTATTTCAATGCCCTCACTGATAGGATATAAACAGTTGTCGGTAGCACTGCATCCAGTTGTTTTTATCAATATAAAATATCTATATCAATTGTTAATCACTGTAATCATCATTTTTCAATTAATCGAAAGATGATTGTGAAAATAATGACTGGAACTGCGAAAGATGGGAGGAGATGGGAGAATGTGATGCCAACCCACTTTTCATGCTCTACTATTGCCCCAGATCATGTAAGGTGTGTGGAGACGGTAAGTGGCATTTTTAATATGATATAAGAAATTGATATAGTTATGGTAAATCTTCTTATATTCATAACGGAAAGATAAATGCATTCCCTAAGAAAATAATTCTATCCATTATGGTGCTTGTTCAGTTGATATCATAATTTTAGAGATCTATACCCTCACCATGTTGTCCACACCACACCACACCACAATAGGCCTTTCTGACCTGTTTTCTTTACTCTCAACGAGTTTCCTTTTTCATCCATACCTACATCAATAAGGTTCTAATACCTTCATCATTATCATTTAATGCCTTGAATGATAATATATGAATATACTAGTTAGACATGGAATGTATGTTTGGCGCCGATCGTCATGGTTTCCTAAGTTAGGTTATGTGCACACTTTGTCTGGTAAATCATCAATTGGTTCAGGGGAAACGAGAATCCCTTGTGGGAGAAAATGTGTGTACTCAAACGCCTCGTTTTACAAAGTCCACACTTCGTCTTTCAAATATCTACAAATACTGGGGCCTGTAACTACCATATTTTAGACAACAATTGTGCATAATTACTAAGCATGTCCATACACTATACGGATATTGTAACGAGAATTTCGCAAGTTTTTCTAAAGGTTTGGTTATTCATACCTCAAGCTATAACCCTCTTTGTGAGTTGCAATTGATGTTAACGAAAATGGAGTTCGAAAATGACCAGCACCAACTAAGGGGGGGGGGGGGGGGCTCCGTACCTCACATAAATCCATCTATTATGGGTTCACATTCTGGTAGTATTGAATTGTAGTACTTGATCAATGTTACTATCCTTATATTGTAAGTGTTCTCAGGCGAGATCCTCCTCATCGACATTTAGGGGAGGAAGACGCTCTACAGCCCATCGGGAAACTGATGGAAATCATATTTATATGATACTCCAACGTATTCAAATCAGCTCTCCAAATCATTATTCGCGCTATCAAAATCAAGATCAAAATATCTTGTATCAAAATCAAGATCAATGTCTATCAATAACATTACCTCCGAAGGCATTTAATACATCTGATAGAGTGAGGAATTCATTTCCAGATCAAGTTTGCAAAAACTTCCATGACGACTGTGAGCAGTGGGCGAGTGAAGGTGAATGTGACACGAACCCCGGCTATATGTTGCTTCATTGCCGTCAAGCTTGCGGGGTGTGTTCACCAACAGGGAGTACCACCCCAAGACCTGGCACCACAACTACCCGGGGCCCACCTCCAGACGCGTGTGATTCCGTAATGCCAGGTAGTATTTTAACTGGTTTACATCTCAAAAACAATATGAGTTATCTTTTCAACTCATGGTTTCCAGTTTCAATCGTGATATTTGATACTGTCAAATTACTTTCTGGTATGAGATGTCATCATTACAGTGCTTATAGCCTTTATCTATAGATGTAGAATTCGATATGCATCAAAAGGAAGTTTTGTATTTGGGTTCTCGTAGAGGTACTTCGCATTCCAAAGAGGCCTTCCATTTTCGATGGGTTCAATTTTGCTTGTAGAGCGTTATTAATCAAACTCAATAGTAACTTCCCAAAATATATATATTTGGACCAAGAGGCAAAGCCGAGGGGGGAGGGGGTCCACAGCGAACCCTTGAAAATGAAGTGTCCTCGGCAAATACCTTACAACCCCGGCAAATACCTTACAATAGACTGCCTGCTTTCCATTGCCCCCCCCCCCCCCCCGTCTTGAGGCATTCCCCAGCATAGACCGGATAATGCCTTAAGGTATTCCCCTGTGTAGACTAGATAATAACATGAGGCATTTTTTTTGGGATATTTACGAACATGCACGATATCGTTCTTTTATAAAGAAATGATGAATCAATTAACATAAAACTTTCAGAAAATATACTTATGTTATAGCATTTAATATTATTAGGCAAAACAAATAATCGAAATAATATCACTTCGCATACCATTTATAACACTTTTCATAACAGAGATATCCCTGAGATTACGCCGCGAACCAAAATAAATGACATTTTCAGTGGCAATGGATCGAGTGCGGTTCATATTTTACCTCAATCTATCATTGACTAAAATTTGTGACATAACACCACCACTTTATTTTGGGCAATAATATAAGGATGATGTGTCATAGCACGTGAAATAATCGAATGTTGGTTTGGAGGAAATCGGCCCATCCCCTAGTGTTATATCCGTCCCTAACACCTGTCCCAACCAACGGTGCTCTGCCACAGATTCCCACAAGCAATGGGTTAATGGGGTGTTTCATTGAGACAAGGGAAGGCCATAGAAAAGACGAACTTCATGCGTTAAATAACCTCACACAGCAATCACCCGATGGCAGCCATTGAGCTTGATATAGATGCTAATACAGTGGAGCTGTACAACACAATGTCATGCATGGATCTCCTGATATTGGTATCACCTACTTTAGTCTCAACATATTCATGTTGTGACCATATTGATGGCAATTTACTCTGGCACACTGCCACTCCATCGGTAGAACACTTGCCTTTATTTATCTCCCAAATGGTTTCATATTCGCTGCCTGATCTTTATCAATCAATGTAATACTTTAACCCATTCAGGGCGAAAATGCCTACAGGCATTATGTACATGGGGGCGAAAATGCCAACAGGCATTATGTACACAGGGGGCGAAAATGCCTACTAGCATTCATGAAATGTACAGGCATTTTTCAATAATTACAGAAAAATTGAAAGAGTTCGTGTAAAATATTGAAAGATATGTGTGAAAATCAATACATTTTGTATACTGTTCTTAATAAATTCAGCTATGACAATCAAGAAGTTCCTTAGGTCACATGACAAGAGACAATTTTCTGGATTCCTTAAGGCATTCTCAACCCCCAAAACATACAGCCCAGGGCCATCCTGGCCCCTATAGCTACAGGTACCCACCAACCTGTCTCAAAGAACACAGAACCAAGTAATGATTTTCAGCTTTCAGAATTATAGGCATTCAGGCATTTTGTCTCTTCAACAGCTGATGTCATGGTAATTTGACCTTTTGCTAGAGTGACAACAAGTGGAAATGTTGACTAGAAGGATGGATCTACAAGATAGAATAATAAAACAAATGTTTCTCATGGGTGGGGGAGCCAATTCCTTAGATAAACCCCTTTTCCAGATTTGCTCATAGACTAACTATAGGGACTGTTCCATCTGGCCGAATTCTAAGCCAAAGTGTGATTCTGATAGTGTCTGAGTTACTATTCGGGTACCATCGATGTAATGGAACGCCATAACCTGGTGAGATCGGTGCCGTCTGCCGTCTGCGGCCACAGGCGCCCTCGGCAGCCAATGGCCACTGTCGGGTGCCTTGTTACACATGTCCGACGTGCACTGATGCTAGGTTTTTTACTGGTGGTGTCCTCTGGTGACCGATTGCAACAACTGTGACCTTGACCCCTGGCATGTTTACTCAAAGTGATTATTCGAAAGTAGGTGTGTTTTATTGGTGAATAAAGGTGTATCATGATTATTTTGAAAAAAAAAGAATAGGATTCTAACTGTAATCATGCAATATTACAGTCATCAGGGCCAGAACTGTGAAACTCAGGTAGGATTGCAATCGGGTGAAGTCATAGATTTCTAACATTTTCGGGTACTATCGGCAGGGTGTAAGAATCGGAACAGATGATGCCAAATACTGCCAGGGTGTTGTTTTTATGCCAATTTTCATGATGATTTAACGATAATCAGCAAAAAATTGTTGCCGATGCCGCCAGATCAAGGCCGGCAGTGAGAAACTGTTATGATGGAACAGGCCATTTAGGCATTTATTCTTCCATCACTTTCTATGCAAGTCGAAGTAGTTCTTGTACAGTGCATATCCATAACTAGCTGCTTATGTGGTGAGAGGTATGACTAAGTGATTTCTTTGTCTTCAATGCACGAAAACCTTTATCATATGATCGTCCTCCATTTTTAACAACCAAATCAGCGGTAGGGGAGGAGGTATGGTCAAGCCACATGCTGGATTTATAAATACTCCTTTCAGAAATCCCTCAAGGTTGGCCTGCAGATAGTTGAGGAGTTACGGGCCATCTATAAAGTATGTAAGGAGCCATAATGTAAAGATTTGCCATGATACATACATTTATTATTACCATCATAATTATTATTATATCTAAACAGATGAGTGTAAGGACGACATAGATTATCTGGACGAATGTATTCAGTGGGCTGATGAAGGCAAGTGTGATTCCGACTACTCCGAAATGTGGCGTCTCTGTCAGAAAACATGTCGGATGTGTGGTCCCGGTGAGTACAAGCCACACAATTACAAAAAGTATTATAGCTTTACTGGATTATCACCACCTCTTACATTTCATGAAAGGAATATGAAAATGGATCAGTTGAGGAAACGTTTAAAATGTCATTTGGTTTTGGTTGATGGACTTAATGATAAAGGGGCAAATGCAAAAGAATGTAGAATGGTTTTTTTTATTTTGGAATTAATCATCATGGAGAATGCTCCAAATAGATAATTAACACTTAATGCCAAACCGAAGGCTTACCACTGTGTCATCGGTTAGTTCAATATCGCTGGAACGTGATAACTGTACCGTCTTCACGCATTTAGAATAGAAAGAGTTTCTTGACCAGATCAAATGACACTGAAATTCGAATTTTTTTAAGGAGAAATTACATTTGGAAGGCTCCAGATTGTCAGATTTCAAATAGTCGATGGTATTTCCCTGTGCTGTAAAATGAGAATAGCTGGGGAAATACGGGGCAATACAGAGCAGATAGGAAGCAAACAAGTTCTAGAGTTGATTTACTCAATTCTTTCTATTTCAGATGCTGTCTGTAAAAACTTCAACCCTCTTTGTGAAGAGTGGGCTGGCAATAATCAATGTGAAGAGAATCCAGGACATTTGCTGATTTTCTGCCGAAAGGCCTGCTCATGCTGTTAAACATTGAAGATTGACATGAAATGTTTTTCCTGAATAAATCTATGTATTATGACATCGCGCATTAAGTAAACGTTCTCACGTCGACTTCTTTGATATTCTACAACATAACGTTAATGGAAATCATAAGGAAAATTGAGTTACAGCGAGGAAGAGTGTTAACGTGTGATCTTTCACATTTCGCCTTGATTTGGGAAGAAAGTATGCAAGGTTTAAATTTTGATGTTATACATTTTTTTCTGTCAACTATTGATAGCTAGATTTAAATCATTTAAATAATGGAACTCATTTAATCAGACTACATAACAAGCAATTTATTTGGGGTTTTATAATATGCATGTACCAAATAGACTATTTATCGCGACGACCTATATAAATAAACATTCTTAGGCATTTCAAGGTGAATAGAATTATACATATATTACAAGTTTGTGATAAATATCTTCTGAGTTAACGAAGCATTGTCAAATTAAAAAGTTGACAAAAGAGCCCCAAAACGCAGCATTGTTACATTTGTGGCATGTTGCATGGGAGAAAACTGTACATAAAGACATGTAAAGCATATGTATTCAATAGGATGCCTTAACGCCCCCCCCCCCCCCCCCCCCGAAGCTTTTATCTACAAAATTGTCTTCATTTGAAGTCTCTATGCAAATTATCGATTGGGATATGATAGAAAACCCTTATTAGCTTGTTTATTTACGATTCTAGCGTCTCAGTCACAAATGTGACATTGATACAGATGTTCATTATAACGAGTACTCCACCAGATCAGCGATTAGTCATGAAAAGATCACCATTTGGCCGCCAGACGGTGCCGGTCATACCTCAAGTAAAGGGCCGGGGCAGTGGAGCATGTCTGGTACATGACCGATCTTTGCCAGGGGTGATGGTTCATTGCTGCTCCATTAGCGTTCCTTTGATTTAACCACTGATTAACATTAGATGTGCGTAATCTAAGACCTGTTAACTGAGCGTTTGTTATAACTATGTTTGCTATAATGAGGTTTTACTGTAAATCAAAAAGATTGAGATATTTACCTATTTTAGCTGTAGGAACCATTTCAAATCTAATTTGGGCACACAACATTAACTCTCCATCCCAATACTTACGGTGTCCCCTTAAGCAGGGTTTTTAGTCTGCCAATGGTTATACAATAGAGAATACTTACATAAATGAAGGAAACGCTGGTGGTGGGATATTAGGTTAAAGATTTATTAATAGCACATTAATACGCAAATAAATGGATAATAAATATAAAACAGGCCTCAGGTGGATATGCCTACCATGTGAAATTTGCTCCTTTTTATACTCCCCAGTCTTCCCCAGAGAAAACCTTTTTTTTCTTCTTTTTTTTAAAGCAGTTTATTGAGGTTGACATACATCATCATTGGTCGTACATTTATCATTGCTGAAGTCTTTGTTACATAGTTGTTATAAAGCATGTCGCTTTGTCGTGTATAAAACGCCTATCTTTAAAGTCCAGTTCTTTAAGGTACTGCTTTCTTTTTTTGGTATTTTATATATAATAATGTTAAAAGAAAATGGTGCAGTCCAGAATTCGTAGTTCCAGTACAAAGTCAGTGTAGAATCTATGCTCTAACTCTAACACAAACATGTATGAGACAATGTAACACAAGATAGACAATATGTATTGGAAAGTATGACATGATACATAGGCTGTGTCAAGACTGACAAGGAAACTCACAGCATTCTATCATTACACACACAGCCGTCTATTGTTACAATTGGAGGTGTCCCTAACACCTCCCCAGTAATATCCCGTGTCTCCGGCATCCAAGATAATATGTACTAGTGTATCAAAATGTAGAGACACTAAATGTAGAGACAGGGTCAGAACGGGTAGTTCCCGTAGACCTACTTCGAATCTCCACGCGTAGACCTACCGCAGCAGAGTTAGAAAGATCCTGTTTGTAAGTTTATCCCTAATGTCGTCATAGACCTACTGATAACACCAAGGGTTACTTAGATTAACAATAAACAACAAACAATAGAGACCTGGTCCAGAGCTACACAGACAAAATATTTAAGATTCTCTCCCACTTCTTGAATTTTCTTTCTTGATTCTCGAGGAAGCACATATATACCTTTCTTTCTGCAATTCCGCCTTAAATTCCAGCGACCATTCATATACTGATAGGCGACAGTTATCAAATAGCCTTTTTTTGTATATATAAAATTTTGCTGACAAGCTTATAAAGTTAGAGATACATGAACTGGTATCGTTAATCTGAGATCCCAGCAATACCTGTATTGTATCAACATCTAGCGTAATGCTTATAGTTTGTGTGAGCCATTTGTTTAGCTGGTCCCAAAATATTTTGCACACCGAGCATTCAATGAAGAAATGCTCCACTGTGTCCTTAACTCTACAGAGAGCGCACAGTGGAGTGTCTACAATTTTCCTGTGATACAAGTATGACTGGGTGGGGATAATTCTATTTATAATTCTATATTGAAAAGACTGTAATTTGGTTTCCCTCACCCCACGAAAGGCTCCTAAATAGATATTCTTCCATAGGGTTGCGTCAACAAGAGACAATTTATATTGGTGGGACCAGAAAATCTGACAGGTGTGCGGACCCGTTTTATAAGAGTTGATTATTCTATAAATTTCTTTGTTCTTGTAGTTCAATACATTGGCTACTAAGTATATGGAGTCATATACGAAAATGGGGGCTACATGTGTTTTCACTTTTGCGAAGGTCATTGACGCCAGCCATGGGATTGAGTGCCGTAATTGCAGCATGTTGAGGAAGTTACATGGAATTTTGTAGGCGTCAGCTACATCTTGATGGGACATGAGGCGCTCGTGCATCACCAAATCTGCTATACAATTAATACCAACTTTCGACCAGTACAATTTCATGTCACATGTATCCTTAAGTCTAATAAATCTATTGTTCCAAAGTGGTTCATATTGCCTTTCTAGTTCTGTTAGAGGCGGCCTAATATAAAGTTTTTGCCAAATGTGGAGCAGATTTTTATAGAACAAGGGGGTGGAGTCAGGTAATTTCATGAGTTGTTTGTTCCTTACCAACTCATTCAGCCAACTTTTAGAATTGTTAGGTAACTCTGTTCTATAAAAGTAGCTCACTAAGGTATACCAGTACTCATCCTCCGAAGTTAAGAGGCGGTTAATCCATTTAATTCTGGACGCATCATGTAAAGACTCTAGATCTAAAAGGTTGAGTCCTCCCTCGGAGACCTCCTGAGTGAGAGTAGAGAATGCAATCTTATTGGAGTTGCTTTGCCACAAGAATTGATTGATTATTTTCTTGAAGTCTAAGAATACCTGCTTAGGAGTATAAATAACAGAGACAGTATATAGCATGATAGGGATAATTAAGCTATTGACTATTGTAACTTTACCTTTCAGGGATAGCTTCCTGTTTGACCATCTAGAGCATATATTTCTACAGTTTTGAAGGTTACTCATAAAGTTAACGGAGTAGTATTCTTCCTCCTTCCATTCGTTCATGAGTGTTATACCTAGTATTTTCATTTTTTTTTAAATTTTGATTTCCTGTGGTAGCTCTTTAGCCGACGGACCCGTCTGTGGTTCTATTGTCCCTATTGCCCCTATTGCCATCAGGAAGGATTTATCTTTATTGATCTTGAGTCCAGAATACCTGCGGAATCTTTCCAGCATATCTAATACCCTATGGATGGATTGGACATCTCCTAGGAAAACAGTCACGTCGTCGGCGTACATTGATAACTTTCTGTGTAGGCTTTTGATTCTTATTCCCCTAAGTTCCTTAGCTTCCCGAATCATGATAGCCAGGATTTCAATTAGTAAAATAAAAAGGTATGGTGATATGCAGCAACCTTGTCTAGCGCCCCGGGTAGGTCTGAACCAGGCTGAGTGGTGACCGTTGTTAGAGGCACACGTTTCAATGTTCGAGTAAATCGTTTTCATCCAATGGATGTAATTTTCACCAAAACCGAATATATGAAGAGAGTCCGCGATCGATAACCAAGATACGGAATCAAATGCTTTTTCAAAGTCAATACCCATCAGGTAACCCGTTTTGTTTTCTTTCTTCAAATAATCTATGGAATCTTGGATAGTCCTTATATTAGAACCAATATAACGGCCTCTCAGAAAACCCACCTGATCCTGATGTATCAAATTCCGGATTGGTGACATGAGTCTCAATGCCAATGGCTTAGTAAGAAGTTTATAATCGGTGTTTAATAATGAAATGGGGCGCCAGTTAGCCAATTTCAGTTTGTCTTGCCCTTTTTTTGGTATCAAGTTCAAGATGCCCCTGCGTTGTTCCTGACTAAGCTCACCTTCATTACTACCTTGGATAAAAGAGTCGAGCACAAGATCACCAATGTCAGGTAGACGAGGCGTAGCAAGGTTTGACACTCTTCTTCACCCAACGCTTTGCGACCACGGAATCACAAGATCACCAATGTCCTTCCAAAAATACTTGTAGAATTCAGTCGTCAGCCCATCCGAGCCTGGACATTTATTACAATTTAGTTTTTTGAGAGCAGATTCTAATTCTGATAAGGTGATAGGTCTGTCTAAATGTTCTTTTTCCCCTATTGTTATCCTAGGAATAGTTTCCCTTATATCTTGTACGTCAGTACTATGTAGCAATGATATTTCCTCTTGTTTTTTATATAAATTGTCATAGAAGGTATGAATCATCCCGAGGATCTCAGTGGGATCCGAAATAATTTCTAATTCCTTCCCATCCCTGTAGAGCCCATGAATTTGTTTATTCTCATAATTTCTTTTTTCTAGATTCAAAAAATATTTACTAGGTTTTTCCCCTTTCAGTGCCCAGTTCGCTCTAGATCTGAAAATAATCGAAAGCGTTTTCTTGCATTCTTCGAATTCTAAACCAAATTTGAAGCCAAGATAGGGTTAGGTTTATCCCATGAAGGCATGAAAGCTGTGAAAGCGGGGGCCGAGGTTCCGTAGAAGGGCCGAGGTGTCAAAGGGGCTGAGACATCCGGGAATCACCTGTAAGCGGGCCTCTTACCTGAGATGTAGAGATTACTGTTGAAACAACACACTCCAGCCACCCGGACCCGCACGGAATGCTTAGTCAATTTTTCTGGTTGCGACAACTGTCTGTCCCATACAAACGGGCACCATAAACATGGATTTTCAGTGTTTTTGATAAGATGTCCCCCCAAACTGTCCACTTAAGTGGGATTTTGAAGCATTTCTGTACCGAAAAACTGTCCCCTAAAGAGGGATGTCCCCTAAAGAGGGGTGACCCCTTAAGCGGGGTGGCCCCTTAAGAGGGGTTAAAATAAACTCTTAACAGAGGGACAAATTTCCGTTCCGAGCAAATTGTCCCCTTAACCCTTTAAGGACCAATGATGCCTCAAGGCTATCCCGTAGCCAGTGCAAATGATGCCTCATTTTTTTTTTTTTTTTTTTAGAATGTGTCCTATCTTTCTCAATATCAATCCGATATTTACAATTTTTTTCAGGCTTATGGCCAACATTATAATAATAAAAAATAGCAAAAAAAACTTGATATGAAAAAAAATTATATCGCCATGGTTACATTGACACACCACTATAAATACAGAGGGAAGCACTCGAAACGCCCAGATTGACACTGTCGTCTCCTGCAATCGCTGATATCATCATGTCGGACGATTCTGAGGGGTCAGATTGGGAAGACAATTTACCTCTGAATACCCTGAAATTGCTGAAGGGGACTGACACGAACAAGTTTGACCATTGGAGTGATTCTGGTAATGCAAAATCGTCTGGGGAGGAATCAGGAGAAGAATCGCCAGATTAAATTGAGGTGATAGCAGGGCCCTCAACTAGATCTAAAACATGCGCACACAAAAAAAAGCAAAAAAACCCAAAACCCACTGCCAAAACCACACCAACACGTAGATGGGTACGAGTAAAGAAGAATATAAAGAATGATGAGCATCTTTTTGACGATATAAATCCTCCGGGAGAAACAGAGAAGGTCAAATTGGCAGATCCTCGAACGATTTTAGATTTTTTTTAGGATTTTTATCACAACTGAAATCGTACAACCTCTTACCAAGAAGATGAACGCCTACACACACAAACAAAATCAAACTGGTCCCACCCCCGGCAAGAAGACGAAACGAAAAAAATGAAGAGATGTGTCAATACCCGATATATTAAAATTTCTGGCGATGACAATGCTGATGGGGATACTCTGCAAAGCAAGGATCGAACATTATTGGTCATCGATGAAGGAATATTCAACCCCCGGGATCAAAAATATTATGAGCAGAAAAAGATTTTGTGCCATGTTGAGGTGAGTTGACACTTGCAAGTTGTAGCATTACGTATGTATACATAGCGAAGTAAATATTGCAGGTTATGGCATAATTTGATCGAACCAAGAGTTCTATGATGTCTATATATATTCAGTCATTATTCAGATCTTTTTCTAATGTTGATATACCCCCTTGTTCTTCCAGTAACTTGAATTTTACAAGTACGGACGCCACTGCAAACGGACCGGAAGTTGACGAGGACCCGGCGCCAGCTTCACTCCGCGCCACTCGCAGAAACCCCCAAGAGTTAGTTGGATGGTTGTTCAATATTCTAAATTCAACCGCCAGAACTGTTTTTAACCCAGGAAAAAATGTAGCCATTGATGAGACCATGATCAGTTACAAAGGACTTACGAGACATAAATAATACATGCCAAAGAAGCCTTCAAAATGGGGTATAAAATGTTTTGTCATCGCAGATTCACTAACTGGGTATGTTCTAAACAGGATTCCGTTCTTCGGTAGAAGTGATAGGGTTGGGAATTGGTCAACTGCTTCTGTTATATTGGATTTGCTTATGAACTCTGATCTTTTAAATCGAGGCTACCATGTCTACTTTGAAAATTTCTACATGGGCATGGGTATTATGGAGAAATTACATGAACTAAAGACATATGCTTGTGGCACCTTGAGGCTGAACAGGAAGGACCTACCACCCAACCTTATGAAAAAAACCCATCCAGAACTCACTCAAAAGGGCCATTGTATTTTTTCAAAGTGCAAATCGTTATTATTAACTCTTTGGTTGGATAAGCAGATTATATGTGTGCTATCTACTATCCATGGGTCGCAAATGTTGACAAGCAAAAGAACTCTAAAAGATACAGTCACCGGGAAATTTGCGAAAAAAGATATACCATGTCCAGTGTCAGTGAAAGATTACTGTAAATATATGGGTGGAGTCGACCTGGCCGACCAAATGGTCAGTTATTATTCTTTCGGCCGAAAATCTAGAAAATGGACAAAAAAAGTGAGGTTATGAAATTCAATTCCATGGTTATTTATAATTCAAAACAAGAAAAACGAGTGCCTTTGGTCGACTTCACCCTAGACCTATGTCAAAAAATGCTTGCAGTTGCGAACAAATCTGAATCTCTACCCAAATCTATTCCAGACACATACAGTACTTCTAACCCTTCAAGGCTTACATCGAGGTGTTTGCCTGATGATTTAATAAGGAAATCTTTCTGTAGAGTCTGTTATCGGAGGAGCAAAGCATCAGAAAATGTTTTAAAAAAGCCAGACAAAATTTGGGTGCAAATCTTGTGGAGTGCATTTATGTTTACCCCACTGCTTCCGCCTCTACCATAGTCAAGAAGATTTTTAGACATCTCTTTAGCATCGACTTGTAATTGTATTTATATGATCTATCTGATCAGATGCAAGCTTTACCTAACTATTTAATATTTATGATCACCTGCCTGCTAAGATATAATATGTGGATAGATATTACTTATGCTATTGTTCATTGCATTTGATTATGAAGACAAGCAAAACAGTCTATAGGTACATGATGATAATGACGGAGTGGGACAATATGACAGGTTTCTTCCTCGACTGTTCACCCTGAAATAAAATACATGTACATAATAAATTGATATATTATATGGAAATTCACTTACCTGAATATGTTGTGTGGCTCTCTTTTTTTATTTGAAGTAAATCCATGCAGACGTTGTGAAGATATTAATTATTTTCTAACTGATGTCGATCTCTCTCCTACATCTTGTTTTAGTGTCAGTGTTCACATTTTCACAGATCCACTTCGTAAATTCAGTCTAGTCAAGCAATATAAATCCCGTGAATAATGAATGTGACAGTGAAAAAGCCTGATGTCTGGGGTTTATTCCTATAGTATTCCCGTTATCAATTTCTAAGTAATAATATTATTAATTAATGATTTTCTGATAGGCCTCTCTGAGGTTTGAAGCAAAATATAAGTGTCACTGTCATTGGAACGCTGTAGTGAATATGTTCAGTCTAAATCCCAATTCTGATCATTACTGGCCGTTAAAACATAACCAAGTATATATGGGAAGATTCCTAAGAGTCCATAGATCATCTATAGCTAAGTTTGGTATCATTTAAACCAACATATTAATGATATGGGGTCATTTGCGCAATACTAAATCAGAACAGATCAATATCGAAATTAGGATTCGTGACAGTGTCGAGCTGGCACTCAAAAAGATGAGACGCCATAGTGAATATGTTCAGTCTAAATCCCAATTTTAGCCATTACTAGCCGATAAAACATAACAAAATATATACGGGGAGACACCTTAGAGTCTATAGATCATCTATTTCTAGGTTTGGTTTCATTTTAATCATCGTATCAATGCTATAGGGCCATTTGCACAATGACCTATTTCGGCGAGTGTTCCCTAGATTCACTTTAGACGGGAGTCAATGATATTGACAATGACAGTGACAGTCTCTGTACATTGACACAGGCCCGCTCCACGTAGTTTCCCATTTTCTCCATAATATATCAACTGTCTGTAGAAGTCAATGGTATAGCCACATTCATCAGGCTTTTCTTATTCTCATGTGACCAGCTTATGGGACTGCCATCAATTTAAATGATAACAACAGATGAGACCAGATCCACCACCCCTATGTAGATTCACCCAGAACTTTGTCAAGTGTCGAGCTGACACTCGAAGGGTGAAGAGATTGGACGCTGTGGTAGATACATTCAGTCTAAAATTAGATTTGAATTACTTCTGTCCGATAAAACAACAAAATATATACGAGAAGATTCCTACAAGTCTATAGATCATCTATTTCTAGGTTTGGTTTCATTTAAATCATCGTATCAATGCTATGGGGCCATTTGTGCAATGACCTATTTCGGCGAGTGTTCCCTAGATTCACTTTAGACTGGAGTCAATGACAAGACGATGACAGTGACAGTTACAGCTCGCTCGGCCACCCCCGATAGGCCTGAGGCAAATGTAATATTTCTGCTATAAAGATCATTCCCCCCTATAAACCACTGCCACAGACAGAATCCCAAGGCTTTTCTGATATTAATCCAATCCAGCATTGTTGATGTCATCAGGTAGAATTGTTCATAATAGAGCAAACCAGCACGCTGTCGTCGTTGAAGCCGACATGGAAGTCCATACATATACATGTTGAGGCAATGTCATTTCTAACCTTCGGAGTGCTTTTGTAGTCATCAAACGTAAATCCCAAGTGTAATACATTTAACAAATGGCACCATGAAATAACCTGATGTCTCTTCTATTTTCTGGTATTAATGGCGATGTTGAAGATTTAAGATAAATATTAATGATACATTATTTGCTGATACAACTCCAACACTGCCCACACCACGCAGGTTAGAATAGAGATGATGCGAAGCCTTGCGCCACCTATCAGGCATAAAGCATTTTCATGATTTCTCCATTATAAATTAATTTTACACAAAAAACAACTCCAGAAACATGTTCTCCATATCTTTTTATTATTACAGAGGTAAAAAAAACAACATGTCATCGTGATAAAAAAAAAGATACAGAAGTTCGTAGGTGCAATGCTATATTGGGCCTATGTATAGGCTTGTGGGCATGAAGCAAAAAAAAAAACTAGAATATTTTGCAACTTTGTACAATTATTACAATAATTTAATATAAACCTAATCAATAATAAATGGCATCAAAATATAGCCTGAAGTCTGTTTTATTTTTAGGTGTTTATAAATGGTCAGAAACATTACAAAATTTATTTTAATTTGTGATTTTCTAATGGTCCCCACTCTGGTAGTGCCATTTTCTAAGGCAGGCGTGTGCTGGGACGGCACCCTGACGTCAGACGTCCTGTGTTAATTTAACAAACCGCCGCTGAGGGCGTGGTGGGTAATAGTGCCGTCGGGGACGGGGGCGCGGTCCTTGAAGTGTTAAGCGGGGTGGCCCCTTAAGCGGGGTGGCCCCTTAAGCGGGGTGTCCCCTTAAGCGGGGTGTCCCAGAAGCGGGGTTCTACCTCCGTGTGCTACACTACATAAGAATGTGTTATATTTCTGTCCAGGTTAAAACCTAACCCAATTGCAACGTTACCATTACCATTACCGCATTAACGTCACGATTCTAACCTGGTTACTGTGTTACCATTACTGCATTACCATTCTAACCCCGTTACAGCGTTGGCACTCTAACCACGTTACATCCTTATCCTGTAACCTCATTACCATGTTAGAGTTACGGTTCTGACCCTGTTACTGCATTACCATTCTAATCCCAATACTGTGTTATGTTCTAGCTGCATTTCATATTAATCCTGTAAACCTCATTACTGTTAGTTACAATTGTAACTCTATTACTGGCTTACCATTTCTAGCTGCATTACCATTTTAACCCTGTTACTGCATTACCTCTCTAACCACATTACGTCTTAATCCTGTAAACCGCGTTACCATTCTAACCCTGTCACGGCATTATAGCTCTTAAAGTGTTACCTCTTTATCCTGTAACCTCATTACCCCATTAGAGTTACTATTCTGACCCTGTTACTGCATTACCATTTCTAACTGCGTTATCATTCTAAAATCCATATTTATCAAGAAAACTATGTCTTTTTAAAAGCATAAAATATAATTTTTGTTTCAATCATAGGTTATAATCATCATTGTAATAGTAAATAGGCGCTATAAACCTAATATTCAATCAGTAAAGACTTTCATATAACCATAGTATATGGAGCTGGGAGTTGTGTCATTAGCACTGGTCACTGAGTTCCCAGCCATACCTACCTGGGGCAGGAAGGTCTACTTCATTCTGTAGTGAACAATACCATATTTATGCATAATAATCAGCCCTCCTGATGTGGAGATGGATGCTATCATTATAATGGATAGAAGCTGAATGCTGGGCATGAAGAATCCTGTAAGCTTCCTCATGGTTACTTTTAAGCTCTGGAATTACTTCTTTTCTTCCAACATACACTCTGAAAGTTTGTTGTTTCCCAGGTGGGATCGTCTTGAGTGGTTATACATCCCTGGATGAAGTTGGTAATGTATAAACCTACCTGACATTGAAATCAGAGGAGATAACTCTGAAAGCAATGTGGTTATGTGAGAAATATTATTCATGAGAGGACACGGTTTTACTAGCATACTCAACAAGTAGGAGAATCTGTCAAGTGTTTTGTGCATAACCTTCACAAGTTAGCAGAAAATTGTCGTTTCGGGGATTGCAAGACTGAGAACATAAGAGACCATCTAATCAGCGGAATGTCTGACAAGGAGGTGTCATTGAAACTACAGCTGGAACAAGAAGAGTTGACACTTGATGAGGCAGTAGAGATGGAGAGGCACTCCAATTTGGTTAAAAAGCAGAACAAGACAAAGGCGGACTTTGTATGTAAACCAAAGCCAAAGAAACCTGCTGGTGGAAGCAGCCCATTAATGAAGGACAGCTCAAAGTGTGGGAAGTGCGGTTCCCTGCATAGGACCCAGAAGTGTCCAGCTCAGGGAAAGAAGTGTGTGCGCTGCAAGGGTTGGAACCATTTCGCTTCTGTTTGTAAAAAATAAACCAGCCACCAAAGAGCTTGAGGTGACTAACAACCAAAATGAAGATAATGATGGAGGAGTCCGTGGGTACTTCCTTGGAGCCGTCGACTGCCCTGACATTGACCCAGCTTAGTTAACAGAGCTTAACATCAACGGAAATTTTGTCAAATGGATACTAGACCCCGAAGCCTATGTCAGAGTTATGTCAGAGGGGACATTCAAGAGGATGAGAAATAAGCCACAACTCAAGTCTGTCAACATATAGTTGTCAAGTCTTGGTGGTGCGGTCAAGCCCTTGGAACAATTTGTCGCCAGAACACACTTTAAAAGTACAAAATATTTCTTTAGAGTGATCATAGTTCCAAAGTTGATTGACTGTTTGATGAGCCACAGCATCGCCTGCCGTAACGGGCTTGATCAAGAAGGTAGATCAAGGGAAGATTTTCCAAGTGTTAGGATGCCTCAAGACAGAACCCATCAAGATTGTGCTCCACGATGCAGCCCAGACATATGCTCTGACTGTTGCATGACATGTACGCATTCTCATGCTGCCAAAGGTTAAAGAGGAACTGGAGAGGCTAGAGGCCAGTGATGTAATTCGCAAGATCAAAAAACCTACAGCATGGTGTGCTCCAATGGTACCTGTTGTGAAGAAGTCAGGTAAAGTGAGACTTACAGCGGGAATTAACTCTCCGGGCCACCTTCCGAACAGAACCTCCACCATGCTGCCTCCACCATACTGCCCTTCCACCATCCTGCCCTTCCACCATACTGTCCCTCCACAATACTGTCCCCCAACCATATTGTCCATCCACCATACTGTCCCTCCACCATACTGTCCATCCACCAAACTGTCCCTCCACCATACTGTCCATCCACCATACTGTCCCTCCACCATACTGTCCCTTCACCAAACTGTCCTTCCACCATACTGTCCATCCACTATACTGTCCATCCACCATACTGTCCCTCCACCATACTGTCCCTCCAACATACTGTCCCTCCACCATACTGTCCATCCACTATACTGTCCATCCACCATACTGTCCCTCCACCATACTGTCCCTCCACCATACTGTCCATCCACCATACTACCCCTCCACCATACTGTCAATCCACCATACTACCCCTTCACCATACTGTCCCTCCACCATACTGTCCCTCCACCATACTGTCCATCCATCATACTGTCCCTCCACCATACTGTCCCTCCACCATACTGTCCATCCTTCATACTGTCCCTCCACCATACTGTCCATACACTATACTGTCCATCCACCATACTGTCCCTCCACCATACTGTCCCTCCACTATACTGTCCATCCACCATACTACCCCTCCACCATACTACCCCTCCACCATACTGTCCCTCCACCATACTGTCCCTCCGTCATACTGTCCCTCCACCATACTGTCCCTCCACCATACTGTCCCTCCACCATACTGTCCCTCCACCATTCTGTCCATCCACCATACTGTCCCTCCACCATACTGTCCATCCACCATACTGTCCATCCACCATACTGTCCCTCCACCATACTGTCCCTCCACCATACTGTCCCTCCACCTTACTGTCCCTCCACCATATTGTCCCTCCACCATACTGTCCCTCCACCATACTGTCCATCCACTATACTGTCCATCAACCATACTGTCCCTCCACCATACTGTCCCTCCACCATACTGTCCCTCCACTATACTGCCCTTCCACCATCGTGCCCTTCCACCATGCTGTCCCTCCACCATACTGTCCCCCCACCATATTGTCCATTCAATATACTGTCCCTCCACCTTACTGTCCCTCCACCATATTGTCCCTCCACCATACTGTCCCTCCACCATACTGTCCATCCACTTTACTGTCCATCAACCATACTGTCCCTTCACCATACTGTCCCTCCACCATACTGTCAATCCACCATACTACCCCTTCACCATACTGTCCCTCCACCATACTGTCAATCCACCATACTGTCCCTCCAATATACTGCCCTTCCACCATCCTGCCCTTCCACTATACTGCCCTTCCACCATCCTGTCCCCCCACCATATTGTCCATCCACTATACTGTCCCTCCACCATACTGTCCATCCACCATACTGTCCCTCCACCATACTGTCCCTCCACCATACTGTCTCTCCACCATACTGTCCCTCCACCATACTGTCCCTCCACCATACTGTCCATCCACTATACTGTCCATCAACCATACTGTCCCTCCACCATACTGTCCCTCCACCATACTGTCCCTCCACCATACTGTCCCCCCACCATATTGTCCATTCAATATACTGTCCCTCCACCTTACTGTCCCTCCACCATATTGTCCCTCCACCATACTGTCCCTCCACCATACTGTCCATCCACTTTACTGTCCATCAACCATACTGTCCCTTCACCATACTGTCCCTCCACCATACTGTCAATCCACCATACTACCCCTTCACCATACTGTCCCTCCACCATACTGTCCCTCCACCATACTGTCCCTCCACTATACTGCCCTTCCACCATCCTGCCCTTCCACTATACTGCCCTTCCACCATCCTGTCCCCCCACCATATTGTCCATCCACTATACTGTCCCTCCACCATACTGTCCATCCACCATACTGTCCCTCCACCATACTGTCCCTCCACCATACTGTCTCTCCACCATACTGTCCCTCCACCATACTGTCCCTCCACAAGACTGTCAATCCACCATACTACCCCTCCACCATACTACCCCTCCACCATACTGTCCCTCCACCATAATGTCCCTCCACCATATTGTCCCTCTACAATACTGTCCCTCCACCATACTGTCCCTCCACCCTACTGTCCCTCCACTATACTGTCCCTCCACCATCTTGTCCCTCCACCATACTATCCCTCCACCATACTGTCCCTCCACCTTACTGTCCCTCCACCTTACTGTCCCTCCACCATACTGTCCCTCCACCATACTGTCCATCCACTATACTCTCAATCCACCATACTGTCCCTCCACCATACTGTCCCTCCACCATACTGTCCATCCACCATACTACCCCTCCACAATACTGTCAATCCACCATACTGTCCATCCACCATACTGTCCCTCCACCATCTTGCACCTCCACCATACTGTCCCTCCATTATACTGTCCCTCAACCATACTGTCCCTCCACCATACTGTCCCTCCATCATACTGTCCATCCACCATACTGTCCCCCCACCATATTGTCCCTCCACCTTACTGTCCCTCCACCTTACTGTCCCTCCACCTTACTGTCCCTCCACCATACTGTCCATCCACTATACTGTCCATCCACCATACTGTCCCTCAGCCATACTGTCCCTCCACCATACTACCCCTCCACCATACTGTCAATCCACCATACTACTCCTTCACCATACTGTCAACCCACTATACTGTCCCTCCACCATACTGTCCATCCACCATACTGTCCCTCCACCATACTGTCCCTCCACTATACTGTCCCTCCACCATATTATCCCTCCACCATACTGTCCCCCCACCATACTGTCCCTCCACCATACTCTCCATCCACTATACTGTCCATCCACCATACCCTCCCTCCACCATACTGTCCATCCACCTACTGTCCCTCCACCATACTGTCCCTCCACTATCCTGCACCTCCACCATACTGTCCCTCCACCATACTGTCCCTCCACCATAGTGTCCATCCACCATACTGTCCCTCCGCCATACTGTCCCTCCACCATACTGTCCATCCACCATACTGTCCCTCCACCATACTGTCAATCCACCATACTACCCCTTCACCATACTGTCAACCCACTATACTGTCCCTCCACCATAATGTCCCTCCACCATATTGTCCATCTACCATACTGTCCATCCACCATACTGTCCCTCCACCCTACTGTCCTTCCACCATACTGTCCTTCCACCATACTGTCCCTCCACCATACTGCCCATCCACCTTACTGTCCCTCCACTTTACTGTCCCTTCACCATACTGTCCCTCCACCATACTCTCCATCCACCATACTGTCCATCCACCATACTGTCCCTCCACCATACTGTCCCTCCACCATACTGTCCCTCCCCATACTGTCCATCCACCATACTACCCCTCCACCATACTGTCAATCCACCATACTAACCCTCCACCATACTGTCAATCCACCATACTGTCCCTCCACCATACTGTCCATCCCCCAGAATGGGACAGAGCACTACGATCACATCCACAAAGTACAAAGTTTATATTTCTTATTTTCTTGTCCATACTCAGTCTGTGTATTATGGTGTGTTTAACTTTTTTGTTAGGAAGTCCTACCACACCGTGTGGGAATGTATCATTATCAATCTATGTTTGCTACAGATTGCTCTTGCAGTAAATAAGGACGCTTTTATTCCGTACTGGGCTACAGCTGGCTGCCCAAACCTCCTGGTTGGTTTCAAAATATCCGAGCCTACGTCTTCACCACCACTGCCAGAAAGCAGACATGCTTTGTTTTTATTACCCACCGATTATGTAGTCTCCATAGGAAATGTATAGGGCACCTAGAAACAGCTACCCGGAGATTCTGGCATGTCAGAATCTCCTGCAGGAGATTCCGGAAAAATAGCCCTGTCCATAACGAGGTCAAATCATCATGTACTTATTTAGAATTAATCATAATAATATCATTTACCATCAGAAATTATTGTAATAACACACGGCAAAGTCCCCCGGGCAAGACCGGGGAGCTGACAACACCATACTGTCCCTCCACCATACTGTCCCTCCACCATACTGTCCCTCCACTATACTGCCCTTCCACCATCCTGCCCTTCCACTATACTGCCCTTCCACCATCCTGTCCCCCCACCATATTGTCCATCCACTATACTGTCCCTCCACCATACTGTCCATCCACCATACTGTCCCTCCACCATACTGTCCCTCCACCATACTGTCTCTCCACCATACTGTCCCTCCACCATACTGTCCCTCCACAAGACTGTCAATCCACCATACTACCCCTCCACCATACTACCCCTCCACCATACTGTCCCTCCACCATAATGTCCCTCCACCATATTGTCCCTCTACAATACTGTCCCTCCACCATACTGTCCCTCCACCCTACTGTCCCTCCACTATACTGTCCCTCCACCATCTTGTCCCTCCACCATACTATCCCTCCACCATACTGTCCCTCCACCTTACTGTCCCTCCACCTTACTGTCCCTCCACCATACTGTCCCTCCACCATACTGTCCATCCACTATACTCTCAATCCACCATACTGTCCCTCCACCATACTGTCCCTCCACCATACTGTCCATCCACCATACTACCCCTCCACAATACTGTCAATCCACCATACTGTCCATCCACCATACTGTCCCTCCACCATCTTGCACCTCCACCATACTGTCCCTCCATTATACTGTCCCTCAACCATACTGTCCCTCCACCATACTGTCCCTCCATCATACTGTCCATCCACCATACTGTCCCCCCACCATATTGTCCCTCCACCTTACTGTCCCTCCACCTTACTGTCCCTCCACCTTACTGTCCCTCCACCATACTGTCCATCCACTATACTGTCCATCCACCATACTGTCCCTCAGCCATACTGTCCCTCCACCATACTACCCCTCCACCATACTGTCAATCCACCATACTACTCCTTCACCATACTGTCAACCCACTATACTGTCCCTCCACCATACTGTCCATCCACCATACTGTCCCTCCACCATACTGTCCCTCCACTATACTGTCCCTCCACCATATTATCCCTCCACCATACTGTCCCCCCACCATACTGTCCCTCCACCATACTCTCCATCCACTATACTGTCCATCCACCATACCCTCCCTCCACCATACTGTCCATCCACCTACTGTCCCTCCACCATACTGTCCCTCCACTATCCTGCACCTCCACCATACTGTCCCTCCACCATACTGTCCCTCCACCATAGTGTCCATCCACCATACTGTCCCTCCGCCATACTGTCCCTCCACCATACTGTCCATCCACCATACTGTCCCTCCACCATACTGTCAATCCACCATACTACCCCTTCACCATACTGTCAACCCACTATACTGTCCCTCCACCATAATGTCCCTCCACCATATTGTCCATCTACCATACTGTCCATCCACCATACTGTCCCTCCACCCTACTGTCCTTCCACCATACTGTCCTTCCACCATACTGTCCCTCCACCATACTGCCCATCCACCTTACTGTCCCTCCACTTTACTGTCCCTTCACCATACTGTCCCTCCACCATACTCTCCATCCACCATACTGTCCATCCACCATACTGTCCCTCCACCATACTGTCCCTCCACCATACTGTCCCTCCCCATACTGTCCATCCACCATACTACCCCTCCACCATACTGTCAATCCACCATACTAACCCTCCACCATACTGTCAATCCACCATACTGTCCCTCCACCATACTGTCCATCCCCCAGAATGGGACAGAGCACTACGATCACATCCACAAAGTACTGTGTACCCTCGAGGACCAGAACTTGACAGTTAACCCGGACAAGTGTCAATTTGGCCTCACGGAGATCAAGCTACTAGGGTATATCATTGGGGTGAATGGCATCAGGCCCGATGATGATAAGGTGGCCGCCATAAAGGACATGTCCCCACCGCGAAATGTTAAGGGAGTCCGACGATTTCTCGGATTGGCGAACTATTACTGGCAGTGTAATCCAGGGTTCGCAGAGATATCAGCCCCGTTGGCGGATCTCACAAGGAAGAGCACCCAGTTCATGTGAAATGCGGAGACCCAGGATGCATGGGAGAGGTTGCGCGATACACTTGTGTCGAGTGAGGTGATGGCTTTCCCCTATTTGGGAAAGCCATTTCAGTTGTACACTGATGCCTCTGATCAGTGCGTAGGGGGTTTCCTCACCAAGCGGGACGACCTGGAGACCAAGCGTCCGATCCAGTACATCTTGACTCCGGCACAGGAGAAATGGGCCACGATCGAGAAAGAGGCATATGCTGTGGTATATTCTCTCACAAAGCTGAGAGTTTATCTTCAGGGCTCGAGGTTTACGATCTACACAGATCATAGCCGTTGAAGTCCTTGTTCCTCTCGGAGGTACAGAATACGAAGATACAGCGATGGGCTGTGTTAATCGCAGAGTTTGGTGCCCCCATTGAGTACCACAGGGGATGTAACAATGTGAGAGCCGACATGTTGTCTAGGCTTCCGGCCCACGAGGTTGGCCTGGTGCGGAATGCACAGGCGGTGGTGACTGATGAAGGCCCGACAGCAAGTATCCCGAGAATGTGGGATGATCCGGAGTTAGATAAAGATGGGTTGGTCCGTCACCAACGACGGATCCCCGAGTATGAGAAAGGGATCGACGGGTTGACAACTTCATCGTCCACGAAGACGTGCTCTATACGTTGGAAGCCCCTTTTTGAGGCGTAGGTTACCCCTGAATATTCGTTCCCCCCACTCTCACAGCAGAGTTGGTTAGTCGAGCCCATATAGCAGTTGGCCACCAGGGGGTGGACAAAACCATAGCACACCTGTGTGAAAAGTAACGTTGGCCTAAGATGAACAAAGAGGTGTTCCGGATCTTGAAGCAGTGTCCCCAGTGTCTGGCCCGGAGTCCTCCGAGATGCCCGTTCCCAATTTCCCGGGAGAGATTGTGGGCATGGACATGATCGGACCATTACCGATATCATCCAGGGGAAAACGGTATTGCTTGATCATTATCGATCATTGTTCTGGGTGGGCAGAGGTCAAGCCTCTGCCAAACAAGCGAAGCAAGTTGGTGTACCGGTTCTTGCATGATGAGTATATCCCTCGGTACGGTCCACCACAGATGTTGATCATGCACTGACCAGGGAGGAGAGTTTAAGAACTCTGTGGTCGAGGGTTTTCATGAAGGGACTTGGGACTAAGGTATGTTTTGCATCTGCGTGCCATCCCGCGACCAATGGAAGGACCGAGAGGTTCAACCAGACCCTGAAAACAGTACTGGCCAAACTGGCGAATGCCCGAGCAAATGCGTGGGAAGATGTGCTGGGTCCTGCCCTAGCTGCTCACCGGAACACTGTCTCCTCAAGTTCGGGTTACACACCCTTCTTTTTGCAGTTCGGCCGGGCAACCACCAAACCGGCGGCTAACCTGGGAACCAGTGACCCCTCAGCGTTCCCTCAGGTCCTTGAGGCTCGTGTGAATGATCTGAACCATGCATACAAATTGGTGGGGGACGGAATTCGGAAACAGCAGTCCGTTAACAAACGCCGGCTAGACAAACGCCCACGGACGCCAACGTTCAGGGTTGGTGACAGGGTTCTCATGTTCAGACCTAATGCAGCTCCATTAGACCCTAAATTCGAGAGAGGATACACAATAACCAGGCTGAACGGCCCTGTAGCGGCCATTGCTGACGAGTCTGGGAGAGTTCAGACTGTCAATATAGATCGTCTCAAGGGAGACACAGCCGTTGGCCCAAACGAGATGCGAGCAGCCCTTCCTGCCCCGAGACAGAGACCTACGGAGCCTCATGGTGGAGGGATCCCGTCTGCCAGTCCGCGCGAGGGTAAAACCGACTATAGAACAGGCACAGCCACGAGGCTCGGAAATCTGCTTCAGGTCTGGCCGAATATCAAAGCCGAACAGGCGCAGCAACAGAGACCAGAAGATGGAACACATCAACAGAGGCCAGTTCGATGGAACATGGACAGCAACTCTGGCCTATGATGGCATTATGACTGTTAAACTTTGCTTAAAGTGTTATTTAGGGGAGTTTGGTTTGGGAGCAGTTGTAGTAGTAGTTCTCCTTGTACTTTAGT
The DNA here is from genome assembly GCA_950022655.1 of Alentia gelatinosa. NCBI lineage: Eukaryota > Metazoa > Annelida > Polychaeta > Phyllodocida > Polynoidae > Alentia > Alentia gelatinosa. The sequence continues at coordinate 47,081,294 of OX465581.1, forward strand.
GATGAAGTAAATTAGACCTACGAGGGAAAGTCTAGTACCCAGACAATGATATAATGTTTGTCCTCCCTGTGCTAAAAGTGAAGGAGGTCTACGAGGACAGTGATGAAGCAAAGTGAAGGAGGTCTATGAGGACAAACACTAAAAGATAGACAATGTATTAACCTTTTCAGATTGTTGTAGTTTATTGCAAAGTGAAGGAGGTCTATGAGGACAGACACTAAAAGATAGACAATATATTAACCGTTTCAGATTGTTGTAGTTTATTCAAGTATTCCATTGTGTAGAAATTGTAGTTCTTCATATATTACCATGTGGTAGTTACTATTCTGTAGTATTTTTAGTCCTCCCTATAATCCTTTAGTGATGAAGTTGTAGTTCTTCATATATTACCATGTGGTAGTTACTATTCTGTAGTATTTTTTAGTCCTCCTTAAAATCCTTTAGTGATGAAGCAAAGTGAAGGAGGTCTATGAGGACAGTGATGAAGCAAAGTGAAGGAGGTCTATGAGGACAGACACTTAAAGATGGACAATTTATTAACATTTTCTTTTTCAAATGCTTGAAAACTTGGTATGGGAGCAGTTGTAACTTGTGTATCTCTTAGCTTCCACCGTGCTCCGATAGGGAGCAGCGCGGGCGTTTAATGCACCATGAACCCGCATGGCAGTGTCGCGGCAGAGCTGAAAACGCAGTCAGAGAAATAAAGACAGCACAGAGTAAAGATATACAGAGACCTCACTCAGGCGTTTTAGCGTGATTACGGCCGCCATCTTGTGCGAGTGTCAGGAATGGCATGGCGCACTGAACGCAATGCAGAAATGGGAACTTTAGATTGAGACAGAACAGGTAAAAACATCCTCGATTTTTACACTATTTGATTATGCCAAGTAAGGTGAACGTCTGTAGAATGTAATTCTGGCTTTAGAAATAGAAATCACTCTCGGGAGACTAAAATACGACTTGAAACACAAAACCATCAAATCACTGCCTGAGACAGCTGTCAAACTGGTTTGCACCTATTATCACCCATAGTCAATCGAAATTTGATGGGTGATTTTATTGAAATATCTGTTTGATTCACCATATAGTGAAGAACTGATACAGGGGAGACACAAGTAGTCCTTAGATAATGACTTTGAGTTGGGTTTTTTTTAGGATTTTTGCTCTCTGTGTGACTGTGAGTGTGTGCAACTTGTTAAGTCAGTGTTTCGCATTACCTTTGATTTAATAGGTGACAATTTCAGCCCTTCTTGGTGAATTTAGTTTATATTTCTTATTTTCTTGTCCATACTCAGTCTGTGTATTATGGTGTGTTTAACTTTTTTGTTAGGAAGTCCTACCACACCGTGTGGGAATGTATCATTATCAATCTATGTTTGCTACAGATTGCTCTTGCAGTAAATAAGGACGCTTTTATTCCGTACTGGGCTACAGCTGGCTGCCCAAACCTCCTGGTTGGTTTCAAAATATCCGAGCCTACGTCTTCACCACCACTGCCAGAAAGCAGACATGCTTTGTTTTTATTACCCACCGATTATGTAGTCTCCATAGGAAATGTATAGGGCACCTAGAAACAGCTACCCGGAGATTCTGGCATGTCAGAATCTCCTGCAGGAGATTCCGGAAAAATAGCCCTGTCCATAACGAGGTCAAATCATCATGTACTTATTTAGAATTAATCATAATAATATCATTTACCATCAGAAATTATTGTAATAACACACGGCAAAGTCCCCCGGGCAAGACCGGGGAGCTGACAACACCCGCCCACTACAGTACAGTTTGGTCATGTGACATCATTATCAATTTATAAAATAATTCTTCATGTATAAAGCAAACATGATATAGATTGAGCCTCACCGGAAACTGACAAGTGCCACTGAAAGGAAATTGTTGATTCATATTATATTAATTGTAAACAGTGTTTATATGATATAGACTACATGTTTTCCATTTTTTTTCAGTCTCTCTGAGGCAGAAAATTCCACATGAAAAATATTTCCTTTTTTCATCAGGACTCCAACTGACATCCCTGATGTCAATATAGCAAGGTGTCACAAATATAACACGCATGTTACAGATAAAAACTGTGAATAAGTGTAGTTTATCTAAAAGAAGTAAATCTGTATGGTTTTTGCACACAAATTATCAGTTGAATTTGTCAGGCGAGTTTAAAGTTTGAACTTTCCATGAAAGGTATCGTGGAGTATCGGCACAGACAAATTTCAGGTAGGATATATCTAGAAAGATTCAGAAATATTCAGAAACATTCTGAAAAAAATGTAAAGTTTCGCCAAGAACTTCAGGCTTGGTGAAAGAAATCTATAGCCTTTCCATGTAGCAACTATACCCAATACCTGGTTGGCCACTTCACGTTGTGAATGGCATGGCATACTGAATGGCATACTGAATGCAATGCAAATAGAGTCACTTTAGAATTTTACATTGAATCTTGTTGAGAATTTTAATAATTTCCAAATGTCACAAAATTAGCTCTATACATGCTGGTGATCTGATTTGTTTTATTCCTACATGGTTCTCCAGTTAAATGTGAATTTTGTTGCTATAGGAAAGACTTATGACAGTTATGGCTCCTGGTACCTAGGTTCAATTCCTAGCCTGGTCTTCATATTGCTGGTGCGAAAGGGAACATTATGTCCAGTGGTTCCGCCAGGAGTTATAACGTGTAAAATAAAAATGTATGTCATATATAGCTGAAGATTTCCTGAAAATATACATTTGTTTTAATCTAATTCAAATACACATGTGGTCATAAATAAGAGATAGTGTACATATGGGGCTCTGGGGTGCAATGGGGGTCGGTGAATAAACCTTTGAGTATCTCAAAATTATTTCTTGTGGGTAATGTATTGTATTCAGTGGTTCACCTCCCCTCTACGGGCGGGGACTGGACGCCGATGGCAACACCCAAGGCAGCTGCCGAATCATGGGGGGGGGGGGGGGTGCCGGCAGCCCTCATAAGCACAACCCAGCTGGACCTGCAGCAGGACTCGGCCGGTACGCCGGAGAAGACAGCGCGGCCCCCAGCAAAACACCCGGCTCTGCCAGTGGACGAGCTGGTGGTAGATGAGAAGCATAATGCCTACATCAGACTGTTATGAGAGTTATAGCTCCTGGTACCTAGGTTCAATTCCTAGCCTGGTCGTCATATTGCTGGTGCAAAGGGGAACATTATGGCCAGTGGTTGCACCAGGAGTTATAACTTGGATAATATAATTATGTGTTGTATATGCCTGAATATTTTCTGAAAATTATACATCTATATATAGTTTAATCAAACTTTTAAAGATTTTAGTGTATTAATGTAATCCAAAGATGTGGAAATCAGGGAGAAATTCCTGACTAATTTCAATTTCACCTCTTTTAGTCTCCTAACCCAGTTCCCCGAACCGCACCCACCAGATTTCATCCCAGGCCCAACTCTGTTCTGCATCGCTGCCCTCGTGCCCTCTCTCGGTGACTGCCAGACTCCCAGAGCCTGTTGTGCTGTCTTGTGGCCCACTCGTTTTCAGTCCATCAGGTGATGTTCATCCTTCCAGCAGTAGTCAACCCTCAGCCAGGTTTAACCCCAACCACGTGTTAGTGTTGCCTTTTATTCAGCTTCCCAGAAGCTGATGTCAGCATGCACTAATCAATATTGCCACGGTGGCAATATTTAAGTAGGTGAATTATTCACAGTACGTCAAGCCAAATTTGCTTCACTATGTCTATGTGCGGGAGAATCTCCAAGCGGATTTTACCGGAATTGTAGTTTTTTCGATATAGTAGGTAACTACATACAGCTGAGATGTTGGTCTAAAAGAAATAAAGATTTTTTGATAGATTATTGAAAATTTTTTAATCTTGTTTTGTCCTCCTGTGAAGTGGCCAACCAGGTATTGGGTATAGTTGCTACATGGAAAGGCTATAGATTTCTTTTTTTCTGAAGTAGAGATGCAGAAGGGGTGATGACCCCCCTGCTGCTGGCCTTCCTGTTAAGTGGCCATCAAGGAATTGGGTATAGTTGCGAGTTGGAAAGGACATGGATTTTTTTTCTGAAGTGGAGATGCAGAAAGGGTCTTAACCCCCCCCCCCCCCCCCTACTGCTAGCCCCCCTGTAAATTGGCCATGGCTTTTTTTTCTGAATTGTCTTCCTAAATTCATTACATATATTTGATCACCACCCTTGTGGTGTAAAATCTTGAGAAAATCTGGTGAGAAAGTGCAATGGTTAACTGGAAGTTAAATCAAACCAAGCCTCCTGCTGGCCCTGCTTTTACCTCTACATATAGGGGATTGTTTGTACTTTCAACTTTTTCTCTGTATCTCCAAATGTGATCTTTTTTGATGTATCTAATCATCTCTGGTTTCCGATCCACATCACCTTTTAGTTTTATTATAGTTTATAAATAATTTGTTAGCCAGAGACCAGTCATCCATTATTTGTAAGTCTGCCTCCATTCAATATTTTGATCCTTGCTGTGTACTGATTCCAGGCAAGTTCTTCGACAAATACAGGCAGAAGCCATTATGCCTTGCATGTGTTGACGGGACGCATATCCCATAGTGGCACCACATTTGAATGAAGTGGACTATGTGAATAGAAAAAGGATTTCACAGCTTGAACACCTTCATAAGCAGTGCGATTTGTTTGTTTATTTGAGTAGCTTAACATCCAATTAATTCAAGTAGAGGGGTTGAAAGAAAAATTGGGCCATACATAAAGTATGTATGCAGAATTACAGAAAATCCCCCTACATATTTTATATGCCAATATGTAGTAAGATATGATTAATTTGGGGTATATAATAAATATAGAACTACCCACCATGCTTGCACATGCTACAAAACTTGATGGGAATCGATGTTATTTATGGAACTCGGCCTAGGATCAAGAAAACAAAGGCATCAGGCATTCTATTTTTCCATGTTGTGGTTGGAGGCGACAGAAGGGTGCTGTTTCTGAGTGCTATTTACCCAGGTGCTTCCCATGACAGTTTTATTCTGATAGCCTCTCCGATATGGCTGCATGCTGAAAAGGGCCAGTTGCTAATGATTATTGTGAGTAAAAAACACAGCCCAGATGGTTTTTGTTTCTACTGGGATGTGAAAAGTTCGAAGCTCAATTGCACAGAAAATGGAAGATATAAAAATAAAGAACTACTTCCATAGGTAGATAATTAATCCATAATTTTGCGAAAGCACCTCTGCACTTGTCAGTATAAACGTTCAGCGTGTGTGAGTTCTGGCAAGCCAAAAACATGGCCGCCACATCGCGATAGGCTCACATATGCGCAGTACAGAAGTGTGGTCTCTGTATCTACAGAGACCAGAAGATGGAACACATCAACAGAGGCCAGTTCGATGGAACATGGACAGCAACTCTGGCCTATGATGGCATTATGACTGTTAAACTTTGCTTAAAGTGTTATTTAGGGGAGTTTGGTTTGGGAGCAGTTGTAGTAGTAGTTCTCCTTGTACTTTAGTGATGAAGTAAATTAGACCTACGAGGGAAAGTCTAGTACCCAGACAATGATATAATGTTTGTCCTCCCTGTGCTAAAAGTGAAGGAGGTCTACGAGGACAGTGATGAAGCAAAGTGAAGGAGGTCTATGAGGACAAACACTAAAAGATAGACAATGTATTAACCTTTTCAGATTGTTGTAGTTTATTGCAAAGTGAAGGAGGTCTATGAGGACAGACACTAAAAGATAGACAATATATTAACCGTTTCAGATTGTTGTAGTTTATTCAAGTATTCCATTGTGTAGAAATTGTAGTTCTTCATATATTACCATGTGGTAGTTACTATTCTGTAGTATTTTTAGTCCTCCCTATAATCCTTTAGTGATGAAGTTGTAGTTCTTCATATATTACCATGTGGTAGTTACTATTCTGTAGTATTTTTTAGTCCTCCTTAAAATCCTTTAGTGATGAAGCAAAGTGAAGGAGGTCTATGAGGACAGTGATGAAGCAAAGTGAAGGAGGTCTATGAGGACAGACACTTAAAGATGGACAATTTATTAACATTTTCTTTTTCAAATGCTTGAAAACTTGGTATGGGAGCAGTTGTAACTTGTGTATCTCTTAGCTTCCACCGTGCTCCGATAGGGAGCAGCGCGGGCGTTTAATGCACCATGAACCCGCATGGCGGCGTCGCGGCAGAGCTGAAAACGCGGTCAGAGAAATAAAGACAGTTTGGAACTGGAATCGAAACGTGACGGACGTTCTGTTGTTATTGTGCAGCCCGGGCCTCTCCGACAGTTACAATATACAGTAAAACCCCGCGTAAGCAGCACCCTCCGTTCCGGGCCAAAGTGTCCGCTTACGCGGGGTGTCCGCTTAAATGCGGGGTTTTCAAGTTTCCTCCAGCCCAATATAAATGTGTTATATACCGATAAGCAGGGCCGACAGAGGCGATAATAGAGGTGAAATCAATTTTCTGATATCTTAATTGGGTCCGAAGTTATTAAACCTTGAATTACAAAATGTATTTTCTATGAATATACTAATACACACTGAAAAAAAGACAGATTAATCTATTTTTGGTAGGGTATCCGTGGGATGTGTCCGCTTACACGGGGTTTTAGGCCTTTCCTACCGAAATAACTGTTCGCTTACGCGGGGTGTCTGCTTAGTCGAAGTGTTCCGCTTACGCGGGGTTAAAATAAACATCTAATAGAGGGGAAAATTTCCGATCCGAGCAAAAGTGACGCGGGGTGTCCGTTAGGCGGGGTACTACTGTATATCATATCATGACAAACACTAAGTATAGGGTCAAAGAGTTAAATACGACATCACACACCAGCTTTGCTCTGAACTTGGAAGTGGGTAATTCAAAAAGTGGCAGTAAGAAAGACTTTGTGCTGGACTTGTTGGCAAAACTCACATTTTTTTCAAAACAGTTTATTGACATAATTCATTCGCCATCAGTCTGGTGATCTTCCATGAAGTAGCCATGAGGCTATGACTAGTGTGTGTAGAAATTAGATTTGCAATGGTGCCAACAGCTGAAATGAGGTAAATATCTTGAATGTTTTTGAGGTATATAGTAATGAGAAAACTGTAAACCTGACTTTATGATGTTCTGATTCCTCACCTGTATTCCCTGATGTTTTAAACCACGGACCTGTTTCAGTAGTCTAGTGACATGTCTAGATGGCGTCTGTGACACAATACGGACAGATCACAAGATTGCAGTCGATGACACACGGAGTTTCACTCACTTCTCGTAGGAATTAAGCAATGACACTTTAAAATGAGTAGGGGATACATCTAATGTATAATCGTTACAAATATGAAGAAGATTGGCCACTTCGATCTTCAGATATTTGCTAGTCTTTTTCCGCTGTTGCTTGCACTGTTGGTGCCACTGTTGATGTCTGTCTAGGCGTATTGTCACAAGACTACTGAAACAGGTCCCTGGTCTAAAAACCTCATTTTAAATATCTGTGCAACACAGTTTCACTGATTTTAGATCTTTACTCCACATGAGTAGTTTTATCACAATCTGCCTACTTTATTCATTGCAATGAACATTATCTCAGATAAAGCTCTTGCCTGGCAGCTTACAAGAAGTCTTAGTATGATGAGCCCCCACTCCCCAGATATGGCACTGCCAGGTGTTAAAGTACCTCAAGTATTATCTTCTCCGCCACAATCACCATACAAGTTTATGTGTAAATTTCTTTATTCTTCTAAAAGAGATGAGACACTATTGGCCTCTAAATTGTATAGATTATCCAAAATTCACAATTCTAGAACCTCTCTCGTGGGTGAATTGCAAAATACCAGGCATATTGGGATATCCCTGCGGATATATTGCTACGCTGGTTCCCGGGGTATCCGATAGGGGGCTTGGCGGAGAAGGTAGACACAGGCGGGTACCAGCCAAGTACATTACCGCCATGTCCCCTAGCGGCTACCCGGGGAACCAGCATATGCAGTGAGTTGGACTTCCAGTGTCTGGTTCTTTAGTAAGACTGAAGAAATATTATGACATGTATCCCCTGATTTGAAAATCTTAGAATGTCTTCAGTTTCTTGATATGTGTCCATAGCAATATGTTTATTACAGCCCTTTCTGAAATACTTTGAATTGTGATTCTATCTTTTTTCTAAATGGTCTAGAATAATATGAAACTGTTTCATTTTGGCACCGATGACGCTTAGTGCGTACGGCCACGAGGTAGCAGCACGTGAAGAAAACACCGCCTAACAATTTCAGCCAGAGGACGGCGCCGCGGTCGCAGTCGGCCGGGTGTGATATACAGTCAGCTATGTCCATAGACAATACACTGTCCATGGCATAACCTTTATGACCATCCGCTAATAATAGATTTAAATTAGGATGAGACAGCACATTATAATATGTACCACCCCTCTGACAGACCCACGAAAGCCTTATTCCGGCAAGGAGGGGGTGGAGCAGGTGGAGCGGGATGAACAAGAGTTACAGGGGACTGAGGGCAGTCTATGTTCTGCAAGCTTTTCACCAGTTGCTTGTTAGCTGCCACCACTAGGGTCCCATTGCTAGCAATGGCGGCCGCTTGTAGGCCTTCATTATAATTAAATGTCATTAATGATACTTTGAAAAAAAAAAAAAAAAAAGAACGAAACTGAAATATCCGGAAATCTAGAATCCCTACACCTTTGTAACCAGGGAATGCAAAGGACCAGTGACTTCTAAGAATAACTTGACCAATCACTAGGACTCAAGTACTTTATTGAACTACAGGTATTGACATATTTGAACCCCACAAAGGTAGGTATCGAAGTATCATTCCATTGTTTATGTTAAATAAATCCACGTGCAGTTTTCCAACTTTAACTACTACTAACAGAATATATCATGATGACCCGTTAACAATTAAAACTTGGACACCACACGCTTCTCAACCTTTACCACCAAAATAAAAACAATTTGTACTGTCGGTTCAAATTCAATTTTATTTCATGTATTACCACACATAACATGACAATCAAGACCAGCTTTTAGAATGTGTTCTAGATCTAGTTGCTGCCAATTTTGTTTTCTTACGCGGACAAGATTAGAAGTAATAAGACTCCGCTCATTCGTATAGAGGTCACATACTATATTTCAACTTGTAAAAAGACGGACTAAACTAGTCTACACTCTAGAGCGGAATTAAAAGAGTTCAGTATTTCAATGTGAAACATCCACAAGACTAAAAACCAAGTAAAAAAAATAACATAGAAGGAGAAAACGTCACGCGACACGTTTTTAAGTAAAAGGACGCTAATAAGCGTTTACCATACATTAACAATGACTTTGACAAATGATATAAGTAACAAAAGGGCAGTAAGCTGCTTCATGAATGAATAATAAAAATGAGGCAGCAAAGGGCGCTCACCGAAGATATAAAATACTTGGTGTGCACAGCGTGGGATGTATGGTGACTGGGACCTATGGGCTATGTGATAATATATACACGGCTAAACCATGGACATCCATCCAATGATCCAAGCAAATAAAAGGTTTACAGCCTCTAGTCCATGAAGGGTAAACTAGATATAGACAGTTCATTTTTAACGTTGTAGCTGCCTTGCTGCAATTTCCGGCAGTAGAATAATCTGTTACGTTCAATCCATGAATGGGAACGGCATGGGATTGGACGCTAAGCGAGCAAACTATCCATGTCCCATCTAGGTTATAGTGAGTACAATGGCATTGTGGTCCTTGTGTTTATTCTACTTGTGCTGGCTGCCGCCACTGCTGTGATTGTAGCTGTTATAATAGTCATTCCAGCCTTGTTGGTTCTGTCCTTGGTTGCCGTAGTAGCTGTTGTAGTAGTTGCTCCAGGCTTGTGAGTTGGATTGCTGCTGCTGACTCTGGTTGTAGCCAGCCCAGCCCTGGAAATAGGGTGTGAACAGTTAGTAAGAATACTAAATGTAATAATCAAGAGATTTGAAGAATGATGAAACACGATTAGTAATTTGTTCAATGTTTTGTTGAAATACCTTGACAAGAACAAAAAAAGAGACTTTGACAAATACGAGCACGTAAAATCTTGTACTCTATTTCTATTTAGTGAGCGACACCGCTATGCCTGAGACACTATATTCATCTCTCTATACAGCTTTCCCAGAATGACTTTAAAGCTAAGACCGATTTATGTGAGGGTGAACCAAGAGAATTACACAACTTTCATATCACGTGTCTACTTACTTGATTTCCCCAACTGCCTTGGTTTCCCCAGCTGCCTTGGTTTCCCCAGCTGCCTTGGTTTCCCCAGTTGCCTTGGTTGCCCCAACCTTGGTTCCAGTTGTTGTGGTTGCCCCATCCTCCTTGATTCCGTCCCCATCCACCGTGATGGTCCCAGTTACGGTTACGATTGTCCTGTGAGAACAGATTAAAGTACCAGACATTGCCTGTTAGTGGTGTGGGATCTAGTCACAGCTTGTCAGAAAGATCGAGGCCTGGCCTTAGTAAGAGAGATTATAAAGCTGCTATCTCCTCCTAGCTCGTGCTTCTGTAGGCGGTTTTTATTAATAACATCGAAGTTTCTACTTGGCTTCCTTTCTCCTCTCTCGCATAGATTCTACACATTGCTGTAAAAAGCTCGCTGTTTTCTTACATCCTCAGAGCCAGTTAGTAATGGCAACGACTATAGCCTCGTTTAGTCCCAAAAAGAAGTGTCCAGTTGATATGCCAGAACCGATGAAAAAAAAAGACAAATAACAGAGTGAGGTGGGGAACACCCACCAACAACACTAACACACCCTTCAAAATACATGTGTACTCATGCAATGCTGGACACATTAAGGATTTAACAATTCCGTGAGCTATGAATTGGCTCGGATACCTTTGAGGTTATGATCGTAGGAATGCGAGGCGATTTAGAGTCTCTGTCGGAAGCCTTGGCAGGCTCACGTCGATGCCGATGATCATCTCGCTAAAATGTATCAGATATAAAAACATGACTGGTATGCTCAGCAGAGGGTCTCTATCACCTAAACTTTTTTTCATTTAAAGGAAAGGTTTTGCGAGAATTAAAAATAAAAAGTTGCGAGATTTACTCGAATTTTCCGCTGTACCACCTAAAGGCTCCAGTGACAGGTCAAAGAGAAGGAACCTTGCTTTTTGTAGGTAAATAGTGTATGCTGAAACAGGAGGTCTTATTACCGTTAGCGGGGAGAGAGCTGGTGTTCTGGATCACCAATTCACGGACTTACATATCTGTGGTCTCTGCGGCCGTCGTAATGCTCTACGCGCTGTCTGTCTGCGCTGGAGTAACCCATGTAATTTCCTCGACGACGGTCGTAGTACCCGCGACCTGAAAGTCAAACCAACCGGACATGGAACATCAAGAGGACGACGCACGCAACACGCCAATCCTCATAGCACATCTACTTCCTCAAATTATTCTTTGCACAAATCACATTGGTTTATATACTTTCATCTTACAAAATATCTGGCGGAACTGAAATACACCGCAAAACTATCCTCTATTAAATCATCAGATAAGACAACAAAGTCATCGATAAATTACGAATATAAGAATAGAATTGTTACAAATCCGGCTTAACCTTCTTTTCGACTTTTATAATATTTTCCATATCTGACTTTCTGCAGTGTAATACTTTGAGATTGCTTATTTAAGAATTATATGATTGTAGCGAGTTTACAGTTTGTCTCCACATACCTCCGCGGCCGTTGTCACGGTTATCGTAGTGTCTGTTGTAGTCCCGGCCGCCCCGTTCCCGGCCACCTGCTCAACGCAAGAAACAGTATTTAGTTTGCAACTAATGCGGAAATCCGTCAACAAATTACAAAATGCTCTGTGTGAAGATATTAGTGTCATTTTAGTCGCTTACACAAATGTACATACGAATAACATGCAGGCTGAGATGTAATCCAAATGGTAAGCAGAATGGGATACTGATTGGGAACGATCTTCGTATGTATGTCATGACAAGCTCTTCTAAATTACAATCGACAATTTGTCTTTTTACTCAAAGGTTTTATTGAACAAACGACCTTATGAGAAGTCCCAAACGTCCGATTCAATATCGGTAACACAAAATTGCAGCCTCAAAATGGTATGGCTTAATACTGCCGTCTCAACATCACGGGTTACGTGCCTGCTGTCAATTTTTTCAACATTACCGTCTATCGAAGTGTATTTATCTGTGACTTCCTAATCCCTATTATAAGTATCTGAGGCACAGCAGCGGGAGACGGTTAATTAGGGTGAAAACGTACCCCTGTCGTAGCCATGGTCGCGGTACCGCTTGTCGGGGGGTGGCAGGGCATCGCGGCCTTCCTTGTTGTACTCCTCGACGAGTTTCTCAGCCTCCTCACGCTGTAGCTCCACGAACTCCACCTTATCGAAGAGCGGCCCCACTACGGGCAGCTGGAAATTGGCTACAAATTTCGAAGTACGGTTACTAGATGGTCACTTACGGGTAAATGTCACTTTTTGTTGCAGCCACCTTTCCTATGTGCGTTTATGTGAATTTAACATGATTAAAATACAATTTCTGGTGATATTAAAGTTTAAAGGACCAGTTTATATCCAATAGAACAGTGAGCAAACAGTCTGATATCTACTTGTAGGTCAGCTTAAAATTACCGTACACTTGAAATGAATCACGATTTTATCAAATCTCATTGATTTAAGAATATTTCAAGAAAGTGGAATACATCAATTCTATCATCAAAAACCTTAACATACATCTTTGAGTGTAAAAGGTGGCTGAACAGAGTGACGACAATTCCAGTTTAATCAAGAATTCAAAAGTGAAGGTTTTATTAAGGTTTTGTATATCCTCATTGTGTGCACGTTTCGCACATCCTACCTTTCATCTCAAGGACTGCAGAATCAGGTACTTCCTTGCCTTCTTCCTTCTCGCGTTGAGCGCAACGGTTTTTGAATTCCTCATCTGAAGGTACTATCACAACTGCCTTGCGTTGGAAACCTTCAAAAGGTCGCATTTTACGTCTCTGGGCTGAGGCATACACATTTGTCTGGTACGACGGGAACAAGAATACACTCTGTTATTATTTTGTTGTTTGACATTCATACTGGGCTTCTACTTGCCCTAGGTTTTACAGGCAAGTCTTGCCGACTGACTTGATAGCGCACACCACTTCAGCTTCCTGCTCATGATCACCTGAAAGAGCAACTAAAGTGGCATCACGTTAGCCGGGGAGTAGCTCACTGTATGGCTAAGCCACTCAGCCAGCGCTCCTCACCACTTACCTTTTGTTGGTACTTTTATTTTAGAGCGACCTCTAAGGTCTCCTCCTTGGGCGGATAATTAATATAATCTTGGGCGCCTACAACATAGAGCAGGTCATGTGCTGTCGACAGCACAGACGAATCTCAGACAGCGGGGCTGCCAATGTCATTGATAATCTGCATGGGCTGTTGAAAAATCTTAAAATACATAACAACATATTGTTAGCAGGAGGTATTTGATACTTGGTATCCGATTTTTCGTCACTTTGAGGACATGCATGTAAATACATTTCTTTGAAATACATGGTAGCTTTAGATAAAATCCATCGCGTTTGGGGGCAAAGAAATAAATGGTACTTGTCACGAGGGTCTCTGGTCATGGGAATCCTATCCCCAGTGTACAAACCTGATTGAGTGGCCCACTTTACACCAGCTGGTCTCTCTTTATGATTGTTGGGGTTGAGCAGAAAAGGCAGATGAATAGAGATTGTATACATGATCGTGCTACTTCTACATTGAAAACAACTTGCTACATGAATGTAAGCAATACGTGACAAAGTCAAGACATGCCACATTATAGGTAAATAACAATAGTCTAAAATCCCTTTATATCTGGACAAAGAAAAGGACATTGTATAACAGTCTATATTATTTAATTGCACGATCAACCATAGACGAATCACAGCCGATAGAAACACTTAAAATAATACATCCTACGTTGAATTACTTGGCGTCCTATGAACAATATCACATTGGTTCTAATCACATCCTCATATTGCTTTTAGGGAGACTACCAGAGTCCATGGCTGACCTATACATAAGGCATATCAGATAGGAAAACTACATGTGTACAAAGGTATTAGCTTTTTCTTAGTCTCAACATTCCTACTCCAATCTACACGAGACAATCCAGTCTATTATGAATTTTAGACCATCCTGATTGATCTTACAGCACTGAAAACGAAACTACAGCGTTATTTGTCTCTTAAATAGCGTTCCTTAGATACAACAACTGCATGGATAGAATCTGTCTGTGCTATTTACAAAGTGTTGGCGTGCAATAATACGTTATCTACCATTGGAAATAAGCCGTCTCAACAGAGACGCACCGGAGTGAGACAACTAGCCTGCGTGACAAGTACCATTTCTTTGCGAGCTTTTCCTGGGGTGTGGTCAGCTCACCTTCAGAACTGGGAAGGTTCTATGGAGTGAATACGTTAACCTGACTCACCTAACAACCAGGTTTGTGTCTTCTGTAGATGGCTTCTTTCCCCCCTTCCCTGGGCCCCGGTGGACCTACCTGGTCGGTACCTACCTGGTGACGTCCATTGATACAGCCAACAATTTGTAGTGACCGTAAACATAGCAATTCCCTACCTGACATTCCACTGGTGCCCACATCATCGAGTCTGATCTGGTATATTGGTTACTTTTTGACTTTCTCAGCTATTCCATCTAGCCCGCTATAAGTTGTTTAAACCAGCCGGGATTTGGCTGAAGGCAACTCGTGGCGATCCGGTCTTACCTGGTCGAGAATGTAGTTCCTCTTCTTTTTGGCCGCTATTTCGAGGAGTCGGTTGAGACATTTGGTGGACTTGTCAATCAAGATGTCCCACCGACCGGCGTAGTTACGTTTGCGTGGGAGTCCCATGACCTGTGGACAAAAATTAGGAGGTTTAAATTCATGTATACATGTTAATGATTTTAGTAGTTTTACTGGTATTTCCTCCGATTTCCTAGGAATCAAAATTCCTAGACTAGTAGATAATGTACACTCGAGACGCCGTATCATACATGAAAAAGATAAATAAAGCCTAAATCGAGATTTAATATAACGCGGCAGACTTTATTGCAAACGCTCCACTGAAAAAAAGAGGTAAAATCCAAAATACATGAAGAGTCCATAGATTGAGGTTTATTAATCTACCCACTTTATAACTATACATACTAGAGCTTAGACGAAGATATACCTTGGACTCCAATCAGACCCTTCACTCACCTTCATCTTGTCGATGATGTTATTTGTCCCTAGAACATTGTATTTGGTTTCTGGATTTGCAGCGGCCTCCTTTGCTGCCCAGTGTGTCTTTCCGGCGCCTGGCAGACCACACATCATGATGATCTGTAATCATAATAACATTCTATCAGACATGTGGGGAACAAGTCAAGGAAACAAGCAATACTTTTATGTGCATAGCTGAGGGGCTTTTTCCACATTGAGAAGAACTTTGCTGTTCTGTAAAATGTAAGATATCAAAACAAGTTCTTTTTTCACGAATAATTTCTTTGGGAATATGGTAGAATTTGCCTATTGCATAATACAGAAAGGCAAGGCCACAGCAGCCCAGTTCAGCATAGTTTAGGCTAAACAACCCCACGGCTGGTAAGGCCAAAATATAACAGCTCTGACAAAAACTACCTACTTTTTAGAGTACCTAAATATCTCTCATTCAGAGTACTACAACCACCATCTGATCGGGTATCATGTTTCATGACTGTGGTACTTACTTGACAGTCCTCCTTCTTTGCTGGTGGCAGGTGACCGCGTACACGCTCCTCCACTGGCACATTGTTAACGAATATGAACCCTTCTGGGGCAGGGAAGTGCGGCTCGTCCTGCTGGCCAAAGTTCACCGTCAACTCGCAATTTTTGGTGAGAATGTGTGGAAAGAGTGCCCCTTCAGTCAGGTCTGAGGGTTCAACCTCGAAGCATTTGCCAAGGTCAGTACCATTTTTACAGTAGGACATCACATGCGGCTGTACGTCAAAATCCTGTAAGAGAAATTTTCATCATTTGACTATGTGGGCTGGGTTTTAAAGCAGAATGACCAGAGTATTTCTTATAATATTTCCCTTTGCACTGCAGCTTTTCGACATTCATAGAGATCAGCATTGTTCTGATTGTTTGAAATATTCTACTACTAATTGTATATAACATTTCATTACCTAGAACTGGATATGTTGTTTTTTATTCCACGACAAAGTCTAAATATAAAATCCATTAGAAACTGTAGACCTGCAGACACCGAGTAGCCATCTGTAAATAACTATACAAGACTAACTTGTCCCAAATGCTTATAATATTTGCGGAATCACTGCGGGAACCAGGTAAACTGTACATTGATACTGTCATCTAATTTGTAAAATAAAAACTTACGAGACAAGCTGTGATAACATCTCCTTCCCCGTATGTCTCGCCAAAGTCTTCAAACTTGCAGTTTGTGGATGCCTTGGCGGTACCACCGTAGCCGTAAGACAGTTTCTCTTCTCCCAGTTGCATGGAGCATGTATCCATGGACCAACCAATGCGCACCACATGGCGGCTCGTTTCTTCATGAGGCAGGTGATCCACGTTAAGGTGCTCCATGACCTGAAGGACAATGATGGAATAGGTAATCGCGTTGGAATCATGATTTTCTGCAGCGATGACATTCTTTTTTCATGGGTCAGTTGGTATTTTACTATGAAAAGGGCAGCAATTCTAGACTGCAAGTCACTTCGCGGTTGCTGCCCACTGAGTGCAGATCATAGATCTAGCCATGTTTCAATTGAGCAATAACAGTTATAGATTTTTCATATGATTAATTTAGATTCATCGAATGAGTGGAAAGAACCCTGTTTTTATCATAGGGGACATCATAAAATCGAATTCCAAATGATTGCCTTTGATTCTGACTTAATCCTGATTACTAATCGATTTACATGTACTGGTCTGTTCTTTCTTAAACGTCCGATGACGTTTACATTATGGCAGGTTTGTTGTTTTATTAAATGTATATATCAGGTCTAGATTCCCAAGCATGCGCTCAGCGGTGTACTATCTTACCTCTTTCATGTTTGTGGAAATAATAGATAACTATATGTATACGCATATACAAGTATAATTTATGTTTGTGGAAATGATAGATAACTATATGTATACGCATATACAATTATGATTTCCAACCTTATTAATTTCATTCAAAAAAATATAATAAGATGAGAAGAGCAGTATAGCGGATGAGGAAGGATGAGTGCAATGTGACACACGTGGGGGGAATTGTTTTTACATAACATAACTATATAATGCAATTATACTGATATGAATATTATCCTCAACATTAGTCCCTTACACCTGATAATATTGAGACGCAGGATATTTTAAAGGACTTACCTTCATTTCAAAGCAGACTTTGCCAGACTTTACGCCGTAGTTGGATCTGGCTCCAGCCCACATAAAGCCAAAACCTTCCACTGTGATTGGGTTTGCTCTGAACCCGGTGTCAGAAATCCGTAAGTTCAAGTCTGAGTTGTCTGAAAGAAAGCACCAGAAAATCTGGGTAAATAATTGTCAAGATGGGTGGTAGAACCTGAAACACTTTTTCATATTTCTCCACAATATTACGTTTTTCTTAAACTATTCAGGATCTGTCATAAATCAAGATATCCAATTGTATATAGTTATATATCTGGTATACGAAATATCATTCATCTAGTTACTAATTAATAAATAGTACAACTTAAAAGTCGTGCATAGTTAGAAGAGAGAATGAAAACCTACACTTGTCTAACAGGAAGTCAGTTGATGATATCCAGTCTTCATTTTCTTCTGGTTCGGGGACTTTGTGATGTGGGGATCTTGACCTGTTTGGACATTGATTTCACATTTCAGATAGAGTTTCACATAAAACGAGGAAAATAAAATGATTGAGAGAAAACAAAAGATACTGAAGTGCAATAAAGTCCGGTCTTAGGGGGCATATCACTTTTCTTATACTTGAAAAATGAGACAAAAATAGATTTGAGTCATAAACACTATGCAGTTGGTTACGATATTCTCATATATGGGTTTCTGTAACTGTAAAGGAAAGAGAGTTTGTATATCAGCACTAACTACAAAAATTACATCGTCCATACGGGATATATGGAAGTTGAGAAGTTGGAACCTATCAACCCTGGAACATAGGAGTAATTATAGACAACATTACAGTTTGCAAACAGCACACTAATATTTATATAACAATAACGGCTAAATATAACCTCATCACGTTGCTTGTCTCATTACTAGTTTGTGAAGGCCATGCCAGCAAAGCATGGTACAGTCAGCACCACGATACCTGCAATGCCGATGGTGAGACCTGTCGCCCGACCGAGACCTAGACCGCCTTCTTCGGGGCGACCTTGACCTTGATCTACTCCTCCGTGACCTTTAGCATTGAGTGGCAAAACATTGTGGTCACATCAGTGTGCAAAGTTTTCGTCCATCCATATTTAACAGCATAGTTCCTGAGGCGCATCACTAACCATTACTGTTAAATAGGCACAGACTCCACGTCTTTGTTCAATCTGGGTATTTTTGATTGGTCCTGGTTCTATGCAACGTGGCCCTCCTGGCACCATGGCAACCTAACTGATTCATATTACTATTTGTTGCTTCTTCACATACCTTCGTCTGCTAAGTTTGCTTACTGCTTGGCACATCATTCCATTGGCACAAATAGTGCTAGCGTTTGTGTTCTGATTACAAAAACTACATACCTGTTCACGCTTGGCGAACATCTTTTAATAGATTTCAATTTGATCACAGAATAATCAGAACTTACTGCTTGTAATATAAATTTTTCAAGAAATAACAGATTATTGTGTAGCATAAATGAATTACTATCAATGAAATATTACAGACATAATTCATTTAAGTTCGATGTGTGATATAATATCATACTTACCAGTCTTCATTTGCAATAACATTTTCAACGCATACAGCACCATCAATGTTAAATCACCAAATGCAAACACATAAGCCTATACTATTACCATGACTTAATAAATTACTGATTCTCATCAACCAACATTCTATGTGTATATATACGTAAAAGGAAATCCCGTCTGAACTGCCACTACTTGCCCTATATTCTATCAGATTTTACAGATTTCTCGTTAGTGACCAACGTAATGTAAACGTATGCTTAGTGTAAACGTATATGAGTGACACATTTGCATTTGGTGATCACGATTTCATGATGAATATGTAAGCTAAAGCATGTATGTGTTCTAACCTGTGACGCCTGTCCCGTCCCTCGTGGTCCCTGCTTGATTCAGAATGCCTACGCTTTGTAGCTCTCTTTTCTGTGAAACCGAGAAAACAAAGTATAATTGTTATAATGGTTTATTGATGACATATTTCATAAATACTGGTCACATCCAACACCTTCCAGCCGCGATGTTTATGGAGTTTGATAAAAAAAATTCAAGTTCGATCATTACTGTTATGTATCTTTCAGTTCATTTAGGTGTGTCAAATACTTAAACACTGCAACATTGCCAATACTTAGTGATGAAATCAATGATCATAACATAAACATGCTCGTGCCAATTTAATTTTGAAATTGCCAATTTCAGTTAATGAAAAGACCAAGGTATCCTAATCATTATGTGAATATAACACATTTTCTGACTGAGTTGTATACTACCTTACAAGTACTCTATTTAAGACGTACCGAAATTTTGAAAGGTTGATTCCGTCATGGGTTACACTTACCATCGGCCGGTTTCTGTGTTTCAGTGCTTCCTTCAGTTGCTGGCTTCTCCTCGGTGGCCTTGGTCTCTTCTTTGTCCTGCTCCATTGGCTCTTCCTTTGTGGTCTCAGCTTTAGGTTCTGCATTGGCTTCCTCGCTAGCTCCGGCTTCTTCTGGTGCTGCCGTTTCTACTGTTTCAGCAGCTGGCTGTTGATAGCATGTGAAAGAAGGGCTTAGTACATGACATTTTTAAGACCACTTCATCCAACCACAATTAAGACACTGTTTTAAATTCATTGTACCGGTTTTTCTAGGTAACTATCATCGATGAGGATCAATTGGCTGTCGTGACTCACGGCTGGTAATAACACACGCAATCTTTATAGATTAAATCTGGCTGTAGCCACTGCAATTCACACAGGGAGCACCGTATTAGTGGCAGCGCTGATGTGACTTTGCAAGAAAAGGTATATCAGGTTGATAATGGTTAAGTGTCGATTTCAAGGACTTTAAGCATAAGGTATTGCATATGCTCGTTAGAAACCAATTCCCTATTAGAACATAAACAAGGTCAGTACCTAGTGAAAATGTCTTTGTCAAATAAAAATACCCGATTCACATGCATACCATTTCAGTAACTTGTTCTGGCTCTTGCTCCTTGACCTCTGCTTCCTCTTTTACTTCTTCAGAAGGTTGTTCCGGCTGTGCCTGTTATAACATGCCAAATGACTAACTATAAACACAAGAAAATACAGGACCCAAATAAACTTTATAGGGCGCGCTGGAAGCAGGGCGTGTTATGCCAATAGAGAGGAACATGCAAATTGCTGTGTCATAAAGGGATATGAGAGGAATACAGATTGCAGATTAGGAATATAAAATATTGCCAAAATATATGCATAAATAAATATGATCATGAAATGGTTTAGGATTACGTATCTTATGTAATTTATTATTGCTGAAAGATTGACTTTCTTTTTAATAAGAGCAAACAATAACGCTCGCGCGGATTGCTACGTATGTAAAACATTTGGGAATACACCGTTTGAGGGACTTTAAAAACAGATTGTTCCAAATCAATTTGTAAGATTGTTAGCGATAAGAATGGGAAGTAAGGTGTCAAACGAACAGAAAGGAGTAAATGAATAAATTGACCCTTCTATGTTGAGAAAAACACATTGAATCAGTGCTCCTATGATCAACACCAGACTTCAAGAATACCAATTTACGGACATGTCGTCCAGATTCTTTAAACTCAGCTTCTTTTTAAATTTGTTCAGAATCTGCCGGGTATGATATGGACTACATTTGGCTATAAAGTAAAGGAAGGTCCCACCAAACAAAAGAAACATGCAATAATTAAGGCTGGAAAGTAGTCCACTGTAAGGGGATTCCGTGCAATGTACCAAACGCTTTGATATATATCAATCTCAATTTTAATTGTATCATAAAAGTTGATAAATAATCAGAATTCCAGGTATTAACCTAAGTTTCCTAGCATACCGTTTCAGGGACTTGTTCTGGTTCTAATACTTTGACTTCTGCTTCCTCATTATCTTCTAAAACGGGTTGTTTGGAATCTTCCTGTTATAACATGCAAAACAACTAGCTATAACACAGAGTAAAAAAAGTGAAAGCATTAAAAAAAGATAAGTATTGAAAGGAAGCTGTAGAGAACCCAAACCACTAAGGAGTCTGCATCATGAACATGATGCTTAGATATGTTCTGTCATATTCAATAACTTGCTGTCGATCATACCATTAAAAAATGTTGGTTGGTGTCAAATAAAAAGGAAATATTTTGCATGGCATTAAAGGGTTTGGAATGTGGTCTACTAGGTTTCTGACTCCTCTGTAATTTCCTTTCCCTAACAGTTGTAGTATCAAAATAAAATCATTAATGGGTCTATACAAGGCTCATAAACATCATTTTTGTATTACATAAGGAAAAACAATTATATACTCCGAAAATGAAAAAGAGGATAACCATTTGAAAAAAGTGAATCAGTGTTTCTGTGATTAAAACACTAGATTTCAAGAAGACCATTTTATGGACTCGCGACTGATTCGTATACAATAGCTTATTCTAGAATTTCAAAAAGAGGTGGTTTAGAATCTGCCTGGTATGATATGGACTACAAATGGCTATAAAGTAAACTAAGGTTCTACCATACATAAACAGAGCAATTAATGACACTGGAAAGTGGTCCACTGTAAGGGGATTCTATGTGAAGTGCCCAAAGCTTGTATATATTAATTTTAACCATATTATATGATGGATTGTGTAAAGCGTATTACTCGTATCATAACAGGGATGTCAGTTGGGGTCATGAAAAAAATATAGGAAACATTTTCATGTGGAATTCACTGTATTAGAGAGACTGGGGAAACATGGAAAACACACCATTATTGGCCATGGAATGGGGCTGGGGTGTGTGTGGTGGTTTAAACCACTGTTTTATTTGTGTGAATAAGGTCTAATATATTCTCTTTGCTTTCCACAAAATAAAAAAAAAATCTTATCAACTGAAAATGAAAACAAGTATTTCCTTAGAAAGGAGGAAAACTGCCATCTCTGTCATAAAAGTTGATAGATAATCAAAATTCCATATATCAACATAAGGTTCCTAGCGTACCGTTTCAGGGACTTGTTCTGGTTCTAATTCTTTGACTTCTGCTTCCTCTTTATCTTCTAAAACGGATTGTTTGGAAGCTTCCTGTTATAACATGCAAAACAACTAGATGTAACACAGAGGAAAAAAAGGAAAGCATACAAAAAAGATAAGCATTGAAAGGAAGCTGTAAAGAACCCAAACCTCTAAGGACATGATGCTTTGATATGTTCTGTCGAATTTATAAACTTGCTGTCGATCATAATTCACAGGGAAGTCAGTTGGGGTCAAAAATAAAAGGAAATATTTTTTATGGAATGTGGTGTACTGTGTTACCGACTTGGGTACCTCAACAGTAGCAATCTTTAAAATAAAACCAATTATGGTTCAAATAATATCATTTAAGTTTTACACAAGGAAAACCCCGTGTTAATTCTGAAAATAAAAAAGGCAGATTTCCATTGGGGAAAAACAGTTGGGAAAAGCTGGTGTCTCTGAATTTTATATTTTAGAATACTATTACGAGAATTTTTAATTGCGGGGGTCCACGTATTTAGGCATACCGTATCAAGGGCTTGGTCTTGCTCCATTGCTTCGGTCTCCGCTTTAATTTCCCCAGCTGGCTCCTCTGAATCCCCCTGTTGAAACATGCAAAGCATCTGACGAGACAAGACTAGACACAAACAATAAGCACAATTACAGAGAGGGCTCACAAGATAGACAGATACTGCTACGGTGCATGAAATAGGATAGTAGAAATTAGTTAAAAGAAAGCAGTAATACCCATAGCTTTTTTTTTTTAATGAAATCTGAGGAAAATTTGTCACATAATATATGTTACCTCTTGTACTTCCGGCTCTGGCTTCACATCCTCAGGTGCAACCGGCTCTGGCTCCAAAACAGGTTCTGGCTCTGGTTCGGACTTTGGCTCCTCCATAACTTCTTCAGTCTGTAAAATACACACTATCTTTAGACAAGCACAAAACAATTCTTTCTTACTAATTCAAAGACTGTATTAGACAGGGATGTCAGTTGGGGTCATGAAAAAAAGTGGAGATATTTTTCACGTGGATTTTTCTGCCCCAGAGAGACTGGAAAAACTTGGATAATATGTCCTTGTCGGCCATGGCATGGGGCTGAGGGTCTGTGGGGAGGTTCAATACACTGTTTTATTGGCGTAAATGAGGCTTCATTAATGTCATCTTTGTTTAAAAATACATATACTGAATACTGAAAAAGTGGATTTCCACGGAAAGATGGAAAACTGACATCTCTGATTAGAAATCGACATTTCAGAAAAGGATATGGTTCAAAATGTCTACAAAGAATCGTTCTGCCATGTCCAGTAATATGTTTATTTCATTGGGCTCCTGAAAACTATCTAACACCTTCTATGTTTAAGGAAAATCGTATTGGCGAACACCAACATGCTTACAAGTTATAGGCCAGTTATATAATCTGTCAAAAATTGTAAATAGATACCTGTTTTTCTGGTTCAGGTTCTGGCTCTGATTTTGTCTCTTGAATGGGTTCTTGCTCAGGTTCTTGCTCAGGTTCTGGTGTAGGTTCAGGTTTAGGTTCTTCTGCTACAGCGGGTTCTGGTTCTGGTTCTGGCTCTGGCTCAGTGTGTGTCTCCTGTGGGGGCTCCGGCTCATCGGAGTCCATCGCAGGTGGGACAATTGAAGCGTGACTTTCGGGCTCATCTTGAAGGACTTCTGCCTCCGCCGCTAGAATAAATAGAAACTGTTAGGTGAGGGTAACACAAACCATAAGTGAGTCTCAAAATGTTTCTGACAATTATAGAAACATATGTGATGTAACTAATTTCACGTTTAACATATACGTGATTTAGTTTAACTCCAGGGTTTATGGATACCTTGAGCCCAGGACGATTTGAGCTCTGGATGCCTTAATATTTTCTGTGGACGCCTTGAGGCTACCGTCACTGTGGGCTTGAGCCTCTCAGGGTAAAAACTTTGAAAAGTGCACTTATACTGGTTTATAGCCATATATACAAGACCCGGGGGCGAGACGACTGGCCTACGCAAAAACAGTGGGCCAGTTGTCTCACCTTGTCAATTGTCTTAACCTTGACTCGAATAACGGCAATTAATTTACATTTTGCCTGTACTGGATCAAAATAAACACTTAACGACTTCCTTATGCATGTTCTCTTCAAGAATTCAGTCTTTACTTCAATTATTCGCTAAATTATGATATGTACGGGTTCAATTGTATACTCCACCTATTATCACCCGGGCGAATGGCGCCCGCTTGTCAAACCATTGTACCTCATAACTCTCTTTAGAAACAACAACAACTATTAAATAGCTAAAATGTTCCTGAAATGGTCAGTAAGTCTATATATAGATTTACTGAAGGTAATTTATGTTTATTTCCCGTTTTTACAGAGTTTGCCATGAGCGTAGAACATTTGGGCCAGTTACATCAGAGTGAGCGAGTTAAGATTTAGGCCAGTTGTCTGACATTTCACGACCCTAACCCTTCCCCAACCCTATTCTAATCCTAACCCACCAATCGGAACTAAAATAGGGGTAGGCCAGTCGGTAGCAGGTAGAAACGGTCCGGAGTAATATTGGCCCAGTCCGCCCGCCCGCCCACCCGGAATCACGGCCTGATATTTTTGTAATGATTTATAAAAAAGGTTTTCGCAAATATTTGTGTTAGGTTAAGATTATACATATATATCCCTTGAATTAAAAAGGTTTCTTGGAATTAACAAGGATTTGTTTACATGTACAGACATAAGCGATAATCAGGGTTCGACTGATGTTCAAGGTAAATGCGTAACAGAAAATGGCAAAAAAAATATATATATTCCCTATCTTGAATCTAAATATAACCTTAGTGATCATTTTCCTCAAGTCCTTAGCAGTTTATTGGTCTTTACCTGGTGCTCCTCCATTAATTATTCAGAGACTTATGACTTGCCAAGTTGTTGTCGCGGAAGATGCGAGACCGTCAACAGCCCGGTTATCTTTTCCCCGCCTGAACTGACACAGAGGTGGCCGGGTATGGACGGGCCGATATTACCATGGGCCGATATTACGGTGTATAGACGATATGGCACAGGAGCATTATGGCATGGACGATATGGCACACTCACCTAGACGATATGGCACGCTTGCTTAGACGATTTGGCATACTTTTTATTTCAATATTCTGCTGAATATCTACACCATTTTTATTAGGGGTAGTGAATTCTTCATTAAACATTCTTTATTTCAGTTTTTATTTGGAGATTCTAGGTACCAACTGTGCAAGTACTAGATCTAGACCGGGATGCAAGTTTGCCGACAAATGACAGATTTCCGATATATTCAACATGTTAGAGTGTCATTTCCTGTTTAGTTTCAGTTTACCCTTCAAATACTGAAAGTGACACTGTAATCAAGACCTCTTAGAATTCTATATAAATCGATTCATAGCCACTCCGTTCAAACATAATATTATAAAATGTGTCTTTTTTACGGGTTCTACATTTCCAATGTTTTCATTAGTCCTGACTTTCATCCCTGACTAGAGTAGTTCCACTTGTCAAATCACAGATCTGTCGAAACGCCTTACAAACACATGTTTACTTACAAAAAACAAAAAGACAAGACCAGTTATCAGTCTATTAACTATATGTATTATGTGGGAAACATATGTTAGGTACTTCAGCGGGAAAACTGCATTGAAAGTGAAGCCTTTCCATGCTTTGCTTACTTGTCACAGCGCATGCGGCTCCGGCCGCAACAAACAAGCAAAGTTCACATATCTTCTCCAAATGCGATCGATTTTTAAATAGCGGTTGACATGTTTTTTAATCAACGAATAAAGTTCTCCAAAACCTGTGATATGATTAAAACAGAAAGTGTGCCAAATGGTCCAACCTATGCCAAATGGCTTCTTTTCTTTGCCATATCGTCTAGGGTTGTGCCATAACGCTCCTGTGCCATATTGTCTATAAACCGATATTACTTGTATTCGGCCAGTCAAGGCGTCAACAGGGTGGGCTCAGGGCATCCACGTTTTTGCGCTCACAAGAGGCTCAAACAGTAAAAAGCTCAAGGCATCCACTCCCCGTTCCCTACACCCGCATGGACGTGATAGTGCAATCAGGAATTGGACACCTTGAGCCTTTTACCGTTTGAGCCTCCTGTCAGCGCGAAAATGTGAATGCATTGAGCCTACCCATTTGAGTTCCGTTTGGCGGGTTGGGAATTGGACGCCTTGAGCCTTTTACCGTTTGAGCCTCCTGTCAGCGCGAAAAACGTGGACGCCTTGAGCCTACCCTGTGGACGCCTTGAGTCTACCTCATTTTAGTTCCGATTAGCGGGTTAGGGTTAGAAAAGGGTTGGGTAAGGGTTAGGGTTGAGTATATATGACTATAAACCATTATAAGTACACTTTCGAAGTTTTTTTACATCTAGATGCTCAAGGAAACCAAAATGAGGTAGGCTCAAGGCGTCCACAGAAAGGCTCAAGGCGTCCAGGGCTCGAATCGTCCCGGGCTCAAGGCGTCCATGAACCGGCGGGTTAGGGTTAGGTATGTTTGTCTAGTTTAACGTCCATTTTTTTCAATTAGACTT
This sequence comes from Alentia gelatinosa, assembly GCA_950022655.1. NCBI lineage: Eukaryota > Metazoa > Annelida > Polychaeta > Phyllodocida > Polynoidae > Alentia > Alentia gelatinosa. The sequence goes on from OX465581.1 coordinate 47,108,199, forward strand.
ACTTCGGGGGAGGGTTGGGTAAGGGTTAGGGTTGAGTATATATGACTATAAACCAGTATATGTGCACTTTTCAAAGTTTTTACATCTAGAACCTCAAGGCCACCAAAACGGGGTAGGCTCAAGGCGTCCACATGGTAGGCTCAAGGTGGCCACAGAAAGGCTCAAGGCGTCCCGGGCTCAAGCGTCTATGAACCAGTAAAGAGTTGCTTCGACTGGTTTTTTTTAGCAAATCGTCGGCCTGTGCGAATCGTCATTACGTCGTATGGAGTAATAAGGAATGCTGGACGATAAGCTTCGGAGCCGGCACGCCTCGCTTTTCCGCGCGTGAGCGACGGACCATACGCTTTTTCTTGACTTCAGCTACATGCCATTTTTTGTTTCGGTAATAACCACAGATCTGTGCGGCCGATTGTCTTCATATTTGGGAGGCTTATAGGTCACATATGTCCCTAACTCCTCTAAAAGTCTCATTGCTTAATTCCTATGGGAAGTGCGGAAAACTCTGTGTACGGTACGGCCCGTCGATCTATTCGACTGTGTGTGTCAGTGTTATCAAACTTGGACAGTCCTGTCAAGGACCGCACATTTTCTGGGTGATTTCACCCACTTCTCATAAGAATTAAGACATGAAACTTTACCACAACGTAGGGAAATATGTAACCTATAAACGTTTCAAATATGAAGAAGATTGGCCACTCCGAACCACCGATATTCGAAAACAAAGCGTATCATTCGAGGCGGCCACAGCACCAACCACCAAAAACGAATCGTATCGTCCAATCCACGAAGCTTATCGTCCCAAGCGTAAAGGCTTCCAAGCGTATGGTCCAAGGACCGTAATAAGACTCAGTGTACAAAACAATAATGACCTGCGAAATTCCAGGCAAATCAACATTCAACTTGCGGTCGTTGGACAGTCTCGAAGACAGGGTTACTTACATCAACCAACAAACAGCACTAATTCATGTCATCTGTAAAATATTATATCGAGAAGTATACTATGTACACAAGGAATTCTAGGACTGATCAACGTAATTCATCTCTCGTGATAGTTTTACACGATGAATACGAATCCATAAAATAGTATCAAATGTGAAATTGCCTGAATCGGGCAGAGGCATGGGTGCCTGGTTATGCTGACCCAGTTGTATGACCTAGATTCTAACAACACGCATAATGCCGTACCGGTGAGGTGGTAGTGATGAAATTTTCATTCAAATGATTTCCACTAGAAGTGCGTGATACAAAATTGATGCAAAGCGGCTCCCTGATTTTGCAGCCTATGGTTTACATGTACATACCTGCACCAGCCTCTTCAATCAGTGCCTTTTCAAGTCGTTTGATTAGCTGTGGCTTGTTTCCCTTTGTGTCCAGGCCACGGGCTTTCAATTCTTCTCGCAATTCAGCGACTTTAAGTTTTTTTGGTTCAATATCACTCATATTTATAATATGTGGGTATCCTTACGCTCCTTCTGAACCTCTCCCTATCCAAATTACATATAATCTACCTCACTTAGGATGCAAAGTCACATGTGAGGAGGTAGATGCTCTCCCAGTCCGACTAAATTTTCAAGATGGACGTCGAATGTTTGGCGTGGGTACCCTACCCTGCGCCACTCATTTCCTGGTTCCAGATGTTGGTCGAGCGCTGAAGTATGCACTTCATAGAACACCCTTTTTGATTGGTTGTCCTTGATAGTAGCACTCTTCAGAGGAAAGGTAGATTTAGTCTTGGTTGGCAAGCAAAACAAAACAGACATGGCTGGCACGGGAGCGCCCGACGAGGCAAAGGAAAATGCTGGTAAACCAGATATTCATAATAATTAGAATGACATAGAAAGGTCCTATCTGTGGTATGTATTTCGTAGTTAGTAAAACCAGAAAAGGAACTGTCCCAAGGACTACCAAAAAATTCTGTCAGATTCAAGACTCAAGGAGTAGTCATTCGAGGAACACAGTACAGTGAGTCAGTCTCTCAGACTTTAATAATGCATTTTCCTCTAAGGTAGTTTTTGACTTGGTAATGCTTGTACATCAGGGGGCATTTATCGGTGACAATGTATTCTGCGATTGTGAAACTTCTCTAATTGTAACAACCTGAAATTGACTTGCCCAGCGATGGTGTTCAACTTCCACCCTAGGCTAGGCCGTAAACTAAAGACTAAAGTATTCATGGTCAATGGTCATAGACATAGACAATAATCAATGGTTTTGTGGACAGGCGGTCATAAACCACGAGGGGTTGACGCGTCGTAACACATGAGCGCTAGCGAGTGTGTTACGACGTCAACCTCGAGTGGTTGATAGAGCCACCTGTCCACATAACCATCGTTTGTTGCATTTAATTATTATCCATCTTTTTTACCTACCACATATAAAACGTGTAAATTTCTGTCAGATACGCTTGGAGATTCTCCCGCACATAGAGACATAGTGAACCAAACTTAGGCTCGGAGACTGAGGGGCCACAAGAGTGAGAATCTCGTTGAGGGAAAACTAGGATCTGTTCTTATTTTAGAGCTGGAAAACGCGCTCATATATGTCATCTAGAGGTTAGAATGCTCACACAGGATTCCAGCTTACTGGAGAGAATCTAACACTTCACTATCAATTTCCCAATTATAAAGGCCTGGTTGAATGAGCAGGGGTCCAGTATACCCCCTGCCCCACAACTGACTTGGTTCCTAAAAATAGACATTTTTTATTTGTAGTCTTTTTGAAGACAAATGGATTCACTATGTCTATCCCTTCATGAAATCATAGACACTTAGTTATGGTTACTATAATCTGCTACTAGAAAAGGAAACTATTAGATGATCAATAATATTGTCTAAATGTGGTATTTACATTTCAAATCTGATGGGACACATCTAAATACACTGTTTTCAGACCCACTTTTTACAGACCTGTCATACTAGTTTTACTCCCTTCAACCCTGTCATCAAGCCTTGCACCCGAGACTTGACCATAGACTTGCTGAAACTGTTGATCATAGATTTTCATGAAGACAGAGAGGGAGACACAGAGGGACAGATAATGATGCAGATGATAACAGAGACAGAAGGGAGACTCACACAGGGACAGGTAAACAGACAGAGAGTCAGATATATACAGGGACAGATATAATGAGACAGAAATGCAGAAAGACACATACAAAGCGAAATAGTCAAACATACATGCCAAACAACAGGGACAGAGACAAAGATATAGTATAACATACATATGGACAGACAGGGACAGAGACAAAGATATAGACAGAGAGAGTTATATATACATTATATATACAGGGATAGTGACAGTGAGACAGACAGAGAAGCACACAGCTGGAGACAGAAAACAGAAATAAACAAAGAAAAATGTGACATATTTACTAACAGACAGAGACAGATGAAAATTTAGGTATAACACACTGGACCTGAAGCCACTCTACAGACATGTTAGAATAGCCCTCACCCCCTCCCCTCCCACGATCACTCTACTTTACTGACCAACTAGCTACACTCAAGAGCCTGTTTTTTTCTGGCTCACTGCTCTCCTACCACTTTACAATGCATGTACATTTCAAATCTGATGGGACACCCCTGACTGTATAGCATTGGAACTTACACTTCTGATGAAACAGACCATTCACTATGCTCTACAGAGACCCAGTAAGGAGGTATGAGGTTGTTGGAAGGGTAGGTATATGACTCTATCTCAACCCAGTCACTCCATATAAGCACCTCTCCCCTATTCTCAAACACACACTCCTTACCTTCATCCACTGACCAGGTTATTGAACCTGTTATGCTCAGACCCATGTAGGACTTGAGTCAGAGACATTTTCAATGCATTAGGATGTAAACACTGATTTTAATACCAGAAATTAGTTTAATTAAGTAACCCTGTTTATGACACTTGAGAACAACTATCAAATTAATTCTCTAGGGTTATTGAAACATTCTTGATACTTGATTTTCAATCAAATACAGATGGCTCATATATATACATAATTTCATATAATATGCTCTTACTTTTATTTCATGAAGTAATTTAGGTATACAGCGCTCTGCCATTTTAAATGGAAATAACATAAGCTCCTAGTTTTGTAGATCTATAGGCAGAAATACCTTTTCTCTTATGATTCATTTCGAGCCATGCTGAAATCAAAGTTTATTAATGTAGTTTTTTTTATCTGCTAGTCTCGAGAGAAAGCAATGAGACCACTACGCTGGTTACCTACCTTTGGTTGGATCCGCTTGGAGCTTCTCCCTCATAGAGGACATAGTGAACCAGACTTATAGCTGGAGATTGAAGGGCTACGAAAGTGAGAATATTGTGAAGAAGACAACTTTATTTGCTCTGCTTTTTTGTAGATCGTTATACAGTTATGCTTTTCCTCATATGATTTATTTTGAGCCATGTCACAACCAAAGTTTAGTTTAGTCCTGTAGTTTTTAGATCACAACATTTTGCTTGGGAACTAAATGATAGTTCCAGGTATCACTAGTAGGGGGCGCCACGAAGCTACTAAGGGGCTAGACTATAGTACGTCCTGTTGTCGCCAGGGCCAAGGCGCTCAGGCTCTCAAGCAGGGTTCGGTTCTAGACGGACTACTTAAGGGCCAAATATGACACGACGAAGTCGCTAGTAAATAAATAAAACCCACTAATTGCCATATCAAAGGGTATGAAATAGGGACAATTTCCTTGCTCTACTTCACAAAGGGGCTATTTTCCCCGTATACCATGGTTTTGAGGCCATATATCACAGATATGAATCCATATATCAAAGTTATGGTACTGACAGGTTTTATATAGTTGTGGTTTACTGAGTCTCCATACATCCATGGCGAACAGCTGTTCTATACTAATTAGCGAGGCACTTTGCAGTTAATTAACCAGCAAGGAAGACGGCTCCACTGGAAAACTACCTCTAAATACACAGTTATAACATAAGAGACAGCTGTTTTGAAGGTTGGCAAAGACAAATGGGTATATATTCATCAATTCGATTTTTTGGTCATATGTCAGTGTGTGTGCAGTATGAAATGACAACCTGGGTGGAGGGCTCTATGGCAGAGGAATCTGGCCCTGTACAGTGCCGGGTAGACTGGCTACTTCCACCCCTTGTGGAGAGCAAATTTGTTGGTGACAAAATGCTCTTGCGATTTCTGATCCAAACATGTTCGAAATTCCCCCTTATTGATATCAGGGGGATGCCTTTTGTGAATCACCATTTATGAGCGACTGGCATAATACCCCTCGTCTCTTGCTCTGTGATTTCTGCCCCTAGGAATTCTGTTGCGACTAGCATACATGTGTGAAGTACACAACTCGCCGGTATATTTGTGGGTGGAACAGAATCACAGGGGAAGCGAAGTTTGGGGTGACCAAGTACCTGTTGCAGGGTACATTGTCACCAATAAATGCCCCCCCCCCCCCCTCCCGAGGTACAAGCAACGCCAGGTCTACAACCCCCTTAACCACAAAGTAGAGATGTACCAGTATTCATTACCCCATGGGCTGTGTAATCTCCATGGACATGAAACGAGCTATAGAGAAGAGTGTGAGAGTGGCGCCTTTGTCTGCCACACCTGCCTACAGCGACCACGGCGCCGTCTGGCGGCCAAAGAGTGTGAATTATATTTAGAATGTAGTACTTCCAACCGCCACCAGGGCACTCTCAAACTCTCCCACTGACAAAAAGATTCACATTTCGTTAGACCACTTAGAATAAAGATAGAGTCACGATCCCAAATGTTCTAGAGAGGCAAAAGGCTGAGGCATTTTCAACATGATCAAATCAGGGGATAGTTTCCATGTTTTTTTACACCCTGTGACACGGTATGAGATTTATGAGGTGGCGCCCCATTATTATAGATAATTTAGAATAAAGATAGAGCCACAATTAAAGGTGTTCTTAGTAGGTTATGCTTGTAATAACCATAGTGCAATGGACATATATATCATGAGGACGAGGTGTTATTAACATTTTTCCCCCTGGGACAGTATCTGGGATTTTTTAAGATGCGCCCCAGTGACAAAAGGTTTCACATTTATTTATTTAATATTTCTGAAAACTTAGAATGAAGATAGAGCCGCAATTGAAAGTATTCTAAAAAGGCCTGTGATAACCGTAATGCAATTAATATATATCAGGAGGCCGAGACATTTTTTATATTTTCAAATCTCGACATACCTTTCATGATTTTTTACCCTGGGACATGGCATGCCATTTGTAATGTGGCATCCGAGTGACGAAAACTTCACATTATTTTAGACCACTTTATATAGAATACAGCTAGAGCAATATTTCAAAGTACATTTGTAATCTATTAGGGACCTGTGATAGCTATAATACAATAGACATATATCAGGAGGCTGAGACATTTTCAAATCAGGGGATACTTTTCATGATTTTTCACTTTGGGACACTATTTGTGACAATATTGTTATCCTCAAAAAAGACTTTAATGATATTCAAAATTCTGGCAACTTCTGCAGCCCACAGCAGGGTGCTGCCCCTGGCCCCGACCCCGATCTCCAGCCAAATTAAGATTTATTCATAATGGTGTGGCTACAAATGTGTTAGGATTACAATTATTTTCTTGTTTCTTGCAGAGTCACTAATTGCTGATATCCAGAAAAAAATAACGGAAGCATTTGATATTTTTGATCATGAGTCTAATAAAACCGTCGATGTGAGGTATGTATTATTGAAGGTACTGTATTTTCGGTATTTCCCATGTCATTTTTGTCCAGGAATTACCGACCTATAACATTATTCAAGATTATGTTATCAATGCAATTAAAATTCTTATGTTCATGGAGTACTTCAATTTTAAAATCACTCTATAGTGTAGGTTTGGGGTAATCGTCATCATTTCATCTCGCGGACATCTAATCAATCGTGGGTGGTTATTTTACTTTCACCCGAAATTTATTAATATTAAACCCTTTTCCTAAACTGAAAGAGTTCGAGTGATTGAAAAAAGATAACCCTGACATGTAAGCAATATACCAAGCTCATAACCATTCACCCTTTCTACCACTTCTAGGGAGGTAGGCACGATTGTGCGGTCCCTAGGATGTTGTCCCAGTGAAGCTGAACTCCATGATATGCTGGCTGATATAGAGGAGGAGGAGCCAACGGGCTATATACGATTCGAGAAGTTTTTACCAATGATGACACAAGTGCTGCTCGAGAGAAGGTAATGCTCGCTGCTAGTTAAGGAGGTAGTTCTTTGAAAGGGTGAAACAAAGTGGGAAATATAATGATTATGACCAAACATTCAGATCTAGATACATACTAAATTCACCTGTCTAAATGTTTAAACCGTAGAAAGTTCTATGACCTAATTGAGTAATTGCGGTTGACTTTTGAGAATGAATAGATGAAATATCAATTTCCCTGTTCAGATATAAACCTGCACCAGAAGACCAGCTGCTGAAGGCGTTTCATGTATTAGACACAGAGGGAAAGGGCTACTTGATGGCTGATGACCTCAGCAAATATATGACTGAAGAAGGTAAGAGAATTATGTCAAAATACCAATCAGACAGTATCTAGGGATTTTTAGGGAATATTGTGAACATTATATTGATTTATGCATAATCAGATGCTACTAATGCCCAATGCTTTTTTGCTGGTAATAGACAAATTCCAAGCAGATCCGACAGAATTCTAATGTTTTATATATGGTAGGTGACTAAATGAGTAAAGTATTTAGTAGAAACCAAACGAGAGTTAGCCTTGTGAATGTTTATGCCATGATGGGCAGGTTGTGTATTATTACTTATCTCACCCATGGTACAAGTTTAGCCATAGGAATAACATTAGAAAAAAATACTCAACGATCACCCCCGTAAAGTGACAACACTACGCCACGGCCGTGGCGTAGTGAATTTGAGAAGTCTTTTCTAATTATTGCGATAGTTTGATGATATTTGATTTGAATAAAAGGGGTGAGATAAATCCAGAACCGCACTCGAATCATAAATAGACACAACTCCACTCGTTTGAATGGGCCGTAATCGTCACTCGGCTTCGCCTCGATGACGATTGCGGCCCATCCAAACTCGTGGAGTATTGTCTATTTATACGATTCTCGATGCAGTTCTATATAAATACCTATAGCCGAACGTCAGTGAAATACTACCCGCTGCGGGGGTGTAGTATATCGCGACTCCGGCCCACTATGGTGCGCTTCGTTGTACTGCAAGATTCTAACGTGTATGTAACTAACTTGCCGCAACGCGCTAGGCGTGCGTATTCGACGTCATCGCGACCATTGTCAACATCTCGGAGTACGTCGAATCGTGACTTGAAACTCGCTATAGAGGCCCCCCGTAACGACTATAAGTGTGTATTTGTAAAATATGAAGGCAAAGAGTCGGCCACTACAAAGTAATACAGTTGGAATGGTGTAAATATATGTATAACATCGATAATAACAAACCACTCAACGCGAACGGGAGGGGGGACACACAGACAGACTGTCAAGCCGGCTACTCCGACGCAAGTTAGGCGTGCATTGTCAACGTCATAATTACGTTGGCTACCAGAGTTCCAGTATCACTGGCGCCATACATTTCATAGTCCGCTCCACGTCGACAGTTGCCGGGTTTTCCCGCTAGCGGGCCGCACTGCATGTGTTTTATGATAGAATTAAGGTATGTAATAATAAGAAACCGCCCTGACTGTGGCCAGAACTGTGTCTTAATTCTCAGTCACCTATCGCAGACGTTCAGCCCTCCGCCTGCGGCGTCTGGGCGAACGTCTGCAATAGGTGACCTCGAACTAAGACATAGTTCGGCCACAGTAAGGTCGTTTTCTCCTATTACTACACGAGGCGTCAGCAGAGTTTAGTGAGTAGCAGACCTGACCAGAGTTTCCAGGTAAATTGTCCGATATGCCTTTATATAGGGAAATATTTAGTGTAGCACTTCATGTACACATACTTTTGGTTTTCTTTGTGCAGGTGAACCATTTACTTCTGAGGAACTTGAGGAGATGTTGACAGCTGTTGTCGATCCAACAAAGGGTACCATCTTCTACAAGGAATATGTCTCTGTTATGGCTGTCGACGAAAGCTGATGATTATTCTTCCACTTATTGTTATAATAAATTGCACTTTTAGGGATGATAGGAGTACAGAATGACCTATGTTTATTTTTTTCACTGATGAAAGATGATCAACTACAAGAAACATTATATGTGCTTGATTGATACGGGAAGCACCTTGTAATCAATGGTAAATAATGTTTTTGTACTCGATTTGTAAGGTATTCATACTTTCCGCTGTATTTCAAAGATTTTGTACATAAATAAATTTGTCAACTTTTTTTCCTTTGGTCGGTTCATCATCTGCATTCAGATCCAATATGAATTCCGAATACAGTAACGGCTGGTTGTGTAGATGGGTGTCCGTAATCCCTGCGTAGATGACGTGCAGTAATATTATCCTACCCCTAATAAAAATACCATAGGCTTAACATGGGATTTGTTTATGTCACGGGTGTGACATAAAGTGTTGTTTATGCCACTACTTTCTGATACTGAAAAAATATGGAAACGGGGTAGGATAAAATCTAGACACCACTCGTTTGAGTTTGAGCTTATTCATGCCACTCATTTTGTTGGCTCCGTAATGTCACTCGTCTTCGACTCGTGAAATTAGGGAGCCAACAAAATGCGTGGCTTAAATAAACTCAGACTCAAACTCGTGACGTCTCTTGATAATAGGAAACGTCCATTTAGTTGTTGATTTCATACTGCCTGATACCATAGACGGAAGGCTATATAAAATCATATAAAATACTGCCTAAACGGGGCATTATTTAAAGGACATTCGCACACAGGTATATAATAATATGTGAGTGATAGCAAGAGTATTATGTCTTCAACTACACGGCTAATCTAACGGAAACTTTCCAAATAGAATTATTAAGTTTAATGTCACAATATAGGTTAAAGCAATACATACCAGACATCATCAGATACCCTGATACAAACTCCCTGCATGTATCAAATGCTGGAGTTCTGTTGTATGCATGATAAAGACCGACTAGGTGCATAGTGGTACCACTGGGGATTCTCCATGAGGCTGTCTCAGTGTCGAGCGGTGACATCATTGTGGGATCACAATCCTGGACCCAGCTCCTCTCGCAGTGCATTTCCAGTAAGGTCGTCTGAATGTTACAACTGTGAAAAACAGGCCAATTCTCAAGGGAGTCCACCTAGCAAAAAGAAAACAAGAGCCAGCAAAAAACTATCTAGGAAAGAACCGACTGACCCAACTTCCCGGCTGACAAGAGTCACCCAGCAGAACCCATCATGATGGAGGGCCAACTAATAGCAATGAAACCCCTGACAGAATCCCACACTGTGCAAACTGTGAAGGATGATGTCATGGTTACAGATTAGGTGGCTCAAAATGCATACTTCCTTATGACAAAATCTACAAGAGATACTTAAAAGAGTCTATTTCTGTCAGTACAAGTTAATGGAAGATCAGTGGATGCACTCATAAACACTGAAACCAAAGTTACTGCAGATAACATAAAATATTCTCCCATAGCGAACGTGACCATCAGACTGAAGACAGCTGGTATAGCCAGCTGCATAATAGGGCAGCTTACAAACCTAAGTAGTATTAAAACTGGGGAGCTGCCCTTTCAATGGTGTGTATACTTGGTCCCGATCACTGATTCTGTCATACTAGGCCCGGACTAAAAGCCATCTGGGCCTCTATTGACCTCATGACTACCAATGCCAGAACTTCAAGGGGATTGCCCAGTCCCCATGGGAATCCTAATCACCAGCAAGAGAAGTTCAATTCAGAAACTGGAGAGGGGCAGCAAGAAGGGGCAGTTATTGATGATTACCCTGGACCAGAGGTAGAGCAGAAGGCCTAACATATGTTCTTGGAGTTATCCTTTAGTGGCTCTGCTGCTATGCCCCAACCACCATCCAGAGCTGGAGGAAGTGGTCCTGAATCTTCATCTGGACTGGCTGCTTTTGGTCAGTCCACACCTATGCCCTCCCGGAATGCATCAGTGTCAGCACTGCTTATAGTCGATCCTTGAAGGTGCACTGGAAAACTAAGGAACCTGCCCCAAAGCACTATCCTGAGGCTGGCTACAAGGAATGCTGACATAAAGTCTAGTCATGTAATTAGTAGGCTAGGCTCACTGTCTGGCATGTAGACCAAATAGTTATGTTAGTCATCAGTCTGGGCTCAATGTCCGGGTACCCAAGTTTGGAACAGAAGCTGGGCTTCAAACCCAGCACCCGAAGACCTGAAGGCTGGGCCCTGGCTTTTTAGAAATAAAATAGATTGGATTATGCATGATAACGGCTGACTAGGTGCTTCGTGGTACCACTGGGGATTCCCCCTGAGGTTGTCTCAGCCTCAGGTGCGATGACGTCGTCGCTTGGATCCACCCTGTGCGGGAGTTTCTCTCCAGTGAGCTTTACAAATGGAAACACCATCCCTGCTGAAGCTCAGTCTCACATCTACTAAGGTAAGGTCTCTCATATTAAAGTTCAGATGTAATATGGCACCTCAAATTGTGACTGTTTAGAACATTACTGAACAAGCCGGTCCAAATGTCTGGTATCAAAAGTCAACTGGTCATGTCGAAATGAATCAGAACCCCTAAGTTCTCTTCCAGCTAAAATAAGTTAACGATTTATTCAGATTTCTGACAGGATGTATATGCTACCAACAGAGAGCGATTTCCCATGCTGCGATACATTGTTTCTCTACCCAGCAAAAGTTAACAATTCTAAATTTCCTGCCAATTCTACCTGTCGTCCAGACTTTATATTTCTTGTAACCATTAACTCGCAGAATGGGAACCTAAACACATCACTTGCCTTAATACAATTTAAATACCAAATTTCACTGTTGTTTAATCATCATCTCGTTCACGAGAATTATTGACACTGCTACACTTGTCTCCCTCGTTTATAACCTACTGCAATACTCGATCCTTATAAAGAAAAAGATTGCCAAAAAATCTGGACCCAAAACAGAGACAACAACCTATGAGAAGGTGTTGTATCTACTAGCCAGACCTTCAGGAAAGACAACCTGACAAGAACTTCTGTCAGAAAACAGCAAAATCTCCTAAATTAACTAAATCGTCCCCATCCAAATTGTCCATAGATTTCTCGGGCATGACTATATCCATGTTGGACGTAATGAATGAAAGCTAGAAATGTACATTTGTCCAGATAGCTTCAAGAATTTGCTAATCACATTAACACCCTACATACCCTGTCGTTGTATATAACTTGGGGGTTAACATGTAGGTATCATTGCAGATTTATCACAGGGAACTCAAAATAGACAAACCTCAGATATAAAGTCAATCTCCTACATATGCCGTTCTTGGTTTTACAGTCCTATATGTGCATTTCACAATTGAAAATGGTTGACCTTTTCGATAAAACAGTTTCCAATTGAAATTAAGCTAATTCATTAAAGTATTCATAGGGCTTTAATCTTTAAAATGGCAAAATGTACTTTTCTACATAGTCTAAAGAGAGAAAGCAGTCGTTTCTGCATGGACTAAAGATGACATAGCTTGATGACACTGTAAAAATGGCTGATGTAACATCAACATCTCCAGCCGAAGTTTGAAAGTGAAAAAGATAAAAAGAAAACTGTTAAAAGGTGCATTATCGAGTGGAAATCAATTGTGGACAGGTACGGTCAAAGATTCAAAGTATATCCGCTTGCATTTATACACTTCTGGAATCTAGATCGCTGGGGAGGCAAAGACATTTCACTATTCATAGTACCATTTCTAGTTTCCTGGAACAAAGTTAACACCAAAGGTGCATGGCAACACAGATGTAGAGACCACAGTACCTTGTTTAAGCTATACACCCACATTATACACACACATTTTTGGCGTTATACCCTGTCAAGCCTACAGTGCAGAAGTAAAAAAAAAAAAGGTGTAATGATCTAGTGTAGAGGTGAATTATCGATTGCAAATTGATATTTTTATTTTTATTTTTATTTATTTTTATGCTTTTATTCACATCTTTCAGACGAGAAAGCTCTTCCCATGAATACATACTTCATTTCTCTTGTTACAGGCATTTCACTCTAGTGCGATTAGATGATGTGTATAATGAGACGTGATTAATACATAAGCATAGTTAGTGCATAGTCATAGTTTACATGAGAACAGTAATACAACATAATTAGATGATCCGCTTAACTGCAGGCAAGAAACTTATGGCAGGTAACATTTGTATCTTCTCTTGGTTCACTCGACTACCTAACTTGCAGTTCATCCATAAACCTGTCCAGTTCTCTCTTAATTGTGGACAAGCACTCTCCAACATTCAAAGCATTTCTGCTTGCATTTACACACTTCTGAATCCCATCTCGCAAGGGGAAATCCAAAGGGCAAACTTTCATTATCCATGGAAAGTCTAGACCGTTAGGGAGGCAAAAACATTTCACCATTCATGATACCGTTCCACTTTCCATTTTTGATGGATCAAGGTTGACAACAGAAATTCATGGCAGCTCCCAATCAGAGGCCGTAGTGACTTGTTTTAGAAATATACTTATTTAAAAGTGGGACATTATTTCATAGATGCCAGACGTAATTCCCGAGAAACACATGTCTTGAGACTTAGATTTATCATTTCAAAAGTGTATGACTGACAAAGTATGATTTGTTATCACTGGAAAAGAAGTACCACTTGTATATAGAATTATTGCAACCTTAATATTCCAATGATGAAAGACGTTTTTCATATAAACTTGTTTCACAAATTCAGAAGTAACCTTTTCAAAGTCATGATAATGCAGCTTTATGTTATTTCTAGTACTGACATATCTGACAATAATTCTTTGACTTTTTGTGACAAATTGTTGATACAATGAAGGCTGCAGGGAAAAAAGAGAAAAGTAAATAGAAGGGCTTACCAGAAATTAAACACGAACAGAAAATAGCTCGATCATGATGCTACTTTCACTCCAAGTAGTGTATGTTACATGATGAATGTAATATATTGCTTACATTCATGCATAAGGATCGGATGGGCTATTGAAACTGTCTTCCCTGTACTACAGATAAGTGAAGCTGCTGAACATGGCACAGAATTTGCAAAGGATCATATTAACATTTCACAAAGTAGAAAAAGTGATCCACTTGAACATTGTGTCCATTTCATGAAAAGTTGAATCTAGAATACTTTGTTAAAACACCCCTGGCTTTTATTCATCTTAACAAAGTAGATGGGTAAATCATGTTAACAATGCCTGAAAGGAAATTCTATTATGTGTAACCATCTAAGTCTGAAGGTTTATCTGATGGAGAGAGTGGCCGAGCAGCCCTGACTGACTCACCCAGAAGGTTGTGATTGACAGGTGTCTAATTAGTCCAGTCAAAGTAAGTGAAATCTTAGCCCAAGCGAGAACAAATTGCAAGAAAAGGTTTTAGTGCTGGATCATGTTGGGGTGGTCATGGGCCATTACCAAAAAGATTTTCCGAGCCCAACTCTCACGCAGGTTACCATCTTGAATTTTAGCGAGAAAAGGCAAAAATAAACCTTTTTCAACTGTACCAACTACAAGTTCCAGAATATTTAATCTAGAACTAAAAGAATACATTGTTCTGAAGGCTAAATATCTGTTTATAATATTCATATATCAATTTTATTTCAATTGCCCCTAAATCCAAGATGGCTGCCATATAAACTTATGCTTTGAGCCATTTTTAGACCAGATGTGAGAAAATACTACTACCTGAGAGTGCAGTAATATCTTTCATGGAAACAAAACCCCACTAGAAAACTTCAAATATATCTAGAGACCAAGATAATTTGGTGTGAAGATATACAAAAATAGAGACAGCATGTACTTTAATTGTGAGTGGGCAGTAATTCAGCAGCATCACACAAGAATCTGCAGAAATTTTTAATTGCATACCAATGAGTCAAAATAGGTTCATAATATTCTTATCTTATATCATTAAAAACAATTTAATAATTTTTTCCTTTTTCTAATCCAACGTTCTGGAAAGCGGCCATATTGGATTTCAATGAAGGGTTTGCTGAAACTAAATGCTTTCCAGTTCCTAGGGAAGTACCTAATCTTAAGATGTGCCAAATTGTTACTTTTTTTATTAATGAAATATTATTTCATTACAAAAATCTGTTTACATTGAAAATCAAGAATCTTTACATAAAAGTACTTTATTGCAGTTATAGTAGAGCATAATCAAGTTGTCTGCTTAACATTTCAGGTTAAGGTTCTGTTTACATTATGGCTTCCAATCTTAAACTTGAAAATAAACCTCAGAATGTTGTGTTTTTTCTGCCTTTGTAGGAGGCTAGGTCTTTAGAATGGACAAAGTTAGTACATTTTTTCTTTTCTGTGTATTTCTTAAAATTCATCTCCTTTTTGAACTTTATCCTAATTCCTGCCTCATGAACATCATCTATTGAACTCTCTGAGCTGGTAAATATACCTATATCTAACCTAAAAGCAGCAGCATCTCTGTACATTTTAAGGCATGCTGTCTTATCTAAACCAAATATTGATGAGTGGTATCGAAACCAAAGAATAAATGAATACTGAGCATGTCCTCACAGAGTGCAGGTTCTAATTTCTCTTGCAGGGCAAATATGAACCCATACCTTGTATTCTCCAGCATCTCCATCTCTAGATTATGGACCTGCGTGATGGCAGAGTAGGTCCGAAGTTTAGTATCCTCACTTATAAGGACTGTGCCTTGGTTTTCTACAGATGAACAACTTCCTTAAATGTGGTCAAGTCTGCATCTGCAGATGTTTCCACAACTACAAATCCTTCTCATGGAGGATTTTAAGACCCTCAGGAATTTTACTTTATCCTCATGTTTCAGAATAGGAACCTTGCTTGACCTAAAGAGCATCAATAAAAATTGTTGACTCTAATCTCCTTTTTTGGTGCTGCATGTGTGTTTGATGTTTAGTGGAGGGGCCATTATAACCATCAAAACCAAGCAATGCATTCTCATATTTTCCTCTAATATAGTTAATATAATGCATTGCTATCTGTGCATAGGTTTTCCCAGAACCACAGGGTACTGTCTGTAACAATAAATCACCATCTGAGTTTTGAACTTTTGCGGCTTAAACAAAAATTCCGATGCTTTGGCCATCTGAATCCATAGAGCTAGTCAGCCCTCCATTTGTCTTTACACTTCTCATAAGGCACAACTCAATGACCAGATCTGTCAAGAGGCCAGCCCAGTAACATAATGGCCAGTGAGAAACTTGCTATATAATTCAGGATTTGTTTTTTGTAGCTTGTTCATTGACTGATAGTATATATGGCACCTTTGGTGTAGTGACTATGGCCTGAGTTGGTAAGATATGGAAGCATCATCCAAGAGTTCAAGTGTAGTACCCAATCTCCTGTTATCTCTGCCATGATAAAAGACTATGTATCCTGTCAATCATGTGTATGAGTTGAAAACAAAGGCATGAGGATGGATAGATCTTGAGGACCTCTTTGAAGACATTCACTCTGTTTGACAGCTAATCTATATCATCTCCAGTTAGGTCATCAACTTTAAAAAGCTTCTTCATAATGCCTATTGAATTTTTTTTCCAACTTAACATTTTCACATCAAGGACCTTCCTGACTTATGTACTGAAGAAATATATACATATATAAGAAGGGAGGGGGAGTAGCATGCTACTTGAAAGATATATGCAGTATATGCATCAAGAATTGATAGCTTATCTCTAACTAAAAAAACTTCTAAGTACCTAGAGTGTCTCTTTACTGACATTACATTACCAAACAGTAAACCTATGTTAATTGGAACAATAT
This sequence comes from Alentia gelatinosa, assembly GCA_950022655.1. Taxonomy (NCBI): domain Eukaryota; kingdom Metazoa; phylum Annelida; class Polychaeta; order Phyllodocida; family Polynoidae; genus Alentia; species Alentia gelatinosa. The sequence goes on from OX465581.1 coordinate 47,125,036, forward strand.
ACATGCCCCCGCATAGTAAGGTGGAATTTGTTATATATCATCTAATGAAAATATCAGAATTATCTAAGTATGGAAGTTATGAAATATGCCTCTTGGGGGATTATTATGAATTTTCTGGAAAGCACTGATCCTAGAGTTGAGAAATTTGAAGAAGCTTGCTTGGATTTAAACTGCAAAAGACTAATTAATCATATGCCGATGATTTAGTGATTTACAAGGTAGTACAGTAATAAAACGATGTTCCTGTAAACGTACAAATTTCGATCCGAACTCTGGCCTTGGCATGTTTACAACAAGGTGTTTACACCGAGTTGTAAACATGCCAAAGGCCAGAGTTCGGATCGAAATTTGTAGGTTTACAGGCACAACGTTTTATCTTTACTATATGCCTCCAAAACATTCATATAGTTACCTTTATCAAGTTGTAAGAGCCATTTTCAGTCCCATTTGGGTACAGAAAGGTCGACATGAACCCTAGCTTTCGCTTCATCCGTGGAATGCGGATGTGACGTTATGGCATAGCAACGCACATAGCAACCTGCATAGCAACACTTATTGTCGCTTGGAAACCGGGGGGGAAACCGGCGTGAAACCGTCGGGAAAAAAGTCTTCTTTATGTACTCTAACATAAACGTTACCGATGTCGAAGCGTAGACACTGTCGGCCGTTTTAAAATATCGACCTCGTAATCATATCCGTTACGACCGTGAAATGAACCCTGATATACTGCACAGATGTGCAGTACATCATCGGGAGCAGCGTGTAGTAATTACATCACTTACGGCAGTAGGTATATAGTAAAGTTAATGAGATTGCGACAAAGTTACAAGACTACATGATTGGACGAGGGATAATCTTTTTTTTTTTTTTTTTTTTTTGAAAATTGCTTTTATTGCATCGATTCAATACAAAATCGCTCTTCCAGCAATAGCATGATATATGGAAACAGAAAGAAAACTGATGGTATTTACAATGAGCTTAACAGTAGTTGATTATTATCCCATATTTCGTCATACTACACAGTAGTTCCGCTCTTATGTAAGGATACAACCTTATGAGGTCTGGACAGGTCTTTTGCAGTATGGTATAAAATATTACATATACTCACTTCAACAAGTGTGCTATAATCCCTTTTTTATATAACAGTTTTGAATTTTCGTTTTGCAGATTTGCGGACAAAGCGTTCCAGAGGCTCAATCCAAAATAGACTGATGACTTCCTAAACTTCTCCTTCTTGGGTCTGGGCATATACAGAGAACATTTATCTTGTGATCTCGTTTTCATACCAATATCCCTGTCTACTTCCTTTAGCTGGTGATTATCTTTCAGTCGTTTTATTATTCCCATAAGGACCATTTGTCGGCGGATTTCCGGGGATATAACGTCGGATTTGGATAAAAGATTTTCAGTGCTAATGTATTTCCCACCTTCGTAAGCTTCTCTTTTCAAAGCAATTCGCAGTGCTCTGTAGATGCCCCTATTCACCTTAGACTTTGTGTCAACAGTTGACCCTTCCAAAAGAAATGAGCAATGGTCCGCTAATGGCAGTATGCAGGTTTTGGCGATTCTTAGAACAGTGTTTTTCTTTACCAGGTGTCTGATCCTGCGGAAGACCGCGCATTTATCGTTTAACATTCTAAGTAACTTTAAACCGTGTCCCTTAAAGCTTAACTCTGTGTCTATGATAGCTCCTAGATAGTTTATTTCATTTGTTGTCTCTATAATATCTGTTCCCAATTTTATAACCCCGCGAATTTCTCTTTTTATCTTTGCTCTTCCCCCATGGTACATTATTTTTGTCTTTTTTGTGTTTATGCTCAACTTATTAGCTGCATACCAAGAGCCTAACCTGTCTACTGACCTTTGTATTTTCGATTCAGCCCTCTGTAAAACGGTATCGTTGACCACGACCACCAAATCGTCCACATACATTATTAAGAAAGCATCACTAGACACGGAGAGTGGAAGGTCGTTCACGTAGACAAGGAATAACAAAGGGCCCAGTATGGAACCCTGAGGCACCCCAAAGGCCACATGCTCCTTCCCTGATAAATTTTCTCCATATTTAGTGTATACGGTTCTATTGCATAAATAACTTCGAAACCATGTTATCGCATTTTGCCCAAGTCCCGCTTCCGACAGTTTTGGATCAGTAAGGCGTGGTCGACGCAGTCGAATGCCTTTTTTATGTCAAAATAAGCTGCTATCAAGATTCTTTTATCGTTATCATTTTCTAATAAATGTTGTGCTAATCTAAAAACTGCCCCACACGTGCTTCTTTTTTTCCTAAATACAAATTGGCTTTCAAAAAAGTATCCTTTTTCTTCCAGGTAGTTATATAATTGGGTGTGTACCACCCTTTCCAGTACTTTGCCTGGAACGGGTAGTATACAAACCGGCCTCCAGTTACTTATATCTGTCAGGTCACCAGCCTTTGGAAGAGGGGCAATTCTGCCGCTCTTCCAAACACCTGGAAAGATGCACTCGAAGACCAGCTGTCTTAGTACTTGGGCAAAATGCTCAGAACAGGACAAAAGAGAGTTTCTCAGAAGAGAACATTTGACACCATCCATGCCCAATGATTTATCGGTGGATATTTTTTGAACCAATCGAATTATTTCGCAATTTGATATCTCACCAGGGTCTATTTCCCAACCTCGACTGTTTTCTCTAATTATGTAGTTAAGCATATTACTTTTATCAAGCGAATCGCACAGGATCCTCCCCACAGAGCTGAAGAAGGTGTTAGCAAATTTGGCGCATTCTTTCATTAAAAGTGTCATACCTAATTCATTTTTAAAACAGATTTCTATTTTACTACCAGCAGGCTCAATTATTTTATTAAGTTCCTTCCAATATTGTTTCGGACTTGTTTCATGTACCTTGAGTTGGTCTTCAATAAATTTGCGCTTCCCTTTTTTCATTTCTTTCCTTATATCATAACTTAGCTCCTTAAGTTCATTTTTCATTTTTCATTTTTTCTAGCTCTAGTACCTCCCTGGGGTTTTACAGATTTTCCTACACAGGGCCCGTTTTCGTGTAATGTTTTAACAGTGAATAGAAATAAAACAAAGATTCTGTGGTTTGCATCAAAAACAAGATTAAACAAACTGAAATTTCCAGATCTTTTCTTGGGTGTAACCAAACTATCAAGAGTAAGGGAATACACATACCTTGGGGTAGTGTGGGATGACACACTTACTTTTGAAAAAAACTTGAGGACTATAATCAAGAAAGTAAATAGAAAAGTTTTCTTACTGGGAAAAATTAAGCATTTAATCACCAAAACAATGGCAATTAAAGTGTACAAGCAAAGCATAACACCCATAATAGATTATGCATCTTTCCTTCACGATTGCAGTTCACAGAAACTTCAGGATAAGCTTCAACGCACCCAGAACAGGGCACTGAGGGTTTGTTTGGGAGTGGGTCATAGGGTGCACACTGTCGATGAACTACATAAAACAAATGGTATCCAACTATTGACAAAAAGACGAGATGAATTGCTCTTGTCATACACGAGAAGGAGATTCTACTCGAATAAAGGAACACATAGCACCATCAAAGTAATGAGCGAGGTAGAGCGGGATACTGATATGATGACTAGGTCCAGAACAGGCACTTTGGTCCAGCTACCAAGACTTCGCACAGAATTTGCAAAAAGCGCACCTGCGTACAGGGGATCAAAATTATGGAATGACATACCTGAATATGTGAGAGCTATGGAGCAGAAACAATCATTCAAAAGAGAAATCAAAAGGAGCCATTTTAAATTTCAAATGAGAAATTAAGATTATGTATTGCTACTTACCTAGTCATCTAATGGTAATGGACCACAATGCCTGTTACTGTATAAAATTGTGTATGCCCAATACCGCCGACCCCCCTATACTTTTATACCTTTTATACCTTTATACCCTTTATGCTCTTGATATTTCAATCCTAATCTGGTAGTACCTTCTATAGACTGAGCAGAATCAAGACAGGATTCCCTGCGGGTATTGCTTTATATGAACTCTGTAAACAAGATACGAGAAGTTTATCTATGGCAAGGCATAATGAATGTGAATCCATTAGGGAACTTTGTATACATGTATATGGGATACAATCCCAGTATTACATAAAGAGGACAATGCTAAACTACTATGACCTGTCATCATTTCTCACCCGTATCATATATGTTGTATAATTGTTTGTCATTTTTTGACCACTTACAGTTAGTCTACTGTAATATTTAATTGTCACCTGTTTACCTGTTATCTAGTCATATTTTCATTATACATACAAGTGACAAAGTGGTAATATGTGGATCTAAAGTTATTGAGGAAACACTGTCACAGGGTAGCGATGGCAGTTCGGGATCTTGTACCAATGGATCGAACCCAATAAAGATAATTTTAAAAAAATTGGACAGGAGATGGCCTTCCCCATCAACAATTGAGCTACAGTATCCAGACCAGCCCAATACACTAAATGCCCAATAGCTCCCACAAAAGACTTTTTTAGTTTGGAAGCCACCAAGAGGTAGCACTACATGTTTCAACTCTTCCCCAGATTCGATCACCACATTTGCTTTCATGAATAAGGGCAGGTCAAATGTACATTTGGGGTGTTATTTTGGCATGTTACTGTGCACTGATCAGCAATGTCAGCAATTAAATACAGTGTAGACTTTACACATGTCATTTGGGTTCAGGTTCACTATGGGTAGGAGACTGATTGTAGACTTTCCTGAATGTGGTCCCTTTGACAAAATTTAAATTGTGCCAGACCAGTTGGACTGATCAACCTTCAAAAAGAAGGAAAGATTCCATATTTCCCTGAGAAGATTCTTCTATGCAGTTACAATCAAAGGTTGAATTGATTCATACTTTAGATGTCTATGGTTTATATTTTCACTGTTCCACTTATGTATCTTGACTGCACCTGCATCTTTTACATCTTTAGATGTTACAGATTCACAAGGTATTTTGAATGTTGGGTTCATGTTGCCAGGTGTGAGAATGTAAATCATTCCCAATATCAGCAATAGCAGCTCCACAAGGGCAGGAAGTGTTTTGGAGTGTTTGTTGAAAGGGTGAAAGTTGCATCAGTGTTCTGTGTGCTGGTTCCAGATCAATTATCATTACATCTTTTGCCAATAGGTGGCAGCAAAGGCAGAGTTTTAGATAGGTTTCCTCAAAGGCAGTCTGCGAAGTTTAGACATATGAGGACCTTTTTTTGTAATTTCTGACATTTCTAACTTGCATGAAATAAAAGGGTTATTAGCCAATTTCCAATGATTAGCATAAAATTCTAAATGGCCGCCACTTGATTCAATAGCCAAGGACAAAATATATCAACATTATAACTCAAAGGCAAATCTCAGAAAACGAAGCATATCACCATTGCTTTAATAATTTGCTACTGCGGCATTTTATTTTTATAGCCTATTGGTGATTTTGCTTAGATACTCACTGATCATCAGCAATACCTGAATAAAACCTAATATTTATTTATTTTCAGGCAATAAACTGTTTTCTTTAGATGTCTCAATTCCTTTGAGGATTTTTATTGGTGATTTGTTACCATAGATACCATTAATGGATAAGTACACATCTGTTTCCAATTTTTTTTGGCCAAAAATTGACAAAAATTGTGCAGTGAGGTGGTGTCCATCTCGGATTTATGGAACAATTTGGTGAATTGGGGACACATATGTCTTGATATAATAATTGTCCTTAGAAATCATGCAATTTGAAGACTCTAAGCTGAATATTATAGAGCTGGTAGCTGGTACAAGTAAACAACCTTGATTTTCGCCATTTTTTCAAGATGGCCGCCTTATGCACAGAGGTTGAGCCAGGGAATTTTTTTTGGCAATAGTCTATGACCATCCTATCATGATCCAGCATCAAAACATTTTCTTGCAATTTGTTCTCGGTCAAACCTTAGTTTGACTGGACTAAATGAGAGGTCACTATTTCTCCTTCAATAAGATTGCACTAAAGAGACAGCAGCCACTATCCATTTACAATACAGAACACAATAATAGGTTCACTGAGTATGTGTTTCTCAGAATGGATCAAGATGTGAGTAGAACCCATATGTGACTACTCACTCATCAGTCCTCATTCACTAGTCCTCATTTAACCATTATTAAATACCCATCCCGTGGGATTTTGTGCTGATAAGTCTTTCATGCCAATATATGGTAAGATTTGATTAATTTTGGATATATGATAATTATATAACGAACCACCATGCTTGTACAAGCTACAAAACTCTATGTGAATTCCCCATCTCGTTTTATAGCATGTAGAGCATGGTCAGGTCTTTCTATACAGTAAAACCCCGGTTCTGGGACACCCCGCTTAAGGGGTCAATTTGCTCGGAAAGGAAATTTCTTCCTCTATTCAGAGTGTATTTTAACCCCGCTTAAAGAGACATCCCCCTTAAGGAGACACCCCGCCCTCACTCACCAGTCCTCAATCACCTGTCCACACTCTGTCCACAACTGTCCACTGTCCAACCTGTCCACACTCAACAGTCCTTACTCAACGAGACTCACTCAACTGTACCCATCTCGCCAGTCCTCGCTCACAAGTCCACACTTACCAGTCCTTACTCCCCAGTACTCGCTCACCGGTACTCACCAGTCCTCACTCATCAGTCCTCACTCACCAGTCCACATTCAAAAGTACTCCCAAGTACTCACTCACTAGTTCACACTTAACAGGTCTTCCATAAGTGTTGAATAAAGTTGACCCACATCGTCCATACAGAAAAAGATCTACATGTACGATCCTAGATTATTAAAGGAGCCCCAGGTCTATGCCTACTAAGTTAAAACATTATGTTGTGTCTTAAGCAGGTTCTAGTGGTATTGGTGTCATAGTTAGGCTTAGTAGTATTATGTTGTCATAACCAAATGCCAAGTCTACCTTGTTTTGTGATTGTGGATTTAAGTCAGGGTTAGTAAAAAAAATAAGATGTTGTATTGTATGATCTAAGTCAGAGTAAGTATAAAAACAAACGCTGTTGTATTACATGATCTGAATCAGAGTATTATATGATCTATGTCAGATTAAGTCATAAACAATGTTTTATCTCACCCCAGATATTTTTTCTCCATAAACTTAACATTGGGAACTCGTATCCAACGCCCATGAGATATTTAGGAAAAATATCCAATGGGGGATTATGTCACAAATGTTAGACAATTTGTCAATGTGAAGGGTGAGATAAATTCAGAAACCCATTCAAGTTTAGGGTAAAAGCTCGATCCCATCTCGTTTGAATCGCTACATAATGCACACGGCTTCGCCTTGTGAATTACTACGCGATTCAAACTCGATGGGATACGAGCTCTGACCCTGAACTTTCATGAGTTTCCTCTATAGTATAGTATGATCTGGTAAAGAAAAAAAGTAATGGAAAAAGAAAGTATTGTAATGTTCGCAATGCGTCTGTTCATGTGTTACATATGGGTACATGAATAAAATTTACTTTCAGTAATGGAGATGGTGTGCTGCGTTATGCTTATTAATACATTGATTCTCTCCTAATGCAAATTTATTACACACACCAGTGTGGTGGTAGGTAATAATCTAGGAATATCATGCTCTTCCATTACAAATGGATATAGCATTAGCTCCCATTTGGGCATAGGCCACATACTCATATCCTCTGTCTAGAGTGGTCACATAGACTTTGAGCTTGCTGCAAAAGACTAACCCTTCACCATCTGTGTGCTAACACTGTGATATTGGGAAAGGAGCAGAGGGCCAGTGTCTCAGTCTCATAGAGGCGTGACCAGCGGACCAAGACCGATAACTCAAGACCGAAATACGTGAACACACTGGTGCTTGATAGGCAGTTGCAAAAAGGGCAAGTTGGCTGGGTGCAAGTGAGTTACAGAAAATGATCCATAGACTGAATATATTCCAAACATTTAAATTGATATTTATTTATAATTCCACCCTCATTCATCAATGAACATACATTTTCTCCTGGTTAGAGCGTGCTCGCATAGCCTATATATACGTTGCCTAAAGGTTAGTGTGGTTGTGACTTTATTATCTTGAGCTAATTCATATTTAATTGACTCTATTCATCATTGATCATCCTTTGTAATACATCATTCACTCTTATTATATGTTCTTGGTGTAGGTTATGTGTGTTCGTTCAGTCTATATGATATTGAAATAATTCTCTTGTATGTAGTACTATAAAACTACACGGGCATAGAGGTAGTTCTACCTGTGTGTAGAAATTGAGATAACTATGTTGTTATTATCACATTGTTGTATTGTATTATGTTAATTCACATGTTATATTATAGAACTATCTTTGGAAGGTGGTAGACCGCGACAATGGATGTAAGCGAACCTTATCCTGAATATAAAAAAATATACACTGTAAAAAATTTCCGTAAAATATACAGTATACTACCGTAAACATGGACGGTATATCACTGTAATCTTACTCACAGTTCCATACCGTATATTTGATACAAAAAAACGGTATTCAACTGTAAAAATATTCGGGACTGTAATCCACCCAATCTACGGTCAGTTTACAGTATAAATCTGTAAATATGGACATATTAGATATACTTAGATTAACTCCAATATCAGCAACAAATCAAAGTGGAGAATAAAATGCAAGAGTTAACTTCATCAAAATGTGTAATAGATATTCATCGATTTCCTGTGAAGTTCCTGCCATTTAGAGCACATTTATTCTCAAGTTGTCATGACATCAATATCATAAAGGGGATTAGACACCACTTTCATAGGACATTTCTAAAACATATGTAGGATTGACTTCATCCTACTATATCAAATGCAGCCTTGTACTGTCAGATTCTGATGAGTATTCCTGTAAAATAGTTTGCACTAATAACATTAGAGTTGAAAAACTTAAATGTTTAAATATCATTGATAGTAATTATCAATGATACTGATAAACCAATAGGCTGATAGAGAATATATGATGGTAGCCAATACAAAATATTCACTTTTATATTCATAATCTCCTAGGGGCCAGTCATAAAATGCCATGTGCACTGAGGGGGGGGGGGTGGAGGGTCAAGGATTTAGGAAATTCTGCATATGCTCTTTCTTTGATCAATTGCATAAAAGTTTGGGAGGAGGGGTTGGAGGTTTGAAATTTCAGAAATTCTGTATACATACTCTATAGGTGGCCCTCTACATACAACAATTCTCAAGAACCTCAATAACAAGATTTCTGGTAAATGTATAATGAAGGGCTGTGCATATAGTATATTTCATATGGCTTTGCTCCTCTGTATTTACAGGTCTGAACCGTTTTCAAAATACAGTTTATTACAGTGAAAATTTATGGTCTGAAATATATTACAGGTTTAAACCGTTAGGAAAATACAGTCTAGGACAGTTATAATTTACGGTCAGAAATATATTACGGTCACCCGTACAATTTACGGTATTTCCCTGGCACCCCAGTTGCCTGGGAAATACCGTAAAATTCATGGGAATTTTTTTACAGTGTATATATATATAAACTTTCAGTGTACTGCATGAAATATATCCCTTCTCTATCTGCGTGCTATTATTCACTGTGATATTGGAAAAGGAGCAGAGTGCCAGTGTCTCAGGGTCTAAAGGCGTGCTCCATTGTGCCGATCCACTGGAGATTGACTTGGTCGCCGACCGATTAGAAAATCAGATTGCGTTATTTGTTCAAAGTAGGCTGAAGCGTTCCCAATAGTGAAATACGAAACACTGTTCGGTATGGCTATTCTACGGTATACAGTGAAATGGTGTGTCTTAACAGTATGTCATGGGTATGTATAATAACTGTAAATTATAATCGAGTTTGCAGCTTGTGCAGTATGGTGGGTTGTTCTATATTTACTATATACCCGAGAGTAATGGAAAAATTAATCTTACATTATATGGCGAACCGGTGCATATTTACAGTATATATACGGCATGGGTGTATAGTAAACGGCCTGACCTCCCGCTGCCTCCGAATATTGTGTAACTTCAAACAATAATTATTTTCACATACCAGCGTGTTCCCGCTAAACCTCCGTGATTTTTTAAAAAGAAATGATCAGCTTAGAATTATTCAGTGGGTCAATTCTTTCCTGCTACCAGGATTGTTCTTTCTGGAAAAGAGATGTTCCGACCAGATGGTGTTGTATTTATGACTCAGTGCAACTACGATAATAAGGAGTCCCAAGGGTTGTGGCCTACAGGTAATTACATTTCTAGGGCACCTAGGATCGCCCCTCAGGTACACAGTTACCATAACAACAGTTTCTATACAAATAACACTCACACAGGTATCTCATACACGGTAGAAAGTTTTCCTTTAATAATGCAACTTAGACAGGTAATAGTACATTGTCTGAAATGGAAGGGAAGATTGGACTCTAGGAAACAACGGTTGTTACCGTTAAAAAAGAGAAGGAAGTTTTATCATTTCCCTCATATACCTAATGTTATACAATGGGTTTCAAATGTTATAGGCATTGTTTTCCTTGTATGAGCAAATATCAATTCCGCCTTGCAACATCCAACCTGTATCTCATTACCTTCCTACTCCCTCCAAAAACCCGTCTAATTGTTTCATTGCACAGGTTTACATTAACCGGGGCACATACAATGTAAGTGTCAATGAAGAGCTGCATAATGATGTATCAAGACATGTAACAATTCAAGGTAGGAATATACGAAGATAACTAGGTGTATATGAATCCAAATAACATTTAGATCGCGTTGTATATTCTCTTTTAAATTTGAGAAATGATCTGAGTGCAACTGACATAATCAGCTGCGGCGTCCCATAAATGTTATTAGCCGTGACCCCAAAGACAAGCCAACACTACATGGACGCACAAGGAACGCGCGGGTTAATTATTCACCAGATTCTTTCCCAAGACAATTACAGATCTTGATGAAGTATTGATGGTACTGGTACCACCAGATGGTGCTCCTTAACGGGAGACAGGTCGCACCAGGAGTACTGAGGATATTTGTTTAACGAGCCGTGACCTACCTGACCTGAGGGATCACGCCTGCAGCATAGGGCAAGTTGATTGAGCTGCTCAGTGTAGCTACTCCAGAGTAGCTGGCAGACAGATGAAGATATGAATTCGTTAGTCAATCAATTTGACACTGATGTATGGACTGAAATGAAATAAGGCATGGATGAATCTTATAGTGACACCCTTAAAGGAACAGTACTAACGTACTTCAAGTACACATCTTAACTAATGTCACCTAATTATTTTTTAGATCTTCAAAATAAATGGCCAAGCCGCATACGATATATTTCAATGTATTTTAAATGTATTGTTTAAGTTGTCATAAGAATTAATTTATGTTGATTATAATCACACCGAGAGGTGTGACGTAATAAAAGTAGCTATTGGTCCATACAGGTTAGTATCGCGAGCTGCTCACACGTCTGCTGAGCTGCTCATGCGCAATGAGCTTAATCTTGGTGTAGTGGCATACGCACCGGAGGCAGCAGCAGAGCGGCAGCGTTCTAAGTTGGAGGTTGTTCGCGCGGGATATTGTGGGCGGGTCCTCTATGGACCACCTGTTTGAAGAAAGGACAGCCTAACGGTTGGTAGTGATTGATTTGATGTATATTCATTTGTTACTTTATCGTTAGAGGCTATAGAATTATCAATGCAAATATTACGTTTAAGCTAATTTTCCGATGAACATACAAATTATGATTGGAACTAATCTAGCTGGAATTGGTTTTCAAAAGATACCGGTCACGGTATTAGGCCTAAAGTTTGAATGTTAGAAACAAGAATTACCAAATGCAAAATCATACATAGGAGATTAAATGTAATTCAACATAGAAAGTAATCACTTTCAGTATCCAATTCCAAAACTAATGTGTTATAGGTCAATCCAGTCTCATCTTTCTTCATGAAACAGGACAATAGTTTAGTTATCGGGATGAAACAGCCTTGTTTTTAGGAACTAATGTAATGATATTACTAATCAAGGAGGCCTGATATTGATGGGTACATGAGGTTTTTATTCAATGACATTTCATTGTTGATCAAAATGCATATTTTTCGCTTTTATTCTCTGATTTAACAAGGGACATTTTTATTTCGGTCTAATAATATCTTTTCGATGATACCAATGATACCGCTCTCATCCACTTGCTGAATTCAATTACCTATTTTAAGCACCAACCTCTCTACGGTAATTATATACTTAGGTGATTTATTCAGGAGACATGTATAGCGTATGAGAAAACAAAATAGCCTGAAATTACATGGTTATTCCAATGCTTCCCAATAAATTTCGCCCGATGTTAATATTCTTTTTGAACACTACTTGCACTTTTCCCCGCTTCCACATACTGGGCGTTCCTAAATTTGTATTATAATTCATCTCCTAAATCATGGCCAGACATCAGCATTACGGTTCTGCATAGTGTATTCTTGGAGTGAGAAATCAAAATTATTGAGATTAGTTTCAGGACCTGACCTTTGGCGTACTTTTCTAGAATTGACACAATTTCCTCCAATTGCATAGAATAACCTTAACCTGTGTACATACGCTTATCCTATAATTCATGGTGGCGCCATCTGATGATTTTTATATATTGTCAATTATCAATCAAAACTGGTTCCTTGTGATTACTTCTTTCTCTAAATGGGTAAATATAGCGTTTTGTCCAGTTTAACCAATCGTAATAGGTAAAATAGGCCAATATACATTTACTTGATTTACACAGGAAATGTACTGAAAAAAAAACAGTTTTCATCAGTTCATTCAAAAACAAAGATGGTGACCTATGAATTTTAAAACTTAAATGTGGAGTGTTCTACATTTACCATATTCTGTGAAAGTTAGAGTGAACCGACATGGGTTTTACTATGTGAATAACTACTTTTTAGAATTTCTATATTCTACTATAAAATTATCATAATATTGATCTCTAGATGAAAAATCAACATGGTGACCCTCGATTTTTAAGATAGAATATGTTCCACAATACTTAGCGATATCATATTCAATCTGGAAAATGACATTGGTTTCCACTTTCAAGCCATACTGTCCGATATGCCTTTAATAATTGTATGTACATACCTTCCATGATGTTTCTAGTTACCTATACCGGTAAGCTGACCAACTATACCTGCAAGAAGAAACATTTACTATCATGGACAATAAGCTACATGGTTTTTCCAAGACCATGGACCCAAACCTTATGTGCGGCATCTGCAGCAGCGTTCTGCGAGATGCAGTGCTGACCCCTTGTGGTCATGCATTCTGTCAGTCGTGTTTGGACACATGGTTGACTCCAAGAGGCCCCAGTGGTTCCACGACATGCCCGGAGTGTCGCGGCAGTGTGAACACCTATGATGTACGCCCCATCCATGCACTGCGTAACCTTATAGAGAATCTTAACTCTCATCATACACACCTTGGAAATGAGAATTCTTCTAAGATCAATGAACTGAGTCCTCGTGACGATGTACATTCCCATGTTTATGCCGACTCTACGGATTGCCAGGTGCTTGACAGATACTCTGAGATGGTGGAATATCTGATGGATTATACTACCACTGTGAAAACCATCATGAACAATGAGAACACTCACATTCATCAAGATACAATGCTTAGAACTGACACTGGTCAGTATGAAACTACCAGAAGAAACTTTGACTGCTGCACTACTCACTGTGTAGGATTAAGCAATACTAGGATGGCCACAAAAGGTTCCTCGGATACAGAAAAATTGACAGGTCATCGCTCTTTACCCTGTGAAATTACTGACCTGACATGTAGAGTCGCCACCCTTGATATGCAAGTAAAATGTATGAGACGTGATATTGAAGCTGCAAATATAAAGAACCGTAAACTCAAACGTGAACTCAAACGCACAAAGGAAGAGCTAGAAACTAAGCGAGTGCAGCTGTTGGACCAGCAAAAGATGGACTTCGATCCGGATTATGGGTATGGGTTTGACCCAAATACCATTAGTAAAGTTGCTAGTTTTATCTCTAGATTCCTCCTGAAGAAACCGGCTTACGTTGACACAGATAGGGTATTCGCTGTTATAAAACGTTGTTACGACAACTTCTCTCGGAGTGATGATGAATATGAGCACGATGTACATATGCTGGTTGCCACAGCTTATGCAAGTAATTGGTTTACAGATGCACAAAAATTAAAATTCTATTACTGGTTGCAGAGCATCGCTCGTTATCAAAGCTTTTCCTTCTGTATGCATAGAGATATATGTGTTCCGTGATATAAGAAACTCGATTGCATTTGTGACCGATAGACTCTATGCTATCAAAATGATGTCAAATCATAGCAGTCTGAACAAAACATGTTGCAATTTTAACTTGTGTGTAACTTGTAGAATATAAATGAAGTATGTACTTCTCTTCTTGAGAACTATTCCAGTTACCTCATACTTTACATATCGGCCAACCATATACAGACCTGATACCATTGATTCTTTTACATAATCAAGTTGTGTTATAATCCACAAAACAGATAAGCTGGTATATAAATTGTATTGGGGATTCACTGGACACCGAGATAGGGAGGGGAATGTTGCTGAACTCTTTAAGGACGGGTGTTTTTGGTTGGGCTATATGCTTAAGGATGAATGCTGGTGGCAGTTTGTCCCGCTAGGGGACGGGCACATAATGATTAAAACTCATAATTTCAATGTTTAATCACGTGATACGAAACATTATCCTAAAAAAATTATTTCTTCTGAATGAATATACTTACTGTGGCGTTAGACCTACATTCTGTGAAAATGTGATTAATATTGCTCCATTATTCCTTGTTAAAAACGAATTTGTTTTCTAGGCCTCCAGCGCCCACTGGATATTAAGAATGATGAGACGATGAAATGACAGACCGATGTGAATTGTGATAAGTGATATTGGATTATTGGGATGATGTGGCTAATATGTGAATGAAAAGGAGAAACATGCAACAGAGTGTGGTTTACAATGGCGGTTTACTGGTGAAGGTGGTTAGTTCTTGTAACGATATGGTTTGCTATGCTATGTGGGTTACTCTTGCTTTGTGTGGATTGACTCAGTTCATTAAAGTAAGTTGATAAGTTCTTATTGTTCATTATATGTGCCTCTGGTTATGGATGTGTGACGTTACCGTGCATCTACGACTGTTTCACAGCAAGCGGTTCTAATAAAACTTAATGTGAAATAAAAAAGTTAACCAAGAGTTTAATGGATCTTCGTGCAAATAGTCGAGTAACAGCCCCCTGGGCATAGGTAACATATATGAGACCCCACAACAGTACGTACTGTAATTATATAAATAACTTTGTACATGTCTTTCTAATAGACATACTCCACAACAAGCCCCCCTTATCTTCCTGGTTTACCTCTCTAATTACCTATTCCATAATAGTAGCAAAATAAACCTCCGAACACGTGAATCACCCTAATTCCCCCCCCCCCCCCCCCCCAATAAAAAAACAAAAAAAACCTGTGAGAGAACATTTCCGCCAAGTACCTTCACAGTGTTAATCACAAAAGGGGGTAGCATGGGTGAGATGACAATATATTTCAGTGGCGTCAGAATAGGGGGGGCAGGGGGGTGGCGACTGCCCCCCCCCCCCACTTTTTTGCTAGCCCAAAAAAGTCAGCAGCTTCAAATTTTACTCAAACGTGTGTAAAACCTGTCTTGACTTTTCACTGTGGAAAAATGTCAAAGTCTGACTTTTTAGCGTGCAATGATGGCTAAGCCCTGACTCTTCAACATGGAAAAGTGTCTAAGTCTGACTCTTTAGCATGCAATAATGGCTAAGCCCTGACTCTTCAAAGTGGAAAAGTGTCAAAGTCTGACTTTTTAGCATGCAATGATGGCTAGGTCCTGACTATTCACCATGGAAAAGTGTCAAAGTCTGACTTTTTAGCGTGCAATGATGGCTAGGTCCTGACTATTCACCATGGAAAAGTGTCAAAGTCTGACTTTTTAGCATGCAATGATGGCTAGGTCCTGACTATTCACCATGGAAAAGTGTCAAAGTCTGACTTTTTAGCATGTAATGATGGCTAGGTCCTGACTATTCACCATGGAAAAGTGTCAAAGTCTGACTTTTTAGCATGCAATGAAGGCTAGGTCTTGACTTTTCACCGTGGAAAAGTGTCAAAGTCTGACTTTTTAGCATGCAATGATGGCTATGCCCTTACTTTTCACTGTGGAAAAGTGTCAAAGTCTGACTTTTTAGCATGCAATGATGGCTAGGTCCTGACTATTCACCATGGAAAAGTGTCAAAGTCTGACTTTTTAGCGTGCAATGAAGGCTAGGTCTTGACTTTTCACCATGGAAAAGTGTCAAAGTCTGACTTTTTAGCATGCAATGATGGCTATGCCCTTACTTTTCACTGTGGAAAAGTGTCAAAGTCTGACTTTTCGCTGACTTTTCGCAAATTCACAGTAAATCCAGAGGAACAGGCAAATGTCTGATTTCATACCAAGAAAAAAGTCAGCAATTTTTCAGTTCGCGCACTTTTCCATTGCTTAATTCCAATGGGAAAGGAAGTTGCGCATTCGGTATGACATTCGGTATGACATTTTGAACCATGTGACCCTAAGATTGTCGTGACTATAGCACACCTCAGACCACCCTAAGTGTCTTAGACCTAAGATCTTAGGCATATCCTCTGAGATATCACGTCTATAGGACACTGATGCCTCAAAGATGTCTTCCTTAAAACTTGTCGTGACTGAAAAACGGGGCCCTGGTTTTTGAGTTGCTGGTTTTTAGTCAATTATCGGAAGTGGTGGACGCACCGGGAACAAGCTCAGTTTTCAAACACCAACGGACATTGCGGTAGTTGCAATGTGATTATCACAAGTAATAAACTTAAACGTTGGTATTAAACTGGAAACCTTTGAAATCTCTCCAAAGAAAATTGGAAAAGTACATTGGATCATTTTTACATAAATAGGCAGCATGTTAAATCTTCAGGTAACTTAAATTTTTACATTTCAGATCACATGCATATATTTGCACAACGAAATCAAAGAAAGGTTAAATCGAAGACAGCTAGAATAACTGGTAGAAGCATAAATAAATTAAACTAAAATATGATATATAAACCTCCAGACCCAAAACAAGAGACCGACCTTAACAAACACCTAGAAGTATTTGCCAAATATTAGATAAAATCTGCCCAGTAAGAGAACTTGTTAGAACAACAAAAAGAGGCATAGAGCTTCCTAGAGGAATAAATGAACAAATAAGTTACTGAGCACATTTATCAACACAGTTATCTTGGTATGGTGTAATTGACCAGATGCTGCTAGGAGAAATCTGTAGAATGAGGAAAGTCATAAACAAGCAAATACGCAAACACATAGCTAATATATAATAAACATACAGCTGATAAAGCAGAAGCATAATCCCAAAAAGGTGTGGCAAATAATCAATAACTTATGGAAACCACCTGAAAACCGAGGGTCTCTTTCTGAAATGTAAGCAAAACGAACACGATACGATGGGTGACATAGCACAGGACATGAACAAATATTTTGTGGGAATAAGCCTGTCAGTAATTGTACAATTAGGAGAGGTCAACAATCAAACATATGGCACGCAATGGGACGAAAACAAGGACAAGGACTCGAACTGAAAGAAACGAATAATGAAGAAGTAGTTGAGGTGATATAGAACTTAGAATCCATCAAATCAACCATGATAAAGCATGCGAACTCTACCCTTCTGAAAAAATACTGCTATGTGGTCCTACAGACACTTGTAAATAAAGTACTAAACACAAAATACCCAAACTCATTACTTCATGGGTTAGTAACTCCACTATCCAAGCAAGGAGATCTGACAGTATTTTCCAACTGGCGTCCTATCACAGTGATACCAATGGTATCGAAAATAATTGAAAAGATTATCAAAGTTCAGTTAATCAATCATTTAGTACAGTACAATTTGATAACTAAAAACTAGTTCTCCCGGACAGACCATTTTTCAATTAACAGATATTTTCATCACAAATATGAATAACTGTAAAAAGAGCTTATAAATGCCTGTATGTTGATTTAAAAATGACATTTTATAGTGTCTCACATGAAATATTATTTAAGAAATGAGACAATTTACGCCTAGATAAACACTTTGTATCATTGATTAAATCACATATAAGGAAACAGTAACAAAAGGTACAATTAGCTGGCATAACATTGACTGAGTGAGACATACACTGTGGGGTCCCTCAAGGCTCCGTCTTATAGGCATATTCCACCAAAAAGGCCCTCAGCAGGCGGGTTTTTGCGCTCCAGCCGGCATTTCCCGCCGGGGCCGGCCGCCTGGCCGCCCCTAAACCCCTAAATTCTAGGAGCTGTTCCACCAAAGCCCCACGAGGCGACCAACAGGCGTACACAAGGCACCCGGCGAGCGCCCATACAGCCGGCCGGACCCGGCGCGGCGATACACTCGCAGCGGGTTCGCTATTGCCGTCTGGTGGACATTAGCGGCACTAACGCACAAGGCCGCGGTTCTCTATCGATCCGATAGGCGATGCGGCGTGCGGCGATACACTACGACGCTCTGAACCCGCGAAAGTCGCGTATCGAGCAGAGCAGTGTGTCAGCGTGTCGGGATTTGTACGGGAACTGTCAGAAAACGTCAAATAACCGCGGATTTACAGGTTAAATCGAACAATGAAGGTAAATAAAGATAAGGATTGATGTTATGAATGTCTATATTTGACACTGGTGCTTATATTTTGCCCAAACTGCCGCAACTGCCGAAATATCGGTTTCCGCGTATTGGGATACCGTCCGCGGGCCTTTGTTGACGGTGTATATCGCAGTATATGCCGGCGAGCTGTCAACGCACGCCCGGGGAACAGCTCTTCGCGTCATGCTCTTGGCACGCCGGCCTGCCTGCCGTGGGCTTAAAATCAAATCAAACAGTTTTCATCCAGCAGGGCTTTGCGGGGGAGGTCGTGATCATAATGTCTGGCCGCCCACCCAGCCTCCTCTGTGGTTATCACTATATTTTGGTGGAACACCTCCAAAATTGGCTGTTGCACAGAGTATTGTCCCCGGCCGGTGGCCGGCGGCCACCAACAGGTCAGCCGATACTGGCCGGCTATGGGGTTTTGGAGGCACGGTGGCCGGCAGGGGCCGGCCTTGAGGGGTCTGTGAGCTCTCTGAGCTGTTCCACCAAGCAGATTATCGTTGCCGGCGGGAGGTTTGGGACGGCTATTGCTGCCGATCGCCAATAGGCGACCACAAGGGGCCCGGCCTGGGCTTGTGCCTCCTTGGTGGAATAGGCCTCTTAGGGCCAACCTTATTTATAGTATTTATCAATGACTTATTTCAGGAAATAAAGATCAGCAGAGCAATAATGTATGCCGACGACTTGGTGCTGGTCACAGGACACAGAGATGTAAAAATGGCAAAAGAAAATATGGATAAGGATATCTGTACCTGGGACCTGTTTCAATAGTAGTATATACTCTCGGTTTTTTTTTGTATATTTTTTCGTTCCGCTAGGGTCTGTATTGAAATCCTGAGGTTGGAAGAAATTCTCTCGTAGTTTGTCTAACAAACAAAATAGCGGCACCTCGTGTTGCAATAGGAGAGGATGGCAACAGTGGCACCAACAGTGGTAGTACCCGTTTCAATTGTTGGTTGGGTCTCGCTGTTAGTGCCACATAGCTGCTGTTGTTTGCGAGAGGGTCTACTCTCATATTGATCAAACCAACAATTTTAAAACCTATTTTATCAGATATCATAGCATATTTAGGTAAAGAAAAATATGCTCTGATCAATTCCATATGTATCTTTTATCCATATCTCGATTTTCATAATTCTCTAGTGGTCAACTACTTTATGAGAACCAATAAACACGAGGAATAATTTGGAATTATTGAATTATTCATTAGATATAGATTTATTAAAAATATATAGATTTTAACAAAACTCCTGGCCAGGAGATTCTGCCAACCTCTTGACAACATAATCTTCACTAATTAAACTGGCTTTATGCATTGACATTTTATTGGTACAAATAATAGGAAGGTGGAGGATGTCATTAACTACATCACTGATAATAATCTTCAGGGTATAATTTTCTCCATTAACTTTAAAAAGGCATTCGATTCTGTAGAATGGCCATCCAAATATAGTGCACTAAAGTTGGGTTTGGGTGATACATTTGTTAACTACATTAAACTCATATACCATTGAATCTTGTGCCATCAACAATGGGTTTCACACTAAGTTGTTTCACACCACTAGGGGCACGAGACAGGGTGGTTGTGTTTCGCCTTATTCATTTGTTATGGTTGTGGAACTTTAAGCTATTGCACTCAAAGAAAGTAATAACTTCCAAGGGATCAACACAGGTATTCACTTAAGCAGGTATTCACTGAATTTAAAAAAACAACTAATAAGTTTCTTTGGAATGGGAAATTTGATAAAATTGCCCGTAATGTAATTTGTGTGGATGTCAAGGCTGGTGGACTCAATCTCAAGGATTTGTATTCAATCTATCATCATACCTTGAGGTCGAAATGGATACGTAGATCGATTTTTTATGGGTGTCAGTCATGGACCCAATACTTTCATATTGTAATATTAGTTAGTTAAGAGATGACACAAACAGATGAATGCGATTTCGGAGGTGATGAAAGAACACCCTATTTATTGGATAGTATAAATAAAAGAAAAGAAAAAGAAAAAGAAAATTTTCACCACGGGTATGATGTATGCCTACAATGGCGGTGGCGGGAATGAAGGCCAAGAAGGCGGAGATGGATGGTGAAGGCAGAACATGAAACACCCTCTGGTGTATTCTTATGTAACAAATATACAACTTTACTATATAACCATGCCGTATATACTGTAAATGCGCACCGTTTTGGCATATGACGTAAAAATACTGTACGGACCGCTGGTCCGTACACTAAAATACGGACCACCTTGCCATACACGTTTATTAACATATATACGTTGTTAAAAATCAAATTAATGATTTTTTTTAAAATTTCGGGCATATAGTAAATATATAACGTCCAACCATGCTTGTACAATTCACAGAACTCAATGATAATTTACCGTTTGTAGGGAACTCGGCATAAATGCCTCGGTCCGTACAAACCGTAAATTACCACCTCGTTCTGTGAATTGTACAGCATGGTCAGGACGTTCTATATAATTACGGGATACAGTTCCCATTTTAGTTAGTTAAGAGATGACACAAACAGTTGAATGCGATTTCGGAGGTAATGAAAGAACACCCCAAAACCCAAATAAGTAATTAATAAATTTTATCTAGTTCTTTAGAAACAAAGAAATATTTATTAACCTTATTGTCCATTGTGTCTGACAAATATAAAAGAACACTGAGTGACTTCCAGTCTCCTATACGTTGTATCTCATGTAATGGGATACCGATGGAAGCTAAAAAAAGACGCCCTGCTCCTTCTGAGGCTGTGTGGGGTATACTTCCCACAGAGACCGACTCTGGCGCATTGTTTTTTTAAAAAAATTTTCAGAAACCAAGAATAATTTACAGGAACAGGACTTCCTTTAAGACAATTGGGGATCAAAGGATCCCTGGGAAGCCCTAAATATGATTTTTGTAACTCCTTTAATGCGTTAACAGGACAAAGTGGCGAGGAAGACCGAACCACTGGTATATGAAGGATTCTCTCCGAGAATTGGATTGTTTTTTATGACAAAACATTTATGACAAACCCAAATTTTGTGAAAACAACATCTCTGACCTTTAAAGTGTGGTCAGATAAAGTGAAATGACCCTTCCTTAACAAACACCGGAATGAAATACAAACACACACCCAAAAAATGAAGTCCTCAGGTAAAGACATATTAAGGTCTGAATATATTAATGACAACTGAGTAGGTGTGAGCAGCTCTGACCTGTGAGGGTTATCACCCAATAAAAGACGGGCACCTCTTAAAGTCATCCGAATACAAAACGCTGACTTGTCTACATGAGGAAAACCCAAATAATTATATAAGGACCATAAGGAGCTCAACTAGTTTGTAATGGAGGAAAAACATAAGAAATATGACAAATAAGAAATGTAAAAACACACCATGGCGATAGTAGCCGGTAAAGGTTGAAATTGAAATTTTTTACAGAAGTCAAAATAACAATTCCATTGACTCTTCTTAGCTTTCCATGTATTGGGGGCCCAACCAGATACTTGGAGGTCAGAGCACCAGTTGATTAAATCCTCCATGGTCCCTGGAAAACACACCAATGGTCGTGAGAAAAAATAATTGATCGTACAATATCACGACTACGTTGATCATTGAGACGGGATAAAGCATCTGCTACCGTATTATCATCTGATGCTACATAATGAGGAATAATTCGAAAATTATACAGGGCCGACAACCAAAAGATTTCCCTTATCCAGAACATAGCCGATACTGCACTGCTCCAACCAGTTAGGATGATGGACATTACTTGGGTATTGTCCATATATGAATGTAAAATAGTATCACGATAATAACCCGAATTTCTTGCGATACCTTTTACCACTGGTCAAAGTTCCATTACCGCGATTATTGAGCGATACGCATCTGATTCCGGAGCTTTCTCCACCAAGAAAGATCGTCAATAATTTCCTGGGTCAATTTTTCTCTTCGATAACCACTGGAAATATTGAGGAAATTGTATAAACGTTGCATATAAGTTCTGCCGCCGAAAACAATGGTTGTGCAGTGCGCTAAATAACCCGTTAGTCTTTCCAGGCGTTTATAATTCACTCATTTAGTCCTGTGAATGTCACGGATCAACTCTTTTGCAACAATAATCTTTTCTTATGGTAAAGAAAGTTCCATTGAATTAGTATCAACTGTAATACCTAAGAAAACAACTCTCTGCGCAGGTTTGACCAGTTTTTTTCATATTCACTTCAAAGCCCAAAAAACTTAGAATATCCATTAGACAATGTTGTGACTTGACACATTCATCCTTGGTTTTAGCGGACACGAAAAAATCATCCAGATAATTAATACATGAACCATGTCCTTTGTTTTTTAGGATTTCGACAATAAAATCTGAACAAGAAGAAAATAGGTAAGGGCTAATACTACGAGCACCAAAACAGAGTCTATATGATCCTCATATATAACATCGCAACTGTCCTCCAAAGCCCAGCGGAATCCTTGTAATCGTCTATGTGCCGGGTTAACATGGACACTGCGATAAGCCTGCTTAATGTCCGTTATCGCACAAAAACCATTTTCCTCAATGATTTGTGATGCCATGTCCAAGTTTTTAAAACGAAATTTTGGAGAAACATTGTTCATATTAGTGTTCACACTAATTCCTAAAGGACGACTACAGTCTGTTATAGGTCTCAAAGACCCGTCCTTTTTTTCAACTGCACCAAGTGTGTGAATACAAGTCGGGTGAGTGGTTGCAACTGCTATTTTTCCTTGCAATAATTCTGATTGAACCGTTCCACACATTTCCTGATCAAAAGTTTCTGACAAAATTGAACGATAATTTTTACAGTTGTAAGGCACCCGAGATACATTGTCAATTATGTCAAAGCCCCTGCATATACCCGTAAGAACAAACAAGGCATTGTCACTTGGAAGTTCTAGGGAATCATAAGCCACAGCAAAACATGGCTTTTATTGTATTATTCAAAGTGTAGGCACAATTTCACAAACCCGTTCGACACTCTGAAAAAACAGGTAGATGAACTCCTGGAGCCACTTCCACACAAAATGAATATCGTGAGACATCTACAATGCTACAACAATTATTCTGAATACAGTAATAATTGATTGATACACTTTCTGGCCAGTTAATATGGTCAAAACCCTCTGAAAGACATAAGTCTATTTGAACCTTGTCATTTTGAGTTTTCAATAGTGTGAGCATAATCACAACAATAATCATCATTGTACAAACCGTGAAACTCTCGACCTGCATTACCTTCACATTCTCCCACTGTTGAGTTACCTACTCCCGTTCGTACCTTCGGAAAACATAGAGTGTCACCAGGTATACCACCCGTATTTAGTGAACAACAACTATTAGAGTTCCTAGCCTGGGCAATTACGGCCTCACTACAAACATCAACCAAGGGAGCACTCTGAATCGAAGTCCAGCCGTCTACAGGAAACAAATCTGTATCCTATTTTGATTGTTTTACTTTCTTAAGGAGATCACACTCGCTTTTCGGATGCTCTTGATCACAGACATAGCATTTGTGATCGAACTTGCATCGTGGCAAAGTGCACCTGCCTTCCTGGAAAAGGATACAATATTTTCCACTCTCTTTAGGCTTCGATTTGGTCATTACCTTCTGACTCGCCCCCTTGGTGCGTTTTGCCACTTATCATGTAGCCTCCGCCCCCAAGTAGCGAGTAGCCAAACATTGATCAACCGGACCAAATGACCAGACCCATTCTTTATAACCTTTTCCTAACTTCTTGATCATATTTGATCAAGGAAGCTGTGGTAAAGGTCCTGGTATTGGCCTTTTCTGCTAGAAAACCCATGTGTTCGATTAAGCCCTTGACATCTTTACCTTCATCACAACGTTCAACAGCTAATGAACATAGCAATTGGATAAGCGATTCAAATGAAAGAGTCTAAGATCATTCTTCTTTTGGAAGGAACCCGTGTAGGTTGAACTTACGCTTCCTTCGTTTCTGAGTCCTTTTAGTGGGGCCCCATCGCGATGTCGAGTACCGTGGTCGATGGTGGCATTCTGAGGACGAACTTGGACTACTGGACGACCGTGAAGAAGATTCAGAAAAGAATTCACATTTTCCCCCCGACTCTTGCGTTGTTGATGTCTGCTCCTGGAGGACTTTGTCTCCAACTCATCCCCTTCCGTGTTAGCTGCCGATGAGCTGCCGTAACCTCTCCTTGTGGGTGTAGAGTGCCGGACTGACTCAGACCAGGGCCCTGTTTTTCAGTCACGACAATCGTTATTAACGATACCCTAAGATCGTACAGCGAATGTACGACACTTTGGAAGACAAAAGATGGCGGGTGTTCTATAGATACGATCGTAGTGCGCCACGGACGATCGCCGCGATAAACGTCGGCCATCACGACAAGTATAGAACCGTTTTGTTTATATCGGCAAATATAATGGGCCGATCTTCTTCATAGTTGGCACGATTATAGGTTATGGGTATCCCTTACTCGTGTTAAAGTTTAATGGCTTAATTCTCAAAGAAAGTGAGTGAAATCTCGATTCCGGCCCCTCTACTACCCTGTACCTGAGAACCAGCTATGTTTGTCACGTGACAGCTGCAGAGGGTCAAGGTCGCCGCATAAATTAGCGGAGGTGTGAGAGTACACCGGCCGCCAGAACAGACGTTTGCTATGATGAAATTCAATCACAGATATTAGCGAATCGATGCTTCCGATCTTCTTCATATTTGGTACGATTATAGGTCATATGTATCCCTTACTCGTTTTAAAATTTCAGTGCTTAATTCCTACAGGAAGTGAATTTTCACATTGGGTACGACATGTCCATAGATGTCTTAGGGCTACGATACATTGGGCGACAAATTTACCCACGTGACCCTACGATTGTCATGACTATAGCACACCTCAGACCGCCCTAAGTGTCTTAGCGCTGCGATGATTAGCCGACCACCTAAAACATCGCGTCTATAGTACACTGACAGCAAAAACATGTCGCCCATAACGATTGTCGTGACTGAAAAACAGGGCCCTGGTGTCTCGGCTTCCGCCTGCCGCCCCATTCACAGTTGACATGGTCGTCTGCCCTTCGTCGCCCTGGCGCGATGTCATCTCGACCGCTTCCTCCTCAGGTTTCAATATAGACCGTTTTGAAAAATCCACCTTGGATTTTTTTCCCTCACCTTTCCCTTTAGTTTGTTGTACTAGTCACAGATTCGTGCAGCTCGGCTACATGTCGCGATGAGTTGTCGTATACCTCCCGCATCTCATCCCTCAGGGTAGAGGTTTCAATGTCTTCTCCGCGTTTTTCTTCCCGGAATTTCCCGGATTTTCCAGGCGATACATCTAACTTCCCTGGACATTTAGATCCAGTGGTTTTGAGATGTCTTGTCCCGCATCTATTGCAGATCTTGAGTCTCGATGCCATCCCGATAAAGGGATAATCCCGGTTTACGAAATAGAAGATTTTCACCGCGGGTATGATGTGTGCCTACAATGCCGTTGGCGGGAAACAAATATACAACTGTATGGGATACAGTTCCCGTATTTCAGGGTCTATGTATGATTTCTTTTTGCCTTAAACCAACCACTTATGTTAACTGCCACACCAAAATTACCTCTTTTATGGACTTACTTTCTTTTTTGTATTACTTATATCTATGTCCACTAATCTCTGATGAAGAAAGGTAACATGAATGTCTATGGAACAATGAATTCATATGTTCGAAGAAAGGCCCTATTACCAATAAAGTATGGGCATTATCTCGTCAGAATCAAAACATCCGACAATAGCCAACTAAAGAAATGAGTAGGTAAAATGGGAGGATATAAGAAGAGAGTTGCACATAGGCTTGAAATTTGTATATTTAGATTTGCAAGTTGAAATATATAGGGTTTTTACTTTATTATGAAAGAATACCCTTTGAACAGGACAATGTAGGCATTGGAAAACCATATATATTAAGTGTACTAGAATGATATTATATCCAAGTGCTCTTCGGCAACTTATTTGATTCAAACATCTTTGGCACAACAACACCTATTTTTATTAAGAAAAAAGAATATGTAATGCATTGATGCATTTGGAAAATTGGAAAGGATTGAGCACTTCTCCCAATCAAATATTTGAAGGTCATTATTCATATAGAAGCTTTTCATTTAGGGACTTTACCAAAAGGATAAGAACATGAAGCAACTGAAGAAAGGGATCTTTCATACTATGTTTGTCATCTTGCCTCTTCCCAGTCAGGATGATCTACATTGGATGAATGACAGTGGATTTATCCATAGTAGTAACCAGTATATCCATATTTCCAGAGTATTGAGGGTATCCATATCCACCATATCTCTTTCCATAGTATCCATTGTAATAATTGTTGTAGTAGCCTTTGCCATAGCCAAAGCCATAGCCCTTTCTGTAGCTTGTTTGTTTGTTTGGGTAGTTTAACATCCAATTTGTTCAATTAGACTTACTTTGGGTTTGATCGAATCTATAAGATGAATGTAGGTAGAAATCTCACCCCTACACATTTACCGAGGTGAGAGTTCTTTTACTTCCCACACCACATAGGCATGGTATGAGAAGGATTGGCCTTTGATACAGCAGTACATCTACCACTACTGCTTTCCTTGCCATTTCCATACCCCTTACCATAGAAGCCCTTATATTGGTAATGTCCAGAGGCTGAAATACAACATGAGAGCCATTAGTAATAAATAGAATCAAGATTGTGTTAGTACCATCTAATTCAGATATTTTGGTTTATTGTTTCATGTCATATCCATTGATGATCCACAAGCAAATGATAGAATAAGAATTGTGTGTGTGAATGTCACTATTGCAACCTTTGACAATGGACCACAAGAGGTCCTATTTCCAATGTATAACAAGAGATATACTCACTACCGTGGTTTGCTATAGACAACATCAGTACAATGAAGCAAATAGCAAGGCATAATGCTGTTGACTTGGACGACATTTTGGCTTCTGTATAGGTCCTCCTGCCACATCTGCCTTTCTCTCCAGTTCTGATGACTATCATTTTAAAAGACCTCAATGAGGGAGATCGCTCATGAGAGCGAACATTGTCTCAAAACCATATCGAATAAAATAATAGATGAATTTAAAAAAATCTGCAACTGCCTTATATATATACTGTTGGTGATTTCTAAGAACAAATGACACGCCATAACATTTCTAATGCACTTGAAATCTGTTATTTAGGATAAGTGTCCAATTTCAAACTTTTAATGAAAAAGATATTATATGCTACAATACCATATGCATAACAAACTGTGATGTAGGAGAAACTGGAGCAAATACAACATAAAACCACAACGGACATGGACTTGTGTTAATAATCAAATATCAATCTTAAAGCATTGTAGATGTTAACTGCTTTATTTCCTTTTTCACACTGACTGATACATACATTGGTGTTGCTTATATTCCACTTTTCTTATACAACCGTAGTGGTAACTATGTTTTGGATTACATATAAGATTAACTGAGCGGGAGGTGGATTAACATTAATACTGTATAATCTGATTCTTAATAAATCCTTTAGAATCCTTGTTGAGTTAGGATTTAATGATAAAGAGAGTCCGTTGGTTGTGAAGTATATGAGAGAATGTTCATTATTGTTTTTCCATGTTACAGTGCTTTGTAACTGACTGAATGATAACTTTTTTACACCGTGGTTTTTCGACTGTAGTCTTTATCTCATCATGTAATGGGATTTTATCTCGTCATTGCTAGACTGTAGTATGTTGCTTATTTTTCTTACATCAACATATTATAATATTATTATTTATCATGTTATCATATCTTATATCTCACTTTACACAAATGATCAAAAGTTATTTCCTGTAAATCGGTACTGGCCGAGTATCAAAACCAGTCAATCTCTGTACTGAACTTGACCAGTTTGAATAAATGATTAAAAAAAAATTAAAAAAATTAACTGATACTATGTAGAAGATGACACATATAGCATGATAGATGTGATAATAAATCACGAGTTGAATAGAAAATGATCCTCACAGGATCCTCAATAGTCCATCTTGTGTTCCCGTATTCAAGACAATGTATTCTTCTGATGTAGAGAACATAAGTCTGTAGCACTGCATGAAAACCCCCAGTTATTTCATATGTATATGCCACCGCATAAATGCATGTATCTGATGTACATTAACATCTGTGCGCGATATATGTACGCTGGTTGTATACATGTGTAGGGGTCAGGGTAGTCGAGCAGCGTTGTTTCACTTTTACGCTAGATGGCGAGAGTGCCTATCCCTGCTGTGCGGTAAAGCCGGTGGACCCGTGTATGCAAATACTACGGGTTCGCCCGCATTACGTAACTCAGTCAGTATATAAGACTTTATCCTACCCCTAATATAAAATCCCATAGGCTTAACATTGAGTTTCCGTATACATGCCACGCTGACTGGCATACGCAGTTTTATATGCCACTAGTGGCATACAGAATTGTTATCATGTAATATTCCGAAATCGAGGAGACAGGGTAGGATAAAATCAAAACCTGATTCGTTTAAATCGTGGCCACCGCATTCCACTCCCGGAGTTTTGGCTCCAGACTATGCCAAACCCCAGTCGTGGCATACGGTGGCCAAGATTAAAACTGATCCAGTTTTATGATAGAGTCCGCAGCGGGTTGACAGGACTTCTGGCGGTGCCTCTCTGTAGAGTGAACGCCTGGAGCCTCACGAGTTGGTAAGGTTGCAACGAAACCTTTCAACGTTGAAGAGACCAGAATCTCTTCCTGCACTAGTTGGTGCCCCGTAGCACCAACCGACTGGAAACATACCAAAATAAAGAAAGGTATACTGAAATAGTCCGGAGTCTGGTTTTGTGTCCATAGGTAGGGGTAGGTATATAGATCCCGCATCTCCCTGCCCTTTCCAGTGGGTCAATCCGAACCCACCCGTACTGGCACGGTAAGTACGGGGTAGCGACTATAGTCTCGGGCCCTTGGTAGACTGACGAACGCGGAGAGTGGTTCTACACTTTCAGCAACCAAGGGTTTCGCTACACATGTTATATACGTTTGGTGTACATGTCTACTGATTAAAAAAAAAAGAGAATCGCGACCACCCTGCCCCCGCCACCCTGTTTCCCCCCTATAATTTCTGATCACCTGTCTGTGCCCCACTCCCGCCGCCACACCTGGGAACCGTTTAACACATTTTGATCCTAGGAGAAGAATCCTCCTAGGATCATGCCAGCAATCTAAGACATATCTTAGGATGAAAGACCTTTCCCGTTTAACAAGTGGTGTCCCCCATAGAGCGAAAATTCCTTCATAATTAGTCTCCTAGGACCGAATTTGGTGTCAGGCTGGGACAAAACAGGCTCCAAGACAGTTGTAGGATCCCTATGAAGGAGAATTCCTAAGAACTGTAGGTAGTGCCACATAGTGGGGGTTGTGGTAACTAATTTCATCATTTTTAATCCAACTGAATATTTAAAATATTTCCCCTCTAACACTGCCGTTTTGTATTACATACCATACTATACATATCTCCTCTAGTTAAATTGATAAATAAGGTTGTTATTTGTGATTTTAATCCTGTAAGACAGCTATATAGGTGTCCCCCATCTAGGACCCTTTTGGGTATATGGAGGACAGTTTGTAAGATGTGGGTCAAACTTGTTAAACACTTTTGGACAATCTGGCTAATGTCCTTGGCAAAGACAGTCCCTCACTAAGATTGTCTTAGTAGTTAAACGCAAACTGTCCTAGGACCTCTCTTACAGGCATAACTCTCCTAGGACCATATTGTTAAACTCCCCCCCTGGTTGTGTTGTTAGAAGTTGTGGCGGTAGAGGTTGTGGTGGTAAAAGTCTTTCCCTACACTCCCTGTGTGTCTGGGCTGCCTCCCTGTGGTGGTAACTGTTGATTCAGTGAAGCCCAACCCAATGTCTATCATCTCAACCTCTGAAAGCATTATAAAGGGTTATATCCAGACCCCTACAGTAGAGTGGTGTTTTGAAAGTAGAATCTATTTAAAATGCATTAAAAAACAAAAGAATGCTGGGTATATCATATGTATTTATTGAAAAGATAATAAAAAGGGTTTTAGAACAATTTTATAATATAGCATTTGATTTTCTATATACCAAGGAATGAATGCCTAATGGCAAATGAAATAAAACAATGGTGGTGTCCCCTAGATGCAGAAATCGGAATTATTGAACTGTGGCATAAATGCAACAGAATCAGGCGTATATATATATATATTTTTTTTATATATATGTGGTGGTTGCCGCCTGTCTAGCAGGTTGGATGACCCCGATCCGGAATGCTAGTTCCAGGCAGGATCCCACCCTACGCACTCTATGTAGGTTGGTTCGGTTTTCGGTGAGTTTACACGAACCTAGTCACACACAACACAACACACGCGTTTAATTAACAAGACAGCTACTTCCCGGAAAGATCTGGAAGATCTTTCCCACAAGTACAGTACCCCAGCACAATGTGCCAGGTAACGCTGGAGAGGCTAATCTAAAAGACTTGCCTAACCACCAGGAAGGTTACGAGAACCCGCCTGCAAAGCGAGGACAGCCTGTCGACCTACTGTGAACGCTGAGTATATATACCCAGCGTTATGTAATCCCGGTCTCCGCCGCGCCACTCTCGTGTGCGACGTTGCCCGGAATCACTACACAGTAAGGATCGGCACGTCGCGCCACCTTCCGTAGAACACACGAACACTGCTGGATTCCCACCCCACTACACTTTTACGCAAAATGATAGATATATGTTACGTATCCATATGTAAATCACGGGTTTTCATGATGTGTAGCAGTTGGTGGTATGATACAATATTCCCTATTATTATGGACCTATGTCATCCAAGTCCGTGCTATTATCGTAAGCGCTCGAATGTTTTATGTTTTTAATGATGCTTTTCGATACAAGTATTTATGTATCACATTACAAATATCTCGTGTGTTATGCTATAGTTGGTAAAGCGATCAGTAACAATAACATGAGGAACATTGGTATTTTCAGGCGCGGACATATGTATAAATAGACAATAATCGAGGTTTTTGTGGATAGGCGGCCGTAAACCACGAGAGGTTGACGTGTATTACAACGTCAACCTCTCGTGGTGTACAGAGCCGCCTGTCCACAAAATCATCATTTGTTGCATTTATTATCTATTTTTATCGAATGAATTCAACCCAGTAATTGCCATATTCAAAGTTACAACAATAGGGACTATTCCTTAGTTATATAGCAAAGGGGACTACCTTTTCCCCGTATACCATGGTTTTGAGGCCGTATACCACAGTTAAGGTATCTGAGTCCCCATACATTTTTAATAGGGTCTTTGTATATGATACATTTTTTTTTATTGAAGAAAAAGCAGTTCTAACGCAGGGTTAGATCTTCCACCGCAATACATGTGGGTAGCCATAATACATCAAGATATCCACTTAGCCTGCAGAACATTTATTATTATATACCTGTACAAAAACAATCTACACATACAGCCCTATACTATCTGTACAGCACCCGGGTGCTGTACGTTTGGTTGATCACGTGATAAATACGTGGGAAAGAGTGAATCTGATTGGACGTTAGCCGCACTGTGCTTGAAGAGCGATATAAAAAATGGCCGCCTACGTTATAGAAACGTTAGCGTAAACCGATAGCATGTAAAAATAATATTTAGCGTAAATATGACATAAACATTTCATTTGCGATTAAAAACATTTATTTCAATAATGGATAGAAGTATCTGTGGTACTCACGTCCGATAAAAGTGTCAAACTCGCTCCACCGGAAGTCGACCTACGAAACGTAAACAAAGACAATCTATCAATAATAACTCGAAAAATAGCGAAAAAGTACAACTTAAAAATACGATATAATATTTAACAATAATATACAATGTTTAGATTGAAAGAAAAATAAGAATTATAGCTAAATAAATAATACGCAAATAATTCAATAACAACAGCTCACACTCCGCATAGAAGGAACGCTGTCACTAACGTTTCCAGCTATGGAGGTTCATGACAGGGAGTTTACATTTGTTGTCGATAATTCTAACGATAAAAACGAAGAAAACGTTGAAAACGTTGTTGAATTGGCCAAAACAAGCGACCAGCTTTTACGGGACTATATCGCATCAAAAAAAAGTAAGGAAACACAAAAGAAGACAGAAAGAGATGTAAATTCATTCCAGAAGTGGTGCGAGTCCAAGGAAAACTCAGAAAAAATTGAAAAAATACAACCTATAAGGTTGAATGTACTACTCGGGACATATTTTATCAAGATAAAAAAACAAAATGGCGAAAACTACGAGCCCGAATCGTTGTCTACCATATACGGAAGTATCAAAAGATACTTAGATGTACACTCTTACGGAGAAAATATTACTACATCAGATACCTTCAAGACAGCTCGTGATGTTCTCTGTATGCCCAAGAGGGAACTAAAGAGTCAAGGTCTAGGAAATAAGCCTAACCGTGTAAGTACATTTTCATAAAAATATTTATCACTTACATCCAAATTCCAATTCTAAATTTTCGGGTAATATTTAAAATTATATAAATTGGGAAAAAAAAATTGATTTTACCTAATTTTTGTATAATTATATTACAGAGCGACCCATTGAGTGCAGAGGAAGAAGAGCTCCTCTGGAATTCCCCAGCCTTCGCTAGCGATACTCCTAAAGGGTTAAGAAACAACCTTTGGTACCTGACAAGTAAGTGCTTTGGCCTTAGGGGTCAGCATGAATCACGACAGCTATGTTGGGGAGATGTGAAGCTGCACGAGGAAAATATTGATGAACCTTTCGTAGAATTTTTCGAAAGAACGAGTAAAACTCGTCAGGGCGACAACCGAGGAACGAGAAGTTTCATGCCTAAAATGTGGTCTAACAAAGAAAAACCAGAACGTTGTCCTATTCACTTATTGAAGAAATATTCATGTCATCGCCCTTCAGATATGCTTCAAGATACATCTCCTTTTTATTTAACTATTAATCATAAACGTACAGCCTCCAGTACAGTGTGGTATAGCCGACAGCCAATGGGCAGAAATGAACTCGGAAAAATACTTAAAGAAAGTGCAGCTGTCGCTGGTATAAGCGGAAAAAAAAAAACTAATCATTCCGTTAGGAAGACCGCTTGCAGTTCCTTAATACATGCGGGTGTACCTGTCAACCTAGTCGCCCAACTCTCGGGCCACAAGTCCATACAGAGTCTACAGTCTTATGCGACGGCTAGTACAGAACAACAAAGAGCAATGTATGGCGTTCTAAATGAAGGGAATAGAAGATTCTCCTTACCTGGTCTAGCTGAGGCGACAAACAGCAGTGCGACGAGAGCGGTGAATATATTTCCTGAATTTCCTTTTGAATTGTTTATTATTGAAGAATAATCCATGGTTTAATATGTCACAGTAAACACAAATTCCTTTGCAGTGAATCCTCTTCACTTTTATAATATATATCCATGGTATTTATGGGAAATTTCCTTTTATCTTGTTATTTTTCTGGTAGATTGAGTGTGGTCAGGTCTCCGGTGGTACGTCCAACGCTAATTACAGTAGAAAACGTCCAGTGAGTTCGACTTCAGGTTCTGCAGCTGTCGCTTTGAAGAAAGTGCGACCAGCGATCAAGTTTGATGACGATGAAACTGAAAATGTAAGTAAAAATATATATTA
Organism: Alentia gelatinosa; assembly: GCA_950022655.1. Lineage (NCBI taxonomy): Eukaryota > Metazoa > Annelida > Polychaeta > Phyllodocida > Polynoidae > Alentia > Alentia gelatinosa. The sequence goes on from OX465581.1 coordinate 47,159,430, forward strand.
GAAATGCTTAATAACGAATAAGATCGTATCAATGCATATGATTACTAATAAGAAAAAAATTCATGTATTTACAGGGTTCGATGTTAACACAAGAGTTCATTGCGGATTTGGGGGAAGACGAGATGACCGTTGCCGTTCCAGGCCGTGCCGCCAACGTTGCAAAAACAAATCCAAACAATAGTTTAACTAACTTAAATCGACAAGATTTTATTAGTGGCCTACTAACGGGATCTACTTTCACGGGTTATACCATGAATATCAATGTGAAAATGTGAAAAGAAAATCAAACTATGTTGATTGATATGACAAATAGATAAATACTGAGCTATACGAGGTAGATCAGAAACAAATGATTTGTCAAGTTGTCTATTTCGGCCGCGAGTCGAGTTGTGAATTTTCCGCCAAATAAAATGTTGTAAATATGTTAAATCTGTTGTTGTCTTCCCAAAAGATGAATTGAAATAGAATCTATAGACCTTCATACGTCGAATGTATGCTAAATATAAAGATAAAATGAAATAAAACTTGCCTTGATAACTGTTGAAAACTCCGTCAACGTGTAGGTTCTTAATCCTGGCGCCATAAAAAAACTTGTGGCGATGTGCTTCATTAGATGATCACTCTCCAACGTATTCTTTGCGTAACGCTTTAGACGCCTGATCAGTTCTGCTCTCCGATCATATATTGACATAGTTACATGCTGTTCCTACGTAAATTATCAAAGCCTCCGCAGGGGAGTGTAGAATTAAAAGGCGCTCTGTGATTGGACAAGGAAAAACCTCTCGTCCAATCAGATTGATGCTATTAACGCTGGTCGGCTACACACTGGATAACGTTGGGATCCGTACGTACCTGACAAGATGTCGAAGCCCGCCAAGTCGCCCGAACAAGACGTTCCTAAATGGCGATTTTACGCTAAAATAAGGTATATAATAATACGAAAACAGGCATACTGTGTCTGTACGTGATAAATACTTGGTAAAATTGACGATAAAACGACCCTCTGCCTTTGGCATCGGGTCGTTTTATCGTCAATTTTACCGCGTATTCATCACGTACAGCCACAGTAACCCTGTTTCCGTATATTATACAATTGAAAATGCAAAATGAAATACATGAGATGTGATGAGGTGAAACATGATTCAGGGATATTCTATCTTCGCCAATCATATTCTGAGTATGCCATTTTAATCTCTTTCTTAAATAGCTGATATATGTTGTACACAGAAAACCTATTCCAGATAAGCTGACCTCGATAAATAGGACTGCGTAATTCAGATAATAAAAGTATATATAACCATCCTATCACACATATTGATATATCGATCACCTTTTGATATATGGATATCCATACAGTAAAGATGCGTTTAGGAAAAAACTCATCCACCCAAGCTTTTTTTCACCTATATACAAAAATATCCATGGCACAGGTAAATAATAGAACAATAGATCTAGCAAGGGCTGATAGAATACGAGTGATATCGGCCTGGCTCGGTCCGAGGTAATATCGGCCCGCCAAACTAGTAATATCGGCCCGGCCGCCCGATTCCCTCCACCTCCCCCCGCCACCCGCCCGTCTGCCGCTACAACAGTGTTGACCATAAACATAATTATACTAATAGAAATATTCACACGCAAACAAATATTAGTTATAACTTCCAAGAGAAGGTATTTCGCATGTTAGAGAGATTTTTCAGTAAGATATTCTCTCTATATACAGAGGGGCAGGTTCACGGGAAAGAGGGCAGGCGGGCCGTGATTACTACCCAGTTCTCGCCGAAGATACCGGGCCGCTTTTACTCCGGACCGATTCTACTAGACATACGGTGTGAGGTGCAAATTTCTCTACAGGAAAGGAAAAATATACATTGATTTATTTCAATCATTCAAGTCATGTTTATAATCAAAGACTTAAGCAAGTCTACGATTCTACCTGTGACCGACTGGAAATTAGGAACCCAGTTTCTCGCACCTGTCACCTCTAGCCTGCTAGCTCACGCTGCACTTGAACCCACAATAACCAGGACACCCAGGTGGGACACGGCTGTTATAGTGTCGGTCACCTAAATGTAACATACAGAGGGCTCAAGTTATTCCTTCAGGGCCCCTTTCGCGTGCGTTCCCCTTTGCGGGGTGCCCGCAACATGGATTATACTGCACCACAGCATACTCGTCAATATGTAGCTATTAAGCTACGAGTGTTTTGATACTCTTACCTTATATATTGCTCGTGTTCAACTCCTCCTAGTTTCTTAATGAAAATATTTACGAAAACCAAAGGCTGGCAAGCTGGCAGCATCTATCTAATCCGTTGTTCTTTGATAGAGGACATTACAGCTGTGAACACATAATCAGCATGGTATCCGAATATTGGACATTAACCTAGAAACATTTCTGTAGCTATTACATAACACTACCAAAGCCGTATTAGTCTCCTCTCCACCTGACTAGTCTTATCTATGGTTTATCACCCGGCTTCATGCTCCATCTACTGGCCCATTACCACATGTCGGACTACACATTCAATACATGGAAGAACACATCTGTACATGTCACAGAGGAGGAAAACACAGACCGTTGAGGTGAGCTTTCTGACAATTAGTTGGCAATTTCCGTTATCAACATAGTGCTCTTAATATCCACCTGATCGCAGAACTCCATCCATTTCACATAGTACTAAGGTCTAGGTCTTAACATTTTACAGTTGTCGATGTAATAGATGTATTGGGTTTGACCAGTATAGATAAGGTCTGTAACGGTAGGGCAACAGCAGTTTAGCTTGTTTTATCAATAGCGTTATTAAATCCAGTGTACACATCCAATACAAATCTGAACTATTTCATCGATGTGAATCGTTCCTATAGGTATTAATCAGTGCGGTGTGCACCAGTATGTATGGGACTCCAAGTGTGGTTAAATGGTCTATGGGGTGCATAGTGTTTGTTAAGCTGAAGAATCTTTTGTATATAACTAGGCCTACTTTTCTTACTGGATGGTAATATTTATCATGTCTCTAGCGCCAAGAAAAACTGTGTTGCTTTCCATGTATTCTTCAATTGATCAATGATATAATTTGTCATAAATATCATAGACTTTACGGGAAACATCATAATCGATAGTCTCTTCACGCCAGTCACCAAATAATTTACAATTTAGAGAATCTTTTGGATTCAAATCTTTCCAGACTAAGTGTATAAGCATTGAAATATGTTGACCTTGGCCTTGGCCCTGTGGAATAAGAAGATTATCGCTCATGAGGTTTTACAAGCGAGTGGGTGAACGAACTCGCGATAATAAACGCAATATTGTGCCTGTAACACAGCGTAAAAGACATATCGCTTCTGGCACCCAGGCTGATCACTCGATTTATCACTCGCTTTTCGCTCTCTTCACGCCAGGCACCAGCAGGCTCACTCCCCTGGCAGATCTTTCATTGTACTTAACCTTACCAGAGTACAAAAGGTATGCTTGGAGAGTACCTCCTCGTGATACCGGGTCAAAGGTCACTCTATGTAACTACGAGAATGAAAAAAAAAAGAATTTTAAAAATCGGCCAAGTAGTTCAAGAATTATGGAGGAAAGTCTAGTCAGATTAAGGTTGAATTTGGGAAACTCAAGTATATAGAAAACAGCAGATAGCATGGCACCACATAATGATAAACACAGATGAACAGATTTATTACAATAACGCTCTAGATATTCAGGATAGAGATATGATATTTAGCATACAGGGGTATTTTCACATGCTGAATCCAATGGAGATATTTATATTCATGTATTTTGATGATGTTATTGTTAATAGGAAAATCTGTAATAATGATACATAAATGTTGCACAAAAACACTAAAATAATACTCCTCTCTAATCTAGATCATGTCATACAAGGCAAAGTGTATCTTTGACTTGTAAATAGGAATTTTGACAGCTAAATTGCATAATTTATCTTGAACCTGAAGTCTCCAGCCAGATCAGAGAATTGAAAGATTCAGTTTTTCAATGTAGTTATTTCAAGATGCTGGTCATTTACATCTATAAAGCTATGGCATATCATACATCAAATTAATTCTCTATGTATGCTCTTTGTAATGGTATATGTACTAAATTGTTGGATTCATTCATGTTTGTGTGAAGAGCTTTTCTTTTTTTCAAATTGGTACTTGATCAAGTCGTTCTGGTCATAGAAATTTCGTGGTAGCACTAAAGTGAAGGTCCAGGCCCATCTTTCTTAGATAAAGTCACAAATTAAAAAAAAATTGTACCTTTACTCTTATATTCATATTCATGGGAAAGTCCTGAATCTCAATATATTTTGATAGTAGATGTGATTAACGAATGCTTGTAAGGAACTATATGAAGAACAATGATTGAGAAATGTATTGTTTTCGCACTGACTGACGGCCAACACGCATGTTGCTACTCTATGATTAGTATGAAGATGCTTTGTGCATTTCATGTCGTAATTTCTCGAAAAATGAACCTCGAGATAAAGACCAGTAAATAGCTAACAACATACAGAAGACTGTCTGAAAGATTATATTTTGATTTTCCAAAGGAGACTTTTGTAACAGTAGTAAAACTACCATTACAATAATACACAAGAAAGAATACCTAGTATCATGCGAAGCGGTGTTTGCCTGTCACAAGCAATCCCTGTGATGTAGTGTCTGTTTATATGAATGAGATCATTCATGCGGGTCTCAAAGATCTGAGAGAACATGGATGAGTCACTGGTCCCAGGTTGGCCACCGGTTTGGTGACTGCCCAGCCAAACTGCAAGAAGGAGGGGGTATATCCTGAACTGGAGGAGAGGGTGTTTCAGTGAGCGGCTAGGGTGGGACCTAGCACATCTTGTGCGGTCCATCTATCATCTATCAAACTATCAAAAATGTCCATAACTATCAAAAATGACTTGGTTTGAGACTTATGGACATTCGTCATGTCCATAACTATCAAAATGTCCATAAGTATCAAAAAATGTCCATAACTATCAAAACCTGCTTAAACAAATGCGTTACCCATTTGCGTTACATTGAGTTACTCAAACCACATTACGCTACCTAAGAAAACGTTACTGATCTGGTATCATTACAGTTACTGCGTTACTCTCACGATTCTAACCCCGTTATCATGTTACCGTTACTGCATTACTGTTCTAACCGGGTTACCATTCTAACCCCATAACAGCATACCGTTACCATTCTAACCCAGTTACCGCGTTGGCGTTATGCCTTACCGTTCTAACCGCGTTACCATACTAACCGCGTTACGGGTTACCGTTCTAACCGCGTTACATACTAACCGCGTTACGCGTTACCGTTCTAACCGCGTTACATTCTAACCGCGTTACGTGTTACCGTTCTAACCGCGTTACATACTAACCGCGTTAGGCGTTACCGTTCTAACCGCCTCACATTCTAACCGCGTTATGCGTTACCGTTCTAGCCGCGATACATACTAACCCCGTTACGCGTTACCGTGCTAATCATAGAAACGTGGTCAACTGCAATGGTACCAAGAACGGACGATTACTACGTTAATAATGGTCGTAGAAACACGAAATAAAAAAACTGAGGATAGGTTTCAACCCCCCACACATCTGAGATTTTTTTTTCATTTTTTTTTTCAAGATTTCAATTTTTTAACTATACATAATATACCGGTACGGTATAGACTTGCATAGGCCTACATATTACACTTACAAGTACACATATTACATATTCAAAACCTACCAGCTCATAACCCCTCTCATAACTTATTGATGTCAATATAGGGAACAATAATAACTAAAAAACACACTTACAACTATGATTAAAAATGATTCAATTATATTTGTTGGAATTTCCTACACCATACTGCCCATCTACCATACTTTCCCTCAACCATACTGCCCCTCCACTATACTGCCCCTTTCCCACACTGCCCCTCCACCATACTGCCCCCCTATTACACTGCCCCTCCACCATACTGGCCCTCATCTATACTGCCCCTCTACTACACTGCCCCTCTACTACACTGCCCCTCCACCATACTGCCCCTCCACCATACTGTCCCTCCACCACACTGCCCCTCTCCAATACTGCCCCTCTATTACACTGCCCCTCCACCATACTGTCCCTCAACCATATTGCCTCTTTCCCACACTGCCCCTCCACCATACTGCCCCTCGACTATACTGTCCCTCCACCATACTGCCTCTCCACCATACTGCCCTTCTACTACACTGCCCCTCCACAATACTGCCCCTCTATCATACTGTCCCTCCACCATGCTGCCCCTCTCCCATACTGCCCCTCTACTAAACAGCCCCTTCACCATACTGCCCCTCCACCATACTGTCCCTCCGCCATACTGCCCCTGTACTATATTGCCCCTCCACCATACTGCCCCTCCACCATGCTGCCCCTCCACCATACTGCCCCTCCACCAAGCTGCCCCTCTACCATACCTTCCTTTAACCATACTGCCCCTCCACCATGCTGCCCCTCCACTATACTGCCCCTTTCCCACTATGCCCCTCCACCATACTGCCCCTCTACTACACTGCTCCTCCACCATACTGCCCCTCCACCATACTGTCCCTCCACCATACTGCCCCTCTCAAATACTGCCCCTCTACTACACTGCCCCTCCACCATACTGTCCCTCAACCATACTGCCTCTTTCCCAAACTGCCCCTCCACCATACTGCCCCTCGACTATACTGTCCCTCCACCATACTGCCCCTCCACCATACTGCCCTTCTACTACACCACCCCTCCACAATACTGCCCCTCTATCATACTGCCCCTCCACCATGCTGCCCCTCTCCCATACTGCCCCTCTATCATACTGCCCCTCCACCATGCTGCCCCTCTCCCATACTGTCCTTCTGCCATACTGCCCCTCTACTATATTGCCCCTCCACCATACTGCCCCTCCACCATGCTGCCCCTCCACCATACTGCCCCTCCACCATACTGTCCGTCCACCATACTGCCCCTCCACCATGCTGCCCCTTCACTATACTACCCCTTTCCCACACTGCCCCTCCACCATACTGCCCCTCTACTACAATGCCCCTCCATCATACTGGCCCTCTCCCATACTGCCCCTCTACTACACTGCCCCTCTACTACACTGCCCCTCAACCATGCTGCCCCTCTCCCATACTGCCCCTCTACTACAGTGCCCCTCCACCATACTGCCCCTCTACTACAGTGCCCCTCCACCATACTGCCCCTCCACCATACTGTCCCTCCACCATACTGCCCCTCTCCAATACTGCCCCTCTACTACACTGCCCCTCCGCCATACTGTCCCTCAACCATACTGCCTCTTTCCCACACTGCCCAATACCTCCCCTCTATCATACTGCCCTTCCACCATGCTGCCCCTCTCCCATACTGTCCCTCCGCTATACTGCCCCTCTACTATATTGCCCCTCCACCATACTGCCCCTACACCATGCTGCCCCTCCACCATACTGCCCCTCCACCAAGCTGCCCCTCCACCATGCTGCCCCTCCACCATACTGCCCCTCTATCATACTGCCCCTCCACCATACTGTCCCTCCACCATATTGCCCCTCTATCATACTGTCCCGCCACCATACTGCCCCTTTCCCATGCTGCCCCTCTCCCATACTGCCCCTATACAATACTGCCCCTTCGCCATACTGCCCCTCTTCCATACTGCCCCTCCACTATACTACCCTACATCCTACATCCCTACATCCTACATCCCCACATCTCCACATCCGTACATCCTACATCCCTACAGCCTACATCCCCACATCTCCACATCCATTTATCCTATATCCCTACAGCCTACATCCCCACATCTCCACATCCCCACATCACTACATCAATACATCCCCACATCCTACATCCCCACATCTCCACCTCCATATATCCTACATCCTACACCCCTACATCCTACATCTCCACATCCATATATCCATACATCCTCACATCCTACTTCTCCACATCCCTACATCATTACATCCCTACATCTTACTTCCAACATCCTACATCCCCATATCCCTACATCATACATCCCTTTATCTCCACATCTATACATCCTACATCCCCACATCTCCCCATGCATACATCCTACATCCCTACATCCTAAATCTCCACATGCATATATCCATACATCCCCACGTAATGTGGGGATGTATGGATGTGGAGATGTGGGGATGTAGGATGTATAGATGTGGAAATCTAGTAGGATGTGGGGATGTATGGATGTAATGATGTAGGGATGTTAGGATGTGGAGAAGTAGGATGTGGGAATATATTGATATATGGATGTGGAGATGTAGGATGTAGGGATATAGGATGTATGGATGTGGAGATGTGGAGATGTAGGGATGTGGGAAGTAGGATGTGGGGATGTATGGATGTAATGATGTAGGGATGTTGGGATGTAGTGATTTAGGGATGTGCAGATGTAGGGATGTGGGAAAGTAGGATGTAGGATGTATGGATGTGGAGATGTAGGATGTGGGGATGTAGGATGTAGGGATGTGGGGATGTAGGATGTAGGATGTAGGGATATGGGGGTGTAGGATGTGGGCATGTAGGCATGTAGGATGTGGGGATGTAGGCATGTAGGAATGTGGGGATGTAGGCATGTAGGGATGTGGGAAAGTAGGATGTAGGGATGTAGAAAAAATGGATGTGGAGATGTGGGAATGTAGGATGTAGGGATGTAGGATGTATGGATGTCGAGATGTAGGATGTAGGGTAGTATAGTGGAGGGACAGTATGGTAGAGGGGCAGTATGGTGGAGGGGCAGTATGGTGGAGGGGCAGTATAGTGGAGGGGCAGTCTAGTAGAGGGGCAGTATGGTGGAGGGACAGTATGATAGAGGGGCAGTATGGTAGAGGGACAGTATGGTGGAGGGGCATTATGATTGAGGGGCAGTTTGGTGGAGGGGCAGTATGATGGAGGGGCAGCATGGTGGAGGGGCAGTATGGGAGAGGGGCAGTATTGTGGAGGGGCAGTATAGTGGAGGGCAGTGTAGTAATTAGAGGGGCAATATGGGAAAGGGGCAGTATTGTGTAGTACTTAGAGGGGCAATATGGGAAAGGGGCAGTATTGTGTAGTACTTAGAGGGGCAATATTGGAAAGGGGCAGTATTGTGTAGGGGCAGTATGGGAGAGGGGCAGTATGGTGGAGGGGCAGTATAGTGGAGGAGCAGTCTAGTAGAGGGGCAGTGTGGGAAAGGGGCAGTATGGTGGAGGGACAGTATGATAGAGGGGCAGTATGGTGGAGGGACAATATGGTGGAGGGGCAGTATGATAGAGGGGCAGTATGGTGGAGGAGCAGTATGATGGAAGGGCAGTATGATAGACGGGCAGTATGGTGGAGGGGCAGTATGATGGAGGGGCAGCATGGTGGAGGGGCAGTATGGTGGAGGGGCAGCATGGTCTCCAGAGGGGCAGTATGGTGGAGGGACAATTTATAGTAGAGGGGCAGTATGGCGGAGGGACAGTATGGTGGAGGGGCAGAATGGGAGAGGGGCAGTATAGTAGAGGGGCAGTATTGTGGAGGGGCAGTGTAGTAGACGGGCAGTATGCTGGAGAGGCAGTATGACGGAGGGACAGTATAGTCGAGGGGCAGTATTGGAGACGGGCAGTATGGTGGAGGGACAGTATGGTGGAGGGGCAGTATGATGGAGGGACAGTATGATAGACGGGCAGTATTGTGGAGGGGCAGTGTAGTAGAAGGGCAGTATGCTGGAGAGGCAGTATGGTGGAGGGACAGTATAGTCGAGGGGCAGTATGGTGGAGGGGCAGTGTAGTAGAGGGGCAGTATTGGAGAGGGGCAGTATGGTGGAGGGACAGTATGGTGGAGGGGCAGTTTGGTGGAGGGGCAGTGTAGTAGAGGGGCAGTATGGGAGAGGGGCAGCATGGTGGAGGGGCAGTGTAGTAGAGGGGCAGTGTAGTAGAGGGGCAGTATGGGAGAGGGCCAGTATGGTGGAGGGGCAGTATGGTGGAGGGGCAGTGTGGGAAAGGGGTAGTATAGTGGAGAGGTAGCATGGTGGAGGGGCAGTATGGTTAAAGGAAGGTATGGTAGAGGAGCAGTATGGTTGAGGGAAAGTATGGTAGAGGGGCAGCTTGGTGGAGGGGTAGTATGGTGGAGGGGCAGCATGGTGGAGGGGCAGTAGGGTGGAGGGGCAATATAGTAGAGGGGCAGTATGGCGGAGGGACAGTATGGTGGAGGGTCAGTATGGTGGAGGGGCAGTATGATGGAGGGGCAGCATGATGGAGGGGCAGCATGATGGAAGGGCAGCATGGTGGAGGGGGAGCTTGATGGAGGGGGAGCTTGATGGAGGGGCAGCATGGTGGAGGGGCAGTATGGTGGAGGGGCAGTGTAGTAGAGGGGCATTATAATAGAGGGGCAGTATGGTAGAGGACAGTATGGTTGAGGGACAGTATGGTGGAGGGGCAGTATGGTTAAGGGACAGTATGGTGGAGGGGCAGTATGGTTGAGGGACAGTATGGTGGAGGGGCAGTATGGTGGAGGGGTTGTTTGGTAGAGGGTTAGTATGGTGGAGAGACAGTATGGTGGAGGGACAGTATGGTGGAGGGTAAGTATAGTGGAGGGGCAGTATGGTTGAGGGACAGTATGGTGGAGGGGCAGTATGGTGGAAGGACAGCATAGGTGGCGGATGGCCCGCAGTGGTAACGATAACGCGATAACGCGATATGACCTTAACGAGTTAGAATGGTTATCCGGTAATGTAGTAATGGTAACAACATTAAGATGTAATGCAGATAGAAAGATAACACGGTAATGGGCTTTACCATGGTAACATGGTAAGTCCTGGCGTCCACCTACTACAATATGGCACCGATATGGTCTACGATTCACCTTCTGATAGAAATCAAAAATTGACCATGTTTCTACGATTAGCACGGTAACGCGTAACGGGGTTAGTATGTACCGCGGTTAGAACGGTAACGCGTAACGCGGTTAGAACGGTAACGCGTAACGCGGTTAGAACGGTAACGCGTAACGCGGTAAGAACGGTAACGCGTAACGCGGTTAGAATGTAACGCGGTTAGAACGGTAACGCGTAACGCGGTTAGTATGGTAACGCGGTTAGAACGGTAACGCATAACGGGGTTAGTATGGTAACGCGTAACAGGGTTAGTATGGTAATGCGGTAACTGTGATGCAGTAACAGGGTTAGGATGCTAACACGGTTAGAAGTGTAATACTGTAACGAGGTTAGATTGGTAATGCAGTAACGGTAACGTGGTAACGATAACGCGATAACGGGGTTAGGATGTAATGTGGTCATAAATATGACGCATTCTTAGGTAGCGTAACGCAATTAGAATGTAACGCGATTTGATCGGTAATGTGTTCTTAGGTAGCTTAACGCAGTTGAATGGTAACGGGGGGTAACGCTATGTAACGCAAATGCGGTAACACATTTTTTTAACCAGGTTTTGATAGTTATGGACATTTTTTTATACTTATGGACATTTTGATAGTTATGGACATGAAGAATGTATGGTAACGCGTAACAGGGTTAGTATGGTAATGCGGTAACTGTGATGCAGTAACAGGGTTAGGATGCTAACACGGTTAGAAGTTCAGTTTTGTTCAGTTCTTCCATTGGTCATGGGATGGCAGGCAGATGCAAAGCACACCTCAGTCCCGAGTCCAGTTAGGAACCCCTCGAACCATAGAGTTCTTAAACTCGCCTCCCAGATCCATGATCAACATATGTGGTGGGATGTACTCATCATGTAAGAAATGGTAAACCAACTCGTTTCGCTTGTTTGGCACCTCTGCCCACCCAGAACAGTGATCAATGACAATCAAACAATACGGTTTCCCCAGGATGATATTGGCAATGGCCTGAGGAAATTGGGGACGGGCATCTTGGAGAACTCAGTGAGTTACCATTCTCTTTTGTGGGCTAGACACTGGGGACATGTTTTCAAGACCCGGAACACCTTCACCATTTTTGTTCATTAGGCAAACAATACCTTTCATTCAGGCAGGCCTTGGTTTTGTCCACCCCCTTGTGACCAACCTCTATGTGGGCTCAAAGTTGTTGAATCCGTCAATTCCTTTCTCATACTCAGGGATCTGTTGTTGGTGACGGACCAACCCATCTTTAACCAGATCTGGGTCATCCCACTTTCCTGGGATACTTTTGGTTGGGCCTTTGTCGGTCACCACCGCATGCAAGTTCTGCATCTGGCCAACCTAGTGGGCTGGGAGCCTGGACAGCATGTCCGCTCGCACATTGTTACATCACCTGCGATAATCAATGGGAGCACCAAACTCTGCGATTAGCACAGCCCACCACTGTATCTTCGTATTCTGTACTGCTGAAAGAACAAGGACTTCAACGGCTTATAATCTTTGTAGATGGTAAACCTCAAGCCCTGGAGATAAACTCTCAGCTTTGTGAGAGAATATAACACTGCATAGGCCTCTTTCTCAATCATGGTCCATTTCTCCTGGGTTCCTCAAATTGGGGAAGGCCATCACCTCTCTTGACAGAAGTGCATCATGTAGTCTCTCCCATGCATCTTGGGCCTCCACATTCCATGTGAACTGGGTATTCTTCTTTGTGAGGTCCACTAATGGGACTGATATCTCTGTGAACCCTGGAATACACTGTCGGTAGTAGTTTGCCAATCCCTGGAATTGTCGAACTCCCCTAACATTTCGCAGTGGGGACATGTCCTTAATGGTGGCAACCTTCTTGTCATCAGGCCTGACGCCATTCACCCCAACTATATACCCCAGTAAATTGATCTCCTCGAGGGCAAATTGACACTTGTTTGGGTTAACTGTCAAGTTCTAGTCCTTGAGGGTATGCAGCACCTCATGGATGTGCTCGTAATGCTCATTCACATTGGCAGCGCTCTGAGAATGAGCCTCCTGGAGATGAGGGCAGTTCCTCTCGATGTGCCCTAGCTGGTTGCAGTTCCAGCAACAGACACCTTGGTAGCCTGGCCACCTCCATCGATTGCCACACCCTCAAGTTTGCCATCAGCAACTGGTGGCATGGTGCAGACTGGCGCTTTATGGTCTGCCATGGGCATAGCTGCCCAAGCCTGGGTGGTAGGTCAGGTTTTGTTTACAATCAAATCCATCAGCCGCCTTTCCATCTTCTCCATTGATTTCATATGCTGCTCTATGGTCTTCAGCACATGGCCTGCCTCATCATTCGTAGTCATGGCCTTAGTGGCACTGGTAGTGGTTGATGCATCCACTTGTTCCAACACCTTACTCCCAGAATGACAGAGTGACTTGACACTCTGCAAGTGGCTACAGTGGCCTCTGTTAGAGTCTGAGAAATGTCTACGTGGGCCTGCATGTTGGCCTGCACGACCCAGTCCAATAAGGGGGAAATGAAGGACTTGAGAATGTTCTCAGCTGCTCCTTCATATAACCCAACCAATCTACTCTCTGAAAACGGGTACAGAACTCCTGCATGTCCTCCCTGGCACCCTGCACTATGCAGGACACCTTGCCTACACAAGGTGCACAGCTCATCTGTGCCCAAAAATTGCTTGACTAATTCCTCTCGCAGATTGGCCCATGTCTTGTCATCATCCTCCAGCTTTCAAAGAACACAACTGACGTATGAGGCCAACACGCCTTTACCCAAGTACACAGCCATCTCCAAGACCAGCGGCTCTTTTGCCATAGTTGAACCCTTTGCGTAGTCTACCATATTCAACCATTCGCGGAAGTGTTTGTCATTGGAAGCATCACACTTCCCAAACCTTTTTGCATAGAGCTCTAATTGGTGGCGCACGTTGTGATCCATATCTAGAGAAAGTCTCTGCTGCTGTGCCATGTTCACTGCCCAAGTTGCACACCGAACCAATAACCAAATTGGATACTCCAGTGGGCAGCAAGTGTGTAAAGCAGTTAACAATTTATTGCCAACCGCTGCAAGATTATACAATTTAAAATGCAACATGAATCCTATCTCGTCACATGGCGATTAACTAAATCAGGGCAACCCAACTCTAGCAGAAACGAGCACCAAAAACATTCCACAATCAGTCACTGGTGGCCCTTGAGAATTAAGTCACAGGCAGCAGGGATACGCGAAATGCATAATCCCCTAATATTCACACAGTGATTTAACTATTAATTTCACAATACTGCATGCAAGGTTTCAATATCTGAGGTGATCTGTAAATATGGGCTTAGTCACAAGTATGCTACAAATGTGTGATATATTATGCGATGCTGTGAAACTAATTTACTGAGCAACTCGGTCAATAACGATGTCACAGTTGGGAGTGAATAAACTGTAGGCGTACATGTGGCAATATGGTTATTAGTAAAACTTAGCATTAACCAAAATCCCTTGATATTCTCACAACAATAAGCACCTCAAATATTTCTCACAGTATGACAAACCAACAATGAACTCCAAATCTATACTTCACAATATCAGAATCTGATGACATATGCATGTATAGAAGTTTGTCTGTACATCACTTCCTCAAAGTCGAATTAGGCTAATTATATTGGCCAAAACTCACAGACATTGCAAGTGAATGTGCATAGACTTAGGTAAATCCAAATATAAACACCCGATGCACGTTTTCAAATTCAAACACCAAGATCCGCAGCTGAGCGAGTGCCGACCAGAAGTATGTTTCCTGGAATCTCAAGTCAGACTGTGACGTGTTGCTGAAATGAAGCAGTGTTTTTAAACGATCTGGCTGTGCTTCCTGGGCCACCCCAACAGAATTACACAACATACAGTTTCAAATATACCTTTTCTACTGACACTTCAGGCCTTCTATATCTTGGCAAGATCGCCACTGTAAACTGCTGGAGAGGGCCCGGGCTTCAATCAAAAACAAAGTTCCTTCTTGCTTCAACAGGTCCAAAATTGTCTTTATTCCTCACATGGTGTTACAGGTTCAATCACAATCCCGCCAAACAGGTTGATGACAAATTAAATGCTCACGCTGCTCCCTATCAGAGCACGGCAGAGGCTAAGACATACACAAGTTTACAACATAGCTGTCAGAACCAACAATTTGAGGGTATAAGCATGTGGTATAATACATCATCCTTGATATTTATTTGTTTTCTCACTAGAGATACTATGATTTTGAACTATATTCTGTGAAAATTTGATGTTCATTGATAAATTATTTCTTCAGAAAAAATGATTTTATATATTTTGGAGAAATGATGCCTTGAGACATTAATTGGCCCTGATGTCATCATTCAGTCAGGACCGGTTGATGCCTCAAGGCATCATTCGTCCTTAAAGGGTTAAACCATCCTTAAAGGGTCATACCATCTTGCACATCTGTATCGCTGGCTTTGAATTATAATCTTCCACACATTCTTGATTGTCATCATTTTCCACAAGCAAATTCTCAATGTCTCTTACCATCTTAGCAACATTACGTTCCCTGTGGCCCCTATACTGTCTAATTTGCAGTAGTAGTGCATATATCCATATAGGTCGTGGAGGTCTATTGATACTTACAATGTATTATACTCAACTTATATTTTTGTGGATCCTATGCAGCTATGTCCTTAATTATTTACAGCTCTGACATAGTAAAGAGGTATGACTTTTAAAATTGTTCTCACACCTTTCAATGACCACACTTTCTGGTTCAAACAAAAATATGAAATGTTCTTAAATATGAGATTTTAAGGTCCACTGAAACGAGGTCCTTAGATGTAGGCAGTATATTGCTTACTATCCCAAAGAGATTGATGTTCAGTTTATTTTTGTCCCTTTCCAGATTTACGAACATGCCGGTGAGCCAGGGATTTGCCGTGCCTCCATTTAGTGAGATTCTGCCAAGGGCTGTCTGCTCGTTCTCATAAATGTGAGATTTCCCACCAAAGAGAATCTCCTTTAGAATACTCAAGAGTCACCTACAACCTCCTCAACTAGTATTACAAATAATCCACAATAACAACAACAAAAACGCCAGGAGACTTAATGTGAAGAAATATATATATATCATGATGTTGAACCTATTTTGGCGACGTGTTATCGCCATTGCATTTACGGTTGCCATGATATTGATAGTATGTCATATGTACGTTCTACCGTCAATGCTTGCACCCGGAGATACTGAGGTATTGCAGCTACAACCAGAATCACCTTTAGCTATTGAAGTATCATCATCATCATCATCATTGTCATTGACATCGTCATCAACGCCACAAAAACATGACCAACTTACACAGCATACACAGCTACTCTCCACAATGAGAACAGAAGGCAGTAAGAGCAGTTCTGTCATAGCCTCTACAGGAGCCACCACCTCCAAATCTACAGTTAAATACATAGACAGCAGCAAGGACCCATTCCTGGTTACATTTAAATCAGAGTGTGAGAAGACGAAAATTGAGAATGATTTATTGGCCAAGGATGGTCAGCAGCAATGCCCCTGCATACCAAAAGACTTGGGTAAGTTATATATTTTATCTGTTTATATCTTAGTAGCAATTTTTGGAACCCCAAGATACCAATGACTGCAGCTTGAGACAAGAGGATCAGTTGACAGTCATAAGCAGGATTAAGAACAACTTGAAACTAAGAAAGCATGTGTATAGCCATCAGTACTGAAATGTATTTCTGCAAACAACTTCATCATGGAGAATAATTTTGTTCATTCAAATATAGTTTATTTCCATGGTATTCAATTATCATAAACTTATAAAATTCGAGACCAACTTAAAAGTCTGCTAAACATAGGGAATTCATAGAAGACCCACATTTAATGGTGAATCTTTGTTCTATAAAAAAAGCTTTAAAACTGAAGAGGAGTGATTAATGGACAAAAGTGACCAATCAGGTTTCTATATGTCTGTTTGTTGTCCTGTTCTTAGTGTCTGTGTACACCCAATCCCACAAAGATACGGAGCGATAGGGCATGTGGATGTTTGTAACAAGTGCTTGTATCAAGGCCTACATCTGGTGACCGACCTTATCTAGCTATACCTATGTTTGTGTGAGTATGTCCAGACTTGGGATGTATGTGTTGGAATGTCAGGGTCACAGATAATGTATTGATAGGCCAGTCAAGCAGATTATTTTGTTCACACATGCCTATAACTTTGTGACATGTGAAGACACATATACGTTATTCTTATGCTGATGACCCCAGAAATATTTTCTGCAGCCCCCTTATCAGATATGGCGATAAACTTCGTTGTGTCATATGCCAAAGGCAAACTTAGTACGAGGATGAATTTAACTTCAGTATAAACAGAGGCCTTCATATAGCCTCTCAATGGGATCAGTCAGGTACCAGGGCCCTGTTTTTTAGTCATGACAATCGCTACAAACGACATGTTTTTGCCGTCAGTGTCCTATAGACGTACGATCTTAGAGGATAGGCCATTTGTTATTGGTCTACAACACGTAGGGTGGTGTGAGGTGTGCTATAGTCACGTAGGGCCACGTGGGTGAATTTGTCTTAGACCTACAACATCTATGGACATGTCGTACAGCCCTCTGACAGCAAGACAGACTGGTGATCCAAGTCTGTGCTCTGACTGAGGTGATGATGGCTAAAAAAGCATGTATGTATTATAGACACAACAGTGGCAGCAATAGTGACCGGACATGTTTCTTTTGAAATGGCACAGCCACTGTTTGTCTCTGTCTGAATTTCAGTGTCACTAAATGTGTTGTCACGAAACTACTGAAACGCGACCTCCCGCTATTGTGTCGCAAGGCCCAATAACGGACGCCCTACAGACTATTGAAACGGGTCCCAGCTGAGGCACAGGTCAAAATAAGGTTCGCTTATATTTCACAGTCGGACGCCGGTTTCCAGACCTCAACGTCCCCTCGTGGGAGGAGTTAGAAGCTGCACACCCTGACGTAGAAGATGGCGGCCATTGGAAGCCTAGTTCCTGCATTGCCCGGCAGAGGGCCTGTCTAATCGTCCCATACAGAGACAGGGAGGTTCATCTCCGGATATGGTTGAAAACCATGCTGCCTTTCATGAAGAAGCAAAACACCGACTTCAGGATTCTGATTGCAGAACAGGTAGGATTTTCTCTTTGGTTATGTATTATGTAATTCAGCCTATAATATAGAGAAACGGTATTCCTGTGGAGTAATCTTCTGCTTTCTGAACATGTTTCGCCTGAGGTTTAAACCCCTGGCGAAACAGATGGGGTACCGGAAGATTACGTACACATGTATACTGTTTCTGTATTACTATATATCTCAAAAACAGTAAGATATTCTCTATATTTAAGACATAGGAGTCATTTGTAATTTACGGTTCGTATGGAACGAGGCGATTGGGTGTTATTAGATAAAGTCCAAAATTCTTACTGACACATCTTCAATGCCCCTATGGTCTGATTCATTGAATTGTGTCGGCATGTCACTGATGTGTTAGTGGTTTTGTATTGATCTCTAGGATTCTAAGATTCTTTCCTTTATTTTGCATTTCGTTTGTCCTAAATATTGGTTTCCACAGCGTCTGCATTCTATGCAATATATCACATTTGAGCTATTGCGTGTGATGTTGTGTCTCACCTGGCGTCTTCTCCCACTGCTGCTGGAGCAAAGGATCTCATCTCTGAGCCTATTACAACGCTTGCAATTCCTTTTCTTGCAGGTATTTGTCGAGCTTGGTTTCCCTTTTCCGGCTTCGTCATTAGGTTTGTAGTGTGTCTTAGCACGTACTACATAGTCCGAGAGGCTCTGACTGTGAAGCGGTGCAGACAGCCAGTCAAAGTTTCTCGGACTAGTACTACAAAGTCTATGATGTTTATTTGGCATTTGTACCCTTTGACTTCGGGTAACACATTACATCCCTGTAGGTAGGTGCATGTCAGAAAATATTTTCCGCTATTTTCTTCCTTTCCTGGGGCTTCCCGTTTCGGGGCTCTCAGGGTCTCTTTGTCTACTTCGTCCACCCTTCTCTTGCATTGTCGCAGGAGTTTCTTGGGGTAGCCTCTTTCTTTGGATTTGTTCACCTTCATTGAGGCATGTCGTTCATAGTCCGAGGTGTCGCTGTATCTACATGTATATGTTTGATACATAGTCAATCAATATCAACACAAGCACTCATTGATGTCTGTGGGTGACACACAGATGTCAACAAAATGTATTGTAGTTAAGCCTGTCTTACTCGCCAGCACCACCTTCAGTCCGCATAACTTGGCGAGCACAAGTGAACTTGTGATCAATTGATTTCGTATATTTAAGCTATTTTAAAAGCTATATTGCATGAATGCCCCACATTAGATACCTTGAATATTGATTATTGAATACTCATACCCTTTGCAGGAGTTTCTAAAATGTCTCCAACTTTACCATGAGGTACAGAACTTACCCGAAATCCAACACGCCAGATTTCATCACTGCGCTTGCATGAAAATATGTTAATTACCTCTCCACTGTCCTGATTGCAAATAGTAATGATTGTAAATAGTAATGAGAAAACATAGTGACTGAGCCGTGACGTTGTCGGTCATTTGATGAAAAAATATGCCCCCCCCCCCCCCCCCCCCCCCCCGCCTGCGGCGTCGGGCCGTATTTTTGCATCAAATGACCTCAAACGGCCATCTGTACGGGCTCAGTTACCACGTTTTCTCATAACATCACTGAGAGCACAGACTTATATATAGGTCCATGCTACAGGAAATGTCTACAAAGAGGCTCTAACTGGTGTCATGCTTCCCGGAAGTCGCCGGTGTTGTTCTCTATTCTGATAAGAATTGCAAAGCATCTTGTATTGAGCACCAAATATTGATTCACGTTAAAGTTTTATTTTTGCCCTTCTCACCAACCAATCAGAATAACGGAAGCCGATTTAACCGTGGAATGCTGATGAATGCCGCCGTGGCACAGGCACAGAAGGAGGGTCTTCATTGTGATTGCATCATCATTCATGACGTAGATCACGTGCCAGAGGACGACCGCAACATGTACTTCTGTCAGAACAAGCCCATCCACCTGGCCGTCGCCCGGAACGACCACAAATACAAGTCAGTTTCTATCAAGAATTGAAATATGCAGATCCTATAGGCCATATCATGAAGATACTGCACCGCAAATTTGGTGTCATTTGAGAAAGGCTAAGGGTCTCAAATCAATCATTTCCTAGTTTACCTTGGAACTGAGTTTTTATTTCTGAAATAATAATATTATATACTACTATTAAAAGATCTATTATAAGGATCCGTTATTTCTGGAATTATAAAAGATTTTATATATATATCCATGATTCTTTACCACGCAGAAGACACCGAAACATGTTTTCCCGCTCTTTTCTTGTTGCAGACAAGCCGGGTAAAAATAAAAACCCTCCTAATAGGCTACGACGCCCTACGATTAAGTCCCCGATGGAGCTGCGTGTCGCCGACAAGCGGAGCCGACAGGCGGAGCCGTTGGGGACTTAATCGGAGGGCGTCGTGGCCCGTCGTACTAGGTGGGAGGGCCCCCTTAAGTAATATGGCAGGAGGGGGGAAATGGATTTAGACATGCGTTTAAAGAATGCCTTTTTAGCCACCAAGCTCAGTGGCTAAGTGGTAGGAGCTTTAGCCTTGAGCATGGGAGATCGTGGGTACAAACCCTATTCAGGTCATACAAAGACTTGCACAAATATGGTACCCACTGCTCATTCGGCTTAAGACCCGCCAGTAGAATGAGGAGTAGCGGGCTAGGGCCCGAGTGGGAGAATGGCTGTATCGCCGAATTTGGTGATTGTACACACAACAGTCCCTTGATAAAAAATTGTTAGAAAAAGAAAAATTATGACAGTAGGGATGAGGATGCCTTTAGGTATTATGAAAATAGGGGATGTGAAAGCCTTTAGGTATTATGAAAGTAGGAATGGGGATGCCTTTAGGTATTATGACGATAGGGGATGTGAAAGCCTTTAGTTGTTATGACAGTAGGGATGAGGATGCCTTTAGGTATTATGACAATAGGGGATGTGAGAGCCTTTAGGTAGGCACTTACATAACTGCCGTTCACGGGTCTGCCGCCGTGGCCGCTTATTTTGTGATCGACCCTTTGAAGGAAACCTTTTACCCCACCTATCTTCAAAGGTCGATTCTTAAGCTATTTATTGGAATATCAAGGCGATTAGGGTGTCATATTAAAGGGCTTGATGAGATCTATCACATGCATATAAGATATCAATGATTAGATGAGAAAAAAATAAGGGTTTGGTCAAGTGAAATTAAAGCCCAACTTTAGAGGCATTTTATGGTATGAAGATCAAGTTGCACATAAAAATAACTAGGTTGCACATGTTCTACGGTTAAAAATGGTATAGAATATGCCTTAACATTTCCATTTAGAGATGGCCCACTATGTTTTATAAGCAGCCCCAACATCCTCACATAGACCATATATACCAACATTGACCTTTGACCTCAAAATAACCTTGATCTTGGAAAAGGTCATCTCATGCATGGTCACATTAGGTAAGTACCTACAAGTTTAGGCATTATGACAGTAGGGATGGGGATGCCTTTAGGTATTATGACGATAGGGGATGTGAAAGCCTTGAGGCATTATGACAGCATGGAGAAAAGTCCTTTAGTTATCTTGACAGTCAGGGATGAGATGCCTTAAGGCAATATGTCAGCAAGAGGGAAAATGTCATTTAGGTAGCATGACAGTAGGGGATGAGAATTTCTTGGGTTTTTCAGGTACATAACAAAATGACTTTAAACCATGTGACAGCAGGGGATGTCAATATCTTTAGGTTGTGTAATGGCAGAGGATGAGATTGTCTGAATGCAGTATAACAACAGGAGAAATTCCTTCAGGCAGTTTAGCCATAGCGGATGAGGTATATTTTACAAATCCAAAACCTCATCTTAACACATAAATACATAAGAAATCCAATGAAGTATGAATGATAGATGGGGATGGGGAGTTAGCTTAGTGGTTAAGGCACTGAACCTCAAGGTTGTGGGTTCGAGTCCCTCTGCAGACACTCTTCTCCTTTATCCCCAGCAATGGTAGATTTACTGATATATCAAAAGCCAATCCTTCTTATACCATGTCTATGTAGTGTGGGAAGTAAAAGAACTCTCACCTCAGTAAATGTGTAGGGGTGAGATTTCTAATTCATTACATATATCTAAATTCATTAAATAGATTTGATCACGACCCTTGTGTTGTAAAAGAACCTTGAGACAGTCTGGTAAGAATCTGTCGTGGTTAACTGGATGTTAAATCAAACTAACCAACGGAATGATAGATATGTATGTAGAAGGCCATGCATTTTTTAGGAAGGATTATTTGTCGCAATGAAAATACCATACACGTCATGTGGCAAGAACAATTTTATTGAATGCTCCAAGGTATCATTGTTTCCTAGAGACAATCAGGAAAAAATCCAACATAATGAAATACACACCTATAAACAGGCACCCAACTCAGGCAACCAGCTTTTGATAACAACCAATGTCTTTTAAACAGATTGAAAACAAACATTCAGGAAAATGAGGAGTCTACTTCAAAAAGACCTTCTAAAGCCCAAATCATAGGCGGTCGTATAGGTAAAGTCTTCTGGCTAAGGTTGTTCCCTAGTTCAGGTATACATTGTCTGATAATTCAAGATTCTGTGATGTACAAGCCACAAAACTCGATAGAATACGAAAGTTCTTATAAGAGTAAGGTTTATGTCAAACCATTGTATAGACTGCCATCTCGTTTTGTGGCCTTTACAGCATGGTCAGGACCTTCTATATAAATACATTATTTGAACTTTGCAGATTGCCCTATCCCAGTTTTGTTGGAGGTGCCATCGCTACTCGAGCAGAGGACTATCAGGCTATAAATGGATTTTCTAACCTTTACTTCGGATGGGGTTCAGAAGATGATGACATAAATGAAAGGTAAAGTCATTACTCATGTAATACACATACTGATATGAACAATGCTTATGTAGAATGCCTAATGGTGGAAGAATGAAGGGGGCAAGGTAGGTACATAAGTGGAAGGAATCACCTTATGGTCCTCAATTGTTTGAGACCTCTGCTGCATATATTCAATATACCAACAATATCTGTAGCATGATTCATACTCAGAAATAGTGGAGGAATGGTGCCAGTTGCACTGGTAGAATTTGGGGTTCTGAAAGGTTTTCATTCTCTGCTACTCTAAAACTTTGAGTATTATGGCCATTTTTGAAAACCAGCCATCATATTACACTGCCCTGAATGGATGGTAGTGAACAGCCATGCGACCATTACAACTGAGGTTTTTTACTCTTGAGCACGGTAATGACAGAATTATAACAATTATATCCAATTTCCTCTATTTAGATGTTCATGTTAAGCTAATTAAGTATTGAATTTTACATGTTATTAATAATGTAGTATGAATTTTTTTTGTAAACATGGGAGGACTAGTAATGGACCAGAAACCACATTTTATTGAATCAATGTACTATAATTGTTATGTAACTATGGAAATCATAGAACTGCTGTTATTTACACTGAAGAGTGTCTAATCTTCTGATTTTATTATCTATGGGATCTCTGTATGGATATTCACGGTGCATATAAATATTTTTTATGCTCTGGTTTGCACTAATGTGCTCATATGAAAAAACAGTCCATACAGAAAAATTGTCCATATGTAAAGCGGCCTAATATTGGCTTGACACCATTTGGAAAAGGTGGATTATAAATACAATATAGAATTCAGATAAAAGCAATTGTCTGCACCTCAACGCCACAATGCAATATCCTCACATGTGCTCAGATAATACTATGCATCATCTTCTCAGAGCATACGGCTGCTTGTATCTGAAACCAGTCAAATAAAGTGTGTATATCCACCAGGGCAATAACATTTCTAAAGCTCTAGAAAAGGGTTTTTAGGCCAATCTCTGTTTATCATGTACCTTTTGTTTGATAATTATAAAACTCACAGAAAACCTGCTCCCTGTGATATTGATATAGAGATTTCAAGAATTCTTCAATCTATTCATTCTTTTCGCCACAGAAGTCTACTTTGATGTACAATTCTGTGCTTCAATGTTAAAACCTATAGCAAAGCAAATAAGAAAACGGGAGATTATTAATTTCATCAATTTAGAATATATTAGATATGATTTTAACCTTAAAGACAGCCAAGGATTTCAAGCCCTTTTATAAGCGCCATAGCTCAACGATGCCTATTCTTTCTGTTTAGATTTACCAAAGCAAAACATTACCCTATGAAGCGATACCCGACACACATAGCATACTACACCATGTTTAAACATGAACATGCTGTGGAAAATAAAGGAAGGTAGGTCAACTTTATCTTAGGGGGTCATTCCTTTACGTCAATTTGTCCATTCATTTAACACTTTTTTGTATTTGTTAGCCTTTGGTAGCAAAGCACCAGCTACTCCTTTATTATTATTGCAGGCATGTATGTCTCTTTTTCGTAATTGTGCCCGGAAAATGTGTGGAATAATTTCATGGTTTGAATCGTTCTTGATAAATAGTGCTATACAAATTTGGATACTTCCTTATTAATAAAAATTATAATCCAAACTAAAATAGAAACTAAATATCTAAATTTACTTTGCAGGTGGAAGTTAGTCAAAGCCTGGAGAACTCGTTGGTCTAAGGATGGGTTTGGTGATGTCATGAACTTATGCACTATATCCAAAGTTGAAAAGCGGAAACTTGCTACATTCATCCATATTGGTATTGATGAAAACTCTGTGGTAGAAAAGTCAAAGAAAGTTGTGTAATTTAATGATAAATCTAGGTGTCTTCTTACTCAGTGTAATTGTATTTAAGTCTGAATAGGTTGCATGGCGCCCATGTGATAATTGATTTTGACCTTCGTCTGACTTTCTTCTGACATTCATCACTGCTCATCCTGCGTGGTATAGAAAGCACCACAGACTTCATGCAAAGAAGACTAATACTTGTTACAGAATTCATGTGAAGAAGACTAATACTTGTATATATGCGGATTAACACCATGTACTGAATGTTGAGAAATCCTTCAGGCATTAACATACATCTACTAAACAATGGGATTATTATCTTATATGATAAGAAAATATTGATGTATTGTGCCATACTTTAGCTGGGCTGAGGTTAGCATGTGCAATTGGATATTTATCACTTACTCTGCACAAATAGCTGAGATTACCACTTGAGATATGGAGTGATATACCATATTGACTTGCTGAACACTTGAATCTATATGAACTGATAAAAGGCCAATTGGATGAGGAACTAGAGTCTATATGCTATATAAAACTGTTGAGATGTTGATGCCCAAGTCTTTTTACTGAAAGTCCCAATCTGTATATGGGATGAAGTATTCATAATTACCTGTTCTGCATTATCTAAGTGTTGGGTTTCTCTTTAGGAAATCCAATGTATTAGAAGCAATCCCAATTCCATACCCTTATATGGTTGTAGTCCCTGTTACCTTCTTGAATGGGTAATGCCTATGGTAAGCAGTCTATGGTAGTCCATTGTTGGTGATGATTGACTGATAAATTGTCCCATTAGTCCACTGAGATACAAATGAAATTGATACCTTCTCATGAGATTAATGGTTTTATTATCCATAGTAAAGTCATGCATTTAAAGCAGACAAAATAGCTAATGGTTGAGGAATGTGCTGTACTATGACGCATCATTACTACCCCTGATTTATGAAATGACAACTACTACTACCTCACCAACATCTGACCTACAACCTAATAAATTCCATTAATTCCCCCAATACTTCTTTTATACAACATACCAAAACTTATAAAAGATTTAAATTGCCTATTCAGATTGGCTTTCTAGTCTCCCCAATACTTCTTTTATACAACATACCAAAACTTATAAAAGATTTAAATTGCCTATTCAGATTGGCTTTCTAGTGGCTGCTGTAATGTACTTCATTTTATAGAATTATATATACAATAGGTGCATTGCCTCAATCCGACTCATTTTGATGGTTATGTTGAATCAAAATGGATGTGGGAAATCATGTATAATACATTCTACCACATATCAGAATTTGAATATTGAAAAAGGGTACACAGTATTTTAAATAATGATAAGAAAAATTGAAAACTAAAATTTGACTATGGATTTAGGCTGTGACTGACATCACATGTGTTTCTTAGAGTGGTGGGTCATTGGTCACTTAAGCAAACTTTGCCAAGTACATGTACATCCAGGAACATAGGAATGTACAACTATTCACCTTTATAAGCGATTTTCCATACAATCTATGGCTGTATGGAAAATATCCATAAATTGTAATAGTTCACATATTGGCTCAAGGAAGAGATATTACGTTTGAATGTACTGTGTAGATATACTTTATTATTTATGTTTATACCAGCAGAAGTGATTAGAGAATCAATATCGAGTTGTTTTTAGAATTAGACTCAGGTTAAAGATCTTTCCAGGCCTGTGTTACTTCCTATCCTCGAGAACATCCCCCTCTGCCAAATTAATAGAAAAATTCTGAAAAACTTACTCTATTATATTGTAACAGTACCCTTGACTTATTATAAAATGTTCTGTGTGTGGTACATGCTATGGAACAGTTGATTTTCTCGTAACTTACATGACAGTAGTGAAAATAAGATTATGATCAGATCAGCCTCATCAGTGATATATTCTGATTCATATAGCGTCGCCATTATGGTTATGGTTATATACCATTGATTGATGTGTACCTGCTCTGATTGTTGTTGTGCGTAGTCCGTTTCCACAAATGAATACGTACTTTAGAAGATTTATGATAAGTCTATGATGTCTAGATATTATAAAGAATTAAATGTATTTTTGATGGTTTGTCTGAGGTTTCATGACAGCAGAGAATAATGTGGTATCTTTAGTTCTCTGATGCTCAGACTGTTTGAGGGGAATAACAAATGACCAGTGCCATATAAATAAAAACGATTGCACTTGCTAATGTATTTTCACAGGTTAGCCGACTTGCATGTGTGGTGGTCGCCGCCTGTCTAGCAGGTTGGATGACCCCAATCCGGAACGCTAGTTCCAGGCAGGATCCCACCCTACGCACTTACGTAGGTTGGTTCGGTTTTCGGTTAGTTTGCACAGACCTATTCACACATAACACAACAACGTCACTTAATAAACAGGGATGTTTATTAATCACTTACTTCCCGGAAAGATCTGGAAGATCTTCCCTACAAGTACAGTACCCTAGCACATGGGTGCTAGGTAACGCTGGATAGGCCAATCCGGAAGATCAGCCTAACCACCAGGAAGGTTACAAGAACCCGCCTGCAAAGTGAGGGCCCAAGGATCCGTTCCGTAGAAGGGACGCGCGAGGACAGCCCTTCGACCTACTGTGAACGCTGAGTATATATACTAAGCGTTACGTAATCCCGGTCTCCACCGCGCCACTCTCGTGTGCGGCGTTGTCCGGAATCACTACACAGTAAGGATCGGCATATCGCGCCACCTTCCGTGAAACAAACGAACACTGCTGGATTCCCGTCCCACTACATTACCCCTCCCAGTTTTTACTAAGGGGGGGAACCAAGGCAGCCATTTTGCTGCTAAGGGACTACCCAATTAAAAATTACAACATATATCCAGCAGTTCTTGGTCTACTCTCTAGCTTCCAGGGCCCTGTTTTTCAGTCGAGATAATCTCAAGCTGAGATCCGCTGAGATCCATGAGCAATCCTGAGACCGTTTGGGAGATCAATGGCTACAGGTGTTTTTCAGACGTGGTCTCAGTGCGCCACAGCGGATCTCAGGGGGATCTCAGGTTGTGATCATTTAGCTGAGAACCCTAGCGATCATTTCCTGTCAAGTACAAGATTCTGTGATCGGAAATTATTGATTTGAGACACTTAAACTTATTCAAATTATACCATATTTACAGCGAATAATTGTCCATGTCTATTCAATCGAATCCTAAAATTTCATAATGTTCTATTATATATTTCAAGAGTAAGACATGTTTTACTTTGTGAATGGGTATTGTTGTTATTTATGTATATGAAGTGACCTTGACCCTACCCTGCTAAAATAAATTGAGCATTACAGTAGGTATACACAAGCTACCTGAGAGGTGCAGTGCCTGCATTTTTCAGATTTCCAGACAAACGTTTATCACAGTCTTAATAACCAGAGGAATACAATGAAATTTGGGACATAGGTATGTCAGATTGCTAGTATTCTCCAATCAAAATATCATCAAATTTGAATAAGTCTTAGCATCTGAAAAAATAAGCTATGACTAGTATCAATTGGTCTCAGGTTGAGACCGTTTTTAGCGATCATTTCACTTGAGATCCCTTGAGATCATCACAACTGAAAAACACTGAAATCACCCAAAACGGTCGCATCTCAGTCTCAGCCTGAGATCCCCAGAGATCGTCTCAACTGAAAAACAGTTTGGCTTCCAAACGGTCTCAACTTGAGATCGTCTCGACTGAAAAACAGGGCCCTGGTGTTCACAAGAATTCACTGATACCAACGTATAAGTGAAAAAGGTGGAATTGTAAGATGGAGAAATTATTAAAAATATGGAAGATATGACATTTAGGAAAGAGGAAACGACATTTGAAAAATGAAGGACTAGCCTCGCTAGCACCTTGAATAAATGTGATATTCACCCATCTTGAGCCGGGGAGCGGGTTCTTGAGCGTTGGGCAGAGAAGACTCGACAGTCGCGGACCTACTGGTGGTCAGCCCGGCCTGTCGAGCACTCTGCCTCCAGCTGTTCCGGATCTTGTTGAAGTTCTCTGTTAGCTCCCGGCGAGTGAAGTGTCGTTCTCTTTCTCACCTTAAAGTATCGAGCCCAGCTGGCCCATCGGCGTAGCAGACCTACTACATTCAGCCCGATGCCGACGGGTGCTGGGCTTCCCACTGTTCTTCAAGTTGGAAGACATCCATATGTAGAGAAGGGTTAGCCTCGCTAAACACCTTCCGAGTTGAAAGTTTCCGAATACGGAAATAACGGCCAAAAAGGCAAAACAACTCTCCATCCACCTGGTAAGAGTGTGTGGTATCAGTGTTCTTTCATTTTGACTCCAGCTATACTGGCATATTTCTCGGCTCGAATCGAGTACCAATTAAGGCCCCAATTCTAAGCCGGCTTCAGAACTTACGATCACCGACCCAAGGTAGAAATAGCCGGCGTAATCCATCAGATCAGGGGTTACGCCTACTATCTCACTATCGAGTCGATGAACTCAGTTCCGACATAGACCTGGTAAGTCAGATCTGTACCCGAAAGGCACAATCTTCCTTACCTGGTACCACACCACAGGCCAGAGGTTTTCGTGATGGGGGCCTATTACGGGCCTGACCATCGAGAGAACCTTCAGCCGTCTGAAACCAGGGTTGTGCCTTAGGGAAGTCATTTTACTGACTTTCCCCAGCCCCAACCCAGGATCGCTTATTATTGGTTACTCCTAACTTTCCCTCTACCCCTCCCAGCGATCCTTGCGGTTCGCCGAATTGCAGAATTCTGGCTAGGAGGCCACATTCTGGAAGTAGCTAGGTCGGAAAAAAAATTTTCCTCCCCGGGACTTCCCATACCCGTCTGACTTCGGATCCAGGAGAGTTGTTGGCTCTGCCGGTTCCGAGTTTAGACGGCGTCCTCCTGGCTTGTTAGGCACCAGCCGAGTTGGTCATTGTCAACCCCTAAATATCCTCGTCGGAGGATATCCTGAGGTCGAGAAGGTCCGACTGGCTTGGTGCACTAGCCGTCGGTGGAACCGACGTTGCCAGGGCGGTCCTCTCTGGTCGCAGTGGACTCAGCGCAGACGTAGGCTGCAACTGAGACATCAACTGCTGTAGAGAGGTTGGTCCGGTATCTAAAAAGATTCCAGACTCCAACGGGATGATGTTGGCATTCACCCCCAGTGCCCCACTTGGTTCCTCGGGCTGATCTACCGGCTTAGCCCTGGAAGGCTTTGCTGATTTTTCAGCCCGTGTCACGGCGGGAGGCCTCCTCGGCTGTAGGACTTCAGTCTGATCCTGGGGGGTCTGACCGGGTCCTGACAGCGGAGTATCTACACTGACATCCATGGGCTGAGGCGCTATGGATGTAGTGTCCTGTTGGGAAGTTTCTTCCACGGGTGACCATCCCAACATGCCAGCGAGTTGCTGACGTGTCGAGTTTGATTCTTCCGTGGTGAACTGAAGAAATCTTCCCCGGCTCCTTTGACGGGCCAACCACGCTTCCTCAACCAACATCTGACCTACAACCTAATAAATTCCATTAATTCCCCCAATACTTCTTTTATACAACATACCAAAACTTATAAAAGATTTAAATTGCCTATTCAGATTGGCTTTCTAGTCTCCCCAATACTTCTTTTATACAACATACCAAAACTTATAAAAGATTTAAATTGCCTATTCAGATTGGCTTTCTAGTGGCTGCTGTAATGTACTTCATTTTATAGAATTATATATACAATAGGTGCATTGCCTCAATCCGACTCATTTTGATGGTTATGTTGAATCAAAATGGATGTGGGAAATCATGTATAATACATTCTACCACATATCAGAATTTGAATATTGAAAAAGGGTACACAGTATTTTAAATAATGATAAGAAAAATTGAAAACTAAAATTTGACTATGGATTTAGGCTGTGACTGACATCACATGTGTTTCTTAGAGTGGTGGGTCATTGGTCACTTAAGCAAACTTTGCCAAGTACATGTACATCCAGGAACATAGGAATGTACAACTATTCACCTTTATAAGCGATTTTCCATACAATCTATGGCTGTATGGAAAATATCCATAAATTGTAATAGTTCACATATTGGCTCAAGGAAGAGATATTACGTTTGAATGTACTGTGTAGATATACTTTATTATTTATGTTTATACCAGCAGAAGTGATTAGAGAATCAATATCGAGTTGTTTTTAGAATTAGACTCAGGTTAAAGATCTTTCCAGGCCTGTGTTACTTCCTATCCTCGAGAACATCCCCCTCTGCCAAATTAATAGAAAAATTCTGAAAAACTTACTCTATTATATTGTAACAGTACCCTTGACTTATTATAAAATGTTCTGTGTGTGGTACATGCTATGGAACAGTTGATTTTCTCGTAACTTACATGACAGTAGTGAAAATAAGATTATGATCAGATCAGCCTCATCAGTGATATATTCTGATTCATATAGCGTCGCCATTATGGTTATGGTTATATACCATTGATTGATGTGTACCTGCTCTGATTGTTGTTGTGCGTAGTCCGTTTCCACAAATGAATACGTACTTTAGAAGATTTATGATAAGTCTATGATGTCTAGATATTATAAAGAATTAAATGTATTTTTGATGGTTTGTCTGAGGTTTCATGACAGCAGAGAATAATGTGGTATCTTTAGTTCTCTGATGCTCAGACTGTTTGAGGGGAATAACAAATGACCAGTGCCATATAAATAAAAACGATTGCACTTGCTAATGTATTTTCACAGGTTAGCCGACTTGCATGTGTGGTGGTCGCCGCCTGTCTAGCAGGTTGGATGACCCCAATCCGGAACGCTAGTTCCAGGCAGGATCCCACCCTACGCACTTACGTAGGTTGGTTCGGTTTTCGGTTAGTTTGCACAGACCTATTCACACATAACACAACAACGTCACTTAATAAACAGGGATGTTTATTAATCACTTACTTCCCGGAAAGATCTGGAAGATCTTCCCTACAAGTACAGTACCCTAGCACATGGGTGCTAGGTAACGCTGGATAGGCCAATCCGGAAGATCAGCCTAACCACCAGGAAGGTTACAAGAACCCGCCTGCAAAGTGAGGGCCCAAGGATCCGTTCCGTAGAAGGGACGCGCGAGGACAGCCCTTCGACCTACTGTGAACGCTGAGTATATATACTAAGCGTTACGTAATCCCGGTCTCCACCGCGCCACTCTCGTGTGCGGCGTTGTCCGGAATCACTACACAGTAAGGATCGGCATATCGCGCCACCTTCCGTGAAACAAACGAACACTGCTGGATTCCCGTCCCACTACATTACCCCTCCCAGTTTTTACTAAGGGGGGGAACCAAGGCAGCCATTTTGCTGCTAAGGGACTACCCAATTAAAAATTACAACATATATCCAGCAGTTCTTGGTCTACTCTCTAGCTTCCAGGGCCCTGTTTTTCAGTCGAGATAATCTCAAGCTGAGATCCGCTGAGATCCATGAGCAATCCTGAGACCGTTTGGGAGATCAATGGCTACAGGTGTTTTTCAGACGTGGTCTCAGTGCGCCACAGCGGATCTCAGGGGGATCTCAGGTTGTGATCATTTAGCTGAGAACCCTAGCGATCATTTCCTGTCAAGTACAAGATTCTGTGATCGGAAATTATTGATTTGAGACACTTAAACTTATTCAAATTATACCATATTTACAGCGAATAATTGTCCATGTCTATTCAATCGAATCCTAAAATTTCATAATGTTCTATTATATATTTCAAGAGTAAGACATGTTTTACTTTGTGAATGGGTATTGTTGTTATTTATGTATATGAAGTGACCTTGACCCTACCCTGCTAAAATAAATTGAGCATTACAGTAGGTATACACAAGCTACCTGAGAGGTGCAGTGCCTGCATTTTTCAGATTTCCAGACAAACGTTTATCACAGTCTTAATAACCAGAGGAATACAATGAAATTTGGGACATAGGTATGTCAGATTGCTAGTATTCTCCAATCAAAATATCATCAAATTTGAATAAGTCTTAGCATCTGAAAAAATAAGCTATGACTAGTATCAATTGGTCTCAGGTTGAGACCGTTTTTAGCGATCATTTCACTTGAGATCCCTTGAGATCATCACAACTGAAAAACACTGAAATCACCCAAAACGGTCGCATCTCAGTCTCAGCCTGAGATCCCCAGAGATCGTCTCAACTGAAAAACAGTTTGGCTTCCAAACGGTCTCAACTTGAGATCGTCTCGACTGAAAAACAGGGCCCTGGTGTTCACAAGAATTCACTGATACCAACGTATAAGTGAAAAAGGTGGAATTGTAAGATGGAGAAATTATTAAAAATATGGAAGATATGACATTTAGGAAAGAGGAAACGACATTTGAAAAATGAAGGACTAGCCTCGCTAGCACCTTGAATAAATGTGATATTCACCCATCTTGAGCCGGGGAGCGGGTTCTTGAGCGTTGGGCAGAGAAGACTCGACAGTCGCGGACCTACTGGTGGTCAGCCCGGCCTGTCGAGCACTCTGCCTCCAGCTGTTCCGGATCTTGTTGAAGTTCTCTGTTAGCTCCCGGCGAGTGAAGTGTCGTTCTCTTTCTCACCTTAAAGTATCGAGCCCAGCT
This sequence comes from Alentia gelatinosa, assembly GCA_950022655.1. NCBI lineage: Eukaryota > Metazoa > Annelida > Polychaeta > Phyllodocida > Polynoidae > Alentia > Alentia gelatinosa. The sequence continues at coordinate 47,192,696 of OX465581.1, forward strand.
GGCCCATCGGCGTAGCAGACCTACTACATTCAGCCCGATGCCGACGGGTGCTGGGCTTCCCACTGTTCTTCAAGTTGGAAGACATCCATATGTAGAGAAGGGTTAGCCTCGCTAAACACCTTCCGAGTTGAAAGTTTCCGAATACGGAAATAACGGCCAAAAAGGCAAAACAACTCTCCATCCACCTGGTAAGAGTGTGTGGTATCAGTGTTCTTTCATTTTGACTCCAGCTATACTGGCATATTTCTCGGCTCGAATCGAGTACCAATTAAGGCCCCAATTCTAAGCCGGCTTCAGAACTTACGATCACCGACCCAAGGTAGAAATAGCCGGCGTAATCCATCAGATCAGGGGTTACGCCTACTATCTCACTATCGAGTCGATGAACTCAGTTCCGACATAGACCTGGTAAGTCAGATCTGTACCCGAAAGGCACAATCTTCCTTACCTGGTACCACACCACAGGCCAGAGGTTTTCGTGATGGGGGCCTATTACGGGCCTGACCATCGAGAGAACCTTCAGCCGTCTGAAACCAGGGTTGTGCCTTAGGGAAGTCATTTTACTGACTTTCCCCAGCCCCAACCCAGGATCGCTTATTATTGGTTACTCCTAACTTTCCCTCTACCCCTCCCAGCGATCCTTGCGGTTCGCCGAATTGCAGAATTCTGGCTAGGAGGCCACATTCTGGAAGTAGCTAGGTCGGAAAAAAAATTTTCCTCCCCGGGACTTCCCATACCCGTCTGACTTCGGATCCAGGAGAGTTGTTGGCTCTGCCGGTTCCGAGTTTAGACGGCGTCCTCCTGGCTTGTTAGGCACCAGCCGAGTTGGTCATTGTCAACCCCTAAATATCCTCGTCGGAGGATATCCTGAGGTCGAGAAGGTCCGACTGGCTTGGTGCACTAGCCGTCGGTGGAACCGACGTTGCCAGGGCGGTCCTCTCTGGTCGCAGTGGACTCAGCGCAGACGTAGGCTGCAACTGAGACATCAACTGCTGTAGAGAGGTTGGTCCGGTATCTAAAAAGATTCCAGACTCCAACGGGATGATGTTGGCATTCACCCCCAGTGCCCCACTTGGTTCCTCGGGCTGATCTACCGGCTTAGCCCTGGAAGGCTTTGCTGATTTTTCAGCCCGTGTCACGGCGGGAGGCCTCCTCGGCTGTAGGACTTCAGTCTGATCCTGGGGGGTCTGACCGGGTCCTGACAGCGGAGTATCTACACTGACATCCATGGGCTGAGCCGCTATGGATGTAGTGTCCTGTTGGGAAGTTTCTTCCACGGGTGACCATCCCAACATGCCAGCGAGTTGCTGACGTGTCGAGTTTGATTCTTCCGTGGTGAACTGAAGAAATCTTCCCCGGCTCCTTTGACGGGCCAACCACGCTTCCTCAACCAACATCTGACCTACAACCTAATAAATTCCATTAATTCCCCCAATACTTCTTTTATACAACATACCAAAACTTATAAAAGATTTAAATTGCCTATTCAGATTGGCTTTCTAGTCTCCCCAATACTTCTTTTATACAACATACCAAAACTTATAAAAGATTTAAATTGCCTATTCAGATTGGCTTTCTAGTGGCTGCTGTAATGTACTTCATTTTATAGAATTATATATACAATAGGTGCATTGCCTCAATCCGACTCATTTTGATGGTTATGTTGAATCAAAATGGATGTGGGAAATCATGTATAATACATTCTACCACATATCAGAATTTGAATATTGAAAAAGGGTACACAGTATTTTAAATAATGATAAGAAAAATTGAAAACTAAAATTTGACTATGGATTTAGGCTGTGACTGACATCACATGTGTTTCTTAGAGTGGTGGGTCATTGGTCACTTAAGCAAACTTTGCCAAGTACATGTACATCCAGGAACATAGGAATGTACAACTATTCACCTTTATAAGCGATTTTCCATACAATCTATGGCTGTATGGAAAATATCCATAAATTGTAATAGTTCACATATTGGCTCAAGGAAGAGATATTACGTTTGAATGTACTGTGTAGATATACTTTATTATTTATGTTTATACCAGCAGAAGTGATTAGAGAATCAATATCGAGTTGTTTTTAGAATTAGACTCAGGTTAAAGATCTTTCCAGGCCTGTGTTACTTCCTATCCTCGAGAACATCCCCCTCTGCCAAATTAATAGAAAAATTCTGAAAAACTTACTCTATTATATTGTAACAGTACCCTTGACTTATTATAAAATGTTCTGTGTGTGGTACATGCTATGGAACAGTTGATTTTCTCGTAACTTACATGACAGTAGTGAAAATAAGATTATGATCAGATCAGCCTCATCAGTGATATATTCTGATTCATATAGCGTCGCCATTATGGTTATGGTTATATACCATTGATTGATGTGTACCTGCTCTGATTGTTGTTGTGCGTAGTCCGTTTCCACAAATGAATACGTACTTTAGAAGATTTATGATAAGTCTATGATGTCTAGATATTATAAAGAATTAAATGTATTTTTGATGGTTTGTCTGAGGTTTCATGACAGCAGAGAATAATGTGGTATCTTTAGTTCTCTGATGCTCAGACTGTTTGAGGGGAATAACAAATGACCAGTGCCATATAAATAAAAACGATTGCACTTGCTAATGTATTTTCACAGGTTAGCCGACTTGCATGTGTGGTGGTCGCCGCCTGTCTAGCAGGTTGGATGACCCCAATCCGGAACGCTAGTTCCAGGCAGGATCCCACCCTACGCACTTACGTAGGTTGGTTCGGTTTTCGGTTAGTTTGCACAGACCTATTCACACATAACACAACAACGTCACTTAATAAACAGGGATGTTTATTAATCACTTACTTCCCGGAAAGATCTGGAAGATCTTCCCTACAAGTACAGTACCCTAGCACATGGGTGCTAGGTAACGCTGGATAGGCCAATCCGGAAGATCAGCCTAACCACCAGGAAGGTTACAAGAACCCGCCTGCAAAGTGAGGGCCCAAGGATCCGTTCCGTAGAAGGGACGCGCGAGGACAGCCCTTCGACCTACTGTGAACGCTGAGTATATATACTAAGCGTTACGTAATCCCGGTCTCCACCGCGCCACTCTCGTGTGCGGCGTTGTCCGGAATCACTACACAGTAAGGATCGGCATATCGCGCCACCTTCCGTGAAACAAACGAACACTGCTGGATTCCCGTCCCACTACATTACCCCTCCCAGTTTTTACTAAGGGGGGGAACCAAGGCAGCCATTTTGCTGCTAAGGGACTACCCAATTAAAAATTACAACATATATCCAGCAGTTCTTGGTCTACTCTCTAGCTTCCAGGGCCCTGTTTTTCAGTCGAGATAATCTCAAGCTGAGATCCGCTGAGATCCATGAGCAATCCTGAGACCGTTTGGGAGATCAATGGCTACAGGTGTTTTTCAGACGTGGTCTCAGTGCGCCACAGCGGATCTCAGGGGGATCTCAGGTTGTGATCATTTAGCTGAGAACCCTAGCGATCATTTCCTGTCAAGTACAAGATTCTGTGATCGGAAATTATTGATTTGAGACACTTAAACTTATTCAAATTATACCATATTTACAGCGAATAATTGTCCATGTCTATTCAATCGAATCCTAAAATTTCATAATGTTCTATTATATATTTCAAGAGTAAGACATGTTTTACTTTGTGAATGGGTATTGTTGTTATTTATGTATATGAAGTGACCTTGACCCTACCCTGCTAAAATAAATTGAGCATTACAGTAGGTATACACAAGCTACCTGAGAGGTGCAGTGCCTGCATTTTTCAGATTTCCAGACAAACGTTTATCACAGTCTTAATAACCAGAGGAATACAATGAAATTTGGGACATAGGTATGTCAGATTGCTAGTATTCTCCAATCAAAATATCATCAAATTTGAATAAGTCTTAGCATCTGAAAAAATAAGCTATGACTAGTATCAATTGGTCTCAGGTTGAGACCGTTTTTAGCGATCATTTCACTTGAGATCCCTTGAGATCATCACAACTGAAAAACACTGAAATCACCCAAAACGGTCGCATCTCAGTCTCAGCCTGAGATCCCCAGAGATCGTCTCAACTGAAAAACAGTTTGGCTTCCAAACGGTCTCAACTTGAGATCGTCTCGACTGAAAAACAGGGCCCTGGTGTTCACAAGAATTCACTGATACCAACGTATAAGTGAAAAAGGTGGAATTGTAAGATGGAGAAATTATTAAAAATATGGAAGATATGACATTTAGGAAAGAGGAAACGACATTTGAAAAATGAAGGACTAGCCTCGCTAGCACCTTGAATAAATGTGATATTCACCCATCTTGAGCCGGGGAGCGGGTTCTTGAGCGTTGGGCAGAGAAGACTCGACAGTCGCGGACCTACTGGTGGTCAGCCCGGCCTGTCGAGCACTCTGCCTCCAGCTGTTCCGGATCTTGTTGAAGTTCTCTGTTAGCTCCCGGCGAGTGAAGTGTCGTTCTCTTTCTCACCTTAAAGTATCGAGCCCAGCTGGCCCATCGGCGTAGCAGACCTACTACATTCAGCCCGATGCCGACGGGTGCTGGGCTTCCCACTGTTCTTCAAGTTGGAAGACATCCATATGTAGAGAAGGGTTAGCCTCGCTAAACACCTTCCGAGTTGAAAGTTTCCGAATACGGAAATAACGGCCAAAAAGGCAAAACAACTCTCCATCCACCTGGTAAGAGTGTGTGGTATCAGTGTTCTTTCATTTTGACTCCAGCTATACTGGCATATTTCTCGGCTCGAATCGAGTACCAATTAAGGCCCCAATTCTAAGCCGGCTTCAGAACTTACGATCACCGACCCAAGGTAGAAATAGCCGGCGTAATCCATCAGATCAGGGGTTACGCCTACTATCTCACTATCGAGTCGATGAACTCAGTTCCGACATAGACCTGGTAAGTCAGATCTGTACCCGAAAGGCACAATCTTCCTTACCTGGTACCACACCACAGGCCAGAGGTTTTCGTGATGGGGGCCTATTACGGGCCTGACCATCGAGAGAACCTTCAGCCGTCTGAAACCAGGGTTGTGCCTTAGGGAAGTCATTTTACTGACTTTCCCCAGCCCCAACCCAGGATCGCTTATTATTGGTTACTCCTAACTTTCCCTCTACCCCTCCCAGCGATCCTTGCGGTTCGCCGAATTGCAGAATTCTGGCTAGGAGGCCACATTCTGGAAGTAGCTAGGTTGGAAAAAAAATTTTCCTCCCCGGGACTTCCCATACCCGTCTGACTTCGGATCCAGGAGAGTTGTTGGCTCTGCCGGTTCCGAGTTTAGACGGCGTCTTCCTGGCTTGTTAGGCACCAGCCGAGTTGGTCATTGTCAACCCCTAAATATCCTCGTCGGAGGATATCCTGAGGTCGAGAAGGTCCGACTGGCTTGGTGCACTAGCCGTCGGTGGAACCGACGTTGCCAGGGCGGTCCTCTCTGGTCGCAGTGGACTCAGCGCAGACGTAGGCTGCAACTGAGACATCAACTGCTGTAGAGAGGTTGGTCCGGTATCTAAAAAGATTCCAGACTCCAACGGGATGATGTTGGCATTCACCCCCAGTGCCCCACTTGGTTCCTCGGGCTGATCTACCGGCTTAGCCCTGGAAGGCTTTGCTGATTTTTCAGCCCGTGTCACGGCGGGAGGCCTCCTCGGCTGTAGGACTTCAGTCTGATCCTGGGGGGTCTGACCGGGTCCTGACAGCGGAGTATCTACACTGACATCCATGGGCTGAGCCGCTATGGATGTAGTGTCCTGTTGGGAAGTTTCTTCCACGGGTGACCATCCCAACATGCCAGCGAGTTGCTGACGTGTCGAGTTTGATTCTTCCGTGGTGAACTGAAGAAATCTTCCCCGGCTCCTTTGACGGGCCAACCACGCTTCCTCAAGGGCTTGCGGGTCGTCACCGATGTCATAGAGCGACATACCCAAGTGCCGAAGACAACGTTCATCTTGGCGATGGGTCTGGGCTTCCGCCCGGGCAAACCTCGACTGGGCCGTGGTTTTCGCAATACGCGCGTCCTCTAAGTCCAACGCGTATTGTTTAGCCAGGCCTATCGTGGCTTCTCTTACCTCGAATCGGGCTAGGTTCACTAGCTCCTTAACGAGGCCTTCATGGAGAGCATGCGCACCCGTTCGGACACGGCCCTCCAAGGTGCCACCTATATGCGACTCTAGCTGATCCGCCCGTTGGACGTATTCAACCGACATCGCACAGGGAGAAGAAGTCACCTTCGACGCAACGGGTGGTTGTGTCGTTGGTTTCTTCTTTACCTCAACAACCGGGTTGGCTGGTGGAGGGAGTGCCGGAAAGGCCTCTTCTTCCTCAACTTTCCCGGGTGCTTGGGTAACACCTCTGTTGAGTGGGGAAACTCCCGAGAGACTTGAGCTAGGACGAGTCCTAGCTGGTTTTTCTGCGGGTCCGCGGGCTTTTGAAGCCGTTGGAATGTTTCCTTCACTCAGGTCTGAGAGGACTTTCAATCCCCCAGACAACTTTGGCCCTACCTGGTAAGCAGCTTCCTCCACGTCAGCGATGGTGTGCTTACCTGGAGCCAATTTCTTTCTGGGCTTCCGACTGGATCGCTCAGAAGTGTCAGTCTCGCTGGACGAGGACGATGACAGCTTCTTGGCCCGTCGTTTAGCCTTCGAGGATTTTTGAGACGGTTCCCGGCTAAGGGACCGTTTCTTCCTCTACTCCTTTGACATCTGTCGATGTTTTGACGCGGATAGCATTAGAGTCCCGAACCAGCCAGGATTCTTCTTCCATCCGATCTTAAACAGTCGACCGTCTGTCACACAAGTCTCGGGTTCCGGTTTGCCTCTCTGAGTCTCGGAACCTAAGTCAATGAATCTCTGCCACAGATTCATGACCCGTTCCCGAGCAGCAGCACCAGCAGTCCGGTGTTCCCGGGCAATGTGTCTAACTAGACACGAACGCCTGGAACTGGCACACCCAGCCTGACAAGAACCACCCTTCTTGCCAAGGCACTGTAGCCATGGTCGTTCGGCTAAGTGTACCTCTACGAGGTGCCTAGCGTAACGACCTTCAGTCGCGTAGGTCGGTGACAATTTCTTGTCCCTCCCATGGCAACTCAAGAAGACACAATGATTGCCGTTCCCAAACTTGTGCCATGCGTACGCGATCCGGTCTTTGACCTGATCCTCGTACTTCAGCCGGCTAACTCGGGAAACTCCTTTCACCCGGTCTATGTACCAGGCATTGGGAGAACCCTCGTCAACTAGCCACTCCTCATCGTCTGAGGTTCCATCTAAACCGACACCATCGGGGATGTAATGCCGGTTTCCATGACGGAGATCTTCTAGGCAAGTGTAAGTCTTGCCCAGCAAAGAGGCGGGTATCTGTCTAGCTACCGTTCTCTTCCCAGCCCGCTTTACGCCAGGTTGGAAATCACCGTCATCATTGTCGGGGTTGGATGGGACCAGGGGTTTAGCCTTATCCATCTCTGTTCCCCAACACTTGACCTCTCCGCCACCCGTGGCACCTGTTGAGGTACTCGGTATAGCGTCAGCCACACTAGGTCCAGCCTGTGCCGCGGGTTTGTCCGAGCCTTTCGACTCAGCTCCCTTCGACTCCTCACGCTTCCCGGTTTGAGGTTTCCCTTTCTCCGAGTCACGTGATTTCGGCTGACCTCCGGTCCTTTCTAGCTCCGCCTCAGCCCGTTTCCGGGCTGCACGACGGAGTCGCTTCCGGTTCTGTTTCGAAAGCTGCGGCTCAGTCTTGTCAGCTTCCCGAGGTTTTGACACCTCAGTCTTACTGACAGACTTCCCCGGCGCGGGTTTAGCCGGTGTTGACACCGGTTTCTCACCTTTGCTGGACGACCCTTTTACAGAGTCTTCCCCAACTGACGAATCAGTCTCCATAGCCGTCTCTGTCCCAGCCTCAGACTTTCCGGGTTTTGCTACCGGACCCGGGGCCAAAAAGGTCCCGGCTTCCGCCAGCTCCACTCCGGGTGGAGTCCAATTTTGGTACATTGACTGTACTATGGCACGCGTTTTGGGATCTGGGATCCCAGCTAGCATTTGTTCCAGGCTCTGGGTTGAAACCTCATGCCTGGAACCCATCTCTTCGGAGGACTTCCTCGGAGAGTGACGACGCGGGCGGGCTCGGCCTCGCCTTGGCGTATCACGCTCCGATTCGGAACCTTCGGCCATGAACACATCCGAGTCAGAGGCCTCAGTTTTCACTGAGCTCGTCTTCGGACGGGCACCAGAAGAGCCCTTAGCGGCCGGGGCCGCCTCAGACTTCTTCCCGGTGTGACTTTTTCCCTTTCCGGGTCGTTCATCTCGGGTTTCCCCAAGAAGAACAGAGTCCGCAAACTCGTACCCTTCCAGGTCAAAATCACCATCATCTGACCCGATGAGCAAAGCATCATCGTCCAGATCTGCCCCCCGCTCAGCCGAAGCTGAGGATCCGGGCAGGGGTGAGGGGAGCTCGCGCTCACCCTCCGTAGACGGGGCACGGTCAGCCATGCTGCTACCGCCCGACTCCTGTGGTGCTAGGCACCACTCCGATCACAGAGTGAAGACTACTGAAAAAACAGGGTCTTATATACTCCTAAGTGACCTAGATTCACTGTCGCGAACCAATCAACCGTGTCGAGACTGGCTCATCTTGAGCGTCTCAACACCGCATGCGTGAAGAAACCAAAGGTCAGCGTTACGCTCGACTTGATTCGTTCACGCCTTCAATCACCCAGCACAGGTTCCGGAACCCGGGGAAACCCCTTTTCGAGCTCCACCCCGAGTTCTCTGTAGTGTGGGAATTCTTATCGCCGTCGTGTATCTCGCTGATAGTATGGGAGACTTGTCTAATTTCCATGTAAATGGATCAGACCTTTCAGAGCGTTCGGCAATTCTGCAGCCTCTAGAGGGTCCTCGACGGGGTCCCTTAGAGCAACGTCTGGGCTGCGGCACATAACGACTGATTTTAAGGTAACTATTTGATCAACATTCATGTATAATCGACATGTCACTGACTACCAACGATCTACATTTCGTACCATTGCTTCTCGTTGTGTTTTCGACAACCCCGGCACCACTACTCTTTGTAGTTAACCACAGCCTTTGATTTTACTCGAGAGCTGCGGCGGGGTTTTGAGTCTATTTTAGACTCCATTCTACATCTCGAACCATGTTTATTATACACGGCTCGATCTGTAGCAAATTTAGACTTTTCCGTGTCAGGTTTTTCTTCTACCCACACTTCCCTTTTTAGGTTGGCGTAAGTAGGAATCACCTTCCGCGGACGTCCCGGTTTTCGCCGTGTAGGCGAGCACCTACTCGGAACCCCGGTAACCTTTGACCGGGACTTCCCTATCGGGGTCTGCCTCCGCCGTGTTGACGGGGGTTTGACGCCCGGCTTCCCGGCTCTTTGAACCCGGGACCTCCCTGGTTTCCCAGTAGGACCCGTGTTCAGTGACACATCTCGCTTTGTAGCAGGGTGTGAAACTTCAAAGTCGGAACATTCACGCTTTCCTTCCCATAGTCGTAAACGAGCTACATGGGATTTATAACGCCTTCTTGACCATTCGTCTTCTATCACTACTGTCATTTCTGACAATAATTGAACAATTCTGAATGGTCCGTCCCAGTTAGGAGCGAGTTTTACATTTACCAACGGAGTGTGGTATCGTACAACCCGGTCTCCTACTCGGAACTTACGTGGTTTAAGATTGACGTCATGTCCAGTCTTTTGCCACTCTGCTGCTTTCGTCAGATTTCGTCTCGCAAGGTAATATCCCTCTACAAAACGTTCTCTGAGTTTTTCGACAAATCCTATGGGACAAGGATCATCCGTAGACATTCCAGGAACCCCATAGACTATGTCCGCGGGCATTACTATTTCCTCGCCAAAGACGAGTAAATTAGGTGAACACCCCGTGCTTGAATGAATGGTCCCATTATATGCGTGAGCTATAAATGGTGCTAATTCATCCCAATTCTTCCGATTTTCATCTACCAGGGTCCGAAGACACTGGATCAATGTCCGGTTGAATCTCTCTACCATACCATCTGATTGGGGACGATATGGATTTGTATGTGTCTTTTTAATCTCGAGTATCCTACACATTTCTTTCCAGATCTGGGATTCAAATTCCCTTCCTTGGTCGGAATGTAGTACGCTCGGAGTTCCAAAAGGCAACATCCAGTTTTTCACTAAAGCTTCCGCACACGTGGCAGCTTTGTGATTTTTCATGGGATAGATCTGCACATATTTTGTGTAATAATCCATCACCACCATCATACAGGTATTTCCTTCCTCTGACTCGTCGATACCAGATATGATATCTAGAGCGATTCTGGCAAACCTGACACCAAACAGTTCCTGTTGTAACGGCATCTTTCCGAGTCCTACCCCGGGTTTGACTTTGCTACATATGGAACATCCAGATATCCATCTTCGAATATCTGCACCCATTCCAGGCCAGTAGTAACGACGCCTTATTCTGGCTACCGTTCTTTTCCGTCCTAGATGAGCTGCACTCCTATGTTCATGACATAGGGTCATTAGTCCGGATCGTAATTCTCGAGGGACCACTAGTTGTAGAGCACGTTTAAGTGGTTGCAATGTGGTTCTCCATCGATATAATACTCCATCACGGACCTCTAGCTCTTTCCATTGACCACATAGATTCCGAAATTCTCGGTTTTCAGGCGAGATCTCGGGTCCTGTCGGCCTATGGAGTCCATTAGCTATCAGTTTAGTTAACCGGAACAAATCTGGGTCAGCCTGTTGACTTCCCTTAATCTGTTCTAGTGTCCACTGATAGTTTAATGGCGGCTTCACTTTCTGGGAACGTAGAGTAGCTATGACTGCTCTATGCTCGCCACAATCCCGGCAATCTGGTCGTCCACATTTCCGCACTGGTCTCCTTGAGAGACAATCCGCATTAATGTGTGACTTTCCAGCCCGGTGTTCAATCTGGCAATTAGTCAACCCGAATTCGGAGAGAGCTGCCAGCCATCTTCCAATCATTCCCTCGGCGTCTTTAAAGTTAAAGAGCCATTTGAGAGAAGAATGGTCAGTACGTAGGATGAAATCTCCACCTGCTAAGAAGTGTCGATATTTTCTTACATACACCACAACCGCTAAGAGTTCCCTCTTAGTAGTACAGTAGTTCCGCTGACTTTTACTTAAGCTGTTGCTGGCAAAAGCTATTGGAACTTCTATACCATCTTGTATCTGAGACAAAGCCGCTCCAATACTCTCATTACTAGCGTCAGTGTCGAGAATGAACCGACCCTGAGCTAGAGGGTATTTCAATACGGGGGTCTCCGTAAACTTTCGTTTTAGTCCCAGAAAAGCGTGTTCAGCTTCCGGAGTCCATTGGATCTCTTTTTGCTTCCCTGGCTTATCTAGTACTACATACTGTTGCATAGGGTGTGCAATTTCAGAAAAACCCGGGATAAAGTCGCGGTAATACGAACAAAATCCTAGGAAAGACCTTATGTCTTTTATATTCTGGGGGCGTGGCCAATTAGCCACTACCTCCAACTTAGAAGGATCTGCCCGGATTCCATTTCCGGAAACTATCCGTCCTAAGTATTCCACAGATTTGCGAAACAGCTTACATTTTTGAGGTTTGAGTTTCAACCCATAAGATTGAATACGCTCAAATACCTCTCTCAGGTTTTCTAAACATTCAACATAATTCTTTCCGAAGATGATTATGTCGTCTAGATAAACCAAACACTTTTTCCACTGTAGACCCCGCAACATCTGATCCATCATGGATTCGAAAGTTGCAGGAGCGTTACAGAGGCCAAATGGCATTACTGTGAACTCGTAAAGCCCTTGATGAGTGGTGAACGCCGTTTTAGACTGATCGCCACTGTTCATCTTTACCTGCCAATATCCAGACTGGAGATCCAGAGTACAAAACCACTGGTTCCCTCCCAGAGAGTCGAGACTCTCATCGATCCGGGGTATTGGGTAGGCATTCTTCCGGGTGATACCATTCAATTTTCTGTAATCAATACAGAATCGGCAAGTACCATCCTTTTTAGTAACCATTACCACTGGACTAGCCCAAGGACTTGCACTGGGGATGATTACTTTCTGGTCCATCATTTTCCCTACTTCCTCTTCTAAAGCTTCCCGTTTTACCGGAGGTAACCGTCGATAAGGAAGGCGGAAAGGTTGATGACCTTCAGTGTCAATCGTGTGTTCTACTCGATCCGTTCTCCCCAAGGGATCTCCAGGTCGAGTAAAGATTGACTCCATCTTTTTCAAAAGAATCCTTAGTTCATGTCGTTCCCCACTGTTTAGTGCGTCTGTCGTCTGAACTAAAGTTTCCAGAGTTTCGTGCAATGGACTCGGAACTGGAAGGGATCCCGTTCCTGTATCGATAGCACTAACCCGCACTTCTTCATAATCATTTCCTATTAAGTCCGACCTTTCCAGTTTAGATTGTTCATCTTCCCCGGTTATTTCGGAAACGGGAATAGGAGTGATTCCCTGTGGACTGGAGTCCACTAGGCCATCCACATGAGCTAGAGTTACCCAGCCCAATGTATCACCCTTCCTTAATTTAATCAACCCGGAGGTATGATTACTTATAGGAATTGATCCTTCTCTGGCACTTCCGATCAGGGTATCCCAGGCCTGTATTCCTTTTTTAGAAAACAGTTCTGGATCTGGCTCGAAAAGTGCATCTCCACGTGGTAAGTCACCTTCCCCAGCTATCAGGACATTAACCATCTGCTGGGGGGGGATGCCCACATCTTGTCGGACAGAAATCAATGAAGAGATCCGTCGACAACTACATTCCACCTCCATTAACTCAGGAAATTTGAGTCGGAGAGTGCCATCGGGTAGATCTACAGAGCCTCCATAGAGGGTGAGAAAATCTACGCCTAATATTCCACTTTCTTCGATATCACTGAGTATGGGACCCCATACGAATTCAGTGTTACCTATTGAGACTGGAATAATCACACTACCATAGCACCTCATATGAGTACCATTAGCAGCTTTTGCCGAGGCTCCAGGAACATGACATTCCTGCGCAAATCCAAGAGACTGATAGAGTCCGTTGTTTAACACAGAGCGACTAGCACCAGTATCCAACAATAGATCCACTTTCCTTCCTTGAATTCTAGCCGGCACATACCAACGACGTCCTCCCAAAGGGGACGGTTGTCTTATAAACCGTGAGATTCCATCTAAGGTTCCAAGATCCCATCCGCGTTGACAAAGCCATTGCAGACAAGGATGCCCGGGTGAAAGATACTTACTACAAATCGTTGCGACCGTATTTTGTATCTTCCCCTTTTCTGGTAAGTTGGAAATATTTTCCTCCTTATACATCTCACAGGTTTGTGTTCCCTGGCACTTTCCTTCCCGGACCGCAGTGTTGCCACTCGCTACAGTCCTCCTTTGTTTTCCGGTTCACCCTGAGAGGCAACCATCAACGCAGGCAGACTACGAGATGTTTCCACCGTAGTAACGTTCCGGGTTTCTGGACAATCTGGAGAGATATGTCCCATTTTGTTGCACCGCCAACAACGTCGGACATCCAGCTGGTTTTTCTCCACCTGATTCAGTCTTTCGTTGATTTTGGTCAACAACTTCATAACCTCTGAGGAATTTCCTTCAGGATCAATGGTTATTGGTTTTGCCTCTGCCACAGAAGGTACATCGCCGTTCCTTCCAAAGCTAGGGGTTCGACCTCTTCCACGTCCCCGTCTATTGAAGCCTCCTCTTCCGAGTACCATCGAGCGGACATTAGAGAGTATATCCTCTATTTCCGCTTCCTGACACTCGTAGGTATCTTCCTCTACTTGTGACCAAGTAGAACCCACTATGTTAACCCGAGAAGTTTTCCCGGGATTAGCATATTTTCCGAATAGTATACACCGTTGTTCATAGGCATCTACTATTCGCAATACCTGCATGAAGTTCATACCGGGCTCCCATTTAGAGATGACTTCCGCTCTCACGTCATCATCTCGAAGTCCTTTTACAAACTGAGTTTGTAGATCTTCATGCAGCGCAGGAGAATCTAATCCCGTCCCTGGGTAAACCTCTAACAACATTTGTTGCAAAGCTAGCCCATAGGCGCGAGTTGTCTCCTCTTTTCCCTGGATCCTCTTTAAAAAAGTGGAACGGGGGTTCAGCGTTACCAACTGACCACAGTAGTATGAGGCTACCTCCACTAACTCATCCCATTCCGTACCACCGGAACGGCGAAAAGCGCGAAGTGCAGCTTCCCCGGGTCCATCTCGCAACGCTCTTTTGAGGTATGGCAATGCATCGACTTTATTCCAGCCATTACATTGTATGTCCTCACAAAATCCCACGAACCAGTGTTCCCACTCCATTCCTTTCCCGTAAGGTTTTGGAATGACAGCGTTTTTTCTGGCTGCGTTCTCTGGGCGCATCATCGGAACCTTGTCAGCTCTCGCCATTGACAAGTTAAAGATCCGATCCTGTTCCCGGACTTGGTTGAACGAGTTGAACCCTAATTCAGCTATAGCTTTACTAGTACGTTCGGAACTCGGAGAACCCATTCTTGACTCAGAGGGTAGCCGGAAGCTAACCAAAGGAGTCTTTACACCCTTTGTTCCAGATGTGAATCTGTTAGGGGTCTTCTCTGGATCCTCTACTCTTCCTGGTGGGGAATATAGATGATCTCTCACATTACTCCAGCCAGCTTGGGACATAGGCATCCGTTGGGATGATTCTGTCTCTGCTAGTCGAACTTGGTCCTTCATGTATTGTACATGTTGGTCCAAACGCTCGATTTTTTCTAGAGTCTCAATCTCGCGAACCGAGAGTTCTTCCAAGTTATGGTGCCTTTGGGCTACCTTCTCGGCGATCTCACGGTTTCGAGCTTCTAGTTCCCGACACATGTCTCTGGCTTCCCTTTCCCTATCAAACTCGGCTAAGAGTTCGGGTCCAAGGAAACCTACAGGAACTTCCTCGGAAGATACCCTTAAGGTATTTTCCGACCTATTCCGGGGAGTACTAGACTCTCCGGGACTATCTGTCTGAGACCCAATTTTACTGAGTCCCTCCAGATCCCTTGCGGGGCCATGTCGGCTGTCGGCCGCCAGACTGAAACTCTTCAGGACCGTCGAACTCAGATTCTGAGCGGCGGTTCTCTTCCGAGATTTCTCTTTGCCAGACTTCTGGGTTTCACCCCCTCCCTCTGGTTTCGGAGACTTGTCGTCATTCCGGGCCGGAAGAGTTTGTTGAGAAGTTACCTCCCCATCTTCACTCTCCTGTTCAGCCTTGGATCTGGTTCTTATTCCAGATCCGTGCATTTACCGAGAATCCCGGGTTGTGCAAGCAACCTGGGATCCTGGTCACGGCACCAGTGTGGTGGTCGCCGCCTGTCTAGCAGGTTGGATGACCCCAATCCGGAACGCTAGTTCCAGGCAGGATCCCACCCTACGCACTTACGTAGGTTGGTTCGGTTTTCGGTTAGTTTGCACAGACCTATTCACACATAACACAACAACGTCACTTAATAAACAGGGATGTTTATTAATCACTTACTTCCCGGAAAGATCTGGAAGATCTTCCCTACAAGTACAGTACCCTAGCACATGGGTGCTAGGTAACGCTGGATAGGCCAATCCGGAAGATCAGCCTAACCACCAGGAAGGTTACAAGAACCCGCCTGCAAAGTGAGGGCCCAAGGATCCGTTCCGTAGAAGGGACGCGCGAGGACAGCCCTTCGACCTACTGTGAACGCTGAGTATATATACTAAGCGTTACGTAATCCCGGTCTCCACCGCGCCACTCTCGTGTGCGGCGTTGTCCGGAATCACTACACAGTAAGGATCGGCATATCGCGCCCACCTTCCGTGAAACAAACGAACACTGCTGGATTCCCGTCCCACTACACATGTTTGAATGAACAGAATTGAAATGTTAAAGTACTCATATTCCCGTCTGTATAATGTGGCTTTAAGGGGGATTAAGGGTTTTCCACCAGTGTCAATAATGGGTTTGTGTGTTTGTTTAATACAGACGTGTAGGAATGAAAGATGCTATGCTGTATGTCTTCCTGTTTTGAAGTGTGCGGGAGGGTGTGTCAATCATTTACAATCATATATAGTATGGTTCTGTGATGGTAGAAACAGTTCTGCCCTAAATATGACTGATACGCCAAGCTATATTTCATAAGTGTATATTTTTGTATCTCAAAAATACAGTAAAACATGAATTTGAAATGGCCTGATAATGCAATCTTGGCAGATGGTTAAAGATGTTAAACCAAAATGTGTTCTGTTGTTTTTCCTTTTCTTGAATAATGGTAGGTTTGTTGTCTTTTTTAAATTGAGAAAGTGTATGAGATTACCATTACCAGTGTAGCCTCTCTGCTTCCCTCTACTTCAATGTCTTTTCCCTATGACACATATTTATCCGCTGCTTGTTGCATTGGTCTGTTGCACAACATTTACAATAATGTTATGTAAATAGGATAGTGGTAAATAATGGGAAAGCGCTGCCTTCAACGTAGATGATGCCTCATAAACAATGCCCCATATTGAATTACACATGATAACTATTTAGCACCAAGCTTAAGGTTGCATCAGACACTTTGGCCAATTTATTTTCAGTTTCCAGCTATTTTATCAAAATCAGGCCAAGCAAAGACAACATTTTGACAAACAGAGTTGGCAACTGCTTACCAGTGGATTCGCAGATTCACCTAACCACCTGCCCCAACATAGAACTGGATGTTTGTTTGTTTGTTTGGGTACTTTAATGTCCAATTGGTTCAATTAGACTTACTTTGGGCTTGACCGAATCTATGAAATGAATGTAGGTAGAAATCTCACCCATACACATTTACCGAGGTGAGAGTTCTTTTTACTTCCCACACCACATAGACATGGTATGAGAAGGATTGGACTTTGATATAGCAGTAAATCTACCACTACTGGGGATGAAGGAGACAAATGGCTGCACTGGGACTCCAACCCACAACGTCAGACAACCTTGGGATAATGAGTCCAGTGCTCTTTACTACTGAGCAAACTCTCCATCCCAGTTGCTTTCATTATGCTTGTGTGCAAGCATATTTGGTCTGCATCACATTGAGGCAAGGCGACCAAAAGGATGAACAGATTACTAATTGCTGTCCACCCCAGCAGACCACATAGAACTGACCAACAAGATGAACACATATCAGTACCTCTCCTGTTTTTTATATATTCTAGATTTTGCCCTGCGTTGTTTTATTTTCTCATTAGTCTGTTGCTGTTCTTTCTCTCGATGAATGCAATTATGGTCATTATGGTCATGCTTCGCCGGTGGTATGACAAGATTTAGAGTTTGAGAAGACTATATAGTTCTTGTGCTTTTTCATCCAAGTCAAGGTATGCAATATAGCATTAGCCTCAGCAGTGAAAATGCTGCTTTTGCCATGGAGGGCTTTCATCAAGTCACCATACGGTGTGTGGACGACAAATCCAAAACGTCTTTTGAGCCATTGTTATACACTGGTATATGGTCTTTGAAATGTTTCCTCATGGTCTGGTGTTCCTTGAAAAAGACAGTATCAGGGGTGTCACCTTTCTTGTTTTTTTGCTATGTCAAAGAGAATCAAAGGTGTTTCCTGATCCCATGGGGGGATTTATGTGGCCTCTCAGCTATCATTGTCTTCATTGGCATGCCTGCTTCTCGGTGCTAAGCTCATGCATGACCAGTGTTATGGCATTTGGGGTGTCTTTATACATTTGGTGATTTTCTTTGGAAATCAAGTTGTAGGCTGGGTTTCATGGGTTGGCCCTTACTCTCATAGAGTATTGTAGAGACAGTCCCTCCCATTGGAGATGAATTGGAGGGATTCCTGCTTCTACTTACAGGCTTGGGGCAGGTGTTGTTCTAATTGCTCCTAAGCACAGTCATAGGCCTTGGTTCTAGGCAGGATTTAACCTGTCCAGGTAAGATTTTGCTGCTGACTAATACTTAGTAGAAACCAAACGAGAGTTAGCCTTGTCAATGTTTATGCCACGATGGGCAGGTCGTGTATTACTACACGAGGCGTTAGCCCAGTTTAGTGAGTAGCAGACCTGACCAGAGTGGTATAAACATTGACAAGGCTAACTCAAGTTCGGTTTCGTATTTATCCTACCCCATCTCACCGATATACAGAGAATATTTGTAATTATCCATGTTAGTAGTTATCAATGCTGCCGGATCTACTTTCGTTATCTCGTCCCTGATTGGTCCGTTTTTTTATTCACCTCGGTGCATAAATAACACTTTATCCAACGCTATGTCAAATACACTGCGTCAATGTTAAACCTATGGCGTTTTTTATTAGGGGTAGGATAAACATTTGATCCGTAGTTCAGTCATGATTGGATATAGATCTTGTACAGAGCAATGTTTCACAGTTTGCTCCCCAGTCAAGATGACTGAGGACCTTCAGCAGGTTCATTACTTTCTGACACTTTCTCCTCAGATACTTAACATGTGGTTTGAAAGACAGTATTCTGTCAAACATCAGTCCTAGGAATTTGACTTCTTGTTGCACTGTCAGTTCCTTGTTCTGGACACTGAGGGATGGTTTGTCCACACATCCCCGTCTACAACAGAAGTGAACTGCACATGTCTTTGTCTCTGAGAACTTGAAGCCATTTTTGTCACTCCAAACATGAAGTTTGTCTCGGGTTTGCTGTAGTTTTCTGATGTCGTTGGTTGCATTGCCATATAGGGTGACAGAGAGGACGCAGCCTTGGGGGACACCCATTTCTTGGACGACTCTCTGGGAGTTCCCAGGTGAACATTGAATATTCTGTTGCTCAGGAATAGGTCGTAAAATGTGACATTTCTATTTCCATAATAGCCCTGCGCTGCAGCTATTTATTGTAGAGTTCCCGATTTTGCACACAAGTCCTCAAATATGTCAAGATGATATAGGTAAAGGAATTAATCATCCTCTAAGTGTTTATTTTTCGGCAATTGCTGCTATTTCGTGATTTTTACCATACACATCCACCTAGGATTAACTGCAGGAAGTGATTTGCCACTCATAGTATACTACAATGGTATATTGGCTACCGCCTCTGTCTCCACTCTGTTCAGACTAAGAGGTTGGCCGGGGTAAATGACACAGTATCTGCAGTGTGTGCCTTCATCCAAGTACTTTTGTTCTATGTATACTCTAAAAGCAGAGTTAGTTAATAGGAAATATTGATAGCTAACAAATTGATAATGAAAATAAGATTTATGTTCGTGTTTTTTTTGCAAAAATACACAGCAAAGGAAATAAGAAAATGAAAAATTGGCTTTGAGGTTATGAAATAACACTCTCCAATCAGTACTAAAGATCTGGTAGTAGAGTAACAAACAGTTCCCGCTACTGGGTAAAGGCAGCTGCAGATTTAACCCAACCTGGGAGCTGTTTCAAAAGTCGAGTGAAGTCTCGCCAGCGGCACGTTGCATTTCAAAGCGAGAACCACAACAGCTAGCGGCACTTTGAATCAAAGCGGCACCAAAGCCGCTACCAATACCCAATAGGGAGCAGCACCTCCACCTCGACAGCGACGCTTCAAGTGCCATTGTTAGCTCTCGCTTTGGTGGTGAGTACTCTCGTTTAGCACCCTCCCGGCTTTTGAAACAGCTCCCAGAACTAACCTACTATAGCTCTGGTGGCCAGTGTTATTATAATGGATCCCAATAGCAAAAAGCAATAATTATAATTACACATGTACATCTTAACTACCATGAACTACCACAAATATTCTTGCTAGCTTTGCCCATAGGACAACTTTATACAAGAACACTGCCTTTACATATGGGCCAACTGCACGAAAATTGTACAATTGGGTATTTTAGGGAAAAAAAGGTTTTTTTTCCTGGTAGAGAAGGGTCTCATGTATACATACCTGAATTCCCCTCATCCTTTCTAATATGGTTGTCTCAGGAGAATTTTCTAAAGAAAAGGTTCTCAGAGCACATGTATTCACTGTCACATTTGGGCCTGGCTATATCAAAATATCCATATTATCTAACTTTTCCAATGGACTCTGATAGCGAAGGCAAATGTCCTTAGGGAAAAACTATTTTTGATGCATTACTTCTATTACATTTCCCAAAAGTTCAATATCATTCCCATATATCTTTAAACATATTCTGCTATTTATGGCCTTAAATTTTTCATTCTTTAGTCAGAACAGATAAAAAAAGTATCAGGGAATTCAAGATATATATTTACTCTGGTCCAGTAACTATAGCATGTGTACTTTCAGAAAAAAAAACATGCCCAAAGAGCAAGTCTGTACTTATGTACACACAGTGATATATATAAGGAAAGTCGTGAAATAGCATGATAGTGAATACAGAAATTGTATTTCAGCAGTATCACCTTTGTGAACTATATAATTGGATTGCTATTACCTACATTTCCATAAATAATTAATCAAACATATATATTTGTAAATGAAAATAATCTTTTTATTGTTGTGGCTGCATTAATGTTCACTCTATAGAAGAATAACAGCCATGCTGTACATCTGACATGCAAAATTACTTTGTTAAGGTGAATAATTAAAGCATTACGGAAAATACAGAAACAAAAGGTTCGCTTTTAAAGATAGTTCTGATGACACTATCATATTTTGGAATGAATAAACACCTGTCTCTTTGTGATAACAAAATAAAGCACCTAAGGAAGCTGCAGATTGGTACAAATTTGAATTTTTTCTCAATTTAGACTCAAAAGTTAGAATTTTACATTTCACCAAGGATTACAAACCACAAGCTAAGAGGAAAATACATCGAAACCTTAATATTTTGGTCTGAAAAAATACTCTACACTTTCACCTTCCTCATACATGATAAAAGGAAAGAGTTTGCAGCATTTGACATAGTTTGAATGTCAACAGACACATTGTTATTAGAAGAGCATTATCTGGGACCTCAACTTTCTCCAGTTTCTCTAAAAAGTCCCTTGTGTCCCTTAAATAAGATGGGTGAATTGTAGCTAGGGGTTTAAAAAAATGGTCAATATATTCCAAAACTCTGTATGATTCACTATTACAATCTGGCAACAATGGGTCACCCTGGACGTATTCAATTTGGAATCTGGATCTGGATCTTTGCATACTTTTGCTATCAAGTAGAAATGTCTTGGTCTTGGCGAACTTGGTGGTTTCTATAGGGGTTTGCCCCTTGGACCCCTAGGAGAGTCTTAGCTTCTGGGCCACAACAGCTCTTCCTAGGTTGTCTGAGTTGTGTAACTCCCATGCACAAACCAAAATCCTGGGAACAGCTGGGTCGGATTTTTTAAACCTGCTATATTACGCTTTCTTCCTGGGATCAGACACTCAAAAAATAATTTTAGAATAATACTTCTTTTTATATTTTATATTAGTCTCGTACCAAGTACCTTCCAGAAAAACATTATTCCAACAAAATCAGACAAATGGTTCAGATTTGAGAGCCTTTTGAAATTGTGTATAATACTGCATGTTGTCCACCCCCCTAAAATATTTGAAATTTCAAGAAACATTATAAAAGTTATAATTTGAGAAAAACAGATATTATATGGTGACATATTTCATATTTGACCCAAAACACCTCTATCACATATTAGATATGAAACAAAAGCTATGAGCATATTTAGGTGTTGGGCCACACAGGGGTGTCGGACAACACAAGGGGTGTTGGACAACACGTTTTTTAAATCACTCAGAACAATTGACAAAATAATATTTGTGGCGATAATCCTTTATATTCTTAATCAAATGATAGAAATCTTCATTTTTCAAAGCAAACCACTCAATTAATGATAAGAAACAACCCCAAATTCATGACTTATATCAGAGCGTGTTGTCCGACACCCCGGGGTGTCGGACAACACGTCTTCAGTTTTTTAACCACAAGAAGTACATTTTTTTATTTTGGAAAAAAGAAAATTGGGTATATATAAGTGGTAGGAATACTTAACATATACAGGGGTATTTGTTATTCTATTATAATTATTATTTCTTCTATACATCTTTTAACAGGTGTGTTGTCCAACAGCCCATTTTTTGGAAAAATATCATCATGGAATCATCATGCTTGCATCATCTATAAAGGTGTGAAGCTACCCCTCCCTGTACCAAAATCCTAGATGCAGCTTGTATGATCTATAAAATCTAATATTTCCAGATAGCCTCAGGTGTTAACGTCCAGTCAACCATTATAGGTCCTTACCAGACTCAAGGTTCTTTTACACCACAAGGGTGGTGATCGAATCAATGTGATGAATTCAGGTAGAAACCTCACTCCTACACATTTACCAAGGTGAGAGTTCTTTTACTTCCCACACCACATAGACATGGTATGAGAAGGACTTGCCTTTTATATAGCAGTAAATCTACCACTGCTGGGGAAAAGTGGCTGCAGTGGGACTTGAATTAACCCTTTCAGTCCCACGCTCCTGAGAGCAACTTCACACTAAAAAAATAGGTTATATAATGTTGTGGTCATTTGAAGACTTTTCAAGTGATTAAAAAGATTTTTCATATACGAACTTCATATTTCATAAGGATTCTGTAACTGTTGTAGTTTATTCCAATTTTGGTTACCATGGCAACCGTTCCTTTTATTTTTCAGAGAAAATTGCAATTTTTTGCAGAAATTTATTGAATAACATGACTTTACAGTGGTTAGTCATCAAACTCTGAGGGGAAAAATCTATCAATATATCTTTTGGTAAATAGAGTTAACAATCTGGAAGGTTTTTACTTTCTTTGGTTGCCATAGTGACCCTCAAAGTCGGGTATGAAGGCACTATCATAGAGCACCTGACCAGTCATGTGAAGGTAATGCACTAATGTTTTTAGGTGAATTTATCACGAAAAGGGCCTTTGATACATGTCATGCCTGTTTCTCAAGTTTTTGACTGGTTGAAAAGATTTTTCATATATGATCTCCATATTCCATTAGGATTCTGTAACTGTTGTAGTTTATTCCAATTTTGGTTGCCATAGTGACCCTCAAAATCGGGTACGAAGGCACTATCCTAGATGCACCTGACCAGACATGTGAAGGTAATGCACCAATGTTTTTAGGTGAATTTATCATGAAAAGGGCTTTTGATACATGTTCTGCCTGTTTCTCAAGTTTTTAACTGGGTGAAAAGATTTTTCATATATGAATTCCATATTCCATTAGGATTCTGTAACTGTTGTAGTTTATTCCAATTTTGGTTGCCATGGCAACCGTTCCTTCTTTTTGTCAGAGAAAATAGCTTTTTTGACAGAAATGTCTTGAATAACATGACTTTACAGTGGTAAGTCATCAATCTTTGAGGGGAAAATCTATCAATATATTTTTCGGTAAATAGAATTAACAATCTGGAAGGGTTTTACTTTCTTTGGTTGCCATAGTGACCCTCAAAATCGGTACAAAGGCTCTATCATAGACGGACCTGACCAGACATGTGAAGATAATGCACCGATGTCTTTAGGTGAATTTATCACGAAAGGGGCCTTTGATACATGTTCTGCCTGTTTCTCAAGTTTTTGACTGATTGAAAAGATTTTTCATATATGAACTCCATATTCCATTAGGAATCTCACAGTCTGGGTGGCCTCTGGTGGCCAAATTCGAATGTCAAAATGCGTGTGCATAGCGAGACCTGTGCCAACAGTGAGAGTTGGTCTCACCTCAACAGTGAGAGCACTGATGAAACAGGATTTTGGCCTTGTCACTGTTGGTATCGCTGTTGCTGGCACTGTTGCAGGCCTAGCTCTCGTTTTTACCACCCCACTAGTGAAACTGCCACCTGTATTCTAAGGGCCCCCTCCCACCTACTACGACGCAAGGTGCGAAACTGCAAAGGTGTGAACTCGAGAACAATAGCGAGGCATCATAAGTAGGCCAACACGGATGGGTTTCTGATCCAGGGGCCTGTTTTTCAGTTGAGATCATGTCCATTTGAGATCCGCTGAGATCGAAAGTGTATTTCAGTTGAGATCATTTGAGGTGATCTCAAGTTAAGACTAAGATAAGACCGTTTGGGGTGCTTTGGGTGTTTTTCAGTTGAGATGATCTCAGGGATCTCAGGTGAAAGGATCTCAACTTCGGTCTCAACTTGAGATCAGTTGATACTTGTCTCAACTTTTTTATCCAGTGCTAAAACTTATCAAAATTAAAAGATATTTAGAGCAAAGTGTATTGATAACCTGGCAAACGTATATTCCAAATTTCATAGTTTTTTTGTGGTTATTATGACCATGAGAGACAATTGATAAGCAACATAAAAACAAGGCACTGCACCACTCAGCTAGTTTGTGCTGAACCTACTGTAATGCTCAAAGTCAGTTTCAACTTGAGATCGGTCTCAACTTGAGATCGGTCTCAACTTGAGATCGGTCTCAACTTGACATTGGTTCACAAAAGGTATCGCAAGGGACTTGAGATAACAGTTTGGGGCGACAATAGGCAATTTAGAGGCTCTGGTTTACTTAAACCACAGGAAGATCACTATAGAACTTGAGATAGCTCTACACTGATGGCTAGGGATCTCAACTTGAGATCCTTAGAGTTGAGATCCCCTAAGATCGGCTGTTTAGACTTGAGACAACGTCTGAAAAACACTTTCTGCCATTGATCTCAAAGTTGGTCTCAGGATCTTGGATTGATCTTAGCGGATCATAAGTTGAGATCCTCTCAACTGAAAAACACCCCCCAGGTCTTCCGTGTTCTAAGTATTTAAAGAAAAATGGCATATTTTTTTACAATCTGAAGTTGCCCTGGTGGTCTTTGGCTGTACTACAGTCTGAATATAGTTCACACGTCTGGCCACTAGATGGCGCCGCGGTCGCAGTCGGCTTAGTGCTGCACACATCGGCGCCACCCACACACTCTTATCTATGGCCTGCTTCCAGTCACTGTCCATGATTCTGACAAATGTACTCCATTCCGCTGTTATCGGCCCCGTTTTGCGAGTTTAGTTCCCGCTAATATCCTGCGGACGGCAAGCACTAATATATTCAAAATGGCGCATAGCACCCCATACACCGGATAAGTGACGTCGAATTCTCCGACCGCATTCCTCCTATCGTGTTACGCTCTCAGCAGAGGCCTAGTTCCGCAGTGCGAACTTGTGAGAAGCTGGGCGAGTTGTGAAAACAATCAAGCGTTCAGGATGTTCTACGTGTACCCGCCTGCAGAGATGGATTGCCAAAGAAACGACGAAGACGTGCCTACCTTTGCAGGGACGAATGGCTGTCGCCTGTATAAGAAATATTGGAAACCAGATGGGATGGACGCTCCAAGGTGGGCATTTGGTTGAACTCCTAGAGACTTGAGCGATAATACATCTTAGCTGTGTGGTTTCACACCGTTGCTGATTTACAATACTTTTTTTTAGTGGTATTAGTGGTTACTGATACTTTGTTACAAACTATCGAATGAGGTCTATTCGAGTTTATGATATATGCCTATGTTATATTATCCATGATGTGTATAGGTCTATTCAATGTCATTGAGTCCGAGGCAGTGATTTTGAACCACTGATGACCCACTGATTGACCAATTTGGACAAGTGGACACGATGTAGGCGGAAGCTGGTACTTTGCAAGCCTGTCAGAGTCAGGCGTGTTTATATCTTTTTTTGTGTGTGTTTTTACACTATTGACCGTTGCTCTCAAGTTTCTAGCTTTGGGTATAAACTTGAGCATGGCATAGCATGTTCTTCAGGATGACATGTTATGAACCTGATAAAGTACATCAATTAAACTTTTAAATTAAATTAAAATATACTGTATTATATCAAGTGGGCGTGGTCCTATTTCAGCTAGCTCTCGATCAATGTTGATGGTTATTCATAGTTTGTATATTTTAGCCTTCATTCCATGTATAACTTCATATCATAGAACTAGGTCTCTGGTTCTTTCTTCATATCAATGAATTAGTGATAGAAAAAACTACTGAACTTGACGACAACTTTATTTTTATATTAATTTGAAGCAATACAGTTTTATTTAGGGCGGATTTACGTCGTCTTCAACCAATAGAGACATTAAGTATAGAATCGATAGAGTAGATAGGATACATAGTTGACCTCGAATTCTAGATTTATGATCCTTCCTGTGCTATTATGTGATAGGAGCGTGTTACCTTTAAACAACACTTTATAGCACAGATCTCTAGAGTGTATTTTCTTTTTTGAGGGAGTGTTCCACTGAGGTTTAATACCATAAATACAAAGCTGTCAGGATTCTGCTAAACATCTTTATAGTGTACAATCCCACCGATCCATTCCTTGTCCGATGTCAGACTGCAGCCGTGTAGGCGAGTTTGCAGGCACACGACAATAGTTGATTTATTAGTTTTTTTCGTTCCACTATCTTGCGGCCGCTGTCGTTGAGTATGTGACCTGCTCCACCGTACTGGAGTTAACACATTGGCAGTGCGGCAACTTTTGTGTCCATACAATGGGCCTGGTGGGGCAGCATCTTGTGTCTGGAGCTTTCTATGGGAACACTCAAGGTGGCACATTACTGTCATTAGAGAGGTATATATGACAAAAACATGACAAGGGGCGAGCGGGTCAAAAATACCATAAGTCCATTTAGGGACAGATACCCACTACCTTTGCTGTGGCGCCAGAATATCTTCTTTTTTTTAAATTGGGGGGGGGGGGGGAGGCAAACTTATCAATGTTATTACCATTAATAACTGCCATTATAACATGCTAAAAGGTTAGTCCAAAAGGTGTTAACCTAATTCAAATTTTTCCGACTTGATTTGTTTATTTTCTCAGTTTATAAAAAAAAAAGAGGCATCTATGAGGTCCCAGAATTCTTAACACCAGTTCCAGGATGCAAACTTGGTTGTGACTAGAACCTCTCATTACCACCAAGAAGCTTGGCCGGTCTGGTCACCCACTAGAGTGCCTCGCCTGTGACTCAGAGGCGAAATCGCTAGTGGGAAAGCTTCGCTGTAGTCAGCTAGCGACTAGAATTCATATAGTCTCTAGCCCGCTTGTCGCTAGTCAGGAGTCGACCTTAATGGATTCATTGGTCATAGTCAAGATTAGTCCATCACAATGCCTTTCACAAAATTGTAGATGCACCCTGTGACATACTGAGACGCACCAGAGTCCCCCAAGTGGGTTATAACCATACGACTTCTGAGATATAAGGATATGTTTGAGGTGTTTTATGCCACCAATTAGAAATATCACAGGAATTACTTTTTATTGATTCAGAGTGGAGATTAAGTTGTAAACCCTGTCCTATATTCCCTCTTTCCATAATGACACTTTGAATATGTGCACACATAGGTCTTTTTTTCAAGATTGAGTTTCTCACGTTTCTCAATAATCGAAATTTGTTCCTCTTCTATCGTGGCTGCGTAGATGGCATTGTGTCTAATTAAGTTGAGAATATACGAGGCTAAGACACTTTCACTACCAACCAATTGGATCTAATTAGGGGTGATCAAACTGAGCAGTAGCTTCAAAACGGCTACTGGCAAAGAGCAAGAAGTGCAAGAAGTACACAGAACAATATAATAACTGTTGCATATGACAGTCCCTTTAGGATGATATTTGTGCAGATGATTGTTATCCTTTGCGATGGTATAGATCCATGCGTACCGAATAATTCGTTTCAGGGTGAAGTCGCTAGGCTAAATTGCTGATGTTCAAGATGTAAATGGTAAAGAAACCGAAGGTATTTCTCTTAGCTTACTTTGGAAGCTCATCCCACTGCTATAAATTTGCTTTATGTTATTCATGCAGACCCAATCACCTACTGTCAGTTACCGTAGTTTGTGAATTCAACCTATAGAATGTTGATGAAGATGTGCTTTGACCGTTTTTGCTTTACACCTTTTTCTTGTCTACATACTCCATTAGAAATATTACAGGCCACAATAACCCCGTGCCATAAATAGAGTAAATGCTTTGGGCCGGCAAGTAGCAAAATTGTTTCGTTTCAAAATGGCAACTCTCCATTAACCTACAGACCGTTTAGATACCTCTTCATTTTCTCTAAATTGAATCGAAGTTATCTAGGGAAATGTATTTGAATAGACGCAATCTTGTTTTTCAAGTAAAGGCTTGATAAGATGAGCAAATCGGTCTGCAGGTATTTATGGTTGCGACATGGAATGAAATATGAAGTGGTCTACCATCTACTTCAGTGGCTACAAAAGAGAGTTTTGCAAAGCTAGCTTTTATGTAAAGTTTACCACAGGGTAAAATGTCAACGAATTTCACGCTAGTTGTTATTTCCTGAGTTCCATCGGACAGATGAAAGGATAAGTGGAGCCACAAGTTTTTAATTGCCTCACCATAATGATTTTAATCAGTTTCAATATGTCAGGAGATTAATCAAGAATCAGTCCGTACTTTTACGATGTAGACATTCACACGTGACATGTCTTTTTGCATTTGTATTCTACAAAGTAAGACTAGAGGCAGGAGTATCGCATGCTTGATAAAATTTGATCTTTTTCACAATGAGGAAGTTGGGACTGTTTCCAGAACACTTCTAGAATGTTTTATTTGATATTGGACGAGGCGATGTCTGCTCCATTTGCTGATGCTATCTTGAATGATGGTTTTAGAACTGTACCCAACCACCAGCTGTGTGATCAACACAGGATATTGTTGATAACATTAAAAGGCTAAAGATATAAACTATCTGTCAGGGGGAGGGAAGTCAAGGTTTCGCTAGAATTAGCTCATGTATGTATCATATTACGCTTAAAAGGGTTATCAAGGTGGTTACATGATCTTGAACTTAATTAAAATGATTCAGAGCTTTACCTAACTTGAGAGTTTAGGTAAATTGAGACTAGTGTTAAGTTACAAACCAAGCTGGAGGGGTTGGTTGATCTTGTATAAGAAAGTTAAAGTTTTTATATCTTAATTATTAAGGTAGGTAGGGTACCAGTGCCGGTATATATTTAAAAGAATTTTTTTTAAATGGAATGAGTTATTTGAACAGACATTCTATCTTTTTGGAAAGACTGCACACTGTTGTACTTGGTTATTTGCACTAGGCCATCAAGTAGTTGTGATTCAGTTTGTTCCATCTGAGTTTGTCAGGATATTCAGAACAACCTGCACCAGACTGAAATTGGTGCGTGGTTTCTGTTCAAATGACGTGACCAAATCAGACTGGATTGTTCTGACAGAATCAGGCTTATCTGTTCCCACACCACCAACATGGTAATAATCTTCGAGTTTGCTTAGCCAGTTTCTGACACTTGATGCTTGATCTTAAAGCCAGTCTTGAGTACCCATAGAACTGGAACAACTTGAGGAAATCTATAGTGATGGATGATCTGTTGCTCTAATGTCATATCACCTCTGATTCTATAGACTGGTCTTTAGAATAAAGTAAGCTACCCACCAATTGGGGGCCAGCATAGAAACCCTGTTCGTTTGAATTCCACTCCTTTTGAAAATTAGAAAATAAATGTGATCACTTGCAGTTCATAAATCGAGTGCGAGCTATTTTGCGATCTAAACATGAGAACCGAAAGATTTTAGATTTTTTTAAATCCTAAAAATAAATATGGATGGAAAGACAAAAATGGATTAGACTAATGGAAAATTAAACTGTAAATTATATCTTCGGAATAAATGAACCACTCCATTGACCTTTGTTGGAGAACTAAACGCTATGATATCTGTACCTTACTATTGTTAGCTGTAATCAGAGAAAAACGGGGTATGGCACCAACTGGTGGATCCCAAGGCGTCTCAGAGTAAAACCCTGGACACCACCAGGATCCCTCCAACCCGCATACTATGCACACGCCAAACTGTGTGTGCACAGAAGATTTTCCCGAGGCCATATCCATCGGTTGTAATCAGAATTGTCTACTGTAACGGTTACAGTACACCAGTCTGCAGGTTTTATGATACATCTTTAGAATCTTCTAGAATAGAAGTGTCGGGAATAAATTAATACATTCAGGTATATCAACAAGCATTCCAGTCATGTCATTGGGAATAATGAGGTTTAAATTAAAGGCCACACTTTATAGACCTTCCAGGTATATAATTTTTTCTTCACAGTAATGTCATGATTTGGTGGTTTTTGTATTGCACATTGAGACTTCATGGTTCTTAGATCTATTCAACCACTTGTTTCCGAAATGACGAGATTCTGTATTACCCAAGCTGCTTCCATGAGTTACTGTTCCTGCATGAAATAGGGAAACCCAAAATAATTGTTCCTATAGAATCGTACTCATGGTTTTACATCTGTGGTGGCACTTGTGCCGTGTTGTTGATTTTGCCCCTCCATAAACACACCGACAACACTATGATGTTGTTTGGTGGCGTCGGCTAGGCGTGTAGATTCGTAAAATCATGTGTTTCACCAGCCAGTGGTTCAAATAGGCAGATGGGTTCTGAACAAATCTCGTTTGAATTGCTACGTAATTCACGCGGCTTCGCCTTGTGAATTACTACGCGATTCAAACTCGATGGGATACGAGCTCAGACCCTAAACTTTCATAGGTTTCCTCTATATTATCTGGAAAAGGGCTAACATAACCTATATGAATAGCTTTTGCCGGGGGAGTTCCAGAGTGTTCTCTGCAGGCATGCACGGTGTATTTTCTGCACCCAAGCAGTCAATGACTTCGCCCGGATATCTACTGGGGTAGTAGAGCATCCCCCACCGAGTTTACTGCTACGCCTGGTGAGTAGCTCTACTACACCTATAGCTGCCCAAGTGATAGCCGTTGACTGCAAAAGAGCAACGCACGGCAGTCGTGTGAGTCTGTCAGGGAGCCCGATGGAAGAGGCCCCCAACACAATCGAGTAATTATACAATTATCCGCCGCAAAATGATTTGATTATAAACGCTTGATATGGAGTCGAAGATCACCACTCATAATTCTGCGTTTTTTCTTTAATTCATACAGTCCAGCTTATCTTTCCAATAGCATTACGTTATTCTTATATTATACATCATCATAAATGATAATACAATCGTCATAGAAATCATTGTGCTGTTTTGCCTCTACTTATACAATTCTATGCTAGTGCATGTATGTGTATCCCTTTGATATTTAAGTTCATTGTGTGTTCAATCAATTACTTTTATTGATTATTTTGTCTTCGTATTGTTTATTATTTTTCCGCTGCTTGTTTGAGTTGAAACGGGAATGTTTGGCGTGTTGCTTTTCAGAGCACTGGTGTTTGTGGCGCATGGTTTTGCCGAGCATTGTGAATGGTACAACTGCATAGCGCAACCGCTCGTCGGGAAAGGAATCTTAGTAGCGGCACACGACCACGGTGGGTGAATCATTAGGGTTACCTAAACTATTACCTTGCCTCTGCTTCACGTTGTTTACTGTACTTAATTCATTTGGCATTTGTATATGTGACCCGTCACTGTTGGCTGTAAAGTTAAGTTGCCCCGTCCTCTCACTCATCAAACCAGCATGATTGGCTTTGTGTTTTCACATCATGTGTAAACTAAGGCGTTTATTGGAATGGAGAGGAGGGTGTATTCTACTGAGATCAAAGTCAGGCAAGTTATCAATAATTGCTTTAGTATCACGTTAGTGACATTCCAACAAATAAGACACCATTGGTCCAACGCTGATCAAGCGTTACCCACAACGTTTAAAATAGTTGAGCCAATATTAAATCTAATCTTGTATATTAGGTAAACATTTTATTGATTTCCATAATATTTTCCGAGAATCAATTCTCACATTGAGGAAGTATATTAAGAGAATAGCGGGTTGACAATTCATGATTTTTTTTATAATCATCACAATCATACTGGAACATACGGATTGAATTACGAAGCAGCATATTGGCTCATCTATATAATTGCTTCAGGAAACCGTGTTTTAGTAATGACTGCAAATTTGTTTTCAGCACCTGATTTGACTTGTATAAAAGACCTTTACACATTGAAAATAAATACTTGTTACACATTATGTATTGCACTTCTAGAATGAATTCAGGAATTTTTTTGTAGTAAGCTTGCTTTAAAGCTGGAACATGTCATATTGTTGTCGCCTGGTGGATGAAATTGTTAGGCGTAGGTTTGACATGCAGATCCGTTGTCAGGGATCCACTCTTATTGGTTTGGATCGAAGTGTCCAGGAAGTGTACCTGGTTGAGCCAGTATTAAATCTAATCTTGTATATTAGGTAAACATTTTATTGATTTCCATAATATTTTCCGACAATCAATTCTCACATTGAGGAAGCATATTGCTTATCATTATTTTTCATTTCACCGAGAGGCTTTAGAGGTAAACTTAATGTTGCCGTGTACAGTATTGAGATGAAGTGGTTGAGTTGCTCTTTGCCGTGCTTCCAGAGCAAAAAAAAAACCTTTCAGTATTTAAAGGGGAGGTAGTATCCTTAAGGGGAAGTAGTCATGGAGAGTTTTTCCTTAGTGGCGACTTCCATGCCACTGCTGTCGAAATTGGCAAGTGTTGGAATAATGAGTATGTGGGTGATTGTCGCCACGCTGGCCAATCGAGACATTTGGCAATAATAAAGGCAAGCATCTTCAGTGGGAGGCTCGCCATGGCCTTCCCCTACTGAATGGATTCAGTCAAGTGCTATTCATATTATCTACCATGTAATTACATGGTTAATATAACTCGGTATTAACCCAAATGTAGGCGTTTAGCCATAATGGCCTTGACTAACATGCGCTTAGGAGGAGTCTGTAGAAATAAAGCTAGCTACAAACATACATTTTATCCAAAGTATTCTGAAAACGACCTGCGAAAAATACTATATAACGATGACAATGACAATAGACATTTGGAACCAACCAGCAATGAATAAAGAAAAAAGGCCCCGTTTGGACACTTTCCCACACGGATTTCCCTCCATAGAAAGAATTGCGATATTGGTCTGACACACAATGTTTCAAGCGTCAGTGGCCTTTGTATGGGAAATGGCTAGTGGATGTATTTGGAACGTGTTTTGAATTCCTGATACGTTGATACTTGTAGTGAAAATGTGTCATGACGCATGATATCACCGGAAAGCACTTGCAGCAGCCTGTAAGTCCGATGTCTAGGGATGTCTATATGGACCATACATCTTCTACACTAAGCCACAAGTATCTTTATGGAAACTGCATAAGTGATACGATAAAACTACATCTGCCTCATTCTAAGACTATGGCATTAGGATATCCTAGTCAAGCCCTTTTCCAATAACAACCTAATTTCTGACGTGTCTGCTGACGTCTTTATTAGGATACGGAACTAATGATGTCATTGATTTGGTCCTCGATCATGATGGTTCCGTTAATAAGGGGATGTAGCCCATCATGGTGGGACTTCCTCCAGGGCGTGTACCAGACATCTCTCGGAAAGTTCCAGCTACTCCACATGGAGCTGATTTGATGGTTCCACCCGAGAAAGGGGAATGGCTGACAACAGGATGAGCGGTTCTTAAGTAGAATCTCTGGGCGGTCATTTAGACACAGCTTTCTCCCGGTTAATACAGGATGACTAAAGATTGTATTAATCATAACCTGTGTGTAAAAATAGTTATCCCATGGGCTTCTGGTTATGTGCAATAGGAGTAAGGAATTTTATGCATGGAGAATGAGAATTGGCTTGAACGTAGAAATATGTATCTTACAGTGGTTTTCCTGCGAATATGATATGACATAGGAAATCATTATGGAAAAAAGGAAGTAGAATACTGTGATTTATGACTTTCACTAGCATATGGAAAGGAGATATTACAGTGTTATAGATTTTGAATTTATTTGTTAGGGTATATCATGTTTTGACTAGGGAGCACAATCACGTACGGAAACCTATATCTATCATACAACAGTAGATATAGGATGTATATATTACTGATTATTAGTGAGATAATGGCTCTCCTGGTGCGGGTGATACCTTGAGGCATGAGGTTACATTCCCAAGTGTTGAATAAAAGATCCACCTTCTCATTTTTAGCATAAACAGAGTAAAAATGCACAGGATGAGCGACCTGGATGCAGACCAGTGTATATTATCATATTGTCAGGCCCGCGTTTGCAGACATATGGATCTTGTAGAACGGGACTTCCTCATGTTTATCTTACCGTGCGCACATGTTTTCAGACAGGATTCATGCCTTGTGTCTTGAAAATAAACGTTGGGAATCTGGCCTAGATCACGCACAAAGTTTTGTTTCTCGGTACTGGAATGGCTGAAAATAACGCTTAAATCTTCCGCGTAAAGAAGTATATGCAAATCTTTATTCAAACTAAAAGTTATGTACTATATTATATAAGCCATTTCAGGCAGTTTTTTTAATCCGAGAAAGACACCTACCTATTGCAGTAAATATGATAATTTTCCAAACTTCACGCATTGCTATTTATATGTGCAAATGAATAGACGAGCTGTAAATATTATCCTTCATTGGTAAACATAATGTAC
The DNA here is from genome assembly GCA_950022655.1 of Alentia gelatinosa. Lineage (NCBI taxonomy): Eukaryota > Metazoa > Annelida > Polychaeta > Phyllodocida > Polynoidae > Alentia > Alentia gelatinosa. The sequence continues at coordinate 47,227,075 of OX465581.1, forward strand.
TTTTACTCATCCCCTCTCATCCAGACGTTAAACAGACCACTTCTTACCTAAAGTAACTAGTCAGAAATGCCTTAAAGCAATTTCAAAACTGTAAGAGCTAATGGCTTTATATATGCGGTAGTTCTAAAGTTTAATGCTGGGGTTGCACCCTGTCAATTATAATATTCAAATTATGGTCTCTCCAACATTCCTAAAACGCCATTCACTGACGTAATTACGTGCCCCAGTATCTTATGTGGTTTTCCGTCATCCTTTCCTTGGCCACGTCAGGGGGGACATGGAAATATAATGTAAATAAATCATAATCAACCGTTTATAACTGGGGGCGTTCACTTATTTATGACCTTATGTTCCTGAATTAATTGAATAATGATCAATGATTCTCTGACTGAATCATCTTATATATGATGTAGCGCCTATTTATGCGTCTCATTTGGACATTTTATAACCTCTCCTCATCAGTCTATCATGGCTTCATCTACTCCATAGTTTTATATATTTCTAACATGAGAACGAGGATCAGATTGCAAGTGTGCTACGATCTTCTCTCCTCCTGTTCCAAACAGAAAGTAAATTATTTCAGTGAATACGGCGCGAGATACCAATATAATAATGGGTAACAACTACTCAATTATTACCCCCAAAATACATGATCATTGTAATCATAACTCAGCCTTAAAGTACCACCTATCTAGATCAAGCTAAGTATCTTTATTATTGAGCAAATTGTTATTACAAGGTTCCATAATGGTTCGAAAAACATGAAATGAATGTGTTAATATGCTGGGGTTTTCTTTAACTAGAAAAAGTCGCAGGATGCGTGTTTATAGGTTCTCAAATAGATCGTGTTAAAACGGTCTATGAACAGAGACAACATTACGAATATGTTTCGATATTCTATAAACTCGTTAATTAGTTGCATTTATCAAGTGCTCTGTTGCAATCTCTTTCGAGCATCCAATACACAGAACATTCATTCTCTAGTAAACCCTTCAGGCAAGTACTACTGCTACAATCAGTGTGCAACAGATAGAGATAGCAAGTGGATTACTTTGACAAAAGGTCTAAAGTGTATCGGACCATATACCATATTGAATCATACGAGATTATTTGCCAAATATAATACTTAAAGCGATAGGAATAAAAGAAGAATATGCTAATAGCTTTCTAGATATCTCTAGGACAAACATTCCAAATAGAACTAGCTTTATTTTATTGGTGAGGAAAAGCGATTCACAGATATACCTTAAAACTTAATCCATGCATTTGTGAATATGTGATGACTTTCAGTCCAATAAATTAGAATAATGTATCCAGTGCAATATCCCTGCTTAATAATATATGTATATCAAACCAATTGATATTCCTTTCTCACACAATATAATGCATGGGGATTCATAATGGTAGGAGAACGTTGATATAGCATTGTACCTGCAGCCAATACATAAACAAAAATAAAATTGAAATTTAATGTAATCATTGCATGCAGGATGACTAGGCTGGAAGTCTAGAGCGAGATATCTCGTCACCCGCCCCGAAGATGCGGTTCACCATACAATTCCTTGTTTCTAGGGGGGGCAGCTGGTAGGTTGAAGGTTAGGTCCATAGTGCACTCGACTGTCCCTCGGAGTTTGAGACTAAATGTGGCTGACGAGTGATCTACTTAGGTTAGCGTGTTAAGATGATTTATCACACATCTAGCCTGATAACAGCAGGTGGACCTTGCAACCGATGCTCCTCAGATCAAAAGTATCATTTTACATATTCTTCGTAAAGGCTTAACGCACAGCACGTAAATCAGCATGACTCATAGAAATAACCTCTTTATCACAGTGTCATTGTGATAGCAATGGTTGATGGATTGCTTAACAATCTTGACGTATGTATACGTACATGAATTAGCAATTATCACTTAGTATACTATCTGCCATTCTTTTTTGCAACCAGACATCAATCGCCAAATTCATTTCATATTTCCTCAAGGAATTGTAGTAAGCCTCTTTGAAATTCTGAACACCCTCTAATGAATTGCTTGATAAACAGGGTTGAAATTTATTCAAAATCCTTACCCTTAAATTTGAAACGTCAATATGTAGGCCAATAGTTTTCTTTTGTATAATCATGTACCATGGTTCCATAAGAGATGCTATAGATTTTCGCACAATTATTTTTAATGCATATATTTGTGATAGTGTAGCTACTGCCGATTCTAGAAAGAGGTAAACTTTGTTGCGAGGCAATATATTTTGATGAATGATAATGAGGAACATTGAGCTATCCTATACAAGATGATTGTATTGAACATGATTCACTGGCTTAGTGGCCCATCATCCGTTAATGGCAGAGTTATAAACGCTGCACACATCAGACATGCTCCTCTTTCATATTGCTCATATAGCCTGACGGATGTGGGTTTGAAGGTCAAAGGTCATCGTGTAGAGTCCACAGGACTTTGTTTGTACTGACAGCTCTCTGGTGTAGTCTGAATAAACACCCACCAATCCTGTCCTTTAAACTGCCCTGTATCTATAAGAAATATAATCTAATGACAGCACGCGACAAGATAAGGTGAATATGTGTTTAGTATTAATGATTGGAGATCAGAGGAACATGTGTGATGAGTTGATCACTGAGAATATCCCGTACTGACAAAGATGCTAAAATGGCGTTGGATCGATTGTACTCTCTGTCCTTAGTTTGGTTCAGGATATCGTTAAGTTATGATGAACATCACAGTATGACATAATCATTTGTAGAGTATGACATGTGACGGTGAAATTGACCTTAGGGGGACGTCTAAAGCATCATGTTTAAACATACATAAGTATCTGTAATGAAAATAGGAACAATCATGAAAGAACTGTTAAGATTAAAATTCCAAAGACAAAAGAAATCCAACAAACCAGCCCTCAAGTTTTATATTAGCATTACCATGCGATGTCAGATGCTTTTATTTTTTGCGACATTTATGTAAGGGCCTGACCTGACAATTCACCGAATCAATTTTATAACCTTATATTTTCGACTTAATGTTAGTATGTAATTCATATACGTATATCTTTATGTTAATTTTATTTTGGGCATTTGTTGTTACAGTTGGCCATGGTCGAAGTGAGGGGCAGCGCGCACAGATCCACGACTTTGACGAGTACGTGGATGACCTCATCGCTCACGTAGACATGATCCATCAGCAGTTCCCCAGTATCCCCACATTTATCTTCGGTCATTCCATGGTGAGTCCCCGACGCCTAGTTAACGCAACCCAATTCTTTAATCCAACCTCATGCCTAAAGGTAGTAATACACATGTTGACGCTCACACGAAAGGCTTAATTTCCTATGTTTATGTCAATATGAGTTCCATGTGTTTCCCAGGTCTCTGTTATGATAAACTCGGTGCTGTATTTATCTAGCTATGAGTCAGCAAAGAAGTCATGATTTTCTGAACTACTTAGCTTTCTACCGTGTCTATACTATTAATTCATTTCCAACAGAATTTTAGTGAGATTTTCCACTTATACAGCAAGCTATAAGACGTTGCAATTTGTTTATAAATATTATGGCAAGCTAAGTGTAAAGTGGTGTGAACCGTGTTGATCAAGTGACATTTGCAAACATTAACAATGCGGGCCAGGCTAGGTCAGACCCGTCATGTTCACAGCTAAACGGCTGTCTCTGTAGGGTTGTCACGGAGGACAGCCAGCCCCTGGGACTGAGCTCTGGGAGCAGACCTCTATGGATGGTCACTATAAAGTATATCCTCCATCCAACTATCAGTAATCTATGAAACTGCCAATGTGGAACAGGATGCTCCATCCATCTACCCATCCAGTATACAGCAGTGAAGTTGCCCTGATATCAGTCTGGCTGTTGCTGTGGCGTTAAATACGGTTCATTAAAGTGCTGATTCCACCAACACACAAGATATACCGAGATTGGTCACAATTTGTTTGTCTTGCAAAATGGGGCTAGTTTTGAATAATCGCGTACCTATTTGTCGCGATGTGTCGTGAGGCGTTGCGGTGGTGGAGCACCAAAACACACCCGACACCGCACGGCTGCGTTTTGCGACAACGGAGGTACGACATATCGCGACACTGTAAGATATTACAAGATATACCAAGATATATCACGACAAATCCATCGTGTTGGTGGAATCAGTCCTTAACTCCAGCATTGAGGCATATGAGACTGAAACATGGGCGAAATGTCCTCCGAATTGTCAGATTGTCTACATTTATTATAACTTAGAAATAACGAAGACGGATAATTCGATATAGATATGAAAACGATTGGGATTGCTTCAAGGAAGCTATCTGCCTCGGACTGCGATCGTTCCATAACTTTGGCTGACGAAAAGATACATCACATGGTCTAAAGAGAGTATCACAAATCTCATGATACAGCACGTTAACGGGGAATCTTATTTCATCTCGCAGGGTGGAGCGATAGCTGTGCGATGCGTGTTGAGACGACCTGAACTCTTCAAAGGCATGATAACGATAGGGCCGCTTGTGACACCTAACCCTGATGCTGTGTCGCCATGGAAGGTAAGTGAGCACAACTTGTAGTGACATTTTATTTATCTAAAGTCCCACATTTTGCGTTCAATTTTATTCGTCCGCAACTTCCATATTTTTTCAATCTCAACATATCGGTATTTCCGTCAGGGTGCATTCTATCAATGTAATATTTCGCCCTCTCGTGAATGTCAAGGGGTTCAGTGGTTTCGGAATGACAGCTTCATAACTCCAGTTGAAGAGCAGTTTCCTAGAATTTCAGAAGTGTCGATATTTTCCGTAGCTTTAAAGTTTATGGTTCCCTAAAAGCTACCTCTGTGTACTCTGGTGTTAGTCCACTCGTAAAAAATGGTTTACTTGTTGCACACGAGGTTGTCCCACTGTTCTACAGAAGACGTCTAAACTCTTACTATCTGTTTCGACATGCAATGTTCATAGAGTGAAATCAGTTCTTCTAACATGAATTCAATTGTGATGAAATGAAATTCGCATGCTTAAACTTGTGATCTTCTGAACCATGTCGTATCTGAAAATACTATGGTTGAAGTATTTTTCTATCAGGGCATCTATATGGACATGCTTTTCTATTGCAGGTTACCCTTGGTCGAGTAGTTGCATCATTGTTTCCCTCACTACCAGTTGAGAGGTTGAATAGTAATGCCATCTGCCGAGATCCAGAGATTGTAAGTATTTCACAATTATTTACACTTATTTAGTTCATAACCCATAGCAATTTTCTGAAGGCTCAATCGATATTCTGTTGTATCTCAGGCAATTCCTAAAATAAGTGGCAGAAATAATTGAGCATGGAATTAGACATCTTTTAACTGGTCGAGTTTATATTTTCGTTATCCATGAATTATTCTGGAAAATCATAACATAAATCTGTTCTATATCCAGGTCAAGAAGTACAATAGAGACCCGCTTGTGTACCATGGTGGTGTCCGGACAAAGTAAGTGCGGTCAGATAATTAACAGTCACCTTCCTATTTCTTTCTTTATGGCTTCCTTTTTGCGGCAGTTATACTTCACCCATTGTTCTGCCTGTTGCAATTGCTTGTATTTGTGTATTACGTTGAAATTTAAAAACCTGATTTGATCTATCCAAAATTGACATTCAAGCTAAATGAAATGTCTGATTGTATATTCAGAGGTATCTCTGAAGTGCATACCTCTGTTTCTCTGTTGCGGATCCAATGACTAGTTACAGTAATATAGTTTAAAACTTTTATATATACTGAAGAAGGCTCAGCCTTGTGGCTGGTTTCAATGCCCCTCCAGTTGTATTAACTTCTACTGCTATCTTATGATTATATTACTACCAGGCTATCTCAAATTGGTGCAAAGATTGTTGTTACCCACATCTTATCTATCACTTCCATCCTTCATCCTTATCATACTATTGTTATATTGACTGCTATACCTTAATTTACAAATGGCTGAATAGAATGTAAACTCTCAAAGAAATGTACTTGACAAGAATCGGCCTTGATTGAAAACCAAATGTTACATTTGAATCGATGACCAACTAAAAAAAACAACCTCAAAAACGTTAACCTGCACTATTATCGCCAACTAGTACCAAAGATCGGGATCTAAGAGTTGTTCATATGAAGTATTAGATAACCTATAAAAAGGTCGTATAATGGCATATTCCCTGAACCCATAAATGGAGAATTTTAGGATTGTAAAACACAATGATCAAATCTTATAATTCTCACCTTCGTTTTATTTTTTCGTGTCTAGATGGGGCATGTGTGTGATACGTGCGCTGGACGACTTAAAGAACCGTCTGCCAGATTTGACAGTTCCCATGCTGACTATTCAGGGTGAAAACGACCAGCTTTGCGAGAAATCAGGGGCTGAGAAACTTCATAAACTCTCTTGTAGTGAAGACAAACAATTATCGGTAAGTGCCAAGTTTGTTAGGGACCCCGGCATAGTAGTCTTGACAGAAAATACGACACAAGAATTCTTATAATTAAAGGTTTTACGACTTTGTATCATTTTGCCCTCATGTATAGAATAAAGTTGGTAGAATTAAATGTTTTAAATTAAAAGAAAAAACTAGATTTTAGATACATAGGTGTGGAAAGTACCCCCAGGCCTTGACTGCACAGACAATCCTCTGCCGGTACACATGGCCACGAAATGAACAGTTCTGCTAATACCAACAAAAATAATCTCTTCCTTCTGCCATTCAGATATACAATGGGGCATATCATCAGGTGCATAATGAACCGGACGGAGTCGGGGAAAAGGCCATCGAGGAGATTACTAACTGGATCACAGACCGGATTTAAAGGTGGTAACGCCTGACAGGATGTAGAACCCCTGCCGATGGAAAGCGATGAGTGTTCAATAAAAAGGAGGGAAATGGGATAGGATGGCAAGTTGTATATCAATCAATTTCTCAATGTTTGAATGAAGTTGGTTGATCAATATTGCATTCTCAGCGTTCAATTCAGAATTTGATACTCGAGTGGTCGTTTATGGTTGTTTTGCATGTTGCATCCTTATTTGCGAATTGTTTTATATTGTAATTTACATGATGGTTTTGTGTCAGTGAATCTCGACTGAATGCACTTAGGAAAGGCATTTACTGCCAAGGTTTTATCCTAAAGAATTTATTCAAAAGTATAAGTCATCACTGCAACAGCTGCTTTTCTTTTGAAGAGTATGAGGAATGTCGTGAAGGTGTATGTACAAATGTATTTGTTCAGTGAAAACCTATTTTAGGACAAGACAACCACGAAATATGTAACTTACAGGTACTTTCTTGGTGAAAATCTAAAAAAAAACAAGTTTGGAGTTGTGTAAATTTGTCGATAGAAATTATGAGGTGGGGTGGGTGATGATTGTACGATAAGGAAGAGCTGTAAGTCTTCTGTGCAACATCACTAGTTAAACGCCGCAAATGTTATTAAATGAATTATCATCAAGAAATACACTGTAGATAGCATCACATAATCAGTGGTAAAATGGGGCCACAATATGTACAGTAACAGGTTGATCACAAGGAGGCATTAGCTCTCATTTTATTCAATTGTTCAATATGGAACAATACATCGCCGTTACATTAATTCTGATTGGTTAACATGGCTAGAGATACCTATTTGGTAGACCTTAGTGCCGTCCGAGTCGCCAGGGCTTTCATACTGAGACTGTTAAGGTCTGCCATCTTTAGGCAGGAATTCCTGCCTGTATCTTAGCATTTAGCTGGGAAATATCGGCTCTCAGCAACCAGTTTTTTTTCACGTGCGCGGTTAGAAGGTAATGAAGTGGAGTGCAGACTGGCCGCGGGTAGGCCCGGGAACCGTTATAAAGTTGGTACATGGCCCAAAGTTGTGCACTCCTCCACTGCTGTGTCTGCCTTAGTCCGAGAGAGTCTGACAGGTGGCAGGCTGAAAGAGTTTCCCATACGTGTCTGCCTCACTAAAGCCACTCATGAAATTCCTTTCTCCCCTTGGTTTCCAGAGGTGACTGGCCAGTAGGAGCCATGCTCTGTTCGACCTTCACGAACGTTATCCATAAGGAGGGTGGGTTCTGAACGGACTCTTCTTTGGTGGCCGCCTGAACCAATCGGAATGTGTTTCACAATTCCATACTCTTGAAACATAGCTGTCATTTTCTAGTGAATTAGAGATATTCATAATAGATTCTTCTGTATTTATATATATAGACGAAATGGTACATGTGCCAATAGGGATGGCATGGAAAGTAGTCCATGAGACAGTTGTGATAATTCATTTACTTTTGAAGCTTGGCATGGAAATTTAAAAGAAACATTACCAACGTTGATTATCAACTCTTTACTCAGATTGTGATCGAAATACCCAGGATGGAAAAGTTTGTAGAAAATCCGTTCATAAACTATACGTTGTCACATCTCTATTCATACATCTCATATTACATGATTGTACAAAATGAAGGACTATATCGGGATCCTCATTTTATTGTTTATTTCTATGTAAACGTGTATTTTGATAGAATAATGATTAACTAATTGTAAATATTGTTGCTAATGTCTTATGATATGTTAGTTTGATACCTGAGGGTTTCTATTTATCGGGTTTAATAATAAGCTTCCATTGCCGTGTCATAAAGAAAATGGCCGCGGTCATTATAGTAATTTTTGTAAATTCTACATTATTATACTTGTATATGTCTTCCCTTATGTACTTGCTAAATACGGACAGGATAAACCCGTTATCCGCGGACCAGAGATCCGTCATATTGTAGTTATTGCTGAAGATACAAAGGTCTTCCAAAGTGTTTCATACTATTTAATTTGCTTTTAATAACGCCTACACAATGTCTCATCTCTTGTCATACCATCCGTTTTACTATGATGTAAAATCCAGCTGTTACACAAAGATGTAATTCCTAAGGTTTATTCCAATTTGAAATGTATTATAATATATATTCAATACTGTGTATTGGTGTGCCTTAAACGGAAGGACCAGGCATATGGGATATACAATTAATACTCTATGCATACATGTGCTGTCTGTGATCTGAATTTGGGATTGTTTCAATATGTGGATAATCTTATCAATCTTATCACTATATCTTGTACACTGCGGTACATACATGTGTTCACTACGATGGTTATAGCAAGGTGCCATTTCTAAAGTCACAATTTTTAGACCGTTTTTATGGAACAAGCCCGGGCCTTGCCAGTTATTACATTATTCCCCAATGATTTACGAAAAGTGCCTTATATAAATACATAGACTGACATTAAACAGGTGCATCATGTTTATCAGTTCACATGGTTATCCAGTTATCACTTAAACATGAATAACAGGTGTGGATATATAGATGTAACATAGCAGGTTCGTCACCAGGTAACCTGTACACATTCCAAATAGTCCATACCTGGCTTCCTAGACACATCATTCCGAGACATGTATATTTGAAATATTATGTTTTCGGTAAATTTTGTCGCTTTTATATGATTTGTGTTTCATTTACAATAGACCTTTGTTGAAGGTAAAGAAACATTGTATGTAGGGTCGCGCTCACTAAAGTTAATGTTCATATTTATCCAGTGACCTTTTGAAGAGGACTTTTACATACTTTTAACAATAAGTACATATTTAAGCAGTTTTAAAAGTTTTTATTCAGATAGTTTAGGAAACATAATATCCTGCGTAACAAAACCTTCATTGCGCCTACGAAGCTAGTGACCATTACTCACGAAGTTATATACACGAAAAATATCTTTTTTTAATCAATTTAGTTTCATATTTATTACATTTTAATAATCACCCGCGTTAATTTTCTGGATAAAAGGTTGGTAAAAAAAACAATACTTCACAAATAATCAGGAACCCACGGCCCAATAGGTGTAATGTCGGTTTGACAATAAAATAGTCATCACCTACAGGGGCTGGAACACAGGAACATTCCCTTTGTACATTTTTTTCTTTTGTAGAGAGAATACGCCACGTGGGTCACCTAGGAATGAGAAGTGCTACTCTGAAGTTACATTAGCACATTTCGTAACAGCTGAAGTGGTAAAGGCCTATGTCTTTGAATTAGGTATACCATGCTCCCCTCAGTCAGACCCGGCTGACCTAGGACATACCAAATCTTCAGATTATGAATGGCATTATCATATGAATTCTCCAAAGCCTTTATCAAAGAAACACTGAAAAAATATATGATATTTTTCTTCTTTTTTTAAATCGCATAAATACATTCAACCATTTTTCTCTTCGATAATTTAAGAAAAGAATATGAAAAGAAGGGCCTACTTAGGTAGAATTAAAATGGTAAAGTCCCTTGCAAGATAAGATAATTTTCATATTTATACGCATATTATATATATACTTTTGATAGTCTGGTGAACTGAAAAAAATCCAACCTACCTTGGCTTCACAGAGGCAATAGATCTGAAGAAGGTGCAAACTTTAACCCAGGGGTCTAGGTGTGACCATATGTGATAGTGACCAGTTAGTGACCGTTTTGAGAGCATCAGGTTGCAGAGACAAATGGTCATAATAATAGCGACCATTTTCAGGGGTAAAAGGTCTTGGTCACTGTTTTGTGTTCCAGAGTCGTCACCATTTGCTGACATTTAGTCGGTCTCCAAAACAGTGACAGGGTCAGACATGTTATACATGTATGATATTTATACCAAAACTTATCAAAATTAAAAGATGTTTGCAGTGGAGGATTCTAAATGGATGTCATACCTTTATCCCAGATTAAATAATTTGCCAATGATTATTTTATTCATAAGAATTGTTTCACCAAAGCCAGTGACAACTGCTGACACTGCTCTGCTTGTCTGCCTTGTTTACATCCTACTGCAGTAATCGAGATTGTGTGATAGTCACATACTTTTAATTGGCATATTTCGTTTTATACACTTCTTTTTCGATCACAACCAATAAAGATGTCGCTGTCTGAAAAACAGGACCCAGCATTTTGATTATGTCCCTGAGAAGGATTCCCGACACAAATATATCTTTGCATTTAAAGATAGAGGTTACACTGTAGTACTAAAGTGGGGGTAGTGTGTTGCTTAGGAAGTAAGATATATCAATCTTAACATTCAAGGTTACCATGACACCTGAATCTCCAAAGATTAAGGGAAAAGAAATCACAGTCGTAGTATGATGTCAATGCATTACATCACCCGAAACAGTTTTGCCATCAACATTTTGTACCATCACCAGATTATAAACCACGGTGTCTTTTTTACAGAAGCACCCACTAATTGTTGACATATTGTACCAACATGCACTTTTATGTACTTACGTTGATTATCAATTTTGGGAATAAAAGTTAATTGATAAAATGTGTTGCATCTTACATTTATCGAGGAAACTTTGGTCTCCTGTTCTAACCAAAAGTATAGTCCGAGAAAAAGACCAAACCTATGCTTGGAAATATCGAGAAACGTTTTTTACTTTTTCAAAACCGTTCTTATAAGAAAGTAGGTAGCACATTTCCAAAAAAACCTGAGGAATGAAGTGACCTAAGCTATTCCAAAACACTAACAGCCGGTGCCCAGTACTGTAAAGAGATAAATAGCGAACAATCATATTGTTGCCTATCAATATTACAAAATCTATGCAAATTATTAAACATATCCCTTTCTCGTCAAAGACAAGGCAAGTCTAAGTCTTCAAATTCTCTAGGGTGGGTTTAGGTGCCGAGTCCTGGGTGTCCATGAAAAGAAAACTACATCGACATGTAGAAAAAGCAGTATACGACTTTCATAAATCCGTACATACAGCCCGATTTCATAATTATTAAAAACGACCTAAGGGTTGATATCAAGTGCCTCTTTTGTCGTTATACCTGATGTAGTTGAATATAACGAATTGTCTATCGTAAAAGAAATCATATAAACAATTTCATATAATTTTGAAATTTCATTGATTTGGACGAAGCTAGGTGCTTTCCCAGAGGCAGCTACCGTTTGAATGAGCTCGATGTCTGTTATCGGCCAAAAACAAATAATAATTTTAAAAATTCATAATTTTTTACCCCATATAAATAAAAGATAATGTTGAGCCTCAGTCTCGCATATAAAACTGGTTTGAACCTCATCACATACCTTTAGCCCCATGCTATGGCCGAAATTGACACATGAAAAGTACTTTCACTAACATCGCTGTCTTTGAATAGATCATGGTGTCTTGGATCTGTGGTCGGAAATAACGGTGACATGCACTCTAATCTTGTACATTTTTTAAGACTTTTATTTATCCTGATATATGCTCAACTTCTTGTGAAGCTGGTTTACTTGCATTAGACCAGTGTCATTTACATTGTAGTTTGTCTTTGATATCCAATTCATTGTCTTGTAACAGAATTTTATCATCATATATATACGAGTTAGAGCTTACATATCAAAAGGAGTCCGGTCAATTATTCGGGCAACCCGAATCTATATTAACATAAAATTGGCATGACGGTATTTGGATGCTACGCCTCGTTGCCAGCACGCTTCGATTTCAGGGGATTGACCGGCGAACACTACGCTTTGTTGCAACACCCCTTACATTTTAAGTTAGAACTTTGTCTAGAATTGAAGTAGAAACTCCAAATGAGAACTGTCTTGTAGCTAACAAGGCCGCAATTACTATATTAGATTTTTACAGGCTGGATTGAATGTCAAAAAGACAAAAACACAGTATTATAACGAAGGCGACCATCGCGCTGTCTTGTGAAAACGAAGTGTACCATCCAATTCATGACGCCTAGCGTCCAAAGCCTGCTGACTACGAAGTGTAGCGTCCAGTATTTAGCATGACACACTCACATAGCTTGTGCAACTTAACTGTTGTAAAGTTTGACTTTCAAGTAGGACTTGTAGTTCTCATATGTTGACATGTTTCTAGGCTGTTTATTCCATAGTATTCCATGGTAAACAAAAGTGTTAGGAAAGTCTTGTGATTCATTTTTGCTGTTACAGGAGCTTTTCATTGTTTCGTTAAGTGAGCATATATTTCAGTAAATGAGATTCTCGTCGGTTACATAGATATGAGAGTTATACACTTCTATACAGCAAATCTCTTAGCGTTCTCGGAAGTGCCTTTAAAAGGGTTCTTATTCCTTGATTTTGATGTTTCTGTAACCGATTTAGCCCAGAACAGCTAGTTTTTAGTTACAATATATCCCCATAGTCTACGTTGATATTTCCCGACGTGTGTCATGATTAATCACTGAAAATTACAAAACATATTTTCAAGTAAATTGTAGGGCTTTATTTAATAAAAGAAATTCTTCCTACCCATTCTTTAAGCATGTTAAAACCTATTTCTAGAGGTTCCTGTGATATTCCTTGTGGATATGGCTTAGTGTCCGGGCACCCACACTGACAGCAAACCGACCCCCTTCCCCCAATCGAGCCTTGATACTTTTAACACACAGGAATCCCCATAACATCAAACATATCGGAACCCCCCTTCCGAAAATGTGATGTTACTAAGTCAACATTCGGCAGTCACGTTACCGACGCTTCGACAGACAACATCACTCTGGTAGCGAGTGGTCTGACTAAAAATATTGGCAGCCAGGACACTCTAACCCAAGAAACCTTCACTTACCTTGGAAAGTGTATTCTGTTGTATACAGTCCATGACTAAACATATATTCATAAATTTCGCTACAAAACAAAAAGGATTTTTGCTGCTATATCTGATCTCTAGCTACCAACTTATCTTACGGGATTGTCTTGGAAACTGGACAGAAAAGAGACTACAGGAGCGGCATCTAATAACGTCATTTTACTGATTCACGTTACAAACACCAGGACTAGAATGTACACAGATTTTCATACTCCATCTGTGTCTTTTATTTCAGAGCGATCATTAGCTTGGATTATAGTGTTAAACTCACATTCAAACAGCATATCCATAGATATTTCTGACTACATACTTAATCACAGCACCAGACGTATACATACAGACACTAAGTACAATGGTCGATGCAAATGACCTAAAATCAGCAAAATATTTGCTCAAAACTGAAAGATCTGAAAGTCTTTTCATTTATAACACAGCTTTCTTGTCAATGTGTCTTTGTCACTGTTGTTGTTGGGTCCATGAAGTTGGTTGGCAAATAACTGTTAATTCTGTTATTGAATAACTCAGGACCATACTTATAGGATTCTGACTAGGCAAGCCACATGAGATTATAGTAGAGTACATTTCGTGAATGAATATGAGTTGGGTTGTCATCATTAAGTGTTGAAACGCTAATAGATTATTGAGAATGTTTCTTAGGACAAAAACAAATCATTTTATCAAAATAAATGAGTGGATGACCAATGTTGCTCCAAATAAACAATATAGAAAAACTATAATTACAGTGTAGTGACTTTAAAACTCGGATCAGTTTTGGTGAATCTCAATGCATAACCGCCGATGTACTGCATTGATAGTATACTTCAGTTGAGTAAATAATTTAATCCTGTAGCTGTTAAACAAAACATTGTCATATACGTTGAATGGTTATTAAACAAATTACCAGTTGCTCTATTTATAAAGTTTCATTTCTAAAGATAGGAATATTTCCAGGCTTCTTTATAAAAGGAGTGTGAAACAGGAACAACCAAAGGAACAGTAATATAATTATGTACGTAAAATCGGTTCTGATCATATCTAACACACCAGTATTTCCGATTTGCTAAAATAAATATCTATACGTATATCAAAATTCCTACAGACACGCAGGTCAGAAAATGAGATCTTTAACTCCATCCGCGTTCTATTGCATTTACACAAGTAAGTAACACTCTGCAATGAGAATCTATAAAAGTTAATTGCTAGATCTAGTTACCATGTATGCATTCAATTACTCTACGCCACACGTCTAGACTTCACCAATACGAGTTTAAGCGTTAGTTAGAGCTGCTGGTCTGTTCGCGAGACTAGCGAGTTGATGATGGTGTCCATGTACATGGTCTGAGATCCAGAACCATCTGTGGGCCCTAACAAACGGTTACTGTGTAAATTAAACCCGAGGGTGGCCGCTGACTCCGCGTGGTGCCCGCTGCCCACGTGACTACTCACAGTCACCATGTTGTGCATACTCATGTGATCCATGCCCGAACTGCTCATCCCTGAGCTGCTCATGGCTCCCTCCAGCGCCAACGACTCACTCACCGGCTGCAGCGGCTCTGGCTCCGACTGGAGCTCACAGACAAACATCTTCGTTTCCTTCTCCATCGCATTCAGAGTCTTGTAACCCACCCTCTCTGGGGCTAGCGATATGAGCGGCGAGTCGGGGGTGTTGTAGGTGAGCTGCTGCTGCGGCTGCTGCTGGCGCTGGAGCTGCTCAGGGAACTGCTCAGGTTGTAAGGCCAGGCCGGGGAGGGGTTTCGCCGGCGGTAGTTGAGGCACGATGAGTGGGTCCTGGTGAACGGCGGTTAAGTGTGGGACCATGAGCTGTTCCGTGAGCTGTTCAGTGGACGACCTCACCGCCCGCTGACGGGACTTCCCTTTGTTCCCGGCGTCGGCGCTGGTCTTATTAGATTCGCCGGTGGAGATTGGATCTAGTTTGTGGATGACGCGTGTTTTAGTCTCCACACGGAGTTTGTGAGTGTTCTTCAGGTGCAGAGTGAGGTTGCCCTTGATGTTTGTGCGGTAGTTACAGATGTCACACGCCCAGGGCTTGT
Organism: Alentia gelatinosa; assembly: GCA_950022655.1. NCBI lineage: Eukaryota > Metazoa > Annelida > Polychaeta > Phyllodocida > Polynoidae > Alentia > Alentia gelatinosa. The sequence goes on from OX465581.1 coordinate 47,242,737, forward strand.
AGTCCTAGTGAATAAAATACAATGCAATGCACTACCAACGTCAATTTTTGTTAGTATTTTTTCAGTTACAAAATATTTACAGAGTTTTAAGGTTGTAGTTTTCTACAGGACAATAATCGCCAGGGTCATATCAGGCTGAGTTTGAAGCTATTATCGAGGTCAACAGGCAAGGAGTGGACATTGCCAAAGTTCGCACCTGTGACCTTATAGCCAACTGCGCATTATTTTTAAGCAAACTTATTTTTAGCAAACTTATTTAGGTCAACGATTTATAACAACAATCTCTAGACTCGGTTGGACCGTTCTTCCGTCTGGTCCCGTATAAAGCAGATTACATGGTTTGAGAAAGCGCATGAGAGATTCATAAGCATTGGAAAAATATTCTTACGACCTCGGTTTAAACCTCCGGCGAAACAAGTTCGGAATCCGGAAAATTACTCCACAGGAATCCTGTTTCTCTATATCACTGTTACCCTTTGTACATCAATAACGATGGGAATGAGTGATATGATAGGTTGACTTAGCTTTTACTCACAACTAGTCTAAGAGGCTCTGACTGTCTAGCGCTAGACAAACATAGCCTGTCGGACTACTCACAACATGCATATAACAGACAAGTAAAATATTAATAGTTTATTTTATTACACACAACAAGAAGAACATATTTTAACGGTTAAGGTAATACATGTAGTTCAAATTCGATTATTGATATACCCTCACCTTATTCTCGTGCATAGTTTCGACATGTGTGCGAAGTTTGTAGCGGCCATACGGGGTAGAATAGTCACAATGCGGACATTTGTACCGTTTTCGTTCTGTAATACACAAAATAAGGGAGTTTCAACTTAACATAAAACCAATCAAAGTGTAAGGACATGATATAGTTTAGGTGTGTGAGAATCACAAAAACACGCAGTAGATTTATTTGAAGTTGGTTACTATTTGAACCAAGTGGTACATGTGGTGGTGAATCAGGTGTATCAATTTCTGTCACAACGTTTCGCTAATATTTAATCAGCTTCATCAGGTGATATAATCTAAATGGAAACGCATATAGCGACATTCAGGATACTCGGTAATATCATGGGAATCATTACATTTACTATCAGGGATGTCAGTTTGGGTTTTGCTGCCTCAGAAGATCGAGAAAATATCGCTGGTAGCTATGGCGTGGGGCTGGGGTCTGTGGGGTAGGTTCATACTATTGTCTTTTTAGTGTGAACGTAGATATACACTAGACAGGATCGCCAGCTCGTGGAGTGGGCGGTAGCTGCCAACTCATCATGTTTTGTCAGGCTCCAGTCGGCCACCGTAGGGCACGCACGCACCCCGTAGTCTCCTGTGAGTCTGAAAAGCCACAGAACTAAACATGGCCGTTAGGCTGTGACGCTTTCAGTGTCAGACTTAAAACTTATTCAAAATAAAAGATATTTGTAGCAAAGATTTGTACATGTCTTTTATACAGGAATAAAACTTGGGACTTGGCAAAAAAAAAAAAATTATAAACTTTCAAAAAAGTTATGCGACTATTAAAAATTAATTCTATGTAAGGCTTGGGCAAGTCTGCCTTCTTTAAATGTCGGCATATGACGGAACGCTGTCGGCAGTGTACACGGCACCCAGTGCCTCCAACTACCGCCAAAAGGCTCTGTGTGGCCGACCCTGCCTCAGGGGTGTATGTATCGATGCTAGCGGCTTATGAAGGCTTGTATCTCGGCAGTGAATCTCCGTCGCGGGTTTGGCCGGCGACCAACTTGTCCAATTTGTTCAATAAAACTACAATGTCGAAAGTTCGATTTCCGTCTTTTGACTGAAAACTTGTATCCCTGTGTCTATACAGTTACAAATATTATAATGGCAGTGTACATTCTCCGAGTCATCTGGTAACTTCTGGTTTAAAATACCGTCCAAGTTATGCAAATTTCCCTGACAACGGACACAGTCCGCCATATTGTTGGTGACAACAAAGTGCTGTCAGAGTGTAAAATGGTGAAAATATATTGTTTCTGACATTCTTATGTGCAATCTGTACATGTAATCATTTGAATAGGATTAGATACAATATCCAGGCATGATTTGAATATGCCAATTTGAAGAAAATCGGTTGTTTCGACGATTTGTTGACATCACATTTAAGAACTAAACTGAGGCGATCGTATAATAAATTGATCTGAAATTGCCAGGAAAGTCAGATTTTCTCAATAGAATTGCATCAGAAGTACTTTACACTTCCTCACTCATCAAATAATATGGTAAATCAACGTCCGGACGGCCCATAGGTTTAGCATTGCTGTAGTTGCTTCTCCAAGATGGCCGTTCCCCTGTCAAAAGCTGGGTTTGTAGCGCCATCTACTTCCAGGCTGACTCGATGAATCCTTCTTGCCATTGCTTATCTTTGTACACAAGCATGGGCTTGGGTGAAATCCAAGTTCGTGACACAAATAAACTCCACAACCTTATATACGCACATTTTTGTAGGACATGCATATTTTCTACTGTATGACAGTTTGATCAGACAACAGAGTACATGGACATGGAGATAAATGTTGACTTGCTGGTAAAAGAAATAGCCAACTACAGTTTACTTTAGCATACACTCACCCGGGTTGTGCACCTGTAGGTGACTTTTCAAGTCTTTTTCTGTGATGAATCGCTTGTTGCACTGACCACATGGGAATCGTCGTTCGTCCGCTGGAAAAATACAGCGAAACATTAGAGCTGGATTCATATATTACCAGCCAGATTGTGCATCAGCCAGAATAAATAATAAATAAATCATTCATTGTGGGTTTTTAAAATATCAAAACACTTCACCAAAAAAATACTACAGAGAAAACAAAAACTTTTTCAGCAGGAAACGATGAAGGGCAAAGAAGAAATATAGTTGTTAGTGTCCACGTGAGTGAAAACGGACAAACACATTTTTATTGTCTGGTATTTTTACAATGATCCATACCCGTGTGTCTGAGGACGTGTTCGTCCATGACGCTTTTGGCGATGGCTTTGTATTCACAGAACGGACAGGTGAGCCTGAGGGAAAAACACATTAAATATAGAATAAAATCAAGGTAGTTCATTCAGTTAACACCAAGTGGATGCAAAGTTTCTGTGTTGTGTTGTGGGTATTGATAAATATGGTTAGAGAGCAAGGGCTTGGTGTTTTGGAGTATAGTAATATCATACAAGGTAGTATCGTCTGCAGTTTATAGTTCTCACTATTATCGAAAGACAAAATTCAGGGTCTCTCAAGAGTGTAAGGACTGGTGCATTTAAAGGCATATCGAACAATTTGGCTTGAAAATTAAAACCCATGTCAATTTCCTGAAATTTGAATATAATGATCTCCAAGTGTTCTAGTATATTATATATCTAACATAAAAATTGGGTGATACCGTGCTATTTTTTTTTATATTTAGAGCTTGATATTATGACAATTTTATAATAGAATATATAAAAAATTTAAGTAGTTGTTTTTCACATAGTAAACCCATGTCAGTTTCCTCAAACTTTCACAGAAAATAGAAGATGTATAGTACTACACAACTAAGTTTTGAAAACAAAAGGTCACTGTCCTTGTTTTTGAAAGAATTGAAGAAAACCATATTTTTCATTATATTTTCTTTGTAAATCAAGCAAATGTAAATTAGCTTATAATACCTTTTAAAATTAGATAAACTGGACAAAACATTAAATCTACTCATCCAGAATTAGAATGAATCCCAAGAACCAAGTTTTGACTGATAATTGTCAGAACTTAAAAATCACCAGATGGCAACTGTATGAATTGCCGATACGCTTTTAAACAGACTTAATAAAGAGAAAAGATGTAGATTGGGTTTTTACCTGATTTCCCCCCTTTAAGTGTTATCTGCCTGCATTAGTAGCACATCAATGCAATGGTTTGTTACTGCTGAATTTACAAACTGTACATATTGTGCATCATATATAAAACTTGTATGGTTATACGTACATCATTTTCCCGCTGGGCAGTGGAATGTCATGTTTCTGGAACATGTGGCGGTCCAGCTCACTCTTGGTGTACGTAATGTAAGTACAGTGGGAACACAGCTTCGTTGGCCGCTCCATGCCATGTACACGAATCCGGTGCATCTGAATAACACAACATTATGCAATTATTAGTGTAGGTTAAAACCTTGTTGAGTACTATATTTACAAGAAATTGTATTAATTTTGGAACATGCTGCTTAGTTGAATGTGTGGTCTTTACACACTTTACCTTAACATTATCTGGAGATGTCGATGTACTCTAAATATGATCAATAAACTGCTTTATGAAAAATCAATGAAAAAAAAAACTCAACATAGGTACGATTTGTAAAATGTTTGGAATTAAATCTATTGTTAATATTGGTGGTTATTTTGGAGAGCAAAACGGTTACTTATATACATGTATATATGCTTACCTTCAGAGCTTGCTGTGTTCTGATTTTCATCCCACAAATGTCACATTTATACACCTCAGAATCCGAGTGCCTGATTCGCTTGTGCGCTTTCAAGTAATATTCGTTTTTGGACATGGCTCCACAAATGTCACACATAATGGATTTGTCTTTGGCATGTGTCCAGTGGATGTGTTTCTGCATATAGTACGGGTACAGCGTTTTGAATTTGCAGCCCTCAATCTGAATGAATAGGAGAAAAGGCGGTCCGTTAATAAACAAAGTTTATATGGTAAAAAAGCCCGGCTCATACCATACATACTGTTTTCTCGTGGTAAATCGATTAGCCCATACCCCTGATGCTGATGTAGCGTATATTGTGGTGTCGGACCTGTTAGGTACCCCCAGCCTCTAGATGTACATCCGTAGATGACCCATTGATGACCATCCCAAGTCGCCAGGGGAGTGGAGGTTACTGGAGACCATATGACAGGACTTTGACTGGGATCTCTATGAAACCTTCCCAGGTCATTTACAGGTCAGTCCGACTCCTGGCTGGGTTGTGAGTACCTCCAAGTACTGACCCCCTCTTTGGAAAGTCAATCACAATTCTTAGCCCATGCAAGGCGTTTTATATCTATAGTCATAGAGTCTCTAAGGCAACTTGGAATTTTGATTTGATAAAACAATGCCTACTCTCTTGTTTTTATATGGTATTTGCTAGCAATGTGGGATATTGTTCTTCCAAGTGAAAAACAATGTTTTCTCGATATCTATCTCAATATGCCTATGATTATATTATCATGCAGATCAAGCCACATTTCATTCAGAAATATAGATTTAGCAATATAGTCTGAAATCATAATCCACTACTTATCTCATTTTCCTCATTAAGGCAACAGGACTTACTACTCATTTTGATTTTTAGACCACCCAAACTCACCATCATTGATATGGAAAGATCAAGGAAAATAACATTTTATATAATAGTTTATATATCTTAGTTATATAAGTCGTACAAGAACATATCTTTTGAGGTTTACATCTCATAGCTAATATCGACAATGTTTAAATATGATAAGCAATAACTTCAATAATAGTGATAAACCATACCTTGCAAAAGTAGTACTCAGGGCCCGGCGTCTCCCCAGTCCAGTGTTTTGTGATCATGTGACTGTCAAGTGTCCTTTTCTTGGTAAAAGCTTTACTGCACTGATCACACTTGTACTTGTACTGCTCCGGTTTGGGTTTCTCTGCGGGGACAGAACATGCGAGCTGGTGCGTTGTACACTCCTCTGGTGTACTGAATGTTTGCTTACACTTACGACACTTACGTATTGCGTACGGGTTTGATATCTTAGTCTGCCGACAGGCTTCCTTATGTTCTAAGAGATCGTTCGGGGTATTGAAAACTTTGTGGCACCGGTGACACTTTCGATACACACGCTTCATCCCGTACCTCGGAGAAGTCCGTTCAGTATTTGACTGTTCAGTTTTAGTACACGAGTCCCCTTCACACTTCTCCCGGTGATGGCTGCATTCTTCTGCGGTATCAAACACCTGTTTACATTTGCGACATTTCCTTATCGTATAGGCCCTAACTGAACCAGACTGTCGACAAACTGCTTTATGGGTGGTAAGATCTTGTTGGGTGTCGAAATCCTGATGGCATTTATAACATCGTCTTAACTGTCGACTGCTGTTATAATTCCTTTCAGCCGTCTCGATTTCATCGACTTTTTCAGTTTTTATTTTCTTTGGACATCCTACCCTTCTTTTATTCGTAGCATTTTTAGGTCTACCCCTTTTAGCTTTTCCTTTTAGTGCACCACAAACGTCTGATATATCTGTCTTAGTCCTTTTAGAAGGAGGTTCACCTTTGAGCTCATCTAAGCCATTCTCTTCTTTTATATGTATGCCAGTTAGAAGGTCATCCCCATCACTATGCAGTTCCTCCTCGGAATCTTCATTCTGAAGCTGACACTTGATACGTTTGCGGGTTTCTGCGTTAAGCGGCCTCTTCCGTAACTGTCTCTGACTGGTCTGCACTGTACGCTTTACCTTTTCTTCACTTTGGCTTTTCTTGAAATGTATACAAAATGATTTACCACTTTCAATATGCCACTTTTCACATATGTTATAGATTTCATTAACATTCTCGTTATTGATTGATAACACTCCAGTGTAAGCAAATTGCACCACCTCCTGCACGAGTGAGGTGGGGACGTCAGAAATATTGATCCTGGTCGGGGCACCATTTCCATTGGATTTTTCCGCTTCACCGGACAGGAAGAATGGCGATGATGCAGCCAGAACTGTCCTGTGTGCCATGATAACATCTTCTCCAACAACCAAGTGAATATCACACAACTGTCCAGACTGCTGCAAAGACCACAGACTTCTGCAGACTTTAACACAATGTGCACTTTTCACCGCAGTATCCGCCATGTCTAGGGCTTTTTCTTTCCTTTATACTTACATCTGCAAAGGAAGAGCGGTATGATCAATATACAAATACAGTAGAACCCCTCCTAATGGACACCCCGTGTAAGCAGGCACCCCGAGTTAACGGACACCTTTGCTCGGAACGGATCCGTCTATTAGATGTTTATCCTAACCCCGCATTTAAGCGGACACCTCGCTTAAACGGTTACTTTGGCCCGGAATGGAGGGTGTCCGCTAATGCGGGGTTCTACCATATCTATGATTCATAAACCAAGTAAACACCACTTGATGAACCTTGATGAATTAAGCGAAACGTTGTGATAGATTTGATACTCCAATAATATCCTATTATACACATTGGTCAACGATAGCAACATATTAAGGAAAATTACTGCGTTTTGTGTGTTATTTCTTCTCTTAGCCTACAACTAAATATGAATAAACTTATGCGAAATACATATTCTTATGTGAAAGCTGAATTGAAGATCTATGGCCATTCTAACTCTGTGAGCAGAGGCCTTATACTGGAAGTCTCATTCACATAGATATTCAGTGGTTGCATCTCATGACAACAAAATTTATAAGCAACAGGCGACTTAAATTGGGAAATTTACCATAGAGAGAGCACCTAACCAGAGAAGCGGACCATTCTTTCTTTGTTGCTTTTTACGTCTGGTCAACTATAACAGGTCCTTTCCATACTTGTACGTATCAGCTATTCTCATTGCTTTTACTCCACAGGGGAGGTGATCACTTCTATGAGGTGAATTCAGGTAGAAATGCCCCCCTACACATTTACGGAGGTGAAAGTTTTTAACCATGGACCAAGGAGAACGGACTTCAATACTAGTAGATTGTATATATTGAATATTGTTGTATATTCCATTGTAAATAACAGCCAAAATGGTGATGAAATGTTGCATTGTTTCAAAAGACTGCATGGAAGAGGACTGCTGCTGTAAATGGTTGCATTTGCTGCTGCGTCTGTTTGGGTATAGACAAGGAAGGTGCAATAACAATCATCTGAGTCATGCCGACGGGCCCTAGTGACTAGTTGATGGAGGGAAGGAGTGATATATAGTGACCTTTATTACCCACCTGATACAGAGTCTCCATACTAAGCCTATGGATATTACAGATCGCTACTGAGTAGGATACGGACATGCGGAATCTCCTAGGAGAATACGGATTTTTTAGATGAAAGTAGTCCCATTGAGATGAAAGTAGTCCCTTCTTAACTATGTTGAAAAGTTTTCTAAAGATCATATTTATTGCTTAAATCTAAAAAATAAGTGAGTAATAAATACAACATTACCATGATTTCGATCTGTGTGGCCGTATTCTCCTTGTAGTTGACCCTACGCAATACTCGTCAACTATGCGGAGAATACGGCCACTCAGATCCAAATCATGGTAATATTGTGTATTTACCCTACCCTGAATTAAAAAAATGTGATAGGTCTAACTAAGTATTCCTGGGCATACCTCCTTTAAGCGAGTATTCCACCAACCAGACAAAAACATTGTACAGCACTTATACAGTGGTTGCCAGCAGATCTGGCATTATTGCATAGTAATACACGTTTTGATACAGAACAGCTGTTCATCCCTCAAATTCAATGGAGGTTGAATGCACAGGGTAGGCCTACAGAGTACGGTACCGGGTACCTAGTCAGACGAGTCCGACCCTATACACACTGCACCGCTAGAGCAGGTTTTGTGTCACAATAAACCGGAGCGGCGCAGTGTGCGACCCTATACACTATACAGGTACGTACTGTTAGGGTCGCCCACGACTACGGGTACCGGGTAGTGCGAGTTTTAGCCTCTCGAGTTCCCCCTGTAGGCTACAGATTCGGATGCGTATTTTTTTACATAATGACAAAGATTCCTTGTTTCATCTTTCGTGTTTGGTCATATTACGGCCGTTTCCTTTCGATATAACATACACGCAATTTTCGTTCTGAAACTACCGTAACCCTGATGTAGCCTGTAGCTGTTGGGCGATAATATGCAGATATTGTTCACATCTTTAAATCTCGCTAAAAATTCTTAGTTAGTAGAAAGTATTCTTACCATTTAGAGGATAGGGGGATTATCACCAGCAACATAATGAAAACGCTTTGTAGAGAATTGACTTGATAGTGGGTTTGACATGTGATAAACTGAACTCCGAGGGGAGTGTCATTTCCACCAGAGTAGAGAGAGTGTAGACTCAAGACTTGTCCAAATAAACATACACACTGCATTGCTCGAGCAAATTACGGCAACGAGGTTTTGCCGACAAATAGCTGGAGCGGTGCAGTGTGATAAACATAATGTGGAGCCGCCTAGCGTATCACCGAAGAATCGGCTACGCTGGTTCCCCGGTCATCCGCTAGAGGGCTCGGCGGTACCCAACAGGACACAGCGCCTGTGTTATTTTTATTTGTTTTTTTTATTCTGTTGTTTATGAATCTTTCGTATAGTTTGCCTATGTTCAGGGGCGTACCCAGGATTTTGTTTCGGTTATACAAGCTGTATTCAGGATTCTGTTTCAGGGGGAATGTGACCAGGGACCCAGCTCCTCCTGGGGGTCCAGTGGGCAAAGCCGCCAGAGGAACTTGAATTTTATGAATTATACAACCTGTACCCAGGATTCTTTTTTAGGGACAGGGGTTACACTTCTTAGGTTATCTAAAATTATTACCAGGGGTCTGGCTGAAAACTCCCCTCTTGGTGTCCAGTGGGCAAAGCCCCTGAAAACATTTAGTTTCTATAGATTATAAAAGCCATCCCCAGGATTTTCTTTGAAGAGTGGCACACACATCTCATGTTATCTGTGAATATTGTCAGGGTCTAGCAGAAAAGCCCCTTCTGGGGGTCCAGGGGGCAAAGCCCTTGAAAGAACTTGGAATAAATGCAATCTCTATCCAGGCTTTTGTTTCAGGGATGGGGGTTACACTTCTTAGAGTATCTGGATATATTGTCAGGGTTCTAGCAGCAAACCGCCTCCTGGGGGTCCAGGGGGTAAATCCCATAGGAGACCTGTTATCATAAAAATTCTACAAGCTCTCCCCAAGATTTTGTTTCAAGGAGGGGGTTACATATGTTAAGCCATCTGGGAATATTGTCAGAGGTCTAGTAGCATGGCCCCACATGGTGGTCCAGGGGGCAAAGCCCCCAGGATTACATGGCAATATTGCCAGAGGTTTAGGAAAGCCCCTAATGGGGTCCAGGCAAATCCCTCTCAGACATTTGGATTTCATAGATTACACAAGCTTTCCCTAGGTTTTTGTCCCAGGGAGGGGGAGATACATACCTGAAACCAGGTACCAAAAGTTCTCACAGGTCAAGGGGACAAAACCCCTGGCTATACTTGGATTTTACACTTATAAAAGCTATACCTAGGGTTATGTCTTGGGGAGATTTATACACCGGAGACTACCTGGGGAGATTGTCAGGGGTCAGTGGCATCTGGTAGTCCAGGAGGCAAACCCCGGAAACACTTGGATTTTATACATTATACAAGTTGTTTCAAGGATTTTGGTTCAGGGAGGTGGTTACATATCTGAGACTACCTAGGAATATCAGTGGGGGTCCAGTGGCAAAGTCCCTCCTGGGGGTCCTTGGGACTTGGCTTTTATACATTTTTCAATTTGTATCCAGGATTTTTTTCAGTGAATAGGGTGGTCACAGACCTAAGATTACTTGGGAAGATTAGAAAGGGTCCATGAGGCAAATCACCCCTAATAGCTTGGCATTTAGATTATTTCTAACCGCGTTACCATACTAACCGCGTTACGCGTTACCGTTCTAACCGTGTTACCATACTAACCGCGTTACGCGGTAACACCGTTCTAACCGCGTTACGCGTTACCGTTCTAACCGCGTTACACGTTACCGGTCTAACCGCGTTACATACTAACCCCGTTACGCGTTACCATGCTAATCGTAGAAACATGGTCAATTTTTTATTTCTATCAGGAGGTGAATCGTAGACCATATCGGTGTCATATCGTAGTAGGTGGACGCCAGGCCTTACCATGTTACTATGGTAAAGCCCATTACCGTATTATCTTTCTATCTGCATTACATCTTGTTACCATTACTACATTACCGGATTACCATTCTAACTCGTTAAGGTCATATCGCGTTATCGCGTTATCGTTACCACTGTGCGGCCCATCCGCCACCTATGCTGTCCTTCCACCATACTGCCCCTCCACCATACTGTCCCTCAACCATACTGCCCCTCCACTATACTAACCCTCCACCATACTGTCCCTCCACCATACTGTCTCTCCACCATACTAACCCTCTACCAAACAACCCCTCCACCATACTGCCCCTTCACCATACTGTCCCTCAACCATACTGCCCCTCCACCATACTGTCCCTTAACCATACTGCCCTTCCACCATACTGCCCCTCCACCATACTGTCCCTCAACCATACTGCCCCTCCACTATACTAACCCTCCACCATACTGTCCCTCCACCATACTGTCTCTCCACCATACTAACCCTCTACCAAACAACCCCTCCACCATACTGCCCCTTCACCATACTGTCCCTCAACCATACTGCCCCTCCACCATACTGCCCCTCAACCATACTGTCCTCTACCATACTGCCCCTCTACTATAATGCCCCTCTACTACACTGCCCCTCCACCATACTGCCCCTCCACCATGCTGCCCCTCCACCAAGTTCCCCTTCACCATGCTGCCCTTCCACCATGCTGCCCCTCCATCATGCTGCCCCTCCATCGTACTGCCCCTCCACCATACTGTCCCTCTGCCATACTGCCCCTCTACTATATTGCCCCTCCACCATACTGCCCCTCCACCATGCTGCCCCTCCACCATACTACCCCTCCACCAAGCTGCCCCTCTACCATACTTTCCCTCAACCATACTGCCCCTCTACCATACCTTCCTTCAACCATACTGCCCCTCCACCATGCTGCCCCTCCACTATACTACCCCTTTCCCACACTACCCCTCCACCATACTGCCCCTCCACCATACTGCCCCTCTCCCATACTGCCCCTCTACTACACTGCCCCTCTACTTCACTGCCCCTCCACTATACTAACCCTCCACCATACTGTCCCTCCACCATACTGTCTCTCCACCATACTAACCCTCTACCAAACAACCCCTCCACCATACTGCCCCTTCACCATACTGTCCCTCAACCATACTGCCCCTCCACCATACTGCCCCTCAACCATACTGTCCTCTACCATACTGCCCCTCTACTATAATGCCCCTCTACTACACTGCCCCTCCACCATACTGCCCCTCCACCATGCTGCCCCTCCACCAAGTTCCCCTTCACCATGCTGCCCTTCCACCATGCTGCCCCTCCATCATGCTGCCCCTCCATCGTACTGCCCCTCCACCATACTGTCCCTCTGCCATACTGCCCCTCTACTATATTGCCCCTCCACCATACTGCCCCTCCACCATGCTGCCCCTCCACCATACTACCCCTCCACCAAGCTGCCCCTCTACCATACTTTCCCTCAACCATACTGCCCCTCTACCATACCTTCCTTCAACCATACTGCCCCTCCACCATGCTGCCCCTCCACTATACTACCCCTTTCCCACACTACCCCTCCACCATACTGCCCCTCCACCATACTGCCCCTCTCCCATACTGCCCCTCTACTACACTGCCCCTCTACTTCACTGCCCCTCCACCATGCTGCCCCTCTCCCATACTGCCCCTCTACTACACTGCCCCTCCACCATACTGCCCCTCTCCGATACTGCCCCTCTACTACACTGCCCCTCCACCATACTGCCCCTCGACTATACTGTTCCTCCACCATACTGCCTCTCCAGCATACTGCCCTTCTACTACACTGCCCCTCCACAATACTGCTCCTCTATCATACTGCCTCTCCAACATACTGCCCCTCTCCCATACTGCCCCTCTCCCATACTGCCCCTCCACCATACTGTCCCTCCGCCATACTGCCCCTCTACTATATTGCCCCTCCACCATGCTGCCCCTCTGGAGACCATGCTGCCCCTTCACCATACTGCCCCTCTGGACACCATGCTGCCCCTCCACCATACTGCCCCTCCACCATGCTGCCCCTCCACCATATTGTCCCTCCACCATACTGCCCCTCTATCATACTGTCCCTCCACCATACTGCCCCTTTCCCATACTGCCCCTCTACTAGACTGCTCCTCCACTATACTGCCCCTCCACCATACTGCTCCTCTCCCATACTGCCCCTACACAATACTGCCCCTTTCCCATATTGCCCCCCTAAGTTCTACACAATACTGCCCCTTTCCCATATTGCCCCTCTAAGTACTACACAATACTGCCCCTTTCCCATATTGCCCCTCTAAGTACTACACTGCCCCTCCACTATACTGCTCCTCCACCATACTGCCCCTCTCCCATTCTGCCCCTCCACCATGCTGCCCCTCCATCATACTGCCCTCCACCATACTGACCCTCAATCATAATGCTCCTCCACCATACTGTCCCTCTACCATACTGCCCCTCTATCATACTGTCCCTCCACCATACTGCCCCTTTCCCATACTGCCCCTCTACTAGACTGCCCCTCCACTATACTGCCCCTCCACCGTACTGCCCCTCTACCATACTGCCCTTCCACTATACTACCCTACATCCTACATCTCCACATCCATACATCCTACATCCATACATGCTACATTCCCACATCCATTTTTCCTACATCCCTACATCCTACTTTCCCACATCCCTACATGCCTACATGCCCACATGCCTACATCCCCACATCCCTACATGCGTACATCCCCACATCCTACATCCCCATATCCCTACATCCTACATCCTACATCCCCACATCCTACATCTCCACATCCATACATCCTACTTTTCCACATCCCTACATCTGCACATCCCTAAATCACTACATCCCAACATCCCTACATCATTACATCCTACCTCCCACATCCCCACATCTCCACATCTATACATCCTACATCCCCACATCTCCACATCCATACATCCTATATCCCTACTCCCTACATCTCCACATCCATATATCCATATATTCCCACATCCTACTTCCCCACATCCTAACATCCCTACATCATTACATCCCTACATCCCCACATCCTACTTCCCAACATCCCACATCCCCAGATTTCCACATCTATACATCCTCCATCCCCACATCTCCACATCCATTATTGCATTTTTATCAAAGTTATAGTGGTGTAGTTTTTTTAGTAGAATCTGGTGGTCTATGGTATCAAATGCCTTTTTTAGGTCGATAAAAATGGCTTGTGTATAATTACTATTGTTAATGTTGTCATAAAGTATATCGGTAAATTTTGAAACTGTTGAGGTTGTTGAGTGAGCTGCTCTGAAGCCACTTTGGTGTGGTGATAATATATTGTTTTCAGTTATGAATTCAGTAATTTGTGTGTGTATGAGTTTTTCGATAATTTTACTTGGAAGGGGAATAATTGAGATTGGTCGGTAGTTGTTTACATCACTATTTGATCCTGGTTTTGGTATTGGGGTGACGACTGATTTTTTCCATGATTCTGGGAATTTTTGTGTATTTACTGATAAGTTTATGATATAAGTGAGGTGGTACGGGATCGCAAGGAAGGTGTCTTTTAATACTTTAGTTGAGAGGTCCTTTATTCCGGAGGGTTTGGTAATATCGAAGTCTTTTACTATTTTGATCACATCTACTTCGTCCACTGGATGCAATTCAAAACTATTAATAGGTTTAGGGGCGTTTATGGACCAAGGCTCATTCATTTTTTCTGCAAGTTTTTCGCCGATATTGGCGAAAGAGTCGTTTATATAGTCGGGGGTTTTATCCTCGGTTATTTCCTCGCCACTTTCTTCGTCAATAAGTCTAATCTTAGTATCCCTACCTGTGTCCTTATTTGTAAGCTTGTATATTTTTTGCCAAAACTTTTTGGGGTTTTCCTTATGTTGGTTTAGCTGACCTTGGTAAAATTCTTTTTTAGTGTTCTTTACTTGTTGTTTTGCAAAGTTCCTTATGCGCCTAGCAATATTCCAGTCATCTGGATCATTTGTGCGTTTGGCCTTCTTGAGGCAGTCGTCTTTGTTTTTTAATAGATACATTAGGTCTGGGGTCAGCCATTCTGCTTTTTTCTTTTTCGCTTTGAAGTTTTTTATTGGGCACAGGGGGGGCGATAAGATCTGTAACGGTCGATAGTAGGTAATCCCAGGATAGATCTGGGTCTTTTAGTTCCCATAATCCCATTAGGAGGAACAGGAAAAGTCTTATTCACACCAGTAAAACAGTGAGCTACTATTCCACCTGTTATCCAGCCAGCAGCGGCCGATAAACCCGTTGCGCCACCTGTTGTTCAGCCAACAGTGGATCAGCCTGATATACCCGTCGCGCCGCCAATGCCAAAGACTCCTGTCCACCCTGACCATAATCCACCAACACCTTCACAACCTGCCATTTCTCCAGTCTGTCCAATTGCCCAACCCTCCAAAGCATTCCGGCCCGCAACACCCAAGGCCACCCAGACTCGGTCGGGTAGAGCCTCTAGACCAGTTGTCAAACCTGGTATGTTACATTACAAATGATTCAATTTCAGAAAGGACATTGAGTTGATATATTCTCCTATACCAAAGACATTGCATGTACCAATATATTAACAGAGACAAAGGCATTCAAGATATTCCTTTTGCATGATATATATATATGAATGATATATGTATGAGCGATATATAATATGTTACTATCAGATATTAAAGCTTTGAAAAAGCTTGAGGGGAGATGTTGTATTGCGCAAGTCATATAGGGACTTCCAGTTTCGCCCGCTTGGGGTTTCACATATATGTCATTAATCAGCCCTATTAAAGAAGTCTCTTTGTCAACTAGAAGGTCTTCTGTCCATGTTTACCTTCACAGGGAACATTCTATTTATGCTCATAAGAAAAACTTACTGGCTTGGTTAGTAAACGCCCGATGAAGTCATGTGACTAAAAGCAGATGGTATTAGAGTTAAAAGTTTTCTTTTTTGTATGATACAAAAAACACACTGGTTTCATATATCCTTACCATGAGATTTTATTTATTCACGTTTATATGAATAAGAATGGTAATCACAATTATTGTGTCAATGAGGGATAATATTCTCAAGATTCTTGAAATTTGTCTAGCACATGCATACATAATAGTAAAAAAGAGTCTATAATAACATTTCTCCCTAATGTTGATTGTCTTGATACAGGTACAATAAAGTTTTGACACTTTGGCATATTAATAAAAATAATAAATCGTGTACTTGCGCAAAAATTAGTCCAATGGTAATGTGCAATATCACTTTTAATTAAACTTTTTTTAAAAGAATTTTATAGTTTGATAACAAATAACAGTCCATTTTTCAAGCTTGGCAGGATGGAATACAGAGACGAAATATTCACGAGGAAATAGGGCTCAACAGATACATCGGCACAGGGGTGGGGTCACTATACAGTCCACCGGGGAGTATTGCTTATAACTTACAGGTTCATAATGGGGTTTAATAAGAGAATAATAACGTAAGGAACTAGGATTCTTGAAGTGTTGTATCAGCGTCGTTAGATTGTGACTTGTCAACTTCACAGTCTGATGGGCAGCCGATCAGGTCCGTGCTGTCCGATGTTAGCATTGGGTCTGAAACACATGTATTACATATACCTTCTAAGTATAAGACTAAACTCGACTCACAAATTGCAAAATATAAAATAATCAATTAACAATGTTTCGAATAGGATCAAATGCCCTTTCCCCTTAGTTTGATGAGGAAGGGGCAAAATAGATTGAATTTATCTGATTTGCATTAATACGTTATTTAGCAACCAATTGCCAATTTTAATTATGCAGAACATATTTCAACGACCATTTACATAATAGGAATAAAATACATCTAAAAGAAGAGAACTCATCGAACGAAAGAAATTCATAAATGGTCTTACCTGACAAGGAAGACATGTGGAGAAGATCAGTTTCACTGCTGCTTGCCTGAACAAACTGAGGGGATGATGCCGGTACCAAGACGAGGTCTGACGTCACTACTTCGGTATTATCAAGGTCAGACCTGCTGACCTCCGTGCCGATATCTTCCGCGCTTATACTGATAGTCTGAAATGTCGATTTTTTAAAGAGTATGTATGCAGCGAGTATGGCAAATTAAAGGGTCAGCATGTGACATAAAAGTTATTATTCATATAAGGTAGACATAAACCATAACGTTCAATGGAGGTGCCTGTCAGGCATAAATACACTAATAAATAAACAATAAAACAAGAGCTAAGTGTTGGCCTTTAAAGACCAAATTAGCAGGTGGACGCATTTAAAACTCAATACAAGGTCTGCTAATAATTAATTACTAGTCTAGGGAAAGACCAGACCCTGCCAAGGAGTTCTTCAAAATGGACCTCTGACTAAAAAAGTCCTTCCCCCAACTGAAATGACTTTTTTTTTTAAAATCCATGTCAAAATACTAAACAAAGTTGTACAAAGTTATGTATAAATGGTTGAAGAAGTCAAAAAAATATAACTAATATAACTCAATCCAAACAGGATAAATGTAATATTAAATTTATTAACACCCCATATCCTATCATATTATATCAGCCATACAACAGTCTTGCAACATCTTGCATAGGATATTGCATTACCATAAAACTTGTCCAAAGAAAAAAGAAATCATATACCTATCCGTACTTAGTTATGGCTCCATCTGGTTTTACTTGGCCATACTACAAGCTCCATGTTCAAAGTGAGGCTGATCTTCAACCAGATATTTAGTGTTATCATAAGGATATAGGTATAAGGCATGTGTCAATATGCTAGGAGAGTGATAGGAACCACAGAGTCCTCTGGGGGTACATGGCTGCATTACAATTCAAAGATGGCTGCTACCCCCATACTATGAAATTAGGCAAAAATACATGAATATCATACCAAATACAAGTTCAACCTAAATAATGACACTTCCTAGAGGAAAAGCAACTGTCAGTACCACTTATGGAGATGATAAATGTTACACCAATGCTCACTGTAAATCAATATTGAGTAAACATCTGTTTGAGTATGCCCATTTTACTCAAAATCCCACCCCCCCCCCCCTTTCAACAAATACTTGAATATCTCAGTAAATATAGAATCTACCTAGTCTTTCAAATGAGGCATATTATATTATGATTCAACCAGTTTAAGGGGTAGAAATATGTGCATAAAGGAGTTGGACCTGTGACTACTAAAGTCCCCCCCAAACTGAATTCACTATTTCTTTTAAATCCATACCAAAATACTAAATATCAAAAGTGTAAGGCATTGTACCACCATAAAACCTTCTGTCCAAAACAGAAATTATATTCCTATCTGTACTTAGTTAGCTATAAAAGGCAAAAATGTGGTCAGGTCACCTAGTGACTTTACAAGCAGTTGTACTACAGTGGGCTATAGCCATAACCTAAAGACCGACTGTCCACCTGCTAATAAATTGTGTAGCATCAACTCAGAGAAGCATACAACTGCTAAGTGCTTGTATCTGAAACCAGTCTATGTTTTTTTTTTAATTTTCCACCTTTATCCAAATGATGGCATGCCGATTTTAGTTCAATAATTCAGATAAGCACTATTTTTCCGTTTCCCCCTTTATCGCAACCCAGAGCAACAACATATCCTTATGCACCAGGTATGTTCTTACAGAGTTAGCATAGGTTTACTATGAACATTTTGTATTCGGTGCATAATAAAGTAAATTATATGTGGTGCTTCAGTCGACGATCTGAAGGGTTGGTGTCGATAACACATGAATCGGTCAATTTGATACAAAACCAACCACAGGGGTTTCAATAAAATAAACGATTTAAAGACATGCTCCTGATATTTGAACGACATATTGGTCACTCACAGACAGACGCATAACAGCGTCTCAATACATCTTTTATTGATGTGTGCAAAATTACCAGAATTGGGTATCGTGAAACGCGGTGGCCTTTTGATATTTACATCTCATCCTTGGTATATAATCCCTCGTACTGGGTCATCACAAAACGAGGTACCTAAAGTTGTTGACAATGTAATCCTATACTGATAGACGTAATCTGTTTGGCTATGAGGGGTCACATAGTTATATATATATACAGTTATATATATTTTTTCTGGTTCTGGTTCTTGTCTCAGCTATGAAGTTTCGATATTTTTAAATGGGTGTGTAGTATTAGCCAGTCTTGACACATGTACTAATGTGCTGCCACGTATCTGGAACTACTAAACCACTGCCACCTAGTGAATAAACTAAACAATCACCCATTTCCGGGTTGCTTCTCAATCAGTATAGATCTAGATCTAGTCTCGTTCGGAATTGATTTCTAAGTATATAATCCAATTAATAAATGTCACCTGTTAGACTAACCTGAGCCTCAAATGTGTGGTGGTCATCAGTGGTTATGATTTCTGAATGCGATTCACCTACAAGTTCAACTGTTCGGATTTCCTCTTCTAAGTGAGCAGATTCCGGTAACTGTAAGGCTGCTGCAATATATCAAAGAAAAAAACATTTTACTTAATTAAGCTGCAAAAAAAACTCTAACACAGCATTTTCTTTGTCGAAGAATCACAAAATGTGGCCATTTTCTTTTGCAGTCTTTCGTTGTTCATTGAATGAGTAAGTACAGTATCAGCGAAGACATATAACCATCGATCAAGTAATGATTCCGAATTACAGAAAATATCAATGCCTAAATATTTGGGACAGGCGCGACACAAATTTTAATTACAATGGTCACAATTACGATGGATGTATATGTATTACTTCTCTATTCCTTACCTTGCTCACTGTCACTTAGTTGTAAGGTCGCGACACTTCCATCTTCCTGCGTCATGATGACCGGTGATTGGGGATTCATCTGAACAGCCACGTTTTCATTCCCCTTAAAGAAATCAGTTTCTAAAATATTTGTAATGGAGCCTTATTTTCAATATGCACTCAAGATGAGGGACAATTCAATGTGCCAATTAAGACTGATATAATTTTGTCATTTAGCGGCCCATCGTAGTATTTCTAATAAGTAAAAATGAAGTAGAATCTAATGAAAGTAGAACGAATTACTTTAAGTGTATGATGTAGATCCACTTTAATAGCCATATACATTTAGAGTACTTTGGCGCTTTTAGAATAATAGTTTATTTCTATGTTTAGCACATTCAAGCGCTGTATATATGTCTTGCAATAATTCAGTAGCAGCTGAGATAATGGTAGGAGCGTAAAGTACCAGCGACTGATAATTCAAACCTTATTGAACTCCAGCAATGCAATTTGATGTAATCTGAATTTATATTTAAAAAATAATCAATGTTGTATGGCATACCAGGTTTCAACCATACCAAAGTTTAGAAGACATGGCAAGAATCTCTGACAAACTTTTTTTTAAATCAACCAAAACAAAAGAAAGAACCCTTTTGTTACGCTTTCACTGATTCTACATTAGGCAAGCATTGCAAAACAAGCTGCCCTACTACGAAAGCTGTGTTTCAATGTAGGTTGTTTGGTTGATGAGCTCATAACAGAAACCCTCTCACTAAAATGTTGAACTCGCTATAATGTACTATGTACCTGGCCCATAGGGAGTGTGTGCACGATGATGTGGTCAGTCGCAAGGTTGGAGGCGTGAAATGAGATAGCCGGGTTATTCTGTGGCTGGGTGATGAGGAAAGCCCCCTGGTGGCCGGAGGTGCTACCTAGACTCTGGAGGATCTCGTAGGCCTGGTAGGTCGTGCCATCTCCGTCTTCCCCACCCACAGTCACTGACTGTACATCACCTGCTGAACACGCATACATTGTTAACAGAAATTATCTATTATAATACAGCGCACACATTTTCATTTTTCAGTCATTCCGTGTTCTCATTTAGTAAAACATTCCCATACCACAGTAATAAAAGTAACTACATGTCTAAAAAATATATCGATTTATAACAAAGGATTATATCCATATGATCTTTTGTCGTACATCATTTATAATAATTTGTGGGAGGATGCTCTCAACAATTACCATAAATCGCAATTCTCAATACAAGGTTTAGCTCAATCTATTTTTTTTTTTTTTTTTTTTTTTTTTTAATCTTTTTTTTTAGCATCGCTGGGAGAGAAGGACGTCGCCTCGTCCTACATTGACTCAATCTATTTTAATGACTGTCTAATTCAAATACTGGAATAACACACTTAACCTTCTTTTTGAACATACATACATCTTAGATAACTGATTTTGTAAGTAAGGGCGCCAAGTGGTTACTTCTTGGAGACGCTACTGTCCTGAAGTATACGAAAATACACAAGGCCGGGTGGGGTCCATCGCCGTTATTCAACATTGATGTGCAAGGCATTAAAAAAGGTAATACGAATAACATGTCTCCTTCTCGGAATTATTAAAGAGGAACCTATTTCGAAATTGCCCAGTAATCGTCATCCAGGTGGAATATTACGTTACCTCTGGGTGTGGGTAAGTGCCACTCACCAGCTTCGGCCATGGGTACAGGCATGGTCATGTTGGGCACCACACCCACCCGCTGCATGTCACCCGTCCGCACTCGCAGGCTCGTCGTCGCAGGTGGCTTCACACGGTAATTCTGGGAATGCATTGTTCTGAGGTATTCCACTATTTCTGTAATAAATATATTACATTTGAATATCAATTTTTGTTTGATATTATCTGTGAAAAGAATACCGACTCTTGTATCTGACTTAGATAGTTCACAGTCCATTTCCAGTAATAGTATTATGAAACCGACTTCATTCCTAAGAAACATCTCCTGACGTCCGTCCTTATCATATGTACTTAGGATGGACCACAGATTAAATGTAATTATACTAAATCTACACCATGGCGCGGACAAACCAGGACGGGAGGAGGGGTGCTATACCTTAAGCTTTATCTTATGTGCAGGGGAGACACCAGAATAAACCTATCATTTTTCTTTAATATTACCCTCCTGATCCAGGACCTACATATTTATGATCAGGACTTACATCTCCGAGTTTGTCGGAGAGACTAAAATCAACGGTGAAATAAAAACCTCAAGGCCGTGCCAATATACTACTGGGACTAACAGGTATATTAACAAAATGAGCTTACCACAAAATGAAAGTGTCTGGTAATCAGGAACGTGCCTCTTCAAGGACCACCACTTCCCTCTTAACCATTGGGGAGAACGAACGCTGCAATTGGGAGAATACCAACATAAACTACTGTGGAAGTGCAAACGCATCTTACCATATATGACATATGATAATGGGCTTTATCTAATATGACTTTTGTCACATATAAACCATGAAACTTTAATATTTCAATTAAAAAAATATGATTGGCTGATTACGGGTGAAATTGACTGTGTCCGTCACTGTCTTCAGTTTGCTATTTTCCAACATATACAGTTTCTATACCGATGAATGAAGACATGTGAGATGGAATTCAGTTGGACATCAATATCAATAAATATCAATAAATGATAGTGGTAACCTACTGTAATTTATTACCATCTGCCATTCAAAATGATTGACGGGATAAAGTGGAGGCAGCAATAAACGAAAGGTTCAGTACATAATGATAGTTCAATTGTTGTTTGTTAGTCACGGGATATTTCCACCTCATAAATTATAACCATACCTTGCCCATCGTTGAGCAAGTTCTTGCCAGTCTATTCCTGTCTCGTCTGTAGCACCTGAATTGGCAATCCTGGAACAAGAAGAGATTCTGCAATGACTTATTCATTAACACAAATCGTAAAGTCTACACCATGTCTTCTAGGCTTATTAGTGTTAATCCAAAGTTTATTCCGGTTACATGGAACAATTTAAGTCCGAAAAGAGCTCTCAGTCCAGGCGAGTACAAAAAATATATCATATTAAATATATACAAAATAACATAAATATGCGATTATTCATTGGCATCAAATCTGCGTCTAAAACTATGTCAAGGGCGGGCGTAATTCCTCTTTTATGAATACATGTATATCTATTTTAGCATGTAATTCACCGTCTAGTTTGATCAAATTTATTCAAATTCAGCAATTGCCTTTTATTCATTGACACTTTTACTGGAATGATAAAGTGTCGTGAAACGTATTAGTCTCTATTAGCAGGGTCTTTACTTACTTGAGAACGAGCGTTATGTCATCCTCTCGCGTCCACTCCGTGCCGCCCTTCTGTTTCCAGTTCAGATAGTTGAGCCACTTTGTGCGACACTGCTTCTCCGACCGCGTACCGACCCGCTCCGCGACGAGCGACCACGACAGACCATTCGTCACATTATCTCCTGTAATGTATATGACTAAATTAATTCCCAACTGCACAACGATTAATCACGTGGGTTAAATAGTTGCCACTCAATCGTAGCCTTGTACCTGCTATGAATTTAAATCATGTGTCTTTCTTACTGAGGACCCATGCCGTTTTCTGTACTTTGGTCCAAATTTCATTACTCTCTGATCTTGGAAGGGGTCAGACCTCATATCTAAACCATGAACCATTTAGATGTAATGAATTAGGTGTGGCAGCTGGTACCACACAAAATAATTACAAACAATGAACAATAGATATATCCTACATGGTACTAACGCCACAGCTCTAGCAAAAGAAGTGGAGACAATCTGTCAAATCCGTTAAGTGTTAACATAGAGATACAATTTTACACCCGTTTTAACTACAATCGTGCTAACTCTTGAGTCTATGGATGAGTGCAGGAATCGCACCTGGTTTGCAGCCGGTGAGGTCGTACACAGCTGACGCCAGACGGCGTTCCTCTTCCGGTAGCCACTTGCCCGAGTTACAAGTGTCTTTCATGAGTCGACACCTGTCTTTGACGGAGGATGCACTCCGACCCAGCGCCGCGCCGATCGTCGCCCAATCAGGACCATGCTTCAACCGTAATCTGTTCAGTATGACACCAATCGTTATATTATGATCTCATAACTCATTAATTATTTACTGTTTTATGTTTTATACCGTAGCGATAGTCAGCCATACGACCGGGAGACTGAAAGTATGGGATCCGGGTCAAAGGGAAGCTACGTGTTGCAAAGTAGCTTTGCATAATCATCTATGCCTAGACTATGGTGTTGAAGCCGTCCGTGGTATGTGAAAGTTAACGAAAACGATTAGTAGGTGCCAGCTAATATCTTTAGCATCAAACCCTAGCTAGCCACTGACTCGACTGGAGAATGACCTACAGATGTGGCAATATAGAATTTTACAAATTTAGATATTAGTTAATTGATAATACGAATACGTGAAGTATACTTTGTAAACAGAATCTTCATAACACATTTGTTGTTTCTTCTCAACTTATTGGCAAATCCTCATATGGTGCTGCGCCTACGAAGCTTGTCCATCCTCATCAAGTTTAACTGTAACCTGGGTAGTTTTTACAATTTGTTTCTGTTTATACCCACGATAACTTGATCCACAGTACCTCTCCCAAATCGATGAAAACCATAGTAACTGAAAAGCGTGACAAGAAATATGCATTACTCACTCAGATAGCTTAGTCAGCTCGTCCGGCGTGTACTTCCCAATGTGGTTACAGTGATCGTACATACGGATCACCCGTCGGTACACAGAGAACAAGGGCCGCTGAAGACCACGAGCAATTGTCCGGTAAAAGTCCTTCCGCTCGTCCTTGGACATTTCAAATATTATCTCCGTTGGGTCTCCAATATTTCGTTCCTGTTGTTAAAATGTGAAATTGTAGTGATTAGAGTCTATAAATGACTCAACAAGGCTAGGCCCTTCTGCTATCCTTCAACGCTATCGTGTGAATGCCGATTTCGAGGGAAGTCGGCTACGTGATTAGAGTCTATAGCCAGATATACAAGATTGAATAGAATAAGCTTTATCATAAACTTACTAACACACATATTTGCTGTATTTCCTTTTAATGTAATAGTCAATAGTATTCTTATAAGAACATCCGATGAAAATAAAAATATATGGGTTCTAACTACTGAATCCATTAGTAGCTTTAGTTCCATTCAATGTTTAGTAAATGTAAATTTCTGCGATGTAGGTTC
The DNA here is from genome assembly GCA_950022655.1 of Alentia gelatinosa. Taxonomy (NCBI): domain Eukaryota; kingdom Metazoa; phylum Annelida; class Polychaeta; order Phyllodocida; family Polynoidae; genus Alentia; species Alentia gelatinosa. Next base: position 47,267,647 of record OX465581.1, read on the forward strand.
TTCTTAAATGTATTATATCTGTTAAGACTATTTAAATGTTCTTTCAAACAGACAAAGTTGTATCTCACCTTACAATACTGAATAATGTTGCTCTTTAATAAGTCTACTTCATCTCTGCCCCACTGACCTTGTTTCCATGAAATACCTAGAGATAGGGAGGTAACAATAAATAAATGACACATTATATAACTGAATTCGGTCTTCTAAGATAGTAATATGGATATGAATCGGGGTCTCTACAATAGAATCACAAAGAAGGGCGATACAAGATGAAACTGCAACGGCGAAAGGACCAAAGAATTGCTTGTTTTCCATTGTGAACATATTAAATCTCCGCTGTCGGACGATAGTGCCCTAGTGTATTTATGGAACCCTGTCACCACCAAGTCTTATCCGATCTCACCCTTTGTCTACAATACTCAATATGCTATGGTATCAGAGGAAAGTGCATATACTACAAATACAGACAAATCAAATAATAAACCCAAAGTAACATTATATTGTACTAAAATATAATAAATAGAACTTGGCAACTTCCTTGCTTAATTATATCTACTAAATGCCATAACTCACCTTGACTTTGTAGAGCGTTTTTGTCGTCCTTGGTAGTAAACCACTCCTGTGATACGACACTACCCTTGCCACCATCAACCTCAGCTGCATCTGATAGTTCTGTAGGCTCAATTATCTGAGTTCCTTCTTCCTGATTAATTTCCTCAGTAACCAAACTGGTTTGACCATCGTCACCTTGAGGTAGAATAAAAATTATAATGTAGTTCTAGGATATTGATCTCCACTAGGTTTTGAAAAGAATATCAACACCGTATGAGTTCTGTATTTCATTGGCCTCGTTCAAAATACTGATATACTGTTGTAAATCGAGAATTTTCACTGATACGCGGCGCTGAACGGAAACACCCGTATTGATGGTAAACCTGTCCATTATTCCCTTCGAAGCATACAATAAAGGCAGTTCCCACATACTAAGTGTCTGATTACATGTGTATACAAGTATGACGCATATCATGAATAGAATAAAGATTGGCGAACCTGCAACTGCTAAAACATATGTAGGTCCGTCCTCTGATTCAATTTTAAATCGTTTGGCTGCTGATTCTACTGTGTCCGAGTCCGGTGTCTGCATTAATTCAGGCAATGCTAAAAACAGACAAGTAAAGATAGGATCAATTGAAAAGCATATTCTGACAGAAGGCTTCTTAGAGAGAGCTGTTTCATAATGATAAATATACGCATGAAACCTTGTAGAAACGACAAATTCACAATCGAAATTAATTAACATTGCTATATAAAGTTGTCTGAGCTAGTAAATAGGTATAACCATATCAGCTTTATATTTTGCAGGCAGGATTTCGAGACCACGTTTCATGCAGGATTGGTGCAACAAATGAAGCGGGCAACAGCAGCATACTACACCGTGAAAACTTGTGATGCGATAATTGATCAATCGTAGTCTATATGGCATCAGAAAGAACTCATTCTGTGCAGAGAAATAAAACGGACGTTCGAGTAAAGTCTGAACATATCCTGTATATTAAAACATTTGAAGGCATAAATCATGGGTATATTTTTTTTGCTGTTTTCTAATCATCATTCAGGAAATATAGAAATAAAGGTTTTTTTCCACCCCCAAAATGTATGCTCACCCTGTATACCCGTGATCTTGCCGTCCTCGGATGTGAGTATAATTACTTGCGCCTGTCCGTTAATGTTACCGTCTGTTAGGAGGGCGGTATCTCCGAGCGCCTGCGGTAGCGTCAGGCCGTCACTCTGTATCACCTCGATGAGGCCATTGGAATGAGTGATTGCCTCCTCTTCCATCCTCACCCTGAACCTGATGATATACAGTAATGATATCAATGTACCTAGCACAAGGTGATCCATGCATTCTGAGCATATAGGAAAGATCCAATTCACAATCATGTTTATAATTCGCTATTGACAGATTCAACGTTGCGAGGAGTGGAAGGACAGAGTTGTGGATAATGGTTGCCATTAAGGTCTAGTAAAAATATAAAATAAACATGGAAAAGTCCAAATACTGCCATAAAGTCCATACTCTGCTGACAAGAGACCTCTGCCTCGACCGCTGTAGTGACGACCTCCTCGAAATCCAGTGCCTAAGTTGTGGATCCACCAGGATATCCAACAATCGGTCCCGCCAATGGAGTTCAGGGTCTGGGCAACAGCCTCCAGGTAGGCCAAACGGATCAACCGCAAAATGCCCTCTACAAAGGGCTGCAACCCTTCTCCCGGGCCTTCACCCGGAGGAGAGGTTTATAACTCTTGGCCTGGTTGTGGGGCGCAAAGCATTGTTGGAGCACCCCCTTCACAACCGCTGATAATGTTCTGCGCCGCAGCAGGCACCCCTTGATCCCCTCGAGGTCCCAGCTGCGCCACAAAATCTCGCGGTCCACCATTTCAGAAATCCTTCCTCCTGCACCGACAGTCACTTGGCAGCCGGTGCCAGGACTAAGTTGGTGGATGTCTCCGGTCGGAGCTCTGAACTTCTGAGGGAGGTCGTTGGTCAAACATCGGGACGTGCGGACCTACCGATAGAGGTCCCCCAAGGGGACCTCACCCGCCTGGGGCAGGTCTGTGAACTAAACCCCCAAGGAGTTTTGTGGTCCGACCTCCGAACACCTGAGATCCATCGAAGGGACCTCTAGCGACCGAGGGAGGTATGTGGTCGAATTGATAATTATCCGAATACTTACCTTGGTATAAGTATGAAGGAGAATTAGGGTTCTTGCGAAGCCTAGGGACACTCTACTTTTGACCACCGGTAAATATGAGCAAAGGCAGGGGTTATCTGATTGAAAACAAGCCGTAGATGATTCTGGAAGTACAGCTTAAATCCGAGCCATTATATAACCCACATATCTGCACTCATGAGAAATGTGGTCTCTTACAGGTTCCGACTGGCGGGAAATTACGTGCCTCAGTCTGCTTTCAATGCAGTACAAATTCTGTTGCAGTATATAAATATCACACTAACTAGATAACCACTTCCCTGATATCCAGTTTCCACTTGGGTTTGGGTTATGTAATTAAAATAAACGCAACCCGGCTTTGCTTCAATGAAGATGAGTGTGCATCCAAACATGAGGACTGTCAATTTATGTTTCTCAATCCAGCCTTGAAAAATATGTTACTTTTTCACGGAATATTTGGTATAAAACTGTGTTATTTAGAATTTTCTAAAACTCAAGTGAATATGAAACTTTATTCCATAAAAATTGTTCTTAGTATAGCAAAGTTTATCATTTACCACCATAGAAAATAAATCTCTCATGTGAGTACGGTTATTTATTTGGCACCATAGAAAGAATGCAGTGAGGTTTGATCTAAGAACAATTTGGAGAGAAGTATCTAATCATTTAGGAACATTTGGTACATAAAAAGGTATAAAATATGATGCATCATACTGGAAATTGAATACCGGAGTTGGCTTTTGTATTAGGAAGCTAATACTTTCAGGACTTACTTTAACCGTTTTGCATTTATTTACAATTTATGGAGATGTTAGAATATCTTTTTCATAGATTTAAAATCTTCATACCGTACGTTCGATACTACCTGGTTTTTTTTAAAGGCTCTAGGGACTGGAATTTGTATATAATATAAACTGAAAGAGCGGTATATGTGATTATTTCGATTATTTGATTGGTATTAAGTGATACATCGACTTATAAGGTGAGTTGTTGATGTATTAGTAAAGAATTGTTAAATTTACATATTTTTACAGGTTTTAATGACTCCAAAGCCTAATGTGTGGGCAATTAAAAGACCAAATCAATATACATCTTCTATAAGATTTTAATTTTCTCTGTCCATGAATACCAGAATAACTCTCTGCACTAAATACAATTATTATGATCTTCTTTAGAATGTACAAAGGTAGAGAAATTGCCAAATGTACGTTTTTCCATGGAATGATCTTTATAATGTTCTGCCCATGAACACCAAATATGATCCTGTGCAGTATTGAAGAAGAAACCAACAACTAGTAGTCAAGTCTTTTTCCTCCACAAGTTTCAAGTGGAGTGAATATCATGTGGCATTCAAGAGAATTGGAGAACAGAGACTTTGACCAAAACGAGTTGCTTTCTGTATTTATCTCACCCCTGTACACACTAAAATGACAAGACAGAGAATATAGAGCATGGAGAACGGACTGCAATACTCGTAGGGGCACGGAGAGTACAAAATTGCAGGACATGAGGATGTCTGAATCATCAGGTTATACCCAGCAAGTATGTATATGCATGCTGAGTTTCCAACAGGCAAGCCAGCCTGGCAAGTAGTCACACCAACTGTTGATTCTTAAACACTTTTATGATCTCTTAAATAAACCGATGATGTGGATTTCTTGCCATTTGACAATCTAACTTTGTGTCAAGTCAACTTCTAAGATTTCCTGTACACATCAATCTGCATGGCAGGGAAAATATAAATTTTATAGACTTCACTGGGAGGCCTGCATAGGTTAATGCTATAGGACAAAAATACCAGGGGAGACTGAATTCAAGAACAATGAAATTCTGTAGAATGTGGTTAAGTAGAAAAATTGCTAATTGTACGAAATGACTCAAACACAGGACAAATTAAGTGAGCAACCATTATTCATGGCTGGGGGAGGGGAGCAGTCAAACTAAAATCAGTGTACAATCCGAGCCTGAGGATGACAACTATAGGCCTCACGACCATATTGGCGACCGAAAACTAGTTATTTTTGACTTGCTATACAAAGGTTCTCATAACTTAGGCTGTAAAAAAGATACATATTTACAAAGGGTACCATATTAAACCAGAGATCATGGGCTTTATTGTCATATATATTTTGGATTTATTGAGGTGATTTATCTGTTTTCATTTTTGACATATTTTCTCTGAAATCATGCTAAAAGTTAGGCAAAATGTTCTACTTCTAGAATATGAGTGAAGATTCCATAGAATTTCATATGGAAGCAAAACCAAAGCCCAGTTTAATCAAATAGAGATTTCTTTGAGGATCATTGTGACAGCTTAACTTTTATTGTATGCATAGTAGAAGTCAAAATGGAATGTTTTGTTATCATGTTTTTGTGACATGTGCCATATGTTAAAGCATTGTCGTGGTAGGGAGAAAATGGAGAAGTAAGGCTTTGTTGGAAATGATGCAATATTTGTACATTATAATTTCAATGTTTTTCCTTTAGTTAATAATTACAAACAAATGCTTACTTAAACTAATTAGATATGCAGCGCAAGTCAATCTATAAGAATTTTTAGGGAAACACTATTTGAATACGGATCCCACCTTAGTCCCTAATAATAATATGCCTTCCTGACCTATAGTGTGCATCAGTCTAGGGAAGTCCTTATCTTTCCTGATAACATTTTTTCTGAAATCTAAATTTGGACTTGTAACTAGATAACCTTTATAGTTTTCATTAGATTCTTTTTTTCTATCGAGTGCGCATTTGTTTAGATAAGTCCTCATGTTTCCTGATAATATCTTTATAAATCTAAATTTGCACGAGACAAATAGATAACCTCTTCATTTTCCTGAGATTTTTAATGTAGATCTAGATCGAATACTCACTAGATCTAGATATATTAACTCCTTGGTTATCTTAAGATTTGTTTTCAGGAAAACAAGAATTAATTGTTTTCTCTTGTGTCACCTCAGTGGCTCCATAGTCCATATATATAAACTACAGGTAAATACAGAGCATGTGCCCACAGTACAATTCAGTGTTCCGTACATCTCTTACTCTATACACTACCAGGTTCTATAGCTCCACTTCTATATCTAGTTTACGTAGATCTAATATAAATTCTACAATATAGAATCTAGATCTAGATCGATTTAGGTGATTAAATATAGCTACAGTGTAAGACAGATAAATAGGCATTTTACTAATACAGTACTGGATCTCATCAGCTCTTGTTCGTGAATTTTGTTCGAATCATCTTTAAAGTGGCGATGTACATTTCAAGTTATTATATATCGATCTATACCATATTTATTTTGTACCGCTGTCATATCATTCAGGTCAATCAACATAGCATTCGGTGATGTATGGCTGACTTGAACAACTTCAACAAGCTGTTTCGCGTTTGTCTGAGGCCGAACTCGGAAACTCGAACATTAACAGTTCTGTGTGGTTCCATTGCAACTCGACATAGATTATGATAACATAGGCATTTTATTACTGGTATCTTTCAGATAAATGATTTAATATAAAATACTGGATATTTAAGATATCGGTGTGAATATTACGGGGGATACACGTGTTGATTTCTTCGTGTTTCAAAGCTGGCTTGTGACACCGACATGGCGTTGTTCAAACAGGAAACGGGCGCCATGATGTTTGGTTCAACCTTGAGAAATTAACATTTTCACCCGCAGACTTAATCTAAAACTTCTGACAGGTTACTTGGATTACAGACTTGAACAGGCACGAGAAGAACACAGAGATACATCTGACTTCATGTCAGGAACAATTCTGATGACCTACTTCCAATGTTTTCGTACGGGTGCTTGAAGAAGGACCAGGATGATCAAGTCCCAGGATGTCGCGGTTGAGCGTATGAATGTATATGTGCAGGGCGCACTATGTTTTATCCAGGTGCTCGCGGAACTACTTGCATTGGTTTCCCGCGCAAGTGAGTGCTGTGTATGTGATAGTTTTTGGCAGTGACCTTCCACCAACTAGGCCTTTAACAGGCGGTTCTGTGATATTGCTGCTTCCTTTTGTATCATCACATTCTAATCACAGTACTAAAACAAGCAGATTGCCAGTTGTTAGCAGTACGTTAGCTAGAGGCTGTTCAAAAATTACGTACCGGTACTGCCAGGTGCGTCAGAACATTTTGAAAGTGTGTGTGTGTGTGTGGGGGGGGGGGGGGGGGGGGGGGGAGGCTAACTGAAAAATGGCTGACTTTTTTCTTTCTATAAAGTCACACTTTGACATTGGCCTGCTCAACTGGATTTACTGTGAATATGTGAAAACTTAATGAAAAATCAAGGCTTAGCCATCATTGTATGCTAAAAAGTCAGACTTTGACATTTTTCTATGGTGAAAAGTCAAGGCTTAACCATCATAGCATGCTAAAAAGTCAGAGTTCAACATTTGTCGATAGTGAAAGGTCTGCGCTTAGCCATCATTGCACACTAACTAGTGACTTCGTCGATTCTTTTTCGGCTACGACTCCCTGCCATGGCATCCTAGCTCATCTGCCTGACACTTGCTGCAGTCTTTTTGTCAAGGTTGGCTGTAGCAAGTAAATCTGTTTGTGTCTTTTTCATCTTAGAATTTAGACCAATCACCAACATGTCCCTGAGGCCCTCGTCCCTCGAAAGTACACATCAATGCAAGAGACCTCAAGCGATCAGTGTAAAGCGTAATGTTTTCGTTTCCCCCCTGGCATGCAGTAAAGAATTTGTACCGCTCAGCAATAATGATAGGATCTAGTTTGTAGTGGCCCTTGAACAGTGCACACAAATCATCAAAAGTTTTGGTTGTTGGGGCCACACCAGAACACAAGTCCTTAAGCACTGCATAGGGTCCAGTCCCAATTTTGGCACACAAAAGATGTACTTTTTTATCATTGGTAATATCTTCTAGGATTATATGAGACTCCAGTCTTTCCTAGTAATTGCACCAGTCCTCATTTTCCTCGTCAAATGGATGGAAATCCTTACCCATCCTTGCTTTGACAATAGGCCTTTTTCCACAGGCCGGTGTTGCACCTTATCTGCTTAGTTACGCCATACCTGTAGCCAAACAAATACCTGGCAACATATAGTTTAGCATTGATTCACAGAGTGTATTAATGTAATACGCTCATAATACCCGTGCACATTATTTCCAGAGAAAAAAGTGATTGCATTGTATTCTATAATATTTCAGCTCCAATTTGGTATGTCATACATGCATATCACCTCAATGATACTTTAGATATACCTTAGATAACACAGGGACACCGAAACTGCATACACACTATTGCATTGGCAGACCTAGCTGTTATATGCTTATCTTTTTTCCTATCTAAAACCAAGATAATTTTCAACTATATAGTTTAGACAGCCATGACCCGTTGATACAATACCTTAGTTTGTTCCAACAATTTAATCTGTCAAAAAACAACACTCCTGCAATCACACCAACCACTCACACTCTAGGTGTGATTGCTGTATGTCTCTATGTGAATACCGCCGGACTCGCTGTGTTTGTCCAAGCAGCCGCGTAACTAGACAGTGGGCCGTTAGGCGGCGCTGAACAGAAACACCTGTATTGGTGAATGTAATAATAAAAAATACCAATCACTGCGAATGCACAGTATTTATAAGAATACTTGGATTTAGAAGCTCTCACTAACACTGTCACTCTGATTGACTAGTGGAACCTACTGTGATTGAACAGCAATTGACTGGAAATTTACTTTTTTTAACTTTAAACTATACCTGGCATCCTTGACTTCTCCTCCACACAAAATCTAAAGCCAATCATCCCATTACTCGTCGCCAATATTGCCTAACAGTCTACACTCACTATACAGGATTCTGAAATACATCACAGTTCGCAGAGTGAATGGAGAGCTCCTCAACCCATCAGAGGGCGCTGCGGCTGTGCCCCTTCTACAATATAGGGGTTAGTCGGGTTAGATCACATACAGTATCCCTTTCTATTTGCCTCAAACCAAAATTGAAAATAATGGCTTAATAAACATGAAACTTTCGGAGAATGTAGATATAACATCATATTTAATTTTTCTAAGTGAAATGAAAAAATAATGATAAGTCTCCTGTGTCATGTCACATGATCCAAAAACGAAATTTTCACAATCGGCCTATGTACCCGGCCTCTAGCGGCATTCACTGGCACTAGTACCCGGCTCCACGTCTGTAACCCTGCCGCGGGTACCCGGCGCGATAGGGTTAATTGGAAAAACAAGAGCTAAAAGTGCATTTTGAAAAAGAAATATTGGCCTTTAAAGGCCAAATTAGCAGGTGGATGCGTTAAAAATTCGATACAAGGTCTGCTAATAATTAATTACTAGTTTAGGGAGAGACCAGACCCTGCCAAGGAGTTCTTCAAAATGGACCTCTGACTAAAAAAGTCCTCCCCCCAACTGAAATGACTCTTTCTTTTTTTTAAATTCCATAACAAATACTAAACAAAGTTGTACAAAGTTATGTATAAATGGTTGAAGAAATATAATTGATATAACTCAGTCCAAACAGGATAAATGTAATATTAAATCTATTAACACCCCATATCATATAATATCAGTCTTACAACAGTCTCACAAGTCTTACAAGTCTTGTATCAGTCTTACTGCAGTCTTGTGTCAGTCTTACAAAAGTCTGGCAACAGTCTTGCAACAATCTTGTAGCCTTATGTAGTCTTACCACAGTCTCATATTAGCCATACAACAGTCTTACTGCAGTCTTACAACGGTCTTATTTCAGTCTTACAACAATCTAAAAACAGTCTTGCAACAGTCTTATTACAGTCTTGCAACAGTCTTACAACAGTCTTGCAAGTCTTAGGATAGTCTAAAAACAGTCTTGTATCAGCCATACAACAGATTTGCAACAGTCTTGCATCAGTTTCACAACAGTCCTTCAACAGTCTTGCAGCAGTCTTGCATCAGTCTTCAACAGTCTTGCAACAGTCTTACAACAGTCTTATATCAATCAGCCTTACAACAGTCTTGCAACAGTCTCGTATCAGCCTTACAACAGTCTTTCAAGTCATACAACAGTCTTGCAACAGTCTAGCAACAGTCTTGTATAGGATATTGCATTGCCATAAAACTTGTCCAAAGAAAAAAGAAATCATATACCTATCCATACTTAGCTATGGCTCCATTTGGTTTTAGTTGGCCATACTGCAGACTCCATGTTCAAAGTGAGGCTGAACTTCAACCAGATATCTAGTGTTCTTATAAGGATATAGGTATAAGGCATGTGCCAATATGCTTGGAGAGTGATATGAACCACAGAGTCCTCTGGGGGTACATGGCTGCATTACAATTCAAAGATGGCTGCTACCCCCCATGCTATTAAATTAGGCAAAAATACATAAATATCATGCCAAATACAAGTTAAACCTAAATAATGACACTTCCTAGAGGGTAAGCAACTGTCAGTGCCACTTATTGAGATGGTAAATGTTACACCAATGCTCACTGTAAATCAATATCGAGTAATCATCTTTTTGAGTATGCCCATTTCACTCAAAATCCCCCCCCCCTCCCACTTTCAACAAATACTTGAATATCTCAGTAAATATGGAATATACCTTGCAAATTCCACTTCCAACCACCTACTGTTTTTTATTGTCTTTCAAATGAGGCATATTATATTATGATTCAACCAGTTTAAGGGGTAGAAATATGTTCATAAAGGAGTTTTTAAAAATGGACCTGTGACTACTTAAGTCCCCCCCCCCCCAAATAGAATTCACTATTTAAAAAATAATCTATACCAAAATTCCGAATATCAAAACTGTAAGGCATTGTACCACCGTAAAACCTACTGTCCAAAACAGAAATTACATTCCTATCTGTACTAAGTTAGCTATAAAAGGCAAAAATGTGGTCAGGTCACCTAGTGACTTTACAAGCAGTTGCACTACAGTAGGCTATAGCCATAACCAACCGTCCACCTGCTAATAAAATGGATGAGGTACAATGTATTCAGTATTATGACTACCTCTTTATATATAGATGCATATAGTTTGTCTGGAACTAGTTATATACTAGCTGTTAGATTAGTACAAGAGCTAAGAGTGTATTTTAAAATAGAAATATTGACCTTTAAAGGCCAAATTAGCAGGTGGACACATTTAGAACTCAATACAAGGTCCACCAATAATTAATTACTATGAGATCAAGGAAGCCTCCAGGAGTTGGAAGCCTCAAGGAGTTGGAAGGAATTGGAGGTATAGGAGACGGGGAAAGAGAGGTGTTGGGTTACCATAGGAGAAACTTACACAAGTTTTGTGCATATCTTACAAGTCTTTGATTACTGGGCCTGTCAGGTGTTTGGGGAAGTTCATAAAGTAGTTTGTCTTTTTTAAATCAATGTCAAAATACTAAATAATAAAACTAGGATATTGCATTACCATAAAACTTCTCCAGAAAAAAAGAAATCACATACCTATCTGTACTTAGTTATGGCTCCATCTAGTGTTGGTTTGACATACTACAGGCTCCATGTTCAAAGTGAGGCTGAGCTTCAATCAGATACTTAGTGTTCTTATAAGGATATAGGTATAGGGCATTACGCTGGTTCCCGGGGTATCCGCTAGGGGGCTCGGCGGAGATATACCCGCAGGGAGAGGCCGATGAAATTAGTCAGGATTCTGACCAATTTTGTGAGCGCATGCGCGGACCACAGACTGTAAATAAACAAGATGGCGTGTCTGACCGATGTGTAGAGCAAGGGGTGAACTGCGATCAAACCTGATATAAATAATAATATGAAAATAAGAACATAGGGTGAAAATGATGAAGTTTAACAAGGCTTTTATTGTGCAATGCATTAGAGGTACTGACAGTTTACTTTTAGACTGTATGCACAACCTTGTCAAGTGAGTTGAGGGGAAGCCATCAGCATCAAAACAAACAACATGGCGATTGTAGTGCAAGTGTGAGTAGGAACCACAAGTTATGGAAAATACACACTGTATCTAATAGTATTGTAACAATGATCAATGGGAAATGGAGCTTTGTAACCCTGCCTATTGTTTTGAATTCGTTACACATACTGCCAGTCGATCTTTAAGCAATTTGCACTGTCATAATTAATTGTCAAGTGCCTGAGGCCCCTATTATCACCCACATGCTTGTCAAAGTCATCAAAGTTTGTTTTCGATCAGTATATGAGTTATGATATGATTTCATCAGTTATATTTTCCTTTTCTAATTAAATCTTATCAGGGTGATATTCAACTTATGTTGAATGTCCATGATAACCACCTCGCAACGACCACCATGTTCGTTGGCATTTGAAAATTGAGCTGGTTCCTGGTGCTGTTACCCACTTCCAATGATGCAATCCCAAACCAGCGTTCAACCTCTGCCAGCAGTCCACCCAGGGCCTACTACCTGCCTGTTAGGTAGCCAGCGGCGTACACAGGCGGAACCCAGCCAAATAGGCATGTGCCAATATGCTTGGAGAGTGACAGGCACTAGAGTCTTCTGGGGGAACATGACTGCACTAAAATTCAAAGATGGCTGATACCCCCCCATGCTCTGAAATTAGGCAAAAATACATGAATATCATGCCAAATACAAGTTTGACCTAAATAATGACACTTCCTAGAGGGTACGTAACTGTTAGTGCCACTTATGGAGATGGTAAATGTTACACCAATGCTCACTTTAAATCATTATTGAGTAAACATCTCTTTGAGTATGCCCATTTCACTCAACCCCCCCCCCCCCCCCCACAAATACTTGAATCTTTCCGTAAATATAGAATCTACTTTGAAAATTCCACTTCCTAGCACCTACTGTTTTTTTATTCTCCTTCAAATGAGGTATATCATATTATGATTGAACCAGATTAAGGGGTAGAAATATGTGCATAAAGGAGTTCTTAAAAATGGACCTGTGATTACAAATGTCCCCCCCCCCCAAACTGAATTCACTATTATTTTAAAATCCATACCAAAATACTAAATATCAAAACTGTATGGCATTGAACCACCATAAAACCTTCTGTCCAAAACAGAAATCATATTCCTATCTGTACTTAGTTAGCTATAAAAGGCAAAAATGTGGTCAGGTCACTTAGTGACTTTACAAACAGTTGTACTACAGTAGGCTATAGGGTGGGATTTTTAAAACCTGCTAAATTGGCCGAAATAGGCTTATTCAAGGCTGATGCTGTATGAATGTATCTCATCAATGTAAAAATGACAGTTTTTGGTGCATCTTTTGATAGTCTTTCATTCCAACATAGGGTTTTGTATAGCTCAGAGGTATTTTTCCTTCAGAAAATCAGCGTGTTTTTCATGATTTCCACTTTTTTTCAAAATCTAAGAGGCACAATGTTGGGCCAATTGTTTCTATTAACTTGTTTAAAGGATATGTCATGAGAAGTGTAGACAATATAGTTTTGAAAATTAGTTAAAGTTTGAAAAAATATTAAAATTGTCAAAACTATCCAGGACCTTCAAATTTTCCAACATAAAGACCCGTACAGCATGTTGTCTGACATCCCAATTTTCAGAGGACAAAACTTATGAAATATGTAGTGAGAAATTGATTTTTCTTTATTGTAAAATGTTGACCAAGGTCTTAACTGTAATACCTGAAAGTTTCAACATAATCTGATTATCTATTCCGATATATAAAGCATTCTGATTCCATGATGATAATTTTCCAAAAATTGGGGTGTTGGACAACACACCTGTTAAAAAATGTCTAGAAGAAATAATTATCATAATAGGATAACAAATATCCCTGTATATCTTAAGTATCCCTACCACTTATAAATACCCAGGTTGTTTTTTTTCTAAATGAAAAAATATACTTTTCGTGATTCAAAAACTGAAAACGTGTTGTCCGACACCCCAGGGTGTCGGACCACACGCTCTGATATAAGTCATGATTTTGGGGTTGTTTCTTATCAGTAATTGAGTGGTTTGCTTTGAAAAACATAGCTTTTTATCATTTCAATAAGAATATAAAGGATTATTGTTACTGATATTATCTTATTCATTGTTATGAGTAGTATTAAAAACGTGTTGTCCGACACCCCTGCCTGGCCCAAACCCAAATGTGGCTCAGAGCTTTTGTTTAAAATCTAATATTTGATAAAGGTGTTTAGGGTCAAATATAGCACGTCATAATTTGATATTAGTTTTTCTAAATTTTTAAGCTCTTGAAATGTTTCTTGAAATTTCAAATATGTTAGGGGGGTGTAGAACATGCAGTATTATACACAATTTCAAAAGGCTCTCAAATCTAAACTATTTGTCTGATTTTGTTGGAATAAAGTTTTTCTGGAAGGTACTTGGTGGGTTACTGATATAGGATATAAAAAGCAGTATTATTCTAAAATTAATTTTTGGGTGTCTAATCCCAGGCCGAGAGTGCAATTTAGCAAGTTTTGAAAATCCGACCCTATAGCCATAACCTAAAGACCAACCGTCCACCTGCTAATAAATCATTAACAATTATATTAAAAGAGGACAATTAAACTTCCACAACTGTATTTTCATACATATTTAATTCAGTAAATTCAGGCCGGTTAATGCACATTTACATTCATATTACATTCAGTGCAATTTATCATAATGTATACATAAAGGTCCATTGGGTCAAAAATAGCCACTACTTTGTCGTGGGTGGTTGGTGTTTACCTCTAAGTATAGTCTTCAAGAAATTACAGCACTGATTAAAATGCGATGAATCTATAAAATAATAACCATGCGAATGAATAAACTAAATACATCTGAGATGTCAGTCTTGAAAGAACCATATCATCGTTAGCTTCTACGCTTAACGTTCTTCATCAATTGTAGACAATTCACATGATCAGGTGGATGTCTCTCTTATGTGGCCGATAGTTGAAATTCTTACCTATTATTCAAAAGAATAGGTCTATTTGGTATTGTACATTAGGCTTTTAGTGTTTGATCAAAAATACCTTCTTTATTTACGTAAATTAAGCTTGTGAAGATTAAGCATTGCCTATACACGTATTACATACACCCTCTGCCCTCTGAACGTTACTCTCCAATTGGACCCCTTGAAGAGTTAACGGCTTAATTTCTTATGATTAGACAAGCTGATACCGTATCTACAGATCAAAGAGCTATCAATAACATGACCTTTTATCTTTACAGATGTTCCAATAATTCACTGTGAACTGCAGCAATTATCCACTGAAAACTGGAAAATTACTTCAGTTTCCTTATTAAAAAAAATTGCTTCCTATTCACTTGATAACCTTTTGGCGAGGAACCTTAGGCGTCCCCACCATCAAAGAGAATATTGTTCTTTACATTTTGAAGGGATATCGGCCAAGTTGTGACACGTCATTTTATAGGTAAAAGAATCGGGCCACCGTATCTAGAGGTGGTGCGGGACCAAGGGAAGAGGTATTGCACAACAAGTAATTATCTCTAAGTTATCTCCCGGCTCTCCATTATTACAATTAAACAGTACAAATAAGGCGGCAGTCCTGATATCGCCATCTTTCACTGAAACAGATATACAAAACACCGCGTACATTCTGGATTATCTCAAACCCGCTCTTCACTCGGGGAAGAACTCTACATATCAACCAACCATTTACTGTTCTATAATAGGCACCTTTTGCTGACAGGGATTCCTGCGGTGGTAACACTGAATGACCATTTTTAATCGATGTTCTTTGGTATAAGACTCCTTAACAAATCAATTATTTCCTATTTTGAAACCACAAAAAGGTATTGACGTATAATAACAGGTATGAAAACAAAAATACAAAAGTGGGAGGCCTAACACTGGGAGGCTGTATATAGGTACCACCATGTAGGCATGATGCCTGTGTTCTCCATAACCATTCAAAAGCAGTAATTTGAGCACAAAGCAAAAAGGTCCTATTATGGCGAACGATCCTTGGCGTACATGCTCTCTTTACACCGTAATAGTCAAATGAAAAACGCACCTCTCAGGCATGAATACTACCTAGGGAATGTGAAACTTGACTGTACAATCTATAGTACTATGCTCCATTCACGCGCCCATCGATGTCTACACAGACACACGACCCGTGGCATCACAATATTCTGCGTTCACTCAAGGAGACTGCCCACCGCATGGATAACCAGGAAATAAATAGGTAGAAAGAAAAGGGAAGGGGTGGGGGCTGGAGGTTCGGTAATGCAGATATCAGCATTCTGCATTATGTATACAGTGTCTAATGATAGTCATCCTTGGAGTTAAGTGGTATACGTTTAAAAACTCTGGCAGGGCCTCTTGGGTTATCACCAAAAAGATTGTTGTCGTGTGTGCCTTCGTCGCCTATGGATATACAAGGAGTAGCGACTTGATATTCACGTTTGCTCCGGGCTAACATAGGTGGTCCGTACATAGAAAAGGTGTCCATATAAGCGGATTGAGAAATAAAACCTTTGATCGTCGGGTGTTCGTACATAACGCTGGTCGGCACCATCTGCCCGCTCTACTATCTTTACAATCAAGTCACGTGGTGCGAGGCAACCAATCAAAACATGTTCGTAAATCAGTCCCACTGGGAAGTGTTGTAGACTATAATTTGTTTGTTTTCTTTATGCATGGGTGTTACAAGATCCTTAATCGAGTATTAGTGTATCATTCAGCATCCGCAGCCATCTCGATTCTGTGGCACTGCGTCGTTTGTCAACTTGATCTGGTCTGGGAATTCATTATATAGGTCCACTTCTGTTTCCTGGGCGAGCGCGTTCTTTGCCACCGTTTGGAAGGCCTGTTCTACATTGATTGCCTCTTTGGCGCTGGTTTCAAAGTAGGGGATGTCGCCTTTACTGTGACACCAGCTCTGTGCCCGCTTTGTGGACACCTGAAATACAAAGAAAGTAGGTTCAAAAACTGTTTATTGCTGATAGAAAATAGAATTTATCAGTAAGTGCATGTTATGTACGACCAAAACAAAAATCATAATCATATCTCTACTTAATCAGCTATAAAAAGCAAAAATGTGGTCAGATCGCCTAGCGACTCTACAAGCAGGTGTACTGCAGTAGACTATAGACATAACCTAAAGACCAACTGTCCACCTGCTAATAATCAATAAAAATAAATTATATATACCGAAACCCTAACAGGAAGTCTCTACGACACCTGACGAGGATTCAGTGAGTTTCGAAATCACAAGCCTTAAACCGACCCTCCAAAGTTTGGGGAGACAGACACAAGTCTGTCTCGTTTTGGAAGAAAATATTTTAACTTCCACCTGCCCCAAACTGATGAAATGACAGGTCTCCCGGTAAACCAAATGGTCAGTCCCTTGCTATACACTAGGAACTGCACATCAACCCCCATACATTGTGACCCACCTTGCACCCACAGGGGTAGGATCGCACAGAGCCAGACAGGTCACCAAGGCTGATGGGAAAAAGCGTCATTGGCAACAATCAGAAACAAGCTAAAAAAAAACTTGTCTGACCAAGGAAAAGAGGTCTCTTAGGAAGCGCAAACCTGGGAATATGTTTCAAACTCAGAGGGTTACTTATGGTAGTGCTACCGTGGGGTAAACACCTTGTCTTTTCCACATTATATCTGAACAGTAATTGTGTTTTTTAAAGTGAACTCACTGCGCGATTTTCCAGGTCGATCTTGTTCCCGATGACGACGAAGGGGAAGTTTTCCGGGTCTCTCGGGGACGCCTGTATGAGGAACTCGTCGCGCCACGAGTCGAGCGTCTTGAACGTGTTGGGCATCGTGACATCAAAGACCAGCACACAGCAGTCTGCGCCCCGGTAAAACGCCACGCCTAACGATTGGAACCGTTCTTGGCCTGCCGTATCCCAGATCTACAAGACAGACAAACAGTAAAACCGATTAAGCTGCGCTAAAATAAATATCACTTAGATTAGCTTATGTTGAGAGACACTGTTCTACTTTTACATAATAGAAATAGATACAACAAACCTAATTCTGTAAAGTCGGCCAATCAAATATATAGAGAGTGTATACACATATATATTTACACACAAAAACATAATCTAAGCGAAATCAGATGTATATAAATATCAATATTACTAGTAGGCTTAAAACTCGCGTTATATTCATTTTTTGACATAGCGTTGGTATTTTAAGACTCAATTTAATAATGATAATATTTCATTTTGGGATGTCCTTATTCTAGGAAACGTAAAGCTGAAAACAATGATAAAGATGGGGTAACTTCAATTTCTGATAAACATGTTTTGCACTCTGAAACAACTCATTTGCCATTTGCGTAATTGATTAGCTTTACCTGTATATTACTAACAGCTAACATTTTGCAGGGAGTCGTAACGTGTATATTAAGACTTACCTGCATTGTGACTAAGCGATCGTCTACCATCACTTCTTTTGTGAGAAAATCTGCTCCTATCGTTGCCTTGTATTGGTTACTGAACTTCTTGTTAACATACTGGTTCATTAGCGACGTCTTTCCAACTCTAAATAAACCAAAACATTAGGCGACATGAACAGAACAATTCTTTCTAATACATTTAGGCATTCACATGGTTCTATACTATTGGTGAATCTAACATATTTTTGTCATATGTTTGACATATCTTGATAAACTGGCGATTGGGCAGAATGTTCTTGCATGCAATTTGATTAACGATTTGCAACCTGAGACCAGGCGATTAATATTTATAAACCAAGTTTGTCATCACTCTAATAAAGACAGTGGCGAGGTTCACAGGTCTAGTGTTATAGCCATTGTGGAGTATTAATAATCTAATTTTATGGAGAACCTATATAAAAATATGCAGATAGAATAATTTTCAATTTATCATTCCTTCTTGCTATCTTTTTGAAAATCTTATACTTTCAAGTATGTAATTACATTATCATAACAAGCCGCCCTTTTCGGGTTTTAATAATATACATGTATGTTTTATATCTATTCAGATATAGAACCCGTAATATAACCCGTAGATAACACTTACCCACTGTCCCCGAGGATGATCACTTTAAGTAACACCTTCTTCCTGGATGACATCTTCACTGTCTTGGTAGGTTCTGCGGGGTAAAAGACATGTAAAACATTACCGTATTTGGATACACCCGTTTTCCTCAATCAAATTCACTGTTGAATCTTTGACAGCTACCATCAAACAACCTTTTTATATGCCTTCTGATTTCTACTTAATATGGGAAGGGCGGATAGGGTCATGGATTAACTAGATGGCCTGACTATATGAGGACACTAGGTCATGCTCCAATTACCTAAATATCTCATTCAGTCACCTCATATGCCACAATAGTATAGATGTGTCATAAATATGCTAGCATAAATAATTTAGAAAATTACTTTCATCAACAAATAAATCTATTCTTTGTGTATACTATTTTGTACCTACAGCCATGACTGTTTCGAAACGAGACGTAAATAACCTGTTCCATTTCGATCAATATGGTAATGCATGTATAGTTTCACGGTTTGAAGTACGTGTCTCGCACTTAAAAGGAAGAAGAGGGATATCTCTTCAATATTTAGAGCTTAAATTTGTCTCTTTACAGACGTGTCGTTTGTGCATGTCGAAGTATGGCAATCGTCTTTGAAATAGAAATAAGTACAATCGCTTGTTTCGGGGCAAGATAGGATGTCTAGGAATTTACTAAGAGGATAGAAAACATAAAGACTACATAATCCCCTGGGGTCATTCTAATAATAAAAGCACCATCCGGTTTTGGCCAGGCCAGCACCGCTGCATAGGACTTCCGTTTAAAGTCTTTGCACTCAAGCCTTCGATGGGAACTAACAAAGCACCAGCTGGCAAGGCAGGGTGCTGCCAGCTTAAGTAACCCCAATATACATGTACCATGAAGTACTAAGTGTGGTAGACAGGTTCGTGGTTAATCAACTATGTCTAATACCAGTATGAAGTAGAGGACCATGTTAGGGAAACATCATTCAATTTACATTGTTCGAGACCTTATATTTTTGGTTATGTAGTTATCAGTTTTCAAGGAATATCCACACAGTTATGAGGAAGTGAGTGCTCTGTCTGGAGGAGCCTCACGTGTCAACGGTCAGTCTATGTTAAGGACACGCCCCCTTCTGGTAGCGGTTGTTCTGGACCTCGTGACATGAAGGGACGCATAGGTGTATCCGTGTTTGACAGTAACCATAAGTGCTGAATAAATTTTGGAAGCTTGAAAGAGCTTTCACACTATTTCATCAACAATGAATACATCTTTTTTTTACACTCATCGAAATCAGGCAAGCTTTTAGTCTCATATAGTCTACTCCACCTCCACACTCACTTTCTTCTACCCTGCCATTCATACTATGAGTGGGACTATGTTCGAGGTGGGCATACCCTCTTTCTGTAAGCATGTGCTAACTTTCCCGACAGCTTAAGGCCACTCTGTGGAGCCCTATGTGTTTTTTTAATATAGGGTACAGCAAATTTAGTCTAAAACCGGCAACTGCACACCACTCGGACACATACAGTGTCAAGAGATGGGATGGTACTGCAATGGGGTTGGGAGACTACCGGCTATGGCGCTCCGGATGCCTTAAAGGTAGAGCTGCTCTCTGATCGTCAACAAAGATAGGTGGAAACCTAAGTCGATGCACAATAATTATTAATCTTGCCAGAGGGAGAGATGTTTTCGTCTATTCATGTTGTGCGTCGTATGAGAAAGCCCAAAATGAAACAAATTTCGATCATATGAACATTATAAAAATAATTTCACCTGGGCTATTCTCTAAATCACCATCATTTCGGCAAATGTTCACTACTACAAAGTTGTACTTGGAAAGTATTCCCTTATGCCCACCATACACGACAAGGCATGTGCTGTTGAGTGTATCTGGCACAGTGCCATCTATAGATCATTGTTGACTATCGAAGTGAGTCACTTCATCGATGTAGGCCACATTCATTATCAGATTTAGTGGTTTTTTTCGGCTTGCCATAGAGGTGTTTCTACCACGTTCTATTTATCTTAATTCACATTCATTTTCAGGTAACGGCGACATTGCTTATAAGGTGTTATGTACTTGTTAGAGCGAAATTTATTATTGTTATAAAATACTTTATAACTTACGTCTGCCAACACACCCTATCATAGAAATGCATGGGTTTTTAAACAGTTTTTTTCCCCCCAAAGAAATCTATGTTGAAAATGCCAATTCATCATATCACGAATATTTTCATACCCCCAACAGAAATAACTTCCTCACAAGTATAATTTCACCTGGCCATAGTCTCACTTTTAGTAGCAAATGTGCAAAGTGAGTCACCGAGAGTCTGGTGTAGGAGTTCCACTATAACACCAACGTGGAGCTAAATGTGGGACCATTCCCCCTTTTGGATGATTAGGATACCGAGCTTCATTCTTTTTGGATCTCATACAAATGGATATATACATATATACCTGTATACACATAGCTGAGTAAACACTGTGAGTCAGATAACCGAGGTGTCTGACATAAGCAAAGGCGTTAACCACACTGTATATTGTAGTGTATTCCTACACTGTGGTGTGTTTCTCCGGTGACCCTACTCCTGTCCGAGATGCATATATATGTTGTGCAATAGATATGCGAGTAATCTAAGTATTTCTCATATTTCTATGGTAAATTATTTCCATTTTTGGAATCACAGTTAGGGTATTATGACAATTGATAGGGGTGATTTTAAAAATACTGTATTCTTAAAACCTGAGGGTACTATTCCCTCATATGAAACTGGTTTTCAAACAATGTCAATATTGACTATTACAAGTGTATTCAGAAGTAATTTTATGAGGAATTATTAGAGTCCGAAAGAGAGCACTTTACAATCTCTGTTACAGGTTTTCAAAGGGTCCCTGTGACTCTTTACTGTGACCCTTTACTGGCTCCTCTAGGTGAAACTCTAAAAGAACTGCCATGCCTAGGTACGGTAGCTGTTATAGGGCTTCACTGGCCCATTTGATAGTTATTTTGAAGGGACTGTCAAGTCTAGACAGATCAGCTGTGAGAGCATCTCAGTGGCCCATTTAAGAGACACTGTCAAGGGGCTGTTTCATCTAAGTAGGGTAGCTGTGACAGGACTTGCCCAACAGGAGCCATCCACAAAGTACGTTCTTAGCAAGGGGGTGGTGGGGGAGGGGGGTTAGGCCAAATGTGTACTAGAGCTTATCATATACCCATGCCGTGTATACTGTAAATACGCACCGTTTCGCCTTATAACGTAAAAACACTGTACGGAACACTTCCGTAAACGTTTACTGAAATATTTGTAAAGTTAAGCCAAATTATAGTAATGATTTTTCTTAATTTCGGGTATATAGTAAATATAGAACGACCTACCATGCTTGTACAAGCCACAAAACTTGATAATAATTTACGGTTTGTAGAGAACTCGGCGTAAACGCCTCGTTCCGTACGAACCCTAAATTATCATTATACAGCTTGTACAGCATGGTGAGGACGTTCTATATAAGTACGGGGGGAGGGAGGGGCTTGATTTTTCATACGCATGCATACGCACATTTCTGAAAAAAAATTGCATTTAGCCCCAATGGGGCATTTGTGTGGAATCTCTAAATCTAGTGGAACCCCATTAGGTCCTGTAGGTGTTTCTCTCTCCTGCTGTTGGGGCGACCATAGATAAAATCAACAATGTGGATAGTTACTTTGTCCAGGTCTACATGACCGGTCGAGTTGAAGAGTTTGGCTACTTCACTGTCAGGGTCATTCTTGGTGACTTATTGAAAATGCATTCTGGATACTGCACTGTGATGCAGTAGATGAGGTTGGAGCTGGAGCAGCATGTGTTATATCTACTAATGTATGTCCGATGTGCTGCAATATTTGGTTAGCCTGCGATAGACCGTAACTATCATCTTCCTAATGTGCGCATTTGTGTCTGGACACATTCTTTTGTTCAGCTGGCACAGACTATTGGACGGACTGCTATTTTGATGTGATTTTAAAGTAAATAAATGAAAAGAATAGTATTTCACCGACAGAAGATGTTAGTGAGACATGAGAATTGCATGTCGTGATGTGCTTAATTTCAGCTAATTTTCACTCTTCAATTGTGGACTTAACACTGCGTATGCATGTGCACCAGATACTAGTTGGCGATAATTATGGTTTCACACAGGGTAACCAACTATTACACTAAACAGACCGAATGTAGAACAGAGGATTCTGCCATCCATGTTGAGCCTCAGGCAGTACTACAGTTGTTGGGTCATAAGCAGACGTTGGTTTTGTCTCCCTTGTCACCTGGGCGACAGGAGGCAGTTTTGCCTTAACTAGAAAACAATTTTGGTATTTATCTTTTAGGCATTTTCACCATTTTATCTATGTTTCTTTTCAAATATTATTGAGAGATAAAGATATTACTGTCATTTATCACTAGAGGTGTTGTGTTTCGTTCATAATAATGAGTCACTGTTTGTCTACATTTATCATTTTGGAATTCATGGATGTCATGGACAAATGTGTGTCGTCAGTCACGTTTTCAATATCCTGTCTGTCACAGTGACCTTTTCACACCTACAGAATTTTGAAACATTGATGATCGTTACAAATTTCATTGGGTATTTAACTTTAAGATGTTCTGCATTGAAATAAATCAGAAATACAAAGTTGAGTCAATATACTTCACAGAGTTTCCAAAATGAAAAACCCTTCCAAAGGTCATGTCCATGGGCTGTCCCATCTGCCACACTCACCTAAAGGCTCATAGAATATTTACTATTCACTCTATAGATTTACTGAATTCCTATCAATTTAGCCTGTGGTATCAGCTACATGGAAATACAGTAAAACCCCGCTTGAGGGACACCCCGCTTGAGGGGACAATTTGCTAGGAACGGAAATTGTCTCCTCTATTAAGAGTTTATTCTAACCCCGCTTAAGGCCCGCTTAAGGGGACAGTTATTTCGGTACGGAATGCTTCTTAACCCCGCTTAAGGGGGCACTATTGAGAGACACCTTATCAAATCTGCCGGGACAGAGTGGGGACAACACTTCAGATTATCACCATTGCTTCTTTATGGTTTGTGTGTGTGGTGGCCAGACAGTTGTTGTAGCAAGGCGGCACCCACAGATACTTAGATACATTAGCTTGTTCCAGCAATTTGACATGTCAAAAACAACACTCCTGCAATCACAACACTTGGCTCGGAACGGAGGGTGTCCCATAAAAAAACTCTTCTTTTACAACTTATTTCTATAATAATATGATCGTTTAAGGAAATTTCTACTATACATACATCTATATATGAAAACCATTTTACAATTTGTATACTACTATTTCACTCTGTGATCAATAGGGCAATCATACACAGTTATACCATGCGTTTTTAAAATCCGATTAAAACCCAAAATGTCATACATTATGCATCAATATATTTAGGTTTTCATTCCCTCTCTCTTAACCAAATTACAAGCGGCAGTATAGAGACAAAAGGTTGTCACTATTTGTGATAGCCAACTGCACTTATGTGCAGAGCTTGTGGGTTCAGGTCTGGTCATTAATCAAAAAGGGATGGATCCCCCAAGAAACTTCTTCATATGCCTTTTCTAGGAAAAGGAATGGATTAATCAGAATTGTTAGAGTCAACATTACAAGGGTGGCAACCATGTAATTAGTACAGGACACTCATGAGATGAAAGGATTAGTTCTGGAATAGCCTAAATGATGTTCAGGTAGTTTTGGTTTTATATAGTTAACTGGTATAACAAAAAAAGGGAGCAATGGAAATGACCACAAGGTAACAATGAATTTACGGAGAATTGTTTGGCAAAGCTGAAAGTTGTAAGCTGTATGATTATGTCCAGAGATTAATAAAAGACTTGCTCAAATAAAAAAAAATTTAAAAAAGGGATGGATCACTGAGGTCATGTCAATATGGATGCCACACTGTACATACTATTGGTCCCATCATGGATTATATGTTCCAAATAACCCCAGTTCCCTTTACAAAAGGTTTCATTCAATACAAATACAAAGGGTTTATGTAGTTCAAATGGTCTTTAATCAGGGTGATTTAAGGGGCTGTTCCATTTGGCTGAATTATCAGCCGAAATATGATTCTGACAGTATCTGATGTACTATTCGGGTATCATCGGTGTAATGGAATATCACTCAAGTTACTAATCGGGGGTCATCGGGCAGTCTGGCTTTGTCGGAAACGTGATTCTATATACCAGAACCATGTCGATTCTCGTACACCCGGTTTCTGCTAGATTTTTTTTTCTGGTGGTGTCCTCTAGTGTCCAATTGCAATAACTGTGACCTTGACCCCTGGCATGTTTACTAAAAGTGATTATTCGAAGATGGGTGTGCTTTAGGGGTGAATAAATGTTGTGTATCATGATTATCTTGAGAAGGAATAGGATTCTAACTGTAATCGTACAATATTACAGTCTACAGGGTTACAACTGTAGAACTCAGGCAGGATTGCAACCGGGTGAAGTCAGAGATTTCTAACATTTTCGGGTACTATCAGCGGGGTCTCAGAATCGGAACAGATGACTGCCAGAGTGTTGGTTTTATGCCTATTTTCACAATAATTTATCAATAATCAGCAAAAGATTATTGCTGATGCCTCCAGAACAAGGCTGATAGTGAGATACATGCCATCTACATGATGGAACAGGCCCTTTAACTTTCCTAACTGACCAACTACAGTCTACTGTAATAATTTCTATACTTTTCAAATTACTTTTTATGAAAATACTATAGCGCAGCATTTAAAGATCAAACGCAGAGATGCAACATGAATGATCTCTGGCTTTCATGACTTTTATTATTCATCTAATCTATCTGTTGAGGCCTTTGGTAGTGTAGGTCAAGTGAGCTTAGTGGTGTTTGTTCCTTCTACACTAGAGGATGCTGTGTTACAGTCCCTGTTATGTGGTGACTTGGGTAGGCCTGTGCATGGAAGTGCCACAGTTTCGCCCTTATAACATAACCCGGCTTATAAAAAGCAGGCTCCGCAGCAATTCGACCAGTCACTTATTGCGTTCCTTCTGTGAAAAAGGGAGTACTTGGGATCTAATATGTGGTGCGATCTTCCGTACCCTCTCGGTGGTTGAGCTAGGGCTCTTTAACTTAAAAATCCCTATCTTCCAGCCAATACAGCATTAGTACGATTCATTTGCCATTGGAGCCTAAGAGTTAGGCTTAAAAGAATTTTGCTCCAGTGGTGTTTTCAATGTATACATATGGATTATTATCTAACCCTGGTATTTTTTCCATAGGCTTAACATTAGAAACTCGTACTCCACGGCTGTGAAGATTGTGTACCCAATATTCAATGGCTAATAGGCCTTTTTCCAGTGGCCGGCGATGCGCCTTATCTGCTTGGTTACGCAATGCGTGCGGCCAAACATAGCCCTAGCAACGGATACATTAGCATTGGATCTCTGAGTGTGTAAGCACAATACGTTTATAATGCCCATGCATATTATTTCAATAGAAATAAAAGCAATTGCATCATATTCTATGGTATTCCACCTACAATTTGATCATCATACATGCATATCACCTCAGTGATACCCCATAGATATACTTTTGATAACACAGGTACACCTAAACCGGATATACACTAATACATTGGCAGGCCTAGCTGCTTATCTTTTTCCAAGTTAAAACCAAGATAATTATCAACTATGATGTTTAGACAGTTCAGACTCATTAATACTATGCCCAAGATTGTTCCAGAATCTTAATCGGTCAAAAACAACACTCCTGCAATCACACCCACCATTCACACTCTAGCTGTAAATGCTATATATCTCTGTGGGTATCCCGCCAGACTCAGCCTTGTTTGTCCGAGCGGCTGTGTAACTAGACACTGGACCATTGGGTGGTGCTGAACGGCAACACCTGTATCGGGCGATTCATTTTATCAATAAATAATGTTTTATGGGGTGAGATAAAATCAGAAACCCACTTGATGAAAATAACTTGGTCCGCACTCCACCTCGTTTGACTGCATAGTAATTCACAAAGCGAAGCTGAGTGAATTACTCTGCAGTCAAACTCAGTGGAGTATGGACCAAGCTATTTTCATCTCCTGGGTTTCCTTCTCAGACTCTTACACTTTCAACGACTATGCCTAACTATGTACAATCATTATTCTTGTTTTATCAACTTTACTCTGTTTCTTTTTCTATAATATGGGTTTTTTAAACCGACTTATGGGTTAAGACATCCACAGGATAGCACTCACTAAATGCCGGATATTCATAAATCATCCGAGGATAGAATAGATTAAACCGGTGACTGCTACAGTAGGTTTGATGGCACAAGGGTCCATGCTGAGCTAATGCATTTACAAAGCTTGGAACCTGTTTCTAATACATTCCTTTTTTTTTTTTGGTTCTACATGATTATCATTATTACATAGAAAGATGAATTATTTCTAGTCAGTTCTGTGACTAGAAATATTCTGTATGCTATTTTGAATGAAGGCTATTGCAATGGAGTGGACAATGAGGTATTGCAAATGTTGTTTGTTTGTTTAGTTTAACTTCCAATTTGTTCAATTAGACTTAATTTGGGTTTGACAGAATCTAAGAGATGAATGTGAGTAGAAATCTCACCCCTACACTTTTACCAAGGTGAGAGTTCTTTTACTTCCAACATCACATAGACATGGTATGAGGAGGATTAAACTCATAATTCATGAGCAATATATTTCTTAGGTTACCCCCCCCCCCCCTTAAAATGAATGTGAGAATCCACCATTTTAAAACGTTGGTGTAAAAAGTAGAAATTTCAATCCAACTATTTTCGCTTTTTCACAAAATGGTTGCCGCACGATGGCTACCAATTTGAAATCACCAAGGATATCAATTCATTTAAACAGGGATGTCAGTTGGGGTCATGAAAAAACAAGGAAATATTTGTCATATGGAATTTACTGCCTCAGAGAGGCTGAGAAAACATGGAAAATATATTGTTGGCCATGGAATGAGGCTGAGGGTGTGTGTGGAATCTGAACCACTGTCTATTGGTGTGAGTGAGGCCCATTTTATTCTCTTTGTTTTACACAAGCAAAAAAAAAGAGAAAGAAAATGAAAACAAGGATTTCCTTGGAAAATAGGAAAACTGGCATCTCTGTTTAAAACACTCTTTCTTCAATTAGATCACTTATGATCGAAACTGGACTACTTCTGTTATCCTTTTGAGAACTCAGCATTAATTTCCTTGGAATACGAATTAGTCACAGTGAGGACTAAAACAAGTTGTCCAGTAATGTCTTAGCACCATGGCATTCTTAAGTGCTGATTCCACCAAAACACATGATCTAAGCCGAACTGTTAACTCGCTAGGTTAGGATGAATCATGCGAGGCTTCCTGGCGGGATCACAACAGTTGAAGACCTCCCCCCCCCCCCCCCCATGAGCTTCACGTACAGGTGTAATGATCTTAAAAGAATATGTAGGATCCAGCAAGATCTAGTAAGGTACTGTGAGACACTGCCCGACTCTGGCCGGCAAAAAAAAACTCATGCTGATGGAATCAGCCTTTTAACTACATGATCTTTCTCTATCAGCCTTTCTCCTGTTATTTGATTTAAGTCAACTAAAACTAACAAAACAAATGGCAAATATCAGTTTATCTTATCCTTTGGTGATATATAGCGGTAACTTGTATGTTTGATTTTATGTCCAGTCTACCATTACAGGTCATTTCCAGACTTCCTCAAATTTCAGCTTTACCAACTAGTTTTACACTGCTGAGATGGCGATCGAATCTGTGTGATGAATTTAGCTACATATTTACTGAGATGAGAGTCCTTCTCCTCTCCACACCACATATACATGGTATAAAACAGACTTGCCTTTGATATAGCAGTGGGGATACCACTGCTGGGGATAAAAGAGAAACGTGGTAGTAGTAGGACTTAAGCCCCCAACCTTGGAATTACAAGTCCAGGACCTGAGCCACTGTGCCACCTCAGAACCCCCAAATAACTCTGATTAATGTATATTCACATTAATATTTTCTTCTTTAATTGTGTGAATATAAGTATAGATCTCATAATATCTTCTAAATACCTCTATTTCTTACACAAAACAAGAATCGTTCAATAACCACGCCTAATAATTGAAAGGGATAATCAAATATGTACAATCTCAATACACTTGTTAAAGATGTCATAACACTATACATGTCTGTGGTCATAATAACACTCTCAGTATATCCCATTAAAATGTGCATGCATTTAATGTGCCCGTTATCTAGCCACATTAAACCCCATAACTAACTGTCCATTTTGCAGACCTTTTATAACTAATAGATATTTGTAATGTCATCTCTATCATCAACCCTTTTTTTTAGGTTTCACCTAACGACTTCCATCTATGTGTCGCCCGGGCTAATCACCATAATTAGTTTGCAACTACAGGTTAGAAAATGGGAAACACTAACACTATAATATCATCACTCAGGGTTATCACACACTAGAGGTGTCAAAATTCCCTGTCATATCCTCCACTTTTTCATGATGAATTTAATTTTTCCATTTGTTTGTGATTTCAGGACAAGACTCTCAGAATACCATGTGTTATTTCCAACGCCTGGAGCCAAGGTGATGGTGCATAGGATCTGTAGTCCAGTCTTTTTGTGACAAGAGTAAAATTTGCCAGGGAAAACTGGAACATTGAAAATGTCCCCAGATCCATGTTCAATTTTTCACATAAACATCTGGCCGTTTCAGGTAATTTCACTGAACTAGTGGAGCAAACTGAGCAATATTTCAGAAATCTCATCTGAAGGAACTACTAATTTAATGTCAATGGCTTACCATATTTAATCTTGGAGTGACAGAATTAACAAAGCTGTTGGTAAGCTTTTCACATAATTCACATGCTTCCAAAAAGCGAACTATTTCCAATTCAAAAGAGAAAAAACCCGGTAGTGATTATCCCCTAAACTCCTCTATTGCTCCAATACTGTAGCAGATAATATATTGAAAGTTTCAATTCTTAAAAAAAAAACCCGGAGAACTGGAAATATGGTTGACCTGTCTAGGTTTATGATATAGTAGAAACTAGTTCCCTGATTTGTAACCAATGTGCATATCTGATACGGATTCTCTTAAAATAATAGCCCTAAGGCAGATTATACACTAGGCTATTACTATTTATGTATTTTAACTATTTGTGAAAAGGGCAGTGTTTTCTGAGAGCTACAACCCCTGAATTGATTACTGTGTCTGTAGTGTAGGGGAAATTTAAATTGTAGACTAGTTATAAGCCTATCGGAAAAGTAGGATAGAAACTGCCCTCGGGACTGCAGAACAAACAGTTAAGACGAAGGAAAAACACCAATACCATATCACTGAAACAGTAGCTTGTCACAACATTCACCAATGGGCGATGGTTCCACCCACCCCTTCTTGTTCACTTTGTTGAATGGCATGTCAGCTGTATGTGTCAAGGTCCATAAACCTGATAGAAAATTGGCCATGACAGTGGGAACTTAGCATATGTTTTACACAAAATCATACACTTATCATCTCACAACGACACATACGATCTCCCTACCATTTTGAATGAAAGAAACGGGTCCAAGTTGGATACATTTTACTTTGACAGAATGTCGTCACAAGCTTACGCCTGCTACCCCGAATTTGTGTCATTTTAGTGCAATTCCATTGCAGAATAAGCTTTTCAGAGATATCTTCTACACATTTTCAAATCATCAAAAAACGTACCGTTTTACTACATGTGTACAAATTGCTTATGGTGTGAATTAACTTCCTTATGCCTTACCTCGCTTTAAATATGTAAAGTTCTTCGCAATATCCGCAGAGATATCGTCAAAATGGCGAATGTAGACTGGTAAATCCCATGACCCATTACGTCACGCCATCCCATAATGTCATGTCGACTCGTTTTCAGAACAAGATGTCTGCGCCCACAGATGGAGGTTCAGGCACTCCTGCGGAGGAATTGGAATCATCAAAACTTGGTACCAAAGAATAGTATGTTAACAACTTTATACTACATATATGTAAATTTGAGTATTGTAGATTATATAGTTCTTTTTGGTTGTTGACATTTGACAGAATAAGGGATTCAGTTGTATTTTCCTATCTCTCAACGGAGCCACAACCGAAACTGTGTTGGTTCACGCAGGGTTTCACGTATACACATGTAGTCCGAGAGGTTCTGACTGTTTAGCGGTACGGACATTCAGAGAGCAGGTAGAAACGGTCCGGAGTAATATCGGCCCGGAATCACGGCCCGATATTTTTGTAAAGATCTAGAAAAAGCTTTTCGCAAATATGTGTTAGGTAAGGATTATACATATATATATTCCTCGAATCAAAAAGGTTTCTTGGAATTAACAAGGATTTGTTAATGTGTACAAACGTGTTAAAGGCTTTATCCTACCCCTATGGCCCTAATAAAAAAAAACCGCCATAGACTTAACATAGGGAAATTTCATGTGGCAGGCCGTGACATAAGGTGTTTTTTATGCCACTAGAGTAATAACAATATTGACCAATCAGAGAGCAGGATGTCAGCTACTATGAAAAAAGTTCTGTTGGTCGTTGACTCAATATTTATCTTTTAGTAATACAAAAGCATAGACGGGGTAGGATAAATATGAAACCGAACTCGAAGTTCGGTTTCTACTAAGTGCTCCATTACGCCAATCCATTGGAGGTGGGGGGGGGGGGGGGAGATCATTTGGTCGCCGACCGACCGGTTCCCAGTCGCTGATAGTGTGTAGTGGAGCTGTAGTGAAGCTAGGCCCAGGGCACAGATCGTCGGCACCCGAACTGCACATCATTGGCACCCGATCTCCACTGATTTTTGCATGGTTCTTGATACATTCTCTCACTGGTCGCCCTACCGTCGGTGATCCAGAGGCAATTTCTCTGATCTCGACCCTCTCCATACAGTGAAAGAATGGCTCGAGATGACATTAGAAAAAACAGATATGGTTTGGACCCGCAATTGGCAAAAATAGAATGCATTGTACAATTTTAGAACCGGAGTAGCCTATAAACATTTATAACATCAAGAATTATCTTTATTTACCTTCATTTTTCGATAAATTGCAATATTTAGCGGAGATTGAAGAGCTCTCAATCATCCTCCCATACAAATCTAAGATGGCAGACACTGCGCCAGTCTGGTAGTGGTGGCATTGCTCGAAAACACAAAGCTTTAATTTTAAAAAAAAATAAAAAACAGTCAATTTTCCGAAAGCTAAGGTTGCCAGTCGCTGATAGTGTGTAGTGGAGCTGTAGTGGAGCTAGGCCCAGGGCACCGATCGTCGGCACCTGAACTGCACATCATTGGCACCCGATCTCCACTGATTTTTGCATGGTTCTTGATACATTCTCTCACTGGTTGCCCTACCGTCGGCGATCCAGAGGCAATTTCTCTGATCTCGACCCTCTCCATACAATGAAAGAATGGCTCGAGATGACATTAGAAAAAACAGATATGGTTTGGACCCGCAATTGGCAAAAATGGAATGCATTGTACAATTTTAGAACCGGAGCAGCCTATAAACATTCATAACATCAAGGATTGTCTTTATTTACCTTCATTTTTCGATAAATTGCAATATTTAGCGGAGATTGAAGAGCTCTCAATCATCCTCCCATACAAATCTAAGATGGCAGACACTGCGCCAGTCTGGTAGTGGTGGCATTGCTCGAAAACACAAAGCTTTTATTTAAAAAAAATAATAAAAAACAGTCAATTTTCCTAAAGCTAAGCAAATAATCGGCCAAATGGGTCGATTCAGGTCATAAATAAGAAAAGAAATTGAAGCTGTTTGACGGAAATCGCCGAGATAGACCGACCACCCACTAGCGCCTGAATGGGGAACTCCGTTGTTGCGCATAATGTGGAGAATGTCCACCAGAAGGCATGAGAGTCGGCACCCAGTCATGGGGATATCCACAATCGCAGTAATGGAGCAGCAGTGACTGGCAGTCGAGCAGGTACCGCGTCTAAGTGGAGATCAGGTGCCGATTGAGAAGAAATTGACAAAAGAACAGTGGAGCGCTAATGAAGCAGCACCACAGTGGTGCTGCTCCATTAGAGCCGATCATGGGAAGAACATCTCAGGTGGAGATTGGGTGGAGAACAAGGATCGGCGCAGTGGAGCATAGTTAGGCCCCCTATACGTAGTACAACACTGTGTCCCCTATCACTCCCCACAGACATTGTACTTAAGGACATAGGCAAACTTAGAGATTCTTTGTGAACCAAACTGGTTCGCACAATCACGTTTGTAAAGGAAGTGTCATGCGGTAAAAAACAGTTGAATTCAATAACTTACATCACAATCTTCAGTCTAACATAATATGAGCATCAGATGTTTCCTTTTTCTTTATCAAATCTCCCTTCGAACTCCTGAATGGGACAACTCCTCAATCAACCATCCGCCATTTTGAAAACTTTATTTATAATTGAGCTGGTTACCAGCGATCATATAAGTCTCAAACTTTGCCTATGCCATAAAGTCTGACTCTAGTGAGGAATGAACAGAGTTGCACTACGTGTGACTAGTGGAGCATAGCCCTAAGACCTGAGCGATAATCAGGGTTCGACTGGAAACGGTAAAGAAAACATATATTCCCCATCATGAATCTAGATATAGACCCTATTGAGGTATCCCATAATTCAGTCTATTGACCAAGTTCCGGGTTTCGCCGGTTACCGACGTAGTATAGTGATAGACCCCTTGCTCGTAACCCAGAATTGATGCAGTTTAACGGTTTTCAAACATCCTCAAATTGAAATTCTGATGTCAGAAATGGAAATTTCAGCTATTTCTACATGGGAATCCGAAATTATATTCAGTTTCTCCAATTATAAATCAGAAAACTGTGATTCATTTTGTCGTAGTGTGCCAAGTCTATCGGGAGCGGAACTTTGCTTTACCCGCGGCGATAATCGGGAGTTTAGTAACCTCTGGAGGCCGTATAAACTTACTGGTCGTTTTCCTCATGTCTTTAGCAGTTGACTGGACTACTGATTAAACCCGATAGAGCTATGAATTCTGATTAATATGTTTTTAAATCATGTTTCTACTCCCAATATTAGACAAGATATTCATGAATGTCGCGCGTGATAGTCCGCAGACGGCCGGGTTCGTATTGCTACTTTGGCGGGTCGATATTACCTCGTGGGGTGAATACCTTCGGCCGACCTCCGAGCCGGGCCGATATTACTCATATTCAGAGAGCAACCACATAGAGCCCATGGCAAACTAGTCGGACAGAGTGGTACAGCTCAGCTCAGCAGCCATTTCCCATGTAAATTG
Source organism: Alentia gelatinosa (assembly GCA_950022655.1). Lineage (NCBI taxonomy): Eukaryota > Metazoa > Annelida > Polychaeta > Phyllodocida > Polynoidae > Alentia > Alentia gelatinosa. Next base: position 47,301,648 of record OX465581.1, read on the forward strand.
AGGTAGAATCTTTCCGATTTTGTAGTATACAGCTTTCTGAGAATCAGTGCAATAAAATGTCTTTATAAAATGACAGTGATTTCCTACTTTTGCATTAGTCCTAAATAATAGAACAGCCAGTGTTTGTAAAAATCCATGTCATGCCTTCAACAGGCTCACGCTGTCTTGTAAGTACCAGCTCATTTCACCCTGAGTAACACCATGTGCACAACTGATTGCCATCATGTATTTAGAGCGTTTATGTGTGTTTAGATTTACCCATCTCTAATTGTATTGTGGGGTCATCGGCTGATCGGACTCAACGAAGTTTGGTAATAAACTTCTGATAGGAAAAGAAAAGGCAAAGTGGAAGCCTAGGAAAGGTGCAAAGCATAGCACCCCTATTTTAAACATATGCTACAAAAAGATATGGTGAATTGATGTTTTTACAGTATGATCGAGGCCCTTGGCCGAGTTCTGTGAATAACACCAATAACTGAACAACTATTTTCACACCAGTCACTTAAGGGCTGGTTCCACGAACGTGATGGATTTGCCGTGGTATGTCTTGTAATATCTTGTAGTGCCTTACAGTGTCGTGATATGTCATACCACCTATATCGCGATACGTAGCGTGCTGTTTCGTGTGTGTGTTTTGGTGCTCCACCACCACAACTCCTCAAGACAACCAAATCGGATCTAATCTTGCTATATCTTGTGTGTCGGTGGAATCAGCACTTTATCCTAGGTCAGTTGAGATTTAGGTCAGTTTTCCGTTGTCCGTTGTGCCAGCCTCTCTGCATATCTGGCCACCGGCCTCTACAGCGTGTCTGGCCTCTCTGTGCATCTGGCCCCCAGCTAGTCCGTCTAGAACTTCATCCAGCTTTGCGATACGGGAGTTTGGGAGCATGAGCGCCCTGGCCCAAGCGACAACAGGACTACAGCGTGTCCAGCCTCTCAGTGCATCCGATGCCCAGCCACTACAGTGTGTCCGGCCTCTCTGCGTGTCTGGCCCCTGGTCGTTACAGTGTGTCTGGCCTCTCGGCACGTCCAGCCTTGGTGGATCTGGCCCCAAGTACATTTTGGGTGATAACTACATGAATAATGATCGTAGAAACCTAAAATAAAAACCGAGCTCTATCACCAACCCACCTTATTCTAGTCCGAAAGGCTCTGCCTGACTATCAGTGCAGACAGTCAGAGAGCACCTTCATAGAACCCTAGCCTAATAATGAGACAGATTGGTACAAGTACAGTTCAGCAGCAGTTAAGCATATAGATAGAGGTTGAATCTTTCCAATTTTGTAGTATACAGTTTCCTTAGACAAAATACCGTAAAATGACTTTAATTACCTACCTTTGCATTAATTATAAATAATAGCAAAGCCAGTATTTGAAAAATCCATATGAAGGGCCTAATGAGGGTGGGAAATGATCCCAATTCAGAAATAGCAGATTTTGAGAGTTAAAGCATTGTGGGTAGTCTTGTTGACAAGTCAGTTTTGAAATCCAGGTGGTTGAGCTGCATATACTGATGGGAAGGTAGAGATAATTTAATCATCGACTAGGTTCATTTAATCAGCTGAAGAAATTGCTACTTATAGATGCCCAGATAACTTGACACATTTTGAGGCTTTCTCCGTTCCCCAATTGAGACCGGATGGTGCTGCGTTTTCGATATGGTTGATTTTGTCATTATGACTTGTGCAGAAATGCCCCCAAATTGACACAAAGGAATTAAATAGTTGATGTGTTTGCTTATGAAATCGCAAAGCTCGCGATAGCGTACAGTTTAATGTGGACAAGCACTCATAACTTCAGGCTAACCGGCTCAGAGGAGAAACAGGGTCTTTTGGGCGTTAGGGCAGGCTGACACTCATCGAACCGCCAACCAACAACGGTATATTCTACCCGAAATGATGACCCGGCACTACCGGCAAGGTTCCCGGCTGGTGCCCTTCCACTGAGCAGATTGTTGCCAGTGACATACCAAATCTGCCGGCGACGACCATACAGGCCCCGGCCGGGGCTAGCGCCTGGTTGGTGGAATATTCGCTTAACTATAGTTCGACAAATTGATAATTTTCAATTGATATGTTATAATGTTTTTTTCTTACCTATTTCAGTTGGGATGAAGCATATAATAGAGAATTGAACAACTTTGCTGATACAGGGGACATTGGAGAAGTATGGTGAGAACATTGTTCAATATACCTGTAATTTTACCTGTGATAGTTACCCGGGCTCAGTTTCGTTATTAGCAGGCAGACTGTTGGCAGACCAGCTTGTAGGGTCACTAGGGGACCTGCTCACATTTTTGCTTTTTATAGCTAATTAAGTACAGATAGGGATATGATTTCGGTTTTAGACAGAAGGTTTCATGATCATACAATGCCTTACAGTTTCAATATTTAGTATTGTGACAGGGATTTAAAAAAAAAGTGAATTCGGTTTTTTTTTTGGGGGGGGGGGGGGGGAGTTTTGTAGTCACAGGATTATTTCTAAGAACTCCTTTATGGACATATCTACCCCCTTAAATAGTCATAGTTGAGTCATAATATAAAATGTCTCATTTGAAAGAAAAAAATAACTGTATCTGCTAGAAAGTGGCATTTTCTAGTTAGATTTTATTTTTACAGAGATATTCAAGTATTTGTTAAAAATGGGGAGGATTTTGGGTGAAATGGCCATACCTAAACAGAGGTTTACTCAATATTGATTTACATTGAGTATTGGTGTAACACTTACCATTGCCATAAGTGGCACTGACAGTTACACCCTAGAAAGTATCATTATTTAGGTTAAACTTAAATTTGGCATGATATTCATGTTTTTTCCTAATTTCATAGCATGGAGAGGGGGCAGCCATCTTTGAATTGTAATGCAGCCATGTTCTACCAGAGGGCTCTGTGCTTTGAACATGGAGCCAACTAAAACCAGATTGTGCCATAACTAAGTACAGATAGGAATATGATTTCTTTTAGTTTTTTTGGGACAAGTTCTATGGCAATGCAATATCCTATAGTTTTATCATTTAGTATTTTGATATGGTTTTAAAAAGAAAATAGTCATTTCAGTTTGGGGGGGGGGGACTCTTTTTTTAGTCACAGGTCCGTTTCTAAGATCTCCTTAACAGAGTCTGGTCTCTCCCTAGACTTCCTCAAGTCTTTGATTATGGACTTCAAACTACTTTATGAACTTCCCCAAACACCTGACAGGCCCATTAATCAAAGACTTGTAACATGTGTACAAAACATGTGTAGGTTTCCCCTATGGTAACCCGACACCTCCCTTTCCCCCACCCCTATACCTCCAATTCCTGCCAACTCAAAGAGGGTTTCCATGTTATCATAGTAATTAGTTATTGGCAGACATTGTATTGAGCTTTAAATGCGTCCACCTGGCCTTTAAAGGCCAATATTTCTACTTCAAAATGCATACTGAGCTCTTGTTTATATTAAATACCTTTGTCAATGTTATTGCTAGAAGGTTACTTTTGGAATATATGTGTTACTTGGGAAATGGGAACGTTATCATTATTTATCCTTAAATAAGATAGCATATGCATATATAAACATTGTCAAGAAGTTTAGAGCTCTTCACATAATTTGTATCAAAGAATTACATGAAATGAAATGCGATAATATCTTGATATCATGATAAACATAATTTCATAATTTATAGGTTTGGAGAAGACAGTATAGAGCGAGTATTAAGATGGACGGACCGATGCTCACTCATCTCAAAGGATGCCTCCATGTTAGATCTTGGTTGCGGGAATGGCATGATGCTTATTGAACTGGTTTGTATATTCATTCCCAGATTATACTGAGCTCAGCTGTTCTTGTCTACAATGAAACAAACCTTACAAATAAGATAATTCAACAAAGTAAAGTGTTTACCTGCCCAACTCATCTGACCCATCCAATCTGACCCAACCTGACCGGCCTGACTCACCCACCCCAACCAGTCTGACCTGATTGGTCTTACCCAATTGGTCCAACCCAACTAGACCGCACTCTACTAGCCCCGAGCGGCCTCACTAAGCCAACTCCACCAGACTGACCCAACCAGTTTGACCCCAAACTCAATCATCCTATCCTAACCTAGCTAGTCTGATCAAACTGGTCTGACCCTATGTGGCAGACCCGATCCAACTTTCCTGGCCTAATTGGTCAGACCCAACAAGTGCAACCCAAGCAGACCCTTCCCAACTGGTTTAACCAGATTGACCTGACCCAACCTTGTCTGGCTCATCTAGTCCTGCCTGATTGACTCAACTATTCCAGCCCAACTGGTCAGGGGGCCGTTTCATAATCCAGGATCGTACATGTAGACCCTTTTGTGTACGCCATAGAGACCCAGGAACAATGCGGGTCCTTCCCTATTCATGGATTCCCTCCCTCCCTCCCTCCCTCCCTCCCTCCCTCCCTCCCTCCCTCCCTCCCTCCCTCCCTCCCTCCCTCCCTCCCTCCCTCCCTCCCTCCCTCCCTCCCTCCCTCCCTCCCTCCCTCCCTCCCTCCCTCCCCTCCCTCCCTCCCTCCCTCCCTCCCTCCCTCCCTCCCTCCCTCCCTCCCTCCCTCCCTCCCTCCCTCCCTCCCTCCCTCCCTCCCTCCCTCCCTCCCTCCCTCCCTCCCTCCCTCCCTCCCTCCCTCCCTCCCTCCCTCCCTCCCTCCCTCCCTCCCTCCCTCCCTCCCTCCCTCCCTCCCTCCCTCCCTCCCTCCCTCCCTCCCTCCCTCCCTCCCTCCCTCCCTCCCTCCCTCCCTCCCTCCCTCCCTCCCTCCCTCCCTCCCTCCCTCCCTCCCCTCCCTCCCTCCCTCCCTCCCTCCCTCCCTCCCTCCCTCCCTCCCTCCCTCTCTCCCTCTTATATTTACACACAATCAGAAGTCAAAATGGTTCGTATGTATGTAGGCATTGCTGATTGCCAATCCCCTACAGGTAGCTAAATATATGTGTGCACTGATCCATGAGCTACTGTATTCACTGAGGAATCGGGCTTTAAATAGCCCATCAATGCAGGTCCTTCCCTATTCATGGAATCCCTCCCTCCCTCCCTCCCTCCCTCCCTCCCTCCCTCCCTCCCTCCCTCCCTCCCTCCCTCCCTCCCTCCCTCCCTCCCTCCCTCCCTCCCTCCCTCCCTCCCTCCCTCCCTCCCTCCCTCCCTCCCTCCCTCCCTCCCTCCCTCCCTCCCTCCCTCCCTCCCTCCCTCCCTCCCTCCCTCCCTCCCTCCCTCCCTTCGTTAGAATTAAGATATCAAAATATTTTCAGTCAACCATTTTAAACATGTGTTTAGCTACTTGTAGTGAGTTTTAAATGCGTCCACCTGCTCATTTGGCCTTTTTAAGGCCAACGATTCTATTTTAAAATGCACACTTACCTCTTGTTCCAAATAGTCAACGTTTCAGCACCTTCCTCAGGACAGGAATTATAATGCGTTAACAATACATTTACAAAGACTTATATCTCCGCGGTGGGGTTGCCCAAATAGGGTGATCCTAATAAGTAAAGAAGTTCAAATGCACATAACTGGTCCCATTTGGGTCATCACAATTAAATATATTTGGTAACTAGAATAGGGTCATCAGAACAATTTTTTCTTTTTATAAACAGCATAACAGTCGTATTTCATAAATTATACCAAAGTGGCAACAAGTCAAGCAGAGGAGCGCATAACAATTGAAACATTTTTTTTTAAACCCTGTAACATACTTACAATAAATATGTCGAAAATAAAATGACTTATGGCAAATTGTTCTTTTAGTGTAAACAAGGCTACCAACAACTTTATGGGGTCGATTATATTCAAGAAGCAGTTGAACTTGCTCGGGCGATAGCGGATCAAGAAAGTTGTCACATAACATACGAGGTATGCTTGACAATCACATAAAATTCCTAAGTACATTTACTTTTTCACTCACTAATATATATTATTGATAAAGTCCATATAATAAACGAAAAATCTTTCCTAATATAAAATGCAATTAAAAATCAGATTTACTTGATGGTTATGTTATTTATTATCAAATAATATCTGATATATTTTTGCGCGCATCTAGACGCTTGTACTAGAAATAAGAGGCTATACCTTCAGGTAATTTATGCACATACATACATGTACATTTGTGTACTTACCTGCGATATACTGATTTATTTCAGAGAGGAGACCTGTTAGAACAGCCACTATCTACGGCGTGCCTTCAGAAGGAGTATAAACTATGTATAGATAAAGGCACTTATGATGCTATTAGCTTATGTCCAGATGACGCCACGGGGAAGAGAGCAGCTTACATAACGAACGTGTGGAAGCTGCTCAGCGCTCAGGGATTACTTATCATAACCTCTTGTAACTGGACCCAAGATGAGATCCTCACACATTTTTCTGACGGTAACGGCCCTCTCCAGTAGTAGTTTCGTAGAATTTAAACTAAAGCAATACGTGTTAAAGTTAGTGATAATGCACATAGTTCTATGGGTTTACTTCAAATTCTCGAACAGGTCACACCACCTGGTTGTGTTCAAGTTTCATAGATTACTTTACTTGTAGCGTAAACACTACGTTCAATATTTGGATAACCCGACTCGGGTTGCCTAAATGCAAATTGATATACAAATCATATATATAAGTATCCAGTAATGAAATATATATGAGTAATAGTCCAGCTACCTCGGGAATATCTATGTTGCCATTATTTCTGTCACCGCTACAGAGGTCATGGATACGATAGCTTAAGATTCCCTCATTTGGTTCCTGCAGATCCACTTACTTTTATAGAAATCTAAAATATGCTATAGAGATCATAATTACCATACCTCGAAATCCATTCTCCTTAGACAAAAATAGAATTATGTAATATCAATGGTAATAATGATTAGCGAATGTACAGTTTATCTAATATTGTTCTCTTTTCTTGTCCAGGTTTTATCTTGTTTGAGAAAATACCAACACCAACATTCAAATTTGGCGGGATGACTGGCAGTCGAGAAACTGCACTTGTACTACAGAAGAAGAATATAGCATGATCTTTTGTGTTTCTTGATAATTAAACACTCGTCTTTAACTTTCTGTATTGAAAATAAACTATATTGGAAATGAGAACGACTTTCCTTATGTTTAATTGAATATCACATTGTAAAGATATGCAACAATTCACGGTCCCTGGCTTTATATACAGATTTTTGATATTGCATCAAATTGATTTGGCTGTCCATAAATGACGTCATGCTATTTCTTAACCCCCACCCCCACCTCGTTATTCAACCCATGTCATCATGCTTAGTCGTGTAGACTAGACCCCCGTTCCATTATTTCTAGATTTTTACAAGATTTCTAACTAATACCTACGTATGTGTATATATATATATATATCTATATTCATATATAAAGGAACTAAACGCCATCTGACGTCTACCAAACCAACTACATTATGATTATATATTGATTATCACTATTACATGGACATCGAGCCGGAGTGGCATTTATATACACACAAATGTATACATATTTAAAGAACCATCACAGCTACTAAAGGCTATTTCAATTTCGTCCATAGAACTTGCGGATTACGAATCAATATTATCCTGTTTTACGGCTTTGGATGTGTCTGCTTGGTCCACTATTGCCGCCTGTTGTTAGATAACTGAAGTTCCTGAATGAAAAAACTTCGTTGGTAACCAAGCCATGCACTTTATACCTACATTGGAAACGCATTAAATATTAAAATCATTATTACTGTATATGTATACTGACAGTTTCCACTATACCCCTTTGAAAATATAACGTGCAAATGATGTATACAAAACGGTGTTATTATTCATTCTGTAAATAGGTTATTACAATCGATGCGTGACTGCTGCTTATTGCACCACACACTAAAGTCGACATTCATCTATCTTGTCTGCTATTAAACTCCTCACAATACCTTTTAAGAACACTAAATATTATTTGACCAATGTTCTACCGTGACAAATCACAAATTCTTTGAAACGTATTCATATTTCATTAGTGTGCTTATCTTCTGTGATATTAGAGTCTTTCCACCAGTACAGAGACGACACTTTCGTATAAACACCACTTTCGCAGGGACAGTGGGTACATTGGTATATAGATTGTATAAACGCATGCGTATACTGAGGTCCGGAGTTTCTGGGTTACCACAATTGAACTACAAACCCTCCCAGGACACCATTAGACCTTTTGCGTGCAGGGTTTGTTCAAATTATTTTGACACAAAATAGCAGCCCCGGATAAAGTAAATGTGACTATTGAAACATCAATAATGTAATTTTGAACCCACTTAAGTATGCTTTGTCGGCCGCACTTCGGATTTGCCTTTATTCCATGAATTGTTTCTTATCACCGCGCACATCAGCAAAAAGTTTTTAGATTCTTTTAATAAGATGAACCTTGATAGAAATTATGAAAGGTATGTGTATTTGGTATGAAATTAAAGCTCCTGATGTCAAGGATGCATTCAACGAGGGATTATGTGTATCTAGGTATTCCGAGCTGAATACAATCTGAAAACTTTAATAGCTCAGCTGTCAAATTCTATAAAAAGAATTTGTTTTTATGTTCATATTATACATAGTGAAAAGAGTGAGAGTGCAAGATGGGACCTTAATAAGTATGTCTTAAGCCAATTTTATGACATTTCAGAAGCCATCTTTGATCCAGCAAAAACAATTTAAAAATCGCCTTTGTCATTTTTTTCATGGTTTGTTGATGAGAAAGTATTTTTTGAGTGGCCTTATGTGATGACCTTTTTGGGTAAACCGTTACCATTTCTTTCACATTGCAAATACAACTTGTTCTGACGGGGGGGGGGGGGGGGGGGGGGGGTAGCAAACATTTGAAAACTTGCATCCCACAGAGAGTTAAATCGAGCCAGGCATTGTTACATTGGAAGTCAGGGATACAAGTGAGGTCATGAAAAAGATATATACATATACATGTAACTAGAAATATCCATTCCCTATCAAACGGGCGCTCGTTAAATTGCCATCAGGAAGACGCATAGAAATAGGCATGATGGAGCAGGCCACATGCTCATCGGCGTCCGCCATACGGCCAAAGCCTGATTAAATAGATATTGCATGTTACCTGTCTGCGGCGCCCGTACGGCCGCTCGACGGCATCAGCTGTGAAACGGGTCTCACGACTGTTGTGAGACTGTTTCAAGACTAGTACAAGACTGTTCTAAGACTTGCAAGAGTGTTGTAAGACTGCTGTTAGGCTGATACAAAACTGTTGCAAGACTGTTGCATGACTGTTGCAAAAGTAATACAAGACTTGCAAGACTGTTATACGGCTGATACAAGACTGTTGCGAGACTGTTGCAAGACTTGTAAGACTGATACGAGACTGATGCAAGACTTGCAAATCTGTTGTATGGATGTTGCAAGACTTGGAAAACTGTTACAAGAATGTTGCAAGACTGATACAAGACTGTTGTAAAACTGATTCAATACTGTTGTAAGATTTCTAAGACTGTTGTAACGACTGTTGCAAGACTTGTAAGACTGTCACAAGACTTGTAAGACTGTCACAAGACTTGTAAGGCTGATAAAAAACTGTTGCAAGACTGTTGCATAACTGTTGCAAGACTGTTGTACGACTGATACAAGACTGTTGCAAGACTGTTTTACGGCTGATACAAGACTGTTGCAAGACTGTGATAAGACTGTTGTAAAACTGATAAAAGACTGTTGTAAGACTGTTACAAGACTGTTTTATGACTGATACAAGACTGTTGTAAGACTGATACAAGACTGTTGTAAGACTTGTTAGACTGTTGCAAGACTTGTAAGACTGATACGAGACTGTTGTAAGACTGTTGCAAGACTGTTGTAAGGCTGATACAAGACTGTTCTAAGACTTGCAATATTGTTGTAAGATTGTTGTAAGACTGGTGTGAGACTGTTGGAAGACTGTTGTACGGCTGATACAAGACTGTTGCAAGAATATTTTAAGACTGCTGCAAGACTGATGGAAGACTGTTGCAAGACTGATGCAAGACTGTTGCAAATCTGTTGTATGGCTGATACAAGACTATTTTAAGACTGTCGTAAGACTTGCAAGACTGTTGCAAGACAGCAATAAGACTGTTGTTAGATTGTTGTAAGACTGACATAAGACTGTTGTTAGACTGCAGAAATACTGTTTGTATTGTTAATATAAGACTGTTGTAAGGCTGATACAAGATTGTTTCAAGACTGTTTCAAGACTTTTGTAAGACTGATACAAGACTGTTGCAAGACTGCACTAAGACTGATACAAGACTTGAAAGACTGTTGTAAGACTTGTGAGAAGGCTGATATGATATGATAGGATATGGGGTGTTAATAGATTTGATATTACATGTATCCTGTTTGGAATGAGTTATATTAGTTATATATTAGTTATACTTCTTCAACCATTTATACATAACTTTGTACAACTTTGTTTAGTATTTTGACATGGATTTAAAAAAAAAAAGTCATTTCAGTTGGGGTGAGGACTTTTTAGTCATTTTGAAGAACTCCTTGGCAGGGTCTGGTCTCTCCCCAGACTAGTAATTTATTATTAGCAGACCTTGTATTGAGTTTTAAATGCATCCACCTGCTAATTTGGCCTTTAAAGGCTAACACTTAGCTCTTGTTAGTCTAGCTAATTGATAACGAAGTTAACTTCCTGGTCTCTATCAAAATACACATAAAAGGAGAGTATTACACACTGAGAAGTCCTATGTTGACTGGTGCCCGCCAGTGTAGAATTTACAGGTTAAATGACTTACTTTGGTAAAAGGTGACTATGTTACAGGGTCGTCGGATTGAGCAACAGAAGTACGGCACGCGCCGGAAACAAGCCGTATTCAAAATAACAGGTAGCACAGGTAACCCACCCCAGTGAGCAACTCGCCAAAACAGGGCAGGGGAGACAGTCTTTGGGCGGACTGTTGCTCGCTGGCAGTCTCGTATACACATTTTAGTGCATTCATTGATATGTTTGAACATGGGGAAAAACACCTGAAAATTCGAAATTCCCTGACATCTAGCATCCCTTGGAATAAGAGGTTTGTATCAGGTTTTATGTTAAATAATCAAACGCAAAGACACCCTCGTGTTTTAAAGAATAAAATTTAATGCGTAACAAATCGTTGTGATATTTGCGGCTTTCAAAGCAACACAACCCATATGAATGAACCCAAAAAGGAAGATCGAAAGTTTGCATGCTTTGCCTGTCTTCTCTTTTCTGCAGTATGTGGGAACTTACAGACTACATTTCTGGAACTTCTACTTAATTTCGTTTCTGACTGATGGTTCGGTGGTAATTCACTATGACATACATGACACCTACTATAGAATTGGCTGTTAGAAACCAGGGCCAGAGGACACCATAGACGAACCAGGCAAGAACCGAAATTAGAATTATTATATGTCCACCAGTCTAGTTCTTCTACAGTATGCTCTTCTCTATTAGATCTTTCAATTTCACTCATTTCAACAGGCGTTTAGGATGGATAAATCTTCTGATGTGATTTACACCAGCAATATTATGGAAATAATGGTATGACCTGTTCCAATATTATGAACGAAACATGTCTACAAGATTATGTAAGTTAACTTAGCAAGTGGTGCCACATGACATAACTAAAATTGGCATGTAACCCGAATATTAGGCATGTTGGAATATTACACACGAGGCATAAATGTCGGGCATTTGTTGATTGAGTAGATTTAACAGCAATAGCACTTTATAAGATACTGCAGAAGGATCTATAATATCCAAAAGGCAAAATACTAGCGCAGTTTCAGAACTGGTTATTCAAATCTATTGTGAGCAAGCCAGTTTAAAATATAATTATTGAATACATATCTATGAACATTACAAGCACATTCAATTTAATGTAATCATTTTACTCTTATTCAAAGGAGGGTAATGTCCACTAGCTACCATTGATAGATCAAATATGCACGCTGAAAACAACTCAGCGAGGCATTCTTTTCTCTGGATATTCCACCCTGAAGTTTTCTCTTAACTCATTTAGACTGAGAGTCAAACACAGGTACTCACAATATATTAAAAGAAATGGAGCTGGCTATCCTTTTGGGCTCTAGAGTTTCGACTAATTTTCCATCATTTGAAAGAATACATTGTAAATCAGCAGGGTGATCGTATTCATTCCACATCTAGTTTCATGTTTCCGATGGTTAGAGCTAGAAACAAATTATCTTAATATATACTCCATATTTTGAAACACTATAGAAGAAAGAAGACAAGAGGACCCACTGGCCCTACATCCCGATGGATGTTTTTATTGAAATTAGAAGCTTTTCAAACTTGTGGATTAAACTATTGGGCCGTTATCCAAGGCTTTAAAGTAAACTTTACTGTTGCAAATCAGTGATTTCCATGAAAGTTTATTTTTGCTGCTACAAAAGATAATATTCAGAAAATATAATAGGAAATTCTCGTCAGTACATTCTCATAAAAAAGATGGAAATATCGCTGCTCTACTTTTCTTCTTAGGCCAATCGCTCCGTTTATCATGTGATATTCATCTCTACCTTTGATAGGTAACTAGACTGATGGCACCACTTCATTTTTTACCTGGTCTGATTGGACCACTTGATTTATCAGGCGAGTTCAGAGTGCAGTCAAGTGTAAACAGACACCGTTTTAAAATATTATCATTAAATTTACTGAAATCTGGGACAGCACGGAAAGTGTGTCCCCATGGAAACAGGAAGAAAATTGTGGTTCCCACTCCCCCATGCAAATACACATAGAAATACTAAGCCCACCCCTACCCCCTCGCAGAAGCACGAATGGGAATGGTGTTTGCAGAAAATAAAATGATAAAAAAAGGTAGGGAATTTGGGGGCCGCCTAAGGAATCAACAAGAAGTACCAGAAGATGCCCCCCCCCCCCAGAAATATAAAAAAGCAAAATATGCCCTCATCCTCCCAACGAAGTCCCAGAAAAAAAAGTTGCCCCCATGGAAATAACATCTCCCAAAAGGCTACCCCCGGGAATTGTGCTTCCCCGTGAACAATAAACTCTCCTTTATTTATCAAACAAAACCAATGCGAATGGTGCCATCGGTTTTGGAAAATGTTGCCATGTGCCGGGAGTGGTGCCATCGGTACAGGTACCATCGGTCCTCGGTGCCGTCAGTCTAGTGACACTTTGATCAATTCATGGTGACTGATGTTTGACATCGATAGTTAACGAAGTCTCAAAGTAATGATCACTTTTGACTTTTTAAATTATCATATGCTCATATCTCTGAGCCTATACTTAATATCTTCCATAGACCACCTGGTACCAACCAAGGGTTTTGCGTGAATAACTGAATGATAACGTCTTATGTTCATTTTACCAGTTTTAACCATGGACACTGAGTTCAGGTTGGGCCAGCAATCCTTTCTGCTTTTACACCTCCGGACTCTGTATGCAAGTAACATCGGTACATCAACACTTCAACATGGTAAACCGGTCCAGGTATTCATCTCATGTACTTCATATAATCTTCAGTCACCGCTCTCGAGTACGCTGGGATCTGCGCTCTGGCCTTGTCCATTGGCGGCCTACTGATGATTCCAGGACCCATCGTCTTCGGTACCAGCTGATAGTTTCTATGCCTTAACATCCCATGTGGTTTTTTTTGTTTGAAATTATCTTTTACATATTTCATGTTTCACGACACCCCACGATGAGAGTGGTTGTGTGGTGAAATCAGCTTGCCCAGGCAGGTGCTCACACCGAACAGTACGTGGCAGGGCTTGACGGGCCATCTCCGTGCCAACTGTCCCCAGTGTGCCTGGAGCCATGCCAGTTGGGCACTGTAATTGACGAGCGACCCAACGCGACCATCGTCTACTACCAGAGGGAGCAGCGGTCGGCGCCGACCAGGTGACTTTCTCTTTAGTTATTCCCTAGGGAAAAGCGATGAGAAAAGGAGTTGTAGATGCTCTTTGCCTTAGATACCTGCCAAGAAGAGTATATTTTGGAATGACATGGTATTCATCGATAAATTGATGGAACGGTATAGTGTATACAATAGTTGCTTAAATGTATTCGAATCTCGAGGGCAGGTATAACGACACGAACTATCAAACGCTTTTAATTGTTCTCATGCGTTTTATTCCTATAAATGTCATGCATACGCATACTGCCAATAAATTCATCGAATTTCTTATTGGCCTAAACTTCTTTGACGTTGGACGAGTAAAAATATTTGTCCTTACACTTACGTTCCCTAGTGATATATTTGGGATGGACCGTAGGAGGTAAATAATTTCTTTAAGTTACAATATGGTAGCCTCTATAACAGCATATGGCGAATAATCGGAGATTTGGATAACTTTGTAGTTTCAAATGAAATCTTACCTCCTTCTCCTCACTTCGACCCAAATATGAGATCGGCGTCGGGCGCACCCTTGGGGTGCTGGTAGCGGACCCGTCGTTCACGATTAGTGTTGGCGGGGGCTGGGCGGCTGAGTGCTGCAAGCATCTCTGTCAAACACCAACAATTCCGTTTAAGTGAAGACAATCTACCTGACAACGAGGACCCCCAGATATAAACTAGAAAGACCTGAGCTATACCTTCTCAATTACTGTAAAGTCCTAAAGATTACTCTCAAATGTAGAAGACAATCTCACTTTCAGATCTTAAGAGCAACGATATTACTCCATCTGGGATATGAGCCGATTTGATCTCTATTTAATAGATGAATGAAGGTAGAGTAAATGTTGAAATGAAAGGTTGATTAATTACACAAAGCCAGCTACATCAATACACTCATTAAAATATTTATAAGAATATTTTTTGGAAAATATTAAGATAGCGTTTCTTTCTTACTTCGTAGCATCTAGTTACTTCTTGATGTCTTACGAGACCAGAAATTGCTTCACTAGGTAATAACTATAACAATATGTGAACAATGTCTTGAAGGTGATTATCTGAATGTCTGTACAGTGTAAGCCTGGCATTTGTGAAGGCAACAGACATGACACACACCTTGATAGTCTTCCTCCTCCTGTCTCTCGTGGATGTCGAGCACAACACGTTTCATCCGCTCCTTCTCTGCGCGTTCAGCCTATAAGTATGAATATTAAAAATAGCATAAATACAGTCAAGCCTAGTTACACTGAGCGCTGACGCTATATATAAGGAATTATTTTAGCAATTTAACCAATTTGTTAATGTGCAGTAAAAGAGGAGTTATTACAAGAGGAGTTCTTAAAAATTAGTCTGTGAATAAAAAGTCAGACCTTAACAGAAATCAGTCTTTTATCAAAATTTCTTATCAAAACAGGAAATATGCAATGTGTAGGATGGTATATTGGCTTAAAACGGTCTGACCAAAATAGAAATAATATTGCGATCTGTATTTACCTCTTCCCTCTCTCGGAATTTTGTAGCAAATTCTGCGGAGATGGGTACGTTGAGCTTGGTGAACTGAAAGAGGAATAGGACATTTATATGGGGGAAAACTTAAAAAGAGACCAAAAGGAGCAAAAGCTGGCCTATTCCCAAAGAGCAACTCAGAATTACAGGCAGGGCGACAGTCCTGGACGGGACCATTGCTCCGTCCGAAACTCAACCCGAAAAGTGGGATTGCATGGAAACCGTTAGTCCATCCGAACGGGAAAGCATGAATAATTTCTGCACCTGGATCCAGATGCCAACTACAATACCTAGGTAGTTTGTTTTATAACCTTGACGTAAACAAATCTATATGACAGTGGCCAGGAGTACTGCCTCTCACACATCTTCCAGATCCTTTTTGGGACCTCATCACAACCTAAACTCTTTGAACCCCCTTTATGGTTCATATAGGCCACTGTTGTTGTGTTGTCTGACAAGCACCTAATTGTAGTGTTAGACACGGACTTTTCGAAGCACTGTAAGCCAAAGGCTACCACCATAGTTTCCTTCACAACAATGTGTAACACTTGTTATGGTTCAAATTGGCCACTGTTGTTGTGTTGTCTGACAAGCACCTAATTGTAGTGTTAGATAGGGACTTTTGCAAAGCGCTGTAGGCCAAAGTTTGCTGCTATAGTTTCCTTCACATCAATGTGTAACTTGTTTGGCCAAAGCCCAACTTCCTTCAGTGGTTTCTCCACTATCCCAGACTTCACCTCAGCTTATATTAGATGTGTCTAAGGTTTAAGTGAGTTGAGGTGAGTGTACTCTAATCCATTTAGCTTGAATTTTGTCTCTTTCCAGTCTGGTGAAATAGGCCTCACCATAATCGAATCCCTTAGAGAAATCAACAATGTAGCCTGTCAGACAGGCCACTTGTCTGACAGACAGGCCACTTGTCTGATTTTTACTTTCTGCCCAGTGCCTAAATTTGTTTACCTAAGCCTGAAACTTTAGGACCTTTACCTCAGTGAGGGAGACTTTCATCTCTTGTGTATCAATGACATAGCCCAGAAACGTTAGTTGTTCAGTGGGTCGAGTGGCACTTTTATTCTGATGTACTTTGAAGCCTAGTTTCACCAGCAATGACAGTAGCACTTTAATACTTTCCTGACAATTTCTGCCATGACGAAGGAGTCATTAATATACCTGGAAACAAGAGTGTCCCTGCCTTTGCAAGTGGGCAAACACAGCTTTCAAAACCCTGGTGACCTATCTTGGGACTTGTGCCAGACCATTAGGTAGACAAGTAAACTGGTATATTTGTCCTTTCCACTCAAACTTGAGGTACTTCCTATCCCTCTTACAGATGGTAATAGAGCAGTAGGTATCAGAATTATTTTGTTTCTCCATGAGAGCCCCCTCAAGCACCATGTCAAGAGTCATCTGTAGGCTTTCCATCTTAAAATGTTTATAGGTCATACTGTCATTTCTATTGGAAAGGTCTAGGATCATCCAGAACTTTCCATTATGTTTGGGATGCAGGACACATTGGAAATTAACTGACCATTAAATATGACAAATTTTTCCAGAACACCATAAGCTGGAGTTCCTTAATTACAACATCAAGGTTAGCCCTAGCTTCTTGTAACAAAGCAAAAGGTGAAGGTGGGTCAACCTGTACTGGAAACTCATCAAATCAAATTTGTGCTCTTTTTACATATTCAATGATGTAAGGATCATGTGTAATTTTCAACTATTTATTCACATGGTATTTAGTGCTACCCGGCACAAAGGTGCCATAATTTGGCAAAGCGAGTCTACTTTTCTATGACCCTCTTGTGAAATCTGACTTGCAGTTGTAAGGGAACTTGTCTTCTTACCTCCACTTCTTATTGTAGGACTTGTTTTTGCTTTTACAACTATAGTCCTTTTTGTAAATGTCCTCCTGCTTATTCTTTTTGGTCATTTTTCAGCCTGCCTGATCTCATCCTTGGTATTTTTCATGACCCCAGTCAGGTCTCTCTCTCCCTCCCCCCCACCACTACTGTACTACAGTAGGCTATAACCATGACCTAAAGACCAATTGTCCACCCGCTAATAATAGTTCATAGTCATCCTACTTATTTAGATAAAATGAAGAGTACAAGTTTGCGACTCGTTTCTAAGGGATGTCAGCAGCCTTTGAGGAAAATCCCTGAAATTATTTGCTGTGACAAACCCCCCCCCCCCCCCCCCCCCCCCACCAGACTACAATGCTTACTGGGAACTCAAAAACGATGAAAACTGTATCTCCTGGTGATTAGAATTGGTACTACAGTCTGATCTCCAAGCAGAGCCCTACCATCTATGTCCTATTGATTTTAGACCAAATATATGCATTGGAGATTGTAATATTGAGCTGGTTCCTGGTATTAGTTATACATTCAAAGTGGTTTGTATGGTAACAGTACGAGGGTTTCAGGGATTTCAGGGATTTCCATCCATGCATTATCAATGGGAAGGTTCTCAGGGAAAACCCTGAAAATCATGGAAGTAATAATGCACATATTTAAAGGGAAATCGGGTGTATGGGCCTCTTGAAACAATATGGGGTTGACCTACACCGGTTTTATTGAGGTTTTTGAATAGTGAGGACAATATTTCTGTGTTCTAGAAAAACCTTAATTTCAGGGATTTCCCTGAACTCTGACATCCTTGTTTCTTACTTGCTGTTTGTTTCCTCTCTTGGTCATTAGGACAAAATTGATGTGGTTAGGTTCCTCTTCTGCAGGGGGGCTTGGTGGAGCTAATGCCACTCCTTGAATCACTGAAATAACAAAGATGTATCTTAAGAGAATTAATCTAACTCGGTCTAATTCTCGTTTTAAAGTTATATATCCTCTTGGAATATAACATGTACATGTATACTGTGCCTCAGTGTGATACTCTATCCAAATTTACGATCAACCGACCTCAATAATCGTCTGATTTGTCTGTGCACCTCTCAAGGCTCAGCTCTAAATGTTGAACTTTATATATGCTCTCTTGAGGGCCAAAAATTTGGCTCATCACAACACCTCGTTGTTTATGGCTAAATCTAGATTATCAATTTAAATCGTGTACTGTGTTATTTCAGTCCTGTTTCAATTTCACACCTACTAGTCTTACTTATCAGGTGCTATTCAGCCAAATACCCAATATAGCCAAATACCGTGTGGTAACTTGGCTTTGCTCGTAAAGGGACCTGATGCTGACTGCCGACTCGTGTAATACTACAGTATGCAACAGTAAACGCCAATAATTCTGAGATGTGATTGAACAGGTGATTCATATTATACCAATTAAATTCAACTAACCCTACATTCAGCCTGTACTCTCTCCAGGCTTGCCGTTAGAAATTCAACATACACCTAGAACATTTAGCGGTGTCTCTCCTGACATCAACTGTCGCATCGCTATCTTACCTGGAACCATTCCAGTCTTGGCCTTCTGTCCACGCAGGTGCATGGGCACTGCAATGTCGACCTGTGGCACTTTAGGTCCATCATGGGTACGTGCCTGAAAGTGGAAATGAGTGGCAGTTTTTGAGATATATGTATGTATAGAAATATGTTGTAAAAATGAAGTTAAAAATGAAGAAAAAAACATGGTCAGGTAGGCAGTAGGACTATTATCACCGAATAATCAATAGGGGACTGACATACATAATTAATTTCTTAAAACCAATCCCTGATGAAGGTGAAGTTGGTGAAGAAGGTGAACACCGAAACATGTAGGATATTTAAACAGCCATTTACTGAATTCTTGTCTATTATTTAGAAGAATAGTCTCAACGGTTTGCAGGGAATATCTTGTTTATCATCCTATAATTAATTTCTATGATAACTTGCACTGGCATTCCAACATACCTTGCTTTATAATGTACACTGCATATAAATTTTATGCAAATTCATACAAATATCAAACTGTATGAAAATCTTTTAACGATCTAGGGTTGGTGTTACTTGAAAACTTACAGCCAGATTATCTGTCATCATTTTGTCAAAGGCAGTCATGAAGTCTTCATCTTCCGAACATTTGACGAGCTTTGGACCTCCAGTTAGCACTGTGACCTGTTCACATACATCAGTAGATCATATCAGAAACGAGACTTATTGTATTGTAACAGTCGCGTTCCGTGAATGACAACAATACAAGCATTACAGTGCCCAAGCATTCAACTCGTTATATTGTAACAATAAACATGTACAATAAATGTCCATCAACAGTCCAACAATCCTAAATGGTCTATATTACCACCACAGACAAGGTAGAGTGTGCTGAGCTTCAGTTGGTGACCTCGCCCAGTGAGCTGGTATACCAGTCTGACTTGCACTGGGCAGCACTCGCCACAATATAGCCGAGTTGTGATATCATATCATGATTGGCAGTATGAGGCAAAGCCTGACTGTTCACCACAAACGCTACCGTGTGAATGTCGTTTTCAAGTGAAAGCGATGACGCTGTCATCGTCGAATGTTCACGTCGTGACATGACGTCACGGTGTCAACATTGCTATGGTAGCGATGTTGTTGGGTGAGTTGCTATGCTGCTGATCAGGATGTCAACAGATTGGGGCAACTG
Organism: Alentia gelatinosa; assembly: GCA_950022655.1. Lineage (NCBI taxonomy): Eukaryota > Metazoa > Annelida > Polychaeta > Phyllodocida > Polynoidae > Alentia > Alentia gelatinosa. The sequence continues at coordinate 47,321,585 of OX465581.1, forward strand.
GGGTCTAACTGTAAAGATTACGGATAGAGCATGGTTTCAACAAGTGTTTCCTCAGGCGTTTTGCTGTGGGTGCCGAAGCATAGGTCCTGTCCAAGTGTGACAAAAAAAAAAAAAAATCATGATTGAACCAGTTTTAGGGGTAGTGATATGTTCATAAAGGAGTTCTTAAAAATTAACACGTGACTTAAAAAGTCCTTCTCAAACTGAAATCTCTGCCTGTCTCTTTTTTAATACATATCAAAATACTCAAACTGTGAAATATTGTATAGCCATAAAACCTTCTGTCCCAAACAGAAATCATATTCCTATATGTATTTAGTTAGCTATAAAAAGCAAAAATGTGCTCAGGTCGCCTAGTGACTCTACAAGCAGGTGTAATACAGTAGGCTATATCCATAACCTTTAAGTCCAACCGTCCACCCGCTTATAATATCTCAATTTTGTTAATGAGGTGATATAAGGACCCACCTGATCATCATCCTCGTCCTCGCCGGCGGACTCAAGCAGCTCATCCTCACTGTCGTCCTCGTCCTCCTCTAGATGGTCTCCTCCCCCTTCCTCTCCTTCATCACGCCGGCCACGCTGTAACACACACACTCTCACACTATACAGGTTGGAAATGAAATTACCAAGAACCTACACACTAACAAACAAGTCGTAAAGGAGATTCTCCCCAGACATGAATTCCTCAGGCAAGAATGCTGTTCGATCTAATCAATATAACAGTTAACCATTTACAGATATATCATCGCCCGTGTGTCCCCTTCAATTATTTAGATTTAGAAAACACGTGGCTAAGAACACTTCTACCCCCCCCCCCCAAAAAAAAAAACCAACCAAAAAAACCAAAAAACCATTCAATTATTTATACATTGCATGCAGACTGTACCATATACTGCTCTCCCGATCATTAAGGGAGCTGATTACATAGCAAGTAGACCTATTTGCCAATCCGCCTTGTGTATTTGGACACCTGCATACCACCACCGCGCTATCTAGCGTTAACTGCTGTCTGGAATCCCATAGAAGGGGCTACATGCACTTCCTCTAAGATTTAGAAAAGAAAAAAAAAAAAAAAAAATTCCTCTAAGATTTAGGTTCAAGGTAGGTCCACCCACCATTGGGCGTGCATCACCGGAGTGGTTGGCGGGCTGACTTTGGCTTCCTGTGCGCTCATCTCCGCCTAGCTCTGACTCCTGCGTGCTGTGATCCTCGCCGGTCATGACGAGCTGTGACAGGCCCTGAGACAGGTCATCTGTTTACAACATACACAGGCAGAGAGTCAAAACAGACAAATATTTGAATATCTCTGGAAATATAGAGCTACCTAGAAAATAACACTTCCTAGCAACTGCTGGTTTTTTTAAAAATTCTCTTTCCAATTAGGCATATTATATTATGATTGAACTAGTTTTAGGGGTTGAAATATGTACGTAAAGGAGTTCTTAAATATAGACCTGTGACTCCAAAATTGTCCCCCAAACTGAAAACTCTCCTTAAAAAAATATACTAAAACCGTGAGATATTGTATGGCTATAAAACATTGTCCAAAAACAAATTATATTCCTATCTGTACTTAATTAGCTATAAAAAGCAAAAATGTGGCCAGATCACCTAGGGACTCTTCAAGTAGGTGCACTACAGTAGGCTTTTGCCATGACCTCCAAGTCCAACCGTCCACCCGCTATTGATTGTATTGTTCTTTGTGGCTGTACCTAGTTCGATATTAGTATTGCAATATATATTTCTCACTGATATTCTATCAAGACTGCAATCGAGGATTAAACAAACCATTAGGTTTGGGCAAACTAAACCTACTAATACAGTATATAAAAATTGCAGCGATATTGCAATTTTTCTCAGCTGAAGACATATTCCTATCATTGGAGATCCCGACAGTATAGGCAGAACAGTTATTTAAAAAAACGATGTACGAGAATATACTGACAAACAAGGAGAACCGTATGAATTAAATCAATGAGTCATTTTAGAATAAAAAATACATCTTGCTAGACATAGAGCAGACTCACCTATTTCGTCATTCTCTTTTATTGCTGGGAGACGGGAGTCATCTTCTTCTGTGTCTTCCGTTTCATGAATCGGCAGAACGTCCGCTATAACCGTTTTCAGAGAGATATCAATGCAATGCATAGATGTGTACAGTTCAACTGAAGTCACAAGAGGCAAGGTTTCAGTACTATTTTATAAGTGTTGAATATTTGGGTCGAATATGGTAAACAAATACGAAATTCATTCCGCTTTCAGTTGTCATATTGTCATTTTATCCATGGTGATTATCCTGAATATATGCACATTACTTTCACATATTAGACTATCCATTATTATTCATAAACTAAATGCCTATGACCAAGTCTGAGGTCCAGCTGGGCCTGGTTACCGGACGCTCTCTTTAATATCACTCGGGTCGTTGGGCGAGGGTATAAAGGGAAGAGTTGTGATCAAGAAGAGTCGGCATATTGCTGTATGAGGGTATCGTACATCGACAATTCATTCCCAACTCTCCCCTAGCTATTTTCTTTTTGATGATTCGGTAACTGAATGCTGATTCTTATAGATTAAACTGAAAGAAATTTACAAGACATTTCTAGCCAAATATAAAATATAGCGAACCTAATTTGGCTCTGAATTCCTTATCTAGTTGATCGCTGGCTTCACAGGCAGCTTCATACGAGTCAAACAACTTGAGTTTGGGCCGCAGGGCTTCAAGCACATCTTTCATCAGGTATTCAATGTCCATAGGGAATGGGTGCGCTTCTGTCCAGATGGGTAGACTACGTTTGAACCAGTAGTATTTCTGCAATAAAAAAAAGACAAATGCAGTGGACAGTTAAACAGACCGGCAGGCAGACAGATAAAGGAAATAATCGGGAAAATGTATCCCTGATACCACACACTTTCCCTTATTTTTAGCTCATTCAAACAGTTGTTAGAAAAACGATAACAAAGGACTAGAAACACATCTTTGAAGATCTGCTTTCCGTAGAACACGCAAAAGAATTCCTGCCCTCAACTGAAAGCTAAATGACTTTAAAAAGAATTATGCCAGTTTATATTCTCCTCGGATTTATATTGTTTTCAAGAATGGCCCTGGGGCGTAAAAAATATCCGGAATTATCCGGGAAATTCCATGCCTGCACGGAGGATCATATATATCAAAACAAGAGAAGTTCCTTACCTGGAAGTAGGTCAGGAGGCAGTCAAGTTTTTTCTTGCTGGAGCCGCGGTCAAAATACTGGCCGCAGGTATCAAGGAGCACACATACAAGTCGAACGCGGAAAAGGTGTTCTGGGGGATCCAGGTCTGAGGGTGCCGCCTCTGTTGATAGAAGAGTAACATGACAAATTGGTCATAGTTTGCCAAATGAGAAACAGTACATGTGTGGTATAAAAATAAAAAAAACATTTAAGAAAATGTAATAAATACATATTCAAAAATGGATAATAAGTCGCAACTAAAGGACAAAGATACAGCAATGAAGGATTACGATCATCGGGGAATATATGTGAATTTCACGTCAGAAGTTAATCAAATGCTACTAAGCTTTAATCCTCAATCTCATTTTACAAGGATGTTATTCTCAACCTTCATAATATCACCACCAGATATGAGTCATGAGACCAAATGGTGGGTGCTACTTGGTGAAAACTGGATCAAGGATCTTGTGGCTGGTATTTACCGTCCATACTGACGCCGAAGCTGATGAAGGTATAGAGCGTCTTGAAGATGACGGCAGACTCCACCATACGGTAATTGTACAGCTCACCCAAGAACTTGACGGCACAGACCCGCCGCTGGTTGTACTTGGGAATGTTGATCTGAAATACATAATTTCTGCCATGATTACAGAATCAATTGACCCTCGTTTATCGTTTACCAGTTTGGCACAAGACCCAACAGTCAGCTTGTCACCTACTTCGACATCCTACATCCATTAATCGTAGATAAACAACTTCGCATTGGGTCAAAAGGTTTGGGATAAGAAACCTAATTTGATACCCAACTAGTTTCATGTCACTCTACGCTTTTAGAACCTAATATATAAGACAAGTACATTTAAAGGAAGATTGAGGTCTGCTAGGAAGCATGTTGACTTATTTCACGTCTCTCATGGTCATGTCTCTATAAAGCTAGTGATCTTATTTGCCAAAGCACGGGAACAAGAGCTAAGTGTGCATGTAGAAAATAGAAATATTGGCCTTTAAAGACCAAATTAGCAGGTGGACGCATTTAAAGCTCAATAAGGTTCAAAGGTCTATCAGTAATTAATTAGTATGAAAACAAGGAAGCCCCCAGGCCAGGAGGGAGGGAGGGAGGGAGGGAGGGAGGGAGGGAGGGAGGGAGGGAGGGAGGGAGGGAGGGAGGGAGGGAGGGAGGGAGGGAGGGAGGGAGGGAGGGAGGGAGGGAGGGAGGGAGGGAGGGAGGGAGGGAGGGAGGGAGGGAGGGAGGGAGGGAGGGAGGGAGGGAGGGAGGGAGGGAGGGAGGGCATCCATGAATAGGGAAGGGCCTGCATTGATTGGATATTTAAAGCCCTACTCATCTGTGAACTCAGCAGGTTATGGCTCAATGCATACATATATTTAGCTACCTATATATAAAACGTTTTGCTTCATGGTGATCATTCATGGATGAGTGCACACAGACCTGCATGCTCCCTAGCCATGTGGGAGACAAAACTTTGTTTCTATGTACACAATAAAGTAGGTCAAGCCAATATCTGGTGGGTAAATGACATTACAAATGATCTTATAAAATAATATCATTTGACTAGGTCTTGATTGATTCCTAGAACAAAGTTATGAACCATTTTGACTTCTGTTTATGTGTAAATATGCTGAATAAAACATCCTCTCATACACCTCATGCCTCCTCCCTCCTATTATGAGACTTGGCAAAAATACATGAATACTAAATATTAAAACTGTAAGGCATTGTACCACCATAAAACCTTCTTTCCAAAACAGAAATCATATTCATATCTGTAATTAGTTAGCTATAAAAAGCAAAAATGTGGTCAGGTCATCTAGTGACTTTACAAGCATGTGTACTACAGTAGTCCATAGCCATAACCTAAAGACCAACCGTTCACCTGCTAATAAACCATCCTCTCATACACTGGCTGCGTCCCCCCTCCCATTATGAGATTTAGCAAAAATCAATATTTAGTAAACAACTGTTTGAGTACATGCCCATTTCACCCCAAATCCTTACCACTTTTAACAAATACCTGAATGTCTGTAAATATAGAATCTACTTAGAAAATTCCACTTTCTAGCACCTAATTTCTTTTATTCTCTTTCAAATGAGGCATATTATATTATGATTGTACCAGTTTTACAGGTAGAAATATGTCCATAATGGAGTTCTTAAAAATGGACCTGTGACTCAAAAAGTCCCCCCCACCCAAAAAAAACCCCTGAAATCTTTTTTTTCCTTCTAAAAATCCATGTCAAAATACTAAATACTAAAACAATAAGATATTGTATGGTCATAAAACATTCTGTCCAAAACAGAAATCACATACTCATTTCTACTAAGTTAGCTATAAAAATGCAAAAATGTGCTCAGGTCGCCTAGTGAATCTATAAGCAGGTGAACTACGACCTTGTACTACAGTAGCCTACAGCCATAACCCACAGACCAACCGTCCACCCGGTAATAATCCATCTTAAAGTACCTTATCCTTATCCATATCCGAAAAAGTCATTGCTCTAAAAACTACTAGTATTGTTAACATCAAGGACAGGGACTCAATGTCATCAGAGAAAGTGAGGCATCTTTCTAAAGCTTTTGATCTGTGTGAACGAGCTAAGGAGCTCTGCCATAGGACAGAAGACGGAACTCACCTCCATACCAAGTCTTATCTCCTCCAGTATTCCATCTACTACCTGGATTGCCACGTGTTCCTGAAAGGTAAACCTTACGTTACTCTCTAGCTTATTACTTGCACCTTTATTACGACGCAACACAGGCAGTGAGGTATAAGTCTGTGTCGGGTTATCTGATAACTACTGTCTTCGCGTCTTAGTGATCCTACATTCCTGAGCATAGGAATGAATATTGCATATTCGCTGAGAAATAAATTCATCTATCAAAAAATTACCCTGACACTTCCCTCTGAAAGTAACGGTGAAAAGCAAACTAACCATAATACCATTCCTTCCTCAAGACCATTGCACAATACATTAAATCACATTAAAAATCATCCCTAGGAAGCCTTCATAGAAATGTACTTCTTGAACCAAATTCTTCAATACATAAGAGTAAAGGCAACAGTTTTTGAACAATGCATATATTTCTTTACAACCTAAAAACAGGTGGTTGGCAGATTTGAGTTTTCCCAACACCTTAACGACGGGATTCACAACACGGTAAGGTATAATCTGCACTAGGAGTATGATAGGAATACTGTGTAGTTAGCGGAATAAGTAAACGCCTGATAGACTCACATGGTATGGGGCAATCCCGGCCAGCAGGTTGGCTATACAGTGAATACTGTTGTAGCGGACGTTCCAGATCCCAGTCAGACACTTAGTTATATACGCCGCAGTCTGGATATACACAGGAAAAGACTTCATAGAAAACCTCCATAGAAAACGTATAGAGCCTACAGATTGCTATCGAGTAGAATACAGAAATCCGTATTTTACTAGAATATGGAAAAAAGATCCCTTCCATGCTACGTAGTGCTTGAGAAGATCGGTCGCCAATTTCTCTTTCCTTTGATAACTTACATTTGCAATGCTGAATAATAAATACATTACCTTAATTTTGATAAGTGATGGATTCATTCTTAATGAACATATAATCACTCTCAAGTCTGTGAGAAAATAGCATTTTGTTTTCTCCTTATCATTTTAACACTATTCTGATCGTACGTCATCCATGTGGCGTCATATCTTCTATTAGTAAAAGTGTAGCTGAAGATTACAATTATTTTGATTATTTATTGTTTAGACAACTATCAGGGAATAATCTCACACACCATCTGATCAACTAGAAATTAATTAATTTTAAGGGTTTGTTACAATATACAAATAGTATGTACACAAACTATGTATAAATATTCGGTCCAGATACCTTACATGTATATATATACTGTGCATAATATTCACCTCAGGATCATCCCACTTGAGTTTGCGCATCTGACGGAGCACCTTCTCGGTGGTGATTTTGGACAGGTCCTTGTAGAGTAGTCGCCGCACGTATTCGTGCATGGGCGGCCGTACTTTGCGGAGCTCACTCTTTACCTCGGGCGGATTACTGTAGTAGAAGGCGTTCTCTATCATCGTCGCGTAACGACTGTCTAAATGTAGCGCCGCCTTTTTCCTCATCATGACATCCTGGTTATAATATGCAAAGAAATGATATACACATGTACATATATGTATGTATTTTCCATTTGCCCTGCTAAGATTATTTAACCGTAACGATCGTGTATCAAATGACAACACCATAAGAGAATGATTAGAAAAAACAAACAAACTAGCATTCAGTTTTCATTTGAGTATTTCACATCTATCCCGTACTGAACTGATTGCATAGAACAAGCTTGGTTGTGATGGTGAAATAAAGAAAGCAGAATGTATTAAGGTGTAACGAGACAATCTAATATGCTACTTTAATCAACTATTTGAGAAAAACCCCCCAAAAAAAACAAACAATTTGAAAATGACAATGAAGTTGTACGTCAAAATGTTTTAATTGTATGTACTATTTCTATCACAATGAATCCGTTACTTGAAAGGGGCATGAGAATGAGCATAGCTGAACAGACACAACATGTATCATGCATTCATTTCTCTTTCTGAACTGTCAGTGTAAGCCTGATCAATATGGATTCAGCTGGGATCTTGATGCATGTGCGAAAAAGCCTAGACATTGACTTACCAGGTAGACCTTGGTCCGATGATGAGAGTCGGCTGATCGGTACAAAAAGCGCCCACACGTCTCTAGGAGTGCGCATGCCATATCTATGTTATGGTGGCTGAAGTCATGGAGTAGTAACTGTAAGAAAACACCATAGAGACTATAAAGGAAGATTTAATATACAAACGTCCTAAACTTTGAGCAATATTCTATTTCAAAATTTAGTCCATCTATCCAGTCTGTAACAACTAAAAATAGCTCAAATGGTTTTGTGATCCAACAAGACTAATATCAAGTGTCTTGCTAAAAAAAGGTTACCTACCTTCAGGCAATGAAGCGCTTCCGTTTGTGGGAACATTTTGAATTTCACTAGCTCACCTGAAGAGAACAAAATAAAGATACACAACAGAGTTATAAACATACTACTAGGACCTATTTCTTCATAATTAAGCATGCCGGAAATCTAGACACACACAAGTGCCCAAATGGAAGAGCATATTATCACAAGGTAAAGGAAATTTCTAATTATTCAAGTAACCGATCGTGGAAATGACAAGTTGTGCAGGTATGTTACAAAATGTTCTTATTATCAAGCGAGCCCTAAAATATCTTGGGTGCACACATACCAACTCCTAGAATAAGCCTTTCTTTCTAAAGTTTTGAAGACCTTTGCCGATGCACTTACCTATGAACCGTACTGTTTTCAACTTCGATTCTATATTGATTTGATCTTTTTTCCGCACCTAAAATAGAGTATATAAGTTGGATTGAACGGAAAATTAAATATTCTATATTCTAAATAGAAAATATAAATAGAAACAAACACAAGTATATCTTGTACAACGTCTTAAATCGTTTTTTTTTTATAAAGTATATGTGCTGACAATTTGTTTGAAGTAAGAGAATAATAGGAATATCCCAAACGGTCTGCACTAAGAAATAGCAGACACCTATGGATTCTTCATAAGAAAGGGCCCATCATACCTACATATACTTCTATTTTCCGTATGAGAAATGCATAATTTCAAACATTGATATGCGCTTACATGCCACCTGAAGTCCCCTTTGAGGAAAACGACCAGGTCGTTAGCCACGTCCGGCATACACGGGTGGAGGGTAGCGACGAGCCGGGCGTAAAATGGTAGCAAATCGTACCTACACAATGCAAATATAACCAGTCAACACCAAGCAAGAGCGTAATGATAGGGGCACAGACTTTAATCATATACATATATAGCCATTAACTAGTCTGTTAAAACCAATTGGCCTCCCAATATATGTCAAACTTAATTTGTGCAAAAAATACCCTCAGTACGGACAAAAACTACAGAACACCTACAGATATATTTCTTTCAATGTTTGCCAACTTAAGTCTAAACAAATTGTTTGGGGAAACGACCAACGAACCACATCGAACATCAATTTTCTGTCATTCCTATTATAGACACTTGTCTTCTATACATCAGTCTATTGTTGATGATTAAAGATCCATTTGCCCACGTTTCAGTCAAGGGGGGTGTCCTTCATTAGGGCTGGAGTATTCATGAAAAAAAATTATGATCTTTAGATGCCAACTTTCCATGTCTATATATTTAATCAATCTCCTCCATAGATTAATTTGAACGGCAAATATTGCGGCAGCACCCGTATTATCCTTGCTTGCTTTAACTCTCATATTCTATAGGAAATTTGCATACCTCGTTCGTTGCACAGTGAATAATCCTCGAACCAATTTCCGCCGGTTAGCTTTGGTGTTCAGGTTCATGCAGAAGTCTATAGCTGCCTGTAATGGAGCATATGGCGAAATTCAAGTAAGAATATTCTGATCGATATAAAAAACATGAAACAATATAATTCAAAATGATAAAATAGGCCGACATAATTAGTATATCAACAAACTCAGATGCTTCAAACTTCGTCTCTTTTTGTCAAATATGAAATACTCAAATCTTGTTCGTTAATAGTAAAAAAAAAAAAGAAAAAAAAAGGAGAAGAAAGTAGTATTTTGAGCGTACACAATGCACTCCTTGGTAGATCATTATGCATTACCGTGAGCATTCAGTACATTGTTTTACCTTATCAATCAGCTCCCGGTTCACACAGTTTGGTAAAGAGGTGAGGAAACCGTCCATGATGAGCTTCATCGAGCTGGCGATGTCACAGTCGTCATCTGCAATGCGAGTTTCATTACCCCTGTTCATTACCTTTCAGATAAACAATTTTTCTCGGAAAACAGGAAGGGTTTGATTGGAAAATGTACTGCAAGCAGTTCAACAATCCAGTGTTCTCAACTGTCACTGCACGTGTCTAGTGTCATAGCAATTAACCAACAGGTGGTTATCAATTCATAAACGCCAGGAAGCTATGAATCCCATAAAGTATTTATTTAAATTCCAATGACAATTTTAGGGACTACAGTTCTCCGTAGAGGTGCTAATATTGATGTGGCTTTTGAATTTAGCTATCCATAACAGTGATGCTACCTTGTATGAAAGAATTGTGGATTCCAAACCCAACGCCATAAACAGTGTATGCTCAGACTGTGACATCAGTGTCAGGGCCATAGTGATTCCCCTGGATATGTTAGTAACAAACAAATCTGTTCCATAAACCCAAAATAGAGTTTATAGGTATAGGAAACTGCACTTAATAGTTTTTTTAGGCTAGTATAAATATACTAGAGAGGGGTATAGAACAAGGTTTTGCCAGAAAATGGCTCATCAGGCGTCATAAAAAAACAAAAAAGCTAATAGAGGGTCAAAGTTAGAATTTTCTGGCTTTGTAGACAGCAGGAGGAAGGGCAACACTTTAGGAGTTTTCTAGTTTAAATCAATATTTTGATTTAACTGATCATAAATATCAAACTCATTTCATTCAACTGTAAACAAATATCACATCTAATGAGACTGAATCTTCAGTCTTGTCTCAGTAAAGTAAACCATTTCCACAACGAATAATGACCAAAACTTAACCAAGCTTTACTATCATAATATCATAAACACTTTGAAAAGTATATCAATCTATCACGTCAAGGACTATTTTCTAAATCTTACAGTGTTTTAACATTTTCTTTGGGCTCATCGGCTCGTTCTTTTTTGGGGAACCAACTGAAAAACATTGGTGAAATGCATTAATTGATCGATAGCAAGTTTAACATACCATTTTTATTCAAACCAACACGAACGATGCTGAAAGGTTTTCCAGTGTTTAATTCATTTTCAGTACTCCCCACCAGACTGGTTCTGGGTACTGAATCTTGTCTAAATTATCTCACCTTCTATTTCTGGCAGTAAATCTACCACAGCGTATTCCTCTTCTTTGCTGTCACCATCATTCTCACCACCTTTGACGACTTCTGGGTCCTGTGGGTCATCGCCGTTATCCTTGATGGGATCCCGATCTGACTCGGGCATCGGTTCTTCTAGCTCTCCTTCAATATCGTCTATTTCTAGAGAGGCTATATCTAATGGGAAAGGGCAAATAGAAATAGAAACTATCATGAAAAAAAAATATTGTAACGATCATGTATGGAATGACAACAACACCGAGAATTTAAGTGTCCAAGCGTTAAACTCCATATATTGTAGCAATAAAACAGACACAGTCAATAGTCATCGACAGTCAATAGTCCTGACTATCCTACATTACAATAGGTAGAGAGTGCACAGAGTCTTGGTAGTGACCTCGCTCAAAGAGCTGGTACACCAGAATGCCCTTACTGAGTCACGCTCACTGTATTTATGGCGCTGAGTCATGACGTAACATGATGTCATGACTCGCAGACCCCATCCACCTGAGGAACCGCTTGGACTGCAGAGGACCGCCCTATTTCCGGGTGATCCCCTGTGTTCATTACAATAGCATTGACTATAAATAGTATCTGATCAGTTTTCTGTTTGTCTGCCATCCTCATCTCGCAGAGTCAATGCCGTCATGACATTATCCTAGCTGCTGCTATAGTGTATAACTCTTCAACCAATCGTATCTGATTAGAAAGGAAAGCAAGATTTATTGGAACGAAATACCCTGATAACTAATCGCAGGGGATACTTTTTATCGGTCTGTAGGGGTCACGGACATCGAGTGGTGGTTTGTTCCTCTTATACTCTAGGATGTGGCGTGCCAGACCCTGCTGTATGTTGATTCAGGTAGACCCAAGCAGGGTCCACAGCAGGTAGACAGGTCACATGCCATGTTCTCTCTGTGAGGAAGGGACTCTTTGGGATCTCGCTTTTGGTGCGATAATCCATACTCTCTCTGTGGTTGAGATCGGGCTATTCAAAAGTTTACTGTGTCCATCTCCCCTGTGTTGCTACCTTGCACCTGGTGCAAGGGGATGAAGATATGGGATCGAGCTTCAGCCCACCCTGTGTCGATACTTGTAGTAGGAAAGTTCCATTTGTTGGTTTTATGTGATTAGGGGTTACCGGATCACCCGGCTTATTCTGAAATCAAACTGGCCAGTGGGTTGAAACACTCTAATTACCAGAACAATCTATACCATCATCTGAGGTTAGAACAGATCTAACCAGGCGACTGCTACAGGTTATAACTTGTATTTCGGTCTAGGAGATGTTTCCATGCGGTTTGTGGTGAATATCATGGATAATATTATTGGATAATCCTCGGAGTAGAATTTAATAAGGCTCACCTTCTTCTAGGTTTGTCTCTATGGTTTGCGTGGTTGAAGCAGCGGCGTTCTCACTGTCCTTATACAGGATCTGTGGGTGTGATGATAGTATAGGTAGGTTATAATAGTATAGGGCACATGAGGTCAAATTCTTAAAATACAATTCTGTTTTTTTTGCCATCAAAGGGAAAGCTTTTCACAGAATTTTCAGGATTAACTGAATTCTTTTCGGTTGATAGGTTCAATGCAAACTATTCTTGATACTAATCACGATTGGATTTTGTATGTGCTGACAGGTGCTGCAACTTTCCTACTTGATATCCTATATTTCAAAATAATTATCTTCGTTTTTTTGCTAGCGCGTTTATTCATTTCTTTTCATCAAGTTTTTTTCAGTGAATACAAGAAGTTGATAACATCATCCAGATACGTCATGGAATACCGAAAGCGATTGAATGAAGTAATGGGATAAATATAGCTGGTAACACGATAGAGCATCACATGTACATGGGTTATATTTCCATTTTTCTCTGCCCTTAGTAACTGTTTTTCCATACACTCATCCCTTCCATTATCCTCTCTTTTACAGATTCCCATGCAATTACACCCCGAAAGTTGTTGGTGTCCGACTTCAGAAACCAAGAGGATAAACTATTTCAGAACGCGAGGTTTGATTATAATTCATGGTTTTAAATTTTGCTGGAAGAGGCTGAGTGAACATGGCAGCAGCCACCGCTCGAGTGATTTGTAGGAGGATTACCTCAGAAGTCACCACATACAAATTTCGAATATGTGAACTCCCCTCCGCCAAAACAAAAAACAAACACGCATATTTTAAATAATTAACGAATTTGATATTTCATGGGCAGTTTTTGCTGTATTTTCATGATTAGGGTGGCGATACAGCTGTAACCATAACGGGACTGCTGGATTCAGATTTTGCCGCGTGTGACGGTACTCACTCCTGGTATGAAGGCCTTGAGGTCTGGTAAGGTCTCGTAGAAAGTCCGCGTGTCGTCGTCCTCAAAGAGACTTGTATCACCCTCATACTGGTACTGGATTGAGAAGAGAAATCAAGTTTTTAAGGCATACCTTTGTGACGAGGGGTTAATTGTGAATACAACCGGAACAAAGAGAATATCTTGTAAGAAAGAAAGGTATAGAACTTTAGAAAAGATCATAAATCTAGATCCAGGAGGCATTGAAGAAACATTAATTTTGTATGGCAGTACTACTTTTTTTATTAAACCGAAAGAATCTCGTTCCCATGGAACAATATGTTCTCTTCATCTGCACTGAACACAATCGGAAATCAATGTGATAGAGTACTTGTTTGGGTAGTTTAATGTCAAATTTGTTCATTTAGACTCAGCAAGATTCAAATCTAATCTCAAACAAACCTCGGCATTTTTCATAGAGTTGAATAGATCCAGATTCGCTCCATCGGCATCGGTCTTTGAATCTGAGAATAGAAATACATTGATAATTGTAAAATAAATTTCTCGTCTTTGAAGGAGACGGATGGGAAAATTTACGGGTTGAGTGTCTTTGAACTTGAGAACGGTTGTATGTATAGTTCGGGAAGTTGCCACCGGGTAAGCGGTGGCACATTGTCTAAATCGATAATTATTACAAAAAGTATGGAAAATATATTCATTCCACGACCGTATATATGAATTACGTTGGGAAATTCTTAATATATGCAAATGATGTTTAAAAGAAATGCGGGCTTTGCCTACCTTCAACTGGAAGTTCTGGCATATCTTCATCCAAAATATCCTGAAACCATAAAGAAGAGTTTGTTGAAGTATACAGATCCACTTCCCTTTCCCAGATAAGAATACTGAGGAACCTTACAACCTTTATCAACATAATATATTATCTTAATATTTCGTTAACAGACTAAAAGTTTAAAAAAATCCTGCTCCCCACATCCTAATTTTGATATTGGACAACGTGACAGTAGGAGGGTGGTTGTGGCCCCTAAGATTCGAGGTCAACTCTCGACTGTATAGCCCTACCAAGGCGCTAGAAAATATCATGTAAGGAGGTCAGGGTGAAGGTCGGGGTTTGCTGCGAATGCAGTCATTGGCTACTCGGTCTACTCTATTCCTTATATGGACTTAAGGTAATGGGACAACTCCATGCTGGTAGTCTAGTTTTTAATCACCGATTCATGTGATTTGCATGTCATGTGAAAGTGTCAAGTTTGTAAAGTTACTTACTGCAAAAGCTGCTGTATTGGTATGAAGCTTTTGGTATACTTGTTGTGCGGCTTCGTACCGCTCTTTCCTATCAGTACCTAGTTCCCCCTTTGTCTGAAACATGAGAAAATGATTTCAGTTTAGCGAAACCGATACAAGGGGAAGTGTCTAGTTGCATCACTTTCTCTGAACATGATAACCAAAAAATTTGCAGTCGGTATTTTGCAGGAATCCAAAAATGCATGTAATATTGAACTCAGTGTTACATAAAAAGAAATACGACAAAAGTTACTAATTTCAAGATACCTATAATCTAACATATTTGAAAGCATCATAGAATTTCCGCTTATCATAGAACAATTAATTGATGAAAAAAAAGGTATTTATTCAGTAAACAAACCTATTTTCGTAAAACAAATTCTAGCCATTTATGAATATTCTTTTTTTTTCCCAGATGCAAATTATTTTCCATCATTATTTCGAAGATACATAATATTTTCATGTCTGACCTGGAGGACCTTGCGGTTGTGCTTCTCCATGTTCTTAAGCTCGTTGTGTTCCCGTAGTAGATGGCGGGTGAGGGAAGTGAAATAGTCCTTCAGTAGGTTGCGACATGCCTTCTGTCGCTCCTTCGGCAGAAAACTGTCACGACTAACTTCATAATTGTACTTCTCGGCCAGCAAGCTATATAGGAATAAATTGTGAACACACTTTTAATCAATAAAGGTAAAGACTTTGAAATACCAGCTCATAGTCTGATCTCAACTAGTATCACTTCCAAAGCCTTCATATTCAAGTGCTAATGCCTATCATATGCTGTATTTTTGCACAAAGCTTTCTTTATTCATCCCTGACAGCGGGCCAACACTGACACCAAACTTGGACTTCAAATCAAATGACTAACTTCTTAGCTGAAAGAATGGTAGATAGTCGCGAGAATGTCTTATTTCTTTTCATTTTCTCCCATTTTCTTTTCTAATATTTCTTATTTTGATATAGGACACACTACTCACCGGTACTTCCTGGGGAAAAGGCCTGCATAGTCATCCCCACAGTGTTTACAAAAGGACAGGACGATGGAGAGGTTGTTGTGGTCCTCTTTATCAGTAGATGTGAGCAGGGTGAGCAGGTTGGCCAGCACAGGCAGCCCCTCGCGGTCTGTGAACACGCCACATGACACCAGCTCGCCGAACAATCGCAGGTCCACACGCAGTTTACTCGCATTAAACGGCTGGTTGATAAAGAGAAGAACATATATGAAGAGTATGTAGATTATCAGGATGTGTGCTAGTGAAATTGTCTTTGTCCAGTGCATGCCATTCTACGGCTTTCATTTTGTAGTTCCACGTTCATATTGGGTAGCTAGTTTGAAAAATAAAAGATTTGCCAATCCTACTTGAAATTAGAGATAAAATTCTTTGATATTTCCAATGAAAGATTAACTGTCTTGCTATAGGACTGACCTTTTCATCTTTCTTGTTAGGGAGAACCTTTATCCAATTTTCCAGCAGCACAGCTGAGAATTCAGCATAGCGCTGATGAAGCAGTGAGCAGATATGAATAGCACATGGAATATCTGACATCTTTAATTTAGCTTCAGTGATGGCGGCGGCAGCCTCTCCAACATACTTGGACAAGTTTAAGGAACTGAAATCTTTCGCGATCGACTCTTTCTGTGCTTCTGTCAAGCTTCTCTGTAAAAATATGGAATTAATACAAAATCAGTTCAAATGCATCGAAAAAAACAATTACAATACAACTGAAGAAGGTGAAGGTCGACAAACTCAAATTTTCCTCAATGAAAGACAACTCGGTCAACTACTCCACAAATAAATGTTTATTGCGTAACTAGCCAACGTTTCGAACCCCCAGGTCTTCCTCAGGGCATCAATAAACCAATAATGAGCAAACTGTATAACGTGTGTTGTATTTATAGCTTCATACTCAGAAGATACAATACAAGTATATTGTTTGTTTGTTTGTGGTTTAACGTCCTAGGAGATCCTGATGGTATATAGAGACCATCAATGATTTAAGGTTTTCACTTTCATGGACGTATTTCAGTCAATTCTTTTCAATGTTTTCAATTATCTTATAAAAAAGAGATTTTTTCTCTTCTAAAAGCATGATGATAATACAAGTATAATCCTTGGTATAATTATCATATATTTCATGACAAATAGCATGTAGTAGTGTGGCAGTCCGAGACTTTCAGTCTAAATAATCCGTTTAGGGATCTCTCCTAGGTCAGAGACAAAAATTATACAATTGGGAGAGAGATCCCAATTATAATCCAGAAAATACATATACGTAGAAATCAATTTTAATCTAACAGTTCAAATGTTCTATGATATAAACTATCAACTAAATTTACAATCCCTGGCGATTTTATATGTACCACAGTTTTAAGATCTAGCCTAGTTGCAAACAAGAGAAGTACTCACCAGTCGCTTCACAAACGCTGTGTTTTTCTTCAGACTTGAATCAAGTCTGGAGAAGAAAGAGTCATCTGGACGCAGTTCTGTCGTACGATAAAATATATGTATCATGGTATGAATTTCAAGACTCAACATCATGTAACAGGCATGGCAGAATGCGTAAACAATGTGCACAACTATGAAACAAACTTGTCCATGAAAACAAACATTTCTTCAGTAAATGCTCGTCACTTATACGGCAGACCAATGGTTAACAGAAATATTTACCAAACATTTGACGCAGGCTGTGCCAATTTCCTATAAAAGAGAGTAATTAACTTTATTTTCCTCGGGTCTTGTGGTGTGTTGCATCTCACCTCCATCACTAACAGATTGGCTAAAATGTGTGATATCATCTCCCATTGAGTATTTTTCTACAATACTCTATGGGCGTAGAGTATGAGTTTCCAATATTAAGTCTATGGGAGGGGGGATACTAGGGGTGAGATAATAAACTTTGTTTCTCTCGTCTTGTGGCGTGTTGTGCCTTGTGAATTAAGGTAGACTAACTCCGATCCTGGAATATCTTTTCTCTTTCCTTCATTGGATCTACATACCAGGCCTAGGATTTGGAAATGACAGAAATCCGGAAAAAGGGCGTCAGGGATCTGGGGCCTGTATCTTCAGCTATTCTAAGTGAATTCTCGCCTCAGCTAAAATGGCCTTTCTAAAAATCATATTAACTTATTTTCTCCTCAAATCAAAATTGATCTGGAGAATTACCTTTGGTACATATAGACAAATCCGGAAAAATTCAGGAAAATCCGATACCGCCATATGAGTATTCCTTTGCATCGCTATGTGATATACAAGTGAAGTGATACACATTAAGTCTTTCCCATTTCGGTCACTACCAAACATACTATTCTACAGCTATCGAACTGCAGAAAAAAAAGACAGCCTGTGCATATTGGTAAAGACCAACTCAATGAATGAGATCATTTCTTTTTACGAGAGATGTATACAAGCATAATAACGGCACAAATTCAAGCCGGCGACCTACCTGTTACATTCAGGTTCTTTTGTCTGATTTCTGGCCTTTGTCTATTTTTTTCTTTCACTTCTGCTATGTATTCAGTGACCATCTTCTGCAAAAGTAAATTACAGAAAGTTATATTCTTGTTTTTTTTTCTTTTTATACTAATCATGACTAATTCAGATTATCAATTTTCAACACACACGATAGGAAAAATGAGATATTGTCAACGTGTCAGATGGAAACATACCCGCTCCTCGTCTTCGATCCGTTTTGCTTCTTCTTCTTCCTGCCTCTAATAAATGGAAAATAACGGAATAATAAATCAAATTAATAGAAACAAGCCTAACAAAAGTGTATAGACATTTTTGGAATCTGAAACAACTTATTTAGTCGAGTTGCGAGCTCACTTTTTAGGTTAAGGTGTACATTCAAAATATCCTCCGTGGCGTGAAACCCGATGAGAAACTTAAGTCTCTTTATAATCGGATTCTATTTCTAGTGTTTGATACAGCAGTTTGTTTTTCATTTCGTGTACAATCGTCGAGATACACGCAAACCTTGTAGTCTTCCATAATGGGAAGCTACTGTTTCTATTGTATATACATTTTAAAAATGTATTCTTATGCTTTTTCTTTTAACATTTAATTCTCATCCTATTGAGATTTCCTGTATTGTCTCTGCATCCTGATCTATTACTGTTCGCACTTATTTTTCTTCCAAAATGTTTGTATGCAACAAATACGCTTTTGAAAATCTGAGACTTTTTTCATAGAAGAAGTTGAAAAACGCTGTTGGAAGTGGCTACTATCATAGGCCAAGACTAATACCTCCTAAGACAGATATTTATTGGCATACTGGCACAACTGAACTTATGCACACCAAACGACCCCGGTTTTATCAAAAGATTGACCATGGATCAATATGAATCTGGTTCAACGCTGTCATAAAAAATGATATGGGCATTTCTATTGAATGAAGATAACATGTTTTCAGATAAACATAAGGACTTAGTCAACAAACATTGTGGCGTAACGTCTAGATTATGGCTATTCATTACTTTCGGACTAGTGAGCCATCGTCAGGATTTATTGAGAACAATGATCCACTTGCTTGTACTTATAATTTACATAGCTATAGTACAGCACAAGTTTACAAAAGTAAATAATACACCAACAATGACCTTTCTTTCCTCTTCCTGTCGTATACGTTCCTCTTCTTTTTTTCTTTCCTCTTCTTCTCTTTTGATTTTTTCTTCTTTAAGTCGTTTCTCTTCATCTCGCCGCCTCTTCTCTTCCTCTTCTTCTTGCCACTTTGCCTCTAAGTCAGCGGCAGACGGTAATTTGGAAGTTTTCCCTTTCCCATCTCGACCTTTACCTTTCTTTGGTGCGCTCTGGTTAAGGAGGCTCAGTAAATCGGCACCACTTGAAAACATGGAAACAATATAACCTGTGTGACTGCCGAATTCAGATTTAATGTAATATCAGAACAAAGGGTGTAGTATTTGTGATCAGACGTAAGATACATATCACCTTATACATAACCTAATTGTACTGTTAAATATGATTTTTTTTCAGGTCGGTATAACTGCACTCTATAAGTGCAGGGATGTCAGTTGGGGCCAGGAAAAAAAGTGGAAATATTTTCATGTGGATTTTTCTGGCTCAGAGAGATTGGGAAAACTTGGATAATATGCCCTTGTCGGCCATGGCATGGGACTGATGGTCCGTGGGGAGGTTCAAACTGCTGTTATATTGCGTAAATGTGGCTAAATCCATACTATTTTTGTTTGAAACAAGAGCTAAGTGTGCATTTTCAAATAGAATCATTGGCCTTTCAAAGGCCAAATGAGCAGGTGGCCGCATTTAAAACTCACTTCAAGTAGCTTAACATATTTTTGAAATTGTTGACTGAAAATATTTTGATATCTTAATTTTAACGAAGGGAGTGAGGGAGGGAGGGAGGGAGGGAGGGAGGGAGGGAGGGAGGGAGGGAGGGAGGGAGGGAGGGAGGGAGGGAGGGAGGGAGGGAGGGAGGGAGGGAGGGAGTGGGGGGAATGGGGGAGGGAGTCGGGGTGAGGGAGGAAGGGAGGGAAGGAATCCATGAATAGGAAAGGACCTGAATTGATTGGCTATTTAAAGGCCTATCCCTCTGTGAACACAGTAGTTCATGGATGAGTGCACACATATATTTAGCTACCTGTAGGGGATTCAATTGGCAATCAACAATGCCTACATACAAAACGTTTTGCCTCATGGATGAGTGCACACAGACCTGTCTGCATGCTGCCTGCCCATGTTGTCCAACAAAAACTTTGTTCCTATATACACTAACAAGAGCTAAGAGTGCATTATCAAATAGAAATATTGGCCTTTAAAGACCAAATGAGCAGGTGGACGCCTTTAAAACTCAATACAGAGGGAGGGAGGGAGGGAGGGAGGGAAGGAGGGAGGGAGGGAGGGAGGGAGGGAGGGAGGGAGGGAGGGAGGGAGGGAGGGAGGGAGGGAGGGAGGGAGGGAGGGAGGGAGGGAGGGAGGGAGGGAGGGAGGGCATCTATGAATAGGGAAGGGCCTGCATTGATTGGATATTTAAAGCCCTACTCCTCTGTGAAGTCAGCAGGTCATGGCTCAATGCACACATATATATAAAACCTATCTATATATAAAACGTTTGCTTCATAGTGATCATTCATGGATGAGTGTACACAGACCTGCCTGCATGCTCCCTAGCCATGTGGGGGACACAACTTTGTTTCTATGTTAAGTAGGTCAAGCTAATATCTGGTAGTAAATGATATTGCAAATAATTTTACAAACCAATATAATTTGACTAGGTCTTGACTGATTCCTATAACAAAGTTATGAACCATTTTGACTTCTGTTTATGTGTAAATATGCTGAATAAACCATCCTCCCATACACCTCATGCCTTCCCCCCCTCCTATTATGAGATTTGGCAAAAATACATGAATAGCACATCAAATGTACATTTCACCTAAATAATGACACTTCCTAGAGTGTAAGCAACTGTCAGTGCCACTTATGGAGATGGTAAATGTTACACCAATGCTCACTGTAAATCAATATTGAGTAAACAAATGTTTGAGCATGCCTATTTCACTGAAAACTCCCCCCACTTTCAACAAATACTTGAATATCTCAGCAAATATAGAATCTACTTAGAAAATTCCACTTCCTAGCACCTTCTGCTTTTTATTCTCTTTCAAATGAGGCATATCATATTCTGATTCAACCAGTTTAAGGGGTTGAAATATGTCCATAAAGGAGTTCTTAAAAATGGACCTGTGACTACAAAGGTCCCCACCCAAACTGAAATCCCTTTTTTCCCCCCTAAAAATCCATGTCAATATACTAAAAACTAAAACTGTCAGGTATGGTATGACCATAAAACCTTCTGTCCAAAACCAAAATCATATTCCTATCTGTACTTAGTGAGCTATAAAAAGCAAAAATGTGGTCAGGTTGCCTAGTGACTCTACAAGCATGTGTACTACAGTAGGCTATAGCCATTACCTAAAGACCAACCGTCCACCTGCTAACAAGGAAAGGAAATTATATATATCGAATATGAAAAAGTGGATTTCCAAGGAAGAATAGAAAACTGACATTTCTGTAAGTGAGAAAGCCGTTAATATCAGGAGATTTTCAACCAAACCTGCTTCAGTTATCACTTTTTTCCCCAAGCTATTAGTAACACAAAAATATTGGTTAAAACGCTATTACCGATGCAAAATATTGTTTGGGATATTTTTTTTAATCATATTTCTTTATTATTACAATATTCCTTAGGATCATAATGTGATAAAATGATAATTATTAAGACATCATATGGTTTTACATATTCACCTTGTAATGCTCAGCTGACTAGAGTCCGAGTCCCGATCACTATTCTTCCGACCACGTTCTTCTTTCCAACTTCCCCCACTGTCTTTCCTATAATCATAGATATATATCAATTAAGAAAGTAAATCACAAAATATTGGTATTGAGAAAAGCAAAACACTCAATAACTCTATGGTGCCTACTGTTGACCAGCTACATAGTTTGACGGATATGAAATTATTAGAAAGAAGGAGACATGAGTTATTCTGTTCATACATGCAAAGAATATACATATTGAAACACATGGTACTATCAATGTCATTGTGTCGTTGATCAGGATGGAAATGAGGATCCACACAATTCTGAGAATGCTTGAAATCTGCGTTCTGATGCCAAGCGTATGTATCCCTTAGATGCCCGCGAACTGACTTTGATAAAAATTGCCCAATTATCGAGTAGAGTACTTTGGAATGCACAGACTAAAGAACTAGATTTAAACGTTGCGTGAAATCTCTCCCTGTTTTA
Source organism: Alentia gelatinosa (assembly GCA_950022655.1). Taxonomy (NCBI): domain Eukaryota; kingdom Metazoa; phylum Annelida; class Polychaeta; order Phyllodocida; family Polynoidae; genus Alentia; species Alentia gelatinosa. Next base: position 47,344,126 of record OX465581.1, read on the forward strand.
CCCACATATCGATTATCAATCATTTGATTTTTTTTAAAGAAAAAAGTGTTTATTATACTGGAGTTTGATGGAAGCAACCTGTACTATACACCTATGCCCAAAAATACTCCAAATACCAACCTCTGCTGTACAAGTAGTAGTTGAGCCGTACCACCATACTGTGCAGGTATGGCGCCGTACCACCATACTTTGTAAACGTTTAATAACGGAAATACGAAAATAAATCATAAATAATCAATATCCGGACAAAAAAAATAAAACAGAAAATTAACAAATAATATTATGAGAATAATTTTTTAAGAGTTTTAATTCTATTTACGAAATCATGGCTATGAATATTGCAGTAAAGCACGCTAGCGAACACAATGCATTGCTCGAGCAAACTAAACTGGAGATAAACTGGAGTGGTGCAGTGTAGCTAGCGAAAGACCGGGGAACTAGTTTAAGTTAGTAGCAGAAAGTGACTTCCGCACTACCAGTCCAGTTTGATTTTCGCTTCGACATCGACTTATTTTGGTAAGTTATTGAATATTTACAAATATTTAGAGGTGTATAGTACAAGTGAAACTTGTTAACCTAATAGGGATGGGTGCTTGTCCCTTGTTACTTTCTCTAAAACTACCGCATGAGCTCGTAGAGCTCATGCGGTAGTTTTAGTGGAAGTAACGCGGGACGAGGACCCGTCCCAATTAGGTTAACTAGTTTCCCTTAAATCTTCCACAGTCTAGTCTTGGGGTTGGGGAGCTCAGTGGTTAAGGCACTGGACATATTATGACTCAACCAGTTTAAGGGGTAGGATTATGTCCATAAAGGAGTTTTTAAAAATGAACCTGTAACTACAACCCTTCTCCCCCAAACTGAATTCACCTTTTTTCAAATCAGTGCCAAAATACTAAATATTAAAACTGTAAGGCATTGTACCACCATTAAACATTCTGTCCAAAACAGAAATCATATTCCTATCTGTACTTAGTGAGCTATAAAAAGCAAAAATGTGGTCAGGTTGCCTAGTAACTCTACAAGCAGTGTATTACAGTAGACTATAGCCATGACCTAAAGACCAACCGTCCACCTCCTAATAACCTGACATATTATACTACACTATATTACATTTTTCTACATGTCGTTCAAGATAAATATATTTATCATACTATCATGATGATCGTACTTAAATAATTATTTCTAACTGATAACCATAAATGGAAGATCACCAGAGTGGTCAATTTATAAGAAAATATATTTTAAAAAAAAAGAAGAAAAAGCACCCAAACTTCCAGACTCCTCTCATTGCAGTTCCTTCAACAGATTATTTCACTTACGAAAAATGTAATTATGATGACTGCAATAATATCTATATAAAAAAACCAAAGCAACAAACAAATACATCTCAAAGAGAAACATAAATAGTCAGGGAAGCTTACCTTTCATAATGTGTGCGTTGCTTGCCTTCACCGTGATGCTTCTCTCCTTCTCCCTGGTGGGATTTCTTGGACCCATTACCCGGACCACTCCGGGCTGACCCTTGTCGGCTGTCTTTACCATGCTGCCGACTGTTGCGACTATCCTTATCACGGCCGTCCTTCGTGTCTCCACGGCCACTTTGGTCTGAGCCTCTACCCGAACCATCTCGCTGTATGGGTTGGGAACTATCACTTTTGCTCTTGAATGGGTGTTTTTCTTTCACGTCCTTGCGGCTGTACTCAGTGCGCTTATTACTGTTGCTGCCTTTTTGTTTACCCTCACTGGTCGCATCTTCTGAGTGTCCTTGTTGGTCTGTATCCGCGTCGTCTTTCATATCAGCGTGGACCTCCGCTTGAGCAATATCTTTGCCCTTTTCACTTTGTTGTTGCTGCTGCTGTTGCTGCATCTGCTGCCTCCGTTCATTCCTTCCTTTCCACGACTCCCGTCGATCGCGCTCATAACGCTTGCCTTTCGGCTGCTGTTGGGCTGCTTGTCCACCACCAGAGTCTTTAATACTTTCTAACTCAGCCTTTCCCTTTATCTCATTTTTCCCGACAGCTTCCTGACGATTTTGTTTACTGAATCTTCCTGGGGGCCTTTCGGCGTTCTGACCAGTTTGTTTCTTCCCTTGATCACCCTTACCCCAGCCTGTACGACTTCCTTCACTGCTGTCTTTGCCAGTCCTTTTTTCTACATCCCAATCTGAATTCCGTTCTTTAGGACGGTCTATCTCTGACGGGAGTTTCTTTTCACTATTTCCATATTTATCACATGAAGTTGTCCTGGTTTCTATTTCATTGCCTCCAGCGTTTGCTTTCAAGTTTTCTTCTCTGGTAGACACATGACCTGAGTCACTGTGTTCTGCCTTCGCCTCTTTGCTGTCGGCCATACTATCTCGAGTCTGTGCCAGTTAAAGTGACTTCACTCCTAGTAATGATAGGAGCTTATTTATTCCTTACCTGAAATGGGATTGATATACGCATGTATCTTAATTTTCTTTATTGAAGAATAAAAAGAATAGTATCATAGACAGATTGAGGTTTCGTAAAATTAGAAGTCTCATCAAAATAAGAATATATCATAACCCACAGAATAGCCTATAGAATCTAGTTAATTATAGATTAATGTTAAGGCAGAGTTTGACAAAATTTTGATTACCAAAGGTTTATAATCAACGAGATGCCGATCACAACTGATACTTAAGCTGATAAATAAAACTATTCCTAAAGGTATACATGTATTTCCTTCGTTTTGGATACAACTGGTTTAATTCAATAGCTTAGATTTCTATGGAGGATTAGTTACATGTGATGACAAATACCACGACTGAAAAGTAGGACGGAATCAATCGGAGATAAATTACACACACTAAACAATCTATGTAAGGCTTTGACCATGAACCAACACCACTCACTCTATCCATATCTAGAATGTATATATATATGTTCCACATAACATTTAACATTTAGGCCTACATAGGCTATACATGTACGTAACACCATTGCTGCCCGTACTTATATGCTTGTTTGTTTGGTTAGTATAACGTTTAATTTGTTCAATTAGACTCATTTTTATGTGCGACTACAGTGTCACGCTTATATACAAGAGGTCAATAGCAGAAGAGAATACTATCGTAAAACTGGATGAGGTTTAATCTTGGCCACCGTATTCCACGACTGGAGTTTGGCAAAGTGACTTCATGAGGCGAAGCCGAGTGAAGTCCGGAGCCAAAACTTCAGGAGTGGAATGCGGTGGCCAAGATTAAAACGAATCAGGTTTTGATTTTATCCTACCCTATCTCCTCGATTTTGGAATATTACGTGATAACAATGCTGTATGCCACTAGTGGCATATAAAACGCCGTATGCCAGTCAGCGTGGCATATGGAAACCCAATGTTAAGCCTATGGGATTTTATATTAGGGGTAGGATAAAGCCTCATCTATCAGGTAATACCAACTAGTAGACTACTTAACTCAAGAGGCTCAAACTTTCAATCTGCCAAATAGTTTCTCAGACTAAAGGAGTGATTCCACCAGCCCAGATTCTCTGCTGACAATAGTTTGGGCACAGTCTGTGTATTCAGTCAGCCCGGTGGAGTGGCTTCAAATGTATTGAATACATGGTCACAAAAGTGACTGACAATTCTTAAAGAGGTTTGGTATTAATCCCAGTAACTGGGCTTCATCGCCAGCACACTTGGGACACTACGCTTCGTGAATCAAATGCTAGGCTTCTTTTTCACAAGATACTGCAATGGCAGCTTTGGCTACTACGTTCCATGTTTATGTCCTGATGACAATCAAACTGTCATGTAAAAACTAGTTATACGAAGTACAACGCTGTGTCCGTTTTCACTCCCCACAGACGTTGTACTTACGGACATAAGCAAACTTTGAGATTCTTTGTGAACCAAACTGGTTCGCAGAATAACGTTTGTAAAGGAAGTGAAATGAAATTAAAAAAACAGTTGAATTCAACAATTTACATCACAATCTTCATTCTCGCACCATATGAGCATCAGATGTTATGTTTTTCTTTATCAAATCCTTCTTTAAATCCCTGAATCAGGAGCCCCTCAATTAACCATCCGCCATTTTTAATAATTGAATTTCGAATTGAGCTAGTTACCAACGATCATTTCAGTATCAAAGTTTGCCTATGACATCAAGTCCGACTCTAGTGAGGAACGAACAGAGTCGAACTACGTCTGACTAGTAAAAACATGATCTAGTGGCTGCTACGGTGCTACCTTGTTAGCTACACGACACTGATATTTGAAGTTTGTACATCAATTCTTGACAGTTCTGGCATAAAATGGAAGGGGCGTTGCGAAAAAGCAGTGTCCATCGGTTCCCTCCCAAAAAAACCGTAGTATGCTAGCAGCGAAGCGTGGTGTCAATATACCTGTGGTATGTGCCCGACTCATTTAAAACAGGTTGGGTGCCTGTTGGGGACATGGTCAGACACAAATGCTACTTCATTGGCTTGAATTATCATCTAACTACAGTGTTGCCTTAGTTCAGGAGTGAAACACTGCATGAATAGAAATTTCTAGGCATTGGACTCTTAATATGTGACTGAAATACAACCAACAGCCTCATCATTCCGACATTACCAAGTAGCAGAGTCTAGGTATTGAGATGATGAAACTCTCCACCTGACAAACACAGCGTTTCTCCGACTAATACAAAGCTTGAGCTCCTTCTCGAGCTGTGGCACTGTCGGTGTATCAATTACTTATCAATGCCATATTAAAGAATCGTCCAGAACTCCAGATTCCAATTACCTTTATTGTGTAGTTTAAGTCTGTATCCGTGTCAAGGTTCGTGAGGTTGATCATTACATTTACAGTGGTGATGAGCGGGACCGTAGGTGACAGCGTAAACAGTACCGTAATGTTGATTTGGTGTTGATTCATCACATAAGTGACACACTGAGAAAGGCAACTCGTGGCAAGCACGAAACGAATATAATATCGTAATTCCAATAAACAAAAACACATTGACATCATACCTCACATTTTCAATGTTATACAGCTAATATATCTGTGTGTCATGAGTTGCAGAATTTTCGTCCTGAGTGTGTGATCCACAACATTTTGTAGATATAGTGTCTGTACCATTAACTTTCGAAAACAAACTTCGATCAAAATGGCGTCTTCCGACTTTGGTTGTAAAGTATACTATTTAGTTAAGTATCCATATTAGACTCTACATTATTCTTGTAGACCGATACAGCAGCAATAACAATATTTAAATAATAATTTAGAAGTAATTATTTAGTAGTCTAGTGATTGGCTATTAGTGCACAAAGATCGACTTTGAATAATAAGAAACGAAACTAGATGTAAATAGAAAATGGCGTTTGGCGCGAGATAGGGATTTCGTCTCGGTTGAGTGTGTACAAACATCGATCGAGGCCTTTAAGTGCTCTTACACGTCAAAACTATATGGTACAGACATTTACAAAACCAGTGATCTACAACATTTAACAAAATGGATGGTAAGAGAGATACATTTCCATTCCTTTCACATTGCGCATACATGAGCACCAGGTACAAGGAAACTAAATCAGGAAGGTCCATCAGGAAGACCCTCCAGTGCAGAAGGGCGGAATTGATACTAACTCATATGCGCACGGAATACGTCATCAGATAATTTGGTGGAATAGGAGCTGATGAAGCAAATGATATTGCAAAAGATGGCAATTAGCCTTCGTTCCCAATCAAAAATGCAATTTAATAAGGTATGGCCACAAAGCAAACTTTACAAAAAAAATCCCCTATGTATAGATCTAGATCTAGTACTATAGTATAGAGGCGAAAAGTCATGGAATTTGCTGCCCAAGGAAATCCAAAAATTTCCTAGTAAAGCCAGCTTCAAAAGTGGGGTTGCAAGTATGCCTGACATGACTACATGTTTGTCAACTTTGTGTATAAGATATATATCCAAGTAACTATTACTCATCATAATCAATAAATCATTACCATTTTTTTTTATATCACTGTTATCAGTCCTATGTTTAGAGGGATGTACAATTTTTAATTAAAATTTCAGATATCTACCGGTGCCAAGTTCATATCAATCATCCTAAACTGTGTCACAGTAATACCACTTCTCACTTGTAACCTATTCATAGCTAGGCATTTTATCTCAACTCCACTGAATTTTAAAGTTTTAATGTTTCCTGTTTGTTGTCTTTTAATATCTGTCAACACGTAATGATTGTCAGATTTTCTTGTGTGACTGAGAATTCACCATTGATCTGTTGTCTATTAGCCTGGACGCACTGAATTGGCCCAGTGCGTTTTGGTATGCCCCCTAAAAAACAAGCGAGGAGAATCAGGACAATAGGAAGAAAACCACACAAAGTGATTTTCCCAAAACCGCAGCAAGACAGCTTCAAAAATGAAATAGGCCTACCTTTTTTCACTAATCTAGAGAATAAGTTGGTACAAGAACAAGAATGCGATAGGCATACAGCCAGATTTCTCATGGATTCCTGGCAGGAGAGCACACATAGGACCTATAATTAGGGATGGGCGACCAACAAATTTATATAAACAAGAATAAAGGCCATAACACACTGGAATGAACTCGATCAAATCACCCAACAGATCGTAGCGAAGAAGGCCTTCAAAGTAGCCGTCAAGGGGAACTACTCAATATATGAATGGCGCGTCTATCACGCATATGTTATGTTACACTTGTAATCTGATTGCGATATGAAGTGACTGTGTTATTATAAATACCATGAACAGTGTATCTTTGAATTGTGGTTCTATCTGTATTCTAAGTGGTGTAAAAAAATGTGAAACTTTTTGTCACTTTGGGGCTACAGTACAAATCTAGGCCACTGTCCGAGACTGAAAAATTCATGAAAAGCATCCCCTGATGACAAAATCTTTGGAATGTTTCAGTCCCTTGATATATGCCCATTGCATTATAGTTAATATAGGCCTTTCTATAACACTTTGAATTGTGGTTCTATCTTCATTCTAAGTGGTCTAAAAAAATGTGAAACTTTTTGTCACTTTGGGGCTACAGTACAAATCTAGGCCACTGTCCGAGACTGAAAAATTCATGAAAAGCATCCCCCGATTACAAAATCTTCGGAATGTTTCAGTCTCTTGATATATGCCCATTGTTTTATAGTTAATATAGGTCTTTCTAGAACACTTCGAATTGTGGTTCTATCTTCATTCTAAAAGGTCTAAAAAAATGTGAAACTTTTTGTCACTTTGGTGCCACAGTACAAATCTGGGACACTGTCTGAGACTGAAAAATTCATGAAATGCATCCCCTGATTAGAAAATCTTCAAAACGCCCCCGTCTCTTTATATATGCCCATTGCATTATAGTTAATATAGGCCTTTGTTGAACACTTTGAATTGTGCTTCTATCTTCATTCTATGTGGTTCAAAAAAATGTGAAACTTTTTGTCACTTTGGATTGACAGGGTTGAGACTGTTGCCGACCTTAAATATTAATCAAAAGTACTCCCCGAGATTAAAATCTTAAAAATGTCCGAGTTTTAGGGGACCTAGCCCTTACATAATAGTTTTTACAGGACTTTCTAGGACATTTTAAATTGGGCCTCTATCTCTATCCTAAGTATCTTAGAAAAATGGGAAACCTTTTGTCACTACAAAATGACAGTTTTGAGACTGTTGCCCACCATTAAAAAAATCATCAAAAGTATCTCTTCAGATGAAAATCCTAGAAACATCTCAGCCTTATGAGACCTAGCCCTTACAAAATTGTTTTTACAGGCCTTTCTGGACATTTTGAATTGGGCTTCTATCTCTAATCAAAGTATGTGAGAAAAATGGGAAACTTTTTGTCACTTCAAAATGACCATGTTGAGACTGTTGGCCGTCATAGAAAAATCATCAAAAGTATCCCATCAGATGAAAATCTTAGAAATGTCTCAGCTTTATTGGACCTAGCCCTTACAAAAAAGTTTTTACATGCCTTTCTATAACACTTTGAATTGTGCTTCTATCTCTATTCTAAGTATGTGAGAAAAATGGGAAACTTTTTGTCACTTCAGAATGACAGTGTTGAGACTTTTGCACGCCATAAAAAAACATCAAAAGTGCTCCCCGAGATTAAAATCCTAGAAATGTTGCAGCCTTATGAGACCTAGCCCTTACAAAATAGTTTTTACAGGCCTTTCTGGGACACTTTGAATTGGGCCTCTATCTCAATCCTAAGTATCTTAGAAAAATGGGAAACTTTTTGTCACTACAGAATGACAGTATTGAGACTGTTGCCCGCCATAAAAAAAACATCAAAAGTATCTCTTCAGATGAAAATCCTAGGAACATCTCAGCCTTATGAGACCTAGCCCTTACAAAATAGTTTTTACAGTCCTTTCTGGGACACTTTGAATTGGGTATCTATCTCTATTCTAAGTATGTATGAAAAATGGAAACTTTTTGTCACTTCAGAATGGGAGTATTTGAGACTGTTGACTAATAAGAAAAAACATCAAAAGTGTCCCTGAATATGAAAATCTTAGAAATGCCTAAGCTTAAGGAGATATAGCCCTTACAAAATAGTTTTACAGGCCTTTCTGTGACACTTTCAATCGTGATTTTATCTTTATTCTAAGTATCTAAGGAAAATTGCATAATTTGGACATTTTGAAGGTGACCTGGTGGCCATTGGAAGTACAATAGTCTGAATATAGTTCACACGTTTGGCCACTACACGGAGCCGCGGTCGTTATAGGCGGGGTGCGGCACACATCGGCGCCACCCTCACACTCTTATCTATGGCCCGCTTCCAGTCCATAGAGTTGTATGTCCATGTAAATACTAACCCTGATACTAACCCAGATTTGTCTCATACCATCCCATCCCAGCCCATCCTATCCCATCATAGCCTGCGTTGTATTCCAACTGGTCCGGTGTTCTGTGGTTCTCACTTCTTACATGTGATTGTGTGGCAGACGGCCACTTTAAATTGTCTTTCTTCTTGGCCTTGAGGCCTCCTACGGCATGTAACATGACGTTATCGAACTATCGATGGAAGAACTGCCCAGTGTGGCAGAATCGGTAGGAATGAAAAAAAAAAGCGGCCAGTACCAGAGGCCCGGCGGCCGGTAGTGGAGGCCCGGGGGCCGACCGCCGGAGCACCAGTCACAGGCCTCTCTTAGGACTCAGTGGTAACCAGCTGTACCCTTATAGCGCCCGGGTTTTTCCCGGAACCCTCCCTGTGTGCATGGTGAACTGCCATATAGACCCTCTTCACACTGGCGCCATCTTGTAATGGCCGCCTAAGTAGATCGAACGAAAACGAGGCGAGCCCTCTCCACTCAGTTCTGAGTAATAGTGAAAAGCTAGTATTTTTCTCACCTGAAAGATGGAAATAGCTCTCACATAATAAATAATCGGCCGATTTTTATAAACAATACATTGTTAGGAACCTGAGACTTGGACCTATCTGTTGATATTTAAATCAAATACCTGTGATATGAATAATATTTCCTGTCAGAGATTAAACATCAGAATTGTTTATGTAAAAACACTAAAACATTTTTCACAGTGATTTAATGAAAAATCTATCGCGATGACCTATAGAAATAAACATCCTATCTTATTAGGCAATTCAAGACAATTAAAATGATACCAATATTACCAGGTTGTGATAGATATTTCCTGAGCTAATGGACTAATGATGCATCAGTTAATTGTCAGGAAATTTGTCAGCAAAAATTTAAGTTTTGAAAAATGTCAGGGAAATTGACTGCTGTCAGGGAAATCTGGAATATCTAGGTCTAGTCATAAAGAAGTCTCTATCTCTGACACTTTTGAGAATTGTGTATATTTAAGAAAATTAAGTAGATCTGTACTAGTTGTATTCTTGGCCCAACAAGTAATACTGTCTCTAATATAGTAGGTTATCACAATATTTGATGCTCCATTATCTCGGTAAATATTTGTCACAGACTTCCAATATAGGTATCATTTAAATCGTCTTCAAGTACCTAAGAAGATAGAATGGTAATATCTATAGGTCATCGTGATAGATTTTTCATGAAATCAGTGTGAAAACAGGAAGGTAACATGTTCTCTTTTCTTTTTTCACCAAAATATTTTTGATGTTCAATCCATGACTGGAAATCAGAGCCAAAACACAGGTATATGATATTATACCAACAAATAGGCCCAAGTGCTAGCTCTTTAACAATCTTTTATTTATAAAAATCGGCCTGTTATTCACAACACAGCAACAAATTACATTTTTTATTAAATATGTGCTTATGGGTCTGAAGCCATGCTGCCGACCCAGGTCATGTATCACGCCTCGTTTTCGAATGCAAGCATGTTGCTGGTTCTTGGCAAGCAGGGCCTAGATACATGGAACCAGCGCACTCCGATTGCAGCGCCACGCTTATGTGCAAGTGGTGAATGCTAGCAGCGGAACCCCAGAAACCCGGAAACCAAACATGTGTCAGGAGAGTGATAAAAACCATGCCTGGAGCTCAGGCATCTGACCTATATTTTCATGTGTCTGCCAAGACTTGTTGAAGTCTTTGTGGGTAATTTTTTTTTCAAATTCAATGTTTTCTATATTTCTCAAAAATGTTTTTTCTTTCAAATCGTAATAATTATGGATGTAATTACGATATTGAAAAGTGGTTTTTAAATCTATTATCCTGCCAATAGAATCTTTAAAAAGATTTACATTAATACTTGAGAAAGTCTGACAAAGACCTACGGGTGGTTGCTAAATAAAGAGCAATTCACAGAGGTCGAGTTGACTGGGACCTTGTAGTGGGTGGGGGGTCCTCACCGCAAACGTGATTTTCTCAAAGGGCATAAACTCAAAAAGTGATGAACCTGAAACAAAACCAGATGTAACCAGGAAAACAGACTTTGCTGAGCAAGGCCCAGAATAAATAAAAGGGAGAGCTTTAAGACCTGGGCTCCGAGACTGAGATATCACCTCTGAGCTTTGACCCTAAAGTTAATGCCTTTTCATAGAACTTCAATGAAATTTCTGACCGTTTTCACCTTCTTATCCAGAGGAACAGTGCAACTTCGACGAACTGTCAGCAATGCTTAATGTTTCTGATGAAGAGCTGTCAATGTCTACACCAGCGACAGCAGCATGTACACAGGGCGACGAAGAATCTTCCGGTATGAAATCTTTACGCCTTACTTTTACTCTTTGCTTCCTACATTTTCCGTGAAATAGAACAAGGTTTTATATGTTACATCATTGCTATTGGCGTATTACAAGCAAATAACACCCAAGAAATACCGATTTATGATATAAAAAAGAGGCGAACTTGAATAAATATTCTTTACAGAAGTATTAAAACACATAAACAATTTTTATGATTTTTTCTCCACGATTTGAACAAACCTTTTTGAAAGAAGCATCTACATTACACCACACTAAAATTTGCTCGATGTATTCCCTTGTTATCAAAAGCTGAATAAACATTTCAATCTAGACGACGACATAGACGATGACGAGTTGGACCGTTTAGCGATGCTGGTTGAGAAGGGTGAAGACACACAAAACCCTTCTCTTGCAAAAGATGTTGCACCCGGACCAGCAGAAAATGCTGAGAAGGAGTCACATGTCCTGGTTAAAGATTCAGATCGAAATGCTGAACCCAGCCAAGGAGAACAGTCTCAAGAAGCATTGTTAGGTGAGTGCACGTCATTCTCTTGTGATATATGAAAGTGTTTTTGTATTTCCCAGGTTGTTGGGTAGCAGTAAGGAAATAACCCATGTGTCTCATCAGAGAACACAGCCTATACATTCAAACTCGTTCGACTTTGACCCCTGACCTCCAGAAATTTCTTATATCAAATGCTGCGGGTGCGACGAGGACTTATGTGTTTTTCCAGAATGTTTTTCCTCACAATACCAATATGATATTTGTTTTGATGTTCAGTGCATGGGGTTTACAAGAGCAACAATAAAGTCTACTTCTTGTTACTGGTCGGCCAGATGCCGGGTGTCAGCAGTTGCTTTCTCGGGGTAAAACCACCTGGCAATTACTCATTTCGGCCCCATTTTGAGAACCGATTTATGGAGCGAGATATGATTTGAGAAGTAAGTTCTCTGTCTCACCTCGAAGCAATACACTCCGTCTGTAAACTGAGTGGCGTTTTAAAACTTGACGGTTTGCTCTGCAGCTTCGATTCTGCATGTAAACTAGGTCATGTGGCTCGCCAACTTGATAGAAGAGCAAGGGAATAAAGTCAGAAAGCAAGTTCCTCTATACTCTCAGGGCCCCCTGGCACATTAAACCACAAACAAACAAACCGAGACCTCAGTATGGCACAAATGGACCGATTTTGAGAGTTGATGTCAGCTTTTCCCAATGAGAGGGAGAAGAAACTTGCTACCTAGCCGCCCTTGCCAGTTGCCACATAATACATAAAAGTTCATCGAAAATAGCAGAAGCAATTGAATCGGAGTAGCATCATAGGGCCCTTGACCGTTCCAGGAATCGTCACCAACAGTGGAAGGAGTATCACATATCTGCGCTGCCTTCATCGGGGAGGAGATGAGATGAGACACTGTGGGAGGTTTACTCTCCAGTCCTCCAGCCCAGATGAATGGGAGCTGAATAGTGAACGCCGTAAGCGGCCATAAGTCGACTTGAACGTGCTGTTGACCTGTCAGGTTTCAAATGTAAGTGGACGTACGGTAGAGCCATGGTGGCGTGCCGACCCGACCCTGACACGAAGTTGACATACAACAGTGTCAACCCGATGCAATGCGGCTTAAGTCAAGGGGATATTTGGGGCAGAGCAGGCAAAAACCATAAAAATGCCATAAAAGTACCAAGTTGAGTTACGATTCTGCCAAAATCCATTGCCGGGACTGCCTGGGTGATGGTGTAAATCTAGCATTAGATTATACAATGCTGATTCAATCAGGACATATGCAAGTGGAGAGACGTTGTTTTTTTATTAGTGGCTGTTATATACGTGTTTTTATTACATTGACCTTTCATATTTTAAAATTTCGCCATAATGTTAGTTTATAAACACAAACCGTTTACATTTTATCTTTTTTAGATGAACTTAGAAGAACCAAGGAGCGTCTTCAGCAACTGGGTAAGAGATTGACGGGGAAAGTTGTGATTTATTACTGCATTCTCCATATAAATTTCCCTGAAAAGATGATCATTTGTTAGTTGTAAAATGTTTGGTGTCCTGGATATGATGGTGTACCATCTGTGATATAACTAGCAGATTTATATATTAAAAGAAATTGAATCTGAAAAAATATTTTACGTAGGCATTCAATCAATCTTGTGAAACATTAATATATAGCAAGATATTCAATCAATCTTGTAAATCATTGAATTAAACAAGATGAAAGAAGACCAATGAACATTGGAAAAGAAATAAGAAAAAAGCTTCCCTAGATTTGTCAGAATCTATATATTGTTTCAATTTTAGACTTTAAAATTTGACGTCCATGCACTACTTTCGTTAAGAATAAATGTGCATTTATAATTGTAGGTGTATGTGAGTGGCCATTTCATAGTGCCAGATTATTACAGGGGCAATTTAGAAACTGATGATATGAAGACTATATACCAATATCATTACATTTCAAATAAAAGCCTCCTGCTTATGTAAAATGGGCCAGCATTTTACAATAATTAGGATATAAAGTATTTACTCCAATTTCCTGCTTCCACAGAGGAATTACAGAGAATGAAGGATCGTGTCCAACAGCTGGAGGCGCAAGTAAACACAAATACAAAAGAAAGCATAGCTCCTAAAAAATCGACGACAAAGACTCCTGACACTAAACGCAACCCCTCTAAAGCAGATGCCAAGAGTCCAGCAAGCAGTCAACAAAATCAGAAAACTAATGGAGCTAACATTCTGTCGAACAGTGCTAAAAAAGGTGAGCATAAGAAAGATCTAGTGAAACACTGTTTAGGGACCTGGATTTCAACTTGGTTTTTAAGAAGAAGAGGTAGACAAGTATGTATAATGAAGATGATATATTTATGTGATTATTCATTGAATAGCATTGTGTAATGAATGCATGTGTGTCAGAAAATCAAATGAGAATAACATTTTGACCAGAAACCAAATTGACACAGATACATTCGTGTCACAACTGTCATTAGTGCTATTTGGTTCAGGCAATACCACGTTTTATCTCATAGTACCTGCCATTTATGTATAGCACCACTTCACTGTGCAACGCACCGTAATTCTGCATTGCATCGCACGTCTAAGCAAGGTGGAGTCAATGTTTATACGAATAGTTCGGTACTGAATTGATCTCGTGTGACTTATACGCTGATAAACATTCCCAGTGGTTGTGCTACACGGTGTATTTCAGCCTTTGATATTTGTGAATAAATACCACCCACACCTCGCTGGTTTAAAAAAAACCCTTGTTTTATAGTTCCAGCCCCTCGGATTTTAAAGGATTTGGAAGTGGACCTCTTTGGCACTGACTCAGACTCTTCAAAGAAAGCAACGCCTTCAAGTCTTCCCAAGTCACCAGCCCCCCAAAACAGGAAACCTAGCAGCTCCACCACGAAAGCCCCGAGATCTGGTGCCAACCTGATCAATGGCGACCGGAATACACTGGCGAACCAGATAGAGAATGAGGAGTATGATTGGGACATGGAGAGTGAGTCATCTGTGAAAAAAAATCCTTAGTCTATATTCTTATTGACCAGGTTATGTAATGTAAAACCTAAAAAACCATTGTATATGGCTAGAATTCCAGCCGTGTATCAATAGGAGGTTGAAGTACGGGGTGAGGGGGGGGGGGGGGGGGGGTTGAGGGCATGATTTTCCATACGCATGCATAAGCATCGTTCATAAAATATTGCAATGCCTTTAATAAGTATTATTTAAGCAGTGTTGTAAGGTTAGTAGGCTGCTAGGACTAATGCTAGGCATGTCAGTAGATGGGTAGGGAATGATGACAGGTTGGTGGGTGGGCAGGTTGGTGGATGGGCAGGTTGGTGGGTAGTCAGAATTATGGGTGAGTAGACAGACAGGTAGGCAGGTTGGTGGATGTGCAGGTTAGTGGGTGGGCAGGGTGATAGATGGGAGGTTGGTGGGTTCGTAGGGTGGTGGGTGGGTAGGGTGGTAGATGGGCAGGTTGGTGGGTTGGCATGTTGATCGGCAGCTGTCATGCAGCATGGTGAAGGGTATACGAAGGGTGAGAATGCCTTAAGCTATATATGACAAATTCAGTATTTTTTCAATGAATACAGAAAAAAAGAATTATTTCTAATTAGAGGAGGGCAAATACGTGTGGAAGTCACTATCTTATTTTAAGAAATATATGTGGCAATGATCAGATTCTTTAGGTCATGTGACGTGTAAATTCTCACCTACCTCCCCTTAAAGGACATACTAATTATGGACATCCTCTATCTTGTAGACACTGCTCCACTCCATCCTTCCTGCATGGAAAGGGTAGATACCACATGGTGAATAAGGGTGTGTGTGTGTTTGGGGGTGGGGGGTCCGGAAAATGTACATACGCAATAGGGTGGGGGGTTAATAAAAAGCGTATTCTCTGCAACAGGGGGTGGGGGGGTGGGGGGGGGGGGGGGGTTGTGAGGGGGTTTTGAGCAGGATCACAATGCTGGAACTTGCTTCCTTCATGATATATAATTATCCGATATACGTACCTTGGTAAAATACAGGTGTCTCTGTTCAACACCACCTAACGGTGAGTTCCTTATTTAAGCCGTCACTTGGACAAACACGGCCGAGTCCAGCCTCATGGCTATAGAGACACAAAACAATCACGCCTAGAGTTTGGACGGTTGGTATGATGGCAAGGGTGTCTTTAGGCCTGTCAATGTATTATTGTGTATCCAGCTTCGGTGTACCTGTGTTATCTAAGGTATATCTGAATTATTATTGATGTGATATGCACGTATGACACACCAAATTGAAACTGGAATATCATAGAATATGATACAGTCACTGTACTTTCTATGGAAATACACACTTGTATTATAAACGTATCACACTCATGCTCTCAGTCATCCAATGTTAAAGAATATGTTGCTAGGTGTTTGTTTGTCTACAGGCATTGCGTAACCAAGTAGATAAGTACGCTGGTTCCCCGGTCATCCGCTAGGGGGCTCGGCGGAATTAAACTTTAGCAGCAGGGGGAACCAGCCAAGTAGATAAGGTGCTATTCCAGCTTGTGAATAAAGGCATATTACTGAAGGTGATCTTTTACACATTTTTGGCATTGAAGTAAGTTGGGCCACCGTTTGTTGTAATTGCCTAAAGATGGTGAACTAAAAAATTATAGGCGGTGCAAACGAGATAATAGTTTAACGATGAAAATAATTTTGAAGGCTTGGTTTTCATTGGTTATTGGGTTTTATTACCCAACTGTTCGCTACCCGAAGATTCTGAAATGCCAGAATCTCCGGGATGAAAATAGTCCCTACAGATTTCGAGGTCATCTAGAATTAAACTCAAATACAATGTTAATTAAAATGTATAATATCAATCTCATTTATTATCATAAATCAAACTTCTAAATCATTTTGCATGCTTAAGACATTGAAGAAATGGGGAATTATATAAACTGTGTAAGTCTACGCCAAATTACTGCCATGTTTGGAACATGGTTTATTCTTCTTATTCATCATGTAGACTGGTAATGAATACAATAACGACTGGTTTTGTATATTCGGAGATTACGGCCACTCGTACACAAAATCAGTCATTATTGTGTATACAGTTGTAATTGAATGTTAATCTATTCGTTTATATCATTTGCCGGTTTAATTATTTCTCATCAACAAGGTGAAGGAGGCAGTTATTTGTCTAAGGAGGGGAAGGAGATGGAAAGTTTGTTGACTACCCGGACGAATCGTGGCCAAAGGACAGCTCATACCGCCAACTACGATATGTCGAGCATCAGTAACCGAAAGGCCACCTGTAAGTGAACATTTCATTTGCATTTTTCTTGGAATATTGAGAAGTTCTGTAAAATCATTTTTGGGGACCGCCCATAATGCATATATACAATTAGGTTTGTTTGTAACAACAGATAACTTCCCACTAGCAATTTCAATAACAATAATATTGTTGATGAAATCAAATGCTTCAAGAGTCACGGATGAATGATTTTCACAACAATAAGAAGGTACATCAGTAATCGGATAAATAATCTTAAACCCATGTATCAAGCCGTTCATAAAAAAAATCGCGTCATCATTGACCGTAGGGCCGAGCACCCTATCGGGTCTGCCAGACAACATCAAACACCACCCCGCTAAATTCATTTGAGACCTAACTATGTCCAAAACAATGAGAACTTGACTCCCACAATGGTACATTAGCAGAATAAGTGTTCAAAAGTACCTTAACCCAGGTAAGTCTCGTTGAACCTGTAAATTAAATATCCTTTTTTTCCCATATGCAAAGCAAACGTTAATAGACCTTGTAATGATGATGGAAAGCAGGAATTGAGAAGGTCAATCTGATTGCCCTTACATTTGGTTGCGCTTCACTTGGCGTAATCGGCTATTCATTTAGCCAAGAAGAAGCCAACGATTCACCAATAGAATCTGAGCCCAAGGAGGAAAAGTATATATATACATGTGCATAGAAATTATTGTGATCTGGAACCTTCAGTTAAAAAATACAACCAATATGACGACCTTAACGTACACTGCTAAGAGATATGGAATTAGTAGGAAGATGCATGTGAAAATATTGGACAGTTGTGGGGACATTTTATACTTTTGGGAAAATGCATTTATAATCATTTCCCCCGCAGCATGATACTACAATTTGCCAAGAGATACCGCAGCACGATGCCTCCAGTCATCATTGATGATTATATACATTTTTTTAATCCAGTGAATGTAGAAAGCAGGGTTGAAATTTTACAAACCGTGGAAAAGGCAAAAAGAATATAGCCCTTCAATTCAAACACATTATTCTCAGTTAACATATTAAAATGGAAATCAAGCGCCTTTATCATTCCGGGATTTGACATTATTAACTCGATTGATACCTGGAAGCACTCCCACAAATATTGTCAATAAACATGGTTTCTATGATTATTGTAGGGGGTTCCAAAGCACCGTCGAGTAATGGAGCTACAGCCGCCTCTAACTTCAAACAGATGAAAAAGGAAGAGGACGCCAATGTGTCCAGAGATCCGTTTTCTGGCATTCGTATTCTGTAAGCTGATTAGCATTTATAAGGAACAATGGCTGGATGTAAATGTTTAACCAAGAGAAGGTCAACCACATTTCTTCGTTCTAGGTCTATAATTAAAAGTAAAATTTAACGACAAAAATATGAAACCGAATAAGAATAGTTTAAGCTGGCAATAATATGGGGATGATATGTGGAACTCTTTTTCAATTGAGAACATTTGTGATCTTGTATCCGCAAACTACGAGGCTGATTGTTATGATATTATTGACAGGAATCCCCTTGTGTCGTCATTACAAATGAAGACAAGAATGGAGAACCGAAATATTGTGAAACTTTCGACGATATACCAAAAACCCAAGTCCTCACTCGAGGGTGACTGGGTGACAATCGGAGTAATGGTTCACAAAACCGATCCCAAAACTTCCCAGAAGGTATGTAGCTAATAGCTTGAATTATTTGTATGCTGCATATTTCATATTCTTCCATCACTTAAATATATGTATTTATCTTATAAATCTTGTATTTATCAACAAAACCTCCGCGAATCTATCGTTTTACTATAATATATAACCCGAAAGTTGGTGAATAATTACCTGAAATACTAAATATTTCAAAAGAATTGAACATGTTTTGAGATAAGGCGTTAACGTTCCTGAAGCTGTAAAGTTACACTAGCTACTGAAAAATGATATATGTGTCTGGTCTGTGGGTGCACGCTCACATGTGGATAAATGTATACATCGCCACTAATCTTCTTATCATACTCATAGCCCACTGGCTATATACTTTGCCAGACGTTTCTTAAGTTTTCCTTATTTGTACTTCGCCATACAGGGAAATGCCTTCAGTATCTGGACGCTGAGTGACCTCCATGACTGCAATCACACAGTGAAAATGTTCCTCTTTGGAGAGACGCACAAAACGCACTGGAAAACATCAGTGGGCTGTGTTGTTGGAATTCTCAATCCCAGCATTATGCAAAATAATGAAAAGGTATAACTTAAAAGATAACTTAAGGTCTCAGTCGAAGAAGAGTCTCTTTATTTCTTCTAGAATCCAGAAGAATACAGTAAGATATTCATAGCAAAGTATGGTAATTAGTATGCACTTCCTTTGTAGTGACGTACATATCAAATACATGTTTGGTACTGTGTGATATGAATATTGAAATTAGCTATTTATCTAATAGAAGTGCACTTGTAACAGCCAAATATTCTTTGTCGCAATATGACTTAAATATTGCTACTGCAGAGAACTCTTATTCAGCTCACAATACTTTGAGGATTGCGTCTTAATTAGCTTCTTATTTAAATTTTCAGTATCAGAAGAAAGACGACGAAGTTTGTATTACCCTTGACCACCCACAGAAACTCATGTTGATGGGGAAAAGTAAAGACTTTGGTTTCTGTAAGAGTACGACGAAAGCTGGAAGGGCGTGCATTCAATTTATCAACAAGTGGGTATCTTTTCATGTAACTACATGAAAGAGGCTGGTATAATTAAACAATGGATAAAGAAACTATGTTGAAAACCACAAAAGAAACCCCTATAAGGCAGTTAAATGAACTGGCATGTCAGTAATTCAGCTGTTCCTCATTGTAGGTCCAATACTTACGAAGAAGCAAAAACACCTCTAGCTCAGCCAGATGTTTTCTAACGAATTAGCAAAGTATACAGTTTGAGCCACCTCATCGAAGTTGGAGGCAGATCATCTGCTCCCGGTACATAATCAGTCCACTCGCTACCTTGGCGACCTTAACTACGGCGCCGTTTGTATAGTAACTGAGAGTTTGTTGACATAGTGACGTCAACTATCACAGGCGTTGTTTTCCCGTCTTGGTGTCAGCCACATACACAAAAAATCATTATAGGCCTATATTATACTGAGGGATAGATTAGGTAGCAGCAATGCTGGAAAAGAATCAGTCATTAGGTTATGATTTCCCGTTTACGCTATTATTACAGACAGCAGGGAGAGCATTGCAGTTACCACGTTCAGAGCGCCTACAAGAAGGTGAGCGCTAAGCGGTCGGAGCTGCAAGCTGGGCACACTGGAGTCACCCCACGCTCCTTCGAAAAAAAGATTTTGGGCACCAACCGCAATAATCAAGTCTTCTATGGTGGTCAGAGTTTCAATACGTAAGTTCTTCTTTCTACTACAATCAGCAATGCCGTTGGTCAGGGGTTATTCAATCAAAGATTTATATCAATTTCCACCCGAATAATTGTTTTTTGGTAATCATATTAACGGATCAGGCAAACAATTCAGTAGGTTAGATTTTGTTATTTTATTGTCTGATAAGGGTGACGAGGGTGGCAGAAATTTCCATGGTGCTTACCAAAGAGCAGTTCCAATATTATCTCATTGACTTCTTTGTTATTTTAATCCAGCGTCCCTACAAAGAAAGACAATAAAGCATCTATGAAGAGTCTGGTGCAGCATGGTGCCCGGTCTAGTCAGGGGAAGGTGACTACTCTAGCACTGCATCCCATCCTTCCCGAAGATGCAGAAAAAATGCGTAAAGCTGAACTCGCATTGGAGGCAGAGAAAAACAAAGCATTGTAAGTGTATCTGAGCATGGAGTTCAAAATATAAGAAACCTTTGCATGGATTGCCGTTAGCTCCTTTGCAAAATCCGATCATATTTACCAATGGAAGCAGGTAATAGACTTAATCTTTAACTGTGTTGATATATTTCATGAATCTATCATTAGAAGGTGGAACGTTTGTCTCAGTGTCTATTACTAAAGCCTATTGTAATTCTCTCCTTGCTGTGTCACGAGGTGAGCTGACCACATGTTTGCTTTTTGCAGCTATCTAATAACAGATACTGATAGTAGGTGTATATGATTTCTATTTTGGTCAGAAAGTTTTATGCCAATATATCATCCTACAGTTTTCATATTTTGGAATTTCGAAGAAGGTGCTTACCAAAGAGTAGTTCTAATATTATCTCGTTGAATTCTTTAAAAAAAGTGATGTGGCGAGGACACACCTCAGTAGAGTCCATGCTACCTTCAAAATGACAGGTTCCTGTTAGTTTTGAACCGTCTTGCTATAGAGTCTCCAAGTGAACCAGTGTCACAGGTATGACAAGCAAAACAACCATGGGAACAGATTATAGGTACGCTCCCCACTCTCCAGGCACATTAGTTGGGCTGGACAAGCATAACACCAAGCAGATTTCTTGGTTCATAGCCTAATATAAACGAATTAGGGGGTTGGGTACTAAACAAAATTTCATCCGATTAAGGCTCATTAAACATCTTCAGTTTTGGATAATATCAAGGCATGACATCACTTTCTAGGGGCCAGGCCATTTCTCCTGGGCCCCATCAAATTCAAGCTTTTTAAAGAGTGAATAAAGAGACTTACTGCAACGAAACTGAAGACAGTAGTTTACTGTATGCAAATTGACACTTCCATACTAGATTAGATAGTCAGGGACTCACCCTGTGATTCATAGGGTGGGTCTGGTGATGTTATATTTTGTCAGCGATCCGGTAATTACTGATGAATTTTTAGACGAGGAACTTGGAGCATGACCTAGTGTGGGGTATGGGTTTATAGGGGCAACTTCTAATTTGGTGCACCTATCAGATTTAGGCCATAAGGAATTTGAGTCCATGGACTGAACATTCAATTCCGTTCTATGCAGTTGTGTAGACGTTGAGCTGCTTCCCATTTTGGTGATTGGTGTATGAAAAATCTACAATGTGTATTCTTAGAGCTGCGAGGCCTGTAGGCCATCAGTGTTGAAGTGGTGGCCCATGTCGGTTTCCAAGAGACTATACTGGATTTGATAAAAGAAAATTGATAAAAATCTGATCTCAGTATAGACCACAATATTTGGGCCGTAGGCTTACTTTGAACCCATTAAGGGTAAATTATGCCTCAAAGCATTTCCCCAGTGTAGGCCGAATGATACCTCAAAGCATTCCCCAGCAAAGGGCGAATGATGTCTCAAGGCATGTTTAGCTATGTTTACAATGCCATTGTTTTTATCAGATAAGGATAAATCAATAATCATGAAACTTGTGCAGAATACAAGTATTACATCATACTGAAGATTGTTAGGTAAAACGAATGATAATGATTATGTTGACCTGTCATATCGCGTGCTCAAATATGAGTATAGACAACAATGGGCCAAGCATCATGCCTGTCCCTAGTACCTGTCCCGACCCATGTAGCTCTGTCATAGACCTCCACATAGGGTTAAGGGCTACTTTGTGGACATATCCCTACCCCTAGACCTGGTAGAATGTTATCATAATATGGCTCAGTTGAAAGGGAGCAAGTCGCAGTAGCTATTAGGAAGTGGAATTTTCAAGGTAAATCTGTTTAACTGAGATATTCATGTATTCTTTTAAAGAAAAAGAAAGAGGGGGAGTGGGTAGGGCAGCCATGTGGTCAGCTTTTCAATATTACATCGAAACACAGTTACTGAATTAAAGGTTCACTATATGGACTGTTTCTTTACCTGAGAAACATGATTTATTATTTTTCCAGCCATGAAATGTTGACGACTCCCACTGTTGGCTCCATAAACCTTGTAAAACATTTAGCCAAGAAGGAATGTACTATTCCAGGTAAGTGTAATTAAAAAAATCTAAACCTAACTAACGCAGCGAAACATTTGGTAGTTTTCCCCTATTATATCCTATTTATCGTAGAATGAGTGTTCTGCACTATTGTACATTTTGTTGGGGTTCTGAGGGTTCCTCACAAAGTAAGGGAGTCAGCAAAAGACTAAGATGACGTCAAAGCAAACTTGTCATGCCGGGAATTCGTTGGTGTCAGATTTAATCACCTTCTGTATTTCAGGGGGTGTCACATCTGGTATGAAGTAATCGTTCTGCGGTTCCCCTTGCTTATCTCTTTCTCTCAGGGTGAGGAGGGGTGGTATAGGTGGGAGGGTATGGAATATACACTGCAAGGCGATTGACACTCTTAGGTAAAGGTTAGTCCGTATATACCCTCAGGGTCCCCTGGGACGTTAAATAAACAAACCCAACTTAGGTATAGGGTTTACTATGTTATGAGCTTGTCAGATTGAGCAACGGTCCCACCCATGACTGTCTCCCTACCCAAAATTGGGTTGCACTTAGTGGGTATGTCCCTGTGCCCCTCTGGATGTTAAATACTGCTACTACCTGGCGAGCGCTGTATCTCCGTTGCTCAATCTGGTTACCTTGTAACATAGTAGATTTTAGGTCAAATGTCAAATTCTACCAAGGTAAGTCTCATTTAACTTATAATTTTATATAAATCTGTCGTTGTCGTTGCCACTATTGTTTATATATGTGTTGAGTAGAATTTATCCTTTATTATATCTAATAAACGTGTCGTTTTGTAATCAGCCCATGTGATACACAATGTAACCTTTTCCACTGTGGGCAAATTTCCCTTGAGATCTTACAGACAGTCCCACACAAAAACCAGCAAGGGGAACCGCAGAACGATTACTTCATACCAGATGTGACACCCCCTGAAATACAGAAGGTGATTAAATCTGACACCAACGAATTCCCGGCATGACAAGTTTGCTTTGACGTCATCTTAGTCTTTTGCTGACTCCCTTACTTTGTGAGTGACCCTTTGAAGTGTGCTTGTATACATATGTACCATCACATCAGATTATGACAATACTCTTTTCGCAAAACCTCAATAAATAAGGCATTGTGTTATTCTTTTTTTCACACTACACAGACGCCGCTCCCACGTCAAAGGCAATTCAGTATGTTACTGCCAAGGACCTTCTTGTCCAGCACAAGCAGAACATTGATCAAAGAAGATTGAACCACATAAAGAAACGTGAGCTGACGCAGAGTAGTGGACCAATGATTAACCTGGATGAACCCACTACCGCCCCAGCCTCTAAGCCCTCCAACCCGTTCCAGTGTGTACCCAAGTTAGGTCGTGGCTTCTCACTTGGATCACAACTGGACAAGGTAAAACGTCTTTTACCACAAAATATCGGATCTTCTGGGAATAACAGGTCATATAAACAAGTTTTTCCATTGTTACCACAAACGTATCAGGTCAAACACTTCGTCTTCAGACTTTGATGGATTGAATCTTAACTATTTTCTATTCTTATTTCTGCCTGGGTAAAACATTCTTTGATATCTGTTACTTTCTTCCCTCTACAGAAAAAGGCTGCGTTCTTGATAAACTCGAAAGGCGGCATAAAAAAGGACGATCCGAATGCTATAAGAAAACATTCTACCGCGGAGTCCAGAGAAAACATTAAGAAGCGGCTTCTGGACAGTTCAGAGAAACCAGGTGGAGTAAATTCATCAAGACCTTAGAATTACGCGCATATCATACACTGATTGATTATTGTCAAGTTGTGCCAGTGACCTGTGATGACCGCAGATACTTTTTTTCTTTTAATTTTGGATTCTAGTCATTGGATATAATTTTTTAAATTCTGATATGTATGTCATTTATTTAATCTTTTCATATTCAGAAACCTCATCATCAGCCGACGAGCCACCTAAAAAGAAGTCCAGGTTGCTAGGAGACTTGGACCTTGACGATCCAGAAGTTAGGAAGCTACTAAAGTCAAAATCAAAGCATGCACATCGATTGACTGAGGTTTGTATTTTGGACAGCAAGTATTGACATCCCGCGTGCTTAAAATTATGTTATGCATTTGCTTTGTATAGTTAGATTTTAAAATTGTTTTGAATTGGAAAAGAGATAGAAACAGATTTACTGTATTTGTGTTATACTGTACAAACAGCCAGGGTTATTAGCAGGTGGACAGTTGGTCTTTAGGTTATGGCTATAGCCTACTGTAGTACACATGCTTGTAAAGTCATTAGGTGACCTGACCATATTTTTGCTTTTTATAGCTCACTAAGTACAGATAGGAATATGATTTCTGTTTTGGACAGAAGGTTTTATGGTGGTACAATGCCTCACAGTTTTTAAAATTTAGTATTTTGGAATGGATTTGAAAAAAAAGTGAATTCAGTTTGTGGGGGACTTTGGTAGTCACAGGTCCATTTTTAAGAACTCCTTTATGGACATATTTCTACCCCTTAAACTGGTTGAATCAGAATATGATGTGCCTCATTTGAAAGAGAATAAAAAGCAGTAGGTGCTAGGAAGTGGAATTTTCTAAGTAGATTCTATATTTGCTGAGATATTCAAGTATTTGTTGAAAGTGGGGGGGATTTTCAGTGAAATGGGCATGCTCAAACATATGTTTATTCAATATTGATTTAGAGTGAGCATTGGTGTAACATTTACCATCTCCATAAGTGGCACTGACAGTTGCTTACACCCTAGGAAGTGTGATTATTTAGGTGAAATGTATATTTGATGTGCTATCCATGTATTTTTGCCAAATCTCATAATAGGAGGGGGGAGGGCATGATGTGTATGGGAGGATTGTTTATTCAGCATATTTACACATAAACAGAAGTCAAAATGGTTCATAACTTTGTTATAGGAATCAGTCAAGACCTAGTCAAATGATATTGGTTTGTAAAATTATTTGTAATATCATTTACTACCAAATATTAGCTTGACCTACTTTACATAGAAACAAAGTTGTGTCCCCCACATGGCTAGGGAGCATGCAGACAGGTCTGTGTGCATTCATCCATGAATGATCACCATGAAGCAGACGTTTTATATATAGATAGGTTTTATATATATGTGTGCATTGAGCCATGACCTGCTGACTTCACAGAGGAGTAGGGCTTTAAATATCCAATCAATGCAGGCCCTTCCCTATTCATAGATGCCCTCCCTCCCTCCCTCCCTCCCTCCCTCCCTCCCTCCCTCCCTCCCTCCCTCCCTCCCTCCCTCCCTCCCTCCCTCCCTCCCTCCCTCCCTCCCTCCCTCCCTCCCTCCCTCCCTCCCTCCCTCCCTCCCTCCCTCCCTCCCTCCCTCCCTCCCCCCTCCCTCCCTCCCTCCCTCCCTCCCTCCCTCCCCTCCCTCCCTCCCTCTGTATTGAGTTTTAAAGGCGTCCACCTGCTCATTTGGTCTTTAAAGGCCAATATTTCTATTTGATAATGCACTCTTAGCTCTTGTATTACTGCAAAATTGAAAATTTGATGAGAAACATTTAGGTGACATGAGGACCAGAGCTCAAACCGCTGTGTCATAACATTCAATCCCATGAACTACTGATTGCATCAGCTTCTATTCCAAGGCTCATCGAGGAATGTTAAACAGTTAATCTGTCAACTGGCTCTTTCTTCCAGACATGTATTTCTATACATTAGCCCTACAGAAACCACTAAATAGAAATTGTCCTGTTTGTACTTTATACAGATGGAGGAAGAAAAACAAGAGGCATATTTTTCAGTTCTGGAAAAGAAAGAGGCAATGGAGCAGAAAATGGCGTCTATATTCAAAGTAGAAGTAACTGCAGTAAGATGTAAACAGGTAAGAAAGGAACACTAAGGTTAGACAGTCCGAATGTGCTAAACATATAAAAGATTGAAATCTGTTAACTGTTTAGAAACCATAGAAGATAAATACTCGTGAAAGAACGGTACTTAAAGAGAGCCACTCGTTTAAGAACAATTCTAGATCTGAAACAAGGTACGAATGAAAAAAACAACAATCATTCAATTGAAAAGTTGTTTTTAGGAATACCCAGTTTTACCTAAAATTCAGAGTACTTTTCTTATTCAAAAGAGATTATATTTCAGTTGGAATATGAAGGTTCTAGCTCCGTACTCACAAAACTTCTTTAAAAGAGAAAAGAATGTTCATTGTTAACATATTTTTGTTGTTGTTTAAACATCTTTCTTTTGTACCTTCACTGCTACATTTGTATGATTCATGTGTTTAACTTAAGGGTAATGTTCATTCATACAGTGTAAGTACTCGGCCTTCTCCGCTCTGCCATCATGTAAAGAGGAACGTCACAACATCTCCACATTCAAGACATTCAAGCGCTTCTTCTCCTGCAAGGAATGTAAAAGGCGAACCGTATCCCTTGATCGATTACCCTCAGTCGCATGTGCGTAAGTAGATTTTGTAGTCACATTTCCTCATGACTTTGATAAAGGTAATGTTGACATCAAACGATAGATTGAACTGTATTGATTGAACTAAACTGATTGAATTTCACTTGAAAAATGGTAAGTTCAGATAGATACATTTCTGTGCATCTTAAAAGTCCTAGAGAATAGAAGAAAATGTATTTAGCCAAGTATTCATTGCTAGCTTCACTTTAAGATCCTGTTTAACAGTTGTAGTCGATTAAGGCGACTCTTGTTATTATCGGTAAAAAGATGATTCTAATACAACTAGAAATACCTTTTTGATTCTCTTCCAGGGGATGTGGCTCTCGTAACTTTGAAAAGGCAGCAATGATGAAGGTATATTCCTATTTTCACTTACTCTTATGGGGAGAGGTCATATTCTATTTCAGAATAGTTTATGTTGTGCAATTTTTCGGTCTGAATACAGGGATGTCAGTTGGGGTCATAAAGAAAGAGGACATATTTTCCATGAATTTACTGCCGCAGAGACTGAGAAATATAGAAAGCACATCGCTATTGGCAATGCAATAGGCCTGGGGTATGTGGGAAGAGTTTGACCACTTTTTATTGGTACGAATGAGGCCCGATTTATTCTCTCTTTGATTTATACAAGAAAACAAAATAGTATAAACTGAAAATAAAAACAATGATTTCGTTGAAAAATACAAAAACTTCCATCAACCGTTTCTATTCCAAGCAAAATTGTTCCTTAAAGTGTGTTGCCCCCTTACGAGAGTTGTCTCTTAAGTGAGGATCGACTCCATATTTCTTCTTTCCAACCTTTGATGTTCACTTCTACAGCACCTCACCATATACTCCTATCGTTAATACGCTTGTGACGGTTATTCTCTATGGTGATTGACACGTTGAGCCTCCGTAGCGTCTAACAAAAGACTCAACATTCAAATTGCGACGTCAGCTTGTGTATCAAAATATACAAACTGTTAACTGATGGTGACTGTTTCCCTTACAGGAGAAGACTGCAGCACTGCTACCATCAGAACAGCTTCTCTTGAGGGGTGAGGAGAGAAAATACGTCAATAGCTGAAAAGGCTGGTTTCCTTTTCCAGTGCCGGGATCTCTCTCGACTCACATAATATCTGCTATTGATATGTAAAGATATCCATTTGGGATAGAAAAATACAATTCCGAAATGAAATTATACATGTCCGACAGATTATATAGAGATCGTTACTATTACGGTCTGCATTGGGTTGAATCTTCAAATCAGAGTGATTAAGTTTGAGGATGACTGTCCAAATGTCCATCATTTCTATGTGATCATGTCTCTATGATTGTAATATCAAATAACGAGGGACCAATTCAATTCACCAATTGCCTTCCCCACATTGAGTATTGTGGTAAGCTGTGCTATTCAACTTATAATATAGGTATCGAGGCGTACGTTTATATGGCCCGGGTGTTCAGTGTTTTAATTGCATGGGTTTCTTTAGATGTGATACTAATTCAGGAAAATTGTTGGAACCATACAAATGTGATACAATAAAGAACAATACTTTTGCATGCGTTTTGCAAATGTGATACAATAAAGAACAATACTTTTGCATGCGTTGTATAATCTCGTGTTTATGGTTGTCCAAAGGTATGTATTGGGTGATGCAGATATATTTCTGATCCTTTAACTATATATATTTGCCATGCCTATTTTTGAGGAAAATTGCAGCAAAAGTTACCATAATGACTTAATCACACATCTTCCAAAGTCCGATTGATCAAATCGGACGTACCAAAACAAACACATCTGTTTCATTAAAAAAAAAACCTGTAGTACTGAAAATACTATAATAGCTGAATATATTCTATAAACTCACTTCAAGAGGAGCTATGCTATGCGCACAGTCACAGTAATGGCAATACAATACAACTATTTATTAGTCACTTCATGTTTTATCTAGAAATGTGCATCAAATTATATAATGGTTACAAAACACGTTCCTTGGATAAATATCAACATGTACATTTAGTTAATATACCTCCTCCCTTAATTCTTATATGTTTACATTTTGTTGTCTGTATTGGCTCCATTGATCAGAGGCCGCCACATTATGTGGTAAACACTTTTTGTATAACAAAATTATAAACCTGTCCTCTATCCCACATTTTCAAAGGCAGTACATCAACAGACATCGTCGATATCATCTTAATTGAATGTACAGAAAACCTGATTTTTCTTTGAAGGGAGAAACTAATAAACACTCCCTAGTCTATGACACTAGATGGCTCTAGCAGTGCCTGTTGGGCACATCCTATAGTAACCACTATGTGGCAGCAGTGACGGGCCTTCCGCATAGACGATCTATACAGTGTGTATTCAGACTAAATTTTCGTGCGAAAAACTATCATTCTGTACTTATTTCATCATGATTTAGAAAAATTATAATTTTCTTATGTTTTCCATCTCTTGATGCATGAATAGACCATTGCCAATTCCGAAAGAGAATTTGTTGTAAACCCTTACCGTACAACATTTTACTACAGATTTACAATGTTTCTTTTTATCATCAATAAACTACAAGTATTCTCCGATAACAGAATCTGTTCAGGTTTTGTTCTCCCATTTTCATATTCCCTGATCCGAGTTAAATATCCAGTATTCATTATATACATGTGGAAAACTGGCAATACGGTGATTGCCACTTTGCACAATACCTAATTCCACTCTAATCTCCCATGCCATTCAGTCTTCCCTCCTCAATTTCCTCACTCCCTATAAACTATATCCTTCCTTTCTTCCCCATCTTCTTATCTATGCGCTGCAAGTTCCGGTCCTGTCGCACTGCAATGGGCTTGCTCAGCCTGCCCAGTTGTGGCCCATCCTTAAACCATACAGGGTTCGTAGAGAGCTTGAAAAAGCATGAAATCATGCTTTTTGGTTTTCCAGGCCTGGAATTATCAGGGAGAGCCGTGGAAATTTGTCCCCCCCCCCCCTTATTTTAGCTTTATAAACAGCAAAAGGCAGAGACAAATGATCCTTTATGGTGAAAAGCCAACTTTATGCAGAGCCAGTCCTATGTTGTAAAAGTGCTTTTCCAAGGGGTGCACATATGTTCATTAGTCTTTTAAAATTGTACCTGACTGCCTATGATATTTCAGTGACTTGGATTAAATAGTTCCAGAGCCCCTTTATTTGACCATGTTTAGCAATTTGCTAAAGCCCAATTTTCAACTAGACAATTTTCAATTTTGGAATATTGTTGTACCTTTATCAGCGACAAAGGAACAGGACTTTGTCCCAGGCGAGGCATGCTAACACAGTTGGCCATTGTTGGTTGGTGTGACAACCATTTTCTGCAGTATACCTGAGATTAGTGAATCCCCCTGCAAAGATGTTCTTTTGTCGCTGACAAATTGTTGGGGATACACCGAAATCGCTTCCAACAGGTTTATCAACATGTTGATGAATTCTGTTTGCAACAACGAAACATTGGAAATGTCCCTCAGTGGGTGAGACTTATGACATATAGGGGGGCTGGCCACATACAGTTTGCATTATGACTTGTGGACCAGGGATGTCAGTTTTACGGGGTTCTCCGGGTTTCCAGTGTTTTTTAATTTTAAAGTAATTCAATGAAATGTAGTATACTAGCGGCCGGTAGTCGAGGCCCGGCGGCCGGTAGCGGAGCCCTGGCGGCCGGTAGCGGAGGCCCGGAGGCCGGCCGCGGGAGCACCATTCCCGGGATTGCCATAGGACTCAATGGTAGACTTGAAGCACCCGTTTAGCGACCGGGTTTTTCCCGGAACACTCGCTGGGTGCATGGTAAACTGCCATAGGCTAGCAGTGAAACCCCGGAACCCCGGAAACCAAACCTGTGTAGGGGGAGTATTGTGGACCACATGAAGGCCACGCGAGGGCCATGCCTGGAGCTCAAGCATCTGACCTATATTCTTTCCATGCCTGCCTAGACTTGTTCAAGTCTATTTGTACATTTTTTTTTTAAATTTCAAATTCAAATAGATAATCAGATTTTTAAAATATATTCTATTTTCTGATATCCTTATAGCGATATCTTTATTGATATCCCTATATTACGTATACGAATATTTATCCATATCTAATGCATATACATCATTAACAGTAGAGAATTGTTGAGAAATGGGTTTAAATATTTCCAGGTTTTTTTTAAAAACTTCACTGACATCCCTGGTGGACCCTAACCTGTTAGTGCCCCCAGTGACCAAGGTGACATACGACTAGAAGCGGTGTTCTTGAATCGTAACACAGTAGGCCATGTAGAAAAACATATCTTTGTATTCAAGTGTAGACTATTTTGCTTAGGACTAACTCTCACCACCCTTTCTCTGGTATCCTTTTGTGATGGCTGCTTGTTGCCTGAGACATTTACATTTTGCCTGAGACAAGCTCCACAGCAAGTTCAGTTCTGAATCAGTATATGTGCATTCAACTTGATGATATAGCATTATTTGGCTTCATATTTAAACATGGCAAAAAGAAAAAGATATTTCAAGCTATCTATCCCAAACTACTGGAATTCCATAGGCAGCAAGGAGGATGAAGATTTTAATTGAATTTGACAAAGAATCAGACATTGTTTTTAAACATTGTCCAGATATATGTACCCTTCAGAAAATAAAGAATGACCGTTTTCTTTCACTAGCAAGATGGTACTAATTCATATTGTGGAGTGCCTAGAATGCAATCGTTGGAGCCTGAAAAAACCTGGAATTTTGTTGGGCTGTACATGTACATGTACGAACCCTGGCAACTACAATTGACCTACCGACCGGAGACCTCTAACCACGTCCCAACTGGTTTATACTCCTCTCAACATGTGTGTGTGTGTGTGTGTGATGGGGGGGGGGGGGGGGGGGGGGGGGCAATGCAGCTATTTCACTGCCAAGGACCTTACCTTTTTTCTTTTTACAAAGTTCTATCATACATGATTTCACCAAGCTCGGCCTAAGCCGTTCTGCCGTTTGGTCCCTCTTTCAGTAATTATACAATCCATTCTTATTTGCTTTCTACGGAGTAGATACAATAATAGATAGTTTTAATAATCAAACTTTTACCATAATAAATATTAATGAGATGAGAAGAAAAAAAAACAATGCCAGCCAAGGACCTACTGCATTCAGCCCTTCAAAGGCAGGCAGCCTGTCTCCCACTCACTTACTCCCAGTCTATTCTTCTCTCAAACGCTACTCCAACCAGAAACCTGTATGGGCAGAAAGAGAGACCGGAATTAGTGCACAGAGATAGCGAGATAGACCGGCTTGGGTTTTCACCTCCAACCCGAGCAATCATGAGGTAGACAGAGACCCATCTGCTGCAGTAGCCAAACCCTGAGGCCAAGCAGTCGGTGGCTTAGGAACCCCAGGCACTACGGGTGGCAGAGGCTTTGCTGGCAATCTTACTGTGCTTCCCAAAGGTGCCATCTACTGATGGTTTCAGGCCTGTAGCAGTCTCAGGATTGGCCTTTGACTGAACTTTCACAGTGGATGATTTAGAGGTTATATACTACTTGGTGGTCCAAGCTTTCGATGCTTTGGCTTTTGCCTAAGTCCTGCGTCCAGTGGTGCCCTTCTTAGCAACCATCGCTGGAAGGCTGCTGCCAGTGTAGGTGCTACCGGGGCTAGCTTAGAGGTTGCCTCATCATCTGAGTTAGACTGGGACAAGGGCTTCGTCTTCTTCTCCATCAGCTTATGATGAGCTGATTCCTTTGAAAGGCCACAATTGAACACCCTTTTCATCATGGCATGGAAGTCTGCTTCAGTTAGGGTAAGGGTTGAGGAAATGTTTTAGTGATTTTTCGCGTTCTCTGATTTTAAATCTGGGTTGGAAACAATTGTTCGACCAGCACCAAATTCATCCACCGAAAATGACTAATCAAGGGGTATCGCAGACCCAAGAACCTGCAAGACCACCTGGTCAGAGCGAGGGCAGACTTCTGACAAGAGGAAAGCGAGTAGGGGAAACAGTCCCAGGAAAAAGGACAAATCCTCAGAGAATAGGAACAGATGCGAAAGGAAGAACTGTAAAATATGTGGACTACTACAAGCTCTCTAGCCCATCTCCCAAAGCAGAGATCGAAACAAAATATCACGTTATGTGCAACAGTTTGAATATAATATATTGGATAAATCACAAAACTTGCGGAAAGCAATACGTAGGACAAGCAAAAAGAAACCTCCGAACGATAAAGATAGTGGACGGAAAGAACGTACCAACTCATTTCAACCAAAAGGACCAAAAGGGCACCAACGAAGTCAAAGTGTATAATTGCATGCATGTACTAGACTTTATGAACAGACACACGGAGAGTAAGTGGGCAGCAGCCCTCCAAAACAAGATAGATTACAATTGTATACACAAACTATGCACACAAGCCCCCAAAGTCCTCAACACAATAGACAATAGGTACGGATAGGGCATGAACACCCACAAACGCCACATCAATAAGTTTTTTCCAACCCAGATTTAAAATCAGGGAACGAAAAAATGATAAAACAATGTCCCAGAACAGTGTACATACCCACACTACCAAGTAGAAGAGGGATCACCATTTCTACAGAATGCCCTGACAAAACCTACATCCACAGACCAACCTCTTTTCTAAGTGAAAGATTGGTCAAAAACACTACAAAACAGTGTAAACAAACCTCACCTGACAAGAACTCGAAAGAAAGGTCGAAACCGCAATTGAAACGCTCCATAAACGACCGAAATACAGAAACAGTAACAGAAACAAAACCACTCCCACTCCTCCACCCCACTCCTCCAACATTCTCCAGCCACATTCTGCTACTAAGCACAGAACCACAAAACCCTTGGGGTGAAAAGAGAGACACGGGAGAGGTCACATGTACATTCTAAACCAATACAAACCCGGGATGTGGATAGGGACGCCAAACTCGGTGCTCTCGGTGGGAATCCCCCTTCACTTGAGGTAGTGAGCCCTGCACAAACGCCTCGTATACCCACATAAGGGTAGAGGCAAGGTTTTTTTTGTCTTATATCAAGATATCCGGAGCTTGCCGTCCACAGCAAACAGTTTGTCTGTGTCCTTCGAGCCAGGCTTTCAGGTATCGAGAACTCAAAAAAGCTTTATCACCCTCTCCTGTTGTTTCGGATGATGCACAAGCTCAGATCGATGGCTCAGTGGCACTTGTTTCTGCCCAAACACGGGAACATCTGGTATTCCCCCAGGTGTGTCTGTACGAGATGCCTGGAGTAACGACCTTCTGTACCATATATCGGGGGAGGTGTTGATATCTTCCCCATGGCAGCCGTGAAACCTACACGGGTCGCTAATCATATATGGGTGCCAAGCTTAGGCTAACTGAGGACCTACTGTGTTCAGCCCTTGGCAGACAGGCACCCGGTCTCCCACTGCTGGCTCCGTCCTTCGTGTTTGATGATCCAGCATTAAGATGTTAAATAAAGCAGACCTATGAAGGTCCAACCCAAAGCGGACAGGCGCCAGGTTTCCCGTAATCCATTTGACAGAGCGCACAACTCTAAAAATTCACCCACCTTGAACTCATGATGTGTCATATACCTTACCTCTGATGAATAAAAATGAAGGTGTGAGCTTCACTTTTATGTTCCCATCCTCCTTCCTTACTGGCCTATCACCGGAGGAATTCCAGGCATCTGAAACCCAGGTTGTTACCCTAGCCCCAAATCATGATCGCTTACTCTGAGTCTATTATTCTCCAAAACCCTATTCATCCCAGCAACCTGTATGGACAGAAAGAGAGATTGGAATTAGTGCACAAAGATAGACCAGCTTCAGCTTTCACCTCCAATCCAAACAGGAGGTGGATGGAGACCCAACTACTACAGAAGCAGAAGCCAAAAGCCTGAGGTGACACTGTCGATGGCTTAGGAACCCTAGGCACTGCAGGTAGTAGAGGCTTTGCTGGCAACCTTAATTTGTTTCCCAAAGGTGCTATCTCCTGATGGTTTTTGGCCCGTAGCAGTCTCAGGCTGGGCCTTTGAAGGAACATGGACTTCACCTTCTTCAACAGCTTAGGATGAGCCGATTCCTTTGAAAGGCCACCCCTTTAATCATGGCATGGAAGTCTGCTTCAGTTAGGGTAAGGGTAGAAACGATGTATTTCCTCTTAGATCAAAATATCTGCAGCTTACTGTCTGCAGCAAATGGTTTGTCTGCATCCTTTGGGCTAGTCTATCAGGTATCGAGAACTCCAAAAAGCTTCCTCACCCTCTCCTGGTGTTTTACAGCCACGATCTTATGCTCATGCAACAGATGACGCAGAAGCTCAGATTGGTGGCTCGAAAGAAAACACTTGTTTCTGCCCAAACACTGGCACATCTGGTAATATGCCAGGTGTGTCTCAATGAGATAACTTGAGTAACAACCTTCTGCACCATATTTCAGAGAGTTGTTGATATCTTCCCCAAACCTACATGGGTCGCCAACCTTATATTGGTGCCCAGCCGAGGCAAGCCTAAGCTTCGAGGTAGCCAGGTATTTCTGTAAAGAAGCACCCTGGACCATCTTCACTAGTCTCATTTGTCTGACTGGTCAGTAAAATTGAGGGATGCAGGTAGAATCTACCTCCAACTTTCGAGTCCTCTAGGTAAGTCTTACAGGTAGCAGAGAACTTACCACCGACTTCTTACCAGCACGCTTGATGCCTTGCTGGAACTCCTCTGTTTCTTCCTCAGATTCAGGGGCAGATTTGCCACCCACTGCCTCTGACTAGGAGCTGCTTTGTCCATCCCCACATTCCATCAAGGTCTCAGAATCTGAAACAGAGTTCCTGGAACTAGATTTGCTACTGGAGGAAGAGGGTGTATCAGGCACAAGTCTAATTGAACAAATTGGACGTTAAACTACCCCAACAAACAAACAACGGGATGGCCTGCTACAAGCCACTCTGTGAGGCGCTAGTCCTGCTATTTTCGGCAGAATGTCAGAACCAGTCCAACCAAGTTATCTGGCCATCTGGCAGTACCTAGAGTAGAGGCTGGTTCTATGGTAGTAAGAAAGGTCCCAGCAAAACTGACTGGTCAGCTGGGTTCCATACTTATATAGACAAGCCAGTGGGGACCCAGCAGGGTTCTGCACATTTGTTCTGCACATGCCCAGTGAAGCAAAGCAGGTGTATATCAGAGTCCATGAGCCAGAGGCCTAAAATGTGGGTTTGACTTTCAAATGGAGGTAGATATTTTCATTATGATTTTCAGTTAGCTATGTATCCAGAGTTTATGAAAAAGTGAGGGGGCCATTTCTGATGTCCAGCTTTGCGACACAGGGGGCCTGTTTCCATGCCCAAAAAAACTTGAAAATGCATACTTTGTATTCTAACTTGGTTAAAATGCATCTTTTCTCAAAATCTTATTTAAGTTCTCTATGATCATAATAGAGTCATTGACCTTGCTCAAGGTCATGACCTCTCATTTCAAGGTCAAACATCAAATTTTACTCTATTTTTTCAAAGTACAACACTTTCAATTCCCCTCTTTTTCATGTTTATGGACAGAAATATTTCAAACTGTGATTTTTAGAAAGGTACATGCCTCGGGCTTATGAAAAATTGAGGGGGCCATTTTAATTGTGTGGCTAGACTGGCCTCAGTCCCTGTATCCTACCCCTCCACCCCTTCTGAGTGACACAGGGACTGGTCTCATCCGTAATCGTCCTTGTAGACTGGAGCGATTTTGCGCCACACTCCCCAAGCAGAGGTCTGGCTACTGGTCAGGATATCTGCTTGGAGATTGATACCCTCTCACTTTGATCTCAGTCGAGACATAGTCAGGAGTAGGCGAAATATATTGCTATGACAACACAGGCATGCAGGGAACTGGAGGAGGGGAGGGGGGAGGGGTAGAGGGAGGTATAGGGTTACAGGGAGTGGCTTGGGGTCATAAACAGGAGATTCTGGTCAGAGTGGACAAGTCTTTGATTCATGGGCCAGTCAGAGAAGGACACATGCTATAATGAATTGTATCCCGATTTTCTTTAATCATTTAATGAATGTTCATAATCAAAGACTTGAGCAAGTCTATTGCGTGGCATGCTTATGAGAGCAGTCGTTTCCATGGAAACACCCAAAAATCAAAGATTTACAGAAAATGCACCTTTACTCCCACAGCTTGTGTTTGAATATATGTTTTGACAAAATTGAAAAACTAAAATGTGGTATTATGTGAATGCCATCACTATGATATAGAGTCCCTGTCATGACCTCTATTTTCAAGGTTAAATGTCAAAATCTTCCTTTTTTTTTTCTAAGGTGGGTGACTTTAGAAGCTTCTACCTCTCAGAATTTAGAGAGAAAAGTACCCAACTAGGAATTTTAGTAAGGGTTCATGTTTAGGGGTTATAAAAAATCCATGCGGCCATTCCAATCTCAGTGTATATCCTGTTTTTTTAAAGTTGGTGGCTTCAGATGCCGCTCCCTCTCAGATTTGCTGACAGAAAAATACCTAACTGTGGTTTTGGTGAATGTACATGTCTTGGAGACACAGGGGGGCCATTCCAATCTCATAGTGTGCCCATGGAAGGAGCATGTTCCATGGGAACATCAAAAAATCACAATATTCCCAGAAAATGCATAATTATTCCCACAGTTTGAGTTTCAATGCTCATGGACAATATTTAAAAAACTAAATAATAGTACTCTTTGAGTTCTATCTGGATAGCATAGGGTCCCTGACCTTGCACTAGGCATAACCTCTATTTCCAAGGTCAAATATCAAAGATTGGGTGCAAGATGTGTGCTCTCTATGAAGTTCATGACCACAAGTAACCTCAATTCATTTTCTCGCGCCTTCTGTGATTCAGTTGTGTTCAAGGTTGCCTCAACTTCTATTGCCTGAGGTGTATGTACTCCACTTCTCTTATTGGTCAGCTTGTTCATTTGCCAGTAATATGTTTCTAGGGAGTGTGCCCCCTCAAGCCACTTTAAGCTTGGCATATATATATATATATATATATATATATATATATATATATATATATATATATATATATATATATATATACCGGAGTGACCATTTGATAGAGTATGAAGAGAGCATCAGAACTTTATGTGGGGCGGTTATTTTGCCATTTTTCTAGGTTCTTTGTTGGTTTATTGCATGCATGTTTCTCAGTCATTTTGGACCTGTTTCTTTCTAGTTGAACAGCAGAACACCTCCTTAAGGCTAGTGTATTTGTGGTTTGAGATCACAATGATTCTCATCAGGGCTAGAGAGTTGAGTTTGTTCATCAATTCTAATGATCATGTAATCATTGATATCCAATAGCCATTGTGACCTGGTATACTTCCAAAACTCCTGGAAAGTGCGAACAGGTCCAGGTCTCCCCTGTATGACCCCGGGTAGTGCAAGCAGTGCTGGGTGGCTGTGGTACAACATGGCTACAGGTTTGCGGGCAGGACCAGCTCCAGAATGGTAACAGTTTTGGTGCACGGGATGAGCTTCGGCTGTACCCGACACCCAGCCACTACACAACCAATAAGCAAGAATAACTGTGAGAAATTGCAAACGATTATAAACCAGAGCTGAACAACTCTTTAATAATAAAAAAAGCAGTAAGACATGCATGCAGAAATGCTATATGAAAAATGTAAAATCCGACCTTTGTATTAACGATGTGCGACATATTCGATGCCCCTTATAAGATGGAGGTCAGAAAAAGATGTGCATATCTGAAAAAATCAAATTTATGATATAAGAGTCTCTACCAAGATGAGGTTGAAAACGAAAAGAGCAAGGTCTGAAAAATGTTGAAGATCCCCTTTATTAATAGGTGAACGAATTTGGAACAAAATGTCAGTCACCACTAAAAATACCCAAGGGTACAACCTTTAAAGCCAGCCTTGATGAATGTGGATCTATCGGACTTAACTTTAATAGGTTGATCACAAAATCATGTGAACAAGAGTTATAAAAATATATAAATTGTTTATGATGTGGTGATCGGTCATACACGTGTGTCTTTATATTTGTACTTGCCGGTTTTGTCCATGTACTTGTCTACTGTATTTATTTGACTCTATTTGTGACCAATATATAGAGGAACGCCTATATGTCGTCAAATTCTAACTGAATAAAAACAAAAAGAAAAGGCTTAAATGAACCTATTGTTAACTATTTCATGGGTTCATCAACCCATTGTTAACTCTTCCAAGCGTACACCAAACGAAGCAATGAACGATGGTCGCATTCTAGCATGCCCTCAATCTTTACACTTACCCAGACAATTGTTCTAGTAAGTGTCTGTTAGTCCCGTACTTTGAAACAAAATGGAGCTGTAAAAGAGTTAATCATCGTGGGGTGATCAATCATTTAAATATATGTAAAGGAAGGTCACACATTGGAATAACCAAACATCCGGTCAGTGTCAGCATGAATTTGATTGCCTTAGGCTTGATCGTGCTTGGACTTCTGATTTCAATCTTTCCATAGGTTTCGTATCGTTATCGGGCACTCTGATGCGTCACCAGCATGGAGTATGGTCGCCAGAATTAAATAATCAAGCTAGAAACAAATCATTGAGTGGTGTGACTGATGACAAAAAAAGAAAAAATAGTTTTTGCAGGTTATGTTGCCTATTCGTGATTGTAGAGGTCATTTATAGTAGTACATCAGTAAAGCTAGGGAGTATAATGCTTGAAGCTAGATACAACGAAAAGTATCTCATTTGTCTTAAAATATTCAGTGCGTGAACTTAAATTCAACAGCGCAATTGTACTTATTATAAATCTACAGACCTACTTATTGGAGATAAACTAAACTTCCTCTATGATATTATTTTGGCTCAAAAATAGAATGAAGGTAGCAACTAATTAAAGTTTAATTCTAGCTCAGGATTTGTGCATATTAATGCTCATGATAAACATATTTGCATATATTAGTGGGTAGCCTCGTTGTCTATGATAATGACATTAAGACTGTCATTTGGAAGGACTTGTAGCTAGAGTGAAAGGTTGGCCTGCAGCTTGGATTGATACAGTGTAAGCTACCACCACGACTTACTTCGTTACACTATAAACCGACTGTGATCAAATGTTCTACGCGATATATTTGAATACTTGTGTCTACAGAGAAACGGCAGCAGGTTGGGACGGTGAGCCCATGGTCAGTCATTCAGCATAATTTCAGGTAGGAGGACAGCTACATGTCTATTCTGTACATACCTTTTGCATGCAATTAATTAAGGAATGTAGGGACGAAGGAAGGTAGCCTATGTGTCTTCTGTCACTTTGAAGAATGTTGGAGTGAACGGGAGCGTGGCCTTTCTCCTCTGCACGAGGTAATGATTCCACTACATACAGTAGAATCCCGCCTAACGGACACCCCGCGTAAGCGTACACCCCGCGTTAACGGATACCTTTGCTCGGATCGATTTCCTCTATTAGATGTTTATTTCAACCCCGCGTAAGCGGGCACACTTCGTTCCGGGGCCAGAGTGTCCGCTTACGCGGGGCGTCCGCGGGGTGTCTACTTTTCTGACAACTGTCTTAGTGATGCCTTCACTTTATCCTTATATATCCCATCACTTCCTATGCTGACCACTCCTCGTTCTCCTCACATCCTCCTCCCCCATTTTCTGACTACCGTTAACCAAATAATGCTGCATCCCTAATTGTTCCAATCATTTCCCCATTCGCACAAACATGTTAATGATTGCCCTATAAATGTATCATGGGAAAGACCCCCATACGAGGGTTCTACTTTCCCCCTGCACCCTAATTGATATGCTCATGATTGAGGAATGAGCGTGAAATTATATATAATATACTATTAAAAGGTCTGGACTTTATCCAGTTACTTAATTATTTGATGTAACCCACTTGGCATCCAGAGAACCAGCCACTGTTACAATTTCCTTTGAAGGATCTGAATCTCTAGCAAGTACCAGTCGGTTAATTCGGTAGTTAATTCGGTGTGTAGTGATGGGTCATGGTTGTTGGTTGAGACTCCTCTAATACTCCTCTAATGCTAAGTCACTGCTCTTCTGCAGTTTACAAATGTCACAGATCTGGCACGAAGATAGTGAAGGGATAGTGTTCACAGCACACTGAAAGTCTCTAGATGCTCTTCCTGATACAATATATTCAGGATATTATTAGAAGAAAATGGGACGCATGGTGCACCAATAGAAAAATGTACTATAAAACAATTTCTTTGATATCTAAAAGTACATAATTAAGATCCAAAAAGATGACAGCGTCGATGTACTCCAACAACAAATACAATTGGCTGCTGATTGTAGATATTTGCAGCGCATTTATATTCCTATGGTGATAATTCAGTGATGTAATTCATACTGTTACTGTCCTTTGATCGAAGCTATTAATATTAGCAAAAATATAGTATCACACTGATTTACTCGCTTTGAGTCCGCATATTTCAATGAAAGTGATAATTTATTTAGGATTGGTCTCCTGTATTAAGTAACAGCATCTCCGATGCAATATGTATACTATCTTTATCCTGGCTGGCGGCGTCACTCATAAGAGGTTATGGACGCTTAGTTGTACAGAGAAACGGAACAAGCTATTTCGATAAAGAGTAATTAATACTTTGCATGGTCTGTGATCTTTTCAAACAGTAGAGTAGATGAGATCCTCGTGATCAAAGTAGGACAATGTCGTGATATTCCTGCACATCTAGGCTACAGTTTTAATCCCTTACAATAAGGTCCGAGAGTTCTCCTAGAAAAAAGACATTGATGAGAATGTTTATCTTTTCCTGTTTATCTGCTGACGGATGGATACCGGCCAGGTTAGAGATCCAGACTTCTGCTTTTTACTAAAATAGATAAAATATGAAGGTGTATCATCATCCTAACTGCACATTGTAAAGATTTGCTCTCCGGTCTTTCTTGCTTGCTGATTACCGAATGTATACCAAATGGGGCCATCCATAAAGTACGTGCGCAGAGTGTCTGGAATCCTCTCCCACCCCCCACCCATCCAGATTTTGTAAGCAATAGCAAAGAAGGAGCATACGCAATTTAGTTGAAACTATGTCTCTATCCTTGCTGGGAGTTCTTACACAAATGGTAGCTCTCTCAAAGTTGAGTGTATTTGAAATGGTCACCAAAGGAAAGTGAAAATGCTGTATGCACACCTCTCAATAAATCTCTGCCTCGCCATTGTTCCCAGGCTCCCATTTTAGCCACATTTAACCACCAACAAAGTGCAATGATAAGCCAGCCATTGGGGTCGCCGACAGACCATGCGTCATATGAAAATTAGTCTAAATTCAGTAGGCATGGAGCAGATCCACGTTCAATGCGCTTGAAAGCCGGTCATAGAGCATGTGATGCACATTGTGAATTACAGTCAGTAGGTATCGCCAGTTGTACGTTTTGTCATTCAAACTCTTGCCCCAGCTATATAAATTACACCCTCCTTTCAACCGGCAAGCGTCGCATGATCCTCCTCTAGTAATCGGCGGAAGCGTGGATGCTTGGTAATGGAAGAGGCTGAGTTAGAGGGGCACTAGGGCATAGAGGCAACAGTTGTCTCTGCATAGCATACATGCATTGCTAAGCCATAGCTTTTCTGTCACCACCAATTTCAATCCTACAACGATATGACCTAGCAGTTGATGTGCTGCAAAACAAAATATCCAGGTATTGGAAGAGGAACATAAAAGCACGGACGAAGGGTCCTACTGTAACATGTAGAATTCAGGTCCTCTCTGGTATAGCTATGAACAGCATTATGTTGAGATCTACAACTGGGACTGGTATACACTAGCTTGGTGCCAAATTAGAGTTCGTAAGACGTTTACACGGCATGGCACTAGCTGCCAGCGTTATATGCTGTAATAATACGGTTTACGGCAGCGAGTGCATAACAACATTCACCTGTATACCTCACCTGTGCGGGATCGTGCACCTGGCGGCAGGTAATACGAGCCTGTGATGAGTCTCTATACACACATACCGGAGGACCTCCAGGTTGAGTGATCAGCAGTACTCAGCACGCTCTGTTCACGGTCTGATTAATCACTTAGGAGAACGTATTGCTATTGTCCATTGGGGCTTATAAGATGCCCTATATAGCATCAATATAGTGTCCGTCTCCTCACACACTGTGAACCTGGAGGGGCGACCAGCTGGACATTTACTTGGTAAGTGAGCTCCAATCCTTGTACATTTGATGCAATGTAGCTTATATACATGTGCTATGTAGCATTTGTACATGTGCACATATATATTTAAACGAGGTATGTACCCATTCCTCTATTCTAAAAGCAAAATAATTTATATGTGATGACGGATTCGGAATATGTCCGAGCTCTACGATATATGCGCGATCATCGATGAAACGGCACATGAATTTGGTCCTAAGGATCTTTGCTCATTGTAAGTCATTGGATTCGTTAATTAACATATCTAATGATATGTGTATGACACTGCACTATGGGACTTATCATTAGCTAGGATGGGTAGGATAGGAGATGTATGGCACAATGAGACGGTGGTTGGAGAAGGATCAACTTACCAAGTCATCGGCAAAAGGGTTCTATTTTGGGGGGACTTAGTCTTCTTAGCAGTCGGGATTACCGATGAACAACGCTTTTCACAACTGGATCAGCTGCTGATCAGGTAAGACCTCCATCATGTATTCCCGTACGAACCTCCCGTATATATGTATCTATCGGGATCGTATTTTCTAATGCTCTGGAAAATGTACATGTATATGTTGTGAGATGAAGAATACAGCAAGGGGGACTATATGTATTTAATTTGGTGGTCGTGTTATTCCCAGGATAAATACCGACCTTTACAATGTGTGCATAACCTCAAAACCACAGTCTAAAGCAGCAAGGAATATATATGCGTATAAGGGACACTTCAGATGTAGTTTCCAAGTTGTGTTAGCTCTCTTGAGTTACAGCTAGACTATTGTCTTTTTAGATAACCTATTAGTATAGCCTGATCTTATCACCAGCTTTGACCTAATCACACACCACTCATACCATTTCTCAACACAAACTGTGTGAAGGATAGAAAAATCATAATGTTATACAATTGTCATGAATATTTGGTGGAGGTCCTTCGCTTCCGGTTCAACAAGGTCAACATCGCACGATAGCAAAATATATTTCGTGCTCGAGAGAACATTAGTCAGTTTGTATCTATTGTGCCAGTGTGCATGCCTGAAGAAATGCTATGTTTTAGAAGACATATCTTTGGAAGCCTGGTTGTTTTGATACATAGGGGGTGCAGCTCCTGGCATATTTTCATCTGACATTTGTCATGAATGTCATCGTAGTAGGCGGGGATAGCATGGAAAGGTGACCAACAAAAATAACTTAAGATACGAATGCTTAAAACAGCTCCTGTATAGGTATGTCCGTCCTCTGGAATGCTCAACTCCCAACGCTAGTTGTTGGCAGGAGACCGGGCCTTCAATACTTCCGCAGTTCAAAGACTGTTATAAGGAAGAAATGTAAAATGTGGTGCAGCGAATAATCAACTCTCCACCTCATCTCATTTCATCATGATACATTGTATTATATTATCATGATACTTTAATGCATCACACACCTGCTATGGCAGGGTGTATATGACTCACCTTTGGAAGGGTATGTAATATAATCTAAAAACACTGTTACCCAGTACCTGTACTGGAAGATACTCTGTATTCCTGCTCTATATTATCCAAACACTGGAATGAAATCTCCAATAGCTGTGGCGAATCTATGATATTACACAACGTGGCAGGATTCTTTTTTGATACGAGCTTCA
Organism: Alentia gelatinosa; assembly: GCA_950022655.1. Lineage (NCBI taxonomy): Eukaryota > Metazoa > Annelida > Polychaeta > Phyllodocida > Polynoidae > Alentia > Alentia gelatinosa. The sequence goes on from OX465581.1 coordinate 47,389,005, forward strand.
CTCTTCTTTATTAATCCTCAATTTGAATGGAGTTACAGGTGGATAATACAACAATGAATAATCAAATATCCGTATTTGGCTACATGTGTGGTATCCCTTGGAGAAGAATGTGAAAGCTGATTCAAGAAAATGTTTGTTATGACATTTCAAAGTCTGTTAAGAAAATACTAATATTTTAGTGATGAGCCTCATCATTCCATTGCCTCCCTTCTCTATGTCGTGCTTCATGTAGTTGCTAATTTTCTGTCTTCTGCCTTCTGTTTCATGTACCAATCCTTAATATGTATGCTATACAGATGTTAATATATCTCAAACCTGCAAGGTTTGATATTTCCTCCTTGTCTGGGAAATTGTCAGACATAACTTGAACAAGAGAGCAATCTTTTATCAATTTGATGGTATTTACTTGAGTGTTTTCGAGCTTGCTCTTATTTTTGGTAGTTATTACAAACTTTTGTATTTTATAGACTCTCATGGGTTTCTTTTAAAATTGCTGCGAACCCTTTTAGGTATTTAACCTCTTGCTTGGAGCCTAGGAAGTATCTTAGCCCTTAGTAGAGGAACATATAAAATTGGGAATTCCATTGTGCTGTGTGACTGTTACCAGAGACAGGACAATCACACCACACCTATTTCATAACACTGACTGGTCTTTCATCGGTAAACAATAGGTTTTTTGTACCCAGACTTGACTTCTCTATGAACTTAATCACTATTCTATGATATAATTCTGCCAGACCACACTGTTGCTATATTTGCGCTCACTTGGGTTGCCCTCTTGTACCAGATCCCCGACACATCCTTTGAAGCTCTCTGTCCCATGACCTTATGAACCTTTAGGTTGATTATACAATAGAGTGTGGTTTGTATGTTTTACCCCCCTAGATTCACACACATGCCACATCTGTCTTTCCCCTTCTCCTACTCAAACTTCCCCCTCCCTCCTGAGTGTTGTTATCTGTATAGGCCTACAATAGGGATTCCAGGAAGCTTTCCCATTTGAGGAACTTATGTTCTTTGCACAAGTTCTTACATGTGAATTTCTCCATCCTCAAGCAGTTTCTGACTTCGTTACTCCAATTGTATATTACCAAGGAGTTGTTTCCAAAGAGTCGTTGTTTATAAATGTAGAATTTAGCATGCAGATAAATATAGTTGAAACATACTGCTTCTCTCCCAATATCCTCGGTGCCCAGCAGCAAAAACTTTGGGCTAATGTCTAAATGCCATCCCTTGACTGCTTTCAGCCAGGTGGCTATGTGCTTCCAAATTTGTGTTACCTCTGGTCAATCTAGGAAGAAGTGCTCCAATGTATCATTTTCATTACAGTAGGAGCATTTAGGTGGTTCAATTATTTTTCTTTGATATAAAAAAGAGTTAGTGGGAACTATTCTATGCATTACCTTGTAATGAAGTGATTGGAGTTTTGTATCTCTTGTTGCCCTGTAAGGATTCATGTAAAGGGCATTCCATACCTTTCTCTTTATGCCAGGAAAAAGAACCTTCCTGGTGATTCCTTGTATTTTTGGGCCATGAAGATACTATATAGTTTTTGTTTGCACAATTTAATATGTCTATCGATTTTTCTTCATCCACATTCAAAAGTAGGCATCTGTTTGGATCTTTTAGATTTTCAAATGTCATGTCTTCTAACCAAAATATATTTTCAATGAGAATAGACCATTGGTCTTTTGAACACTGGACCCAAAGTTTGTCTCTATCTCTATATTAGTCATTAGTCTTTTGCCAATGATGAGATCTTTCATTTGAAGTATACCTGCTTTTCTCCATGAGGAGTTCAAAAGCCTTTGGAGATCATTATTCGGGATGATGAACATATTTTCCCTTAGCATCTCATTTTGTCTTTCCCTCTCTGTGATTGGGAATGTGCTACATGCCTTGTCCCAGGCCTGGACCAACTCCCTGTAGAAAGTGAGTCTCTTTTCTTGAAGGAAGTACTCAGAAATGGAATCCTCAATACCCAGTGTCTCGCGGAAGAATAAGATCCATGGCTGGAAATCACAGTTACACGATCGAGCCACCCATTTCATTCTGGACACCCTATACATTGTTTCCAGGTCAAGTAGTTTAATTTTTAATACGATTGTGATTTTTCTACATTAATACATGGCACACATAGGTTACTAATCGGTGTAACGAGAAAATATAGTGAAATATACGTTAATAGTCTACTGATAAAGAACTATGATTTTTTTGTCAAACTAATTAAAGATGTATTTATGACCTGATCCCAAGACAGTTGAGATGTTCCAATTGGACATTCCCCAAGATATACTATCGCGATTTAAAGATTTCACCGATGGGTACACTGAAATGGCACTATACGACCAGTATGCCTGTTTCTTGGATGATGGCGCTAATCAAGCTGATGTATTGAAGCTACAGCGGCTTCAAAATCAGGGTCTGATGTTAATTACCAAAGTCGGCATTGCTGACATGGGAGTGGATCGTCTCCATACTGAATGCAATATAGAAAAACTGTAAGTAAGAAGGCAGAGACAACTGATGAGTGTTTTCTATAAGAGATGAAAGTCACCTACAAACATTGTGCATGAAACCCATGGTACACACAGAGACGAGAAAGTACACTTTGTGAAACGCAGGTTTAAAACAAATGGCTGCAAGCGTACCCCTGCTTATCGGGGCGCAATTATCTTGGACAGACTAACTGCAGAGACTCAGATGGCACAAACTTAACAGACATTTAAGTATATGGTCCCTTGCGAGCTAACAAAATGGACCTAAGACCAGTTGGACCTTGTAACGCGTAGCCACGTTATATGCTAACTTTATATTTGCGTACTTGTGGCTAACTATAATGTTATGTTGTAAAACCTTGGCACCTTTGATTGAATACTCGTTTTGTACCTGGCTCAGTACTGGTTTTGTACTCCTCCTCATCACTTCTTCATATCAAAATATTTTGTACGGATCGACAAGACTGATGTACTTATTCATGGAAGACCTGTCAATAGACAGATTGAATAAAAGCCTTTCAAACCCCAAAAAGGCCATCAAACAATCGCATCTCAAAAGAGTAACCAGATCTAGACACCTTGAAGTATAAAACATACTTCTGAAAATATGTCCACCTTTTGCTCTCATACGCCTTTTTCATTTCCATTTCAGAAGTGCCTTGTGCAAGTTCCTTGCGGTCATAGATTACTAACAATATGGCCACCGAGGGGACAGAGAAGTCGTCTTCGTCAAAGAACGGGCGTAGTCAAGCAGAGGATCTTAAATTTCAAGAAGCGTGCGTGGATGGAATGACATCAGAGCAGAGTAATGACGACTCTCCACCTAAGCCCTACATACGTAAGCTGTTTCGATTCTACCTAAGAAAACGTTAGTATGGATAATGCGGCCCCGATAGTCCAACGGTCACAACCATTGACCTTTGAAAGGAAAACTCTGTGGTTGTTGGTTCTGCAGATGCAAACCTTAGTTTGACTGGACTAATGAAGCGTATAGATATACCAGCCAAAATTTCCCCAAAGACATAGAAACCGAATAGTGCCCTATGGTTCATGTCACATTTAAGAATCGACTGGGGAGAGCCAGAGCTAATACGTTTTGAAAATAGCACGTCCCCTTTGAACTGTCCTCTGATTAATCACATCTGTTGTGACTGTGATTTGCTCATTTGGTATTCTAGTCACCTTCCTGGGAACAACTTTTAGCAAACTTGATGCAGGAACATCAGATTGTGTTAGAACGTAGTTTCGGCAAGAGATATGAGTAACCTAGGACAATTGATTTGAAACTAACCAAAACGTTCTTCGGTTGGGAGAAGATATCGGGTGAGACAAAACACAAATGGCATTTTATTTAGAAAAAGAGGTAAAAAGGGATTCATGCAGATTATCGCGCCTAGGTGGTAATCCAAGCATTATATAAGAGTTGTTCACTTGACGGTAAACAGGTTATGTCACTATACAAAACAATTTACCTTATCTGAGAGCCACATTTAACTGTTGCAAAGTCACCTCCACTCTCAGGTCGACAAATCAGACCTAAATCAGACACACCATGACCAGCCTATATGGGAGCAGGTAGTAGTGGGAGAAGTGTCTTTTGAAGGAAATGCATTAGATATCCTTACCTTGTTTTAACTTTGGGGAAAAGATAATATCCAAAGTATATATTCCATTATAATTTCCACTATGTTGCACAAACGGCGAGACAAATGGAGGACAATTGGCAAACTAGATGCTGATGTTAAAATGTAAAATACTACATGTAAACATTTAAATAATTTTACAAGGCCTCCCCTCGGAAAAATTACCAATCGATTGCTGGTTGACAGTGTTATCATCATGCTTCGAATAATAGCTCATGGTGAGTCACTGGCTATCAGTACCCAGCCCAAAGCATTGGAATATTACTTATGGTGACTATATATATATATATATATATATATATATATATATATATATATATATATATATATATATATATATATATATATATCGATAAAGGAATGCATGCCCGTTATTTTTGGTGAAATAGTTCATGATGATTGTACCTTAGCTACCAAGGGATACATTTACTCCAATCTGAATTAGAAAGGACCTGGATATAGCGTACAGCTTTTTTCGCGCTTGACTCGTTCCGACGGTCTATTGATAGACACATAGTTTAAATCCGTAGTTCATCTACAAAGGTAAACGGCCTGTTTGACTAGTTATGTAGAAAAACATTCTATTTCAAATCGTTTGTGCAACTTGAGTAAGTTCCTGAGCTTACACATCCCAAATCCACCATACGACCATACCTGAAGACTAGATTAAGTCTATGTAGTAGAGAATTACTATCATATTACTTGAGTGAATCTTTCAAATGTATGAGTCATACATCACAATATTGGTACCATTCTATCTACACAAATTACAATCTGGTAATGGTAAGCACAAATTTACTTCTGGATACTCCATCATATACAACCAGAGAAAATGTTCTATATTCTGATCTATATCTATAGATAAAGGCCCGGCGTCCACCTACTACGATATGGCACCAATATGCCCTACGATGCACCTCCCGATAAAAAATCAAAATCGCGTCGGAAGGTTACCTAATCTCGGGGCAGTTGACCACGTTTCTGCGATTAGACACCGATAAAACCCCCATACAATGCATGGTGAATTGGCATGTCTAGACATATGTCTACGATTTTGCACCTTCCCGATATGGCACCGATTTTGACATTTTGTATCGGTGCCATATCGGGAGGTCTACGATTCTATCGTAGTAGGTGGACGCCGGGCCTTAGAGCATATGCATGATAGATTCCATATTACCAATTTTGCTTCAAAACGGTCACATTTCCTATAATTGAATTGGCCGGTCGCCTATTACTGTTATCTAGAGGTAACATTGCAAAGGAATCACGCAGCTAGAGAGTAAACTTCTCATCTGTTCAATATCAAACTCATGCTCACCTGAAGGATGAAAATCAACGCGTGGTTACTCAGTACAAAGTTGATAGGTTGGCCTCACCAAGTTCCTTATGAGGAAGGCTTTGGAACTCTTCGTTCCCGCATAAGGCAACACTGCCAGCCAGGAACATAAAACGACTACTGTGGCTCTTGGAACAACGTAGAAGATATAGTTTCTCATATGTAAAAAAAAGATCATTTGTGTGGCGTTTTATCTTACAATTCTTCATGTGGTCATAAAGCAGTCTACAGGCATTGAGCCATATAGAACTGGAAATATCGCCCGTTGTATTTCAGGCAGCGATCTTTGTTTTTGATTGAATAGGATTTTCTGTAGTTTTAGGATAAAATCCATTTATATCGACATACAAATACAAATGTTTAATGCTACGCTTGATTGGATTTCGCTATCTGTAAAATGGTGTACTAAAATTATTTCTGCAAATTGTTCAGTTATATGCTAAGCAGAAGACAGTGTATGTACTTCTTTATAGTACAGAAAATAAAACAAACCGTCTCCCCCCCCATGATAATCCGGTAACTTGTTGCTTGTTTAGTAGCAATTAACGAGATCTAACATATCACCATAAAAGAAGTATTTTCAGAAATAATGATCATGACATGCTCCTCTATACACTCATCTCACAGGACTGCAGCCTTTCATGTCAGGATTACGAGAGCTGCGTACTCCAGGCTTATGGCGGGATGTCATCTGTGAGGTCCTTGTTACCTTCCTCCTGCTGTTCTTCATCACCGGTATAGGTGCTAACTTCGCCACCCCCGATTCCCCCTCAACGCCGCTCCTGCTCGCCGCGGTGGGCGCTGGCCTCCAGGTGTTCGCATTGATTGAGTGCTTCGGGCACGTGCAGCTGGCCGCCATGAACCCTGCAGCATGCATTTATTTCATACTCACTGGCAAGGTCAGCGTCTTCAAAGGTAGGCGTAGAGGTCTTTTACATCAACGAGTCACTGCCTAATGACCATCAGTCTCCGTGTGTGATGTAGGCAGTAGAAATACGAAGCTGGTTGGAAAAACGGGATTTGATTAACAACTTTTTACGATATTATTTACATGATATTTCATGCACAGATTTAAAGATTATGGTACAAATATCTAGGGTATAAAATGATAACTTGACTGTTATATGAAACCTTTTATAAACACAACTAACAAAGCAATTCAATCTTGTAAACGGGTCTAGAGGTTGAAAAAGAGGTTATGGTGTAAGCCGAGTAATTATCCCAATGTTGGTCTCTATAACAGGCAGGTTAATAAACCTATACTGTCTATTTGTAATTGATCTTAACGTCTTCCCATTCAGTTATTTTAAAAGACCTGTCTATCATCTATGTTTTTTTTCATCTTTCTAGGTTTACTATTAACAACTGCTGAGTGTCTTGGATCAATATTAGGGGCAGCTTTGATATACAGGTAAGTATTCACAGGTTCCATTCCTATAATTCTAAAAGTCGTTAGTTCAAGTTTGCCAATGAAGCAGGAAACTTTATTTATAATTCAGCCATTTCTAAGCGCCAATGTTTTAAAATGATTTATCACTTGCTATTATATTATAATGCCTGAAAGGGCCGCGACTATATTGTAGGCCCCTACATAGGCCTACTTACTAAGGTAACCTATCATCTCAAAAAGTTATTTGTGTTCACACGGAAAATGTATTGCCTGGAAGTACAAGAAACTGTCGAATGCAATAAATGATATACTTAAAAAAACAAAAAAAACAAAAAAACGATGCCGCATGCATCCAATAAAATACATGTTATCTGGGATGATGGGTGGGGAAAATATACCAGTTCTAAGCGTATAGTTGCTAAATATTTACTACTATATATCTTCAACCAGTATTTATCTTTTCATCACAGCCGTAAAGGGCCCATCAGACTAAATCATTTTGGTTGGTCAGAATAGGCATGGTTCCCATGGTAACTCCTTAATCGAAGGGCGATGTGGATTTCATTTTGGAACAAATAATACTGAATATATATGATAATCCCTATCTAAATGTTCCAGATTTTCTCTACATCAAGTTGAATATATCAAGTTACGTCTTAAGGGGCCAATTGATGAGGTTGCGCCTTACCAGGGGCAAGGCAGGAAATGGGGAGAATGTTCCCAAAGCCATGAGTAGATGGGAGATTTAAAGCTATTCATCGTTATTTCGAGATGGTATAAAGCTTAAACCCACTATGCGATTTATGTCTGTGCCCAGTAGGTTTCCTTGATATCTCGTGACAAGTAGCATCAACACATTATGAACACTGATCATATATACATAATCAGTATGTTGGATTTACTCCTCATAGTGTTATCAGGAAGCATGGTAGTAAGATAAGATGTATATACCTTACTGGTACATACTCACATACCGCGTTCCTTTCGATAAAAATATTCCACGAGCTCGCAGAGCGAGTCGAATATGGCAGATATGGCAGTTACAACGAGACAGTTTGTAAGGGATAGTTTAGCGACGACGCGTCGTATAGTGTCTTCAGGCCTTTAGGGTGCCAAGGGCGCGTCTCTCGGTATCCCCCACACGTCTTCTTACCTCTCATCGCCTCTGCTAATGAAAGGTGAACATGTTTTATGAGAGTTGGGTATGCAGTCTCTTTCAGGCTACGGCAGCCACGAGAGGAATAGGCGTGTCTTTTGCTGGCTGGCCAGATGGGGACATGACAATAAACCAATTGATAATGTTGTGCTGTTGGGAGGACCACAGGTCAAAACCTAAATATTGTAAGAAAAAAAGAAAAAAAAGAAAAGAAAATGCACATGTAAACATACTCGTACGAAGAGTTAATCAACGATACATCATCATGGCCTTTAAAATCACCCGACAAATCACAAAATGATTAAAGGAATTCCTACATTCATTACTAGCCAATTAATTAGTCCATTGGACCATTTTATTTTGACCTAAGCCGCTATAAATTTGTCTCTCTTGTTCTGCCCTTGTGTTTTAGGAGATAGTCTTGATCTCTTTCAGCTGTTCACCTCCATCTGCAAGAATGAACTTCCAGCCACTAGGAGTCCATCCAGATATAAGCCCTTGGCAAGGAGTTGCCATGGAATGGGTCATCACTGCCAATCTTATTCTGGTCCTTTCAGGGGCTTTGGATGATAGGAATAGAAAAGTCTACATTCCTGGCCTGCCAGTTGGTCTTTCTGTAGCAGCTGGAATAATGACTGCAGTGAGTCTTGAATTTAATCTACATATTTTCTGAATGACATATTCATGTGCCTTCTACATTACTTGCCAAATTTCAATGTTCTATCATTTAAATAAATTTAAACATAGTATTCATTTCATCAAGAGGAAACCCATGAAAGTTTAGGGTCTGAGCTTGTATCCCATCGAGTTTGAATTACATAGTAATTCACAAGGCGAAGCTGCGTAAATTGCTATGTGATTCAAATGAGATGGGATCGAGCTCTGACCCTAAACTTGAATGGGTTTCTGAATTTATCTCACCCTTAATATTGACTAATGGGCTAACATTTGTGACATTATCCCCCATTGGATATTTTTCCTAAATATCTAATGAGTGTTAGATACGAGTTTCCAATGTTAAGTCTATGGAGAAAAAATATCTGGGGTGAGATAATACCATTGACCTACCTCCTGGACTAATAACAGTGACACTGAGTGTGTGAGCTTGACAAGAAAACAACTGCAAATAGGAGAAGCTAAATCTATAAAAAAAATAGTACAGAATATCTTCTTGTATGTAAACAATGATGACTGCAACAGTATACATTTAAGCCTACAAAGGCCCTACAAAATCAAAAGCAACCAAACCAAACCTGTTGTTCTTTTAGCTGTCTCGATAGAAATACCCTTGCTGATGAGCGTCTCGGCTTTTCGGTAATCTGCTTTTGGGTGGCTTTTCCTGATGTGACAGACCATCCATTTGCCTTGGCTTCCACCTACTGACCTTTTGTCCACGGCTCACCCTCACTCTGAAAGGTCATATTCACGGCTTGTTGTGAAGGCGGAGACAGGGATGAGTGCAAGATGATGGCTTCTGCTGGTGATTTGCTGTATGTACAGCATTTATCGCTAGAGTGATATCAAAGCTAGCTTGATTGCGTGGAACGAAGATAAAGTGATATTTATTGTGTGCGTGACGGAATGACCAGAAACAAAAGTTTAACGTAGAACTAATAACTCACATAACAGTGTTTACTCTGTGATGCTTATACTTTTCTCCCACTATCGGCAGAATTCAACGTTAGGATGATATTGGTACGATTATTTGCTTTGATTACTCTCATGAATATTTGCAGAGCTCACTGTCAAACCTAATACTATCAGACAAGAAAGGTGTACCACCTGGAAAATATTTTACTACATCAGAGGCAGTCCCGTTCTGGTGACCTTATAGTCAATGAGTAAAATCAGGAACACGGAAAAAAACCACCTGCACCCTCTATAGGGGCGCCTCTTCCACTCACGGTGTCTAGAGCTTAAGTGTACTCATTACTTTACTAAATGGCTGAAATAAAAAGATGAGCGAGAGGGTAGGGTGATAAAATTGTACTATATGGCAAATAATGATAGAAAAGGAAGATAAAACCTTATGTAGCAATAAGATTGTAGTAAATTTATAGATTAATACAATATAAATGATGATCTGACGGATCAAGTGAGTAGAAGTAAAATGGAAGAGGTGGGTTGGTGGTAAACATGAATGATGATGTGTGTGAGTACCTCACTTCCACCTTCTCCACCTCCGCCCTTCTCATTTTACCTTCATCGGCACAATGCTCGGCATCAGTCTTTTCTTCACCTAATTTAAGAGAATTGATAAATGTTGTATAAACCGGGAACGTGAAACACCATCGACCATAATCTATCCGTCGTTTTCATCAGTGAAACACCATCAAGTATGATTTATCTGTCATTGATATATTGTTAACACTTGTATATGTATATTATGATAAGTGGAGGTAATACTACTATATGCATTTAAACGTTTAGCCTTTAAGAGATCATGTTGTCTTCCAGGGTAATTTCACAGGCGGGGCCCTGAACCCCATGATCACATTCGGCCCTGCTGTTGTCACTGGAATTTGGAAAAACCAATGGGTGTGTAGACCAATTGCTTATACCTTATATTATAACTCTCAATGTGGATTTCAAGTAGCAAAAGCCTCGTGAGTGCAGGTACACCATTACGACAACAATTGCGCAATAGAGGTTACATCTACGCACCACAGTTGAACTATTTCAGTCACACTTGGCTGCTGTTTACTTATAACACATATAGTAGGTCTAAAATTAGCTTAACTTAACACTCACAAATGCCTGTTTCAATATCCCTGTGCATGTTGAGTATAAAGACCTGTGCAAAGGTCAATGGGTGTGTCTTACATTTCATAGTCCAAGGCAGGTCTCTTGGACACTGCCCAAACTGATATATGGAGTGGTACGATGAACAACATAACGTACCGTAACATTATCGTATTCATTGCCACTCTATTGTTTATTCTAACAAATTGGTCATGAACTATATCTGTATATCACATATTGATATAGTATTGCAACTGACATGTAAATGGAAAGATTAGCAGAATTATTCCAATTGTACTCTCTGATGTAGTTCACAATTAGTGTCAGAATACCATGAAGTTTGGGCTGTTAACACGAAAACAGAATGTACTAACTTTTGCCACAGACTATAGAAGATATTTTGCATTTTAACGTATTATCTTTTATCTCGAGCGGAGGAATCCAGTTGCTGAATATAATAACTGTGCCCACAGCTCCGACTTCTAGAAGAAGAAAATAGAGGAACAATTAGATTTTTGATATCATTGTACTTTTTGTGGACACAAAACTAGAATGTATATCTAAAATGGTTGTTCCACCAAGCCGGCGCTAGTCACGGCCGATGCCCGTATTGTCGTCGTCGGCTCATTTTGCGCGTCGGTGGTGATGATTTGCCAGGTGGGAGAGCGCATAAGGTCTGCCCGGTCGGTGGTCTTGGTTCAAATAGTATAATGGTTCTCACAAAGGAGTCGATCACTAGAGAAACATGAAAATCGAGATCAGGTAATCGGGAAGAAGGTACATATGAAATTGTTCTTTACTTGAATATGTTATAATATCTGATGAAATAGGTTTTGAAATTGTTGTTTGTTCAGTCCGAGAGGGTAGACCCTCTTGGGAACAGTGGCAGTACAGTGGCAGTAGCAGCGAACGGAAATTTCTCCCTGAAAAGATAACCCTCGCTGTTGGTGCCGCCCATGTTCAAAGTGTCGCTCGCTGGTACGTCCATAAAGTATTATAGAGGAAACCCATGAAAGTTAAGGGTCTGAGCCCGTATCCCATCGAGTTTGAATCACATAGTAATTCACAAGGCGAAGCCGCGTGAATTGCTATGTGATTCAAATGAGATGGGATCAAGCTCTGACCCTAAACTTGAATGGGTTTCTGAATTTATCTCACCCTTAATATTGACTAATGGGCTAATATTTGTGACATTATCCCCCATTGGATATTTTTCCTAGATATCTAATGGGTGTTAGATACGAGTTCCCAATGTTAAGTCTATGGAGAAAAAATATCTGGGGGGAGATAATGAAATACAAACTGCCGCTGTGTTCCCTCCGTGGCTGTTCTCAGAGGCACCACAGAGGCAGTTTGTGTTTCAATAGTTTTTGGTTGCAACAGCGAGCGGCATTTTGAACATGAGCAGCAGCAAGAGTGGTAGTGACAGTCTAGATTTCCGTTCGCTGTTACTGCTGTTGTGGGGCCACTGTTCACGAGAGGGTCCAATTTCTCGCACCGATCATAACAACAATTTTAAAACATACATCAAATGTTATAACATAATTAAGTAAAGAAAAACATGCACTAAACTATTCCATATGTATATTTCACCCATATCTTGATTTTCATAATTCTCTAGTGGTCAACACCTTTATACTATAGTAGAGCCCCGCATAAGCGGTCACCCTCCTTCTAGGGCCAAAATGACTTATGCGGGATGTAGCTTATACGGGGTTAAGATAAACATCTAATATAGCGAACCGTTCCAACCACAGGTATCCGTTAACGCGGGGTGTTCGCTTACGCGGGGTGACCGTTAGGCGGGATTCTGCTATTTTCAAACCATGAAATGCAGCCACTGCCCCACTTGGCCTGTTCTCACAGACAACCTACTGCAGCGCTCGATCCTAGGCTATCGCTTGCTGGCCCTACAAACGAGAGTTACAGTATCGGCCACTGGAATTCAGTCAAAAATGCACGTAGAGACTTGAAATAAATAATTTTGAATCATTTGGAACCATCAAATTAATCATTTTATATTGATTTATTAAATATTCCGTTCGCTCTGCCAGTATAGCGAACGGTTGGGGGTGGCCAACAGCAATGAAACTATTGCAACAAGACTTAACGTCCGCTGTCTTTTTTCCGGGTCCCGGGTCCTCTAGGCGTCTAAGTGTTAGAAACCTATGAGCAGTTTACACTGTTTCATCTCCTTTGGAATGTCTGTGTCGCACATGACTTCATATGAGACAAAATACTATTATAAACAGCTGCATACTTTAAATTCCCCTCTCAGTCTACTGAAAAATTACTATTGGCAACAGTCTAGGAGGGTTGTCTAGTGCATATTCGTCGGAACCAATCACAGTACAGCTTACACTAGTCCGTTTATGAACCATCCGCCTTCAGAGGTACCGTCCATGAAGGTCTAAATCGCCAGATCCACTAAGGCGACCAAGCGAATGCGTCTGCGATCCATGCGACTGTGCGAATCCCATGCGATGATATTCAATATATTGAATATTGTCGCAAGGCATTCGCATGTCCATGCGAACGTCTGTGAACGTCTGTGAACGTCTGTGAACGTCTGCGAACGTCTGCGAAGCCAAATTCGCATGGAAAATCGCCTTAGTGGATCTGGCGCTCTAGAGAGCACGGCTGCTATTGGTCAGCGCCGCTGGGTGAAAGGAATAAGTGGTTTGTTGTTCTATTTATAGCATCAGTTTTACATGAGCTGATTGGTTCTGACGAATACGCATTGAGAACATCTGTTTGGAAGTACATAGGTATGAACAGAGTCACTCTCTGGAATTGCTCCAGGCGATCTAGGAACAAGACAATTTTCATATGTTACACAATATCGTTAACTAGGCCCTCTGCAATACTCTACATTAGGGAACTGTATAGGTTGATGCTGGGTTTTCAAATGTCTACGTTCATTAATTTATGTATACCCCATGCAGGTATACTGGGCAGGACCGCTGCTCGGAGGTCTAACAGGCACTCTCCTCTACCATGGATTCACCTATGACAAGGGTGTGTTTAGAAAACCGACTGAAGGTGATAATGACCCTGCATCAACACGTAAGTACATCGTTTTCATGATTGCTTCGCTGTCACATTATCATCATGGTGTTGCCATTATTGGATTGGTTTGAATATTATATTTTTAATGAGGGATTTTTGAGACTATTCATTCATTTCTAGTAGAGAATAAAGATTCCCTAACCACCTAGAAAGTTTCAAATCGGTTTTATATATGAGGTCGATCAATTGCAATTGCTAATACTTTCACTCGACATTGGCCAAAGAATCTATGGAAACCAAAATACTTAATTCCCTTCCTGACAAGTAAACAAGGCTTAGTTTTGAGTATTGATCTTGGTGTGATTATTAACAGTGAGGACTCGTATATACAAGTCCATTCAAACTCCTTAAAGCTAGAGCCTCTTCTCAATGTAAATATCATGAACAGTATCTCTCAGTTTCTCTCCGTTTCGCTTCCTTTTCGGTTTCATCTCCCCTTTGATGCACAAACCATTTATGTGATCCTAGAATGGTTCCATGGGTTTTGAACAGCGGGGCTCGGATTCCTTTGATGAGGCGAGGGTTATTGTCTTTGGGACCAGTCACTTATTGATAACAATCAGTCATTCATGATGCCCATACGTATAAATAATCGTTATACAAGAAAATATGTACCTTATCATGCTTGAAACTGTAAAATTCATGTGACGTAGGAATCTGCTCTTTATTCTGATGATAGTGAAACATGGTGATAACAATGTAAGTACAAAGGCACCCTGTAGTGAGGAAACCTAGGAAGCGGACCAACCCGCTAAACATGATATTTTGCTCAGAATGATATTTGTCTACTTATCTTATATTTTACTGGTTAAGTGAAACAGTCCGCTCCGCATGTGCACCACCTAATTGTCAGTACCAACTAAACCTGTAACCCCGTTATGCCTGCCACCTGGTGCATGCTCGAGACCGTGTGCTGAACAATTCTTTCTATAGGTGTGAAACTGGTGGTGTGGGGAGTGAAGGGAAGGGTTATAAGGCATACCACACTCATTATATAAGTGTGATCATTATTTGATAATAGAGCTTTACAGGGCGGCACTATACTCATCAAACTTCATGTTTATGTTTTTTTTAAAGAAGGTATGAATATGATTATATTCAGTAGTAGCCAGTTTTCATCTCTGCTTCTTGACTGGCATGCTGATATATACTCGTTAGCCATTGAAAGTCGAACGATCCAACCCGGTGCATTGTATCCTGAAGCCTATAAGACAGCAACACGGCCATTATGCCCGATCACACCTTTGCCTGACGAATGTGTCGGGTCGGTTAGAATCATGTCGCTGTACGCACTTCACAGACCCGATTTTAATCGGGTTGGGCATTACTTGCCTTGGGGTAATGGCCGACTCTGCCCGACCTTAATTGTGTCGCTGTTCGCACTTCACCGACTGTTCCCGATTCTGAGAAGGCCGTTTGAACAGTAATGCTACCTAAACCCCAGTCCGATTTACAAGTGCCTTATATAGATTTGTAGGGGACCGTTCAGAATGCAGGGGAATGTAACGCATCATACCACCCAATAAGCAGCAACTGACACACACTAGAACACAATAAAATAGAACATGTGGAAACGGATAGCCTTTAGCCAATCCTCTAATGATCAGCATTACGTAATGTGTGACAATGTGTTGGGATAGAGTAGGAATGGATGGAAACATGGCAGAACTTGAAATGAACGTAACCGGCTGGAGATGGTAAGAGTCTGCAACAGACCACCAACAAGGTGCAGTTAATGCCCCAGTCACACTGGCGTAAAATTCGGCGTTTCTTCTACGTATTTGAATTGTTGGAGACCACGTATTAGCTACGGATTTGGAACGTATTTGTTTGCTTTTCTTTACCGTTTTAGTACGCTTCTCAACGTTCATCAACGTTCATCAACGCTTATCTACGCTTCTGTACGCATTGTGGCGTTTTTCGGCGCATTCCGACTTTCCTTTACGCATCTCCGCGAATTGCGGCGTTTTCCGGCGTATTTTGAGTTTCCAAAATGCGTAGAAGAACGTAGACGTGCGTACACGGAAAAACGCCGTTTTTTTACGCCAGTGTGACTGGGGCATAAGTGTCAACACATCCTATGGCATTCACTCTGTGCCACTGTGGCATGGAACAGCCCACAACGATTCCTATTAACAAGGGGCATACCAGGGGTAAACTCTAAACAATTCAAAATTCTGGGACAGCATCACCGGTGCCAAGGGTGAGCTGTGATTGCCACTGCCATCCCTCTGAGGTCTCTCACATCTGTCCTGGTTTGTCTACGGTGAACGGCAGGCGTGAACGGTAACTTTGGCACAGGGGACACCGAGGCCTCTGTGTATACCTAGCATAATGGAAGCTTTACTAGTCAATTTGTCAAAAGGAGACTTGATCTATATTTCATTGACATCATTCTTTAATACTATAATGGGGAAATAAACGCATATTCTATCTACCGAGAATCTCCATACTGTAGGCGAGTTACATTATTTATGCCTGCTACTGTTAGTTTGGCAATGGTGCCAAGGGACAGGATAGGATTCATAGATTGGGTCATTATCACTGGATAATGGGAGACTGATCGCATGGAATTGCAGAGGGGATCATGCCCCTCTGTGTCACATTGATGTTACATTACGGAGAGTCGAGAATTCCCAGGGGAGTAGTTTCTAACCACGATTCAATGAAAGGCCTGCCTTGTTATTTCCTCAGTGATTTCTCGAAACCAGTTGCAGTAAAAGGCATACAATTCAAGCGAGGTAGTATTACAATGACTCAATAAGTGACGTGTCGGGTAAACATCGAGTAAAGTGGAGAAAACGTTGAAATTGTGTAACATTTAAATTTCCTCAAAACATATACTAAATATTTGTTTATGTAGACCCTCATGACTTATACATATACCGCGTAATCCAGATACCTGATTGATTCTATATTCTTATCTTTGTATATTTTCCAGGCAAAAAAGGGGAATACATAGCCTGTAGGGCGGACAACCATCACCAGGAAGGCTTTTTGGAGTCTGATGGTAGAGACAAGGAATTATGATGGATGTAAATGCTGTCACACCACTTGCTACCAGCTTCTAAACAAACAACATGGTGAATGTTGTTTGGACCACAAATAATGGGAATTGCACAGTCCATATAATCGATTTTAACAAATCTGATATACCCTCCAGATGTTACTAAACTCCCTGATGGCATCCCGGGTACTAATAAGATCGGCTCCCAACTAGCTGGCCGCCCCATGGCCGCTGTTCCCACCATTTTCTGATTTCTAACTGGAGAAACTGAATATAACTTAGCATGTAAATGTAGAAATGCCTAAAATAAAAAGATTTGGCATCGGATTTATAATTTGAAGGGATATAAAAACGTTTAATTTGACACTGCGCAGCAGAGCAGCCACCCGTGTATCAAAACAAACCCGATTTCACTATGCTACCCCACAATGACACAAATGAAAACAAGGAATTATGGGACACCTAAAACATTTCTGAATGTGGAAGTGATGTGTCATAACCCTGCCCTTCTTTTTTGATGTGTTGTGCATACCGACAATCGATCCCTGAGCAATATGCACTATAATAATTAATTGTCAAGTGTGTGCGGTCCCTATTATCACTAAAGCCCCTGTCAAAGTCATAAAAAATCTCTAAGTAGAGCACAGATTGTTAATTCGGTTTCAATAATTAGAAAGGTTTATTCATCTGAAAGCTTGCATGTAAAGATTTGTTTGGTATTCCCCAGGTATGAATCCATACTATTTTTAGCATGGCCAACGAGAAAATTCGTACCTCCACAAATCAGTGGACAGCTCAGCTAGACTGGAACAGACCTTTATCAGGCCGCCCTGTGCGCCTCGCAGCGGTTTGTGAAAAAGACTAGAAATACATAGTCTGCGCTTGGGAGCCGACCCAAAATAGGTGGAATCACCACTTAAAGCATCGACAGACGCCAGACCAGTCTGCGATAAATAGCAATGTTAATACTGGAAGGGATGTAATCTCTAGGCAGATAAATAGCAATGTTAATACTGGAAGGGATGTATAACATTTCAGTATCTCAAGGTGTACATATTGAAGTTCAGTGAAGTACACCTCAGAAACGGTGTATGACAAGAACTGTAGGAGATATTGGTGTCTATAATCCATGTAGATTGTAGAAGAAGAGGCGGGAATACAGCTCAAATCTACCATATTAAAATGCAATCCCAAAACTGATGAAAGAGAGTATAATTCACGGTGAGTTCTTATGAATGAATGGGTTTGAAGGCTCTGAGGTACGTCAACATAGTTTTAGTCCGATGAGCACTCTAAGTATAATGATGTCATGTATCTAGTTTTCACTACCATGGTGCACAGAATGAATTGGGTTGAGCGCGTTATGATAAGATGAGGCAGTACCAGTGTTTTTTTTATTGATGCGTGAATAAAATATACAAGCTGAAATAAGTAAGATATTTGTGTCTTCCTGTGTCAACCTTCTACATTCGACTACTTTCACACTGTGTCAGCTTTTTGAACGTCTTGAGTATTGGTCGTGGCGTTGGTTGAGTTTGGATACTGACATGATACATAGTAACCATAACCAATGCTACACCATGGCGAGACTGAATCGACATGTGTGAAATACAATCAGAGCAGTAATGTGCCGTACGATGGAAATAATTGGGTTAAATTGCTATTATTAGTAGCAGATTTTGTAATTGAGCGACCTCTAACTGGGATTATTGAAGCACAGGCATTCCTATTATACAATATTAACCAAATTCGGAATACAGACAATTATGACCATTATGAGAACATTGCATTCATCGTAAGGACTGTACACAGTTATGGATTCACAAGAGCTGCGCCGCCATTTGTCTTTTCTAAAACTGATAAAATCTTGCATAACAGTTATAACACGAATACATGGATATATTTCCTTATGCAATGTATGTATGTATGTATGTATGTATGTATGTATGTATGTATGTATGTATGTATGTATGTATGTATGTATGTATGTATGTATGTATATGTCAATTCTAAGAATGTCTATTTACTAATCACAATTGCATATCCACACAATACTCCAGACCCATTGGGTGGTCACATCACATGCCAAGTCCGACACTTTTGTAGTCCATTGGACGTGTACGTAACTTTCTTGGTATATCTGAACGGTTGACGCGTTACGTGACTGCTCGCAAACCCTTTCAGGTCTCATATCCAATTGATCAGAAGCAGAGAGGCCCTAAGACATTAACCTCTGCTACGATATTTGAATGTATGTATAATTGACAGACATTTTCTTGAATAGGTTTATTGCAAGTATGTTTGTTTGTATAAAATGTTGATTGTATTTAACACAGATGATCGACAAGGGGAAAATGTATTCTGCGCTGGAATCAAAATTAAAACGGCTAATTGCCGATTGTCACCCAGATTAATTTCTAAATAAAGTGTTTAAAAGAACCCCAAAAAAAGATTACCTTTTCGATCACATTCAACCAAATTACATTTCAATTACCCTGAATTGAATCCTGTCACATCGTTTATCAGAACCAGGAACAAATAGAATGTGCATCATTGATGAATGAGCGTGCAATTATGAATGAATTATAATAAAAAGTTTCAGTTACATTCAGTCTATGGATAGCTTTCTGGAAACCATTTTCACCCATTCAACCCATTTCTGCAAACACCTGAGTCTAGGAGCCAAATATATCAAGCACCAGTGTGTCAATGTGGTATTTTTGTCTCTAGTGATTGGTCATGGACAGCTGGCATACATTTGAGACCCTGACGCACTATCACAGTGAATAGCATGCAGATAGTGAACGGGTAGATTTTTCTCAGCACGCTGAACGTGTATGTGACCACTCTAAAGTGGGATTCACACGATGGGACAAATGGACCTGAGACTGGTGTACTTCACACCTGTGCACCAGTCGGCTACTATTTCCAGCCTGGTACAAAGTTCCACAGATTGGGGTGTCCTACAGTTTCAGGGTAACATGGCGGATTCAATTCAAATGGGAAGACTTAACAGGTACATAGGCTCACCCCTACATTCCTACACAGGGTACACAGGGTACACAGTCGCCAACTCAGGGTATTTCCCCGTGTGAATAGATGTTATTTGAGACCACTGAGACTCACAGATTGGGGGAGAATGTGTGAAATACATTTGTCTCACCAAAATGCCCCTCTAAATCTTAAACCTGTTCAAAGTCAAAATCTCATGAGATTCTGTTCCTTGTTGGGGGTGATTGTCACCGACAATTGCAAGAGAAAAAAAGTTGTCTCAGCAAAAAGGAACCCTGTCATTCACACAAGGAGGTTGTGTTCCAGTACCGAATCTCAACAGGATTTGTCTCAGACAAACGGCCTGCGAGGTACGTGAATCCCACCGTGTGAATCCCACTTAACCTTTAATAGGTAACGTATATCTAGTGCGTGGAAGTACGCCCTAAAAAAAGGCTGCAACACATATTCATATGGTCAGGCATTTGCCATCATCCATAGTGAGAGTATAGTAAAAGTTTAAGATTCTGAAGATGATTTTCGGAAAACAAGACCGACTCTCAATTCACTCTGTTCTTGTCCAGCCTAACTGTACTCCGGTGTTCACTACGTGCAACATCTATCACCATTATAGAAGTCCGCCTTCAGCAGCAGTGCTATTTTCTCAATACAACAAGAGCCATGTATGTAAATATGCCGGTTACCAGTATCAAGTGATGTACAACACCATCTGATGAGAGTTAGCTGAACAGCAGGATATTTCAACAGTTTAACATCAAGATGACCCATTCAAACACGAAAGAGTGCCTCACATGTGTATTACTCAAGAGAAAATTACGGAATTTGGGATAAAGGCATGACATACATATAGAATCCACCCCTGCAAATATCTTTAAATTGTGATAGGTTATAATATGAATATCAAACCTGTATGACCCTGTCACTATTTCGGAGATCATTTGAACTAATTGGTCACCAAATGATTACGAATCTGGAATGCAAAACAGTGACTAAGACCTCACAACCCCTCAGAATAATCGCTATTGGTGCGATCATTTGTTAATAGAATGAAATGTCCTCTATATGGTCGCTAACTGATCACTATTAACGATGATCGCACTGCAAAATACCTCCCTGGTCTATACATCCCTATTGTGACTAATTAATGCGGGTTTTCGGGAGAAGAAAGTAATCATCTGAATTACCGTTAATTATTGGTGAACAAATTGACTGAATTGGATCAGTTGCCCTTATGCTTACAGTACGGCTGTCATGCTTGAATGGCATACATTACTCCAGTTATCACTTAAGGTGGTGTTCCATTGCGCCGATTGTTGGTCTCTGAACAGTCTTCACCCAATCTCCACCAATTCTCCGATGGTTCTTGCCTCATGCGCGACCATGAGGAGAACATGGGGGCCAATTAGAGACTGCTAGGAGTTTGAGTGCCGACCGTAGCTCCACTACAGCTCCACTATAAACGGCCACTAGGTCCCATGATCTCCAAAGGATCGGCTGCAGTGGAGCACAGCCTTTAGCTCTAGTTCCTAGTCCTAGCAATGGGGGTAGGGTGCACTACCTGTGACAACTTGAGTTGTTCAGTGTCATGAGTGGTCTCCTCTCCTGTTGGACCTGTTTTTAGAGCGATGATTGGAAATTGTCGCACTTAGTTGCAAAAGAAATGATTCAAAATCATCATTTCGAAATAGTCACGGCATGTTATATATAAGGGACTTTCTTGAGGACCTGTCGGCTTTGCCGAATCTTCAAAGGAATACCTAAGCGCTGACATCACCCGCTATTGCTTGCGATCGTAGTCTATATAATCATTAAGTAGACTGCACTCCCGAAAATGAGCAGATCGCCGTAGCCAATCTTACTGATATTTAGGTAGGTTTTATTTCATATACTTATCTAACTTACTTGTGAATTTAAAAACCAAGTTCCAATGGGAAGTGTGTCAAAACGCTCATATTAGGCACCAATGGCCGGGGAAGTGATTCCTAGCACCAGCGTAAAAATAATGTGAGACATCTTTGAGATATCAACCTTTTCCCCCCTACTATTTGCATTGGTGCTGTTCCACCAACGACGGACGTTTATCTGCTTCTTGTTGAGTTCTTGCTTCCTTACTCTTATGGTTTACTCCTAGCTAATCTGGGCCTCTGGAGTTAACATATTATTACAAGTTTCAGCTTTATTTATTTATAAAGATATAATATTCAGCTTTATCTATCTACAAGTATATTTTTCAACTCCAGATAGTGGTTAAAGCCCACTGTTTCGACTGGCACCCCCACCGTTTGAACCGTCCCCTGTCTTTGTTTGCACTGCCCCGCCCCCCCCCCCCCCCGAGAAAGTATATAAGCAACAGATCTGCAAACAGAAATCACTCTTCACCCAGATACCGAGGCATCAAGATCTCCAGGCTGCTGAGCATTGCCACCACTACAGTGAGGAGGCTGGAACACCATTGGACACCAGGCTGCAGAGGCCTATACTGCGGGCAGGACTTCTCAACAAGCTAGTATATGATCATCCCAGCACTGAAGGAAACCAGGAACAGAGACTGATGGCTGCTACCACCATACCCCACCGCTTATGGATCATCTCTATCCACAAGTTAAGGACACATTGGACATTAACTGAAAGGAATATCAGGAACACTGATAGACTGTGAGTATTGCTGTAACCAAGAGGACATGTATCATATGAACTCTACAGAAGTGAATGTGATTGTATGTTGTTGAGATTCGTTATGTAACTGTATACTTTGTTATAATATAAGTTATAAATCCGTAAAGCTATCAATCTTCCTCATTGAGAATATAAGATATTCTGAATTTTGTTTTCTTGTACTGTTATAGCTAGTCTGTAGGATTAGGCCTTAGCTACGTGACAATAGGTATATACCCTTTTACCATCGCTCAAGTGTAACACTATCTAATAGACCAAAGTACAAGTTGACTGGGTTCATTAACTAGGGAACTAATACTTTCTTCCATGTCGTGGCTAAAGAATTTTTCTTCAATACGGCAGTAGCTGGATTTTACAACGTTCATGTGGTTCATCAATAGCTTTTAGAATTAAATCTGCGCAAAATGGCTCTGCTATATTAAAAATAAATATAGGCCTTTGAAGAGATATAACCCATGACAATATAGTAGGCTGCACTATAAATGCATTTTCTGGGCGGCTGTGCGTGGAGTGGCATGGGAGCAGCTGACTCTGGGTGGAGATTGAGTAATGTGAACCTCCATTGGGGTCATCCTTGACGGTCCTAATGAACTAGACTATGTATATCAATCACTGCCCTGCAAGTAGAAGAGAACATGTCTTTGCGCTGGACATCCTATTCTGCCCCCTCCTCTTCCATTCTGTGGTCTTCACCAAGCATGAAACAGATCTGTTAGATTTCTAATCTTGCCTGTTGTATAAAGACTAATGTTTTTTTCAAGAACACAAGGGATATAAAGAAAAATTTGAAATGAAATATATTTCTATCAAAGACTTGTAATCTATCTACTAACGAGCAAACTCAGTAATGAAGGAATGGCTCTCTGTAGCTGACCTCTCCATACCTCTCACAGGTCATTGCAGTAGGCAGAGTCCTCTCGTGCCAATCTAGCATATCATCGTTGATTACATTTACCTGACGTTGCAACGGTACAATCAGGTTCACGAAGCATGCTATAGGAAGTGCTCTGTGGTATGTGAGGGGCGCCAAAAGAAACGAGAACCCCCCAGGAATTATGCTTAACTGCTTAACGAATGCTCAAAGCATATTCTATATCTAGGTAGCTTTCATTGGTAGCCATTTAGACGTTATCTATCGACGTGCCTACACCTACACCCACACTCACATATACACACCTACACACACACGTTGTCCACGTTCACGTCCTCTTTGGGATATAAGATATTCTTCCTTTTCAGTATCAAGATGCACGATATAGAGATGGTTCTTTACGTTATAACAGACATATTCTAAACAGACTACTCTCTCCTTTTCTTTGGGTTCTAGTCACAATAATCAATGAGCGGAGAGCAAAGGCTATTTCCTAAAAATTGCAACGCTCCCAGTTGTCAGTCATTACCTTCTGAAGCTAGGCCATTTAGGTAATCAATTACCTCTTCACCTCTTTGGTGGTTTGTGGTTTGAGGGCTCACCTAGTGTGTGGTATTGGGTGACGCATCAGGGCAGACCCCTTCTGACTTTAGAAGGGCCCGCCTACGGCATTGGTTCGTTTTATCGTCAACTTGACCCCGTATTTATCACGTTCATTCACAGTAACGCTGTTTCCGTATATTATTCAATATCATAAGAATATTGGATCAATCGGGAATTCAAACAGTTTTCAGGCTGATGCCCATATTTGGATGCATCATCATCATTGTAATTGGGGATGCCCTAGGACTGCTTGGCCTACCAGAGGCAAGTCAGTTTTAATTTCAGAGAGAGATTTCACTTTCAGAGGATTGAAAATTGTCTCCGAGGGCGATCCAGTACAAAAGAAAGACTCAAGGAAAGACGTAACAGTGTTTTATTAAGGCCCGGCCCCACTGATGCGATGCGATCGTCGCACATGTTTTATAGCCCCATAAACGCCTCCTCGGCAGCGGGGTTTATGACCCCTATCGCGATGGATTCATCGCACTCAATTGCAGGGAAAATTCAGGGTATGCTCCACTGATGCGATGGATTCGTCGCAACGCTTCTGGTACCACTATGTATAAGCTTAGATATACAACTTCATGTTTAATATTCATGAGAATTTATCAAATTAATTATGTCACTTTTGTCAATATTGACTGTATTAGGTCCCTGTTGACTGTAGTAGGTCCAAGGTAGCAATGATCAGGGTATCCTGTGTAACTCAGAGATGACATTTTTCCTTTTTTCCAAGGAAATCCTTTTTTTTTAATATAAGCTGATCGAACGTCCACTTTTTTTCATATAAGTTTATAAAATTTCTTTCTTTTTGGTGTAAAGCAAATAGAGAATTAATTGGGTCTCATTCACACCATGAAACAGTGGTGCAGACTTCTTCCCTATTCTCTGCCATATGTCTTGTCTCCCACCTTGTGCCTGTCCTATTAAATGTCCTTGAGATTAATACCTGAAATTAAGTTCTGGAGCACCTATGTTTATACTGTATTTTGTACGGGTGAGGGATCTTAGTGTCCATCAAAAATAAGCAGCAATAATTTCATTATTGTACTCACTCTTTACTGTTCTTCCTTTAACATCTTGCTGAAATGTTATCATGATATCTCATTGTAATTGGTTTTTGGTGATGTCAATAAATACTGCTATTTAAAAAGAAAGAAAAAAAGAGAAACAGTGGTTAAAACCTCCCCAGAGACCTCAGCTCCATTCCATTGCCGATGTATTTTTCATGTTGTCTCTGAGGCAGTAAATTCTACATGAAAAAAATATCCACTTTCTTTGATGACCCCAACTGATGTCCCTGGTAACTAAATGGAATCAATTAACAGTTTCCATGCAAATATGATGGATACATCGCATTACACACAATCGCACACGTGCAAAAGCCCGGCCCCACAGGAGCGATTGTGTGCGATGTGACGGGCAATGGTAGTCTATGGTATTCCAGTCTCGCGCATGCACGCGCACCCATCCGCCTAGCCGTCCCCCCCCCCACCCACCCATCTACCCACCCACACACACACACCCACACACACACACACACACCCACACACACACACACACACCCACACACACACACCCCCCACACCCACACCCCCCCCCCCCACACACACATACATACACCAACCAACCGAAAGTCCCGTCACCATTCACCTCTTGCACACAAGCGTGGAGTGTCGGTCGCCGTGATAATGGGTTGCGCTGGTTCTATGTATGGAGTAGGGACCGACCGGGCACCAGCCACAGCTACAGAATATCAAAGCGAGGCGAGCGTTGCGGAAGTGAAGCCAGTAACGTGGCATGCGTAATAAAGCCATAGACCCCTATGCCTTGACCTACTCGGTACAGGGATAAGTTAATCATTATCAAATTATGAAGGTTCGGATTTAGGTATAACAAACATCTAGAATTATTAAGGGCTAATTCTCGGAGCGACCTTTGATACCTTTTGGGGAGATTATTGTGCCGGGTTCGGCATACTCGGCCGAAGAAAATTCGGCCGTTCTTTTCAATGGTTGCACAGATAATTGAGCTATTACTGGTACGATTTTGATAATCTAAATGGTTTTTAAAAGTGGTGTTTGAATTATAAGTATTCTTAATCTGAATGAATTTTATTGTTCTGGCACGAAAACAATGTTATATTCCTATCGAGGTACTTGCAGGTTTAATAGAGAGTGAGGCAGGAAGGTAATATGTTTTAGTATTTTTCACTTAACAGATTCCTATGTTCCAGCTATCACGGGGAATCGTGATTAATGCATAAGTATATGATATGTATATCAACAAATAGACCAGCGTCTTAGCTTTCTAGCAATGCTTAATTTATAAGGATCGGCCTGTTATTCTCAAAGCCAGAGCAATTCACATTTTCCTAGCAAGAAAAAACGTTTTTTGTTCAAAGTTACAGTGCCTCACGCAATCTAACACTGTCAGACCCAATGCTCCATTATATCAGGAAATATCTAACACAGCCTGGCAATACAGATATCATATCAATTGTCATGAGATAGGATGTTAGTCCTGTAAACTGCATTGCTATTCTTACCCTGTTACTGCGTTACCTCTCTAACTGCGTTACATCCTAATCCTGTAACCTCATTACCTCACTAGAGTTACCATTAAGCCTGTTACTGTGTTACCATTTCTAACTGCGTTACCATTCTAACCCTTATTGTGTTACTGATCTAACCGTGTTTCATCTTAATCCGGTAAAAGACGTTACTATTCTAACCCCATTACCATGTTACTTCTCTAACCGTGTTACTTCCTAATCGGGTAACGTCATTACCCAGCTAGAGTTATCGTTCTAACCCTGTGACTGCATTACCATTTCTAACTGCATTATCATTCTAACCCTGTTACTGTGTTACTGTTCTAACCACGTTACATCTTAGTCCTATAAACTGTATTACTATTCTTACCCCGTTACTGTGTTACCTCTTGACTGTGTTAACATTTCTAACTGCATTACAATTTTAACCCCAGTAGCGCACTACTATTTCAACCATGTTACATCCTAATCCTTTAATCTCATTACCGTTTTATCACCCTAACCCAGTTACCACATTACCATTTCTAACTACGTTATCATTCTGACCCCGTTACCGGAATACTGTTTTAACTGCGTTAGATCTTAATCCTGTAACCTCATTACTGCGTGAGTTTCCATTCTAACCTTGTTACTGTGTTACCATTTCTAACTGCATTATCATTCTAACTCCGTTACCGCATTACTGTTCTAACCGCGTTACATCTTAGTCCTGTATACTGTGTTACTATTTTTACCCTTATTAGAACCATAACGTGGTAATAGGGTTAATATGATAACACGGTTAGAAATTGTAACACAGTATGAGGATTAGAATAGTAACATGGTAATGGTAATGCTGTAATGAGGTTACAGGCTTAGGATGTAATGCAAAGGGGTTAGAACATTAATGTTGTAACTGGGTTAGACAAGTAATGCGGTAACAGTATCATGGCAATGGTAGGTGGCAGATACCGTAACATCATTAAGCTTTTAGCATGTAAACCTAAAGTGGTTAGGGTGTAACGCAATTAGAATGGTAACGAGCAAATGCTGTAAAGAGGTAACGGGGTTAGAATGTTAAAGCTGTAATGAGGATAGAATGGTATTGCGGTTAGAAATGGTAATGTGGTTAGAATGGTAATGCTGTAACACGGTTCCAGGATTGGGGTAACGCGGTTAGAACCGTAACGCGGTAACGGGGTTAGAATGGTAACGCGGTTATGAATGGTAATGCGGTAACAGGGTTAGAACAGTAACATGGTAATGGTAATGCTGTATGCGGTTCCAGGCTTAGGATGTAATGCAGTTAGAATGATAATGCAGTAACGGGGTTAGAATGGTAACACTGTAACTGGGTTAGAATGGTCACATGGTAACAGTACGGTGTAATGGGGTTAGAACGGTAATGCGGTTAGAATGTTAATGCACTAACGGTAACGTTAAGATGGGGTTGGAATCGTGACGGTAACGTGGTAACGGTAACACGGTAACGGTAACGCGGTAACGGTAACACGGTAACTTGGTTAGTTTGTAATTCATATAGAAATATAACTCATTCTTAGGTAGCGTGACTCAGTTAGAATGTAACGCTAAGTAACGCAATGTAATGCGAAGCCTGTAACGGATTTGTTTAAGCAGGTTTTGATAGTTATGGACATTTTTTGATAGTTATGGACATTTTTGATAGTTATGGATCGCACACACCCCGCTTCAGGGGTCACCCCGCTTAAAGGGACAGTTTTTCAGTACAGAAATGCTTCAAAACCCCACTTAAGGGGTCACTTTGGGGGAACATCTTATCAAATACATTCCAGATTATCTCAAAATCTGTGTTTATGCTGCTCGTTTGTATATGGGACAGACAGTTGTCGCAACCAGAACAATAAGCATTCCTGGGTGGGCGCTGGCAGCTGGAGTGTGTTGTTTCAATGGTAATCCTTCATCTGTAGCAGCTCTGGGCAGGCCATAGTGAGTGGGTATTAGTACCAGTGATTTTCATGCCCGCTGATTGTAGCAGGTAAGAGGCCCCCTTCCAGAGAGACTTTGAAGGTCTGGTATCTCACCCCCAGAGACCCCCTTCAAGGAGGTTGACCTCCTGGACCTCCTGGAGAGGGCCAGGAAACAATGTATGAACAGAAGCGATGCTGAGGATGTGGGGGCTGTGATGCATTGCATCATTACAGTGAATAGGAATAGAGCTGCCCAGAGTTCAGTCCACCATCAATGCCTTCCTGGGACTGTGAAACTGTTCTTTGAACTGTGTTGGATGCTGTATATACATGTATTATTTGTCTATTTATTTTCTAAATTTGTGTATTTGTTTATATTTATTTGGTATTCATTTTCTATTTATTTGCTTATAATATGTTATCAATAACCCTTTTAACCTCATAACCAGTGTTTCCTTCATTTATGTAAGTATTCTCTATTGTATAACCATTGGCAAACTGAAAAACCCGCTTAAGGGGAAATCCTGCTTAAAGGGTCACTTGGCCCGGAACAGAGGGTATCCTCTTAGGTGGGGTTTTACTGTATAATCAGGCTCTAAAACGGAATAATAATTCTCGCTCAAATTATTCTGATGAAACTCATCATCAACTATTTCAAATACATTAAAGACGCCTTTTAGGATAAATCTTTTTTCAACAGCATCAATTGCTAACTCCTTAGACATATCCCTCCAAAATACAGCTCTACCATACACACCACTTCATACTTGCATGCAAGATGCCTCCACATAGTAGAACACACTGAAGGGCAAATACTGCTGTTGAAGGCACGTCTGCTGACACGCCTGCTGACAAACCTCCTGCTGTCAATCCTCAAGGAGCAGATACTGACCCTACACCTGTTGCGTGTGCCACTCCTGCTCACAGAGGTCCACATGGCTGCTTTCACAGGGCCGTCACCAAATTCAGCAAGGAACAGAAGGAGGAAATAATCATCTTCCTTCAACATAATCCCAAACTATATGCCAAGTGGTCCACTGCATTCTTGGACACCAACCACAAAGACCTGCTGTAGGAACAGCATATGAAACAGATTGGCCGGCCTGCTGGGGAAATGCGAATCAGACTTTGCCAAATTTGCCTGGTTCCAGGCATCTGGGGCCGCAGTGTGGACAAGTTGAAGCCTCAGGACAAATGGATCTGGGATCAGTTCCAGTTTCTGTTGCCGGACCTGGCCGACCCGGCATGCACCAGGCCTTAGAAGAAGTGTGCAGCCACCTCCGCTGCCACACCTGCTACTTCATGTGCACCTGCTACTTCGTGTGCACCTGCTACTACGTGTGCACCTGCTACTTTGTGTGCACCTGCTACACGTGTACACCTGCTACTTCGTGTGCACCTGATACTCGTGTACACCTGCTACTTCGTGTGCACCACCTGCACAATCACCTCTATCACCTGCACAAACACCTCTACAACAACTTGCACAAGCACCTTTGAGAGTGACAGCTCTGACGATGATTCAGTAGAATTATCTGATTCAGAGGTAGAGTGGTTGATGTCTTCAAAGGTGTGGACATAGATATTGTGTTTCCTACATGGACATTATGTATCTATATCCTTGTTATGTACACTGATGAACTATGATATTGCTGATGTATTGCTGATATATTTCCTTGTTGCCTTATCATAATGTAGATATGATATATAAACATTAAAAATAGACTTATGTGCTACCAAGAATGATTTAAATTCGTAATAAAGATATCAGCAGCACCCCATGATGGCATTATCAGGATAACTTGTCTATCAGCGACGGTATACTCCAATGCAATCTGATAGCAATCAGCCGACATAAGACTCCTGGGCTAATTGCAATTAGCAGGAGACACCTAGTTTAATTCCCGCGGTAATAGGCCCCATGCTGTTCCTATGGCTATCTCAACTCAGGACGTCTTCATGATCTTTAAATTCAATTACTATGTACCTTGTCTCCAACTAACTCCCAGCATGGTATCTTTATTTCGGAGATATGTTCTAATTTCATTATGATAAACATAAAGAAAATCGGTACGTTATGGAATATATGATGGGCAATAATCTCAAATGAGTTGGCATGCCAACATATTTCGTGGTAATATAACATTTAAATGTGCATGGGCTCAGCAATTGTGGTGCACTCATACACCTGGCCTGTACAGTGGTCTGGCTGGCCAGCCGTGTACACGTGTGTTGGATCTGCCTTAACAATGTAGCTGACATGCGGAAGAAATCAGACCATTTGTTGTTTGATAAAAAAAATCAAATACCGGAATTATTCCGTGCCATATTTTTTTTACTGCAGTTATCACAGCTGTGGGGACAATGGGAGGCTGTTAATTTTATAACTTTTCCAAGTGTACATTATATGAAGCCCGGAAAAGAAACCTGGAAAATCTGGATTCAGTCATGGAAAAGTCATGGAAAAAGATTTCTCAAAGTCTGCGGGAACCCTGATTGGCAATACTACATAGAATGGACTAAGCGCAGAAGCACATGCAATAACATGATTTGTAAACTTTCAAGGCAAAATGAAAATGGAATTGTTAGCCATACATGATGTTTAAGTTATAAAACTTGGACCGGAAATACTATCTATGCATATTATGAATTTCAGAAAGAAAGTGTAGCTACTCTAAATTAGTACTTAGGCAAATGGTTGCAATTGTCGTATATATCATTAGATACAATCTAGTAAACTGCGGTGTTATATATTTGTCCTCGTCTAAGACATACTACCGACTTGGTGCCCACGTGATGAGGAACTAGATTGTACAGCACACATAAAGTCTGTGTAACCTCTCCCATAACTATATATGCATCGCGTCTAAAGGTTTATCTCACCCCTGGTATATGCAACAATCACCCCGGTAAGTGACAATACTACGCCATGGTCGTGGCGGAGTATGACGTCATAAGGAATTGGCCAATCAGCGGCCGGTACTTCTGAAAGCAGACAAGATATCAACATGAAAATTTATTCTCTCCTAACTGGATTTGCAAAGTAATTTGATTGATCTGATATTGTGATGCTATTTAATGTCATTGAAAGGGGTGAGATAAATTGAGAACCACACTCGAATCAGTTCAATAAACAATCTCGAGGACGATTGCAACCTATCCAAACTCGTGGAGTATTGTGTATTCATACAATTCTCGATGCAGTTTT
The DNA here is from genome assembly GCA_950022655.1 of Alentia gelatinosa. NCBI lineage: Eukaryota > Metazoa > Annelida > Polychaeta > Phyllodocida > Polynoidae > Alentia > Alentia gelatinosa. Next base: position 47,420,701 of record OX465581.1, read on the forward strand.
ATATCAGTCCCACACTCAAAAAGATGATGAATAGGTCCTGTATGACGTGTAGGTGAGAAAGTGTTAGTAGAAAGGTTTATGTAACGGCCCCTAAGACTTGCCTGTCAAGCTGACTGTCAGGCGGCTGTGTTTTTTACATTTCACGACTGCCCAAGGCCAAGGTCAAAGTCACTGACCATTTACTGCTATTGACACTTGTTTCTCTTTATGACAATATAACAAACTTTGTAACACAAGGTGTAGTAGATATATTTTATGCGCTTGTATCTGCATGAATATTTGTTGGTTTTGATATGATAGCATCATTTATTTTGTATAAGATATTTACTGCTGAACTGTCAGTTACTTTGGAACTACAGCTTTAAACCATGTGCAAAGAACTGTGCCATCTTTCTAAATAAAAATGCTGTCCAGTCCCATCAGCATGGTTCTTCTTACATCCACAACTTGCAACATTTCTTTACACAGCCCTATCAAGTGTCTCCGCTCTCCTCTTCTTTATGGGCTCAGACTTCTAAAACCTTATACTTTTATTCGCTCATTTAAATCTTTTTCTCCGTATCCTGTTCCATATCTTAAAGGCGTTCTCCATTTTATATCGCTTTTTTACATACGATGCAAGTTCGTATTCGTGTTGTTATAAAAAGAAATTGCCCTATCTGCCCTTTCCCATCGTTAGGCCTACTCTTTTCTTTCCGTGTGATCATTCATCAATACTTTGTAAATGGGCGGGCCCGCATTGTTCACCCTGCTGGATTTACGCTGACGAATTCATGAATACCTGGCGTGAATTCTAACAAGGGGAACAGCACGTTGTCAGCCTCTTCAATCTTCACTTTACACGTTTTTATATGATTAATGTCATCCTACGACGGATTGAATGACAATGCCGCCATGTCACTAGGTTTTCGCTACCGACGGATCAAGCAAAGGAGATAACCGACAACAACGGCCACTGTTGTACAAAATTGGGTTATCCGCTGCTACACTGGATCAGTGGAATTCTGGTCGGAGTGACTACATAAACCGACATCGTGGTCCTTAATATTTGACACTAATCTGCCAAGTATTTGCCATACCTCGAGTATGGTGACACGCTATTTCACAACACCCACAGTCATCTACTCACCAAACTACAACGATGCCAGAATCAGGGACTAAGAATCTGCCAAAGTAGCGACCCCAGAACCCCAGCAAATTACCTACATAGATGTGGCAAAATAAATAGACTAATAGAAAGAAGGGAAGCGCACCTAATTGCACTTGCTCACACGAGAGCTCAAAGTGAAAAGTATTTAGGCTAATGAACTCACCTCGGCCAACTAGGAAATTTGAGGGCCCTACTCTGAAACTAGCAAATGACGTCTGTAGTAGCAGTTCCTTCAAATCTGTCAAGTATAAATGCTCATCCTCATGGAACTCACTCTCACCAGCGACCCACAGTCTGCCCGATTACAAATCGATCAAAGCCTTCACTAAGGCACCCCTCTCATAAGATCTCACACTCTCTAAGTGGTATTCTGTTCTCTCGTTACGCTCTATAGGAAAAGAATTCTTAACGAACTAGGCTTAGAGCCTTGAGAATCCACTGCCTGCCTCCCGTGCTAAAGACACACATCAATGCAACCCAAAGATTCCTATAATCTCAATGATGCCACCTAGCGGGAATACTGTGTGCCACTGGATTCTCAAGGCTCTTAGCTTAATTCGTTAAGAATTCTTCTCCCATAGAGCGTAGTGAGAACCTTGTACAGAATACCACTTAGAGAGTGTGAGATCTTATGAGAGGGGTCCACCAAGCAACGTCTAAAAGTACAACTTTATTCATAACTACTAACTGCAGACTAAGTCCAGTTCTAAAGAGCTGTCTTAATTGACCAGTTTCCTGCATTAATTAGCTTTAATGTGACAACCACCAAAACTCACTGACAATCTATGTTACCTGACGATCGAGCGGCAAATGTACATGTAATGCAAATGTTTATGCGATTAATTGCTACATTTATCTGTATAACACCCCGTCATGTAAGCCTGCTAGTTCAGGCGCGGACTTGGAACTTGAAAAAACTGGAGGGGTGGAGGATAAGCTAAATCTTTGCTAAACCCTGATAGTAGAGGAGCAAATGGCCTAAAAATGGGTAAAATTGACCCCCGAAAGTCTACTGGCTGAAACTTGCCATATTAGTCAATTATGACCTCAGGAATCTGAATCTGATACTCGTTTGTTCCAAAAAGTGTAGCATCATACTCGTTTCCATGGTAATAGAAGGAAAACAAAATTTAATACATACTGACACATAACACATACATTTATAAGAAAAGGTGAATAAATGCATTTTTTCTGTCAGTAAAATTTATCATTCTTTGGCCACAAGTGTACAGTATGGAAATATGCCCTTTTCTGTTTTCTTGGAAGAACTGTTGCCATGGTAACATTCCAATTTGTGGGGGAACCCCCATTTTTGGATTTCGCATGGTTATTAAAGTTGGATAAAAAGAATAATTTTATGAATGACACATACAAATTGATAAATTTAGCAATAACACACAGCATTGATAGGTACCACCATTTTTTGAAGCCATTCAATTGTTCCCATGGCAACCATAACAAGGTTTTTTCTATGACCAAAGCAGCCAGATAATGATACACTAACTGGACATTTGTATGGCAAATCTGCATGACATGGCAACTAGTAGAAGAGTATAGTCTCAAAAAGGCTATTAGAGAGTCTACTGAATGAAATGTGCCATGTTGGTCAATCATTACATGGGGAATCTGATTCTGCCACTCTTTTGACCAAAAGAATGTAGCATCACTTTTGCTTCCATGACAACCTTAATGCATAATAATCTACTTAGAAACCACCAATTTCCTGCAAATATGAATAATAGATGTAAGAAATAGGAGCTAAACACCTACTCATGAGATTTCATTTTCATGATGTATACATTTGGGACATAATGTGGAGTTGTTCTTCTCATTCCCTTAGCATTTGATTGCCATGGCAACCAGTTTAGCACAAAACAGCCACTGCAGAAGCCAGCTCTGATTGTCATCAAAGCAAATTACTAGGTTTTTTAGCCATTGATGATAGAGACTAAATATAAGTATTTATCCTAGTACTTGGAGAGTCTACTGCATGAAATGTGCCATCTTGGTCAATCATTACATGGGGAATCTGATTCTGCCACTCTTTTGACCAAAAGAATGTAGCATCACTTTCGTTTCCATGACAACATGGTTGTATAGTGATTTACTCAGAAATTACCATTTTCTTACACATGAATAGTAAGTGTCTGAAAAATAGCCATAAAACATCTTTTCATGAGGTTTCATGAGCTTTTTTTGTATACATTTAGGATAAAATGGGTCATCGATATTCCCTAAGAATTTGGTTGTCATGGCAACCAATGCAGCAGAGAGCATCCATTACAGGAACCAACTGTGATTGTTATCTAAACAAACTGCTATAATCTTTTAGCCATTAAAGATAGCGACATAAATTAAGTATTTATTCTTGGACATTTTAGTATGCAGAATCCAATGGGATGCATCTGCAATCCCAGAATGCAATATTTGGGCTCTCATATTGGATCTAAATACCTTGAAATTAATGAAGATATGACATGTGGATTGAGTTGGAATTGCATCACCACCTAAAATATGCCTTTCAGCAAATATTTCCAATTTTATTCACAAAAACGAATATTTTGTAAATGATGCCTCAAGGTATCACCCGGCCATCCCTGGATGTATCTTCCCCTGTCTCATTAAATATGTACCCCTGAATTGTTGTATAGCCATCACATCATACAAATTAGCAATACTGCATGAATATAGGGATACGATACAATATCATGGGACCAACGATTTTTAGTCAGATCGTTAAAGTTATCGTAAAATAAAATTGTGATACAATTATAGCTAGCGATACCACAAAAAGTGGAGCAATGGGGCCCTGAGGCACTGCCACCATGTCAGTGTTTTGTCCTCAGTGCTTCCCCCCCACAGCACTTCAAAGTCCTCTTATTAACCCTTTATTGATGGGAATCTATGGCAGAGCCACTCTCTCATTAATAGCTATTAGTGTCAATGTACACAGCTGGGGGCAGGATGTGTCAAGATCATTCTGTTACTCAATCACATGGTATAGCATGTCATCCTTAATGTTATTATTCATTTTGATCAACTTATACATTTCCACCTGACGACTAAAAGATCACCAATTATGTATTCATTAAAAATCAGTCATTGGGTGGTGTCACTTGAGATTTAATTATAATTATCAACAAAAACAAACTCTTTCCACCTGACAGATGGTTTTCCGACCTTTGTATTGAAAGTAACTGAGAAAATACTGATGCTGATACATGTTTACTAGCCTGATGATTAACACTCCTGACATTGCAGCTGAATGTGTGCTTCCAATGGATACACTGTGCAGAGATGGTTTTAAATGTAAAAAGCTTGCCACAAACCAATTATATGTACATAACTGCTTTCAATTTATCGGGGAGGCAAATAATTGTCAGCTCGTGCCATATTGCATAATGTGGAGATAAAGATTGTTGATCTGTATCATGTTATCCCCATTTCCACCTGACAATTATGTACCCTAAAAATTGCAAATAGTCAGTAGTGGTGCCAAAAGACAGAATTGCGGGCCGGAAGTGGCAGGTCGAAACACTGTATTACTTTAATTTCTATACGCATACTTATAAATGTCCTTACTTATTTGATGATATCCTGACTAGACAGAGAAGCCAGAAGGCCTCTGCTGTTCCTTGGTTATTCTCATGCATAGAAGAATAGGATGCCCAATACAGTCTGACCATCAGGGCATATGATAGCAATACAAGTCACTGAAACCCACTCTCCCCTTCATTATGACCTCTCCCAAACTTCATCTAGTGTTTTGCTAAATTCTGGGCCAGTCCTGGACTGTTTTCTACCAATGCTAGCCCCATAACATATGAAATGCACCATTGTCAAGCCAGAGAGTTACCTCCCATTTTCTCCTGTATTGGGCACAGGGAGATATGGAGCTACTAACAGGAGAGGCAATAATGATAAGGCCCCTTCTTTCAGAGTTATGAGGGGAACATAGCTTTCTCAGGAGAGACATACTAGTGTCTTAAAGGCTCAAAGACAGAATATTCCTTTTTTGGAGAGGCATCGAGAAGTGGATTAAACGGAGGCAGCATTGCAGTAAAACATTCAGGTATCCCCTGTGTTTTCTTTCTAATATGATCTCTAAAATATTTCCTCTATGGCCCTCTTAGGCAGGATGAGTGATGCAAGGCCCCTTTGGTTGACTTTTCTACTCAGAAGGACACTTTAGGGTCTCTCCCTCCTATGTCTCCTCCCCTTCTTGCTCCTCTAGTTCAGAGGTGGTCTCCTTATCCTGCCCTTCAGGCTACCTCTCCTCTGGCTACCTCTCCTCCTCCTTGCTGGCCTGCTTTACTTGCTGAGGAGTAGCAGGTGCAACACTAAAACTGTGACATCCTGGGAAAGGTATCAGGGCTCAAGGGCACTATGGGCACCAACAACAAGGCCATATAACCTTCACAATATGGGGAGAGAAAACCAGCAAGAGTGAGCCAGGAATTGAAACTAAGTGGTGTCACATTTTTCCTCCATGGCATGCCCCACAATGGTCTGAGATTCTGACATGCAATGGTCAGCTCTGATCCATACCTTAACCTTCTAAACCTTTTTATATGTTAGCTATAGTTAATAGTAACAGGTAGAGCATGACACAAGTATGTGACAGATACATACAAGCAGGAGGTATAAATACTGTATGGAACAGGGTTCCATATGGCAAAATATGCATCAACTAAAACTAGGTTTTGCTGGTAACAATAGCTAGGATAAGTGTCCAGCTTTGTCTTGAGGGAGCCAGAGGAAAGAAACCTGGAGTATTCTGGGCATGCCCCCAAGAACTTATAGTAATTTGTTTATATGAGAATCAAAGGGGGTAACTGCACTGATTATTTTCTACCTGCATTGGTTGCCATGGTAACAAGATTCTAAAGACATAGAAACAAGAGTTACCCATTACGTCCGAAATGTTAACATATAAAAACAATTAATGAGTTTGAAACCCTATGAGTTTTCTTGTTTTTCTTGGACTTGCGCTTCAAATGTGTAAGAAGTTGGTGGTTTCTAGGTAGATTATTATGCATTTAGGTTGTCATGGAAATGGAAGTGATGCTACATTCTTTTGGTCAAAAGAGTGGCAGAATCATATTCCCCATGTAATGATTGACCAACATGGCACATTTCATGCAGTAGACTCTCCAAGTCCTAGGATAAATACTTACATTTAGTCTCTATCATCAATGGCTATAAAACCTAGTAATTTGCTTTGATGACAATCAGAGCTGGCTTCTGCAGTGGCTGTTTTGTGCTAAACTGGTTGCCATGGCAATCAAATGCTAAGGGAATGAAAAGAACAACTCCACATTATGTCCCAAATGTATACATCATGAAAATGAAATCTCATGAGTAGGTGTTTAGCTCCTATTTCTTACACCTATTATTCATATTTGCAGGAAATTGGTGGTTTCTAAGTAGATTATTATGCATTAAGGTTGTCATGGAAACTAAAGTGATACTACATTCTTTTGGTCAAAATAGTGGCAGAATCATATTCCCCATGTAATGATTGACCAACATGGCACAATTCATGCAGTAGACTCTCCAAGTCCTAGGATAAATACTTACATTTAGTCTCTATCATCAATGGCTATAAAACCTAGTAATTTGCTTTGATGACAATCAGAGCTGGCTTCTGCAGTGTCTGTTATGTGCTAAACTGGTTGCCATGGCAATCAAATGCTAAGGGAATGAAAAGAACAACTCCACATTATGTCCCAAATGTATACATCATGAAAATGAAATCTCATGAGTAGGTGTTTAGCTCCTATTTCTTACACCTATTATTCATATTTGCAGGAAATTGGTGGTTTCTAAGTAGATTATTATGCATTACGGTTGTCATGGAAACAAAAGTGATACTACATTCTTTTGGTCAAAATAGTGGCAGAATCATATTCCCCATGTAATGATTGACCAACATGGCACATTTCATGCAGTAGACTCTCCAAGTCCTAGGATAAATACTTACATTTAGTCTCTATCATCAATGGCTATAAAACCTAGTAATTTGCTTTGATGACAATCAGAGCTGGCTTCTGCAGTGTCTGTTATGTGCTAAACTGGTTGCCATGGCAATCAAATGCTAAGGGAATGAAAAGAACAACTCCACATTATGTCCCAAATGTATACATCATGAAAATGAAATCTCATGAGTAGGTGTTTAGCTCCTATTTCTTACACCTATTATTCATATTTGCAGGAAATTGGTGGTTTCTAAGTAGATTATTATGCATTAAGGTTGTCATGGAAACAAAAGTGATACTACATTCTTTTGGTCAAAATAGTGGCAGAATCATATTCCCCATGTAATGATTGACCAACATGGCACATTTCATGCAGTAGACTCTCCAAGTCCTAGGATAGATACTTACATTAAGTCTCTATCATCAATGGCTAAAAAGCTAGTTATTTGCTTTGAGAACAATCAGAGCTGGCTACTGCAGTGTCTGTTTTGTGCTAAACTGGTTGCCATGGCAATCAAATGCTAAGGGAATGAAGAGAACAACTCCACATTATGTCCCAAATGTATACATCATGAAAATGAAATCTCATGAGTAGGTGTTTAGCTCCTATTTCTTACACCTATTATTCATATTTGCAGGAAATTGGTGGTTTCTAAGTAGATTATTATGCATTAAGGTTGTCATGGAAACAAAAGTGATACTACATTCTTTTGGTCAAAATAGTGGCAGAATCATATTCCCCATGTAATGATTGACCAACATGGCACATTTCATGCAGTAGACTCTCCAAGTCCTAGGATAAATACTTACATTAAGTCTCTATCATCAATGGCTAAAAAGCTAGTTATTTGCTTTGAGAACAATCAGAGCTGGCTACTGCAGTGTCTGTTTTGTGCTAAACTGGTTGCCATGGCAATCAAATTCTAAGGGAATGAAGAGAACAACTCCACATTATGTCCCAAATGTATACATCATGAAAATGAAATCTCATGAGTAGGTGTTTAGCTCCTATTTCTTACATCTATTATTCATATTTGCAGGAAATTGGTGGTTTCTAAGTAGATTATTATGCATTAAGGTTGTCATGGAAACAAAAGTGATGCTACATTCTTTTGGTCAAAAGAGTGGCAGAATCAGATTCCCCATGTAATGATTGACCAACATGGCACATTCCATTCAGTAGACTCTCTAATGGCCTTTTTGAGACTATACTCTTCTACAAGTTGCCATGTCATGCAGATTTGCCATACAAATGTCCAGTTAGTGTATCATTATCTGGCTGCTTTGGTCATAGAAAAAACCTTGTTATGGTTGCCATGGGAACAATTGAATGGCTTCAAAAAATGGTGGTACCTATCAATGCTGTGTGTTATTGCTAAATTTATCAATTTGTATGTGTCATTCATAAAATTATTCTTTTTATCCAACTTTAATAACCATGAGAAATCCAAAAATGGGGGTTCCCCCACAAATTGGAATGTTACCATGGCAACAGTTCTTCCAAGAAAACAGAAAAGGGCATATTTCCATACTGTACACTTTTGGCCAAAGAATGATAAATTTTACTGACAGAAAAAATGCATTTATTCACCTTTTCTTATAAAAGTATGTGTTATGTGTCAGTATGTATTAAATTTTGTTTTCCTTCTATTACCATGGAAACGAGTATGATGCTACACTTTTTGGAACAAACGATTATCAGATTCAGATTCCTGAGGTCATAATTGACTAATATGGCAAGTTTCAGCCAGTAGACTTTTGGGGGTCAATTTTACCCATTTTTAGGCCATTTGCTCCTCTACTATGACTCCTGTATAGAGAAAAAAGGTAGAGATGGCAATAATTACCGTGTGCCCATCAACCTGATAGTGCGCACTGTAGTTCACTATACACCCATGTCATATATACATTGTAATATTATCATATTGGATTGAGATATAGTAAACAATTTGATTACACATATCATTTACAACAACACTGAAGTTTACTACAGATTATTTAAAGGTTTTGCCGTTTATAATTACAGACTGAGATCTATCGGTTAAATAACTAGTGATCCAATCAGTTAGCTGTGATAGAAAAATGAAAGGGCTTTTCATGTTCCTACTAACATTTCATGGGGGACTGAACCAAAGTTTTTTTTGCGTCAACGTATACATCAGTTGGAAAGCTTAAGTTTCTATTATTGTATAGATCTTTGGTTAATGTATACACTGCATCAGCCTGCTCAACATCGTGACGATACTGGCATTTCGTGAATAACTGTTTGTCCTCTAAATCCTTATTTTGAGATTTTGTAAAATAACCTTTTCTTTAAGATTTTCAAGGGAATTAGAGATACGGGTCTCCAATTAGAGATCTTGAGTGGAGTGATACCCTGCTATCGATGCTATGTGTGTAACGACTGGACATGGATCGTCTACGCAGGAGGCCCGTCCCAGAGGGGAGACCACCTGTGAACGTTATTATGATCACTATTGCTGCTAATTATCGATTTAAACGTGTCTTTTGCATTATGATATTAATATAAGGCAACCGTCTGCCGCCAGAAAAGCGATTTGTAGGTTGATATATTTACTATTTATGTCATAATACATCACTCTGTGGGTATAAATCTGATACAGAGATGAATATTAGTATTTTCGAGGGGATTGAATACCTAACTGTGTATCTCTCTAGTGTGAGAGCTATTTTTGATATATTAATATTGCATATTTTTTTAGTACTTCTATATGAATATTCATATTTTTGTGAGTCATGATCTATGATGTATGTTTTGTCCTAGTTTAGTGATTGTAACAAAAAAGTGGAATCACATCCCATCATGTTAGGGGATCCAAATCAAAGCTGTGGAAAGCTGTGAGAAATCAGATTTCTCCTCTTTTGTAACTACCAAGGCCTTTGAGGTGCTACAGAGGTATGTATTACAAAAATAATGTATCCCAGAATTTGTGTAATGAAGATATTTTGGATAATTATGTGGTTATGGGCCATATTAGATGACTTTGGTTTGAACATGTGACTACTTGGAATCGGCTTGCTCCATGATGTGAGCCTTAAAATATATTGAGTCAAGACATGAGTGAATATTATCCTACATGGAGTAGGTTTTTAGCCCAAATGAGGCTATTCTATATCATTTAAGGCCTTAAGCCATGGGCCCTGTGTTCAAGTATGTAAAAGGGTGTACAAACAAGTAAAATATGTGTCTGAATATTATTTCACCCTACTGAATAAAGAAGAGCTCACACAAGAAATAAATCATCTGTTATACTATGAAAGCTTCCGTTTTAATTATTGCCCGAGGTACACAGTGGCCTACAGCAGCCTCTTCCATGTACGTATTATTAATGTCCCCTTTACACATCTGTAATTTTCCACATATTTGTTTCTTAAATAATTTAAACACTATATAACCTTTTCAAATGCAGTTTGCAGTCTGACTTTTTAAGAAGTGTGCAATGATGGCTAAGCCCTGACTTTTCACAGTGGAAAAATGTCAAAGTCAGACATTTTAGCGTGCATTGATGGCTAAGCCCTGACTTTTCACTGTGAAAAAATGTCAAAGTCTGACTTTTAGCATGCAATGTTGCAGCCCCCACGATACAAGTTATCAGACCAAATTGTCAAGCGTATGCAAACTCTGTGTTATATGATGGTGCAATAAAGTGGAATGATCTGCCTGCTGTTCTCAGAAATACGGAAACCTATGAACATTTCAAATCAATAACAAAAAAGAACATGAGAGATACAATCCCACCAAAGAAATGATCTGTACTTACCTGTATCTTGCAATTTTCTTTAGACAAGAACATGAACTTAATGTTTCATAGATATAAATATAATGGTGCTCCTGTAATGTTTTGTTCACTGCAAATTATCTCTACAGAAGTAGTGTATCAACCACAGACAAAATGATTTATTATTTTAACAGTTTGTAACAATGTCAAAACTGTTCCTCACGATTGAGTGCTATAAGTCTAGCCAGTTACTTTAAACTACTCCTCTCTTTTTCATGTAGGGTATAACTTTAATTATCAGTGTATTTTGATTCTTCGGTTGGACATGGTCAAAAAATTTATATAAGTCTTTGGGACTACAAAACAACCCATGGGCAGGGTGAAGAAAACCAGCCAAATGTATATGGCTGACACCCAAGCCCCTTTATTAACCACTTGAATCTACTGTACTATGAAGCAATGTAATACATACTTGGTTAATAAAGAAATTCTATAAAAAAAAAAAAAAAAAAAAAAATGATAGCTACTCCCTGACGTTTCACCATGGAAAAATGTCAAAGTCAGATTTTTTAGTGTGCAATGACGGCTAACCCTCGACTTTTCTCCCTGGATAAATGTCAAAGTTTGACTTTTTAGCATGCAATGATGTCTAAGACCTGACGTTTCACAGACTTTTGCAGATTCACAATAAATCCAGCGGAACATGTAAAGTGTCAAAGTCTGACTTCATATCCAATATCAACAAATTGGCCAGGTCAACAGTAATGGAAATATGCAATGCCAAGAGCTATGGAGTACATTATAACACGGTATACATCATTGGTGGTACGAATAACATTACCTACAGACACTTGAACAAGTCAAGTCCACCAACAAATCCTTGGATTTCCGATAGGAATAAGATCAGTAGAACGTTGACTACTGGTAATCGGCAGATTACCTCCTAATTAGTTATAGTAAAACAATACATGTATGTATCTGCTAGTTAGCATTGTAGATTTCCCATTGTTATCGATATTACTAACGAATATAGAGGTGTCCTGATTACTTGTAGTAATCAATTCTTTAGGTAACCTATGTACAGCAAGTAAGAAACCTGTAAGTTAGGTAAGAACAAATTGAAAATAGTCAGTAGTTTCAACTATCTGGGTGTAATTTTGGAATCTAAATTAAGTCAAAAACTACAAGTCAATAAAATGCTTAATGACGTGCGCCAGAAGCTTTTTAAATTACGTAAGCTACGATATCTGCTGTCAGACGAAGCATCGATCTCAATTGTTAAACAAATGATTCTGCCAAAATTGGAATATGCCGACTTCCAATTATTTTTGGCGACAAAACATAACAGAAAGAAAATACAGATATTGCTAAACGACTGTTTGAGGTGTGCACTAAAAGTACAAAGATGTGAAGATTTACCAACAGAACTATTATTTGAAAGATGCAGAATAAGACCTTTACATTACAGACGTGCGGTTCACTTACTGTGTCTCATGCATTGGTGGGCAAGCGATGAAGACCACCAAACTACTCATAGTATCAGAAGCACAAGAAGTGTAGATAAAATAAGACTAAAAGTTAAACGACCACGTACTGAACATTTCAAAACCAGCCCAATATATCAGGGCATGATACTGTGGACCTGCCTCAACGCTGAAATACAAAGATCTATCAAAATTGATACATTCCGCTCTTCGGTGAAGCGGTTACTTCTGATACCAGACATTTACCAAAAACTAATGGTTTAGTATTGCATCCAAAAAACGTCACTGAGTCACATGACCAGTAGTCTCATTGTTTATAGTTGGTTACTATCAGTTGTAATGATCCCTATTCCTCTCTTTAGAATCGCATAATTGTATAATATATTGTTGTTGAAAATATGCAATCATGGTTGAGATATCAAGTATTCATATTTGAGCATATCTTTAACCTCCTGTGTCACATGACCAGGTCGTACTACTCACCCATTATATATATTCTTGTTATTTATATGTTGTACTGCACTTATTTGTCCAATGTGTTTTTGTCTCTGTACTGTGCCTCACTTGTTATGCTGATACATGGAAGAACGCCCATATAGGCGAATGTATTTTTGCTTCTAATTGAATAAAAAAAAAAAAAAAAAGTGATCAGTAGATCATTGCCTGACATATATTAATTATAGAGTGATAGGTTTGTAAAGTATGGACATAATATTAGTTACCAATGATTGGCAAATCACTGACTACAAGTGATCGTTAGATAATTTCTTTCAGAATATCACTAATGAATATAGTCAAATATTAGTAACTTCGAACAATAAGTAAAAGGAATTGCATTTGCATTCATTTACTTGATGTTGATAGATTACCCATTGAATTTGGTCTTATCGTTAGCAACCAATGATCGGCAGATTATTGACAACAAGTGATCGTTAGATCATTTATTACACGATTAATAATTTAGTGAGTTAATATCTAAATACTATGAAAAAATAGAAAACTCAATTACTTGATATTAATAGAAACACGGTAAATATGTATAAATACAACTAGTGATTGGAAGATCATTTTCCAACAAGGTACCAATTGGTACAAAATCAGAGTCTTAATAGCTATAATTTTATGTATGATAAATTTGATATATTTACCAATTTGTAAATGCAGTAGGAAAGATTTTGGGTTCTATAAGTGTTGCAGGTAAATACCACATTAATAATTTGATTCTGGGTGTTTTGGAGGAGGCATGTGCGCTTTGACAGCTACCACTGCACTATACTCTACTATCTCTTGACTGCAACCTAAAACTACCCAATCCACTGATTTCTTCAGTGGTTGGATAGCTTTAGGATTCTCCCATATAAGGTATATGGGAGGATCGATCTCTATACACTATCCTTTACCACTATTCCTCTCTATCTCATTATATACTACATCAAACACATTCACTTTTTGACTAAAAAATAATTATTTAAGAAACAATATTAGTATGCCTGCATATAATGTGAAACAAAAAGGTTTGAAAATGGTTGGACAGAATATAAGAAGCCTATATTCTAAAAAGATGAATTATTTGAAGCATTCAATGGAATTCATTTCATTTATATCACAGAAACTCTTTTACATGCTTTATATGATGATCAAATGTTATTTATGCAAGGTTACCAATTATTCCGATTAGACCGTGTGCCGAGTACTTGGGGTGGGGTTTGTTGCTATGTGGCCAACAAATTTTCGCAATATACTGTGAAATGTAACACATGGACTACTACATGTGAAGATTATGAAATATTGGTTTTACTTATAGACAAACCAACTGTAAAGAAAATGGCAGTTATAGCTTGCTATGAGCCGCCTCCAAAATCGGCAACAGATTTTTATAATAAATAAGAAGAAATAGTTAATTCAAAAGAATTTTCATCACGAGAAATCTGGATTATAGGGGATACTGATGTAGACACTAAAAAGACAACCAGTACTGAGTACAAATGTATGATGAATTTCTCAAGACAAACAGGGTTAAAACAAATTATAAAGGACATAACAAGACCTAATCCCAATGGAGGTACCACGATAGATCACATATATACCAATAGCAGCCATGTCATATTTGCACAACCATTATCTAGAAGAAATGTTAAGTGACCATCATCCAGTCTTAGCAGATAAAAAATATTCAGGGAGAAAAAAACAACCGATTGAGTTTGAAGGACGGACCTATAAGAACTATAATACCGAGGAATTTGAAAAAAATTATTAGAGGAAAATTGGGATGAATTTTGGAGTACGGAGAATGTGGACTGACTATGGCAAATCTGGTTAGAGAAGATTACTTTCTTCTTTGACAGGAACTGTCTTATTAAAAGATTAAAATTTGCAGACGCAAAACCAAACTGGATGTCAACTAAGCTCCTAAATTTAAGAAAGCACAGAAGAGATCTCATTAAAAGACATAAGGAACCAAAAATGTTAACATATTAAAGGAAGTGAGACGGTCAACAAGGGAAATAAAATCTAAATTAAAAATAGAGAAAAGTGAATATTGTTTAATCAAATTCAATGAATCGAAAGGTCACCCTAAATTTTTTTGGAAATGAATCAATGATCTTATTAATCCAAAGGCAGAAATGCCGCATTGTATATTAGAACATAATGGGAAAGAAGTACCGGAATTAAAAATCCCTGATTATATCAACGATTTTTTTTTCTTTTTTGAGCAAAAACTTTATTCATTCATATGACATCAAAATACATTCAAATTACATTCAAATATCTGAGATGGACTTTTCTCTGTTAAAAACATAATATGAGACCTGTGGTCAGAGTGTTTTGCTCCCTTTTTTTAATTCTATAGATGATGAAAATAGAACTAATCTTACCTAATGTCTGACTGATAATTTTCTTATTGCCTTAGAGAGGATTTCCACCCTTTTCAGTGGTTCAGGTATAAATTAACCTTTCATGTGACAGTCTATAATCTTTAAGTGCCTGATACAGTCATTTCAAGCATCATAAATGAAAAAAAATCTCAGGGTGAAGAAAAAAGAAGTTATGATTCCACAACATCAAATATAGATCACTTCAAAAAACTATGTACAGCATTGTTCATATATTTATCTTCTATTTGTTGTAGCTCTTAATGCTTCAGCTAATCTGGATCTGAGATCAACAATTTTTATACCTTACATAGCCTTGCTACATTTCGGATTTAACCTTTGCCACTTCAAGAAAGAGTCTTAATACATTATATCTTAGTGGATTGATGCAAAATTCTTGGCTATGATAGATTGTTCACCTCTTGATACCTTTCCTCTTACAAATTTAAGTTGATAACCTAAGCCAACATTAATTAACTACTAGAGAATTCCAAAGGAAATAAACTTTACAGACAGACATTAGACAACTGGGGGAAAGAAAGACCTTTCCAACCGAAAATGACAGACATAACATTTACAAATACATTTGACAATACAACTCTTGGTCATTATGGTGTTATACATGGGGTTCTACCTCCTTTTTTTAAAAGGCTTTCCATAGGTTTTCTAGGAAACCAAATCTGTGGTACGCATTCTCCAAAGTACAGACATATCTCTCAATCATCATTCTTTTTTTGAGCTCCTGCACAAAGGCTAGAGCTTCAAGATTGTTATTATAGAACAATTTCTGTCGATGGATATACATCTTGGCATAAATTATGATATAGTTTAACATTATGTTCCTTTTACTCTTTAAGTGATCTGTTATACCAAATATAATATCTGCTGTTGTTAAATCAGAGAAGTCCACTCTTAATACATTTCTGAGCCATCGCCATAGTGATGCCCAGAAGGATTTGGTTATTCTACATTCAACTAGAAAGTGTATGATATCATCTTTCTGCACCCAATAGTTGCCTTTCTGTACTGAAGAGATTGAGCTTTAGTCTCTCTGGTTGATTGAAAGGGTAGTTCATAAATACTTTCCCATAGTTTGTGATCCTGCTCATCAATGATTTCTTTGTAAAGATTGGAGCAAAATTATTCAATAGTTTTGATGGAACCGATTTTGTAACAAATTATGAGATGTTAAATAGAATTGATATAGAACCCACTGTTAATGAGTTTACGATTAAATTCTCACCTGCAGAAATATTGGACAAACTTAAAGACATAAGTCCAAACAAATCTAGTGGGATAGACAACATGACTGCGAAAGTTACTATTGATAGCATTAATTACGGGAAAACATTATTTACGCATCTCTGTAATGTTTCAATAGACATGAACACTTTTCCAAATACTTGGAAAAAAGCGGTTGTCGTACCGATACCAAAACCCGGCAATACCAGATCTATATAAATTCTTGAATTTATATATCGGTGAAACCAAAATTGTGAGTTGTAATAAATATAAATAATTAGGTGTTATAATAGATGAAACTTTGTCATGGATACCGCATGTTAATGAAATAATAAAAACAGTAAATAACAAGCTCTTCAAATTTACAAAAATACGTCACTGTTTGACACAAGAGGCAGCTCGAAATGTATACATAGGCACCATTATTCCACACATGGAGTATTGTTCTTTTTTATATGGGAGTTTCAGGAAGAGTCATCTAATCAATATTGAGAAAATGAACAATAGAGGTCTCAGGATTCTATTAGGATATACATCGCGAAATAAATCGATACAAACAATGTATAAGCTGTGTAACATAGAGACATTGGAAAACTGAAGGAAAAAAACAACTTTTATGCATAATGTACAAAAATAGAAATATAACGGAATGGATTGATACAAGAACACGCAGAACAAGAACACAAGATAAACTGCTATTCAAAATAGGAACTACCAACTAAATGGTGATATTCAATGCACATTGGATAAAGAAACCTTCAGAAAATGGATAAAGCAGATCCGGATGAAAGGCTAACAAAGACTACCTAACTAGCTCGGCATAATAGTTGCAAAAGTTAATAGTTTGTTAAAAACAGAATTGGGACAATCTTTTTCTCTCTTTTTCTCATCATATTCACCACCTCTATTCATAACTTTTTTGTCCGTATGCAAGAACATATATATATATATGTAAAAATCAAATATGTAATATCAAGAGACGTCACGAGTTTGAGTCTGAGTTTATTTATGCCACGTATTTTGTTGGCTCCGTAATTTCACGAGTCTTCGACTCGTGAAATTACGGAGCCAACAAAATGAGTCGCATAAATAAGCTCAAACTCAAACGAGTGGTGTCTAGATTTTATCCTACCCCATTTCCACATTTTCCAGCATTAAAACGTAGTGGCATAAACAACACTTTATGTCACACCCGTGAAATAAACAAATCCTATGTTAAGCCTATGCCATTTTTTATTAGGGGTAGGATAACAATTGTATACTCACACTTACCGTGTCTGAAAAACTCGACTCTAGTAGAGAGACACTATCAATAATTTTTATTTTTTTAAATCCAAGAAAATAGTCAGCAATTTTTCATTTCGCCCCCACCCCCACTTTCAAAATGTTCTGACGCCCCTGACTAACACCAACAAACTATTTTCATGCATCGCTACAACTGCCCCGACTAGAGGACAGAATGTATCACCACCTATGTCTACACAAGTCTTCAACCAAGACCTAATGAATGAAAAAACTGTAAAAACTAGATTGCAATCAGCATCTTTATTTAAGGTATAACAACCTAAGTGCAGTGCCTATATGAGAAGTCTAGAATATCAAGGTGCAATAACCTATCTTTCGATTTATCGCAAGGAATGAGTCAATAGGAAATGCAGGGTGGACCAGAAAACGTGTGTGATTCTTGTACCAACCCACACTGAGCACACACCCCCTGGGGGGCGTTTCATAAGTTTGTCGCCAAGGCCATCGCAAACGTTTTGCGATGTAACTTTTTAGCAATCCTGTTTTTTTTCTGTTACATTTGAACGCTCAATCACGATCGCTGAGATATCGCTACACTGTTTTTAGCTACAACTATGAAAATTTTGCGATAAATTTTAGCAGGGAATTCCCTTGTGACGTCATAGGTTGGGAAGTGTTTCTCAAGTTTTCATCGCTATCTGGCCTGTTTCCAGTCACAATTATCGCTGGCAGGGATTATTTCTTTAAAAAAAAATTGTATTTATTGTTTTCTATTTTTACACACACAGACCCGTTCTCTCACTGTATGAGGGGCGGGTCTATATTTCATCTTTGTAGCTTGTTACAAGGTTAAAGACCATCGCAAAAAAATTATCGCTGTCGCTAAACCATGAAAAATGGTCTTAATTGACTATATGATGCATAGGTAAAAGATAAATGGTATTTCACCAATATTTTTCATAATTTCTTTATTTGGTATAAAGAACAACATCTTGAGGGATGTAACAGTATGATTTTTAGGAAAAAACATAGAACGATAATATGGTTAAAAACAGCTTTTGTGGGGAATCGCTAATGCGAGACCCACCCTTTGGGTCGGGTCGGGTTTTTCATAGCTAATGACCTCCAGCGATAAAGTCAACGATCAAAAGTGTCTTTTTGTAATGGGCGTAGTCGCTAAATTTCATCGCAACAATTTTTTTTGGTGATTGCCAGCGATCCATGAAAATCAATGAAAATTTGTCGCTAAATTTACTTTTAAAAAAAAAATCTCTTTATTTAGACTGGAAAAGCTCAGCTTTTAGTAAAGCTGGTATTCATGCTCGATCCGAATCGCTAAAGTACACTTTCATAGTTGTCGTTATTTATGTAAAGGCCCCCTGTAGAGACCGATGGCCCATGCGACAAACTGCCCATCCCTGCGATATTGTAGAGTCCAAATACCATAGGAAGATATATCACCCAGTGGAATCAGGCCTTAAATCGTCCATATGGTCCCAGGTCCTTGAAAATGCTCTTACCTTACAAGACCTCTTGGGGTGTAGTAGGTGTAAATTTTGAATTAACTAACCAAAAACAACACAGGAATCCTGTTGGAATCGGGATAGATCCATTGAAATAGCAGTTTGTGAATTGTTAAAATTATATTCAGTCTGTTTTTGGCCAAGAATTAATTCTTTAAAAAGATATAACACAGGGGGCATTCAATAATGAGTTCATGAACCATTCTTTGGTGATGCGACCTGTGGTATCCATTGATACTATTTCCTCCACCTTCTAATTTTTGAATGTCAGTAGCTATTTCAACAAAAGATAAACGACCATTTTTTACGATTTGAAAGTCCCCTCCCCCAACCCCCACCGGCTTTTTCACCTTGGATCTTCCCTGAGGTTGCTGATTACTCAGTCTAATATCTTTCTGTTGAAATGGCGAAGATTTGCAAATCGCCAAACATAAACATTATCATATATTCTGTTGAAATAGGCTAGGATTGACAAAACAGCAGCCAGTGTGTGTATATGCTTAAGTGGGAATTCCACCAACCAGACGAAAACGTTGTACAACATCCGTATGTAGGTTGCTGGAACATCTCGTGAAATTTGGTTCTTGTCTGATTGGTAGACCATCATGCGATGCCGCGCTATGCTTATCTGCCAGATGTCTGCTCTTGGTTGCTGGGTTAGTTGAGCATCTGTTGGGGGTGGTAGGCGCATCGCCCTAGGGTTGCTCATGGTTGTTGGAGATTGCTGGGGCATCAGCTGTGGCATCTGGTGAAATGAGCAGAAATGCGCCTCGACCAACAAGAATTTTCAGGTGATGTCCCAGCCGATGCTCCAACAATCCTCTGCCAGATGGAATTATAGCATCTGCCGAAATACTAATTTATTAGTTTCTAGTCTGCTGGAATTGAGCGTCTGTTGGGCGTCCGGCTGATGCATTTGAAGAGTATGACACCTGCCTGCAAGCTCTGCCGGGACCCGCAGTGAGGGAATGCTGTCAACATTAAACCGTCGACCCCTGCTATAGCCGATCTGTGAACGGAGATTGAAAATTCAGACAGGTTCGGTATTTTAGGTAGAATTCTAGTGCCAGAGCAGTGCCACACACATTCATAACATCAAGCCTTATCTTTATTTACCTTCATTCTTCAATTAACTGCAGTATTTCATGGATATTTGACAATCTCTCAACATTCCAGTATAAAATCCAACATGGCGGCACACTGCTCCGCTCGATATGCGGGTTTTGCTGGTTCAGAGCATCGTAGTGTATTGCCGCTCACCGTGCCGCCTATTGGTTCAACGAAGAACCACTTTAAATGCGGCCAACGTTCACGACACTTACCAATGTCCGTACACTGCTGCTCTATATGGAGCGCCAGCTGGGGTGTTGGCTGGAGGATCTGCTGGCATGTTGGGCCATAGCCTGAAACATCTGTTTGGTGGAAGCGCCAATGTCCGCACACCGCTGCTCTATATAGAGCGGCAGGTGGGGCGTTGGCTGGAGGATCTGCTGGCACGTCGGGCCATTGCCTAAAAATTTGGCCAGATGTTTCAACCGACATCTTCTGGAAGGTCGGCTGAGATGTCGTTTTGCTCTGAAAAAGCGGTTGTTTGGTGGAATTCCCGCTTTATCCATTGGAACGTGGCGTTACCAGCCCGGAAGTAGCTTTATTTATCTGTCAACAGATTTGTTGTATACAGGCAATGTCGTAAAATCGAACACAACTGTGAAAGTGCCTAATTGCAACAGGTTGTCAGCGAATAGCTATATAATGTATGGAAACCTTTTACAGGATCATCACAAGTCAATGAAAAATCATCCCTCTGTCACTTGACTCATCTAAATCATCTATTCGTATCTGACGGCCGACACTTAATCTAACCCTCTAGAAATCTACTTAAAAACCTACGGCCAGAAGAGATGTACATTGTCTCTTAACAGGGTTTTGCCATCATATTTGCAGAAGAATGTTGCGTGAGACTGAGCTTTCCTTGATATATTCCAATTCCAGAAAACATCTTCAGGTTCTGGGATCCAGTTACTTGCAAGGAGGTGAGAGGGTGTGTGATGAAGATCCCGTAATCCTATTAGTATATGACCTCTAATCCACTGGAGGTCATGCTATGACTTCTCCGTGACCCTGTAGACTAGCGCCCTAGAAACACCCCTCGTACTAATCAGAACATTCCTGAAGCCCTGATTCCTATGCCTTACTCCTCACTGGAATGTGCTGCCATCGATGCAGAAGCAAACACCCAACGTCCTGTTATCACGGAACAGAACACGACCATGCCTATTTATGAGACCGTGCGATGAGTAGGGTTGGTTAGTTAATGGTATTTAAGTTGCAGTAACTGCAGTCATTTATGGCAACATCGATTCTAGGGGAGGAGGTTTATTGAGAGAAATGAGTAACAAGGTTGACTGGAACGTCTGGAGAACCTGCCATCACAGTATACCTTCATGCGTCACGTCTTTTGCTCAATAAAGACCAAGACAAAATTGACAGGATTTCCGAGCAAGATGTTAACTTGTAGTCCGAGCAGCTAAGTAATAGTCCTGGGCAGGTTGTTAGTCTAGCTAGCATATCGACCTTCCTCAAGTCTTTTTTTGTAGAAATAGTCTGCAATAACCTGAACAACTTAATATCATGAAAATTGACCCCCCACTGTTGCACAGCATACACTTTTCATGGACCCTTATTGCGTATGTACACCTTTGCAACACCTGACGCAAGATCCATATGTAGGCATAATGTACCCAGACAGGTGTACTTAACACATTTTCCTGTCTCTGACAAGTTTCCACCAGTACAGAAATCTAGAAGCAGCGTATACATTTTGGCTTTTCCCAAAAACTTTCGGTTTCTTGAAAAATGTAATATTGGATTCTCATGGAATGGGTAAATCTGTCTCACCAAAATGCCTCTATGAATTTTGAAAATACCTGAAATCAAAATCCCCTGAGATTCTGTAATTTGTGAATGGAATTTGTTTGGGGACAATTACCCCCATCAATCTTGTGTGCCTACCATTCAGACCAGAATGCATAAATCCCAATCTCACAACAGTCTCACAGCAGTCTCACTACCATACTGCTCTTCAACTATACTGCCCCTCTACCATACATTCTCTCAACTACACTTTTGCCCCTCAACCAGACTGCCTCTTAACCATACTGCCCAATACCAAAATTGCTCCTGAATCATATTGCCCCTCCACCATACTGCTACTCTACAATACCATCCCACATCCCACTGTCCTATACCCACACGACCCTCTATACTACACCCACACCCCACATCATCCTACACACACAACTCTGTCCTACATCTACACCCCGATCTGCCCTACAGCCGCACCTGACTTTGTTCTTCACCTACACCTCACTCTGTCCTTCACCTGCACCCCATTATGTCCTTTAGACAGACCCAATTTCTCTTACACATATCCTGCTCTGTCCTACACCTCCCACCCTGTCCTATTCTCACACCCTTCTCTGTCGTATACCTACATTCTACTCTGTTCTACAGCTCACTATGCCCTACATCCACACCTCACTCTGTCCTGTACCCACACCCTACACTCTACTTCATGGTGAAAAGACGAGCGATCCGCTTGAGCGACTGCTGGTATGTGACGGCGTTCTCTCGGCGGGCGGGCGGCGTGTGAGTTAATTTATTCCGGTCACCTTCATAGCACGGCTTCCACAGGCTGTGATCAGTCACATGTTGTTATGTGCTGACCCTAATTGGTGCAGATTGAGACAAAGGGTGGCGGGAACCTGTCTCAGCCTATGGTTAGGCTTGTTATATGTGAATCAGGCTCTCTGTGGTTGGGGACCAGAATGTAATTTGGTTCTGGTGGCGCCGTCTGTCTCTAAATGATTCTGGTGGTGGAGGGTGACCCTTTTAGTGGTGCCCCCTGTGTGTAAGCAGGAATCAAGCAGTGGATATGTAGCGTTTTCCCAGATGTCATGATGTTTCTGGGTCATACCAGCAGTTTCAATTGCGTACAATATCATCAGGCTATGACTGGCCGAACGCGGTGAATTGGTCCCCGCTTTGTGGGGGTTCAATTGTTGGGTTTTGTTTGTGAAGGTGATTTAACTGAATAATTTAATTTCAGGTTGCAATCACATTTCAGTCGCCTCTTGGTGATAGGGTTGAATGTAAATCGTTAGATTAAAAATCTTTCTGCGTAACGTCTTCATCTCGCGTTCCCGGTGGGGTGTGTTTGATGTTTGCATATGGCGGAAAAAAATTTTGGACGTGGCATTAGATAGCTCTATCACCCGTATCTACTGTCAATCGTGTTGAGGCCTTGTGGTGCCTGGGTTTTCATCCGGTGTATCCAATTGTATTCAATTTTGAGCCGGAGTTCCTTGGCTGATTTACTCTCAGGGTGTCGATGTATGTAGTCCATGATTGTGAACTCCATATCTTCGGCTCCGTTGTGACCAGGTTTATTGAAATGTTTGGGGACGTCACTGATTTTGCTTTTCGTGACTGTGGATCTGAAATGCTCTCGCATGCGATCCTTGATCTTTCTCTTGGTTTGCCCTATGTATTGTGCGTTGCACCTCTTGCAGCTGATGCAATAGACCAAGTTTGAGCTATTGCATGTGGCTCCATGTTTAGACTGGTGTCTTTTATTTGTGATGTTGCTCACTGTGTGTCCGGTGGTATTGATCTGTTTGCAGTACTTGCAGGATTGTTTACTGCATTCGTTCCGGTCTTTGGTTTTGGTTTTGCCCTTTGTGTTTGGTTTGTAGCATGTCCTAGCTCGGACCAGGTAGTCTTTCAGGTTTTTTGGTCTACGATAGCCCTTTACAAGTTTGCTCTCGTAGATCGGTTTGGTTGTTTTTGATTTGCCTATTATTTCCCAGTTTGAGTCGACTATTTCTTCTTCTTCACCCACACTATATTCTGTCCAACACCCATTCTGTCCTACACCCATACCTCACTCTGTCCTACACCCACACTTCACTCAGTCCTATACCAACACTCAACTCTGTCCTATGCCCATACTGCGCTCTGTCGAATACCCACACCCCATCGTTCTATAACCACACCATCCTATACCCACACCCCAATTTGTCCTACACCCACACCCCAATTTGTCCTACACCCACACTTCAATCTATTCTACATTCACATACCACTCTGTCTTAAACCCACACCCCACCGTCCCATACCCATACCACACTTTGTACTACACCCACATCCCACCCACTTTTAAAATGTCTTTTTTATGTTCTTTATTTGTCCTACGCGGGTATCGGCGAGTAGCCGGTTTGACTTGCCCCCACAGTAAATATGTACATTTTGGTAGAAGAAAATAATATGCAATTCTTACAGAAAGAGGTTCCCTCTTTTAACGAGGGTAGAACAAATAGCTTAGTCTTTATGTCAAGTCTATGCTGGATGAAGTGTTTTTGGGATGTGTATCAAAAATGATACAAAGGTGGAGTTTCAATCCACTCATATTCACAGAATTCAGTCTGTTGGTGATGCTATCACCTTTAGCTATCCTTAAATATGAGTCTTCATGGTATAAACGTAGAGTACTGTCATTATACAAAATTACCACCATCAAGGACATCCTACCCCCACACACCACTCTGTCCTACACCCACACCCCACTCTGCCCTACACCAACATCTTACTCTGTCCTACTCCCACAGCACTCTTTCATGTACACACACCCTACTTTTTCCTATGCCCACACTATGTCATGCACCCAGATCCCATCTAATCTACACCACACCCCACTCTTTCCTTCACCTACAACTTACTCTGTCCTGCATCCACAACTCTCTCTGCCTGGAGTTTGTGAATGTTGGTATTCATGGATGTTATTGATGGGAGTGGGTGTTGATTGACATTTGTGCTGGGGCAGGTGGGTGTAGGTGTTGGTGATTGTGAGTGTTGGTGGGTAGAGGTGTTGGTGATGGTAAGTGTTGATGTTGGCAGGAGTTTTGCTGATGTTGGTCATAGATGTTGGTCTTGATGTTTGTGGGTGTTAGTAGGTGTAGCTAGGAGTAGGTTGGTGGGTGTAGGTGTTACTGTTGGTGAGTGTAGATAGGTGTGGGAAGATGGGTGTGAATGTTGGTGTTGGTGTTTGTTTTGGGTCTGATGGGTGTGAATGTTGGTGTTGATGGGTGTTGTTGTTGATATTTTTTGCATCTGCGCTGTTCCATCAACCTGTTCTCATATCAACCTTCTGACCCAACAAACTGTCCACCTACCCACCTACCTATGCTCCAGCCTGCCCACTTACGAAAATACCTGTCTACCAACCTGTCCATGAACAAACCTGCCCATCCAATTACCTGCACGTCAACCTACTCAACCTGCCTAACTACCAACCTGCCCAGCATCCAAGTTCCTCACCTACCAAGCTCCCTATCCACCGACCTACCTACCTACAAACCAACCCAATCATCAGCATGTTCAAATGTCAACTTTCCAACCCACCATCCAGGTTGGTAGGTGAGCAGGTTGAATAAAAACAAATACTAAGAGAAATAGTCAGACATACATACCAACCAACAGGGACAGAGACAAAGATATGATGACATACATGCAGAGGGTGAGGGGCAGAGACAGATATATAAACAAAGAGAGACAGACATGCAGTATACAGATAGGGATAATGCCAGGGAGACAGACAGAGAGGCAGACAGCTGGAGACAGACGACATACATAAACAAAGAGAAATAGATATATGTACAAACAAAGAGGGACTGCTGAGGGTTTAGGCATAACACTCTGGACATGAAGCTACTCTACCTGACAGTCATGCCGTAATAGCTCTCACCCCCTCCCCTCCCAGAACCACTCCATGCTATCTACCTAACTGACCACCTAGCTGCACTCAAGATCTGATGGGACAGACCTGACTGTATAGCATTGGAAATTCCATATCTGATGGGACAGACCATTCACTATGCTATTCATACTGTCAAATCTGATGGGACAGACAAGGAAGCACAGACCCAGTAGCTAGGTATGGGGTTGTTGGAAGGGTAGCCATATAACTCTAGTCTATCTCAACCCAGTCACTCCATATTAGCACCCCCCTCCACTCCCCCACACACACCTTACCTTCTTCCACTGACCAGGTTATTGAACCTGTCATACTCAGACCCATATAGGACTGGATTAAAAGACATATTTAATGCATTAGGATACACTGACTTTAATACCGGAAATTAGTTTCATTTACACTTTCAGTCTGACCCCCTAGTGGGAGGCCCACATGCCAAGTCCAGGAAATATGTAGCGATATACCCCCAGGCAACGATGCTCTTTATGTCAATGGCAGGCTACTGGAAGTTATTCAAAAGGTGCGTTTGATATGCATTGCCTTAGTTACATATGGGAGACTCACACTGAATACTGATGCCTATAATGTTTTTCAATTTTGTGAAAAATTTAAGAAAGTCTATGAATTTTGTCATGATATACCGTTTGTAGTAATAGCTCCAAAATATGCCTGAAGGCATTGATCGTCCCCTGCATCGGAGTGTCTCGAGGCATTCATCATTCCCTGACTGTGAGTGTCTTAAGGCATCACTTGGACTAATAGGGTTAAGTAATCAGTTTCCATTTGTTAAAATGTATAGATTTCTATATCTTTATTGAAATTCCTGTTCATGATACTTGAGAAGAACTATCAAATTAATTCCCTAGGTTTATTGAAACACTCTTGATACTTGGTTCTTGATCAAATACACATTGCTCAAATACATAATTTCTTATGATATTCTCATACTTTCCTTTCATGAAGTAAAATAGGTGTACCACGCTCTTCCATTGTAAATGGAAATTACAATAGCTCATACTTTCCATGGATATCATGGTTACTCAAAAGGTACTGGAGTCTCAAGAGTACTCGAGGGGAGGGTCCCTACTTCAGCGACAATCTACCCTGTCCTAAAGTGGAATCCACAGGGTGGGATTCATGTTCCACACACGGTTCAAAATCTCATGAGATTCTGTTAAATTTTAGGGGTAAATGTCACCAACAATTGCAGGGGAAAAACATGTCTCAGGGAAATGGAACCCACAATTTAGACATTGTGTTGAAGTACAGAATCTCAGTAGGATTTCTCTCAGACAAATACCCTATGAGATACATGAATCCCATCGTGTGAATCCCACGTAAGGGACTTTGTCTGAGATGTGTCAGTCCATGCGAACTCAAATTTTTCAAGAAACTGGGAAAGGCAAAAAATGTACACTGGGGGAAGATTTTCAGAGAATGAAGAAAAGGTGTTAAGTACACCGGTCTCAGTTACATTATTTCCTACATGAGCATCTTCAGGGGGGAGTTTAACCGTGTGGTCCTAGGAGAGTTATGCCTGTAAGAGAGGTCCTACGACGGTTTGGGTTTAACTATTAAGACAATCTTATTGGGGGACTGTCTGCCAGATTGTCAAAAAGTGTTTAACAAGTTTGACACACATCTTACAAACTGTCCTCCAAGTACCAAAAAGGGCACTAGATGGGGGTCACTTATATAGGTGTCTTAGATGATTCAAATTCACAGAGAACCACTTCATTTAACAATGTAACTACAGGCAATATGTATATCATGGTATGTAATACAAATCGGCAGTGTTAGAGTGGAAACAGTTTAAATATTTAGTTAGATTTGTTGATAATTGAAAATGATGAAATTAGTTACCACAACCCCCACAATGTGGCACTACTTGCAGTTCTTAGGAACTCCCTTCCATAGAGTCTCACAACTGTCTTACAGCCTGTTTTGTCCCAGACCAAGACCGAATTCAGTCTTAGGAGACTAATTATACAAAATTTCACACCCTACAGGGGACACCACTTGTTAAACATGAGAAGCCTATACTGTGCAACTGGGGTTGGGGAGTGGAGCGTCGATTTTCCAGAAAGATCTGCGTCCGTACTTTATGGATGGCCCCCTATATAACATCCTATATAACATCCTATATAACATCCTAATCATATATACTAGGTTTAATATGTATATACATTATGTACTATTATACACTATAATTATATAATTCCGGCCAGGTCCATGTTACCTAACAACGGTAGCCAGGTTCGTTACTACGGACTCTCGGGTTACTATGTACCCGCCGCGTGCGGCTACGTCACCGGATTCTATGTGCTGGGTCAGTTGCGCCCTATAACCTGAAGGTATAAGACGTTTTCCAGTTTGGGAAAAAAGTGTTAATTTTGAAATGGGTAAAAGGAGAGGGTCTGCGGCCCAATCCGCCCAGGGTGGTAGCTCAAGGACTACGGGTGGTTCTACTGCTGTTAATGCTGTTCCGGAGGTCCAGCAGTCACAAAGTCAAGTGACAACAGCGGAGACCATCGACCAGACCGGGGCGACGGCTGGGACCGAATCGGAGACGAGGGGGACAGACGGGGCACGCCCAGACAGGATGGACAGGATGGAAATGATGCTGAATACTACAATTCAAAAGCTCGTGGATATCACGTCGAAGGTGGAGGGAATGAGTGTGAAAAACGATTCGGATACTATCTTAAATGACAAATTCAAGCCTTCAAAGAAAAATGGTCGCTCGAGAGATCAAATGAGAAGTGTTTCGAGCAGGGATACTGACTTTTCTGATACAAGCAGCAGTGATACTTCTTCATCGAGAAGCGCTTCTAGGGACTCCAGAAAGAAGAAAAAAGGTAGAAAGTCAATATTTGATGCAAAAAGCTATCTAAGTGAGGGCGATAAATTGATATCTTATGAAAGATTAATCCTTGTTAATGCCAAGATTTTAGAGAAACTTTTAAGGCTAGGAAAAGATGTATCGGGTTTTGTGAAGCATGTTATTCTTATTGCGGAAAAAGCAGATTCTAAACTTTTCACATCAGAAGCATTGATAAGGTACGACAAAGCTATCAAAGATAAGGCAAAGAATGAGGGATTGAGGGTTTTTTCGGAGGTTAATCCATCAGAAATTATTAGATTCCTATCGTACGAGGGAACTGTGGCAGCCTCAGTCACGAAGAAATCCAAACCGAAGACTGAGACCAAGGGCCTAGATGGGTTTTGTTTTAGTTTTAATAAAACTGCAGGTGGCTGCACGTTTAAAACGTGCAAATACAAGCACCAGTGTAGTACTTGTTCAAGCTATAGTCACGCCGCCTATGATTGCAGTAATGCGAAGGCCAAGCCTATGGCGAGTAAATGAAATCAGGCCTCGAGCGGTTTGAGCGATAGCGATGGATTTGAATGCGTTCATATTGTTGACGCTGGTAACTATGGTGACGCTCGCCCTCGATTTGAACCAGCGGTCGGCCGCACTAACACTAACACTGCTGAAAAGTTAGTTTACGATGTAAACACTGGTACCTTAACAAGTGATTCTTTTATTTTTGATACTGATTCCTCAAATGACTGCATTAGGGGTATATGTGAATGCACTCAATGCATCGGAGAAAATAGGTCACAACTGAAAATATGTAGGTTAATCCCCGTCCTAGATAATGACCTGATCTGTGGCAACATGAGTATCGATAGTAGGCTATACTTGAAGAAGGGTTTTACTGAGGGTTTCAGAATAGTCGATGACAATTGTAACTCTGCCTACTATTGTGAAAACTATTCCTCCATCACTGAGGGAGATTTTCAAAATGAAATGACTAATTTGTTAGAAACTGAAGTGTCTGAGGGAAAAGTAAAAGAGGTCTATGAAATTCCTCAGTGTGTTCACGCACTCGGAGCTGTACAAAAATCTAACGGTCGCTTACGCCCTATCACAGACTGTAGCAGACCAGATGGTGAATGTATAAATGAGTTCATGAAAGATACATATATACCATTCAAATATAACTCGATATCAGATGTTTGCGATAATCTTATCAGCAATGAGTTTTTATCAGTTGTGGATATCAGAGCAGCTTATAGATCTATAAATGTTTTCCCAGAACACACAACATTCCAGGGGTTTTTCTGGGATTCAGGTACTGGTGGTAGATTTTATGAGGATTGCCGTTTATGTTTTGGATTAAAATGCGCCCCCAATATTTTCAACTCGGTTTCTGATTTTATCGTTGAATGTGTCAAAAGCAGGGGTGTTGATAGGATATTAAATTATCTTGATGACTTTCTCATTATCGGTAGTACTGAGGAGGAGTGTTTGAGAGGCCGGGATACCCTAGTCGATGTACTCGAGTACTTTGGTTTTGTGGTCGCATTAGAAAAAGTGACTATCCCCAGCAGAATTTGTACTTTTTTGGGTATAAAAATTGATACTCAGGAGATGACAGTTTCCCTTCCCCATGAGAAATTGGTTAAACTTGAAACCGAAATAGATAAAGTTTTTTCTCAAAACTTCGTTACCAAGAAGGATCTTGAAAAACTGGGGGGGCTTGTTTCGTTTTGCTCCAGCGTTGTCAGGGGCGGTAGGACCTTTAGCAGGCGCCTGTTCGATCTTTGTTCTAATACTCCTAGAGGAAAGAGAGTGGGTTTGAGCGACGAACTCATTGAGGATTTATCTTGGTGGAAGAAACTCGTTAGAGTATTTAACGGAAAAAGTATTATCCTGAAAGATTGTGGCCTAGTCCCGATAGTCACTGACTCCTCGTTTACTGGGTTCGGCGCATGGTGCGGTAAGGATTTTGTGCTAGGTACTTGGGATAATGAAATTGTTTTTGATTCAGATTGTAGTCACCAGGTGTCACCGCCTGGTTTCGATGTATTGACCAGAAATATCAATGTTTTGGAGTTGTGGCCGGTGGTGGTAGGGGTGAAACGTTGGTCAAACTATTTTAAAAATCGGAGAATTCACATTTGGACTGATAACATGCAAGTTTTGGCCATGCTGAACACTGGCAGGAGCAGAAATCGCACATGCATGGAATGGCTTAGGGAACTCTTCTGGATAAGTTTTCTCTTTAACTTTGAGTTTTTCGCCAGTTATATCCCTTCAAAAGAAAATGTCCTAGCAGATCAATTGTCCCGGGTATCCCAACCCGGATATTCAGATTTGTGTAGGGAACAACTATCAAAAATGGATATGTGTTGTACTTCCAGCCCCCGGTTTGATCGATCTAGAGTTGAGACAGTCGTTTCTCCAGAAATCGGCGATATCGGAAAATACCCGGAAAACCAGGCAGGGCCAGATTAAATGCTACTCAAGATTTTGTGAGTGCTATGATATTATTCCTTTCCCGGCCACTCCTAGAAGTTGTTCGTTATTTGTGTCCTTCTTGTCTGGAAAAATGAAGCCAGTTTCCATAAAGAATTACCTATCTGCTGTGCATTATCAGCAGAAGTCTCTAGGTTTCACTCCTCTGGTGGGCGACTTTATGGTT
This sequence comes from Alentia gelatinosa, assembly GCA_950022655.1. Lineage (NCBI taxonomy): Eukaryota > Metazoa > Annelida > Polychaeta > Phyllodocida > Polynoidae > Alentia > Alentia gelatinosa. Next base: position 47,452,239 of record OX465581.1, read on the forward strand.
TCGCAGACAGTAAAAGGTATTGAGAGGCTATTCTCAACTCCAGTGGTCGAAAAATATCCTCTGACCCCGGAAGACTTGCTTGGTATGTTCAAGTTCCTAGACTTATCTGTCTACAATGACTTGGTCTTTTGGTCTGCCCTTGTCTTGGGTTTCAGGGCACTTTTTAAGAATTTCACATTTGGTAGATTCCAATCACACTCTCCGAGTTTCTGATGTTTCTTTTCCTGGTGGGAACTTATTTTTGACGATTAGGTCCTCCAAAACCTCTCAGTTTGGGAAAGTTCCAGTTACAACTTATCTGGGAAAAATTCAGGGTTCTCCTTTGTGTCCAGTTCCACACATGAGGCAGATGTTAGCTGCTAGGTTTTCCTTCCCACACCAGTACCTGTTTCTCGAGGAATCCCATGGGAAACTTAGGAAAATGGAATACCAGAGTTTTAACTCAAAATTGAAATTTCTGGCCGCTAAAATCGGCCTAGACACCTCACGTGTCTCCACTCATTCTATCAGACACGGTGGGGCTACTTTTCTTTCAAGGGTGGGGTTATCCTTGAATGATATCCAAAAACGTGGAAATTGGAAATCCAAAGTAGTCGAGAACTATATTCATGATACTGTATCTGTGATTCTTGAAAAAGACTTATCCGTATCAAACTTTCTTAAGGAATTGTCTTAAATTATTCTAAGTCAATTGTTATTGGCGGGTGTTTGGCTGGTGTTTGTCTATATTTCCGCCAAACCAATTTCCTGTGTCATGTTATTTATCACTATTTATTACAGACCGTTAGCCGTAACTTATGTACTATTATACACTATAATTATATAATTCCGGCCAGGTCCATGTTACCTAACAACGGTAGCCAGGTTCGTTACTACGGACTCTCGGGTTACTATGTACCCGCCGCGTGCGGCTACGTCACCGGATTCTATGTGCTGGGTCAGTTGCGCCCTATAACCTGAAGGTATAAGACGTTTTCCAGTTTGGGAAAAAAGTTTTAATTTTACTGATTAAAGCTGGTGTTTGTCTATAATCATATATACTAGGTTTAATATGTATATACATTATATTACATATATACGGTATTTTGACTGACGGCGATTGTGATATACTCCTCTCTACAAAAAGAGTGACCGAAATTGGGATCTGGTAATAAGTATCTACAAATGTAATTCGACGCAGTCCTTGTGCCAGAAACCTGTCATCATCACAATGGGTGTTATTCATTAGTGTTCTTCTCATGTTACTAATTGAGCACTGTGACTGGACTTGATTTAATGAACACTTTCCTGAAGAAACGAAGAGTGTCAATTATCATCTTTATGGACGTTACAATTGCATTAAACACGACAAAAATGCCCATTTACAATAGCTATCCCCCTGTTTCGTTATCATATTCCGAAGGTCAAATGACCAATTCAATCTTCAAGCTCTTACAGCAGGCGTTCAAAGAAAGTTCATTGATTAATTCTAAGTGGAAACACATTGTTCTATGTAGCCTGCGCAAAAGGATCCATTCTGAATTAAACCCAGACTCGTGGCTGGACGAATCCTGGATTGAACACCTGATATAGGAAAATAAGTTGGGATACTTCTTAACTCGGTCAAAAACTCTGCTCTCCTTTAACCAGTAAAACCATTGAATAGGAACATATGTGTGGCCGATCTAGTGAATATGTTAGGCTAAACGCCCAGCCCCAATGGAGCGACGGGATCGTAATACACAACTTAAGGGGCCATTGACGCTCCACCGGCGGTTTTTATGACCCATATTACGATGGATCCATCGCACTCAATCGCAAGAAAAATCGAGGGGAACGTTGCAACGCTCGTGGAACAACCTATATCAAGAGGTCTAGGTATACAACTTTCAATATTTAGTGAATATGATAGCTTGTATAGTATTGCATCGGCATCACTACAGAACATTTACATGATTTACTATATACCCATGCCATATATACTGTAAATATACTGTGTCCGTACACTAAAATACGGTCCACCTTGCCATACACGTTTATTAAGAAATTGGTTGTTAAGCCAAATGAAATTGATTTTTTTTTAGTTTCTGGTACAGATCTCGATGATAATTTACCGTTTGTACGGAAATCGGCATAAATGCCTCGGTCTGTACAAATCGTAAATTACCATCTCGTTCTGTGAATTGTACAGTATGGTCAGGACGTTCTATATAAATACACACCTTATTGTTATCATATTACCTCTTACGCCTCACACTATACAATGTATCAGACTCACACATAGGCTACAGCCACAGCATACCATTTGCACAGCTTTCACATTTCCAGAGACCTGGCCCTTAAGTGGAGGCTGTCAGGTGTGATTTGTATTTAGGTATATCATGCTGTACTATCTTGGTATACTGGCAACAGCTTATTTCTTATTTCAAGAATGTTGAATAGAAAATTGAAATATCAAGATACAAATCAAGAGAAATTAATACTGAATATACATACTTGTGAAATGAATAATTTGTTCAATAAATGTAATGAATAAATTAGTCGAATATATATAAGGTAATACTAAGAATTAGATGGCAGAAGCATGATATGGGATAAATAATACAACAGTTTATTTTGAAGATAATTTGATATTCATGCCCTTAGGCTGCATTGTTTCCAGTAGCTGTATCCACTTTTATTAAATATCTCTTCGTTTAATATGTTTTTTCTCTGCTTAGCCTTGGTCAAATATTTGAAACATTGGATAGATAACCATGCCCTGTTCTAGAGTCATTGAAGTGTTCTGGTACTGGTTTGTTTAGATTAAGCTGAATGTCTGAGAGGTGGCCACTCAATGATGTATATAAGATTTGTAGATTTACAGGTCAATTTTCCTACTATTTTGTAGTCACAATCAAGGGTAAGGGATGGAATTTCAGAGGTTTCTTTAATCCCCAAACAGCATCCACAGCCATGCTGTCCACATTGCAATGCTGCTCCCATGGGCCAGTCATTATCTGTTGCATGTTCTACTTCTCTTAGTATATTTGCTTTAATTGTCCTAAGAAATCCAGCCTAGTAGTTTCTGGAGTAGTAAGCTGCATGCATAATTGAAATCCGAAATGTTGTTACAAATTTTGTAGAATCTTGTTTTCTGTGATTTCAGAATGCCCTTGAAAGTATGAGAATACACGCCTTATTATCATCATATTACCCCTTAGCCCTCACACTATACAATGTATCAGACTCACAAACAGGCTAAAGCCACAGCCCACCATTTGCACAGCTTTTACATCTCCAGAGACCTGGCACTTATGTGGAGGCTGTCAGGTGTGCTAGTTATTGACTGTAGTAGGCCCCATGTACATGTGATCAGGGTAGCCTGTCTAACTACACGGAGTCAATGCAGTATAGTACATAGGTATGATAGGAGTGCACTATACCTGTGCGACAAATCCATCGCAAATCATGAACAATTCAAGATGTGCAACGCGACTGTTAACCCGTCGCATCACACCCGCGCGCAAGCCCGAGCACACTGGTGCGATTGTATGCGATGTTGGGGGGGGGGGGGGGGGGGGGGGCGATGCCGGTTTTATGAACCTCGGCCAGCGTTTATTTGACCTTTTATTGGCTTGTGACGATTTCATCAGGACTAGTGGAGGTGGGCCTGAACAAAGGTTACATGGAGCCCAAACCCTAGTTATGTATAGGGGGGGGGGGGGGGGGTGTTAAAATTAATTCCTTTAGTTCATGTTTCAGTGTGGGAGGACTCCCCATCCGCGTTAAATCATTTGATCTCACCAGCCTGTTACCATCGACAATAAAGATATTGTACATGGCATGAAACAATTTTAAAGTCAATTTTGCGATATGTTTTGTTTTTTTGAATCATTTCCTTATCTCTGTCTCTCTGTGAGATCATCCATAAAAAAATCTGTTGTGGGAGAAAAGTCTTTATGATTTTCATTCTCTTCCTGCCGGACCCTATAATTCCTCTCCAAACTGACAATGAGGGCGGTCATAATAGCCTAACCCTGCTCCAATCCAATTATAACCTGAGATGACAATTCGATCCTAATCAACACAAATTTTCTAGACCCCACAGACAACTACTGGTTGTGGGTGGTCTGGTGAGATCAAATGATTTAACGCGGATGGGGAGTCCTCCCACACTGAAACATGAACAGGTCATTCCAATAGCGGTTGGTAACACATCCAACGCTAGAGGGGGTCATAAAGGATCAGGTTGAATTCTGAACACAGCTTTATAAATCCATACAAGGTATCTGCCTTGAGGAGAAAGTATAATATTCTTTATCATATTATGGTTAGATCACATTAGTATATCCTGGTCTTCGGCTTCTCATTACGCAATGCAACTGTACTTTGTGTAATGAATCAACATGGGCACGAATTTCCCCATACATATCAAGGTTACTCACGTTACTAATGAAGGAATTTCATTGAATACACCAGACGGACCAACTGTCCTTCGTAGAGTAAACTTCGGGAAATTGGACGGCAAATTATATAAATCCATGAGTACTTTCAGTGGCATTTCAATATATATGCTTTAAAATATAAGTCAAGAAGGTTCTGAGCATCGTATGGCAAAATGAAAAGAAGCCAAATTCAAACAATGATTTACCATACAACTGTATAGGGACGATAAAATATGAAACCTTCAGCGACAGAGTATTCCACATTGCCAAGAAAACAATGCACATTGGTCTGCTTTGATGTCAACAGCTTGTATAAAACCGTCGTTGAAAAGGTTCCCAAACTACAGAGGGTAATCTAACTGTGCAATATGACCTTCACTCAGAGTTACACACATATTTCCACATGTAGAAGCCTATAGACACAGTAGGTGCATTATATTATGTGTTTACACTGCTTGCAGACAACCTGACACCCTAGTTTCTGGTGTTTGATAAGTATGCACCTATAAACATGCCAATATATTGACGATCGATCCCTTGTTTATTCTAGCAGATATTTTAGCAAAGTTCGAGGCACAAAGTAATAGGAAAGCAAACAAACCTTGGTTGATTGGCTTATATAACTCAATGAAATCTGGTAAGAATTATAGGATGCAGTCGCGGAAGTAATTCGTAATGCAATCGATACAACCAAAGTAAGCTGGTTTTTCTAAAGTAAACACATACCCTGAAGGGAAAAGGTATATTGAAATTTCTTATATACCATGCATATCTTCTTTGAGTTCCGAACAAAAGGTTATTCACTATCCATTCCATTAGAAGCGACATTAATCATTTTCTGTTCCCCACAACAAAAGACACAGGATGGAGAATATTAGAGAGAAAATTATAGTAAGTTGTATTTTTGAAGAATGTTGGAACCCTCAACCTATTGGAGGTTCATTGCTGAATTCCGATTATAAAGACCAGTCTCACTAGCACTGTAGACTCCGTTTACAGCCCAATTGACTGTCTTATACTGCATCAGTTGCTGCTGATAAGGTAGGCCTAATCGACAATTGCAAATGGGTTAAGAACCACCTTTCAATTCTATATTCTGTATTCCATCATTATATAAACAACTAATATTACCTTGGAGGTATCGGCGTAGGCTGTGCTTAGAATGCATATTCACTTATCTCCATCGGCTTGCAATGAGTGTGAAATAAGTAGTTATTGGGAGTGTAGTTGGAGGTAATTGTAAATTGGCATTAATAGTGGGGCAGGTGATGCTGCTTAACAGAGGGTACCACCAGAGGTCTGCCAATGCCCGCTAAGATTTGTAGGCTTTTTCAGTAGCTCCTCGGAAAAACCCGATACAGATGGGTGCATGACCAGAGAAAGACTCCCGAACCCGCAATGACTGGACAACTTGTGAGCAAAACCAGCATAAAACCATTCCTCACCGCGCTCTCGTATATGAATACGGCAGCCCTTCGGGCATATGATTGTTGAAACCATTCCAATGTATACGTTCATCGCTGGTCAGCATTACTGCAGCAGGTTAAAACCGACACTCGAAATGGATAAAGATCAGGAAAGATATCTGCGGTAGAGGTGTTTTCTACAGGATAGCCTGCACGTATTATGTATGAGAATGAAAGGAACAAGAGCACCAGATTAGTTGAAGAAAGGTATCTGGATTGGATATAGAAACCAATAATATTTCATCATTCTCAAAACGGAATTACCGCTCAGAATGTCCTTGTAGTGGTAGGGTGTCGGTTGTAGGGGGTGATCAATAATGTTAGATCTTCGAACTAACATTTCAGGAGAGACATTTTTGATATAGCTGAAAACCTGACTTGCAGAGTCTTGCTACTATCCTTAATACAAAACAACTGATAGAAATTGTTTCAAAATGCATATATTAAAGACAGATAAATCTAGTTTATCTAAGTCATACTGTGCATATACTGTTATAACTTGTCAGAGGCTCATTCCTAGTCATAAAAAGAAAACAAACTTAAGATAATTGCAGTGAATGTTTTATCTAGTTAACACCATGTTACATAATGAGGCACACTCTATCCGTATAAAATATTCACAACAGACCTTGCTACCACCATTGTTTCGCGGAAGCTGCCAGCAATATAGTATGATGTATAGTAATTACTTGGCGGACGAATGAACGTTAGACAGTAGTGAGCAGGCTTGACTAGATTCACTGTTATTCCTGGAATGGCTTTCGTGACTGAATGACTATTAGGGGTCTATTAGAGGGAAACTCCCTCTCCTCAGTAAGACGCGTTTCAATACACACTATCGATCATTGACAATACGAACGCAGCAAATGCAGAAGCACTCACACAATCCAACCAACAACACAATTTCCTCTGAAAGGTAGCATGCATCATTGTAATGCAATCTATATACATGCATTAGGTAACGAAGATTTCTACCTAAATGTTCTTCTAAATTGAGATTCGAACTTAGAGCAATGAAAATCTGCTGCAATATGTAAATTCAGGGCACCGATTTCATTTGAGGTCGCTCTATTTCCTATTACCATCTCCCACGATCAACCTCATCGTAATATGCTCTATTCCTTTTTGAAAAAAGATAATGTATTGACAAATTGATTGCTTTGATTCGAAGAGCTTATTGAAGTGTCTTTGGTTTTCACTGATGATATTCCTGTGGCAAATTGCTCCAGACTCCTTGCACACTCGCGCCATCTTGTAAAGGCGTCCAGTAGGTCACACCAGAACGAGGCGTGATCCCTGATTTTGCTTCACTCTACAACTTGCCTAATTCAAGGAATAATTGCAGAGAAGATTTTTTAAAGATAATCTTGGTTTATATCATAAATTCAAAATATTAGAATTATTGAGGTGATTGTCATGTAAATGATGTAAAAGCTATTTGATTTCAGAAATATTCATAGCAAAGACTTGTATGCCTCAGATATTTGACTTATATAGATTTTGTAAATGTGTGTTCTTCTTCATTTTGAACACCATTTAATTGGGGAATAATGCGCTTATAAAGTATTAACGGGGTGTTATTCAGTGCCTTAATACTAATCATGCAAAACTCAATTATAACAGACATTGGTTATATCAAAACAATTTCTCCAGTTGCAAGAACTACGGGAGAACAACGATTTGCTGTTTATGTGTGTGTGCGATATACATCCACCCACATATACATGCATTTTCACATTTTGTTTTGTTATCATACCTCCTGAGGCCTAGCACCCTAGTAGAGAGCCTGGTCATCTGGGACAAGGTGTGGAAACACTGTGCCCTCGGCCGCATATTAAGGAATACGTGTATTTGCAAAGAATATGTGTATACTTCTAGGCGAGTAGAGGTCTGTGCATAGGAATCTATGGTTCTATTAACTATGATATGTTACTGGCTTCACTTCAACGGAATCAATTCACTCAGTTATTTTTATATCAGGGATGGAAGTCAGGACTGAGGAGAAATGGGAAATTTAGAACGAATATATAAGAATGATCATTTATAACATTATTTTGAAACAGAATGGCTATGCATCGATATATATATATATATATATATATATATATATATATATATATATATATATATATATATATATATATATATATATATATTCTAACTCCATGACTATGGTTCCACTTCTACGGAACCCGCCTCGCTTTGGACTGTTGTAACCTTGCTGGTACACGACAGGATGTTTGTAAGTTACATAACACCAGCGCAACCCGATCTCACGCACGACTGCCGCTCCACGCATATCTGAAAGAGGTGACATTATTCTCTGTTGTTGGCAATTGTAATATGTGGTTTTGCTTTGGGGCAGTCATTGTCGTTCTCATTGTATTCATAATATTTTGTTATCATTAACCTGCATATTAACATCACAGCTAACCCCACCAGCACATGCCCTAAACTGTCCCTACCATAGTCATCTGATGGCCAATATGCGATCACACACAGTTGGTGGTATGCCATAAGTTGTGATATCTACAGATTAGCACATGACAACAGGCAAGGATTTGTTCGGTGAATGACAATATTGTTGAAATATCTTCAATGCCTTTCAGATATTTTCCTGCTACCTTTGACTGACCATTAAGAAATCATGACTTTCGACAGAGGTGTGGTAGCAATGATCACCTAGGCGATGAATGTCTCAATCTCAGGATTGCATGTGGTAATACACAGGATGAAATGTAGATGTTAATTACAGGGACAGGTCGGAGTAAAAAACAGCTGTAAGAGCCAGAGTTTACAGCACAGTTCCTTCAATTTCTGTTCCTGCTGCGTTGTTCCGGCTCTGTGCTTGCTGGCGGTGGCCGGGGGTCTGCCTTACCTACCAGCCATTTTCGTTTCCACTCAGTCTCTCTGTCTCTCATTTCCCCTCTATGATTTTCACCTATCCGGTGATACCTGTATATCACGCGATGCCTACTTATCTGGCAAACTTCGCTTACATTTAACTATGAACATATACTGTGATATCCATATACATTTAGGACTTTAATTATTCCTTATACACTCATTCCAGGTTGATAAGGTTAGCCATGAAATATTAAACAGAATAACACAATATTTCACAATATGCTTACACATAGGATACCCAAAAGATAGACCCAGATCAGGTGTCTACAACTCCTGGCTGCCGCTTCCACTGACTAGCCCGAATCAAAGCTACTCCGTCTTATTGATGTCCCTAGAATTGATTCTCCCCACCTGCCAAGTAAGATCAGGAGATCTTTAACACCAAGCTTACAAAAACTCCTTTAGTGATACTTGTTGTCGTACCTCGGCCGAACTGGTTAAAGTTAACCAGAGTAAATAATGCAGCAGGTCTTACACTTCCTTTAATCTTTCATGAGCTAGGGATTATTTACTGCCGAACGTTCTTCACTTATCTACGTCTCTAATAGGTTCATTTGGTAGACTAATAGATAAAGGTGTGTTCGTAAAGTTATAATATAATCGAAATGGAGAACAGAAAGGATATCATCGAATGTGAGCGCACGAATTGCTTTTCAAAAAGATTTTCCATTTGAAACACCAATCACCAAATACTGAATACATGTTTAATATGATATTTCAACTTTTCATTGCATTAGTGTTATACATAAACTCTGTTACAGTAATAGTTAATTGATTCCCAAACTGTCGTGTATGTAACAGTATTTATGACAGTTTATTCAGCCCTAAGTCAAGTGTTGAGTCACTTTGACTGGCCTCCGAAACGGAAATTGATGCAAATCAAATTAGGAAAAAAGGCCCAATCACTATTTCTGGCGCTTTGTAACTATAAATGTTTAGAGAAAGTGGTAAAGAAGGAAGCAACGGTCAATCAGCGTTCGTGCCCTATTTAGAAACGATGCACTTTCATTTCATCACAACTACCGTTAACGCCACTGAATGCCAGGGAGACCTTCTTGTGAACTGTACCATAATTACGTCAATTAATACGATCCCATAACTCCCGTCCCTACTTTAAAATTTCCATCTCAACCGAAATGTTTTTAAAATCACGACATTCACTTCGATTCGTGCGAGGATCAAGAATCGACGAACATGGTTGAATTTCCGAACGTGCCTTGGTTGGCCGTGGTAGGAGGGCAGGCAAGGTGATGTGGTTCGTGGTGGTGATGGGGAGGGGCTGGTCCTGCTACTTGCTTTACTGAGCGGTGGTGCCATCAGCACCTCCATGCACAGGCAGCGCCCACTCCAACGCGCTGCTACAGCCAAGGAGAGCGAGCCTACCGTCCGTGCGGTGACACCTCCAGCGTGCTGGGCGCTCATCCAGGTGGGCGCTGGGTTACCGGCCGCGATCACTTCAGCATCTCCCGTAGGCGGAATGCGGCTTGTGGAGCTTCCCACCCGCGCTTCTCATCTCTCCGTGACCGCTGGGTGGAAAAGCAAGATCTGGAGGCATTCTGTCCATGAAAGTGAAATCTTGGCGGTGATTCAAAAGCACGGGTTTTGTGTCTAGCAAGCACACAGAGAGGGACGACTTCCGTCAGCCGCGGCTGCATGTGCGTGTGGCAACATGCAGGTGCGTAGCTAAGGTATTGTGAATATGAATGCATGCTTTATGTTAAGGACGAGGATCACAATCCTGTATGCGCATCAGGGCAGGTGGTTTGAAAGAGACTGGCAGCATACGGTGTAATCAGTTTTCAATCGGGTTTTCCTGTTTATAACTATTACTGGGCAGTGGAATAGGAAGCTCGCGGATGAGTTTTTCTTTTAAAAACAAGAAGAAATAAAACAGAGGCTTCTCCGTCACGTTTTGACATTTGGACACCCATTCTGCTGCGGCAAGACTCAGCGGCCTAAAAAACTCTGGGGCCTAACTCCAGCGGCCAAACAGACTTCAATCGAAACAAAGGCGAAATGTTATTGATCAAGGAGACAGATGTTCATATGGCCAGCCTCTAGGAGGATTAGAGCAATGACGACCGCGACCTACGTAGGTGATGACAACTGTCTAGCTATCTATAGGGCACTGGCCTATCACTGAATGCCTGCTGACGGCAGCTATGACATAACCAACAAAACACATTCACCGCATACCAACCAACGCAGCACCCAAATGCTAATCTGCTGTCGCTGCCTGTAGGAGTACCGGCACCGTTTGGATGGTAACAGCAATAAGTGACTGGACTCATAATTAACCGCAAGCCCACATAGCATGAATACTGCAATGTTACTTGAACCAACAGTAGACCTCCATCACTGAAGACTACGGAGCTTTCTGCTGACACTGGAGAATTTACTTCCCACCCACACCATCACACGGCCTGAGGCCATCCCCAACCTTCAGGTCGCCATTCAAAGGCCGATACATTCCCACCGATTCAACACACGGAAAAACCACGGAAGTCGTATAAGTGGGCACCGATAGCCGTTACGCCTAGAGACGATATTGATCCCGATCAAACAGTTCACCCTGTATGGATCAATCATCGAACCAACCCCTCCGGAGTCATCACGCTTCGGTAGAGCTATAGGTACGTATCAATTCCTCCTTGAGTGCCTCAGCTCACGACAGAGCAGTTCTCTATGTACTCCGTGTGAACGTACTTCACACAGAAAAAGATGTTGGGTGTATACTGCTCGCCAGCATAAATTGACTTTTTTTTTAGTTACAATGGTCAGAAGGAATCGAATCTACCTTAATGAAATGCAACCTTGCTGAACCTTTAAATCCGTCATCCTTCTTACTAGTAATCGTGGCCTAACCTGTTATCATTTCCACCCTGAATTTACATTCAATGATATATAGAGTAGATCATTCTTACTAAACTAGATTTGTACCTACATGAGGCACTACATATAGACCTCAAGGCAATTACCCTTTTTATTATCCACCTAATACATAGTGTCCATGGAAAACACATGGGCAGGGTGTACTACATACCCGGAGCACACAGATATGATGTTTGCTCTGGGTTGTAAAAGCCAGCGCATACGGAAAAATAGTGCATATGAGAAAATAGTGCATACCTAGTTATCTAATATTCACTTGTCCGAAAAGAGTGAATAACAAATACAATATAGACTAGCTTCAGATAAAATCGGCTGTACACTCCTAGGAGTTGCCTCTGCGCAATATCCTCGCATACGCTCGGATATTACGACGCGTCAACTCATCGGAGCATACAACCACTTGTATCTGAAACCAGTCAATTTTATGTAGGGCCTATGTACCTACCCATAGGAACAGTTCATCATTAGAACCCATTAGGATTTAAGATTCAACACATACAGATACAGACACGCAAACACACATACATGTTCGTAAATGGCATGTCTATATATATATATCATTTATATCCATACACGAATCTTGATAAACTTGTAACCGGATCTTCATGGGCCTAATTTTCAGACATAAAGTAGCTGCTCGTATTACTACTATAACCTTTAACATACATTTATGTCTGGGCCATGTCCAGATATAATGTACTTGTGAATCAGGTGAAAGGTTCAACATCTCCCCATAGACACCAGTTAGATCACAGTAATGGCTTCTTGAAATAACATTGACAGGTGGAATGACGTAATTGGTTATATTAAAGCATCTGCCCTCCCACATTAATCTGAAGCTAGGAAAGGTTTTTTAAGTTCACCTTGCTCCCGTGTTCTGAGTAGCTAATACTAGTTATAGTAATCACTTTTCTCACCAGAGGGACGTGCTAGTTCCACCTTATTTTTGTTTAAAGCAATCAAGTAGTGATTTTCCCGGTATCCTGTACTGACTTGCAAGGGATGTAGAATCTTAGGGAAATGGGGGCCCCAAATTAGCCATTGTCTAGCAACCAGGTTGTTTGTGAGGCAAATTTTCACAGCCAGTAGCCTTGTTAGCAATGTCGGGACGTAAAGCGCCTTTCAATAGTTGGACACAAATGGTCATTTGCATTTCATTTGGATTGTATCCTGTATGTTTATGATGGTGAAAAAATGGAAGGTTCACCCTCGGGAAGAGCATCTACTTCACGTGGCCTATGGCTGTGTTAAGATCCAGCAACCTCTTTCAGAGTAAATGACATTAGGGAACGAGAATAAATTAGATCAGGAGTCCATTTCTCGCGTGTGTCGCCTACAGGATTTTTACCTGGTGAATACAGTGGCTAAGGTTCTACACTCTTAGGGACAACTAAATACACAGTAGAGATGGTAAAGTGGGAATTCCACCGCAAAAAAAGTTTTATCGACATGCGTGTATGCATGGTTCTACCTATTTGGAGGGCCCAAAACCGCCTGAAATTTCACGAAATCTTGTGGAATCCTGTCCACTGTCAGTTTTCAAAGTGAGCCTGAATGTGTGACGACATTCATAGTTCACCCTCGCCGGGGGGTTCCTGATTACTGAAACCACCTTATTTGACAAAGCAACTTGCAGGTTGATAGCTGGTTAGAAGTGAAAGTAAATATCAGATTTTTTTCCGCCAGCATTGAATTAGTCTACCTAATGACACAGATCAGTCAAATATTAACATTTGATATTCCCATCGAAGGGTTGACCTCGAGCTACCAGAACAGAACACTGAGACGAAAACCAGTAGATATCTGCGGGAAAGTTTAAAATTCAAACTTTGCTGGGAACATTTGTTGTATATCGATAGCCCGCAAACCAACCAGAATATCGCCCGTTAATCTGCTAGATATGTTTTAAAATAAATTTTGGAAAAATTGAATGACATTTTGGATAGAGAAGAAAATGTTTTCCCTCTTCTGAAACATAACGAATCTTCCCGACATATTTCATGTACACGCCTGAAATTTGTATAATCGCCCGAAACACACTGAGATTCTTGGGCGATGTTTCCACTGCAAAACTACGCTCGTACCATATTCCCAGAAACATTATGGCTGGTTATTTCGGTTGCACGATGGAATTCCCGCTTAACTCAAATAGTGTTATTTTGTATGAGCAAAACTGATCATTTTAATGATTAGGTATAACATGGTTGCTATGTGACTAGCGAATAGATGACCTGTGGTCTTGGCGTGAATTTTTTGCTTTCACCTGGCCTAATAGACCGTGGTTGGTTCTCCCCAGCCATGTGATCTAGAGCCTATATTTTCTTTGGCTGTCACTTCAAACAAAGGGATCTGAGTTCCATTGAAAACCAATACGTACAGCTTTGTTCCTGTACCTGGGTAGAGTGTATAGTACCTGTTGCTGGGAGGTGCCACTATTATTTCTATTATTACTACGCCTCTATATATACATGTACATTCGGTTGCGACCCCACTTCCATCCTCGGTGTACTAGATTGTCAAACCATTCCTGTTTTCTGACATCTAGATTCACTGTATTAGGAATTAGATCAGCATGCAAAATCAAAACCGGGACTGGTTCTTAAAGAAAGGCTCGAACATTTTCTGAGTTAAGGCCATACAACGTGGATTTTAGGAGGCCTCAGTAGCTGGTGCTACTGTGAATTGTAGGATATTCCTTTAATAGTTTCTGAATGTTCTTGGTGTAATAGTCATTGTGCAGGAAGAAAGGCAGTTTTGGCAACAAGCATATCAGGTCATCACAATTTTGTATTTGGATCAAATACTGATGTTGGACTTAGTCCTTCTCCAGCCATCCTTTACTATCTAGGAGCTTATTTGTGTGACTCATCAGAATTTCAATTTTCAGGAAAAGGGTCAAGACAATTCATTTCACTTCATCTATTAGTCTCATTTGATATTGATTCCATTTGAAACATTTCCTTCATGGGTAGACAATCAAATGAGCTTCTAAGTTCCTCCCGTGTCATTAATTGAGTATGTTCATTCCTCTCTAGGTCTAGGTTGCAATGGAATGTCTGCCTTAGAGCTTGCAAGGTTATTGGGCTAAATTCTGAAGGCTGATGGTTAGATTTTACATAACCCTCTGGCTTAAAAAGCTTTATACTGGAGTACACTCTGCTTTATATATCAAGCTAAAGCTTCATGATGATGCAGATAGAGCATTCCAAAGCTCCAATATTACTGCAATGGTCAGTACCTTTATCAAAGTAATTGACAAGAATATTTGGCCTTCCTATCTTGGATTCTCGAACCTGCTTGATAATGTAGCATGCCTGGTGGGTTTTGATTGCCATACAAAATCATTAACAGTTACTGACACAACAACTCATTAGAAAGACTTATCATAAGAATGTGCAAGGAGCTTGATGACACTAACAACCTTTTACCCCTACCTTGGAAGATGCCTTTGCTGGCCCTTGCACGTTCGTTGTTGAGAAGCATGTATGATCTTCAGAAATGAGCACAGAATACCCACTTATGACTGAAACATGAACTAAAATTTGTGTTTAGATGACCGAAAGATATTAGTTATTCTCTATGAGAAACAGTAACGATCTATTTATTACAATTTGATGCTAAACTAGGCTAAGGTTTTCCTGGAGGGGATGGAGGTTACCATAAAATCACCTACCTTCTTTTATCCTAAGCATTGATGTCAGCTATACCGAAACCAACTTTTGTTTAGAATTAAAGACAAAATCGTATAATTGCCTACACTATGATCTATAATATGCTCGTTTGGAATGTAGATATGATATATGCCATAAAGATAACTTCAGAACAATCATCTACCATTAGATTGCGACGACCAGGCTGAATTGTATTAGTGAGAATTTCCCAGATTCAAACTAATACAGGGTAAATCAAATGTGGTGATTGAAACAATGCAATTCTTTATATCGACTTGACTGTATTAATATCACCTTCATCTACAAAGATGTTTTCCAATTGCAGAAATGAGTTATACTACGATGGAAGCTGCAATGAAAAAGGCAATGTTGGAGGACGTGTAGCCAGTTCCTGACAAGTGGTCAGACATGGACCCAAGTGCATTTTTCAAGGATGGAGGGAGTTATCGGACGCAGCCCTCAATGTCCACTGTGACGGCCCTGTATCAGAACACGACACCGTTTGACGGTATCGTGCTTCCGAACGAGCTACAGGGATTTAACACCGCATTTTACGCCATATTCCTCCCACTAAGCCTTCTGGGAAACCTCTACTGTATCAGTGTCGTCATTGTGATCGCTGGTCACCAACCGGTACGGAAGAGTATCCCTGACATCCTGGTGGGTACATTGTCATGTGTGGAGTTATTCTCTATGGCTAGTTTTCATATTGTCAGTGTTATTGCCATGATGAACTCAGCCTGGATATTCCCGCCGTCAATATGTGCTGTGCAAAGCTTTTCTGTCTGTCTGTACATCGGCCTTGAATTTCTTGTACAAGCAGCCATTTCGCTAGATAGGTATATCGCACTGACTACCCCCTTCAAGTACCAGCGATGGGGTTCAGCAGCAACAGTCCGACTGGTAATCAGCGGAATTATTGGCTTAAGCATTCTTCTAGCTGTGCTTCTCAAAGTGACGTCACAACGAGAATCTCATCTGCTTGCCACTTGGTACCTGTGTACCTCGGCATTTGACTTGCGTGACGTCATTTCTATATGCGTCATGACAGTGACGTCGCTCATATTCGGATCAAGTTTTATCATCATCATTGTGTGTAATCTGCACTTGGTGCGGACATTGTATCAGTACAACAGCTTGGGAGTTTCCAATGCTGTACGAGAAGTAACTGACGTCATTAATGGCGCACAAGACAACCCTCTTGCCTCACCTCTACCTCACCTGAACATTCCTCTGTCACCCGCCCTCCTACGACGGAGTATTTGTAGCAATATAGACCGCAAGGACAGCGTATTAATGCTATCAACGCCAAGAAAATCTAAATCTTCTTTACTGCCTAGCACCATACAATATTTCACACACAGAGCTTCTGTAGTTTCCCATATCAACAACGACCAAATCTCTTCAGATATGGAAGGAGTGACATACAACTTCACCACCGAGGCCAGTGATAAAGACACCTCAGACACGCTGGAAAATAATAGTGATAAAACTGGAAGCAAAGATGTAGTAGCGAATGATGTTAATGTGACATGCAATGCTAACTCTACAAATCACGAGTGCTCTATAATGATCACAATAGAAGAAGCCTCAGGGGATGAGAGTAGCCCTGCCAGAACACCTTGCCAAGAAACGCCCATCCCGAAAATCGAGCTTATTGACGAGGAGAACAACATTAATAAGCCTTCCCTCGAGACCAATAACACCGTCAGCGTTACCTTCGGGAAGCTGCCAGAGATTATGATTGAGAGCGAGCCTGACGATCCCTCAGCCGCCGACAATAGCAAGCCAGAGGATGTGTATCTGACGCCGATACGACAGAGTGGGGAGAGCGGCGGGTTACTGACACCGCAGAGCGCCCTCCTGCCAAATCACCTCCTGGGGAGTCCGTTGAGATCGCCCATCAGGAACAACAGCCTCGACCCATCGTCTGCCCTCCGACGAGCCTCCGCGCGCTCCATGGTGTCCATGTACCGGTACCCGGGTAGTCACCGTCCTTCACACCTGTCCATCCCCGGACAGGAGCTGGAGGCCAATCCCTTCTTGTACATGTCCTACCTACAACGGCAGGTGACCAAGGTGGTGCGGCTCATGGAGAAAGCTGCGAATCGTCAGAAGAGGGAGGTGGTGCTTGCACGCGTGGTCTTTATCAACGCATGCGTGTTCGTCATCACGTGGTTACCTTTCATTGTAAGTAAAATTTCATACCTTAACTCGTAAGTCATTTTTGATAAGTGTATTTTGATATTGGTAGCTTGCGGGATGGATGTAACCCGCACGGCAATATATCATATTTTCCTATGAAGATGTTTGAGGTCTGTGGTCTACATTTAACTGAAATCTCACCGTGGTATAAACTTAATTATTCCCATAGCATAAGACCTAATCAAGGAAGCACACCCTCAGAGCTATGCGGGAATTCTTTAAAAACAGAGTTTCAAGGCTGAGTGTGTCCCATGAAGCTGCAATCGTTGGATGCTACTTGCGACGCCTTGGAGACTTGATCATTTATTGCACGAGCAGATAAGACTATACCAAACTGATACAGACCAATATGGTCGAGTCCGTCAGTGTGTCATGGGTTGAAGCGTGTATATGGTCTGGTCCTATTGGATCCAGACTGGCCTATATATCTTAAACATGTTCGAAAGCTGCGGCAGCCTTGACTAGTGCGGGTTTCGCCAGGTCTCTGTAATGGTACCTATGTAAGAACGGCTTCGTGGTTGACTGTAATGCGATTATACCAAGACATTTAATCCATCACTCTCACAGTATCCGACATGCGCTTTGTCTCTCGTTTCCGTCTTCTTCTCCAATTAGGCAGATACATGAGATTCGTAAGAGGCTCAAAAGGTGAGGGTCTTGACCCCTTTCTTTTGTGCCTACATGGATTTCCTTCGAGAGATTGATTACTAGAAGATATAATCTGGACGGACAAAAGGAATAGAACAGGGTGCATTCCGATATGTGTGTATACACTCCTTGCCCCCAGTCAATGTAGGTAAGGAAAAGTAGAAACGTTCGTTTAACGATCCAGCAGAGCTAGATTTGCCCGGAGACCATCACCAATCGGACTACATGACACGTATAATTTTACGATGATAATCTGGTGTTATATATCAACTTAAGTTACTCGGATCCTCAGGCGGAAGCATTTGCAGTGGCCTAACTAAAGTCGTGTTAGACTGAGAACATATATCTTTCAAGCTGGTGAAATTAGCGCTTCAGTTAACTGAAAAAGAGGAGAATTTATTAATTGTGAAATATGGTGAGATGGACATAGGTAACAGTTAAAATGATATATACAAAAGGTGATGTTCGCCATGCGTATGAAATAAATGCAAAATGCTGTAAATATATATGATCGGTGTGTGATAGTCCATTTCGTATGAACGATATTGTGAGGAACTTAGCGCCCTATGGATTCCAGTACCTGTCAATATTGTTTCTGCAACATATTACATCGAGGTTAAATCAGACCAGTCCAATGCATATCCTATTGAAGTTGTATTATATGAGACAGCTCCGCAATAAAATATGATATACTACAACGGGGCATGGAATAATCAATACTTGCCCCGTTACCGAGGCCAGGCATAAAAAGAACATGTTGGGTACGTTGTGTCTAGGTATAATTGGCAATGTCATCATCCAGTGAAATACTAAACAGAGGAGCAGGGGATGATAATACAGCTAAACCATTTTGGGAAAAATATAATATAATGCGAATGTCTATGCGTGTTATGAAAACTTGAAATATATGTGTACTTAAGTTGAGTATAGCTTATATTTGCGCATGAATATGGTGGGCACCACGGGACAAAACCTTATTGGTTGCCGGGAATCAATAGTAATAGGAAAATACTGAAGTTTTAATGAACAAAATATGTTTCCGCTTCCTTATTTGAAGTAAAGAAGGGTGCGGTATGATATATGACCCTATATGATCATGCCTAGCTAGTTTCCACAAATCAAATTTGATAGTTCTATAATTTAATGGGAGGATTTCTTATTGCTGGCCTTGAAGTCATATCCTACAATTCATAGTGGCGCCACCTAGTAATTTCTAAATACACGTAGTGTTAATTATCAGTCAATACTGGATTTATTGTGATTCATTCTAACTCGATGACATGGGTTTTACTATGTGAAACCCAACTTTTAAGAATTTCTCTATATTCTATTATAACATTATGATAATATTGATCTCTAAATCAAAAACTAGCTCGGTGACCCACGATTTTTAAGTAAGCAATGTGTTCTACAATAGTCAGAGATCATCATATTCAATATTCAGGAAATTGACATGGGTTTTGATTTTCAAGATAAATTTCTCGATATGCCTCTAATGGTCAGGTTGTTTCTCAGGAGGGTTTTATAGAAGTTTAAGCCTTGGAGATAAGAGCGGAGGCTAGTGTTTCAGTCTCGCCCTTAGGCACGACACCCTGTCTGGCCTCAGGTGCTAATAGTCGGTAATTTGACAATCCGTACACAAATGACACCATCGGTATATAACAGACAATATGGATGGTTACATAGATATTACAGGAGGATTATATAGGTGTACGAGAGACCGTAGAACTGCGTGCATGGGCAGGCATCCTTTCAAATGCTGGAAGCGTGCAAGCAGAGAGCAGCAGGAGCGGGAGCGGCACGAGCTCTCAGAACAGTCAGGCAACACTGCAAAACGGCAAATAAAACACACCAGAAAAGCAGCATGGTTCAGCATGTAATTGGTCAACCTCCAAAGGTGACTGTAAACAGTGTCACCTTGGCTTAGCCGTTTAACGTGATTTGTTAGGTGCGATAAGGGAGAGATGTAAAAAGGAGACGCGTGGACGTGTTTGTTTCATCATCGAGCCGCTCAGAGATGAGTGAGTGGGTGGGTGGGTGGGCGAGGGTACTGGTGGGAGGGGGTGGGGGTCAATAGGCACCTCAGAAGGTTACCTGTAACAGGTGTGGTACGTACCTCAAGGCAAAGGGTTTCACCAGCTTCAGATATTACAGTGTGCTATTAACATGGTTGTACCAGACCTTCAGAGACCATAACCATGCTTCTTGCACAGGGACGCTTCCCCTGTGTCTATACACTGGATCACCCCCTCCACACACAGATAATTATATCATATGTACATATGTGTCCCTGTGTGTCTTTCTCTGCTTCTCTTTCCCACAATTTCAGTCCATGTCTATCTTTCTCACTTTCGGATTCTGGTTTATTTTGTCATGTGAACAAATATGATTATTTGTGGTTCTGTCATTGTTTCGCTCTATGTATATATATATTTCTGTTTGTGTCCATGATTAACCCACTTTACATATTTCTTTATAACTCTGTTTGTCATTTTCTACGTCTCCGCCTCTTTATAATTCATCCACTCCCTATCTGCCTACCTCTATTTCTCCTCATTTCATCTGTGTACTCGTAATTCTCTGTCTCTAGCTGTTTGACTTACATCTTTTGTATGCAAGCCTCCATCCTTCTCTCTAATAAGATAAACGAGGAAAGATTGCAACCAGAATTAGATAACAAACATAGTGGTCATATGGATTATTACCCTCATACCTACTTAGTTTACTGTTGTAAACGTTGAAGCTCCCAGACTGAATTACCTATCAAATTATCTACACAGCATGTACATGGAATAATCAAACGCATTAAGAATTTTACCCAGGCTACATGGTGCCATTAATGAATGACACTGCTGCAACGCAATTTTTAACAATCAAGGATAAATGCAGACAATTTCTACAAGACTAATATCCTGATGAGAAGCAGCTTGTGATTTCGTGCCACCTCTTTAAAACAATAGCTTAGTGGTTCGATACCAAAACAAGGGTCTGAACAGGAAAGATGAGCAATTACCAGGATAGTGCTATGATTAGCGTAACAGGGACATGCAACAGTCTCATAGTACTCAGACCTTTGATCTACCCGTCATTTCCGGAGAGTCGTGTATGGTATTGGTCTGACATAATGTAACACATAGCGTACAGATTTAACACTGTCAACGTCTGATCTCATTTATGGCTATGTGCGTATTCACCATCAGACCAGCAGCTCCCTCATATTATGATGGCCCACCTTCTCCAGGGAGTATGTTCATGACCATTTCAGTCCCATCATTATCCCGTGGCCTATAGGGTGGGCGCGTCACATCACAAGCATATTCTATATCTTTATTGTTCTCATAGCTAATGGGTGGTTTGTTATTCTATTAATTCATCCATAAAATCGTGCACCCATTGCACTCTCGATACACACCGATGGGCCTTGGGGTTGACATCCCGATTCACATTAAAAATTGGATTCATTTGCAATAAAGTCCGTTTCCATTGACTAATCTGCAGTCGGGGACGACCGATGGATATTTTGGATACACTAAAGCTAGATCTGTGAATGAAATCGAGACCTGCCAAGAATGTTCACAGATCAATTTTGCATAGATTATCTAACTATACTAATTAAGTCTGTTTGCACCCAGAAAATACAGTAGAAACAGTGTGTGCATACAATACACCCCTACCGATAAACTAATACCGATATACAGTCAGTGGCACCACCGACAGACTTTCAAGGTAACTCGAAAAATCTCTGCCCTTTTTGACGGCCAATAGAAATGGGATTATAGTGTCAGGTATTTCTAATCGTCGTATTTCGGGAGGTCTATCGTAGTGAATCAGCGGCAGTGGGTGCACGTTTCTAGGCGCAACGTAAAGCCCTGTCTACACTGTGCGATCCGAGGTACATAGGTACGCCCAGTCTGAGACATAGTACATAGGTACGCACAGTGGAGACAGCAAGATTCCCTCCAGTCCAGTCTGAGACTGGGCGTACCGCATGTACCCCGGGTCGCAAGCCTGTTTGATATTTGGTACGCCCAGTCTGAGACTGGGTGTACCTATGTACCTAGGATCACAAGCGCTCCAGTCACAAGCGGGGCAGTCTCCACACAGAATCGATTTTACCTTGCGATCCGAGGTACATGTGGTACCCAGGATCGCAATCTATATGTAACGTCGCGCTTGCGATCTGGGGGCCTGTTTCATAAATTTTGAACGATCATCTAAAAGATCGTATAATGGTCGTAGGGCTAATATCGTTGCATAAATGGGTTTAGTCGTACACGTACGCCCGTTGTACGATACGATCAAATGAGAATGGCAAATATTGTTACATAAACATTGACCTACATCGTGCAAATGGTCTTATATTGTCCAAAATCGTCCTAACGTATGACAGCCCTAGAGGGTGTCGTGGGTATTGATTCATGTATTAATTTCATTTATTAAGATCTAAAATTAATTAGGCTTTATTAATGTTAAGATAAACAGCCTTTATAAAAAAAATCCTCGAAAAAAACCTAAAATATACTGAAATAGCTATGGCTCAAATTTGACTTGTGGTTTGAATACCAGTAGGCTGATCGTTAACACTGGAACCCAAAAGGTCATAAGCAGTGTGTGTGGATGGGAGGGGGGGGGTGCATAGCTTCCACATAGTAGATCTATGATCCCTTACAATGTATGTCAAAGATACGATAATTTGTACGAACGATTCATGTGTTTAACTACGATCGGCTTTATGCAACCAAATTGGACGACCATCGTCCACGAGGTCGTACATCGTTGGATAGATCGTATCGTACAATGGTCGTATCGTTCAAAATTTATGTAACAGACCCCTGTACTTCCAGAGGTACAGGATCGCAAGCCCCATCCCCCAATCGCACAGTGGAAAAGACCTTTAGGACAAATACATTGTAGCTTTGGGAGATCACCCCATCTTCTTGTTTGCCATCGATCTATACATTGCTGATGAATATCGGGAGGTTTTAGGTGACTGTTGTCTAGGTGAGGTCTACGACGCAGCATAATCAATCGCACACTGTTGGAGACTCTTCCGTCTCCTTTATTTCTATTTATTTAAGATTTATATATAAATAGTTGCTCGTTGGTTGTCATCTATATTGTATAGGAACCCTTTGATGTCCAAATCAATGATCTCTAGACGACTGACCATGCCGGCTAAGACACTTGTCGCTCCCAATTATTTTTAAACGGCTTGTGCACGACCATGGCCCGGGCACAGATTGTTGCTTGTCCTGTAGATTCGTGAATCTCGATTACAGTGTACTCATAAGTTTATGTATTAATAAAATCTTGATCACAAGTATTAGAGACGATGTTTTGGTAATACTGTCCACTTTTATGACAAACAAGAGAGGGAAATCCAATACATTAATTAACAAAAGTGGGCAATTCTAATATAAATTTCTTCACCCACTGAATCTTCTTAAGACTTCCTGATCAGTTTTAGCCACGCTGTTTCGTCTGTTTTAGCTCGAGGGCCTTCGATATTATTATGGATGATGTAAGTTGACTCGGATCTGTTGCTGGATAAGGGACCATCCATTAATTATTTTCGCAGAATTTCTGAAAAGAATTGAGCCCCCCAACTACGACAATCTTGTGTGCAATAGAACAAAGAAGTACCATACGCAAAATGACCAAATCATTTTACCCCCCCCCCCATCAGTCCGTACGTACTTTATGTAAGACCATCATTTGCAACATCAATATTATACATCACGCTGTAACATAAGGCAGATTGTACGTTTTATCAAACATATATTGCAAGATTGCAATGTTAGTTTCAATTTGTAAGCCAAGCGAGCGACAATTTGGCCTCTATCACAAACACTCGACAGCACTGGCTATACTAAACTGATACATTTATAAAGAATTTAGATGGTAGGATGATATAGCTTTAACAATATACGTCGATATGAGGAACGCCTTTTATAGTGTGAACCACGGTTTATTGATGAATGAGAACAATTGGAAAACGGAGGGAAAATATTGAACTTATTATGAGACTATTCAAGAAAGAGACTGCCCTACACAAAAAATGAATGATAAGTCTCAGATAAAGAAAATGTATGCACAGGTGTCCCACACAGATCGGTACTAGGGCCGCTATAGTTTCTTGTATTTATAAACAATATCACTAAGTTTGAAATCTGCAATCCCAATAATATAAGCATATGATCTAGCCGTAGTAATAACAGGAAATACCCAAACGGAGGTAGAAGAAAGAGCAACATCGGCATTAGCACGTATTAATACATGGTTAACTGTTAATAAATTTATAATGAATGTTGATAGAACAAGGGTCATGCAGCACAAAATTTGAAAACAGGAAGTAAAACAAAGGTATCAAGAAAACTGGATAGCTGCAGTAACCTTATGTAGGTACCCAAGAATTGATTTAGGTAAAATAAGTATAAAATTACAAAATCAAAATATGGCCAATTATTTCTATTGAAAATTGATTGAATTTAGGTGAATATATCATTTGGTCACGCTAGAAGCAAGTATAAACATAACAGAAAAGGTGTTACCTTCAATATTGGAGTATGCCGATCTGACATATTTCTCCATGACTTCACTATAGGTCTCGTTGAACCAAGCACTCAGTCGCAACGTGTAAGAAAGTTTGGAGGTTGACAAATCCTGATGAATGACACTCACGTAAATTGATGCCGGTAGTTACTAGATTAACACATTTACTAAGCGTAATAAGATGATGAAGTGAAGGCCAGAGTAATATATATGAAACCGAAATCGACAGGTTAAGAATGAAAAGAGATTATAAGATCTATCAGGTATTACTGTATAATAAGAGTATATGAATGATAAGACTCATAAAACCGATCAGGAGATAAGAGTATGGGACACCATATGAATCGTGTGTGACTGACATCCTGCCGTATTGTATGCACTTATGTGGACTGATGTATGAAGGATCGCCAGAGAGGGTGAATGCGTTCAGTCAGTAAACTTTTCATGGTCAAAAACAAAAGTGGCTTGTACACATTAGAGCATATATTCAAAGAGTCGGGTTAAACTCCCCTTGCCGGAAAGCAATTCGCCAAGAGAACACTTCATCACTACCCCAACCGTAAGATTTATGGGGGCCGTTGTCTTATACAGTATATACCACGGCTGCTGCGTCTGCGCTGGCGGTCGCGTGATCCTATAGTATGGCAGCAGTGACTGTTTGGCAACTATCTTCGAAAAGGTTCATGTCTGCTGGCGCCTAGGGCTTCACTCTACAAGTTATATTACAGCGGATCACTGAGGCCGAGGGGTCGAGTGAGACACATGCGTGTTTCGGTGACCTTGAACAACATTGAACCTGGACAGGACAACCGAAGGAGCATATTTTGTAGTTAGCATACTGTACTATAATGAAAAGTACGAGTTCTTAGCAATTGATAAGAAATTAAATGCCAAACAGTATAATACAATACCAATTACAGTAATGAGTTATGTTACGTACTGATTCCTTATTAAGTATATAAAAGTAGGCTACCTATAAACAATTTCGAAGATAAATCCCATAATATTTCACATAACACTTGATTCAGCCTTTTTAACTGGAGACTTTAGGAAATAGGTTAACAGCAATATAGAGATTCATAACAAGGAAATGATTTTGAATGTGCCGTAACAATTACCAAATGATGCAATTTCCCGTTCGTAATAGTGCCACAATCAACCATCGTTAGACTACTAACGGGGTCAACACCACTTAAGCAACCACATGTGGAACGAGTTTGGGTACCATATAACTATAAACGTACCAAATATGAGGAAGATCCGCCGATATTACCGAAACAGTTTCCTGGTTCTTTGATAGAACCTAAGACAATTCTATACTTGTCGTAACTATCGACACTTTTAGCGGCGATCTCCTGTGGCGCACTACGACACTGTCTATAGGACACCGGCCATCTTTTCTCGCCCAAAATGTCGTGGATTCGCTGGACGATCTTAGGGTATCGTAGACCTACGATATTGTGACTGAAAAACAGGGCCCACGTCTTCAATCTTTACCAATTTTAGACCAGGTCTGGAAGCACTTAACGAGTATAGATCTAGGAATGTGATGTTGAAACCATATTTCTCGTGTATCTCTCCATGGGCCATGAGCCCTTCCTTATTTGCTATATGCTTAACCTGGTGGACACTCAATCATTTCAAGTGTCTTTGGGTAGCTGCTCGCACACTGCTGTACATGGAGAAACATATCATTCCCGTAAAGATTTGTTGAGGCACTCCTGATAATCTCTTGGCGGGCTGTTATATTCTTTATTCCATACATCAAATATGCTTCCATAAAACATATTGTTGATTTCCAGTTCTGTTTTCCTATTTTTAACCATGAAGAATTGAAATGGAGAATCATTGATTTCTGACCTATCCCTAAGAAAGAAGGTCCCGTTTTGTTCCTCATTAAATACTAATATCTTGACCCATTTTATGAGTGAGGCTCTGACCATAGTTCCTAAATCTAACAATTTTAGGCATTCCTGTTTGATTTCCAATAGTAGTATTTCATATCCGATTTGGCTGAACTGCCTTTCAGCAGGAAGGATGTCATAATCCTAAATTCCCATTTCTTAGTATTGATAATGATGACATAATGATTAACTAGAGAGCGCATTATAGTGTATGGTATTTATTATACTTTGGACAATTTATACGTAGTATAACAATTGAGTATAGTAATACCGATGTGTAATACAATTGACGAGGTATTATGAGAGTATTAAATTGGTAACATGAAATTTGAAAATTGCAGATTTGACAATTGTTATACAGATACACACGTAGTGTAAGAAAATTGATACAATGTATCAAAATGACATTGGATAATTGTTGAGTTTATCAAAAAACAAGTACAAGTGAAAAACCCTTTTTCACCCATAAAACAGTTTATGTAGGGTGGGTGGAAAATTTAAACGTCTTCTTGAGATAAAGTTCGAAGTGAAGACTGGAGGTCACGTGACCGAGCGTGGTCTTATAAACGTCCGATAGGGGGCGCATGTGTCTATGAAAGCGCCCTCTGTATTCATTACTGTTCACAAGTTCGCTCTAATGATTAACTAGAGAGCGCATTATAGTGTATGGTATTTATTATACTTTGGACAATTTATACGTAGTATAACAATTGAGTATAGTAATACCGATGTGTAATACAATTGACGAGGTATTACGAGAGTATTAAATTGGTAACATGAAATTTGAAAATTGCAGATTTGACAATTGTTATACAGATACACACGTAGTGTAAGAAAATTGATACAATGTATCAAAATGACATTGGATAATTGTTGAGTTTATCAAAAAACAAGTACCAACCGGAACGTTGATAAAGTCAGTTCTGTAAGTATGTGGCCAAGGTCTGCTCTGAAGACCACGTTCCGAGTTTGCAGATGTCAGATGCCGTCATACCCGATGCGGATGCATGTTGGGCGCCGCCCCTCCTGAAGGAGTGTGGAGTGTAGGCTGCTGGGTGCGGGATACGGGCTCGGTGGAGGAGGATACGCAGGATACGTGTGAATGCATCTGAAGTGAGAGGTATTCCTGTTCTGACCAGAAAAATGGGGTCCAGCGGGGCCGCAGGGGCTGCCGCTCTATAAGACTCCCATAATTCCCAGGTGAATAACGAGGGTCCGAAGCCGCGGGTACCACGATAACCTGAGGGGAAGAAGGGGCTATCATTTTTGACGATATAATCCGTACGTGTAGTGTGCCTTGTTGGGCGATAATGTCACCCCTGGTGATAACGTGAGAAGCCCTGGAGGAGGGAGAAGCGAACAAGTTTGAAGCCCTAAGGAGGGAATAAAACGCGAAGACTGCTGCCGTTTTGAAGAGTAGGCCTACGGTAAGCCCGTCGGCCAGGTCACAGATCCTATGAAGAATATCCAACGTGATGGGGGGGGGGTTCTGTTGGTAACATGTCCTGAGAGTATAGCAGACCCCCGGAGAACTGCAGAAGCCTGCGGCGATACAAACGGAGAAATATCGCCCCCATGGTCCGATATCCAAGACTTCGCCCCCGATACGTAGTTCCTCACCGCACCCGGGGAAGACAGCTTGTTGGCGAGGGCTTGTATGTACAAGGAAGCCTGGAGTATCAAGGGTCGGCGAGGATCGACTCCATGTCGGCCGGCCCACTGGAGAAAAAACGTCGCTTGCCTAACGCAGGCGGCGATATGTACGACCCGTCCCGCCAACAACTGGAGCTGGCGGAGAGTAGCATGAGTCTTGTCCCGCCAAGCCCGGCAGATCTCAATTACCTCGTGTAATTTTTCCGGGGGAATTGAGACGATCATGGCGACCGAATCCACGTGGAAGCCTAGCCACGTGAGGCTTGTAGTAGGCGGGGAACACTTTTCACGAGCGAGTTGGAGGCCCAAGTCGCGAGCCAAGGCCAGAAAGGTCGCGTAGGCCCGGTCGGCCTTTTCTTTATTAGGCTCCACCCCGGCGTAGTCGTCTAGGTAGGCCAAGGCCATGATGTCTTGGCCTCGTAGGATGTATATGACCGCGTTGGCCACACGTTGACACGCCACAGAAGAAGTTCTGCAGCCAAAGGCTGGGCAAAGGTCGATGTAAAAATTATCGCCCACCTTGAAACACATGAGGGAGGTATCGGCGGGATCGAGCCTTAGCTGGCGGTAGGCTCGGCTCAGATCCGCGGCCCAGAGCCACGCCCCCTTTCCTATGATTTCGATATGATTCAGCAGGTCCCGGATGCTGGGGAGGGTGTATTTTGCAGAACCGCCGAGATACATCCCTTCCGCAATCCCGTCATTGACAGAGTGTCCCGGGGGGAAGGAGAGGTCGATTATCACCCTTCTATCGTTGGAGTTCTTCTTTTCTCTCGTCATAAGAGGAGAAACTTGGGTGTGGTCCCCGAAGGGAGGGTCTGACAAAGGCCCCAGAATTGCTGCGTGCGATAATTCCGTGTCTGTGAAAACGTCGAGGGCGTCTTTGAAAGCGCGGGCGCTGTGGTGGTTGGTGTAGGTGGGCAGAGGCCAGGTGTCGGCGTCGTAGCTAACTGGCCACCCGTACCTGAGAAAAGCGCAGACTTCGTAGTCGTGATAACCTTGGAGACGTTTTTCCCACTCTCGAACGTTTAACATCAACATCAACATCAACATCAACATCACACTTAGCACCACAAAAATTATATGTCCCCTCCTCCACAATGCGTGAGTAGAGGTGGGCAAAAACCGGGAATTTAACCTGGCATTCAAAAGAGGGGGGGGGGCCTCCCAACCGGCGACTCCAACGTTGGTTGGACCCGCTTAGGGCGACACACGTGACCAGTAATCGGGTTGTCCGTCCCGTGGTCACTCAGACAGTGTGGATCGCCCCCCTCAGGGGGGTACTCAGGCTGAGTTGAAGGGGGTTGCGGCAGACCCTCGGCCTGCCACAGGCCTAAAGGGCGTGGCCTTGGCAGGTGTAGGCTGAGCTGTGGTGGATTGGTGTCGCTGCTTAATGCGACACTCCTGGATCACGTGAGGATGGTGAAGTCCTAGAATGGAGTGGCAATATTCGCAAATATGGCTGACAAGCCCCCCATCAGCATTGGTATGGGGGGGTGTCGAGGTGCACCCCTTAGCCGAGTTATAATCCGCGCAAGGGGGGTTGGTGAGGACTTGCTTCGATTTCTGACGTTTGGTGGACTCAACATCCTGCTTTTGTAGACGGGCATTCTCAGACCGTGATATAGCGGTCCTGAGGTGCTGTATTTGGTTATCGCTGGCCCAGCCGTCAGGGAAACGTCCCTCTTGTATCCTCGCAAACGTCTCCTCACTCCAGCGCCTCACTGAGGAGAAATCGTAGTCGAGGGAATCTTCGACTACCTCACGGAGATGCTGAAGTAGATGCGGCTTAATGGCCGTATCTGTGTCGGTGTCGTCTATCATCCGAAGTATCCCCCAAACATATTCCTGGATGTTCAGAGATCCCAAAGACGTTTTTTCCTTCTTTAAACCTTTGAATACGTACTGAAACGGCTGATAGCGCTTACCGTTAATAGGACGCAAAACGTGGCTGGGGTGTTGGAGAATGCGTTGGATCTCGTCGTTGAGCGTTGTGTCCAGGTAACGCGGGGTTGCAGCACTCTTAGTCTCCCAGGCACTCGGCTGCCGCGCCGGGTATGACGTCACGAAGTCCTGTTGAGTTCCCGCGCTTAGTGGGACCTGGATCTGGGTCCCGGGAACGGCGCCATTTTGAAAACTTTGAGCTGTAACTGTCTTCTGTATGGGAATTGTTTCACTTACTGTGTTTCCCTGTGGTGGTTGCGCTTGTGCGTTGATGGTAATTTGCACCTGCACTTGGGGGGTCTCAGAAACGTTTTTGGCGGCTTTTGCACTCTGGGTATTAATGAAACCCATGATGGCGTTTTTCATTTCTTCGACTTGTCCTTGTAACGCGTCGATCCTTTATCGGCTTTAGTCTGCTTCGTAGTTGTAGGAACCGCGCTTTTCTGGACTCTCGTTTTTCCCGCACTCGCTGACTTCTTCGGCGGCATGGTTGATGCGTTTTCCTGACAGATCTAAAGTGTAATTCCACCGTGAAACACCGGAGCAAAATTTAAACGTCTTCTTGAGATAAAGTTCGAAGTGAAGACTGGAGGTCACGTGACCGAGCGTGGTCTTATAAACGTCCGATAGGGGGCGCATGTGTCTATGAAAGCGCCCTCTGTATTCATTACTGTTCACAAGTTCGCTCTAATTTGACCCTTAACGTTGGAAATTGGTATATGATCTAATGAATGGTTGTTAGGCGCCGAAAAATATACAGACTTTAGTCAAAGTATTGGATGAAGCTTTTTTAAGCTTCAGTATCCTGTAATTCCGAGTTACATTATCCATGTCTCCTGTCAGATGTGCTAATATTCATACCTATGACTGCTTAATGCCCCCCACCCCACCCCAAGCAACCTCTGACTGCTCATTATCACCAATACCCTGGTCATTATCGTCTCTCCCGGACTGTCATTTCCCTCATTGACGGCACTGCTACCTGAAGAGATCCCTAGGTGCAAAATAGACCCCCTGCTGCTGCCTGCTGTTCAATATAAACAAGTATTTGAAACGATTTATGCTCTCAAGAGTCTATGTATTTATTCATTCAATGCAAATTTATTATTCAACGTGTCAGCGACGATTGCCTCTACGAAAGTACAAAGTCTCAAGAGATTTTGATTTCATTCATATTTAAACACCAAAGAAGAAGGTAGAATGACACCAAAGTAGAAGGTAGAATATTCTTCGACCAACAAAGAAAATGAAAAAGAAAGAAAAACATTCCGCCGACCACCACGCTCAAAAGAACAACACACCGCCCAAAAAATCAGAGGGAAGAGAATGCAGTAGGAAGAGACCGCGAGAAGACCATAGAAAACAAGGAAAGATGAGAAAACAATAGAAGACCGAGAACCCATTCTCCTCCAAGACATAGCTTGTACCCAGTAACCCAGACCTTAGAAGGACTCTTCGCTATCCCGCCAGCCGCACCGTTGATCGATATTTGGCATATAGTAGTAAAATAAACCAGCCATTAGGATGGGTGGTGCAAAGAGAACTCACGCGCCAAAAAGTTATGAAATGAGAAAATTGAAATACTATGACTTGAAATGTACTTACAATAATAATAAGTCACTATTATTGATAATTTAAATTCTTTTAAACGTTGCTTTGAATATATAATATATATAGCTGCAATATAATAGATATTGTATATACCCTGTTATACCATATTGTAAGCAGTATTTGTAGAAATATTCGGTGAAAGTGGCATACCCCGGTGCGGCTGCACCCACTGGGATAGCGGGTCCACCAGTCTCAAGAGGGCTATAACACCGGTTCACATGAGGATGGTCCCCAAGTCGCCTACTACGTACCTTGCATTACAGGGGCGGTAGTTAATAGGAAGCCAGCATATGGGAATCATCCAACACCCAACTATAGGTATCAAATATCACTAGTCTAACGGGTGCATGAGTCTCAGAGAAGGTTTAGCGCACAGTGGGAGAGTCTCTGCATCAGCGATTTTGTACATTGTGCATTGGACTTTTTCTGAGACTGTGTAGGCCTGCCTACCTGGTGAATCCTCCGATGTGAATCCAATCGACCATTTTTCCCTTTGACTGCAGGACACCACTTTCCAGTTCCCCACTTGAGATCTTTGTGCCAGGTGGAGATCATCGGCGACTGCCAGAAAGGTGTCAAGTACACCAGTCTCGGCTATATTTGCTTCATGGTGTGTCCTACTCTAGCAATAACAAAAATGTGTGTGCTTTAATGGCAAAAATTCATGATACTTGAATTGTCGTGAGCAGAGCATAGTGGAGCGGTAGACGAGGGCACTAAAATACATTGTATTATGGAGTTTCCACCTGATGACAATATGTACACCGATTATGTCGTCACTGTAAAATCCATTGTTAGCTGGTGGCACTTGAGTTCTAGTCTTGCTGTATGATCGTTGACTCCTGTCACGTTAGGAATCATCAACCCGCCACCGATTATATGTACCTGGTTTGAATTTATCGGTGAGGCGAATAGTCGTCAGGTTCGTGCCAGATTGCATAATGTGCGAATAGATAATCGCCTCCCTGAAACTTTTGTCCCCGATTCCATACGACGATTATGAGCAAGAAAACGGGCAAATAATCAGTGGGTGGTGCAAAAAGTCCTAATCGGTGGCCAGAATCGTTAGGTGGAAACGCCGCATTACCAGCGTTGATTGCACTGCTTCTCCTGAGAAATTGACGCATATCGTAAAACTAGATGAGTTTTAATCTTTCACGAGGCGAGACCGAGTGAAGTCCGGAGCCAAAACTCCAGGAGTGGAATATGGTGGCCATGATCAAAACGAATCAGGTTTTGATTTTATCCTACCCCGTCTCCTCGATTTTGGAATATTAGGTGATAAAAATTTTGTATGCCACTAGTGGCATATAAAACTCCGTATGCCAGGCAGCGTGGCATACGGAAACTCAATGTTAAGCCTATGGGATTTTATATTAGGGGTAGGATAATACCCCGTTTCCGCTGTACTTAAACTGATCATAGTCGAGTTGGTGTCGCAGAGCACCAACGTATGGTTCCAGCGTGCACAGTTAGCCTTTCACAATTTGTTGGTTTCTGCTTGTATAGTACATAATTGAATACTGACATAAATGGAAACAAGACATAAAAACACAAATCGATTCAATGATATGTTCACTGAGATAGTTGAAGTCTGCCACATGATCTTTAGGAACAGCAGCATTTGGGATGGGTTAGGTAGGTTTGATGACCTTCCATGACCTAGCAGCTCATACCGTCATATCAAGGCGCATATATGACCAGTGGCAAGCTAATTATTGGTGAACCTTGTTATGATATAAAGAAATGTTTCCCCTTACCATCGCAATGACTCATGGATCAGCATCTGAATTTGACAGTGTGGTCACGTTGCTTGCTCTGCTGCATCCAATGGCATGTTCCAGGAACCCGTGCGCTCATCAACCTAATGCATATTGAAACTGCCAACAAAGTAAAATACAGCTCGAATAACTAATTCATTGGATTTTTTTGAATGGTTTTACGCTTTCATGAAATGATTAAACAGGTCTTACCCTTCTGATGAAATTACCATTTATCCCTTGTTTCTTGTAATTGGGTGAATAACAGATCCGTTCACATCATTGATTACTTTGGTTTCCTTGTTCAGTATAGATGGGTATGATTCTACACAATTATACAGTAATCTTTCCACGATGCCATGGTCTTATGATTTCATGTGTGATTTTAAATATTATATCATCATATGCTGAATGTGAAGGATAATTCCTCCCAATCAACACCATCGGGATTCATGTATGGTGACATTGCTTGTTGGCAGCTTCCGGCTTCCTAACTCCGTATCATTAATGCAACAGGGTTAAAAAATGTGAATTAAATAGGCACTTCCCTTGAATTCCGAGCCATTCGAGTGTATTATCTGTATCTATTATGCAATTATTACACTGTTTATTGCCATTTATACTGACCTCCCAAATATAGGAATTCCCATCTGATTTTCAGATTATGAAGAAAATATGTTCACACACGTATATTTACATGTTTAATCGGACATGCTCGTCATGTGAATATGTAATATGGCTATTGTTTATAGTGAATATATAATATGGCTATTGTTGATAGTCGTACTATGTTCAAACGTTTTCAGTGGCTGTGTCATGCACACTATACTCACAGTTTCCATTCAATATAGTACATGCCACTGCACCGTTTAAAATATTTGGCACATCGGTCCTGTATAGACAATGTGTTACACCGATACTTCCTTTCTGAGTTGAACTAAACTTCTCTTTTCAGGCAACAACCATCTTGTCGTGGTTTCAAGTTCACGTTCCTCCATTGGCAAGTGACATATCGCTGAAGCTGGTTTTTTCTCATGCACTCATAAACCCCGTTTTCCATGGATTGTGTCGCCATAACTACCGGAAAGGATTTCTTTTCATCACACGCATGATTCTACACTATTTAACGATAGGATACGTCAACAGCCCTGGTGGTAAGTGACGCTGTGCCAAACTATTAATTAAATTTGGAGAGTATCATTAGGTGCATGTGTAGCGGAAAACACCTAACACAATATTTCATTTGACTGGTACAATGAGAAATTATACTTTTGGGGGCACCGCGTGGTGACTGTTACTGTGGCGTAATCTATGACGTGCTCCTGATGTGTGACGTACATGTTCATCTCATGGTGCTGCATGGACATGTCGGGAGTGCGTCATAGGGTGCATTGGTAGACCAAGGGCCCTTTATATTTTCAACTCTCATTGAGGACAACAGGCCCGACGGGTGTCGCCCACTGAAAGGGGTGAAGGAGACTGGACGATGTAGGCCACTCCCACGATAAATAACAAAGCCCAAGTGGACGATACCTTGTGGATCGTTGGCTATAACTGTCCTTCCCCACGATATATTGAATGATAAAATCAAAAATCCCGTACAAGTTCCCCTCGGACCTTATACTAGTGTTGGCGTAGAAAATAAAACGAGCCCCCGATCTACTGCTGCGATGCACCCTTGCAAAATACCCATTTCCGCATGGTAGCACATCGCAATGTCTATCAGCCTCAGGTGCCTAGGGGGCCGGGCACCCACTGCTTCCGACACACTCCGACACGGCTATGATAAGGCTGTCGAAAGGACTGTGTTGGAATCGGTCGTAGTATGTCCAAACGGGTTTTGCGGAAATAAAAAAGTGACCACAGTACCGACACACACCACCATACAAGGGATGCGCAAAAGCAAATCTCAGGGAAATAATTAACAATATTTGTTGAAAGTTCTTATTTTTAACCAAAAATACCATTCATCCATC
The DNA here is from genome assembly GCA_950022655.1 of Alentia gelatinosa. Lineage (NCBI taxonomy): Eukaryota > Metazoa > Annelida > Polychaeta > Phyllodocida > Polynoidae > Alentia > Alentia gelatinosa. The sequence goes on from OX465581.1 coordinate 47,487,834, forward strand.
AGGAATTACTTTGTTGTATCTGAGTTTTGCCGAAAGATACTAGGTAATACCCAAAATGTGTAAGGCCTTGCGTCCACTGGGTTCCCGGTGAGTTCCGATATGCCCTACGATGCGCCTCCTGATAAAAAAAAATCAAAATCGCGTCGGAAGTTCACCTATAATTCCTTTCCGTTATGAGAAAATCAGGGATTTAATCCTTGGCACGCATTAAATATTGGGTACTTGATAATTGGATTCGGGAGGTCTGTGAGAAAATGCGCACGTTGCGGCAGTAATGGCCTCTTTATCTTGCGATTGATGGAAATTTACAGCACCCCAACTGTGTTTAGAATCCGGAAACAAGGATAAATACAGATTGTACTGGTAGTTTAAGAAGACAACATTATCCGTTTTTGAAGTAGATGTGCGGGTCTCACATTCATTGTGTTATATGTTCCTTTATAACCTATGGAACATGAATATAATTACCACGAGGATAAAGAAAGAATTGTGCGGGAAAGGGGGTCAGTTTTGAGGCTATTAAGGATCACAAAATACAAAAATGGGAGGGGGGTGTATTCAGGAAGGAATCTCAGAAATTGTAGGAAAACGGGTGTTTTTGTGTGTGGTATTAACAATGAGCAAGCAATAATAAATATATTAGTTTGACAAGCATTATGTTTTCTACCCATGTTTTCTTTCATTAATATTTGATAGGCGAGGATGGTCTGATGGGAAGAAATTCAGTTTCAAACTTTCACTGGTATAACATTGAAAAGGGGCTATTTTTATAAGGCTCCTTGGTACCTGAAATCATGAAAAGGGGATGTATTGTGAAGCCGGATTCTCCAAGTTAGGAAAGTTGTTGGGGGGTAGTTTTATGTCCTCAGAAACATGCCACAGAGATGGCCAGATGAGTGTACCATAGGAACCACCATCAATCTTCTGGCTGTTGTTTTTCATAAGGCTTCCTGCATAGAGGTGAATATAGAGGAAGCAGCTATGGGTACCTTGTAGACCCATAATTCAATATACAGATAATCCTCAGGTAAGTGATAAATGGTACGCTGTGTCCGCGTCAGCTACGCCTAATACGCTAATGTTTTGCGTATTGATCCGAGGAAACAGATTAGGGAGATTGGGTCTGCCGGAGGGAGGGAAGGCCGGGAGATGTACACCTGTTGGACGAATTGGTCAGAATTGCCTTTCTTGGTAGTGCTTCACTATGGCTAAAAACTTTGATGGTATAAAAAGATGTATTCTTTCAATGAACTTTATTCTATACTTCACTGTTCAAATGTGTATCCTAAAACGATGAGAAAATAATGTTAAGGCCCTACAGGTCTTTTATTTTAGAGCGTGCATGCACGCGCTAAATATATTATCTAGATGTTAGAGGGATCCATATAGACTTTCAGGTCACTGCATAGAAATAATTCCTTCATTATCTGTGTACTATTCACGGTGATATTGAGAACAGAGCAGGGGGCCAGTGTCTCAGTGTCTTAGAGGCGTGCCCAGCTGATCATGACCAATCACTCAAGACCGAAATACTCCAAGACCCATTGGTGCTTGATGTGTTTGGATCCTAGACTCAGGCAGTTGCAGAAATGGCAAGTTAATTGGGTGCAAGTGGGTTATAGAAAACTATCCATGGACTGAATGTAATCCAAACCTTTTAATTGTTATTCATGTATACTGCACGCTCATTCATCAATGATGAACATACTATTTGCTCCTAGTTAATTCAATATACTAACAGTTCTAACCGAAGTTAGATCTTCCACTGTAAGTCGAAATAAGGCTATAGATTGAAATAAGCAAAACTATAGTACACAGTCATCGGGAATACTAGGAATGGAAACTAATGTATACAAAAGAGATTATTATTAAATAGACCGAAAGTAATAACCTGGCTGGTAGATAAAGATATTTTAGCAAAAAGTAACAACAAAAAAAGCAAAACAAAAGTAACACCCATACCTGATGGTGATTAAAAATTGGAAGCCAATAATAGTTTTACCTGACATATCAAAAGTTACAAATGATGGAATACATCCTGAAAAATAATACTATTTGTGATGAATAATTCGGTTTTCTACCAAATAGAACTGAAGTAAATGGAGGATTATCTGAAAAAGAAAAGATCCGGAGATTGACAAAAAACGACATAGTCTAGACGGCATTGAATAAATACCTATTATCTCTATAAAAATTTGAGTAAATATGCCCAATAATATCAATTATTGACCCTCGCAGTTATTTGAAGAGGCCCAATTTCTGACCATTTAACAACTGAGACCCAGCCTATCTAAAACACGTGTCAAAGATGAACTACATTCTGACGTAGATCAATCATAAATTGATGCGTATGGCATACAAAGCACTGGTGGTTTACATGATCTGTAAGGAAAAGATCATATGGTATGATTCCGAGAAAGATTGAAGTTCGACCAAGCAGAAGGTGATGATAAGTTTTATAATAACTAATGGACATTGATAGTATGTGAATTGGTAAAATGAACGTATTCCTAAGATTCATAAGATATGCTGTATTATGCACTAGGTTTTGTATATCTCCTGTGATGGTTTTTGTTTATGTAGTTATCATGTGGTAGTTCTGTTAATTGTATGTGATTCTTTGTGACATCAGTAACAAATCTGATGGGACAGCCCCGAAGATACTATAATCATACAGACAAACTGATATTCTGAGCATACTGACAGCTAATGGGACAGACTCCCTACATGGGGCAGAGCCAGCAAACCTGTTTTACCAGTTATTCACCCTTGTGCTCTTAGTGACCAGAGATCAGACCCCCACCCACCCCCACAACTACTCACTGACGTCTTCCACTAACAATCTGAGCACACTGATATCTGATGGGACAGACTCCATACATGGCACAGGCCAGCAAACCGGTTTGTCCAGTTATTCACCCTTCACTATCCATACACCAGCAATAATGGCCTGGTAAGATGATTAGGTACTCAGTATCCCAGTCTGACCATGCCCCTGCCCTAAAGTCATAATGTTTGTAATTAGCTGTATTATCGAGGTGGTTGTTATGTGAGGGTCTATTGTAATTTAGAAGTACCGCGCTCATCAACTGTAAATGGAAATGTCATTAGCTCCTAGTTTTGATATGGACTTTACCAACGCTACCCAATTTATCCCTGTTACATAATTACTACCAGATTACAGTTCATTCTCAATTTAGGTTCTATTACAACTCAACCGACCCACACCTATTACATTTAAATCAATATCATGTACTGTAGCATGTACACTTTTATCACATTCTATGTCTAAGGGCTATGAACCCTTGAAGCATCTTAATTTTTCTGAATGTCTTATCACATCAATCTTGATCTTATCATTGCTCTTATGTTTTAATGGAGTTATCATTGTCTATTCTAATGAATGCTTTTTATGGCAAGGCAGTCCTTGTTCCTATTTATTTGAAAAACAAATGAAATATCTAACACCACTTCGACAATACTGCACTTTAATGATTGAGGGGCAAACCACGAAATCCATCAAAGAGTCAGTACAGAGGTCTGTGTGAAAGTCTGAGTAGGTACCAACACGAATGGTTGTAACCGTGTCTGGCTAAGCCAGAACAGCTCTGCCCTACAAAAAACCCTCCCCGACTGGTGTGAATAGCAGGTGCGGTTGGTACCGGCCGTCATCCCCAGGGGAACACCTACCTGAGAAGGACTGAATTGGGTTTATCACTTGTAGCTTCTAATTGATACCCGGGCATTTTCTAGTCGCCTGACGTCAACTCTCAACAGGAAAACATAGAAAATGTATTTATGACCATTCAGTTGAATAATATTTAGAGGGTATTTTTCTACATAAAAGTTATATTTCTGAACATACCAGATATTGATAATTACTGCTCATCCTACACTTATATCCGACACACAAATAGAAAACAGACACTACTTCATGTACAATTAGTGATGGGAGTTTGGAGTGATAACTCACTGTATTGTGCCTTGGGAAATACATGTATAAGAACAGATCTGAGAGCAACTAGTGGAGGAGTACAATTATATTGAACACTGTAAAGCTTCCGCGCTGTGCGTTAACGAAGCGAATAACCTTTTTCTGTTTTCATCCTTTGATTTCAAAATTACTGCCCGCAAGGAAGGAACGTTCGACTGAATCAAAGCTATATTGATTTTGAATCGATTTCCGCTACATCTAGGGTTTTTTGATTACAGGAAGTAACTGTAGTGAACTAGCTTGTTTCCTTGAGATGTACGCATTTTTAGGCAACCAGCCAGGACTAGACTATGAGTGAGACGTTTGTCTGGTCTAGTGTAGAATGGTGAGGACTAAGTATCAAAAACATCTTTGAACCTTCAATGGACGGTCCATGAATATATCGTCAGTCATATCCTTGTCCCATTTCATTTGGAACATAACCAGATAGGACAACCGATTGTGTGGGAATAATCCAGTCTCGTCTGGTCTCATCTCTTTTTCAAATTAGGAAATACCGTTTGATTATCAGGTGGCTTCAGAGATGAGGGTGGGAAGGAGAAAGATGTTATCAGATGCTTTACATATGGCTGACGTTGCTTAGCTGTATTATCTAGTTGACCTTTAAACAGCATTCTTACAAAGTGGTTGCCTCAGGTCACCTCCTCTGGGACGGTCTCAATGCTTAGCCTTATAAAATAGTAATTCCCGTACGTCATTGAATCTTAAGGGTTCATTTGTTGTATTGGAGAAAGGCACCATATGAAGCCTGATGGTGCTACCGTTACTAAAAAAGAACTGGCTAATGAAACGAAAGATGGGTTTCTAAAGCTGTTAGTTCACGCTATGTATAAAATGTGTCCTACTGGTGAAACCATTGCCACTATAGGATGACCTGTAGAGCCACAACGATCGCTATGGGTATAGGACCATCTATGGTCGATGGTTTTGTATGTAAAGCTAGATTAAAACATAGATTTATCTAGATTAATCTAGATGTATGTGGTAGTAATACTGCTGAAACCGAATTTAAGATAAGAAAATAAGATCCCAATGTCTGCTAATTAGTCAGTAACTCAGGACAGGGGCGTCAGAATATTTTGAAAGGGGGCGAACTGAAACTCCCCCCCCCCCCCCCTGTTCTGACACCACTCCAGGACTACAAATAGGAATCCATCACATCTTTGATACATGGCACCTTAAAACGAGCCGATATTATATTTCTACCTATATTTCAACCATGGAAAGTGTATAGGGTTGTGGCGTTGGCATTGCGACTACTGAGCAAGTGACCAGTGTTCGAATCGACACCGCTGTCGGCGGCTCTCAACCCTGCGAAAACACCTGTTAGAACCATTCTAATTGGTTTGTGAGTAAACAAAATCAGTGTCTAACCTCCTAATTGGCTTGGGGCGTCCCTCATTATGCAGAGGAGCGTCTTGTGCCAATTAGAAGTTACTTTACAGGGCAGCTTGGAGGTGAATCCATGTTGACAGTGTCCCAGTTGGAGATTAAACTGTCACCTGGTGTGGGATTTTGGGACTGGTCCCCTGCCTCATTGGGGCAGAGGCTGGTTCTATAAACAAGGCTTTCTATCTGAAAGCTTGTGAGGAGCACTCTGAGGGTTTTGAGGGCTCCTATCACTCAGTAGTTTCGATTATGAAAATCTTGTCAAGGGTTATTTTTGGTATGTTCTTTGTTTTTATTTATCGGTCACTGCTGGTATTCTGGTTTACGCATATTTTCATTGAAAAACTTTTATGATGTGGCATTTTGGCTACCTAACTACCTGCTGTCCATTGTGTTATGACCTTCCGGAGCCTGGGTATATAACCTGTGGATCCAGTTGTATTCAATCTTACCCCTTAACTTCCCAGCTCGCTTGTTGTCTGGGTGCCGGTAGATGAAGTCAACGATCCTGACTGATACATTTGCAACCCCTGGTGGTCAGGGCAGTTGAAGTGGGTGTGGATGTCGCTGATTCTGCTTTTTTGTTTATCAAAAGCAATTGTTCTGATATTCGTTGTTTGATTTTACATTTTGTTTGGCCAACATATTGTTTTTTGCATTGAAACATTCAATGCAGTATTGCACGTTCTAGATGTTGCATGTGATATTTTGTTTGGCTGCGTGTTTGGAGCCATTGCTGGTGGATACCACCATGTCATCCCGTTTTAGGATCTTGCAATATTTACAATTATGTTTATAGCACTTATTGCGTCCTTGGTTCTTGTCACCTTTCGTCCCATGTTTTCCATAGTTCATTCTGGCTCTCACCACATATTCTCTGATGTTTTTGGGTCTTCTGTAGCCCTTTACCAGTTTGCTCTGGTACTGTTTTTTTGTAGTGCTCGATTTTCCCAGGATCTCCCAATTATTTCTTACAATCTCGGGTAGTATGTTGCACCCCTCGAGGTACGTCTAGTGTACCTAGGATATCATTGTCGTTTAGAGCACCTAATTCATTAATTTGGACAGGAAATGATTCGTGTCCTTCATGTATGAGTCTAGTCTGGGTTGCAGTGGTGGGTACCTGTGGAACCAAGGACATTTTTCCGGGTTGTTTTTCAAAGAACTGTTCCATATGGAGGTTTCTATGGAATTTATCAAGTTCTAGATTTACATTCCCTTCCTCTACTTTAATTTGAGTTGGGCAGAAGTTTAGACCTTTATTTAGGATAGAACCCGGCTTGAGAGGTTTACCCCTGTGTTCCTTTTGAGACCTGTTGGGACATCATTTACTGGCTGTTGTACACTCGAGCTAGGCTCATTAGTTTTGTCACTATTTGTACCAACGGACTGGTTAACCTTCATCAGTCCTTGGTTTGGTTTGGCACTTGTTACCTTACTCTTATTCTTACCATGTTTGGCTACCTTTTTGCATTCAAGCATAACAGTACTGTCAACCCTTTCCGATCTTCCGGAGTTACATATATTTTGTGAGATTTTGTCATTTGATGGATTCTACTCATTAGGTTTGTTGAGTTTGTTATTTTCTAACACGACATATTTGGATACATAACAAGACTCAGAATACTGTTTACACACTTTACTGTGACTCAACTCAGTATCAGTTATAGGCGTGCGGACTTGCTCTCCTTGTCAGTGGCCTTTGGCTTGCCGCCATACTGGCCCTTGCCCCGGCCTTTGCCTCGACCTTTGTTGCCCCCATTGCCGCGGCCGCGGGTGCCGCGTCCGCCCCGGTTGGACTGGGAGTAAAGAGTGGGCGATGGTCGATTGGTGAATGGGTCCTCCAACATCGTGGAGGTAGGAGTTCGCTGTGAACGGTTTTGCATTTGTTTGTTAAGCACCTCATTTTCATGGCGCCAATCCCTTTTGGCTGCTACGTTGGTGTGCTTGTGCATGGTCTTGACAAGCTCTTCGACCTCTTCCTTGCTCTTGCCTGAGTTGATAAGGGTAGTCTCCATCATGTGAGAGAGCTGGCGCTTCTCCTCGAGGGCTAGTCTCTGCTGGTTGGTGAGTGAAGTTGCCGCTATCTCCATTATTCTCATGGCCGTGTGGCGTCGCTCATCCACGATCCTGTTGTGGGCATCTTGATCAATGTATCCCGGAAGGGGAGTGAGGCCTGCAGCCCAGGGGCTCCCGGTGGTCGATTGTGACACAGGTCTGGAGGAAGGATCGCCTGGCCTCTGCTTTGTACATCCTGCAGTTGGCTTCCCTCAAATCTTGGGTAGTGAGGCGTCGATGACCTGAAAAGATGTGAAATCATTAGTGTCAGTCACAGTGTTGTTACTGCTGGTGGTCTGTTGAGCACCTGCAGTGTTATGCTTGGGCCTATGTTGCACGCATTGAGAGTCATCTCTCACCTTGACTGGCAAGATTTCTGATTTATTTGTGAAATAATCAGTTATATGAGATGGCCTATAGCTCCTGGCATTGCCAGTAGCACTACCTCTACGTGTACAGTCGATATTGACAGCTGGAGCTGGCCCGCCGGGTGCGTTACTGACATATACTAGTGGGGCCGGGCCTTTAAGCACAGGTACATTGCTACAGTTACAGCTATGTAGAGTAAAAAAGGCTACATTGCGCAGTATCAGATCTGTATGGCAAGAACAGCTGTACATTGTTACATTAAGGTGCGTTTAAAGAAGAGAATGATAGGATCCGGATCCTCCTTTATGAGCCGGTTGACCTGGGCACGTAACGGTAATGTTTTTTTCCGGGTAAAGGAATGCACACCATCCAGGTTGGACATTCTCAGACCAAGGTGCAATCACCACGAGAGTCGTGCTGTGGGCCGCTGGTAATGAGAGGCAGCGTCTTGTCGCCGTATCTTTACCACTGGTTTGAGACACACAGCCCCACTGACGTCACCACTACCACATACGCAAACCTATCGCATAATATCCGCAGGCGTCATCGTGTTTCGTGTTACCTCCGACCACCTCTGTAGGTGTGGCCGAGAATACCAAATTAACGCGGGCTGAGTGGGCTAAACGAGAAGCGGAAATCACTTTATCGAGTTACTCGTGATAATGGACAACGCAGCGTGAGCTTAGTACTATGTCATTTCCTTTACGCCCAAGCAGCTCCATAGCTGGACTGATAGTTTCCTTGCCATCAGAAACCTAGAATTATCAATAATGATCAGATGAAGTACAAATATATACGTTAATAAAAACATGCATTTATAAATGCGGTCATCACGTATCTACAGTAGGGTAAAAAGATTGAAATATATCTATATTGATTAACATTTTAACAAGGTGTCACAAACAATAGCAGTGGTATGGACTGTAGGCTTGGCATCGTTGTTCAGTGTCATTTCAATAGTACTGCCAACCAACCACAGGCAAACAGAAGCTAAATTGTACTTTTCAAACCGTAATAGGAATAAAGGGCTTTGGGACTCTTAGGTTTTGTGGCCATCTAGGTAACGAGTGATAAGTGCAGGTGCACTTCTTGTCACATTTGTACGGAATCTTGATACTTATACCTCTCAACAACCGCCAGCTAAAATTCAACTACTAACTACTCGGTGTAACCATGATGAGGAAGGTAAAGGGGAAATAGTTAAAATGGCTATTGAATTTGGGCTCTGGTATCTAGCCCAGGAAAAATTAACCGTAATCGATAGTGCCAGAGTTAATACCTGGAATCGTGTATGGAAAGATCATATTGCAAATCCAACCTCGGCAATATTGCATTATTTCTGACACGTTAAATGTATGTGTGTGACATTCATGTTATTGAAAGTGAACTCTATTCGGCCTGTAGTACAAACGCGCGATGGTTTGTAGGTATATTTGGGTAGTTATTCATCGACTGTGTGTATGATCAAATATTTTTGATAAAACTTTATCGTAAACACGAAATAATTGCAAAATATAATCCAATAGTCGTAGTGATAATTACATTACTGCCCAGTGATGAATGTCACGTGGCATCACTACAGGCATTTAAGGAAAACACATATCAGAAACATCTATGATCGTGCATGGAATAAATTGTTATTTCTATTTACATCTATGAAATTTATCGCAGACCTAGCTTCTCGCATTCTACAGGAACACGAGACTCAGTTTTTCTCTCTACTTAATGAGTACAATTGCAAAGATTTATTTTTGGATATTCTTAATGAAAATCTCGCGCAATGCTAGTTAGCACGCAATACTCGACAGCAAAACAAGCGCCTAATGAGGGTGGATTGTATTTCTTGTACCTCAATTGATAAAAAAAATCGGTTAGTCTGTTTAATCATGTATCGGGTAGCAACGCATACCTCTGCAATATTGAGCTGTGACATAATTAGACATGATGAATGAAATAGAATCTAGTGGAGTGTAAATGTTCCTGTTACTCTCTGCCTCTCTGTACAAAGTCGTCACATCGCCTGCAAACACCATTAGATAATATCTATTGATTTTCCCTGGGATATCGATATCAAATAGAGTTAATTCCTTTATAGCGGGCATTCACAATGTCCAGGAGAATTGCCCCATTATGGCATTTTGTGCAGGATGTTTACATAGCATGTCATTCAGGGTATAAATCAAATATGAGTACATAATTACGCTCCCGATCGATCCAATAAAATATTCAGTGATGGTTCGTGGTACTCTAATAGTATTTGGGTAGCATTAAAATGTTAGACGCAAATATAGGTTAAGAGAATGTTACGTCATGCTGTGTTTTGGAATGGGTGGGTCATGATCAATAGTCTGTTAGAGTAAAGGGCGTCATCCTGCTGAGCCTATGCTTAGAGTAGGAATGAACAGAATAACAACTGAACTAGTGAAATGAAATGCTGTATAGAGTGTTGATATTGAGTGATTGGAGGGGATATTAAGATTTGAATTAATCAATGGACGTGTTCGTATGTTGTATATTGAAACTATTGAAAGCAATAACCTCTGTACTTGATGGAGTGTAGTGGAAACAGTATGTGATATATACTGTTTACCCTCACTTCCCTGATTACAAAGGTGTCTAAAACAATTGTTTATCCGTAAATAACTAAAGTCTCAGAATAGCAGTAGGTGTACATATGGCTAGGGATGAGTAGAAATGAGTTATATACTCCAAGTGAAAGATAAGAACTCTTGAGTGCCGTAAAGCAACGTATATTCTGTCATTGGTCATATGGTGGACCGCAAATGTAGAAAATTGTGTCAAAAGTAACTACAATATTACACGCAACGCTGAGAAGAAAAATGTGAAAATAAAGAAGCCCAATGGCAATAAGTATCTCAGATCTCCACTTTTTGTTGGAGTACAGCTATGGGATAAACTACGACCAGAGATACAAGACCTCTCAAGAGGTGAAACAGCTAACTAAGGAAAGTAAAAGCTTTATTGAAATCTCACATTTTACGTTTCTCTTCTTTCTTTGTGAAAACCTTTTATACTGCTATCCTTGGATAACATTATCATCCGAATATTCAAAGAGGTTCTAAGAGGGATTTATTGCCTTCAGATAATGCAGCGTAGTTTCTTAATAAAACAGCAGCCGTGGTAAGCTCCTACTTTCGCCAAAGGCGTCGCTTATGAAAATGTGATTAGGTCACGATGGAGCGTGCGATGCACAGCTGCTCGCATTTATTTCCATTTTACGGGTACCTGGCTGACCAGGCTTCCAGATTATATAGGCAAGCTGCAGGGTAAATAGATAAATCATTTGTGAGGTCTAAACGTAACCAGTCTAATCTTGCTTAGAACCGTGTTCCTCCCCTGTTACTTAGCAAGCTACTTCAGCTGATCCTGTACCAGGTCTGTCTCGTCAACCTAATTCATGAAAGAAAAGCTTTGAAGGAGGATATAAATTCTATGATCAGTGTATATAGTCACAAGATGACAATATTCATTATTATATGGAGAAGGTAACCATAACATCTCTATGTACAATGTATTGTCAAATGTTTGGACGACCGATAACATGAATATTGACTTATTTAGATCCTCAAGATAATTGGATAAAGATGACATCAGGGTGTTCATGAGAGGGGTAATGTTGCAGGGTAATTTTCCACACTCCATTTCCTAAATGGTGCCATACTCATATCGCATGCAGACATTTTTGAGGGAATACTAATTTAATTGATTGCTGAACAGCGTTGTAACTTTAATTAACATTGTAATGTTTTAAGAGGTGTGGCTAAGGAAACAATTGGCACTAATACCGCTTCTTCTCTCTGCCCTTTCTCTTTCCATCCCTGCCTCACAGAGGATCTCGTTTTTTACGAGTCCCGCCGACGCAAGGTGAAGCGACATCTGCAGGCGGCGGCGCAAGTGAGGACGGACCGTGCTCGCCGCCGCCGCCAGAGTGCGCTCTGTGTACAGGCGCTATCGCATCACCTCAGCGCCCATCGTCTGTCCGTCCAGCCTCCGTCCAGCGCCACGGGCACTGGCTTCCCCATGGTGGCCACGCCCTCTGTCTCCAGGTCAAGGACCTCTTCCCATAGTGCCAGCGCCACGCCCATAGACTACGCCGCCGCGCCGAATCTCCAGTCCATGTTCGAGCAGTACCTGGAGGACACCGAGTCGGACTCGCAGTTGTCGAGTATAGATTACGACGCGCTCGATGTCGAGGATCACCAGACGCTGTTCCGCCATCTTGCCTCGTCGTATGTGGATCTATACGACGCTGATTTGTTTAATGATATTGACGGGGAGATAGAAGTTGAGGTCGACTGCGACCACTTCATTGGGCTTACCCCACAAACTGGTTGAATGTAAAGTGATTTTTTAAAACACATCTGAAATGGGTTATAAATTACAGATAGTCTGTGTCAGTGATGTAAGGTAAGAATTCCAAAGCACGGATGCATGATTTGGGCATGAAAATATGATATTATAAATTATTTACAATATCTAAGTTTCATGAGGGTCATCTTTGTGTAAGGTGACCATACAGTGAAGTCAATATAGGATTGGATTTAAAACATTGTAATGAGCAGAGGAACGGCATTCATAATATCTGCACAGAGATTGGAAGAAGGCTGTCAGCAACATGTGGAGGGTCGGCCGTGGTATTCCCTCACTTAAAAGACTGTGGACGTACGGGAAGAAATCTGATAAAAACTATGGTCATTAGTAAACTTCCTCGATATAAATGGCTGCCCATCTGACACAGCCTATAAGGTCACAGCGTCTACCTGTTTTATATCACCTGTATCAATACTTGTACTTTCGCCCCATTTATAGAGTGTTCGAATCCATCCATGTTCACCCCTGACGTACAGATTCTTTCATTAAAGAAGTAGGCCATGACACCTAGTAGACACATTTCTCATGAGATCAATTTAATACTCTGCCAAGTCTACCAGCTGGATAATGCTGATTGATGGTTTCTACTCCAGCACCAGGGATGCAGTTTAACACTATTAGCGGAAAATTAATCAATATTATATATTCATATTGTGTTTTTAAGTTGTCCTTTTATGATACAGCAATACTAGATTTCTGAAGCAGACGATACATGTGCATGAGTGAAAATGGTCCTATCAAGTATATTAAAAAGGTGTTTGCAATAGACAACCCGGGTTAAAGCTAACGAGAGCAATGCCTGATTACTGCTAGAATAAATTGGCAGTTTGATACTCTGCGAATCGATAAAAGTCACCAGGTAGAGATAAATACCCCTCTTCCCCGAGGCAGCAGGCATGCCCCTTTGATCCAACAGGGAAAAGCAGACGACATTTAACCGACTTTTCTGGCGGGAGAATCGCCTATAACCATTGGCTTTATCATCCCGCAGAAGATAATTGATCTTTGATCCTGCAACCAGAATGGCATCACAGCGCTGCATCTATGTTCTACCTTGAATCAATGTGATGGCAGGCAAAGCTATGGAATGTACAGAATATTATTTTGAACCTGGTAAATCGGACTACGAGGGTCAAGTACAGTCAAACTATTGTGATTCAGCACCACATTGCATAATTGTGTATGGCCACATGCTTTAATGTAATGAAACTGCATTGTTTAGAAAGAGACTAGAGAATGTTTCTATGACGATGGTGTTTACATGACCAAATCCTTGCAAATGTATTAAAAAATATATATCTATATATTCTGTACACTAAAAGGCCTTGTGTTTTCTGATATTTTCCTATGAATTATGATTTTTTTTTTCATGAAAAAAGGAAAAGGGGTAAAGCACAAAAATAAGGTTGTAAAGCGGCCGACTTGCGTCTTCACAGAGGCAAGGCCAATTGGCCGCGTTCCGGCGCCTTGGCCTTGGGTGGCCAAGACGTATCTCATCTGATTCCTTTATGGCCTTTGCGACACGGGGAATTTTGCGGCAATGCTCTGCTCAAATGGTGTACACCTTTTAGTTTTGCTCTCTATTGGTCTCAGGTCACCACTGATTATGAAGACGTTATAAAAGTCGATGATACTCGGAGCAATATACGGAGACTGGGTAATTGGGGAGTACAGCTCTTGTGTGTCAGGTCATCGCATAAATTATTGGCGTCTTATTGGGTTAGTGTCGTTTGGGTGATCGAATAGCCATGTTTACTGTGGGGTTATCCATTTTAGCGCTGAAATATATAGTGTCTATGCGAGACTGAGGTAAATCTGGTAAAGTGATAAGCGACCGGAAAGGACCATCTCACAATGATCTACTTTAGTTGGGATTACATCAAAGAACAACAAACCTAACGTACCTTTAAATGATAAAATATTTCGTAAGGTTTTAGATTTTCATACTGGGATATGGCGAGCATAGCACCAGGTGCAATTACATTTACTGCAAGAACACAAGTAATATAATTTTACGGAGAAGCTTAGATAAAGAAAGCAAAGAAACATAAAATCAGACGGAGAGGATATTCTGGGTGCGGTGAATAATCTAGGCTCATACATGAAGACCGTTTTCTGTACGCCAAGGAGACCCAGTGATGATGTGGGTCAACGTTATTCAACACTTGCGGACGACCTTCAGGACGGCTAAGACTGACTTAGCGAATAATTCTTTTTAATTTCGATTACTTAACGATTAAAAAGTCATCGCAAAGACGACGATCTTCCATGTGAAATCACAAAGAGAGACAAATACATTCAATCACACACATATAATAAAGGATATACATGATCATCATTCCTTTATGCGTAACATGTGACAACCTTTCGTGTCGTAATGACTCTCGTAGAGCGTGTCGTGGTAGGTGACCTCACCACTTTAATGTTCCATCCCTGAGTTGCTCATGAACTTTGGGCCAGACAAATGGGCACTGGCGTCAGAAAATGCAGGCATGCCGCAGAAGACGATGCACCAAAGGGCACATAAATCAGATAAAGAATCCTTATAAATAAATCAAAGACAAATTTCGCGTGTATATGTATCCGAAGACTATCTAGATTAAGGTAACATACCTGTTTCTCGGCCTAGTTTCTGTGACGTATGTATAGCACCGACAGGTATATATAGCTCCTTTTGTTGTAGCTTCCTCATTTGGTGAATATCAGGTATGCGTGTAGAGGTGCTACACATGCATATTCCTGGCAGAGAGATCGCATTTCATCTCTGCCCATGGACTAATCAAAAGCGACGGGTACCTTGCTATGATATTGTATTTCTGTTCTATTTCGGACACTTACCTGAATTAATAAAACTGTGGTGGGCGATATTATCCTTTGAAGAAGAATTTCAACTTTGTTTCCAAATCCAATTCTTCAACTCATCAGATATTGCAGGTGGCTACGTTTCGGTACATTTTTAAGCACCTTACACTTTCTAACAGACGTGTATGTTGGGGGTGGGGTATTTGTCATGACCACACACAAACTAGGTGAACATTTAGGTCTCTGATTGTAGTGGCGTAGCATCATGATATTCTTGAATGCCAATTCCATGTATTTCTTATGTATTATAACTAGAAAATTGCAACCCTATACAATGAATAACACTAGTTCTAAAACCAATCGAACTCTTATTTTGCAATTAGGTTGAACGCATAGAGTAGCAGTGGAAGAACTTATATACAGTCCAGGGAATTCCTATCTTTAGATTCTATATGAACATAAAGATCGACACACACGTGAAACGACATGGATAAGGGTGTGAAGGGTATACGTGGGAGATACGATCATGATCAGACGATGTACATGAACACATCAGTCAATATGCCTTTATTCTGAAATGGCGGACTGCAGAAATTGGAGATATCTGTTTCCACAGCCACCCATTGAGCTATGACGCAGCGCGAAATAAAAAGAGAAGAGCCGCATTCGGATAATAAGATCTATTGACTAGTGGTCATTAAATTGCATGGGATATTTCAAAAATAGTAGATTAAAATATCGAGGTCTTTTGATGCCATAAATATGTCCCGACGCCGCAGGCTCAGTCACTACGTTTTCTTATTATTACATACCTAAATATTAAAAAAACGGCCATTTTAGATACTTATTAAATGTACCAATTGACCCGATGGTCACAGTACACACGAATATTCACCACGGGCGCAGTGCGCCCGAATATTAATTATACTGCACCCCTAGCAGCGGGCAGTATTTCATAGATGTTCGGCCATAGGTATGTAATAATAGATATAAACATATGATTACATAATACGAACAACTCCGTATGTTTTGGGTAAAAAATAAAGAATTAGCGGTTAAATAAAAGAACGTGATTACACAACAAGAATAAGTACAAATGTATTTATAAGTTCATTTGGATTAGATTGATGAGATGAGGTAACGGTTGACCTCATGGGTGAATGTAGTTTGGCAACCAGCCCCCCGTACTACTGGATTCCCCTGCTTGGGAGGCCTGGTGCATCACGCGGGACTGGCCGGCGAGACGGGAAGAACATTATTAGAATAGCTTGTCTTTCTCGATGGTTATGGAGTCTAAAGTGCTGATTTCACCGACACACAAGATATAGCGAGATTGGTCACGATTCGGTCGTCTTGCTAAATCGGGCTAGGTTTGAATAATCGCGTGCATAGAGGGAGCCAAAGTGAACCTGGTGAAACCACATATACCTATTTACAAAATACCATTTCCGGATATAGGCGCTCAGTACTTTGAATATGTAGGTTCGAGATTAGATGTGTCATTTTCCAATCTTTTAGATCCATATTTTTGATAAACTTAACAACTGTCATCGTAACTATTCAGAGACGATAGTAGTAAACTACACTTCAAAAGTAACAAACGAGACCAAAAACAAAAGTCTAGCCTCAAAGCCCCATAGGTTTAGCACTAAGCCTCGTTCTTACTGGCCACCGAAAATGGTGTTTTGTAAACGGGTATTTTTGGTTTCAGCGGGTTCACTTTGGCTCCCTATTTGTCGCCATGTGTCTTCAGGTGGTGTCGGACCAAAATAGACGCACGACATCGCGCTGCTACGTTTTGCGACAACGGAGGTACGACATATCGCGATACTGTAAGATATTTCAAGATATACCGAGATATATCACGACAAGTCCATGTGTTGGAGGAACCAGCCCTTAAAAGGAGCGATTGACGCTGGCCACCGGGACTGATCAGATAGGGAGCCAATGTAATTTTTGATACCCGTGCTCAAAACGCCATTTCCGGATAGTGCCGCTCAGTATTTTGACCATGCACGTGTATGTGGGTCGAGATTATATCTCATTCTCAAATCTAAATGTATATTTTTAATACATTCAACAACTGTCATCGTAGCTTCGAGACAAACTCTGAGACGATTGTAGTAAAGTAGGCTACACTTCAATAATGGCAAATGAGACCAAAAACGAAATTCCAGCCTCGAACCTCCATATTTTTAGCACAAAGCTTCTGACTTTGCCTCGTTCTTACTGGTCTTCGGAAATGGTCTTTTGAGCAAGGGTATCTGCCAGACGTATCTACGGTTTTAACGGGTTCACTTTGGCTCCCTCTCCCTTTGGCCGATGTAGTGTTGGTTGGAAGAGTTCCAAAGACGGTGGCGCCACCTCTGATTGACGGATGTCGGCAGAAGCAATCGTGCCGCCTTTACTGTAGTTTGGCAACTAACCCCTGTCTGCGCTGAGCTCGGATATAGGGGTTGGTCGGGTCGAATCACACACGGGATCACTCAGGGTGCGCCTCAAACCAAATACTTTTGGTCTATATATAATGTAAGAGCAAACATACTTGATATGAAATTCTGTTTTATGTATACTGTAAAAGCAGACATACATGTACTTAATATGAAATATTCACAGCTTTCAAATTGGTAAGGGCACCAAGATTTATGTTCATTATATCTAAGAAAAATACATAGGAAAAAAGGTCACCCAAGTAAGAGAAAGGCTTCAAGGTTAGATATCTATAATGTTGAATATATTATCATATTTGTATAAATAGTTTAGTGGTATACATTAACATATATATATATATATATGGGCGGGATAACTTGGAACTTAGGACAGGAAGTTATCCAGGTAAAGACTGGCGCATGCGCGATTGGCATCGCGGCTAGCGCAGCGGCACCACCGCGTCACTTGACTACCAATCGTCACTTCAACAACACAGAATTTTTTTAATTATTTACTTGTTTACACTGTTATATAAACGTATTACTCCGCCAATACTGCCTCATCTTCTCTCTTCATGCCCACGTCTTTATATATATATATATATATATATATATATATATATATATATACATATATACACACACACACATATATATATACATCATATACGTGTGTATTATCTATCTATATATATATGTGGTGGTCGCCGCCTGTCTAGCAGGTTGGATGACCCCAATCCGGAATGCTAGTTCCAGGCAGGATCCCACCCTACGCACTCCACGTAGGTTAGTTCGGTTTTCGGTTAGTTTGCAGAGACCTAGTCACACATAACACAACAACGTCTTTTAATAAACAGAGATGTTTATTACTCATTACTTCCCGGAAAGATCTGGAAGATCTTTCCCACAAGTACAGTACCCCAGCACGTAGGTGCCAGGTAACGCTGGAGAGGCTAATCTGAAAGACTCGCCTAACCACCAGGAAGGTTACGAGAACCCGCCTGCAAAGTGAGGGCCCAAGGGTCTGTTCCGTAGAAGAGACGCACGAGGACAGCCTGTCGACCTACTGTGAACGCTGAGTATATATACCCAGCGTTACGTAATCCCGGTCTCCGCCGCGCCACTCTTGTGTGCGGCGTTGCCCGGAATCACTACACAGTAAGGATCGGCATGTCGCGCCACCTTCCGTGAAACACACGAACACTGCTGGATTCCCACCCCACTACATATATATATATATGAGGAAATAAACCCAGGCGGTTTATTGAAGTATAAGCCAGACGGAAGGTGGCGGGTCAATCAACGAACCAGAGGACTAGCGATTTGGAGGGCATCTGGTGGCGGAATAGAGGACTTTGTGACGAAGCAGAGGACCACCGCTCTCATTCCACCTCTATGATTCACTGGGGACGGACCTCCTTCCAGACAGCTTGGATCAGAATTTTTTTATTATTATTAAAGTTATGGAGGAATAATCTGTTGATTATGTCCCTTTTCATATGATATACATATTAAAATTACTGCCAAACTAAGAAATGTGTTTACTATTGTATTTCCAACTCGAGGTTGTATATAAATGATTGTAGGTTAATTATATGATATACGAGGAACAATAATAATAACATAGATAATAATAATACACAATACGACACATGAATAGAGTTTGGGCTAGGAATATTTATTGTGACACAAAACCTGCCACAGTAATAATAATAAGAAAAAAGAACCAGGTGAGGTGACAGGTGCAAAGTTTATGGACCTGCACGCGGGCTCGCAGGTGCTAGTGGTGGTAGGTTGGTGTAATTTAGAGACGCTAGGTGGCGCCTGTGATCCTTTATATTTACATATACCAAGTGTGTTATATGTAACACACACACACACACACACACACACACACACACACACACACACACACACATATATATATATATATATATATATATATATATATATATATATATATATATATATATATATATATATATATATATACACACACATCTCGGGCCGACCGTCGAACCATGGCGATATTACTCGTATTCGACAAAACTCACCTGTCCAAGGAAGCAGTGTTTGTCTGTCACAAGCAGGCCTGGTGGTGCAGTGCCTATTTGTTAAATGTTAATCATTAGTAAAGGATGAGATTTGGTCTCATATGTATAGAATTCTTCGCTGAAAATATAATTTAAATTGAATGAGATTTAGTGGACAAAAAACAAGAATTGATATCACGGTTTTGACGAAAGTGATAGGGTCAAGCCTATTACTTTTGAGCAGCTCAGTGAGCGAGTGATAATTTTCGTATTCAACAAGGCCCTGGTGAGAAGGTTTCATTGGGATGGTGAAGCGCGTGCGGGGAACGTGCGATTCGTCCTGCTTGATCAAATCATGTGCCGCTATTACGCAGGTTGCCGATTTTGGGTTCCTCGTCAGTCTCACGTATGTTTGTAGTTGGAAAACACGGTTGACCATGGTGCCTTGAACTGGTAACCGCACCTTGAGATGTTGTATTTATATGTAAATGTGTCTGGTTGGGTTCACTGGGTCGTTGGTGAACCGGAGGGGGGGGGGGGGGTGTTTTTCAGTTGTAATTATCGCACTATTTGGGCTACAAGCGAGAGGTATCATTCTATAGACGTAATATCGCAGAGCTATGTGATAAACACCCGCAGCGGGCATGCCCATGGTAGCCAATTTTGCGAGACTCTTTTTGCGATGATTAGAGTTTGGCCATTATCACTCGCAAATTCACTTGTATAATGCGAGTGAGAGAACCATCCAGGGAGCGAAGATGTCTCTAGAATGAGGGATGGACATTATCGTAAATAATTATTGCCCATGCACTCGCTCGCTCGCTCATAGGTACCGTCCATACTATTACGACTGAAAAACACCCCCTTGCGAACCTACGATCCACCCCTATACCAACTGCCGAACTTATTATTAGTTCGCTGTGCAGGGGAGGCCTGCCCAGTTTCTGTCTCTTATCACCTACCATAACATGCTCAGTGATTTCCTCTGCACTGTTCATCTATAAACGTGTTATTACCGCTACCATTAAGTTCAGAGCCTCCAGCTCGGCGACGTTGGCGGCTAGATTGTCTATCAGACTCACCTGCCCACAATACGCCCTGTCACCATTGCATACACCAAGAGCTTCGAGGCTACCATTATCTCTATGCTAGGGACATCTGCAGGAATAGAATTCCATGAAGAGCAGAAAGTGATGAATCACTGTAGGTCCAGTCTCATGGCTTTTGGCACATTACAATACTTGACTTCGTTGGTCTTGTCGCATCCAATAGCCTGACCGGTCTTACACATTGAATGAATGTATGCCTTTCTTGCTTATTGAATGTCTTTTAACCCTTTAAAGACGGGGGTCTGTGGCAGAGCCCTGTTGGTTGGGGCGGGTACTTGGGACTGGTATAACTCCTGGGCAAGGGCCAATTTCTACCTAAACCCATATTCTATTATTTGATCACATGATATTACATATAATTCTCATTTATATTATTTGTGTTACTAAATGATATTAAATACCACATCATAAGTATATTCTCTGAAAGTTTCAGATTTATTGATCAATTATTTCTCCATGAAACAATGAAATGGTAAATGTTTCTTAATTTCATAAATAATGCCTCAAGGCATTATCTGGTCTATGCTAGGGAATGCCTGAAGGCATTATCCACCCTGAAAAGGTTAGGAACACATCTGACTGCATCAATGATTTCATAGCTTGCCTTATCAATATCAATACTTAACCATCTTACCCATGTGTCGAGCTGCTGAGCCTTGACGACAGCCTCTGGCATCCCTAGTTCGTCAAAAAGTTGCCGGGCGATACTGAAGGCTTTCTCTGCTTTGCGAAGGCTGGAAGGAATGAGAATAATATCATCTAATTACATTTATTTTAACCTGAGGGTGTGGACGATGGAGTTTGCTAAACACTGCATAGAGGTGCTGCTAGCCCTACTCCAGAATGTCTTAAGATCCTCAATGTACTTGGTGGAACAGCTTCAAAAGTGAATTTAGGCCTGGCTGGTGGTCGGCGACCATGAACAGGTCAGCCGATTCTGGGCCATCGGCAGGGTTTTGGAGACACGGCAATGGGCCGGAGGTCTGCGCCGCTGGCCGTGAAGATTTTATTCGATGTTATGAGCTGTTCCACAAAGCAAATCAGCGCTGCATACGCGCAATTTGGACTGGTATTTGTCGCCGACGACTACAATGTCACCACAATGCCTTTGGCCGGGACTAGCATCTTTTTAGTAGAATACCCGCTTTACTCCTATAAGAATGTGTGCCTTATCTACATAATGACTGTCACAAACAGAGGAATATTTCTCAAAGAGAATAACCGTCTGCCTCTAGATCAACACTAAAGCATTGATATCAATCCTATCGAAATTCCCATTCCATTCGATGTGTAAATCTCTCTGAAACGATAAAGGATTAAAAGATATTGTGCATATTGCATTAACTCTAAATGCCTTGTACCTGTTGCTGGGCTAAATACATTTCGCTAATGAAGTTCTCAAGGCTGGTATCCAGGCTCCTGCGACGATATAGCAGATTATGTTCGGAATCGTGTTAGCTTCGTTATGAAAAGAGACTTCCTTGCTCACGATGATATCATAATGGGCATTTGATTATCTTTCTATAGTAAGGGCTAAAACCTACACAGAAATATGTCTGTCACTCGGTAACGGACGGGCATTATTCATGTTCCCAGTTATGCATTAGTGGAGTGGATATAATGACTGTGAGGACACATGCTACTCGAGGGAACCCGATAAAGGGGCTTTAGGAATCATCCTCTATTGCATAATCGCTTGTATAGAAATCTTTTCTTAATTCATTTTAAAATATTTCTGGAAGAAAGACGATCAAGTAAACAATCATTTAATAAAAAACTTTGTAGATCTCTCTATATATATATTTTTTCTTTTTATGCCAGATTATAATGGCTATAATTTTGTTTGCAAAGAATATTTGTAATTAGGGGACGACAAGTGATCGATATGAGTGCTGAAAGTACAATAAATACTACACTGGATCTACCCCCAAGGCATCACCCACGTCATTTTTCATTACAGGAAACGTCGTGGTCTACCACTTGCCCATATCACAGCTTTTTTGTTATAATCATACAATTCAGTACAGGAAGAAATACTAGTTATCACTGTGTTAACTTTGATGAGCACAAAAGTGCAACAAAACACAAAGTGTAACAAAACGTCAAAGTACAGCAAATTAACATTAACATTTACATCAATATTTTGCCCATATTGGGACCAAAAATGTTGGATGAGGGAATGTTGAGGGAAGAAAATACACACTAGGCATGCATAGTTCATTGTTGCATACATATAATGCAGCATGAGGAACAGGTTCAGTATTTAACTGGCCATTGTTGTGTTGTGTTAAGTTAGTTTAACAAGGATTTAGGATGTAAGCTTTGATTCGCTTTTTTGAAAATTGGTTTTGTCATATTAAGCTTTTTCTCCTCCGGGAGAGCATTCCAGATGAACGTCCCCCTATAGAGGGGTGATTTTCTAAGAAGTTCTGTTTTTGGACGAGGCAGGGCAAATCTCACTTCACCTGCTTGTCGGGTGTTCCTAGCGTGTCATCGACGTCTAATCAACGTGTATAGGGTATCTGTATAGTTTATTGCATCTTGCTTTGGAAGAGTCACAATAAAGACAATCCTTTTTAAATAGTGCACCATGCTTCCTATCAACAGAATATCAATACTCCGTTGATCGAAATTCCCCTGTTGCACATTTCCTCCGGCAACTTTTCAAACTGTGATAAATCTAGACAGACTTTCATCAAGGGCTGGAGCTGTGGAGGGTTGCGAACGGATGTCGGACTTGTGAAAGGCTGTCAGCTGGCGGCCTGCTGGCAGGTGGGCGAGTCCGGATGTTTGGGGTCGGCACGTTGGTGACAGGCAAGTGTGTTCTATCTTACTCAACAACCCCTTTAAGTAAAAAAATCTAGTTGATATATGAATCTCTTTTCTTCATTTAAGAAAAATTTTACCTTCGCTCTTTTGTATTTGACAACAAAGATTGTTACATAAATCAAACTAGTAACAGGCCTGTATTACTGCCACCATATGCATCATAATATATTTCAAGACACTTAATTGTATAACAATGTACACAGTCTAGTCTAGTCAGATCAGTGGACATTGATGATACAGGCATCCATGTTCTTAATGTCTACCCTCCATCCCCCTCCAAAAAAGAAATGTTATGGCGTTCTTCCGAGTATACTCGTCCACTAAGAGTGCATGTGGCAAATAACCCAATAGTGTTGACAGTCTATAGTTGATGATTATTGCAATTATTGTTATATCATTTATATGGTAGTATAGTGTCCACTGTACAGATTGTGCAGTGGACAACTCTCCCTGTGTTTGCTGGGTGTTATACCCCTTCACTGACCTCGGTACGGTGTGTGGCAACTGACCGCGTTACACTCAGGCCTGCTCCCAGTGCGTTAGGTGAGGGAGGTGGGGGGGGGGGGGGGGGGGGTCTTTTATCTTTAAGGAGTGATTCCTGTAAAACAGTTTTCACAAATGAAAGTACGCTGATCATTATTTAAGAAACAATGTAAAAGATTTACCATTGTAGACACTTTTTGCTGATGAAGAAGGTTCACCATAGTGCTCATTTCAAAATGGAACCTAGTTTCGCACTGGTGTCCCTAAACATTTCCCTCTAATAGGTAATCAGTGAAGTGCATAGTTTATAACAAATCTCGCCAAATGGTGAAGTCGGTAAAAATGGGTTCTGTAAGTCTCCACCCCCTCTTGAAACCTCCAACGTTATACACAGATCACGTGACTGGACGGTCATTTGGGGGTTGAGAGGCGTATCTGGACAGGTCAGGCGGCGGTCATCCTCGTTTATAGAATTTAAACGACTCGTTTCCACGATAGCCTGAAATTGTCCTCCTTTAAAACATAAATTATCGTATTTGTAAGCCGACATACATGTTGGTTCATGCTGGATAAAGATCACACATATGTATGTTGTACAGCGCAGGTGTATTCGTAAATAATGATCGTTTACCATGCTTAAAAACAATTACTGTTGTTTTACTTCATATTTCCATTAGTTTGACATTAGCCCGCATACCAATCTTGCAAAATATATTTTGTCATGTTCTCAAAACAGTTTTTATCTATTCTCGTCTACGTTGCTGTTGAGATAGATAATAACAGCCTTTTCCCTACAAGTAAACTGAAAACCAATAACGAGTATAATGAATCTCAATGTTGTAGGTCACATGCCCCCCCCCCCTCCCTTGGGGGTGGCCCTAGTAATATTTCCTGGAAGAGGAGCCGAAGCTGATGCGGGCCGCTAGGGGCGCCAGCAGTGGGACATACGCAAGGTGCGCTACACGACGACTACAGGCGAGGACGTTCAGAAACGTTAGAAACCATTCGGCGAACCTCTGATAATTCCCTTTATCCTACCCCTAATAAAAAACGCCATAGGTTTAACATTGACTCAATGTATTTGACGGAGCGTTGAATAAAGTGTTATTTATGTACCTAGGTGAATAAAAAACGGACCAATTAGGGACCAGATAACGAAAGTAGATCTGGCAGCATTGATAAATGTGGCCATCCTCTGGTGAGTGTCAACACACTACTAACATGGATCCATAATTATACAATTTTCTCTTTATATCGGTGAGATGGGGTAGGATAAATACGAAACCGAACTCGAGTTAGCCTTGTCAATGTTTATACCCCTCTGGTCTGGTCTGCTACTCACTAAACTCGGCTAATGCCTCGTGTAGTAATACACAACCTGCCCATCGTGGCACAAACATTGACAATGGTTTCTACTAATTATCCTCACGACATTACGTATGAGCAACATTGAAGACTTTATTTGTTGAACGAGGCCTAACTTGAGTGTGACCGTCTCCCACCGAAAATTTTGTTCCTACCAAGAAGCCGATCACCGGAACCGAAAAAAATTCACTAACAACATTGAGGACTTGGTTTTGTGTATTGTGTATCATTGCCTGATGTCAATTTCTGGTAGGATCCCATTGTTAAGTCGAGAGCCCAACTTAGCCAGGGTAGGCCTTAATATATGAGTAAAGGAGTAACATCTCGGGCGAACACTGTTTCGTTCGCGTTGATTGAAATATTATATAAAATATTACCTATTAGACAAATGAAGTTAATTAGTTTATTTTTTTTGTATGTAGTATATAAAACAGCCCACCATGCTTGTACAAGCTACAAACTCGATGATAATTTACGGTTCGTATGGAACTCGGCTTAAACGCCCCGTTCCGAACAAAATAAAAATTATCATCTTGTTTTGTGGCTTCCACAGCATGGTCAGGTCGTTCTATACAAACACTATTATAATATATACTATTATTAAAAGAATTTAGAAAACGTAATAAAAAATGCCGCCCAACATCGTGGCCTGGCTGGAAAGCTACCTGTTTGAACGTGGTCAACACGTGACGATTAACGGTATCAATTCTTTTGTTAAAGGGATTAGATCAGCTCAGATCTAGGTAGGTTAACAGATTGGTGTGCTAAAAATGGCTTTACACTGAATACAAAGAAAAGGGAAGACAATATTGTTTGCCAGCCCTCAAAAACTAAAGCAGGCCCCGAACCCGAGTTTGAGGCTACTGGATAGTGAGTTAAATTCCTGCTCTACTTACCCGTATCTTGGGTTTCTCCTTGATTCTGAGCTTTGTTGGAAGCAGCAAATGAACTCCATAAAGACCATTGGTGGACGCCTTTTCAATTCCAGTAAACTCAGAAGTTGCCTTATACAAGATGCCACAAAGCAAGTATCTAAGTCAAACATATAGACAGTAATGGTATACTGCTGATTCCTGCATGACAGCTTTCATAAGAGCGACCTAAACGCCTTGGATAGGATGATGCTGCGAGACTAGTTTGCAACCATCGAGGCGTGGCTGGTCTTTCTGTACATGAACTATATGATAAATGTCAGTTAGACACTCCATTTTCACCCCCGGTAGTGCCACGGCAGTTTCCTGGCAGATATCAAGCTGCCGCGGAAATCCATATTTACACCACTATGCGATAAATCCAATCTCTGCACATAAGATAAACCATGTTTCTTTGTTATTTGTCATTTATCAGTCCATGGAGAATCTCAGCTAATATTGGCAGTTTTAATTGTGAAGTTTTTCCCAAACCAGACTGGTTATCGTTTGATTAATTGTTTATGATAGACACTCCTGACCTTCCTCCACCGATCAGATTATTGAATCTATCACACTCAGACCCATATAGGATTTGATTAAGAAGCATTTTTAATGAATTAGGATACATATATTGTAATATGAGAAATTAGTTAAAATAATTAAATAATTAGGGGCCACCAGTTCACACATGTATATATCTATACCATAACAAAATATTCCTGTCGATGATAATCGAGAACAACTATTGAATCCGTTCTCTAGGTTTATTGTTACATTCCTGCTACAAGTACTTTCAAATACAAATGGCTTACTGATTGATAATTTCTTTCTTTTATTTGATGAAATGATTCAGATGTACCGCGCTCCTCTATACTGGTATTAGCGCCAGGATGGAAATAAATCCATATCCAAAAAATGAATCCATAGTTCTTCCTATGTGATAGCAGAGACCATCGGGAATGTCTTTAAGAGGTAACAATGTGTAGGAAATTATATGGTGACTTGGAAGGGACCACCCTAATGAACGAGTACGAGGAATCACCCACCTTGACGATATAATGTCAACTTTAGTCCATAAATTGCCAAGGCCTTCGGTTCATCCTATCAAACTGTCATATTAACAACCCTGTGACAGGATGGTTGGTTCCAAGCCTTCTTCATACTTATGGACTAGTTGTTCCCTAGAATTTATGCGGCCTACTTGAATGCCAGTATAACCTTGTATCTCTTAAAGATCACTCCCATGACTGAATACCTCCCACATCTACAATCCAGCAATGTTTATTTTGATTCTACGAAACCAAATAAAAAAAGCTAATCTAAGAATAACAAATGAAGCCAACGTAGCATCTATTGCATGGAAAATCTGTTTGCTCAGCCATCGTTATCAAACGAAAAGAGTGCCTCAAGTGGCTGCGTAAATACAGAAAATCAGCTTTCAGCAGCGAATTTAGTGATATCAACATGTGTACTATCTAAACTTGTAGGACAGGATTAAAATGGAATATAAATTTGATAAAGATTTATTTGCAATAAATCCCCTGCATATGGTAACATGTCCGCTCATTGAGGGCGGCGGGATAACCAAGTCGATAACGCGCAGGTCTACAGATAGCATGGTCTGGTGTTTAAGGCTCAGCTTTGCCGCGGTATGTCCTGCATTTCTGTCATCCTTGTCTCATAGATTGTTGCTATGATGTCAATAGCAGGAATATATACCTGGTGTAGCCGCACATATGTCCATGGTCAAATACTCTATTCTCCTACTAAAATGATAAACATAACTAATGACCGTCTAAACAAGAAAGATTTTCTGATAATTTCCCGAAACCTCACCTTGAGACTTTTACAAAGGACGCTATTGCAGGGAACCAAAGGGTTGAATTCAATCTTTGATGTCACCACTAATTTATTTATTCTGAAAATATTACCTTGACTTGAAACAGCTTTGAAGAAAAATGCCCATCACCTAACTCTACTGGACAGAAGTCGATTGTCTTGCAGCTGATGATACCTTGTATATCCCCAACTATCGGGCGTACATAACGCATTGAGCGTATCACATATACAATACCAATTAACATTAGTTTGCACCGTTAACGTAACCGGAAACGATATTGATTTATATATAAAGATGTATATAAAATGGTGCAAAACAGTATTTATATAGAGCGTCCTAAGCATGCTGTACAAGTCACAGAACGAGATGACAATCTACGGTTTGTATAGAACGAGGCGTTTACGCCGAGTTCCATACAAACAGTAAATTGTCATCGAGTTCTGTGACTTGTACAAGCATGGTTGGACGTTATATATTTACTATATACCCGAAATTAAAAATAAATCATTAATTTCGTTTGTCTTAACAACCAATATCTAATAAATGTGTATGGCAAGGTGGTCCGTATTTTAGTGTAAGGACCAGTGGTCCGTACAGTATTTTAACGTTATATGTCTAAACGGTACATATTTACAGTAGATACGGCATAGGTATATAGTGATCAACTATTTTCAATCTCCTTATCCCAATATTAAATACATAACGTAACCTATATATTTAGAAAACACACCTGTATATCAAAGGGAAAGGGAAATAAATCTAAGTAGCAAAACGTTCAATTCAGTATTCCCACCTTTCTTATATTAGGATCCCTCATTCAGACCATGCCACATGCAACTGGATTACTCGAGGCGCATCATAATACAGCGGAAATACCTTTACATCTCAGCTGGGCCAAATATCGAGGTATGCGAACGCCCGTCACCTGCAGCCCGCGGTCGGCGGTCCGGGCAAGGTGGAGGGTTCCTGAGCTGGTGAAGCAGCAGCGGCGGTAGAACACGAGAAATACCTCCTCCTGCAGCCATTCCCTTCCTCTAACCACACCCACACACATCCCCCCGACCTCTCTCCCCAGAGACCTGGACGGACTGCCTCCCGGTGTGGCTGATGGGAGAGTTAGCAACGCGAGCCTCCATTCAGTGGAAGCCCATGCCTCCGGTTACAGCCAGGAAAGATCTGATAGGATTGCTGGGAGAATCGTGTTGTGATACATGCTATGGGCCTCTGCTATGATCTCAAATCGGCTCCACGCTCAGTAGTCTTTTGTGTGGCTTCTATAACAAGGAAGCCAATGTGGATCTGAAACAACATTGTAGACTAGAAACGGGACCTGGATTGCACGTGTAGTGGCATGGAAAGCGACGACCACTTTTAAGTTTTTGTGGAGGTGACTGGATTAAGGATACCTCCCCTGGAAGAAAAGGGAACAGAAGTAACAGCTGCAGACGACATTTTATTCCGATGTAGCGGTAGTGAGCAGACTAAATAAGCAATATAGATGAGACGAAGGCTGTGTTTTATAGACAGAGCGGATCGTCGGAGGTCACCTGTAAAGAAATACGACACCACTACGGAATTATCTCGGCGTAATTACTTCTTATGAACCTCTCTCACCGTAGATCTATCTTTCCCAATGATAGGCTGTGATTGCTATCAGATAGGCTGATACTGCTATAACCTGAATCTAGAATAACCCGACACACAGGAATGGGTCCCATAGCGTCTGTAACCATGGGAGTGTATTAATTGCATCCACAGCTGCCGTGCTAATTAATGGAGGCATTCCAAGACCGGAATGTCCAAACTCGCCCTACAAGAATTCACGCAGGAAATGTATGATGGACTTGATGCCAAATCTGGCTGACAGAGCTCCGTGACACAGCAAATTTGACCAGAGTTACCTGCAAGTCTATCCAACATGCCACTGCCCGGATATTCTGCTCCGCCACCTACTGAGTAGGCACCTTCGTAGAGTCTATATGGTGTAATCCGTAGTGACTATGCGTTTAATCTAATTTGATATGCTCGGCATGGTAGCTGTTCTTAGGTGGAAACCTCTTTTTCTGTCTCTATTCTTCCTAGAAAAAGTCAAGTATAATTGTTTTAAACTTTCCTTCACAACTTTATCTTTTTTCTTCTTCTATCAGTAGAATGCTTAGAGATGTTGCTGATTTTCCCGTAGGCCATCGTACTCTCTTCTTTTCATGAACATGGAAACTTTGTATTACGATTCAAACGCTTGTTTTGAATGGAGGAGGGTGTTGGAGCAGCTCTTCCGCACTGCACTGCTGACTTCTTGAGCAGTTACTCACTGACCTCATTAGCGGCTCACTGGCGGCTCACCTGCCGAGCATAATGACCTCAGAGTAAGTACTGCACCTGTTCTGTGAGAGCCCATATTCTACCCAATACCTCCTCGATCTCACCCGGAATGCGTGTAGGTATTCCATGTAATGAGAAACTCTTTCCCAATTTCCTTGTGCTTTTCGGTTGAAATAATTCTTTATTTGATTTTTATTTTGCTCTACCCATCTCATTATTTGGATGATGTACCTATTTCGGACCTTATGCACACCTTCAAAAGTGATGTATGACATTATCAAGCTTTTCCAACGTAACCGTTGATCTCTGGCCAGCCAAACCCTCCTCTACCCATGACAGCGGGACGTCCAGAAACAAGAACTGCAGTAAATGCATGCCTTTGTTCTGAATTAATATGCATTGGGTGTTGTGACAAAATATTATTTATCATCAAATCGTAGTCTCCCATGAGGAAAGGATACTGAAAATAAACATAGATATTTTTGCTCTGAAAAGATTCAAGCTTATGAATTCATAGTTCCAAACCACAGAATTGGCACTATTCGATACCATGATACCTCTAAACCGCTGAATTCGATGCCGCTGCAAACTCGGTTCAGGTGAATTCGATAGGTCCCGGGCCCGCAACCCGGCATGTTGACCGTGTGTGGTAGGGTTAGGGTAGGTTTAGTGTAGGGTTAGGGTTAGGGTAGGCTAGGGTAGGCATAGGCTTAGGGTGTGGTAGGATAAGGATTAGGATTAGGGATACTCATTTGACTTAAAGGGGAAACACACTGTACGATTTCGTTCCCACCGATTAACTCCCTAAATCGGAAGGGCATTTTAACTTGTCTCAGGCGAATTTGCGCTGGGCATCGACCATCACAGCAGGATTTATAGATGGGGGTGGAGGTCATTAGTGGGAATTTATCTTAAGCAAATTCTGTTCACACTGGACGACTGACTTCCGATTTTCTCGGAGATTCGAGGCCACCGATAAAGGAACAAGTAATAAATCTCAGTATATGTTCTCTTTTCTTAGTATATCTTTTCTAATTTTTGAAAAAATTTGTATCTCACACCTGGTGGGGTGGTGTTGATATTTATTTCAACATAGAAAAAATCTCAGTATATGGCCCGAGCTAAATCGGTGAGCTGGCCTCAGTCTGTGTGTGGCAGGGGCATTTCTGCTCACCCAGCGACTAATTATGGGTCAAAGTTGGTAGGCACCACAGCGGGTATTTCTTAAACTCCGTTGTCGGCGACAACGGGAAGGAACATGTTCCTTAATTTATCGCTCCCGATTTCGGAACATTGGACTGCAGTTTGTCGGCGACAAAGGTACATCGCCACACTGGCCGACACATTGTCTAGGCCTCGCCTGAGCTACCGATTGTTCTTTTGTCGCCGAGAAAGGAACATTCATGTTCCGAAATCGTACAGTGTGTATGGGCTTTTAGACATTCTAATTGGTTCAGTCTGTGTATGCAGATCATTTAGAAGGAAGTCTCAAATTGTTAGCGAGTTTGCAGCGGTATCGAGTTTACCAATGGACCTAGTCTACCGCGGTAGCGAGTACACTGGTATTCATTCAACATATGAATACCAGTGGACTCGATACCACGGCAGATTCGGTCCGCAGGTGCATTCTCTCCGTGGAACGGGTGAATTCGGTACCGCCCGGAGTCCCAGCTGGCCACCCGGCCACACGTCCGCCGACCTGTCAGCCAGCCTATCCTTGTTTTATTCAGTACAAACA
Source organism: Alentia gelatinosa (assembly GCA_950022655.1). Lineage (NCBI taxonomy): Eukaryota > Metazoa > Annelida > Polychaeta > Phyllodocida > Polynoidae > Alentia > Alentia gelatinosa. The sequence continues at coordinate 47,519,897 of OX465581.1, forward strand.
GTTTGAGACTTCCTTTTAAAACTGATCTGCATATACAAAAATAGTCAATTATAATTCCCAAGTCAAATGAATAACCCTAGCCCTTCCTTAACCCCAACACTAATATTTTAAAAGCTCACCCCAGGTCTAATGAAGGAACCAAACATCATGCTACAAGGTTGTCACATCCACAGCTAAACCAATTTAAAATCATAATTATATTTCTCAATATTGTTCTGACACACATTGTTTATCAAAACCGACATAGACTTACACGTTTGAATGCTCCAGAATATAAATCTCGACAGTAGAAATGATACCACATCTTGGAGTTCTGACAAAACGTAATTAAAATCTTCCTACATCATCTCAATCTGCAATAACACTACGACGTCCATCATCACAAATAGTACTAAAACCTCTGGTATCGCCCGCAACTCTTTTGAAAAAAAGTGCACATCACTTGGTGGCGGCCACTAGGTTTAAAGAAATAGCAAAAAACCCGCATCATCCAAACGAATTCTACCCGTTACCACAGTGTCGATAGCTGTACTCAAGGGAAAAACTTAACGATACCTCTGGGTCGATGTCAGGACAGCTTCCTCTCAGCATGCGCACAGTTTAGTCTAACTAAAGCCTATGGTATATGACACTAAATCTTTTGCTTAGCTTCCGCAGCTTGCTTGAGTGACGCCAGCTGTTTTCAGCGTAAATGTATGTCCATGCCTATGCTGCATGTCTACAAATCTTTTATATTTCTTTTCATTAATCCTGTCAGGCAACAGCAATGTCAATCGCTTGAATGATATGCTACCTTTCTGAAATAGAAGATGTTTTTCATTTTACATAGTAATGGGGTATACATTGTTTATTCCGGATGTTTATGTCCTACCGGTTCATACCACCTGCCGGATCTCAGGTACTCGATGTATGCAGGTCACGCCAAACGTACCCCAGGTAGTAACTCCACGCGTTTCATCGCCTTCTAGGATTAGGTGGTACATGACTCAGACAAGGTTCTGAGAAAGACATTTCAGAAAGCTTCCCCTTGAACATTTTTACCATCAGATATATAGTATTTTCTCATGAATAAACGATCATGTTTCATTAAGAATGTCTTATTTGAAACAAAAGGTTCCCCTAGATAATATTATGATTTCGGCTCATCGCATCAGTGTATGCTTCTTTACAATATCGATTTATTCATACAAGTAAGTGGCGTTATACATACAAAAATATTGAAATAATTATAATATACTTATATTGTAATATGTATCTTTTTTTCCTATGTAGATCTTAGGGGTGCAATACAATCTGAAGTGTGCGAAGCTGTGTGAGGATATGGGGTCATCTAGAATGTGAATATCATGATCGGACGTCCCTAGTCCCATGACATGTCGGTGACTAAGGTGTAAAACACCTAAAACAAGAAATGATTTTGAATTACGCTTTATTCATTCATCACCCCGTATATCATAGGTATAATGAGAGTTTCATGAAGTGGTCCCGCACCTATAGGGGCTATCCACTCCTCATTCCATGAAGGTATAACGTGCAGAGCAAGATATTAGGCCTGCAATCTCTCAAGTTTTGTTTGGTTCATCAGTCATGTGCCTGTCACAGTTTGTGATCTAAATTTGCATTTAAATCTAACCAGGCCCTTAATATTTACATTCTATCTGCTTTTGAGGCTTGATTATTCAATGTCTTTCCAACAATTTCCGAATAAGGATGCCATGAAGATAAACTCATTAATTGTATTAAACTAGCGACTTCGTCGAGTCGTAATTGACAGGGGGGGGGGGGGGGGTGGCTTAGTGGCGCCCCCTACTATTAATACCTGGAACTATCATTTATTTCCCACCCATTATTTCATGAGACACAGATTTGATCTCAGAGGCTTCTCTCAAGGTGAGGAGAACAGATCCATTAAACTCTCTTTTTGGCAAGGCTAGAATAATATCATAAGATAATAAGCACATCTGAGTAGAATAGTACAAAAATAAAGGGTGGGTTCAAGTTTCACCCTCCACGAGATTCTCACTCTCGTGGTTCTTCAGTCTCCAAGCCTAAGTTTGGTTCACTCTGTCACTATGTGCGGGAACAACTCCTTGGAAGCAGATCCGACCAAAATCATAGTATTTTTTAGATATGGTAGGTAACTAATATGCATAATAACATATGACTTGCCAACAAAAGCAACAAGAAGATTATGTGAAAATAGTCAGATGTTACAATGTTAAAAGGTAATATATATATATATATATATATATATATATATATATATATATATATTACCTTTTAACATTGTAACATCTAATATATATATATATATATATATATATATATATATATATATATATATACACACATATATATATATATATATATATATATATATATATATATATATATACACATATATATTGACATATATATTGATATTGACATATAGTTATATTGAATATTGATATACTTAGATTAAGAGACATCTTTTGAGGGTTCATGAGAACATATATTACCTGTATAGAGGTAAAGTCATATTAATGACACTGCTCGCCTTCTCGGTTACAAATACCAGTGAGCGGAATTATAGAAATTGCAATATGACGACATTAAGAGACGACACGTTTGAATATAAGTTTCAATAACAGCATTGAATAGCCGCACATAGAAACTTATTGCTTCGTCTTTTTTTTCTTACACGAGTATGAACTGACAATGGCAGCCAAACAGAACTTATTGGGAATTATATCAATTCGAGAATATATTCATTTGACTTGTGATTCTCTTGCAGCACGACGCTAATTGTGGGTGTGAGTATCTTTCTGTCCTTCTTTATCTTCACCTTCATCGCATGTTTCTGCTGCCAAGGATGTCCTCTGAACAGGTTCTACATTCGCAAGAGAGTCAATGAAGGTGAGGCTAGTAAAAGCAAAGGACCACTTGAAGTGAAATGATCTTGAGCCGACTCGAGGCCAGAAACCTCAGATAAGAAGTAGAATAGAATTTTGTTGATATTTTATTTAATACGGATGGGGGTATTTTGATCAGTTTACAGCTTGAAGCTTTCAGCATGCACTGTAGTCTGTTTATGACAAAGCAATGCCCCCCCCCCCATAAAGTCGTCCAATGATCATGCTTTATGATAACAACATTGCTTTTTAGCCACGATGCTTAAGTGTCAGTATCGATTCAAATGTGTCTTTGGCCATTTTAATTATCACCTTGAAGATTTTATTGAATGAGGAATTGGGTAATAGGGTTACATGTGGATCGGAGAAAGAGGGAGAAAAAAACTCAAAGATTGTCTCTAATCAATGTAACTGAATGCCTCAATCCTATCATGTCTGTAGGCCACTGAAAAATACTTCTATCAAGCTCGAATGATTCTCCTTTCTCACAACCTTCTAAAGTTGTCAAGGATAGGTCCTTAGAGCATGGAAGGTATCCCTCTCCTTCCATCCTCTCTAAATTCCATTCTTTTTGTTTCCATCTGATCCTTGTCTCTACCATCCCCTCCCTTCCCCATCCCCTCCATTACCTACATTCCCTTCCTCACGATCCCCCACCAGATAAGCAGAAAATATACATACCACTTCTCCTTCAGGGAATGTAAGATGTCCTTCCTGTCGTCAACAAGGTCACATCCCTATGGTGCTATCCAATGAGAATGGACTCGTGGCAACATGTGCGAGTCATGGATGTCAGCCCATGTTACTGGGGCCATCTGGGTCCGGGTTCGTAACTCCCTACCCCATGTGTGATACTAATAATCTTGGATGGAGTAGGAGCAGACCACAGACACAACGTAAGTGTAATAATATTGGGATATATCCTATATGTGCTTTTTCCATTTAGATGGTCGTTTTAATATCTCGTATCCTTTATCCTCTATCCTCTCAATTATAATACAACTGCTTATGTCTTTAAAACCAAGTATTCATAGTACGTAATCTTTTATATTCCTGACACCAATTGAACAATTTAAAGTATCTCTGATTATAACTTGGCCTTGACACAACAAACACTCGCACAGTCCTGTTGGCCCACAATACCACAAAGGGTGATAAAAGGTCAATAGGGGGAAGAATACAATAGTGATATCCATACAGTATTTTGACGGTAACCTCTGCACTGATTAACGGTCCCCTAGTCCCAGGGGTGTAGCATAAATCCAGTTAGCATAAGGGATGGTCCCCGTTTCGTTGAATAAGTACCCCGCAGCATGTTCTAGCCGATAGAAGGCAAGCATGAAAAGGCATAGCGCCTGTAACAATATACCCCGCCCCAGGGACTTTACTATGGATTATGCACCAGCAGGGAGCTGTTTCAAAACCATAGACTTAACCCACGTTTTGAAACAGCTCCCAGGTGTGTCCTTCCATGTTAATCGAATTCGCTATTTTTTCTAGGGACTGGAAGGGGAGAAATTCTGCTATGATATTTTTGTACCAGGGAAGAATTATTGCAGTGTGAAGTATACCGGCTTCTGGTCCATTAATCCCGACGTGTGAAACACAATGTGTTAAATCAGGGTGAAACACAAGGTATTAATCAGGGTAATAGCATATTTGACTGACTCAGACATACATAATACCAATTCAGGAGATTCTATCACTCGGAATAGTCATTTTTCCTCGGTTAGATGTTTGAATTTACCCCGCTTAAAGGGGCACTCCAGTTAAAAGGGTCACTTCCCTTGATAGGACAGTCTCTTTCGGAACCAGGCGAATATTTCATTCCACTGAAGGGCCTGTTTGACTGCACCGACGGAAATTACCCCATTATTATGTAATTTTGTGACAATTTGGAGTTGGCCGGGCATGTTTATATATAAAAGGCCACCCGTTCCTCCAGCCATGGCACCCAGCTGGCATCGGCCAACCTGCTTTTACAGATTGGTCCAAGCACAAGGAGTGTAAATGTAGAAATTAGATAGCAGTGCGTGGATTTTCTGTCATTAAATCAAACATATGTGGCATTTAGGAGTGAATAGAACACAAATGGAGGAGCTGCTGGACTTGAAACTGCAGATGCGCCAGGCGGTAGAGGTGCTGGTAGTGAACCTGTAAGTGCTATGGGTTCAGGGCAGAATGCCATATAAAGAATGGGGGATTACCAGCAAGGCAGGTGGGGTGGGCCTGTCCCAGCCCTGGCCGTCGCCTCAGCATTGGCACAGCCGTCAGCAGTATAGGAAAACTAACCTCGACCCCTGCTCTGTCAAGGATGGGGCCCGTGACGAGCCAAAGACTGTGTTGCAGGAAGGAGGGAGACCGGGGAGACCTGAGAGGTGTATTTTAGTGGCGACGATTGTTGATAGTGACTGTTTCCGTTGCATAGTCGAATTATCTCGGCGGCTCGTGAATGACACAACTATATCCAAATAGGTCTTAGTCCATCAGTGATCGTCTCAGCCCAATATGTCTATGCAACATCTTGTCTATAAAAGACTTCCCTGGTATCCAAGTGGCAGAGACACACTGTTTATTCCTCATCACACCTCTGCTCATTCAATCTGTTGGGTCGGTGCGAAGGTGTCATTTCACCGATGAGTAGTGTTAATAGTTATGGTTGGTGGTGTAGACGTTACGTGAGTGTTTCACCAGCTAGGTGTTCTGGGGCTGGCTGACTGGCCCACTGAAAATGTGCAAATCCTCTGAGCTCTTCCACCGACCTAACCTACCTTATTTCAGTCAGCCGACGACCACACGAGGCCCGTACATTGCCCAGCGGGCACCCAACAACCTCTTTCACTGAGCCGGGTGGTTGACACATGTTGTTTGGGGGAAGTTGACCACATTAACATGCTAGCTAGTTCAACGTCCATTCAAAAAGGTGAATATTGCAGATTACCAAATAAGGAAGATAAACGTTAATGTTATGAATATGTATAGCACACTCTAGTGCTAAGATCCTGCTCAACCTACTGAAACTGTCATGTTGACTGAACCCATTGCAGTATAGGTAGGGAGCAGACAACTTGGATGCTGGCAAAGTGTGCAGCAGCATACCTGGCTGGCTGGCCACTAAAAAGCCATTCAAATAGCTTTTGCCAGTGATAACTGGTGGTTCTCTTTGGCCAGCAATCTGGTGTAAACAAAAGCAGCTAATTTTCAACTGGCCTGCCTTGATGGAAGAGTGGGTTAGATAGCCTGTAGGGCAGGCTGGTGCTCATTGGACCGCCACTGGCCCTCCAGCAGCCTACCAGGACACCGCTGGCAGTATTATCTACCCTAAATGAAGACCTGCCACCGCCTGGGCCACAGGGGGAACCTTCCGTGCTCTTTCACCAAGCAGATTGCCACCATACAGGACCCAGCTATTCAAATAGCTTTTGACAGTAATGGCTGGCAGTCCTGATGGCCACCTTCATGGAAGAGTGGGTTAAGTGAACAGTAGGGCAGGCCGGCTCACCTCGGACTGCTGCTGGAAACCCACTGGCAGTATTTGCTACCCAGAATAAGGAGCCGGCGGGTGGCCTTGCACTGCCCAGGTCCCCTTCCACCCTCTTCCACCGAACAGATTGCTGCCAGCAACATGCCAAATCTGTCGGCGACGATCATACAGGCTCCTATTGGGTCTAGCGCCTGGTTGGTGGAATAATCACTTTAAGAACACTCACTTTAATACCATTTAGTCATAGTTGGATTGCGTATGTATCATCAAGATAATCATTTGGGATAGAGTTAGGTTCTTGGAAAACTCTGTATCCTCGCCAGCTTGTGTTTAGCTAAGGTGAGATTCCAGGATTTTTCAATACATGGACCAGAGATCCGAAAGTAGATTTCATTTTAGCAGGTTACATGATACATAGGATCCAATGGTGGAAAATCATATCTCACATTTATTACAATTCAAGTCAGGAATAGTTTGCTATCTGTACATTACTGATAATTGGAGTAGAGCTGAATGCCGATAAGTCCAGAATCACTTGCAGTCCTTTATTCAATTTCTGATGTGTCTATTCTCCATATCTATTCCGTACACCTCACATCCTCATGGAGATTTATTGGTGTATATAGAATTTCACTGAGAGAGATAGGATGTTGGTGGCTGCCTTCAAGTTGTCTTGAGGACAGCACAGACACTCTGGTAAAGCAATCCTTTGACACTGGCGGCGAGTATCGCAGGAAACAGCCTCCGTGCCAGCTGGCCCCGCACCGATGCCAATTGGTGAACCAGATGCTCAAGGAAGGGATTCTCAAGCCCTCGGTGAGCCCATGGGTTTCTCTGATAGAAGAAGGATGACATAATCTTCTTCTGCATGGGCTAAAGGATGTGTGCACACTGCCCAGGGTTGATAACTCCATCGATACTCTGGTAGGGTTGACAGGGTTTAGCATGCTGGAGTTGGTCAGTGGGTACTGGTCTAAGTGGAACAAGCAGATTGGCTGAAAACTGCATTCTCGGCTCACCAGGGGCTTTACCAGTATGTGACAATGATGTTTTGGCTGTGCAATGCCCCCAGGATGGTCGAGCAGTTAATGGAGGTGGTCACGCAGTGCCTCCAGTGGTCTACCTGCTTTATCTACCTCGACTACATCAATTTCTTCGCTGGAGGGTTCGGTGGTGACCTTGGAAGGTTTGGTGAGGGTCTATGGTGCTTTAGCAATACTGACCTCCAAGGTTCTTCGGGCATATGGTGGAGACCGACAGGGTGCAGAACGATCCTTAAATATAGCCACCAAGAATACCAGATACCCTAACATCTGAAGTGTCATTTGGCTAGCGGAATATTAGAGGGAAACTATGTTCCGGTGAGAGAAAGTCAAAGTTACGAGGTAAGGCTCGGAAAAATTACTGCCAAAGGCCTTGGCCGCGGGCAGTAATTTTTCCAAGCCTTAATGAATAAACTTGGTTTCCCTATTCCTATATACCTTCAAATTTGGTTTAATAACGATAATTTGCTCACCCTCCATCAAACCCGAAGCCAGATCCAACCTTATCGAGTAACTTAACACTCTATGTTTTCTCCCCACTGCGCTTTTCATATGAATTTTGTAAGAGATTTGATTGGTCTAAATGTTAACCTTGGGTAGTATAGGGCAACCTTGGGTAGTATACATAAGTTATTCCACCCTCCAGAACGTGTTGTAAGCATAGAGTGTACGGCCATCGATATATAGGAATAGAGGGAAATTATGTTCCGGTGGGAATAAGTCAAAGTTACGAGGTAATTACTGCCCAAGGCGTAACCGCGGGCAGTAATTTTTCCAAGCCTTACCAATATATACCTTCAATTGTTGGCTAATATCGATAAGAACCGAACGTCAACCTGGGCAGTAAACGTCAACCTGGGCAGTAAACAAAAGTTATTCCACCCCCAGCATCGTTAGGTAACCATAGGTTGTTCTCTCATAGGTATACAGTAAAACCCCTCTTCCGGGACACCCCGCTTAAGGGGACAATTTGCTCGGAACGAAAATTTTTCCCACTATTATGAGTTTATTTTAACCCCGCTTAAAGGGACACCCCGCTTAAGGGGACACCCCGCTTTAGGGGACAGTTTTTCGGTACAGAAATGCTTAAAAACCCCGCTTAAGGGGGCAGTTTGGAGAGACATCATATCAGAAACACTGAAAATCCAAGTTTATGGTGCCCGTTTGTACGGGACAGACAGAACAATAGACTGATCATTCCCGAGCGGGCTCGGGCGGCCAGAGTGTGTTTTTTCATGGTAATAACCACATCTCTAGCGGCTCTGGGCGGGCGACAGTGAGTGTATATTAGTACCCATGATTTTTGCGCCTGCTGAAGGTGCCAGGTAAGAGGCCCGCTTACAGGTTAGCTGTGGGCGACACAGGGAGGGCTGGGGGCTTTGAAGGTGTGGTATTCAGTGAGCCGTCGCGGCTCTGGGCGGCTCACGATGAGTCCTTTTAGGGCTGCTGATTTCTCTCAGAAGTTACTGGGGTGGGGGGGGGGGGGGGGCGGGGGGTGGCGGGTCGGGTGGGGGCATTGACCGGGGGTATAAAAAGGAGCGAATTTCACAATATCCACCTTCAACCTCTATTATCTTTTTTTTTTGTATTGCGGAACGGGATATGATCGGACTTGCTGTTGTTTCCTTCATTTATGTAGGAATTCTCTATTGTATAACCATTGAAAGACTGAAAACCCCGCTTAAGGGGCCACCCCGCTTAAGGGGACACCCCGCTTAAGGGGACACGGAGGGTGTCCCCTTAAGAGGGGTTTTACTGTATAAGAATATAGAGTCCTTCTAGCCTCGTTTGCAGGGTGGTAATGCCTTTCTCAGCACTGTCAGGAAAGAGCACCTCAAACGAAATGATGGAGGCCTGTGAGCGGCGTTAGAGGCAGGAGGGAGCGAATGACTGTGTAACCCAGCATGAGTTGTTGGCCATCATTTTTGCCCATGGCAAGTTAACGCATACCCTGGTGTGGTGGCAGGAACTGGTCCCAACCGACCATACAGCGCTTCGTTGAATGATGGTATAAAGGAACCAGAGGGGCAGGTGTAGACTTGCTTAAGTCTTTGATTATGAACAGTTATTGAATGATCAAAATAAATCTGGGTTACCCAATCAGGATGAAATGCATTCCCCTATCAGGTGGGAGTGGAGGGGGAGGAGTAAGCACAACGCACAGTGACGGTAGGCAAGCAGGGAGAGGTGGGTAGGACACAGGGACTGAGGCCAGTCTAGGGCAGGTGCTCCGCTGGCTACAAGACATTGAGAAGGATTTGAGGTCCTCGAGGGCATGCAGAGCACCAGGTTGAATGGCTGCATCAGCCATTTTATTGTTCACCCTATGCACTAGACAGTGATGGGCCTCCGGGCCGTGAGAGCATCCCCTGACAGAACAGCCCATACCTAATGGTGGGAGGCTGCTACAATATTGTAACTTCAGGGTAAGGATAGACAGCGTGGATACAGCTGTAGCAGAGAAAGGGATGGGCTAACGGAAATGCTGGCGGTGTAGTTAAGTCAGCGACTGACCCCGTAACTTACATTTTACTAAGGTAATCCTGAGGCCTGTTTCACAACATATATATCCACCCTCATGAGTGGCTTTGGACGGCAAGGAGTGGCCATTGTCTTGGGGACTCAGTAGGACATTTGCCCAACCTTAAGATGGCCCTAGATGGTGAGGTTGGACACTTTGTAAATACGTTATCTCTTTGAGAGGACTTGTTCTCGTTCTCGGCATAGGTCAAGCTGTACCTAAGTATGGGGTGATTTCCATGAATTGGACATTTCGTAGTGTTAGTGCGGAGAGCTCAATTCGAATTGGAGATGTGGAGTCGTGCTGAGTTGATTGACAGCTGTCAAACACATACCTGTGCACCTCCCCGATCTGGGCGAGGGCCATATCTCGTTTATGCACGTCTATATGCTCCCTATCCTTATGATGGCCCTCCAGCGAGGAGACTCGGGAGGCGTGGACCTAGTCTAATACAGGTGTTCAGCGTTTGTATCAAAGTTAAGGTCCCATACAAGGCCCCCTTCTCGTTTTATTACCCCACCCTCATGAGGGCCTCAGACAGTAAGTTGCGGTTAACCTGGCAGCAGTTGGATGCCTTTGTAAATAAAATGTCACTTAGGCTACAAAAAAATCCAAACTTGTTTCTCATCACCGCGCGCATCTGCAAAAACTATTTTAGAAGATTTTTTTGTTGTTGTCTAAAATAAGATGAACCTTGATAGAAATTATGAAAAGTATGTGTATTTAGTAACACATTAAAGCTCCTGATGCCAGGGATGCTTTCAATGTATAAACAGTATAAATCTGAAAACCCCGCGTACGCAGACACCCCGCATAAGTGGACACTTTGGCCCGGAACGGAGGGTGATCGCTTACGCAGGGTTTTACTGTATGTCTAAAGCCCATTTTATAACACTCTTAAGCCATCTTTGATAAAGCAAAAAAAAAGCACCCTCATCATATTTTTCATGGCTTGGCGATGAGAAACAAGTTTCTTTTAGTGGCCTTACTAACCTTCAGATACAAGTTACTATAGTTACTTATCGAATGCGCACAGAGTATAATGATAAACATAGTATTTTTCATTAATTGTGAAAAAATGTTGTAAATCTAATCATTATTTCTCATAAAACATAATGTTCTCTTTGATATTTGGTCTCACTCCCCTTAACCTTTCAGCCAATAGCTCACGATAGAATTTTATGCTAAAAAGGCAATGCGCAATCCCCGCTTGTTAACTTTCACAGTCCAGGGCCCGGTTTTTCAGTCACAACATTCGTTCATAATGACATGTTTCAGCTGTCAGTGTCCTATAGACGTGAGATCTTAGAGGGGGATGTAAGGTGTGCTATAGTCACGACAATCGTAGGGTCACGTTGGTAAATTTGTCGGCCAAATTGTCTTAGCCCTAAGACATCTAAGGATATGTCGTACCAAATGCGGAAATTCAGTTCCCATAGGAATTAAGTCATTGACTTTTATCAGCAGTTAGGGGAACATATAACCTATACTCCCTCGAAATATGATGAAGATCGGCCACTCCGATCTGCCAATATTCACGATATTTTGTCATAGCAAACGTCTGCTCTGGTGGTCAGTGTACTCAAGTGGTTGCTAATTTATGCAGCGACCTTGATATTAACTGCACTTGTTCCCGATTTCGTGAATCGCTGGTTTGTGGATCTGTAGAATGGGAAGACAGGCCATACCAGACGTGGAATTTCACTCACTTAGAGATAAGGCCATGAAACTATAACACAAGTTTTGGAAACATATAACCTATAATTGCCCAAATATCAAGAAGATCGCTTCAATCTGCTGATATTCAAATTTTACACATAGGAGAATCAGCCAACGCTGCTGGCTCTGTGTGTTAGCAAAAGCCAAACACAATTGACTTTCAAATTTTTCGTCGACGGGCCGTAACGGAACTTAATTGGAATTAAGCAATGAAACTTTAATACGAGTGAGGGGAACATATAACCTATTATCGTTCCAAATATGAGGAAGATCTGCTGCTGATATCTGCATTATTTGAAACATCGAGCTGATCAATATGAAATTGAATGATGAGAGACTCTTGTACAGGGGTGACTGTCAGTCGGCGTAACGGGATATGATCGGACTTGCTGTTATTGATTAATCTCGCATATTTAAGCTATATATACGATATTGTGTGCATGCCTCACGTTAGATGCCTTGATATTTGGTCATTTCGCATTCCTACTTGTTACAAGAATTTTGTATGACACTCCAGAACACATGAATCGAAGAAATGGCTTGATAGAACATAAGACAATTCTACACTTGTCATAACAGCCGACACTTTTAGCAGCGATCACCCGTGCCGTGCTACGACACTGTCTATGAGACGGCGGCCATCTTTTGTCTTCCAAAATGTCGTCCATTCGCTGGATGATCTTAGGGTATCGTTGGCCTACGATGTCGTGACTAAAAAACAGGGCCCAGCTCTCAAAGCGAAGACATACTGATACCCTCAACCATGTCATACTGTACGTTTATTATGCATACTCTGATACCTAGATACATCTACATGCATATATATGTATTTTCGGTACGTCTATTCAATTGAAATATCTTTTTCAGACCAATCAGAGATTAATGTGATATATCCTTCCTATGATCCGCCTCCATATCGTGAATCATACACAGACCCTGGTTCTAAGCTAAAATCACGCTCAGAAAGGTATGTAGCAGGCTCTCAGTCATCAAAATCTCTGACACAAAAATAAAATTACTGCATCAATAGACCGCTCGCCATACTCATATTAAGTTTACGTATCTTCTTCATATCACTTGCATCTATAAATCATTTTTTTAATGAAGGTGCCTCTGGGACCACAAATAAAGTATGTACGCACGGTGGGGGGGGGGGGGGGGGGTTAACAATTTCAGAAATTTTGCGTATGTTCTTTCTTTGTTCTATTGCGTGGAAGATTGGGAGTGGGAGAAAGGGGGTGGATAAAAAAAATCGAAAATTCTGCGTACACACTTTATGGATGGCCCTTCTGCTATAATAACATAGTGACCAAACTTATGTAACTGTAACTGTGAAGGGCGAGGAGTGCGCCCATCCTATATATATTCCTACACCCCAGACTGCATGCTTTCCCAATTAACAACCATGTCACTATAGCTTACTGTTGTGCCGCCTCAGTATGTGGTAATCAACTCCTTTGACCTTCAGATGTGTTCCTCTTCTGCGAGGTTGTTACGAGGATGAGGCGCGAGGTGGCGCAAGTCAAACGGCGGCTGACAAGAGTACTGGCAATAACCTGATTAACTCTACCATATCCATGATTGCCGAAAGGGGGCAGCACGCTCTGGCGGAGGTTCTCCAGAACCGGAGCACATCCACGGGGCCCTGGAGGAAGGAAGAAATGCCCGAATGGCAACACATGCTCTCCGATAGGAGTCGTGACCGAAGTCTGGAGAAAGAGCGTACCTTAGATAGAACTACTGTTGTATGACTTCTACCAGTGATAAATTGGGTACACATTTATATATGTCAAAGTACCCATTATTTGCGGCCGAATATATGACCTATTTCCAGTAGTAAGCACGGTGCTAAATATGAAGGTGTGACGAATAGATTGGCATCGGAAACAGTGGTGCGCTTTCGTGGAATAAAATGGCATAGGATAAGACTTTGTCAGAAGGTACAAGTTTGGCTCACATAGTTCATCTGCATCTCCTATGATACAATGCAATGTAGATCCCACAACCAAAGGATACATTCAGAGGGTATTTGATGCCCTACATGCTAATCCCCATGACATTTCAGAGAAATAGGTGAATGCTTTATTGCATAGTACTAAGCAGTGGGTAACGAAACCCTATCATGATGACAGGTTTCCTTTAGTTGGATAAATTGAATTTCTTGTTTCAAGAAGCCTGAATCCATACAGTTGCAGATAGGTGTAAAGCTATGAGGGATCATTTGTTTATTTTGTTTCGGATTGCATCAAATGGCATACTTTGGTGTCGCTGTTTTATGTAAATAATTTCATGTTATTCATAAGATTATTTGTTTATTGCGTGGCCTAAAATATTTCTTCCCCATAGACTGAGCACTGGGAACTCATACTCAATGCCTATGGAGTTTTGTAAAAAAAAAAAAGAAGAAAAAAAAAGAAAAAAAAAAGAAAGATGAATGCAGGATATTGTCACAAATGTTAGCCAATTAGTCATTGATAGGGTGAGATAAAATCTGAAGCGCACTCGCTCCATAGCTACTGAAAATACGCCATCTATTTTGGTTCGCTATGTAATCTCAATCGGCTTTGCTCATGAGAAACTCTGCAACCAAAAAGCATGGTGTACATGTTGTGGCTTGATCTTGCTGCAGTTCTTTTTTAATACTTGTCAGCCGGACACGATAGTCGAAATATTCATCCTTTGTATTATGTTACCTTTCTCGGACGGCAAATGGTAACATGTGCACAATGTTCTATTAGACAAAAGAATAGAATTATTGAAGAACCATTACATCCAGATCAATATGTCCTTTTATTTCTGATTATTCGTCACAAACAAAGAGGGCAATCAATATCTGAAACCTGCTTCTAAGACGTTTCATGTTATACATTCAATTGTTGAATTGTATCGTCATAATATATCACAAGCACAATCATCAAGGTTTAGGTATCGCAATGATTCTTTAACCTAATAACTTCTGTCATACAGGAACTCCTGGCGAGTAGTGAGAGTGGCACTGGTACCAAGAATGTATAACTCCCCTTCAGACCATAAATAAGGACGGGTGTATTTTGCTGTGCAGAATAAATATGTTAACCAAATCATACCTTTAGTCCTTTTGGTGGAAAAAGGTAATGTCCAGTGATATGCTCCGCTGAATATTGGGTATCATAAAAGGTCTTGTATAATAATATTTCAAACACAATTAACCACCCTTCAGAGAACGGGTGTGTCATAACTGGCGCATAGGCTTCACTCCCACCGCATTCCCAGCTACTAAACTTTGAAAATCGACTGAAATGTCTCAATAAATTACTGCAACATAATTGATTTTTGACGGAGTTAGTGAAGGAGACGGCTGTGTTACACGATGAAACCATTTTCAAGATATCAAAATTACTACAACATAATCACAGTTCTTTGAATTGTAAGTAGGTGAACCGTCTTTTGATCAGACCTTTACGAAGTTTTGGAAAGGTAGTTCTGGAATGCTCCCAGTATGTCGTTTCTATAATACATATACACATATACTATTTTTGCTTAACTTTAACTTCAACACTCAGCTTCAGAACTCATTCCCTTCTTCCATTCCGTTCTTGTTCATTAAAAGACATATTAATTAAGGAAGCTTCAATTGCTTTCTATACAAATAAGGACGGAATAAAATTAACTATAAGTCTCCAAGACATAAACACCCGGTCACTGTGTCTAGTCTGTAAATGGACTATTACTCTACAACGACTTGAGCCTCAATATATAGTTCCATACCTGCCATATCTGAATTTTTGCAGCAGTAAAAGGGAATCGTCCCTTATGCTTATTCTAAATCATTATTTTCATATTCAAGTTGAATGTTGAACATAATTGTTACAGTTCGCGTTGTCATGTCGATTGAGCAGCTGTGGGAAGCGAGATTGTCAGGATATTGGTTCTGCTGCTGAACTTTGCTGAAGCCTCATCATCGTTGATCTCTTCAGGAAAGGTCATCGTCAGTTCATATTGGTTTTCAACCAGTAGGCGCATATCGTCCTGTAATAAATGTAACACATCTCTGGTCAGTAAGCATGAAGCAGATCAAAAGAGATATGCGTTGATCGATAAATGATGTTGATCACTTACGTGATCTTATCATGTAAGTGATCACCATTAGTCTGGCGGCGAGTTATACCTTGCTTTAGCGTCTAGACATCGTTTCTTCGATGATTATTTATCTCCAAAATCTTCTGATTTCTAACCTGCCAGGTGCAACTTAAGTTATGAGCATTTGAAAATAAAATGATTTTTTAATAAATAAATAAATATGGAAACGATCATATTGCTTTAATTACTTAAGAAACTTATCAGTTTTGAGCCCAATCATACATTCTGTATAGTTGAAATTTGTTTTGATTTTTAATTAGGTTTTTCTGTGTCAAAACCTACTGAAATTGAATAATTAGGTCCTGATATTAGAATTAAGTAAAACAGTTAGCTAGCGTTAAACGAAATCTTAATAAAACAGATAAGGAATCATAAGAAAATGATATAAAACACTCAGATGTGGCTTTCTCTCATGTATTTTAGTACTATTGAGAGAATTTCATGTCCGCATATTCTCCAGTAAATTGTCAGTTTTCGAATAACTGTCAATATATATATATATTTCATGGAGGATCTCTGCTTTATGCATCCTTTCTCATTTATATCAGTCACTTTCCACAATGTAGTAGAGTTAACCCACTCCAAAAAAAAGAAAATAATAATAACCATCAAAAACACATTGTCTGGATGCTAAAGCAAGGTTCACCCCTAAAATGGGCTTTCGCTGCCAGACTACATCATTGATCTCAACAACGGATTTCAGGAGTAAAGTCTCATCAAAACAATATATTGTCTAAAATTATAAATCAGAACACTCACATATCCATTATTGCTGTTGGATTCAAGCCTGAATAGGTGTTTACGTTATTGATTTTTTGCAGGGCAATTATTACTCTTTTAAAGATGTTTTAATTGATAAGTTCCAGAGTGAATTCCAGGCTTACTATTCTATTGAGAACATTTAAAGATCGTTTAAACATTACTTGATTTTGGACAGATCAAGCGAAGGATACGACTGTGCACTATGCTACCACTGTGATCTCATTAATATGCATCATGGTGATGTATTTGAATATGTTATGATTGCCACCACTATTGCACCAAGGAAGTCTCCAATAGAAATACAAATCTAAAGCTTCTATTATGGATAATTGCTAAATAACTATTGCAGCTGTAGACGAATTAGATAATGGGCGCTCTTAAAGACCAACGCACTCTTAGCGACTTTTGCATATCGCAAGATAAAAGTCGCTGTAAAAGTCCCCCTGCGATGTTTTCCCGGTACAATATCACCAAGTGTGCCTTGGGCCCTCTGCAATATTGCAGCACTCCTTTTGTCCCCCTTTTAATACCTCTGCTGAGGTACAAAGTTGCATGCGATATTTCCCCTCCAAAAGGGAGAATATCGACTTGTCAATTATTTTCCTTGTGATACTGTACCTTTTAACAGAACCACCTGCTGGGTGGGCCAATGGGCCGGGTCCCAGGGCCTGTTGAAACTCCATTAACTGCCATAAAAGGAATAAAGATGTCGCTTTTCCACTTTTCCAAGTAAATACTATTTTTTCTTTTAGTATATGAATTTTTTGTCCTTGTGTAAAATAAAGAAAATATATCCATGCCTCATTCATGCCCCGGTTTGAACCTCCCCACACACCCACAGCCCCAGGACATGTTTTTTTAGTCTCCCTATGGCAGCAAATTAGTCTCCCTATAGCATGTGATCCACCCAAATAAACCAAACAGACGCACTGCAGATGCTCCGAAGGCAGGTTTTGAACCTCTAGCCGACGATCCTCACCAAGGACAGTCAGCCAGACGCCCCTAAATCTCTAAATTCTCCAAGCTGATCCACCAAATCCTCTATTTCTGGCTGTGCCAATGACCACAAGACGTCCACATGTTCGGGTAGCGCCTAGCGAGCGAGTCCACCAACTGCCGCGGCCGGCTGACGCTGGCTAGATGATGGAGACACAGTGGAGTTCCTGCTGCCGTCTAGTGGACAGTGACAGCACTTAAGCGCAAGCCCAGTTCTCAGTTCATCCGATAGGCGGGGCGCCGGGCGGTTCTCTATACACTACGCTGCTCCGGATCCGCGAAAGCTGCGTATTGTGCAGAGCAGTGTGCCACCATGTTGACAGTGTGTGTCATGGTATATGCGGGCAAGTGGTCAATGTGGATCAAGGGAAAGCTCACTGCCTCATCGGCTTGTCGGCTGAAAATCAAATGAATCAGTATTCTCTAGCCGACAGAAATTACAGCCGACGCACCATGGAATCCAACAAATATGCAAATTAGCTTGGGCTGATGCTCAAGAAATGATGACCTGTTGGCCAGAATTTTTGGTCGTTCAGCAAAACAATGGTATTTAGAGCCGACAGGCAGTCGCCGGCAACCAACAGACCAGCCGACGTTTGTCAGTGATGGGATTTTGGAGACACAACGGTGGGCCAATGGTTGGTGACATCTGCCATGGCTGGTTTATTTGCTGATCCACCAAACAGATAATTGCCGGCGATGCACATTTTGGGTCGGCAACTGTTGCCGATCACACATCGACTACAATGCAATCGGTTCGCTCTAGCTGAGGCTTGGTGTATCATATGTTTAAGGCAGCAAATTCCAATTGAAAAATATTTCCTATTTTTGTCTGGCCCTAAACTGACATCCCTGTTCATCCTTGCAATATCATACCTCGGCCAAGGGGTATTGGGGCAAAGAAATATTGCCAGATGTGCATTGAAATGCCTTGTGATATGAGGCCCCCATCCTGCTGAGGGGGTCAATGCCCGAGGTACATTTTACAGTGACTTTTTTCCCTCCCCTGCTGTGGTGAGCGTCCTTCCCTTGCAATATTATCCTTCCAATAGCACAAGCATATAGCAAGGGAAAATATCACTAAGTGTGCTTTGGCGTTAAGAAATAGGAAACATCATCTTGCACGTCATACTCTACATATAGCACCACACCAAAATAACAGTTTGATATCAAGTATCCTCACCTTAGCTATATCAAGCTCGCATTCGGATACACTGGTGACACCCGGCAGCCGTATACGCATGATGAACATCCGTGGTCGACCGTGTTCTGCCTTCTTCTCTGTCATCTCATATTCTGGCTCCGGCAAAGAGGGTTCAGCGGTGCCCCCCATGTCCTCAATCAACCCTTTCTTAACTGGCTTCTCCTGTCGAAGTAGATCAAAAGAAATATTTCCTTCTCCTGTCGGGAGATGGATAGAGTCATTAATTGTGCCCGATGGAGCGCCACCGACCGCTTGATTGGTCATCTGAAGAATTGAGTCCTTCATGGCAGGGCCAAATGCTTTTTCCAAGTCGGATTCAACTTTGTCGTCTGTCTCTTTGGTTTTGTTCGTGAGGGACTTTTGCAAATCTTGAAGGCTGCCCTTGTGCGTGACCTTTTGCGGAAGAACGGAGTAGGAGCGCATCACCTTTATGTTTTGCTGTCTTTCAAGGTAATCCAGACAGAGGTTGATTAAAAGACGTTGTTCCTCACGAAAGCCAGCATCCTTACCACATTCCTCCAACACTTTTGGATTGAATGCTAGGCCAATACATTTTGATCCATCTGAAAGGGAATGCAGATATTGATCATTATCATGAAAAAAGTATTCGGTTTTTTAAATATTTTCGTTATTTATGATCCGTAGCAGCGTTGCGAAATCAAGGAATTTCACAACAACTTTTGATGCAAGATACACCAAGGCGTATCAACAAATTAATTTTAAGCAAAACTGTAATGATTTTCATATGGGGTGGGGGAGTAAGTCGCCGGAAAGCGGACAGGTGTGACCAGGTGGGCGAATTGTAGGTAGACTCGCCTTGTGGTTGGTTGGTCGAGTACTGCCCCTTGATTCTTCTCCTATAGAATAAAATACCCGAACTGCAGTCTTCAGGTACCCATGTATGTACACACATGGGCTAAGATTGTCAATTATGATTCGACCAAACCCCGAAATATCATACAACCTATTTACAATATATATAATCAGCAAAACTATTTTACATACATTATAAATTACTTTCGGAGAGACTACCAGGGTTACTAGTCCGTGTTAGCAGGTACATGATTACTGTTGTTTTCGAGGTATTATTCATAGATTCAAAAGCAGATGGATGTTGAAAAAATGAAAGTAACTTCACCAGATGATCCTTGATGGTCGTAAATGGGTCCACCAGTAATGGGAATAGGTTCTTGGTCATTCGTTGGCGCTGGAACCCTCGACCACTCACAGATGTTTAAGTAGATGGTAACTCGTCTCTCTTTTTCCTTTTAAAGAATGAAATCGGAAAATATTGAACCAAATTGCCTGAGGTCGAAGATATGGTCTGAATGAATGTATCTATTAAAATGTTTGTAATCAGCCAATGAAATACTTTCAAAATCAAGAACATATATTCCCTATTTTTTTTCAAATAGAAAATTCTGTGTTACTACTTCCACTATAGGCCGCGCGATCAAATAGAAGACCGAAAAGTGATCATTTTTGACTTGGCTTGGAAAAAATGCTCATAACTTACGTTGTAAACAAGGAAGGGTTATGCAATATGCGTCACCTTGAATTTTAATGTACTTTCTGACAAATCATACTGAAAATTAAGCATAATGCCTGACTTCTAGAATATAAAGGAAAACTCATGCTGGAGTAAAATCTAAAACCAGTTTAGCTAATTACAAAATATCCTCTCAATCATATTGATATCTTACTTTTTGTTGTGATAATAGAACTCAAGGTTAACTCCTTTGTTAATAAAAAAATAAAGAGAACAGGCAAAAAAAATCACCTTTTAGCCATTATGTCATTATCAAAAATAGTTGATGTAACTAAGTAAGGCCGTGTCCAATTCAAAACACTTACTTGTTTCAGACTACAAGGACTCCATAATACTAGTAATTACATTAGGTTCTTTTCAATATTAACGTTGCAAACCGAAATACTATTAGTCTAACTCTATAACACAGTTGTATTTCCATGCAGCATCATGGTGGGCAATTCATTGGGGCTTTGGCAAAAATGATGCAATATGTTGAAATTGTAATTTCAATAAATCCTTTTTATTTGAATCAATATATCATAAATGCTTACTAAAAAGAATGATGACAAATAAATGTATCAGTTTATTTGACCGAAAGGGATTTGAAACTGGATCACACCAGATCCCCTGCTTGTTACTCTGAATTATGAATGAAATAATGCTTCTGAACTAGATTTGAATTTTCCCACAGAACACTATGTAATACTAATGAGGGAAATAGTACTTACCAAATATGAGGTTTGGACACACATGTGAGGTTCTGGTGCTTTCATGAATTCCCGACCCTCTTTCATGTGTTTGTCAATAAACTTCCTGTAAGCAGAAGGGTCTGACACTGCCATGTCCTCCAGCATAGTCCAGATATGCTGGGCCTGGCCCACCATATCCTCCTCTTTTACAGTATCACCCTTCATCTGAAAAGATAATAGGTTTGCTGTGATAAGTCGAGTAAGAGGTCTCCTTTATATCGAGGGGTTGCCTTATGGAACTCACTTAGACTAGAAATTCAATCATCAAGGACCAAAGAAGCATTTAAACGTAAGGTACGCGCATTCCAGCTTGGACTGGAAGTATGAAATGATTGAAATGACCTGCAATTGCCAGCAATCATATCATTCATCATATATCATAGTGTCGTGAATCCGCTTGTGTAACATGGATTGGTTGGTTGGTTGGTTTGATTTAACGACAAGTTAACTATTACAGGTTCTTACCAGACTTTCTCAAGGTTCTTTTACACAATAAGGGTGGTGATCTAATCTATACGATGAATTTAGGTAGAAATCTCCCCCCTACACATTTACCGGTGTATGAGTTCTTTTAGTTCCCACACCACATAGACATGGTATGAGAAGGATTGGCCTTTGTTATAGCAGTAAATCTACAACTGCTTGGGGTGAGGAAGAAAAGTGGCTGCAGTGGGCTCAAACCCACAGTCTGACAACCTTGAGATTACCACTGTGCTCTTTACCACTGAGGAAACTCCCCATCCCAGTCACTTTTGTTATGCTTGCATGTAAGCATATCTGGCCTGCACCATGCAGAGGCAAGGCGACCAAGAGGGTGAACAGATTGACCATTGCTATCCAGCCCCGCTAGTTATACGTAGTACAACGCTGTCCGCAACACTCCCCACAGACGTTGTACTTAAGGACATAGGCAAACTTTGAGATTCTTTACGAACCAAACTGGTTCGCACAATCATGTTTGTAAAGGAAGTGTCATGCCGTAAAAAACAGTTGAATACAACAACATACATCACTATCTTCAGTCTCACATCATATGAGCATCAGATGTTTCCTTTTGCTTTATTAAATCTTCCTTTGAACTCCTGAATGGGAGAGCTCCTCAATCATCCGTTCGCCATTTTGAAAACTTTATTTTTAATTGAGCTGGTTACCAGCAATCATATAGGTCTCAAACTTTGCATATGCCATCAAGTCCGACTCTAGTGAGGAACGAACAGAGTCGCACTACGTCTGACTTACCCCAGCAGGCCAAATGGATTGGAGACTGTTCAACATATTCACTGGAAGAACTGTATTTACAGAAATGAAATAAATAACATAAATCAAACAAACAGAAAGAACAACATGGTTATAGAAGAACTCGGCATTCAGAAGTACTTGGCCCTGGCTTTCCTCCAACTTGACACCGGTTTTTCCAGGAGATTCCTGCCCTGTGGAGAATGAGGCCCCTGAATGATTTAATGGCAATTCTTATTTACTTTGGTGCTTCGATTATTCTTAATTGATGTTCTTAATAACAAATAAAAACCAAATGAAAAAAAGAAAATACTATAAGTTCAGAATTTGATTGAAGTGAGAAACTTGTAGGGCACCTGGCACATGGTGCTTTGCATCAGTCAATTGCATCTTCAGGAGAAACTCATTGTACGTTGCATCTTAAATAGTTCAACAATCACTATATATATTTGGTTTATTTGTTACATATAATGTTAAGACTTGATAAGCAGCAATTGTGTCAGAATTCAATGGGTACATTGCACACTTGGCATAATGGGGGAGTTTCCCCTTTCAGGAGGTCTTCGTGTGTCAGTCTGGAGTGACATATTTTCAGATGGGTCAACTCCACCTGTTCACTACGACTTAATCCCCACAGTTTCTCTTCCCATTCACAGTTGAATGAATGGTATGCAGTTTATTTTATTTTATTTGCTTGTTCCAGTCAGATTGCCATTTCTTCATTGTCAGTTCTCTTTTTTGAGTGCAATTTTCATTGCACCAGGATGCAACTTCAGAGCTTTTTTTGCTGCTTTGTCTGCCTCTTCATTTCGGTCAATTCCTATGTGGCTTGGCAACAATCGCAGAAACTCACCACAATCACTACATCCATAGGTTTGAATGCTTCTACTCAATTGTGTTATGGTGACCCCTGGGCGATAACTGGGATGCATCCGTGAACTTTCCCTGCACCCTCCACAGCGGGCGAGGAGCACCTGTGGGAGAACACACGACATGAAGCAGTGTGGCAAGTCTCGGTGTAGCATATTGCAGAAGTTAATCAAAAATATGAGGTCGGTGGCAGCCTGAACGATTTTATCGACCTGTGACCAGTCGGAAGTTATTTTCTAGGATTAGTAATTAAGTACTGGAGTAGGGTGGTGGTGCATACAAGATGGAAAGAATGCAAGTGTGAGTTGTGTTGTGCGGCGTGGAGTGAATGCGAGTATGAGTTGTTTTGTGTGAGCAATGGCTTTTAACAGTGTTCTGACCCGATGAAGCGACAGAATGATGAAGCAACGAGCGATGAGATGGTTGGCTAGGCATGAGAGGGAAGCACATGCCATAGTCCCCTCACACGCCTCAGCACAGGTCACATCGATCGTCGACAGGCAATGAAACAATGGGCCGAGTGCGAGGGGGAAGTTCAACCGGTTACTCAGAGAGAGAGACGGGGGAGTAGACACAAGATGTCCCCCGACACACCTGGCACAGGTCAAAATGTGCACCATTCGTGCATTTCTTTATGTAATTCATCAAATACTTTTATCTGAAGGTATATAGTTAAATAAAAATGTATTAGCTTGCTGGTATATACTCCTATACCTTGTTTCTTTTGACAAAAATATTCCACGAGCTCACAGTTGAAGTTTTATGACCTCACTCCCTGTGGCCTACCCCACTGTCCCCCTCCTCCCCTGTCCCATGTCAATCCAGGTGTGGTAAGTAGGTCAAAAATATTCCACAAGCTGGCAGAGCGAGTGGAATATTTCTATCAAAAGACACCTACAAGCTACTTGAGAACTACAGAAAGGGAGAGCTGCGCCTGGTTTGGAAGAAGCACTGGCATTTACATAAACCAGATCTCTGCTGTTGTTGTGAGTTTCTTATGTTTTTATGCTCTATGAAATGTCTCTGAATAGATCTGACATCTGTGGTGTGACTGATATAATTTGTATGTCTATATAATTTATAGACAATAATCGATGGTTTTATGGATAAGCGGCCGTAAACCACGAGAGGTTGACGAGTAGTAATACACGAGCGCTAGCGAGTGTATTACGAGGCCAACCGCGAGTGGTTTACAGAGCTGCCTGTCCACAAAATCATCGTTTGTTGCATTCATTATCCATCTTTTCGAAAAAATCAAACCCAGTAATTGCCATTTTAAAGGGTTTACCAATAGGGACTATTTCTTTGCTCTATAGCAAAAGGGACTATTTTTCCCGTATACCATGGTTTTGAGATCGTATACCACAGGTTATAATCCGTATACCACAGTTATGGTATCTGACAGGTTTTATACAATGGGTCGTGGTTTACTGAGTCCCCATACATTTTCAATGGGGGCTTTGTATACGATGGATAATAAAAGGAAGGCAGGTTTCTATGCTGTAAGTCACTGTTTGCTAAAGATTTGTTGTGACATATATCTTCATCGTAGATGTAAGCAAATTCATCTGAATTGTCTAGATATATAATTATGCAAGGGGAAAATGGTAGTATCAAGAATATCAAATATATAAACCAATATAAAATGTAACCAAGCACAAAGGTTCATATTTTTCATTTGCTCTTTCTGGTTACCCTTGTCAGAAGGAGAATATAGAGATGGATTTATGATTGGATAGTCATTGAGAATAAATAAAGGACTGAGGTAACAAATGTGTGTGGAGGGTTCCATTACAAAAAAAAAAGAAAAAAAAAAGAATTTATAAGGTACTGATTTTAGGCGACATGGTGTAGGTAGTTACTACCAAATATTGTAGGAGAGTAAAACCAACTTCAACTGCTCATAACTCAACTGATCCTTATAGTAAAGAGTTATTCTAAGCCCTTTCTAATGATGTATAGCAAAAGTATATATCTTGAGATAAACATAGACTGATCGAAATTGACAGAATATAGCGTGAATTCCACAAAACAACCGCTTTTTCCATGCAAGCAGATGTTCCAGCCGACCTCCTGAAATGGTCTATAAATGCTTCGCTGCCAGACCTTTGTGTGGTCGCTGTACAAGCATCTGGCGTGTGCTTCCACAGACCAGATGTTTCGGGCGATGGCCCGATGTGCCAGCAGATCCTCCAGCCGACACCCCACCAGACACCTCAGAGAGAGAAGTGGTGTGTGGACAGTGGCACTGCGTCATGGACGATAGCCACATTTAACGTGGTAATCGAGTTCTACACTGAGGCAATAGGTGGCGCGGCGAGTGGCGATACACAATGACGCTCTGAAGCCGCATATTGAGTGGAGCAGTGTGCCACTATGTTGGATTTTGTACAGGAATGTTGAGAGATTGTAAAATATCCATGAAATAATGCGGTCAATCGAAGAATGAAGGTAAATATAGATAAGGATTGATGTTATGAATGTGTGGGGCATGCTCTGGCGCTAAAATTCTACCCCAACTACCATCATTGAGGGAATTTTCAATGTCCGTTCACGGCTTTGGCTATCGCAGGTGTCAGCCATTCAATCTTGCCGGCGTTCCCTTGCCACTGGTCCTGGCAGAGCTTGCGGGCTTGTGCCGTAGGCCTATTATTAAAATATTGGCCAGATGCCCAGTTCCAGCAGACAAAAAACTAATAAATCAGTTTTTCGTCCGATGCTATAATTACATCTGGCGGAGGATTGTTTGAGCACCAGCTGGGACATCATCTGAAAATTCTGGTGGGTGGAAGCCCATTTCTGCTCATTTCAGCAAATGCCACAGCTGATGGCCCAGCAACCCTCAGCAACCGTGAGCAACCCTGGGGTGACGCGCCAGCAACCCCCAACAGACGCTCAACTAACCCAGCAACCAAGAGCAGACATCTTTCAGATGGGCATTGGGTGATGCTCAACCAATCAGGCAAAAAACAAATTACACGAGATATTCCAGCAACCGTTGTACAGGCATTGTACAACATTTTCGTCTGGATGGTGGAATTCCCATTTAAAATGTGAAGGCATGAAACTTCAGGTGTTCATAACTCAGCTAATATTTATCATGCTTAGCGAGTTATTTTTTGAAGCTCTAGTTTCTACTTTCCAAGCCCTTTTAATAGATGTTTAACTTTGGTACCTATTTGAACAAAAATCAAATTTTCGTCTGTCATCGCTACAGCGGGCCTACTTAAAAATAAAGTTACAAACAAAGTTGCAACACTGATAAATTACTTCATGAGTAGTCAGACGCACCCGACCCCATTCTCTAGTATTAGGATAGAAATGCAATCATAAACAAGTATCAAAAATAAATTTTGCTCATACACCCAACCCAACAATGCTAAGGAATACGTTGCTATGTGAATGTTTGGCCACCTCGGCCCCGTATCTATGGATGAAGCCAGTTTTACTAAAAGTTTCGGCAGAGCGGAAAAGGGCTGGGAATGCCACGTTCAGGTTTCAGCAGTGACAGCCACACGGTGAGCCTAAATCTAAAATCTAGTAGTAAGAATCTTGGTAAATTTCAAGAGTGCGTACTTCATAACGGGTGAAACAAAACCGATTTTACCTAGTATGTCATCCAATGTTTACGCTTCAAGTATAGTAAACGGCATCACTGTGAAGCAAACGGACTAGTAGGTTGGGTACCGTTTAATTAAACTTTCCATATGCGTAGGTAGTACCAGGTACCAGTTACGTGTTTTGAGCCGCATGTGATCTCGAAAACATGTCAAGTATCCCACGCTTGGAAGCGTGCCTTGTCATCTTTATCATAATAAACATATCACAACTCTTTCATAGATACATAGGAGTTGCTACAAGCCAGTGTTATGACCATTTGCCATGGAAACTTCAAAGTTTAAATATGAGTTGCAACGGGTAGTTCCGTACGTAGTTTGGTGACTTTCCCCCCCAAATATGTCGCTGCTTCCGCTACTGCAGCTACTTCCGCTTGACTGCAGGTAGCGGATCGTCTGTCGCTCGATATTATTTGCTGTTAGGTGAAAGGCACTTAAGGAGCTGCCAGCAATTAAATGTTTCAGTGGTAATTATTGCCATCTATATTCTCTCTTTCTCTAACCTATTTTACATGATAAATTAGAAGGACTACATGTACGGCATTGCGCTGTTTTCATTTCGCAATTTTAGGTAGCTTTCAAAGTTTCTGTTGCTGTTCGTAGCGTAGGTTCCTAGAACTTTAAAGTTTTGGGATATTTGTCTCAACCTATAATTTCCACCCATTTACCTTCTAGGCTTGTTCTAAAATCGCTCATTGATCCTTACAATGTGTTGTAAAATGTTTTGATTTCCATTTTTGCCCCGAGTTTGTAGTTCAACTTGGCCCAACCCTGTCGTTCCACTCGGAACCGGCAGTTCGTAGGGTGTCTACAGTACAGGGGTTCATGGACGCCTTGAGCCCGGGACGATTTGAGCCCTGGACGCCTTGAGCCTTTCTGTGGACACCTTGAGCCTACCCTGTGGACGCCTTGAGCCTACCCTATTTCGGTTTTCTTGAGCATCTAGATGTAAAAAACTTTGAAAAGTGCGCTTATACTGGTTTATAGTCATATATACTCAACCCTAACCCTTACCCAACCCTTTTCTAACCCTAACCTGCCAATCAGAACTGAACAGGGTAGGCTCAAGGCGTCCACAGGGTAGGCTCAAGGCGTCCAATTCCCGTCTACAGGCCATGCTGGGAAGGTATCTGGACGCCCCGCTTCGTAGACAGCACGCCTCAGTTTTTAGCGGGTGACGGACAGACTCTGCCCCTTTTTAAAAATTTATGTCAGAACTAAGTCAATAATTGACGTAGAAACTTTGAATAAACATCAATAGATAGCCTAAGATGTGCGGAAAACAGTTTGTAAGTTTATATTTTGATTCACGTGAGGCAAAATATGATTATTTGCCATTGTTTGTTTCGTGGTTCGCCGCGAGTGCGAGAAGGTCACCTCCCGAAAACCAAGCAGGGCGTCCAATTTACGAAGCGGGGCGTCCAAAGTGTGCTGGCTACCGAGCTGTGCGTCCAGCATTCCCCCGTGGACGCCTTGAGCCTACCCCATTTTAGTTCCGATTGGCGGGTCAGGGTTAGAAATGGGTTAGGTAGTATATATGACTATAAACCAGTATAAGTGCACTTTTCAAAGTTTGTACATCTAGAGACCAAAACGGGGTAGGCTCAAGGCGTCCACACAAACGCTCAAGGTGTCCAGGGCTTGAATCATCCCGGGCTCTAGGCGTCCATGAACCGCCATGCTCCATTGCACTGATCCACTAGAGATTGCTTTGGTCGCTGACCGATTGGCTCCCAGTCACCCATAGTGGAGCTATAGTGAAGCTAGAGTCCTGATCCCCCCCCCCCCCCCTCCCGACGGTCAGTGCTCAAACTCCAAGCGGTGCTCCATACCAAAGACTGAAAACCGATCCACTGTTCTCCACTGGGGACTTGGAAAAACCTGGTCGCCGAAGTGGAGCAGCGGCGCCGATCGAACTAAGATCAAGGAAAGAACCAAGGGGCAAGAATTATCAGAGAATGGGAGGAGATAGGGTTAAGATTGCTCGGCGACCATCAATCTCCAGTGGATAGGCATTTAGGCCTTTAAGGGCTGATTCCACTGACACAATGGCTTTGTCG
Organism: Alentia gelatinosa; assembly: GCA_950022655.1. Lineage (NCBI taxonomy): Eukaryota > Metazoa > Annelida > Polychaeta > Phyllodocida > Polynoidae > Alentia > Alentia gelatinosa. Next base: position 47,548,702 of record OX465581.1, read on the forward strand.
TGATATCTCTTGGTATATCTTGTAATATCTAACAATGTCGCAATATGTTGTACCTCCATTGTCGCAAAACGTAGCTGCATGACACATCAAGACACATAGCAACAAATAGGCACGTGATTATTCAAACCTAGCCCGATTTAGCAAGACAACCAAATATTGACCAATCTGGCTATATCTTGTGTGTCGTTGGAATCAGCACTTTAGCAAGAAAACAAAATCGTGACCAATCATGCTATATCTTGTGTGGCAGTGGCACTTTATTTTGATTCATACCTTCTCTTTATTATTAGGCTTCCTCCCCTTTTGTTTTCCAGAAGAGCACACTGAAGTGGTAAGAATGTTTTCACAAAGGGCAAAAACACTTTTGAAGAATGTCATACGTCATACGGATACGCACAATCGGGTTAGTGTACTTTTCATAGCACCACCAGTCACCTAAACTCCTGTTTATTCCAAAATGTCCAGCTGGAAACTTGCGCTTGGGATGACCTTCTATTGGGATTATGTGAGTGAGTATGTAGAGGATTGAGAGATCAGTATATATTGCAGTACCTATTCTTTGTTAGATTTATAGTGATACATATTTTAGAGAATCTGTATTTTTGTTAGTGCCGTTGGCGAAGTTGAGCTGATAATGATTTCTCCTTTGATATAAAAAAAACAAAAAAAAACAATCAAAAACGAACATGGCTATTCCTACAGTTTTGAAAGAAAATCTTAATAAACACTTTTGGGTTCAATTCACACAACACAACCTTCCATCTCCCAATACAATACAAGCAGTATTGTGTGTTTCCAGATCGTTGAAGAAGACGATATGTGGCGTCAGCAAAGAAACTCTGTAGTGGCACGGGTAGCATCCAAACGTCGCATGCCTCGTGCCCACATGGATAGACGCGACTATGACACACAGCTTCCAGAAGAACGCGAAGACAATGATAATAGTGCTTCTACCTACTGGAGAAGGGAGCTACAAAAGGCAGAAGAAGAGCAACCAGGAAGGCATGTTGACACACACACAATTTTCTGTTTATACATTATTAATGATATAGTAGATCTACAATTTACTATATACCCATGCCGTATATACTGTAAATATGCACCGTTTCGGCATATGACGTAAAAATACTGTACGGACCCCTGGACCGTACACTAAAATACGGACCACCTTGCCATACACGTTTATTAACAAATTGGTTATTAAGCCAAATGATATTGATTTAAAAAAAAAATAATTTCGGGTATAAAGTAAAAATATAACGTCCAACCATGCTTGTAACAGTCACAGAACTCGATGATAATTTACTGTTTGTACGGAACTCGGCATAAATGCCTCGGTCCGTACAAACCGTAAATTGCCATCTCGTTCTGTGAATTGTACAGCATGGTCAGGACGTTCTATATAAGTACTTGAATCATGAAACAAAATTGTATGCTTTATTTTAGATATAAGTAGTTTCTCAGTTTAAGATTGAATAAAATCATAAATCAGAGAATTTAAGACATGGCAACAAAAAAAGGTTGATTAATAATTCAAGGCTTGGTTCTATTTGGCCAAACTTGGTGCCGATCCTGTACAGGCTATGTACGGTTCCCTTTCGGATCAAGGCTAAAGCACTCCATCCCTGATTAAAGCCTGAGTGGTGACCAACACCCAACATAAGAACAAGCATGAATATACTAAAAGTGATTGTCCATATTTATTTAATTATGACATTTAACAAGCACACTCACCTTCCTATTGACCGTAGCTAGTGCTCCAACGGCTGGTTCTACCAACACAATGGATTTGCAGTGTGATATCTTACAGTATTGTGAAATGTCTTACCTCCTTTGATACAACACGTCATGCTAAATGGTTTGTGTATTCTTTTGCTATGAAATATGCCTATTTTGAAGCTCCACCACCGTGACACTTCGCGATCTATTGCTGATGTCAGGGCAAGAGCACAGCAAAGGTGCTTAACCAAACTGATGGTTCTCGGCAAAAATGCACATGGTTACTCAAAACCTAGCAAGATTTAGCAAGACAACCAAATGGTGACAAATCTCATTATATCTTGTGTTAGTGGAACCAGCACTAAGAATTAAATGTCATTAAACCCAACTTGGTTTACGCAATCATAACATTGATGTAAACTAAGGTAGATTAAATCATTTGTAAATAACTTTTTATGGTCACAACTACAGATGGGGTCATGGTGGATACAAAGAGCTTTACCCAGAAGAATTCCGGGCACCTCGATCAAGGTCGAGATCAAGTTCATCTTCATCTTCAGAGAGGCATAGTAAGCGAAGGAAAAAGCACAAGTCATCTGTTAAAAAGAAGTGAGTGGCCTTTAGATATGCATCTATCAGAAACTTAATTCAAGATGCTTCTAGAATTTGTAACACTCTGTAATAGGAACTAGAACGATCTCATACTTAATTAAATGGTTAAATGATGAAATGGATATTGCAACCTGTATTTCTAATTATTCTCGATATGTTGAATACATTTTTTGTTTTCCCATGATCAGATGATACGCAGCCATTAACTATTTTTTTCCGTTATCGGGAGTGAACCCTCACACACACCTATATGGGAGAGGAACCGGACCCCCCCCCCCCCTTTTTATGGAAGAGATCTTTATTCTTGGAAATTTATAGCTATACATTTTTAAATGGATATTCCTGTTCGCAATTAAGGAGGAGATTATGTCGACATGAGTACTTTCCACAGTTTACCGTTCGGTTTGAATTATTGAAAAACTAGATACTTGAGATTTTACATCAGTATTATGATTCTGTTTATTTAATGTACAGAAAGAAGAAATCAAAAAAGAAGAAACGGAGGAAATCTTCCACAAATACAGATTCCGATTCTTCCTCTAAGGAGGAAAGTCATTCAAGAAAAAGGGAGCGCTCCAATCATCACAGAAGTCATCATCGTGACAGATCCGTGCCTGGTGGAGATGTCTCACCACACAAAGCGAAGGATCCTTATGTGGAACCCAGCACCAGTAAGCCTGCCACTGCCGCTGTAACCAAAAAAGCAAATACCAACGATCGCCCCACCGAACGCGCTCGGCCATCTCGTTCCTTTCCTCAAGGAAACATGTTCAGTCGAGCCCTACGCGAAGTTAGAGACGAACAGAGTCGGAAACCTGCTCCTATTCTCAGAGAGCGGACCACACGCAGTCGCAGTGGTGAACGCAGTCGGAGTGCCCGGGATCGCAGGAGGAGTGGTGAGCGTAGCAGGAGGCGGAGGAGTTCTGGACGAAGTGAGAGTCCACCCAGAGACTCCCAGCGGTCCCGCGGAAGGTCGCCCTCCCGTCGGTCAGATACAAACTCGAGGCCGCCTCACAGGACCTCCAGGAGTCAAGTCTCTCCGGATCGTAAGATTAAATCCAACTTGGACAGGAAGTGGAGGAAAAGACGTTTCAGTAGCAACAGCAGTAGTAGTAGTAGTAGTCGCAGCAGTTCCTCAGAATCCAGGTCATCTTCCTCGAAGTCGTCATGACAGTTTTGTAACGAAATTAGGCAGCACTCTGTATCTTCCAGCGATTTAATTCGTTTACAGTAGAGCTTGGATTTACTATGGTATCGAATGAGGTTGATCCCATGTTGCATGTAATATGTTGATTATTTTTTCCGTTTGCTCATCTTGTCTTATTTTCTCCAACATGGAATCTAAATAGACTATTTATGTATTATCTCTAGTTTCACCCATTTAGTGTAATTGGTCTATTTTTCTATTGTTCCTTTATTTTTATTGACAACTTAATTCTTATTTAGGACTGCAATATTTGTAATATAACTTAGAAATACCCGGTTTGAATATTGACGCTTCAGGTGATATAAAATGCCTATTGTCGTTTGGCTTCGAAATATATTTGAAACATCATGTTTCATAAAAAGTGAGAAGGATACCTTTGCGAGTGAGAGTTGTAAATCTGAAAAAAGCCGACTTCAAATGTGTTCCATATTCTACAATACAAATACATGCACATCATACATAGAATCGTATTTTGATGTGGCTTTCAGGGCGAAAATAATATGGGATATAAGCAATGTTACACTAACTGCCACCAAGCAAATAGTAGTCTAATTAGAAAGAAAGTCTTACTTAAACATTAATCTACGTTCTGTTGAACATGTGAGAGATGTGTTGTCAAGTTGGTTTCCGGTGTGAGTTGCATCAGTATAACATCTGAATTATAAGATGATATTCCAGGAGGAGTTGAATTAATACGACGAGGGAAACGTATTTATTATAATATTCTATTTGAGGTTCAGAATCTTATACTCATATGTGTGCATAGTTGAATTCTACTGAACTAACTAGGCTAAATTGATCAAAGATTTCACTCACTCAGGCTAATCAGCGACAGTGAAAATTGAATTCTAGTTTTATTGTATAATTTGTTCTTGGGTGTTTTTGTTACACATCATTGGGAGGTAAAGTAGCCATCACACGATATTTAGTTTAACGGTTTGCAATGCAATTAATAGATGATGCTACTCGCCACTTGCATTATTTTACTGACTTATTTTACTTATCTATTTATCATGCTTTTTATTTGATTTCATCGTGCTTGCTACAGTTTATCATCAATGATTTATCATGATCCATATTTCCGGTTTAGAAATATTTTTGGTACCTACTTCAATGTATAAATTCCACTTCGACCTCAGAGAACATCTCTGAGATAAATGTCCTGAAGTGCTGATTGCAGTTTCCACATGTACTTACTTGATGGGATTTCAGATATATAGCCAGCTATTGTATCCTTAATTTTCTAATTTTATCACACACGGCAGTTTTAGTTGTTTTATGATTATTTAGAATCGGCTGTGTTGAGAAGTGTTATGTTGCCACGTCATAAACAATTATATGTTCTAAAGTGAACTACCTACATTTTACAACATGTGACGAGAGATCTTTACTTTAACTTGACAACCTATGTAAACCAAGTGTCACACAGAAACGGAATGAAAAATAGTATTACCAGTGAACAGCAGGGCAAATCTATACATAGATGTATGTCTATTTTGAATATGCAAAGCTCAAAATTCCTTGTCAAAAGGAATAGTCTACAAATAAAAGTGACACATAAAAAAAAAAAGCGATACATAGATTCTTTCATGGTTTTGCCTTTGTTGTCCATGACGTATTACATGTTTGTAGTGTATAACCAATAATAACCAATGAATTGCATATCAACGTATCAAATAAGCGTGCCTGCAAACACAGGTCGACTCTGATTAGATGTCTTTGATGAGGGAGTAGCATAATTGTAATGATTTTAAAAAAAAAATGGTTCAGCAGTTCGTTATCATGTTTTTATCACAAAATAAGGACACATTACTGCATATATGAAAATATACATCCGATTCATTCCTCCAGACTAAGGAAAACTTTGTAGAGGCGGTTGAGCCCAGCACCAGAAAAAAGCTCTATATATATGATTAGTTGGTTCATGGTATTTAAGCCGTAGTAATAGCCAGTGTTAACTTGGAGCGTAGAGGTCCTTCGTCTTAGTCGGATCCGCGCAGCTAATGGTATCATCTGCGTTTCAGCCAGTGATATCAGATATGGGTTGTCATGGGTTCGTCGGTGTCAGATTTAATCATCTGCCATGTTCGAGGGGGGTCACAACTGGTATTGACTAGTTCTTCAGTGTCTGATGAGGGGAACCCTTCCCTTATTGCGATCTCGGTGCCATATGCCTCACAGCAGGGAACAAAAACGTAGCAGATGAAATACCGCCTCTCCAAAACTTCCGACAGTTTGCTATAGCCTACCTTTCTCCCCTTCCCCTGTTTGATAGTGACACCCATATGTTGAGCTCTGATAAGCTCCACACAAAAATTCCTTTTTGGGGGGGGGGGGGGGAGGGGGGGGGGGGGTTATCCAATCCCAGGCCTCCCAGTGAAACCTTTAAACCTATAAAAGCCTATATTTAAATTCTTGAGCCATTGTTTTTTTTAAAGTAACCTATATAACCTATAAAAACCTATATTTTTTCACTGCCATGGATATGTAGCCTATAGGAAATTTTAGAAGTTATCTTGACACAAAGTCAGATTGTCAAATGACGAGAAATCCACATGATCAGTGTAATTCAGAGACCTTAAAAGTGTTTAAGAATCAACAGTTTGTGTTACTTCTTGCCAGTCTGGCTTGTCTGTTGGAAAAGGGGAGGGGGGGGGGGGGCGTAAAAAATAGTCGAAAATAGCATAATGTAATTTACTGACAGCCCCATTGGCATGCTGTATTGATATTAGATCACATGTATGTGTAAATGCTGCTCCAAGACAGGGAATGCTTCTCTCCCCAATGGCATCTATCATTTGGAGTCTAAAAGGAATTGCAGGGGAAAAACTCTTGTACATCCATATATCACAGGTCCCCCCTCTCCCCTGAGAGATTGTATCTAGAGGAAAATGGTCGTATAGCGGAGAGAAATAAATTTCAGAACATTGGGAGGGTGTTACAATTTTGAGACAAAATTGCCTCCCCAAGTAGGATGACTTATCGCAGTGCCCAAATAGGGGGGGGGGGGGGAGGGGGTTGCATACTGGAATAATATCAATATAGAGGACACTTTATGTCAGATAAGGTATGGCTTAGCACACAAAGCTGGGTTAGAAAATACACACCCCACCCCCCTCACTTTCCAAAAGGAAGTAATAAGATAAAATGTATATACCTTACTGGTACATACTCACATACCGCGTTTCTTTTGATAAAAATATTCCACGAGCTCGCAGAGCGAGTGGAATATTTTTATCAAAAGAAACAAGGTATGTGAGTATGTACCAGTAAGGTAATACATTTTTATTTTATTATATACCTTCAAGTATAAGTATTTGATGAATTACAGAAGGAAATCTGCTGTCCAAGCTGGATTCAAAGTGTGCTGGTATATCTGTTGACATCTTAGTGAAAGTCAAGCACAGAATATGCTCTAAGCACATTTTTTACTCTTTTTTTCCCTTCAACTCCTGTGATCCTTTGCACACATAAATTAGCGGAGTGCTGCAAGTCACTGCCAGCATTTCATAAGTAGGTCAATGCAATTTTTTTCAGCCAATCAGAATTTGTATTCAAAGTAGGGTGGTACGTCATTTTATACCACATACTGTGCCGGTATATATTTAATACCAATACCCTAGCAGAGGTTGGTATTTGTGTAACATACTGGCACAGGTATATAATAAAGTACCAGGTATTGCCAACACTATTGGTACCTAAGCCTAAGGCCCGGCTGAATAAGGGGGGGGGGGGGGGGGTAGCCAAATCTATCTATTCCCGATATCTCTTTGCTCGAGTCAAGCCCATACTCTGAAATGCCTGATGGATGAATTACTGCACATTTCAAAGATCAATGAAATTATGATAGTGGGTCTTGTGGATTGAACTAGTTTGAAGGACGGGACATGTGCGGCCTTCCAGAATGTTGTAGTGCAGTTGTAGTGTCGATCGGAGCCACTAGAGGGCTTAGCCGGCTTCATTCAGCGCCTGCGCCATAGATGTAAGACACGTCGGATAGAAAATGGCGTCGCCCGAGGACTCAGTAAACGATGAAGTAAATATCGTGGATGTGACCGAGACGAATGGATACAATGGGACATTGGAAGAGCCAGACGAATGTGTAGAGACATGGGGGTTTCCAAGAGCAGAACTTTACCGGTTGGCGCTGGCATTCTACAAAGGTAGGTCCCCGTGTTCAGTGCATCGACCTGTCATCGCCCGGCCCACTCATTTGTTGACATGCATTAACGAGCAGAAAATGCTACCTGTATGACCATCCTGTATCAATAAGCCTTACTATCACGGGTGTTGTTACTCAAGGTGCCAGTTTTTACAGTAAGCTGCCCATGGGTTGCAACTCTAGTTCACTAACTACAATTTTTAGGTGTTCGACTTGGCATATTTACAACAGCACAGTGCTGTCGTCAGTGTAATCACAGTAGTGTAGTTTCTTAATTCTGTGTGACTACTTCGTACTTGTAGGCCTACTACTAGAGGTACTACTATCTGCAATACTAGTGATATTGCCTGCGCTAGGTTTCTGGCCCACTAAACTCTGGAGTCTACATAAACATTACACAGATCCCGTGTAAACCAGTCAAAACCCGTGCTCCGAGATTGTCTCCAAGCCAACCACAATCAGCAAGGCTACATACAGTTAACACTGTTCTGACAGTCTACAGTAACACCAAGGACTCTTTTGAAGTACCGGTAACAGTCTAAATTGAATGTGACATTATTTGCCATCTTAAGTGAGATTTGCCTTCTATCATGTCAATTCTCATTGAGAAGAGAGAGCTTCTAGATATACTGTAAATTTGTTGAAATGATCACCATTATTTCAGTGGTAAAATCGTGCAATGTCATACTTAAAAATTGAAAATATAAGAAAAGTTGCAGCTTAAAGGGCATGGTCTACCAGGGGTACCAGGTTGTTCCGGCCCCTAGGCGCGTCCGGCCCCCGGCCGTGTTGGCGTGTCCGGCCCCTCGGCGGGTCCGGCCTCGGCGCATCCGGCCCCCAAATACATTTCGGGTGATAAATACGTTAATAATGGTCGTAAAAATACGAAATAAAAAACAGAGGATAGGTTTCAACTCCCCGCACACATCTAGCTTTTTAAATTTTTTTTTTTCAATATTTCATTTTTTGTGTGTAATCCTAAAAGTTTAGTAGTACATTTGGTAGATATTGTGCCTAAAAGCAACAAACACACACATATATTTCACCAAACACTTTAATTTACAACAATACATATATAGACTTGCATTAATATTACACTTATGCATAAATACTGCACTAAATGCTTACAATTCACCAATACACAGGCTTCGTACATAGATGGCCCTATAAAATTCCAGGCTTTTCCCAGGCTTTTCCAGGCTCTAATATATTTTTTTCCAGGCACATCTGGTCACTGGTTTTAAAGACATGTCGGATTCCTCACCAAATTCAGTTAAAATTTTCTTCATCTTCCTTACTACCTGTGGAATTTCATTGCTTTGGGACAGATATTTCAAAATTTTATTTTTCTTTACCACTTTCGAATAGGAGGACAAATAATCAAATCCATGCTATATTATTAGCAATTAGTTATACATGGTCAAATAAAGGATGTTTGGAACTAGTTATTCCAAGTCACTGAAATTTCAAAGGCAATCAAGTGCTGTAGTTAAGGAAGGCTAATATTGACCAGAATTTCATAGACTAAAACTAGTTTTTATGCAAAACTAAATTCTCCAGGCTCTACCAGGTTTTTCCAGGCTTTCTTTGAGAATTCCAGGCTTTTCCAGGCCTGGAAAACCCAAAAGCATAAAACCAGGCTTTTCCAGGCTCTGTACAATCTCACGGCGGTAGACACCCCAGGAGGAGACTGGGAACTGGCCCTTTATCCAGGTTTCTGAATAGTATATGCATTTTCATTCGCGGTAAAAAAGCCCTGAATGCGTGTGCGGGTGCGCGAAAAAAATACGGGGGCCGGAAGCGCTCGGGGGCCGGTAACGCCTGGAGGCCGGTCGCGCTCGGGGGCCGGAAACGCTCGGGGGCCGGAACAGCCTAGGGGCCGGTAAGACTAGGAATCCTACCAGGCCGGCGTTATGACAGGAAAACTGCACCCCACGTCAAAGAACTATACGACCAAGAAGCACAACTCTATGAGACTTCCGATTATCGGACTGGACAGTCATTGGCCTGTATGAACTAAAATTTAATGATGTCATCTTCAGATATTCTAAAATCGCTCGATGTCAAATGTATATCTAAAGTTGGCAAACCGAACTTTTAGAAATAAATATAACACATATATACCATTTCAAGAATTTTACATGATGAAGCATGTTCTCTACATTATTTGACAGAAATAATATCAAGAGACGTCACGAGTTTGAGTCTGAGTTTATTTATGCCACGCATTTTGTTGGCTCCATTATTTCACGAGTCGAAGACGAGTGACATTACGGAGCCAACAAAATGAGTGGCAAAATGAGCTCAAACTCAAACGAGTGGTGTCTAGATTTTATCCTACCCCGTTTCCATATTTTCTCAGTATCAGAAAGTAGTGGCATAAACAACACTTTGTGTCACACCCGTGACATAAGCAAATCCCATGTTAAGCCTATGGCGTTTTTTATTAGGGGTAGGATAAAGCATATCACTACATTCTTTCCACTCACGAACGGCACATGGTAGTATTCCACAATACATGTAACCTCTAACCTGGTTCAGAACTTGATTAATTTGATTCAAATACAAAATGATTACAAGAAAACACACTGAAGCATCCCAATATGTCCAATAATAATTGAGTAGCAAGTATGCACACTAAATTAGAAATAGAATAGATAATGATTTGAGATTATTTCACTGCCATAGTACACTGGCCACCAGAGCAAACTCTTGCTACCCACGTTTGGACAGTCCAGCCTAATAATTTAAAAGTCTAAGGCTTCCAGAAATAATAACAAACAAATAAATCATATATAATGTTATTTCCTTGATTCTAAAGTGTCTAAATGTGAATAATACTTTTCATATCGCACACTTTCAATACGTCGACATACCAAATGCTCTGCTGGATGTTAGTTCATGTAGGCCAACCACCGTGCGGCGCCACTGTCGATAGAGCCTCCAGAGGTTACTAAAGTCCCGATTATCGCCCCGGGTAAAGCAAAGTTCCGCTCCCGATAGACTTGGCACATTACGACAAAATGAACTACAGTTTTCTGATTTATAATTGGAGAAACTGAATATAATTTCGGATTTCCATGTAGAAATAGCTGAGATTTCCATTTCTGACATCAGAATTTCAATTTGAGGATGTCTGAAAACCGTTAAACTGCATTAATTCTGGCTTACGGGTATGGGGTCTATCACTACACTACGTCGGTAATCAGCGAAATCCGGAACTTGTCAACAGACTGAATTACGGGATACCTCAATAGGGTCTATGCAGTGTCATGTCATGACATGGGAGTTGTGCTTCTTGGGTTAGAGTTCTTTGCCCATGTTGCCCTTGCGATGCCTGTGTTAGCTCAATTATGGAAACTGCTGCAGTGGAGCAGGTCAGACGTTCACTGGAGGCAGCCACACGGCGATGGCCTGGTGTAGTGTGATAGTTTCTTAACCTGCAATAAACCGTTATTATTGCCCACTAGACTAGTATCTGGTGCACGTGTGCGCGTGTTGAAGTCCATGATTGGAAACTGAAAAATTTGCTAAAATTAAGCATATCATGACATATCACAACATGTAATTCTCATGTCTTACTAACTGTTTACATTAAAATCACATCAAAATAGTAGTACATCCTATAGTCTGTGCTAGCTGAACAGAAGACCGTGTCCATACGCATGCGCATATTGAGTGGGCGATAATAACAGTTTATTGCAGGGTAACAAACTATCACAGCACACCAGCGATGAATTGACAAAACCAAATGAATTAACTTTCGCTGGTTACCGGCCAGTTATCAGCAGTGGCCACCGGCCCAGTGGGTCTGTATTTTATCTTAGCCTGGTATAAACATTCATAGGCTTAGCATTATGAACTCGTTCTCAATAGGCTTGCGAGAACGGTAACTCGTTCTCAACAGGTGATAAAGAGATAAATATTTCCAGGCTAAGATAAAATCAGAAACATATTCGTGCTTGGTCTGAGTCCCTGTTCACCATCTCGTTTGGAGTGCTTCAGATTATTCACTCGGCTCGTGCCTCGTTCATATTACTGCGCACTGCAAACTCGATGGTGAACGAGGACACATACCAAGCACTCATCAATTTCTTTCTTAGTATACTAAAAGCATGTGTAGCAGTACACTGGCCGCCTGAGCTACACTACGTTAGCTCTGGTTGGGTTAGATATGTGGCACCTTGACCCACTACCTGTAAGTGTCGGTTACCCGTACTCTCTCAGCAGATGTTTTATGTGACCTGGACCTATGCTTGGAGAGTGTGATATTTCTCACTCTTGAAGCCATTTTTACATATTCTTTTTTCCATTTGTGAATATTTTGAATAAAATAACCATAAAAGTAGACTTTATTATCAATTTGGTGAGCTGCAAATATTTCTTAAAACTTGATAAGTATCTCTGCTCTCAGAACCCACATACAATGAAAAACGATTTGGTTCTAACCATACCAACCTGTAAGTTGGAACAGAATGGAGACAGAGGTGATGGCCAATCTAGTCTGGCTGATGCCCGCAAAATTGAATTCAAGGCGCCGCGATGGAAGAGCCCCTTAATTAATATTCTAAAGATCTTTATTTGCTTCAATGAGCTAACATTGTTCTTCCAACAAATGTTGATCATGATGTGTTGACATAGATTCTAATTCGTATTGGGTACATAAATGATATCTATATACAAGATGAGTTAGATGATGATACATGTAAATAACAGCTGGTCGTTAGTCATGAGTAATTTGTCGTATACATATCAGAGTTATACTAGGTTCATATTGGATCGTTTATCAGTAAGTTTTTAATGTTCTTCTTAAAGGCTTCTTTTGTCGCAGAACATTGTGTTTCTATTATAAGAGTGTTCCAAACACTAATTGCACGATAAATATTTGGTCTTTTATATTTTTCACAAGTACTCTATCTAAATTCATATTGTCTTTCGTTGCTGCTCTTGTTGTCCTTCTTCTTGGGCTGGGGTCGTTGTTGTTTTCTATGATGAGATGTTTGGAGTATATCAGACTTCGGACAGTACCCATCAGGAGTATTAGTCAACGACTTTTGAATGGCATTACCTTAAACTGTTCTAGTAACTGTTGATTACTTGGTTACTTTATTATAGCATCTGGAGCCTATGGCCGTTCTCATCGACTGGAAGATGACTCTGTTCATTTTGTTACATGTTTTTGTAGAAGTGCTTTTGAGTAAATATGAACAATGATCCGATATAGGAAGTATACAGCTCTTTACGGTTCTCTTAGCAGTTTCTTCACCGATAAAAGTTGTGATTTTGCGAAATATATAAAGATTGTTTCGGATTTTGTCAGGTCTTGATCCATAAATGATTGTCTTACATACTAACATATCTCTCTCTATATATATGTATGTAATGCCTCTCTTTCCCCCACCTTCCAGATAAGGAAGGCAAGGCAATGCAGTTATCTTATAAGGACAAATTACGACTGGTGGCGTTAACCAAACAGGTGGCACATGGCAAATACCGTGCTGACATCTCACCTGATGTTGGATTTCTCAATGTCGTGGGCAACGATCGCCGGTGAGTCTTCCAGCTTTTTTTCCCTTTAAGTTATTTATTAAAACTGAAGAGTCATCAGCCTTGTGACTGCTCTCAACGGAACTCCAAGTTTAATGCAACAGCTCAATGATCCATATTGTGAATGTCGTGTCCGAGTGTTTACAGTTTGCACTTTTAATAAGACCTCGTTATTTTGGAGCTTATACATATTGATACGACTACTTCTAAATTCTAAGAAATGTACCTGCGCTGATCTATGTAGTAAAGTAACATTTATTCTAGGTTTGCTTTTTGATACTTTTCGCAGGGCGTGATTTTGAAATACTTGGAGCTTTTGCTTGTCCTCAGCGTTAGAGGTGTCATATGGAGCATCGTCATAATGAAAGATGTAGTTACTTTAAGTCGCATGTTCCATGACATAAGGTCTGATTTTAGCCAATGAATAAAGTTTATGCAGCACTTGTTTACAACGCTACTGATATGTAGCCTGGGAGTGAGTAGTTTTCCAGTTTCATTCCGAGGTATTTATTGGGAGTTACCTTTTGCAGGAGAATCCAATACAAATCTAGCCTTAAATCATTGCATGCCTTTTTAGATTTAAAAAAAAAAATGTTTTGGTTTTATTTCTTTTCATTGATAACTTAAAGTGTCCTTTATATTGTCTGACACAATATTACAACAATTTGATCCCCTATCACTAGGTCAGTTACATTTGCTTTCTTGAGCAGGTGTTTCGCCTCAAAGGCCATGGTTTTAGTCTTCCGCCTGTACATGGTCAACTTGTTGTTGGAACACCACGCTGTTATTCTATTTAACTCGTGTTGCATCCTTACCAGGGCGTCGTTGCAGTCGTTACCTCTCAAATAAATCACTGCATCGTCTGCATAAAATTTGACAGATGCTTGGTGAGCTGCCTTTGACATATCATCTATGTTGATCGGAAAGAACAGCGGCCCACGCCCACTCACTGAGGGGGCGTGGCCAAACTGGAGTCTATTGAATGGCATATCTTATTCAGGGTTGTTATCAATGTATACAGGTAGCACTATGGTATAGAGACTGATATAACCATACAGACAGCCCACAGACGCCTACCTAACGCCTACAGGAGCCAAAGTAGGCTGTTGGCTAGTGTTTGAAAGTCTAGAAAGCAGTCTACCCACCTGACAAACACACCAGAAACAAGCAATCAGGGTAATTTTGAGTGTTGTCCCTACACTGTTGTGTCAGATTTGATAAGCTATTCCTCGAAAGAGTCACCTTACGTGGGGTTAAGAAGTATTCTGTACTGAAATATCTGTCCCCTAAAGCGGGGTGTCCCCCTAAGTGATTCCCTTAAGCCGGTTGTCCCCATAAGGGAGTTAGAATAAACTCTTGATAGAGGGAAACATTTTCGTTCAGAGCAAATTATCCCCTTAAGCAGGTTGCCCCTTAAGTGGGATGTCCCAGAAGTGGGGTTGTACTGTAGGTCAAATCTAATTCCCACAACACTTGGTATTACTACCAGGGTTCTAAGTAGTTTTTAGAGAATTGTCTTACCAACCTATTGTTTTGATAAGAGTCTGCCATTCTTTAAGATTATCAATTGTTCGTTAACTTGACTCACAGTTTGAGCTTGAATCATAGTTTTCAACATAAGATACAACCATAGGTTATAATGTATATTTTGCATTGAGACACCTGTGAGGATTTTCGTCCCAGTAGTTGGGTGGTGGTCATACAAATTGCCTGCATTTGAATAGCTACCTAACGTAGACTTGTAATTAACTAATCCTGACAGCATTTAATGCAGTTAAGCAAGTATTCCACCAACCAGGTGCAAGCCCTGCGTGGGGCCCTTACAGCGGTCGCTGGCAGACCCCATGGGCTGCTGGCGATGACGTACCCAGTGGAACACCTCAGCCACTGCCCTCAATTGCACCTGTCTATCACTGGGTGATAAAACTGTCTGGCAGTGGCAGCTTGTGAAATGTCAGCGGCAGCCTATGGAACATAACTGGCTCTAATGTCCACAAACACCACTGCTGCACCAGGCTGGCCTCATGGCTAGCGTCAAAATTACTGCCCACACTTAATTATACAGTGCTGCCTGCAAAGCTTTTGCCTGCGGTAAAGTGAACGGGTCGCCTGCTCACCCGGATACGGCACCTGCTTTGACTGCTCCCTGCCTCTACGTCAACTGATGCAGTGAGAGCCGCGGTGGCATGAGTGGGTGACACCTGTGAGCTGTAAACCCATGTGTGTAGGCCAAAAGTTTGAAGAGTCACAAAAGTTTAGGCAGAATTTTAGCACCAGAGTGTGCTTTACACATTCATAACATCTACATTCATTATTATGTACCTTCATTAGTTCATTAACCGCAGTATTCAGCATAAGCTGTCATCTCACCATATAAATCCTAAGATGGCAGACCCTGCGTCCAAACTGCCCCCTGAATTGAACCGCATTTGATGCGCCTCCTATCGAATTGCCAGAACTAGCCAGACAACATGAAAGTCCTTCACCCGACTGGTGCCAGTCGATGGCTCAGCATAGTGGAAGTGGTTGCCAGGAGCCTGCACAGGCCGCTTAGAATAAGATGGGTTGGTGGAAGAGCTCTGAAAAATTGTACGCTTTCAAGCGGCCGGTTGCCCAGCGCCAGGCAGGCAGGCTGGCTCAGGGTCCTGCTGAAGTCCTGTTCAAGGCCTAGTTGGAACACTCACTGTAGACAGAAGAGCTAATACAAATGCTTTCGAGGAAGCGGGCCTATCAATTGTCTGAAACCCGCTTTCAATATCTTGAAAAATTTCAAAAATCATTTTATATATTCTTTTGCGATTTATCGTACGGGAGCCAAATACTGATCAAACAAGGTGATGACCAATGTCGGTGAGTTCCGACATTAGATTTATATATTGACTATTTGCCTTGAGCAGTGAATCAGCTATAGCCAGGAATATCAATTTTAATCAACATTTACGTTAAAATAGTATCACACAAATATATCTACTAAAAAAAATAGAGATTATATAACAAAGGAGGCGGCTATAAAATATATAAATGTATGATTCTACCCCTAATGGTTTACGGAGCCATTCAATTGGCACAATCGAATAAAACTTAAATATACCAACTTCTAATTTTACAAAATAGGTCAATTTGAGTAGCATTGAAAACTAGGAATTATACCTCTAGAATATTTATCCACAGAGGTGTGCAGCTGCTCTTCTCAGACCGAAGAGATTTTCACTTTTGCTGTTTTATGTATAGTGCGAGTGTAAACCCTGATTTACAACTTGTAAGGCAGAGAACCACGAGGTCTTGTGATACAGTCATTTTCAAACAAAACACCCCGAGATGTGCTTTTTTATAAAAACTCCTTAAATTTCTATTGACCGGCTTTATATAATAACCTCCAACCTTCAATCAGAAACATACCCACCTATAACGAGTTTAAAAACCATATGAAGATTAACTCGGAGAATAGAATGCCATGAGCTACATCAATCTGGTTTGAAGGTATTAACTAGAAAACTGTTTGTGTAAGTTATCATAATTTTATGTGTGATTGTGGGGTAGTGCTCGAGAGAACGCTTATTTATGTATATATGTTTTAGTTTTGAGACTACATACTCAAGTGACCACAAACGATTGTAAAAAGGAGACTGATAGTACATGAGAACCGGCAATATCATTGTTGAGTGCTGAGAGTATAAATAAAAGTTTAAAAAAACCACTATATTGCCTCGTCCCTAATATTTGATTGTAGTAGGCCATTGATTAAATAACTTGAAGAAGATGTACATCAGACCACAATGTCTCGCATTCACCGCACTTCATTTTGTTGTACAGTAGAGCAATGAATATAAAAATAAAACTCTACGAATCATGTTTTTTTTTTAATCTATTTTTAAGAAATGTGGTTTACTCAACATATGAGTTTCATCTAAAAGGTCTTGACACACATATACATTCGAAAAATTCACGTACGTTCAAATGGCACGATATGATAACATGTTAAGTGTCGGGCAATCAAATAAAGTCGATTTTTGATTAGGGAATTTAATCATTTCCTCATACTTATATAATTTGAAGGTTACCTTTAAATTTTTTATACTTTACCATTTCGTTATGCGTGGTGATAAGCCACTTGAAAACTTTTGATGTGACAAGAGACTTTGCCTCGTCGTATACGCTATGTTATAAATCACTCTGAAACAAGACTGTCTCTCTGCCCAACTACCTAGACCTCTGCCGTCTCGAGTGCGATCACATTTTATTCCACCCATGTATTCATGAATATTGCCATCATATTGTCATCGTGTCAGGGGTGTCCGTGATACCTATTGCCATACATGTGTGTATTTGTTGACAATGTGATTTTGTGAATAAGGCTGGAACTATTTTCAATTCCCGGACGTTGATTGGCTACTTTGTTCTTGACGTTATAAATGAAAACTACCCAACACCCGTTGAATAGTTGTACACAATACATAATAGATACCTGGCTTTTTTACAATCTTAATTCAGTGGGGGCAAAATATACCAGATGGGAGATGAATGCGTGGACTATATAAACCTTCCTCAACTTGTCTCTTGCATCTACATCTAAGTAAGAAAAGGAAACTTAAGTGAGGCATGATGGGAGAGGACACCCAAACCAGCCTCAAATCAGTGAAATAAAGTTCCTGATATCTTTGATTATATTCTCGAGGGCAATTATTCTCTTTCCTTTTCCTTGTTCAGGATGAAGCAAAAAGAGTAACATTCGTGGATTTGTTATATTTCAGAGCTGCTTGGCAGGCACTCGGGGACATGATGCGGGACATGGCCATGGTGGAGTTCATCCGACACTTAGACACAATGTGCCCGCTGTTCAGACCCTTCCTCGCTGCTCACAAGGCAGAGAAGGAAGAACAAGAGCGCCGTAGGTAGGTCTACCTCTTATTGTCTAAATCTTGCATTAGCAAACTTGAATTTAGGCGTTTATTTATAGGTAAGAACACATTACATGTGGCGATGCTGCTGAGAAATGGATAGTTATACTGTGATTTCGATGTGATTGGGGTTTTAAATGTTGTAAAATGTTAATTTATAAAAAGAAACTAACACGGAAAATAAGAATTCTATATGGGATTCAAGGAATAGGGCGTACGTTTCAGACCGTAACCCGTGAACCATCCAGCAACTAAAACCACAACAATATGAATAATCAGCAACTGCGTTTGCAGACCAAATTTGTTTCCCAAGCAAGTCATAAACCAAAGGACTCTCAGCATTTACTAGTTTTAATGTGGCAGCAACTCAAGCTTATTAATCCATAAGTATTGATATCAGCATTAAGCCTATAAGACATTGAAACGCCGTCTGTACCCGATTCTACCTTTGCTTGATGGATCCGTCGGGTTGGTGAGAATCAGTTGGGTCGATGTACACACTTCACCAACCCGATTATATTGTTTTCCCGACGCATCAATCATGACTACCATGTCGGATATGACAGACTCGCCCCGACCTTACGATTTTGATGAACGCACATTCACCGACTGTTCCCGATTCTGAGCAGGCCATTTAAATAGCAATACTACCTATCCGCCAGACCGATTTACAAGTGCTTTATATCGATTTGTAGCGAAGACATAGACGATTACAGACCTGTAAAACGTTTTCTAATATCTTAACCCTTTAACAGCAGGAAGATGCCTCCAGGCATTCCCCTGGCTATGGCAGGACGATGCCTCCAGGCATCTTAGAGGCATCATTGATACTTATATACAAAATTCAATAGAAAAAAAGATAATTGTTTGATTTCAAAGAAATTTTGACAATGTATATCAGCCATATTGACCTTTGACTTGGTATAACAAAGTATGATCAGTCACCAAGGTAAATTACTTAAATCATGTGACACATCACATGACATTGCTATTTAAAAAAAGGTGCCTGCCGTAGCAGGGTGATTTTGGCAGGTAATGCCTGCCGTGTAATGCTGAGCAGAGGAACTGGGTGCTGCAGGGAAAGGGTTAAATACACCAGAACTTACTTAACTTTGCATTATTGCCTATATAGGCCTATCGCCCGGCTCCCACCCGCTCTCTTTGATAGTAGTTTTACAAGGTTATATAGGGAGGGGGAGTGCAATCGGGAACAGTCTACATGTCAATGTCCTATAGGTATCGACATTTTATTCCCGATTATCACCGAGCCGATGGTCTGGATGAATCGGGAACAAATGTTGATGTATTAAGCCCATAAAACAGCGACATCTACCACAGATTTTCACCGATCCTATCAAAGATATTAGTCATGAACATAAATGTCGCCGTCGATTTTAGCTTTGCCCGACGGATCCATCGGGTCTGTGACAATCTGCATCAATTGGGTCGATGTACGCACTTCACCGACCCGATTTTATTGCTTTTCCCGACGCATCGGGCATTAATACCATGTCAGATATGACCGACTCTCCCCAACCTTAAGATTCCGATGTATGCACTTTCACCGATTGTTACCGCTTCTGAGCAGGCCATTTAAATAGCAATACTACCTATTACTCAGTCCGATTTACAAGTGTCTTATATCGATAGGGAGAGACAAGCGAGGATAGATCTGAAAACCGTTTTCTGATATTTTAAATAGACAAGAAGTTACTAAACTTTACATTATTGCCTATATATATTTATCACCCGGCCCGAGGCCCAGCCTGGCCCAGCACCCGGCCGCTTCCTTTGTATTATACACCGTTTTGTAGGGGAGATGGAGGCGATTATAGTTCTGAAATCTGTTTCCTGATATCATGAACAGAACAGAAGTTATTAAACTTTGCATTATAGTCTATTAAGGCCTATCACCCGGCCCGGAGCCCAGCCGGACTGGGCTTCCGGCCGCTGTCTTTGATCTCAGTCGGGCAGTTTTACGAGGCTATGAAGGGAGTTGGTGTGATTGGGAAAAATATTTGAGCCTATAAGACACCGAAATTTGTTCCCGATTCATCCCGACCATCGGCTTGGTGAGAGTCGGGAATAAAATTTTGGTGTCTTATACCTATAAGACAGCGACATCTACACTATTCCCGATCACACTTCTTCCTTTTATAACCTCGTAAATACATCTATCAGACAGATACACATTAACACTAATGAAGCAGCCTTCAGAGAATTGGGAACAGTCTGTGAAGTGCGTACAGCGAGAAGATTAAGGTCGGGCAGAGTCGGTCATTACCCCATGCTAGTAATGCCTGACCCGTCTGTGAAGTGCGTACAGCAAGACGATTCTGACCGACCCGACAGATCCATCCAGCAAAGGTGTGATTGGTGTGTCGCTATCTTATAGTCTTTATAAGCTGAAGCCCAATGCACACTGTGTGACTTTTCCCATTTTTAGCGGAAAAGTCGCCGTAAAACCCCCCTTGCAATATTTTCCCAGTACAATATCACAACATGTGCCATGCTTTCCTTGCGTTATCGCAGACCCCATTATGCACCCCCTTTTCACCCCCTTTCCCTACCAACGACTTTCCCTTGAGACTTTCCTTGAGACTTTCGAATATAACATGTTATATTTTATTGAATGCGACTTTGCCTTTTGGATGTCACCTCCCGCTGGGGTCCCGGGTCCGGGAAAAATCTCAAGCAACCCATGCACACGAGGAGTTATCCCTCCCCTTGCAATATACCTGGCCCGCAGCTGGCCTTAAAAATCTCAGCCAATGTTTCTCTTCACAAAAACATATGATTTTAAAAAGTCATTATATTCAGGGATGACAGTTTTTCTTTTTTCCAAGGAAATCCTTGTTTTAATTTACAGTTTATAAAAAAAATAATTTTTTTTATGTATATATAACGAAAAAAGTATACATTGAGTCTCATTCATGTCTGCCTATACATCGAGGGTATTACTTATCCTTTTGCCCTGCATATAGTAAGGGACAATCTTCCAGACTCAAATGAGATTTTATCTATTGAGGCGAAAGGAATAATTAACAATAAAACGTCGATTTTTGAAGCAGCAAGAATAGAAGTGTTACTGGGCTTCAGCTGAAATCAATATAATATTGATAGTTGATTGCAAGCTCTTGACCAAGAACCCCGATAGTATTTGATATATATTGAAGGTTGTATGTAGTAGATATTGTAAATTGCCTAGTATGTGGTCAAATAATTTTTGCATAAGAGACGTCACATTACTTTTTTGATTGTTTAGTTCATCATTCAGTTTTGTTGCATCTTTGAAATTGCTATCTGTGTCCATATCAAGTTATCTACTTGCACGATTTAGTAAAAAGAAAGCTAATCATTGAAACTGGTATAGTTTGGAACCATTAGTGAAATGTTAGTTCAGGCTCCATTCACCAGATGGCGCCAACAATTGTGGTAGATAGCGAGATCTTATATACACATGTATATGCGAGTGTGCAATGAAGCTCAGGGAACTCTCTGGCCTTGTATGCTTCACCTCTTTCGGAACACTTTTCAGCAGGGTTATGATTATTGAAATCCAACGTCATTTACTCACGATAGACACACTCCTTTGCTGGGGTCCTTCTCCTTGAAATGGTAAAAATACTTTTCCATCTCAGCAGCCCAAACAGTTGGTGTCATCTTCGCGGTGGATGAGAATGCTAGACAAAGAATGCACCAATTTGAAAAAAAACTAAACCTGTGAATATTTCCTCGAAAAGGAAGTCGTTTGCGAATATAAAAATAGAATTCACTACTTATTATTCGGCTTAAATGGAAAGATTTAGACTGGCATCACCATGATATCAGGGGTGAGATAATTCAGCGGTTCATAGCTTAGCATAAACACCATTTAGTGATAACAGAAAATGTCATACATACAATACATAATGCAATAGTTCCAGATATAATTATCGCTATAACTGCGGCACTATGTACCACATTCCATATAGAATTGTTTTTTCTCAGTGATTATTATATACCTGTGCACAAACTTATAACGAATACGGACTGCTGCTACGGGTATAATATTTTATTATACGGGCAAGGTACTCCATAATTTCTTGTACGGATCGCCTTTGGATATGCCATACAGCATGCTTTCATCGTAAAATAATGCAATCTTGTTGGCTGAGAGACTGACAGAAAACGGGCGGCCGCAAATTTAGAAAATGGCGGACGCCACTACTTCCTGACATTGGAGATGTTTTATAAACCCCGGTAATGAATAAGAATGGGTAATATGTAGATATCAAGGTTTCTAACCTGGGGCACTCACGTGATTCAGTTTAGATAAATATATGAAATCAATCAATAAAAGCGATACTACTCGCTGTGATCCACAGCAGTTTACACACAGATAGACTATAATTCAGTAACCAAGGCAAGATTATGTTGGCAAGACTTTGGTCTGCCACTTCTGAGATGTTATACAAACTCCCTGTAACGAGTGAGAATGCATAATGACCAAATTTTTATATATTTAATATGGGGCTCCACCTTAATACAGTTTAAGTAGCTTGAACATGTGAAATTGAGTGATAATAACAAGTTCATTTGACGAGATCCACAAAATGCATGGTAGTTCTGCCTGTCTTTCTTGGTGGTGGGCCTGCTGGAATGGACAGCAATGATCAATCTGTCCACCCTCGTGGTCGCCTTGCCTCTGCATGGTACAGGCTGGATATGCTTGTATGCAAGCATAACTAATGCGACTGGGATGAAGAGTTAGCTCAGTGGTAAAAAGCACAGGACTCGCAATCCCAAGGTTGTCAGATTTTGTGGGTTTGAGTCCACTGTAGTCTTTTATGTCCTTCACCCCCAGCAGTGGTAGATTAACTGCTATATCAAACGCCAACCTTTCTCATAGCATGTCTATGTGGTGTGGGAAGTAAAAAAAAGCTCTCACCTTGGTAAATGTGTCGGGGTGAGATTTCTAACTAAACTCATCTCATAGATTTGGTCAAACCCAAAGTCTAATAGAACATATTGGCATTAAACTAAACAAAGAAACAAAAGCAAACAAACAAAACAAACAAACTTGGTGGTGCCACCGTCAATGTCACAAACAGAATGTCTGGCGGCATAAACTGGCAATGTATGAGTGTGAGTTAACTTCTTGTTATTGATTGATCACGAATATTTAAGCTATTTAAACTGTATCATGTAAATACCCCTTGTTAGATACCTCGATATTTGATCATTGCGCACTTTCAATCGTAACGAGGACTTTGTAAAACATCTTCAAACTCATGAATGGGGCGCATTCGGCTGGCAGAGTAGAATAGTCCATTATACACCCCAGTGTTATCTTTAGGGGTGGCCGCTGGGACCAGTTCAAGTGCCATAAAATAAAGGGATGTCAGAGAGCCAATCCGTAAGGTCAGACATTGATCACCTTTGCTGCCTATGGCATAGTGTGAACTTGCTTCAACATCAAATTACGGTAAAATCTGAATTTTCATGGACATTTAAAGGTATATAATAATAGGAGAACAACGTGATTATATCTGTATTCCATGATTACATCTTTTAGATCGGTGTGTATTTTCACTGATCTAAAAGTCAATAATCATTCGATACAGATATAATTACATATTTCTCCTATAATGATATTATCAGCCCAAGAGCACATACCATACCATGCCTCGGTGGCCAATATTATAGTATAACCACTGTTGTGCGTTTATTTTGTACTGAAACAAAATATGAGTGTTATCAGCAACTATTCAGTATCATATATAATATCATTTCCAGACTAGAAGAAGAAGAGAGGTTGAAGAGAGAGGAAGAGGAACGACAGCGACAAATAGTCGAAGAAGAAGCGCGGAAGCGACAAGAACAAGAACAAAACAGACAACAGCAACAAGAGTAAGCATTACGATCCTATGACGACAGTTACAATGACTTATTATTATATACCTGTGGTCGTATTTCCTACACATACCGCCTGCTCATACCAATGTCGAATTTATGAATAATACAACACATATGTGGCTTACAGGGTATTTATGTGGCGCACAAGGTTTGTATGGCGGTGAAACCCAACAAATCGTTGAAAAGCGAAACTATAAAATGACCATTTTTAAGGTATATGATAATACCAAAACACAGATACTGTGTCTGTACGTGATATATACTTGGTAAAATTGATGATTAGATGAACCTCTGCCCTCGGCATCGGTTTATCTGATTGTCAATTTTACCACATATTTATCACGTACAGCCACAGTAACCCTGTTTCGATATAGTATCCGATTCAAATATGGTGGTTAATTCTTTAAAAAAGTGTGGCCACCCAAATATAAACACATTGACGTTAATTTCCTTGTTAATGGAAGACAGCAGTCGACTGAAAATCATTTAAGTTCATTCATATACATGGCAGAACTAGGATCATCAAAGTCCTTCAGCCTAGTCTATGCTAGATGCAAATGAGTAATACCTGTATACTAGGGCACTGGTAGACTCTTTGCAGCAATTCTCAGTGGTTAGAGCACCAGACTTGTAATCCCAAGGTTGCAGGACTTTGTGGGTTCGAGTCCCACCCCCAGCAGTGGTAGATTTACTGCTATATCAAAGGCCAATCCTTCTCATACCATGCCTATGTGGTGTGGGAAGTAAAAGAACTCTCACCTCAGTAAATATGTAGGGGTGAGATTTCTACCTGAATTCATCACATAGATTCGATCACCACCCTTGTGGTGTAAAAGAACCTTGAGAAAGTCTGGTAAGGACCTATAATGGTTGACTGGACGTTAAACCAAACCAACAAACAAAAACAAAGCAGCAATTCTCCAATTTGAACGTATTTTTGTCATTTCTGTGCATGGACTGGTCAGAACCGATGATACAGAAGCCACTTACAGTGTCTCAATCGCTGATCATAAATATTAATGAAACATACACGATTAGATAACAATACAATAATTTACCAAAACACGTGTGAATGTACCAGGGAATGGGTATCACTGACTTCATGTCTCAGTAACATCATCCCATGCGGTCATATCTGATAGTGCTCTATGGTTAACCTGCTTAGGTGCAGTTCTAAAACTGCTATTCAAGAGAACGTCGCACTTTGGAGTGGACGTTTACAAGCCTCGTCTTACCTTCATGTTAAAATATCTTGATTCTATACCGGTCATGAATATCATTTGAGTATGGGGAAATCGGACAACACCTTCTTCTGAAAATCGTCTACACATTGTCATTTCCTTTAGAGCTTATTTTACTCAATGGTATTGTGGTCCCTATTGGAGGACCGCTTTGAATGACATACATAGTAGCAGCTTTGATATACCGATGAATAAACTATATATAACGCATATTATTCTGAGTCATGGAGAATGACGGGCTGACTTATGTCGGTCGATACAAATCCAGAAGACGAGATATTGATGATCACAGCAGGTCGGCCAAGCCCGGGGATAATCCGCTTATGGACCCCGCCCTAACGCCTGCGGGGCTGTAGTTAGGACAGGGCATATCTACAAACAATAGAAATATAATGTAGCTTTGATTTCAGAAAACATAACTACATAGTTCTACACAAAGGAAGGGGGCGGGTAGAAACTATAGTATTTTGTTTTTGGCGAGGCATGACACAAAGAAATGATAGTGAACGAGACAGCTCAACTGACGAACTCACTGTCGCCACCCGCTGTCAACCCCACCAATCGGTACGCATTAACAACAGACACCACACCCTCTGAGCACTGACCATCTCAGAATCAGTTCACATGCTCATTGCAGTCCAACCCAGGCACACCAACCAGACTCGTCGGCGGAACTCCATTTTTTTCTATCAAATTTCTTATCATATAGAACATCATTGATATCAAGCCTTTTTCTTTTTTTGTCGTCCATGTCCTGCCACCTGTTCAGTGAGCGAGGGCCTTCAGCTGATGGATTTTCATATGTTGTGGAGCTAAATTTGAGCTCGATGCTTATTGTGTGTCTAATTTATCTACAGGACACAGATCAGAACTGCATTAAATCAACAAACAGCTGTGCAGTTTAGACAGTACGCCGAACAACAGTTTCCAGGTAACCCGGAACAGGTAAGTTCCCTTCTGCAAGTTGCTATTTTACTGTGACAGTGCCACTTATTTTAATGGAACTGTCAACGAGTAGCTGAAAGTTCTTGGAAACCTGAATGTTTTGTACAGAAAGAATTACTTTGTCATAGTCGAGTATCAGGGAGTGATGTTGATCTAAAAATACATAAATAGCAGTATTTATTGGACCTGGTTACTTTCTATGGATGACTTTTAGATAGTATGGAGAAGTGTAAGAAAGCTATTAACTTTGTTATTTGACCAGTCAAATATATCTGAAGATAAGGGAGTAGCGTAACTGTTTTAAGCAACGGAGAAAGAATACGACGTTAGACAAAGAAAAGAAAAGGAATGGCTAATTCATAATTTGACAGGTTTCGCTCCCATGCTATATGAGCCAGGCTGCTTTTATTGCATGACATACTATCAGTCACCACGTTATTACGTTACTGCTTTGTGTGTGCTGATACTATCATCAAGTAATGTCAGAATAATTGATTGACAAATATGTAAGCTGTCACACATTATCTAACAATATCAGTTAGAACTATAATTAATATACGAGAACCGCTGATCAAAGTCATTAACGCATGTCTATGCAGGAACCGAAGATTAAAACTGCCAGCTGTTGCAACTCAAAAATATAAACAGTTATAAAATGGTTATAGAAAATGATTCCTAATGGAAGCAATATAAAACACTTTAAACCTTCATCGTATCAAACGCCATTGGAAAACTGGACTTCGTAATTAAGAGCATATAGTTAACACCCAACCACGTGTCAGTGGCAACATGCAAGAGGTTTCTAAGAATTATGTAAGCTGTTCTGTTCTGAATGATATTGAATGCTTAGAATGATGTGACTTGCTCGGAATGGTGTCAGATGCCCAGATTGATCTCAGTTGCTCAGAATGATTTAAGCCCCCCCCCCCCCCCACACACACACAAAGATGTGAGATGCTAACGCTGTTCTGTTAAGAATGATGTGAGCCGCCAGAATGATGTGAGTGGCTCGTCGTGTCCTGACCTCGTCCTGGCTATTGCCTATTGCAGCAGGATCTGTTGATGGCGCAGCTCCACGAGCAGCATTACCAGCAGTACATGCAACAGGTATACCAACAGCAGCTGATGCATCAGCAGCAGCAGTACACACAGCTTCAGGCCATGCAGACACAGCATGGTGCCGCGCCGACCGACACCGTCTTCCCGCAGCCTGTCGGCGACCAGCTCAAACAACAGCAGGTGCTTTATCAGGTGAGTCAAGAGGAGTGGAGAGTGTCGCCGGACGCGGGGGTCAGTATAAAGAGACGGTAAGTCAACGCGTGGCAACCATAAATCAGCCTATGACTATCCCTATGACATCACACTGGTCTAGATACAATATTTTTTAGGTCAGTTTAATATTATATATTAACGTAATCAGATACCGGGGAGGGGGGGGGGGGGGTGAGCGGGGGGGGGGGGGGAGCCGAAAATAGAGTCGATTTACTATTGTAATGTAATACGTGTTTAGGTTTCTGAATTACACTTTTTAAAATGCCAGTCTTAGGTTGGTCTTTGGTTACCAAAATCTCACCAGCCGGCCGAGTTCTAAAAGTACACCTTCACAGAGTAACTTGAAGGAACGAATAATTTACCACTGGCTAAGAGGAGGGTTTTTAACGATTCATTTCTGATAAACAATGAGTGAGAGCTCTCCGGTTATCAAGTGCATTCAGTTTATTGTCTCATCTCTCATTTACTATGTCTCTTCTTGCATCTTTCGTCTTTCTTCTGCAAAGGCTCTAGGTAGACAGTAGTTATATAGAACGTCCTGACCATGCTGTACAGTTCACGAGATGGTAATTTACGGTTTGTACGGACCGAGGCATTAATTTAATTTTTAACAATCGATATGTTGATAAAAGTGTATGGCTAGGTGGTCCGTATTTTAGTGTACAGACCAGCGGTCCGTAGAGTTTTTTTTACGTCATATGCCGAAACGGTGCATATTTACAGTATATACGGCATGGGTATATAGTAAATCTATAGAACAGTTAAGTTAGGGATTTGGAGGTGCTACACACATTCTGCTGGCGAATGTGACCTTACAACGTTTCCACGTATTTCACATCAACTATTTGATAAAGGTAATGCGAAACCGATCTTCATTGCTTTGATAACATAGGCACCCAGTGAACTTGGGGATGGGAAGGGGAGGGGTAGGAGGAGGTGTAGGATTACCGGGAGTGGTGGGACCGGTTAATTGTTCCCTATTCATTCGTTTGGTATTATATGTCAAATGTACCGATAATTGTCAGCATCGGAAAATCGCCAAGTGGCGCCTCTCTGTATTGTAGAATATGCCTTTAATTTCCGATTTGTAGCTAAGATGCAGACGAGTATAGATCTAAAGTCCATTCCCCGATATATTAATTAGACCAGAAATGATATAAGTTTGAACTATTATCTATGAAGGCCTACTACCAGGCCCATGACCGAGCAAGGTCCGGCCCCGGCGGTTCTCTTTGGTGTTTAGCGGGTCGCTGTATGAGGTTACAAATATAAGAGGTGTGATCCGTTAGAGTGTGTCGATATGTTATGGATATAAGACCTCAGCATTTTATCAACGGTCAGTATTGGTCAGATAGTATTTGTCAGTCTGTATCGGTCAGCCTGTAATAGGTTATACACCTTTACAGGAAATAATTTTGATTTTACCTCCGTCTACTCTAATCTTTATGACACCTTAGCACTAACTGCGCTTATCTGTATACAACGGAATAGCTACATGCTTCTTGTTTTTATCTCACCCCAGATATTTTTTCTCCATAGACTTAACATTGGAAACTCGTATCTAACACCCATTAGATATTGAGGAAAAATATCCAATGGGAGATAATGTCACAAATGTTAGCCCATTAGTCAATATTAAGGGTGAGATAAATTCAGAAACCCATTCAAGTTTAGGGTCAGAGCTCGATCCCATCTCATTTGAATCACATAGCAATTCACGCGGCTTCGCCTTGTGAATTACTACATGATTCAAACTCGATGGGATACGGGCTCAGACCCTAACTTTCATGGGTTTCCTCTATAATACTTTACGGGTATCCCTGTAATTACTGTATATTCTTGAAGTAACATGCTGATATCATGACACTTGTCATTGTTGTTTTCAGACGGAGCTCGACCTGAACGGTCAGCCGACAGTAGCCACAATGGACCAGCACCATCGACCAGGCTCCATCAAGGCCATGACCAACGGGGATGCTGAGAACCACGAGGAGGATGAAGGAAACGAAACAGACCAAAGTAAGTCCACCTTATTACAAGCATGCAGTCTGCCTAGAATAAACTCTAGTTCGATGGAATTCGTTACCTACTATCTGGAACAAGGGCAATATCTGGGGGTGTTTGATGAAGTAGGAGAAGGAGAATGGTGGGTTAGACAGCAGGGAGTTGTTTTTCAGTCGAGAGGATCTCACCCTGAGATCCGCTAAGATCGATCCGAGATCCTGAGACCGACTTTGAGATCAATGGCGGAAAGTATTTTTCAGACGTTGTCTCAAGTCTACACAGCCGATCTTAGGGGATCTCAACTCCAAGGATCTCAAGTTGAGTTCCTTAACCCTCTGTTTAGAGCAATCTCAAGTTCTATAGTGATCTTCCTGCGGGTAACCAGCTTAGGTCTAAAAATTACCTCTAAATCACCTATTATTTTTGTCCCTCATGATACCTTTTGCGAACTGATCTCAAGTTGAGACCGATCTCAAGTTGAGACCGATCTCAAGTTGAGACCGATCTCAAGTTGAGACCGATCTCAAGTTGAGACCGTTTTCGAGCATTGTTATATTTTAAACTTGCGCAATTGTCTATGGAAATGACCATCACGGGCTATGAATGTATTAGGTCAAAGATTAGAGCATTCAACCGAGTGGTCATTTTTCTTCTACTGCCTCTCAATATGTTGCCCATCAGTAAAAATCTTGCTGAAGTCAAAGTTAATTGCACTGATATAGAAGCCAGTACACCCTTCTGATGCCAACGATGCCAGTTGAGTCAGAATATGACTAATAATTCGTCATGGAATATAGGAGGCGACGTATGTATACTTAAGGGAAATGACTACCCTGAACGGTGTTTCTACAAAACGCCCCAAATCACCGTTTCCATGGCGCACTGAATGTTCTGACATCAACAGATTTTCTGTAAAGCAGCTCCTATTTGAGTCATTCCCACATATGATAGTATAAACAAAAAGATATAATTTCGCACCATATTTGAAAGAATAAAATAAGTGAGGTTTATTACGTGGACAATCTTACTTCCTTATTAGTTGCAATTTCAAAATAATCCTCTCTTAGAAACGAGATGGCATCGGAGACTAAAATGTCAGTGGTACAAGGCTGTCTGCAAGAGTGTTTTAATGGGTTATCCAGTATAGGTTGCTAATAGAGTAACTAACATATATTGTACTTATATCGATCTGCTTGTACAACCTGACTGATTCACTGGAAAAGGTTTTTATTTCGAAGTGAATAAAGCTTCATTAAACAAAAAAGAAATCTTCAACATATTTTTTTATGACGTATACTTACGGTATACGTATATTCATTCACCCCATGTGTGACGAATGACGATGACGTGGTGCAACTTTGCATGTGGAAAAAAAAAGTCGACTTGTGACGTCAGAAATCAGCAGACCTTGTGACTTGACAGGCATGCTTGGACACCTGCTGATATATTGGTTTTTCAATCATGCATCTAGGAAAATATCACTTTCTTTATACGCTTTACGCTTTGCCTGACAACGTCAGTGGTATTTGGCGCACCTGTTGTTGTGTTCGCTCCTATGCGGCTCGTATATACAAGCCGGCTGAGGTAAAATTTGTTGTTTAAACTATATTTATTGTTAATATAAGGGGGGATAGATACAATATTTTGAAGTAGAGATGGCCGATTTCCAATGGAATCCTTGTTTAAAAAGAAAATTTGTTTCTTGTCGAAAACAAAGAAACAATAAATTGGGCCTTGTTCACACTGATAAACTGGTTCAAACCTCCCCAGCCCCATTCCATTGCCAATAACAATGTGTTTTTCATGTTTTCTAAGACCATCTGTGAGACTGTGATAATGAATTCCTTATAAAAGGTATTTCCTCTTTTTCCATGAACCCAACTGACATCCCTGTCGATTGGAGAAACTCTTATACTCATACTTATCATGCGTCACCTCGTTAGCCACTCATATCTGCTCAAATTAGTTCTAAGATAATCCAAGGCAGTCCCCTCTGTAGGTGCAGTTGATAGGTGTATGATCTTACTATTAGGGCTTCCCAACAAGTCATTAGCAGATTTATCACCAAGTGATTAGCGAGCCGATTCTACACATGGTTCTGCTATCGTAAGCGTCCCGTGTTCGCGTACTTTAGTAACGCATACTGTTATTGCCTCCCGTGGCAGTAATTTCTGTGGGATTTTAATATTTAGAGAGCGTAGCTTTCTACCTTTCCATCGAAATCTATGTTTTTGATTTTAAAATGTTTATCTTTATTTTCAGTTGTATTTTTTTAGCATCTCACTGGCGAAAGATCTGTCAGCCTTGTTTTTTAAAGATATTTTCATTTTCAGTATATGAAACATAAAATAATTTTTCTTTATGAAAAACACTTTTTCCACCTTTGTCTAACATGAACTGACACCCCTGCAGATTATCTCTATAGCGCGAGTCAAAGGCATACCTGTAAGTTCTTCCTATTAGCTCTA
Source organism: Alentia gelatinosa (assembly GCA_950022655.1). NCBI lineage: Eukaryota > Metazoa > Annelida > Polychaeta > Phyllodocida > Polynoidae > Alentia > Alentia gelatinosa. The sequence goes on from OX465581.1 coordinate 47,580,675, forward strand.
TAATGAGGTAGTCCACAGTAGGCGGCATGGATGTCATTTCTTCTTTAGCTCTATAATGTGAAAATCTTCAGCCGGGCCCCAGCAGGGCTATGTAGTTATGCCCCAGTCACACTGGCGTAAAAAACGGCGTTTTTCCGTGTACGCACGTCTACGTTCTTCTACGCATTTTGGAATCTCAAAATACGCCGCAATACGCGGAGATGCGTAGAGGAAAGTCGGAATGCGCCGAAAAAAGCCACAATGCGTACAGAAGCGTAGATAAGCGTTGATGAACGTTGATGAACGTTGAGAAGCGTACTAAAACGTTAAAGAAAAGCAAACAAATACGTTCCAAATCCGTAGCTAATACGTGGTCGTGGTCTCCAACAAATCAAAAACGTAGAAGAAACGCCGAATTTTACGCAAGTGTGACTGGGGCATTACGGAGTAGCCCATGAAATATGATAAAGCAAGTTGATGGTGAATGGTTACAGACAAGCGCCATCTTGGTGGCGGCCATTGTGTTTCAGGCGAGCCCCCTGTGGACAGCATGCCCCCGCTCATGCCTGCCTCTATGTGGACGCGCAGCACCATCAGAGAGTTCAAAGATAATGTCCGAAAGAACCCCGAGAACGTAATCAAAATAGGGTCCCTGGCTACAGCGACGGTGAGTATAGGGCCCCCACCGCTAAGAAACACCACGTTTTGGTCTGTGGTTCAACCACGCTCCACTCGGCCTGAACGGGCCTTGTCTTCTGTTGTACATGTTCGTAGAAATTTGCTTGGATGTCCTTCAATGTGTGTCCCACCCTCTTCGCCCCCGTTCTCCCTATATACGTTTAATGTTGTTGGGCTGTATTAGAACATGTCTGGCTCTCATTTCTCTGCCTGGCCACTTCATGTCTGTTTGTGATAATTTTATGTTTTTGTAGATGAACTCCCTCCCATAGCTGCGGCGTCAATGTGGACCCGTAAAGACTTAAAGGAATTCAAGGACTCTATCCGCAAAGACCCAGACTCGGTTATAAAAGTCGGGTCTGGAGAAACGGTCACTGTGAGTATTACATGCAGTTACATTAGTGAAATTGACCCTTTGAGAGTGACAATGCGTTTCCTGCGTTTTTTTGGCATCTAGATCAGTGAAAAACATTCATTTTTGTGTATTTGTTTGGTGTGTGTGTACTTCTTCCATCATACAAATTTCTCTGCATTGACGAATTAATTTTTAGTCCTTATGAACTCGTGGAAATTGATTTAAAAAAATCACAGATGAAAATGATTTCCAAAGCCTTAATATTTAGACAGTTTTGATTGAGCTATATACATAAAAGGGACATAACTATCTGTGTCAAAGGAGGTAGAATTGTCGTATTTTGAGGCTTCTCGTAAAGTCTCACGGGAGTTGCTAACCCTCCCTATAGGGCACTTTTTATACATTTTTTGTATCGATTGCAGCACTTATTTCAGTAGCGTGTGCTTCACGGTCAGCCATATATAATGGTTGGGAATTCATTTAATGTTTTAGTAATATTTTACCTTGTGTATTGTGGTGAATGTTCAACATTTTGTTGTTAGTTTTCCGTAAGTGTGTTTACTTTTACGCTAAATCTTTTTTCACAAAATAAAGTTAACGTTGACTGCATCATAACCATGTAATATATGTAACTATTCAAATGTTTGTTAACGTGCATGTTGTATTCTTATCATCTGTCGTACACCATATCTTTTGATTTCTCCGTAACGCCATATCACATACAATTTGATATAGAAACAAAATATAATAAGGAATTCATCTTGAAGAGAATCGTACTATTTGCCCATATTGTACTTGGAGGACCGGTGATTTTATTCAGTTGGCATGAAAAATAACAAAGATCTTTCAGATGAAAAAAGATGCACGCCATATCAGCGTGCCCGCGCATTTACACAGAATAGTTATATGAAGAAGCCAAATTGGCCCCAGTAAGGCACATTTCCCGAAGGAAATGTTTTTAAATGATTTAAACGGATATATGTTCCTACGTTTTCGTGAATAGTCTGTAACGCACTATGTCCGGTTGTCTAAAAGTATCACCTTGCCGCACCTGGTGGTAATTTTAGGCAATCTGATCCGACACTTTACCGGAAACAGCTTCAACCACTCTTTGCATTCTTTTCCGTGCACAAATAGGCATGGTCAACACACAAGTAGCATCATAATCGCAATCTACAATAGAATTTTGCTTAGTTGTATACACCATCTAGAGGAAGGATAATTTTACGTTCCCTATTTCGTGAAAGGGCCACATTGGGATTTCTACTTTATATCTTAGATGGCCGTAATGGTTTCAGTGAGTCTCAAAGTGTGGCGCTTGAGTTTGTGTGGTTGTCCTAACAATATTAGATTTGTGATCCTAGGGCCTGTTGAATAATCTAGGCTCGTATATGAAGACCCTTTTCTGAACGCCAAAGATACCCAGGGACTATATTCAACACTTATGGACGACCTTTTGGATGGCTAACCAAATATCAAATATTTATAATGGAGACGTGGCTATAACACCTCCTTGGCAAGCCAAAGAGAATAATAAAATCTAAAATAATTTCATAGCTTCGGCTTTAGTGTTCAATTGATGAATTACGTTCTAGAAACCAGTCTTGACGCTAGTCTCGAGGGCGTCTATACTAGTCGCGGTTAGTGTCGCAACCCAAAGTGAACAAAACTGTGGCCAAACTTGGGCAAGCAGTAAGCAGATTGTGACCAAATCTGGCTGATAAAGTAGAGTTCGTGCAATTCAGTAATTACATATCACAGCAACGAAGCGATGGAAACTATGATAACACTTGTTGTTTTTGATAAATATCATGAAAAGGTATACACAATATTGACTGGTTTCAGATACAAGCGGTCATATGCTCCGAGGAGTTGACGCATAGTAATATCCGAGCACATGCAAGGATATTGCGCAGAGGCAACTCCGTGGAGCATAGACCCGCTTTTATCTGAAACCAGTCTATCTTGCATTTATTATCCACTCTTTCCTGACAAATAGGTTACTGATTTAGTTCATGCACTATTTTTTCATGCGCACTATTTTCAGTATGCGCTGGCTTTTGCGACCCGGAGCATACAACATATCCGTATGCTCCGGGTATGTATGCATGTAGATACACGCTGCCCATATGTTTTCTATTGCCATTATGTATTAGGTGGATAATAAACAAATATACACTCTTATTTGCATTATTGTATTTGGTGAATAATCTGGTGCAAGTATATCTGCACAAGTTACAACACGATATATAATATACCATGTGATGTTGAATATACAAACCAGCTTTTACAGGGGCGATGATTATGAGTCTGTATGAGTGCGTTGTGTCTGCAGGTCAGGGTACCTACCCACGAAGACGGCACTTGTCTGTTCTGGGAGTTCGCCACGGACAGCTATGACCTCGGCTTCGGTGTGTACTTTGAGTGGACGATAGCGCCCAGTAACCAAGTGAGCGTTCACGTTAGTGAGTCCAGTGATGAGGAGGAACTCGAAGAGGAAGAGGGTGAGTGGCTCTGATCTAAACGGCACCTGACGTTAATCTTATTTTGTACATCCATGTATCACAGCCTCGTGTTTCTATATTTCATTGATGATTTGATCTAATTAGTCAACAGATTTCTCAATCGAACGAAAGGCCGATTCTCTTCCACTCCCCCCCCCCCCTCCCGATTGAAACATGAATGTGGGACGGACGCTCCGCTGGTACCATACTGCAAGTATCCTTAGTTGGACTATTTGTAGAGTGGGATATTATCAGTGGGTGTGATTTGTAGAGAAGGCCATCCTAGAAAAAAATAGATTTAGTGATTTTTACTTTAAGTAGTGACTGGACGTAGAAAAGGCTACATCCAATAGGCTGCTTGGGGAGAATCGGGCCCATTTCTGAACATGCTCGGGTCTGATATTTATTGGGTGGGTATTGTGGTATTGTCGGAGGTTCATATATTGTAAAGAAAATCCGAATGTTGTGGTTCACTGTCGCGCTCCTTATATTCTTCACCAGGCAGAATATTTACTACAACATGACCCTCATTGTTCCTCCGGCTTAAAACACAAATACAAGAAAGACACCTTTTAAGTTGAATGAATAAAAGAACAGAGATGCAAGTATACCGACAGATGGCAGAATTCCGACATTTCCTACATCGTCAGCACCGCAATGATTAAGAGTGGCGTTTCCGGTTTAGATTTACCTTCATCTCCCTCCAAAATACTAAAAGGAAAAGTGCTATCCAGAGAAATCAAAATATTTATATCCATTCATAGCCACTGTTTTCCAAAATGATTTTATAAATGCTTCTTTTCTTAAGAGTTGTATATTTCCAATTTTTTCCTCAATCTCGACATTCATCCCTGAAAGAAGAAAAATACCGAGATGATGTAATATGATGACTTAAATCATCGGTGTATTGTTCATCTGTGGTATCTATTGGTACAGAGTATTAAAACCTATACCTATTCGTCCGACAAACATCTGCCTAGTGACGGTGTAGCACGATGTTAGAATCACGGGACTGGGGTTTAGTTACGTGGTTGTTCCCCATGCGACATAGTGATTTGCTCATAGCATTGTCAATCTCCCTGTAACGTGACGATGCTTGTTTCTGAGGCGTAAAACTCCAAAAACCACCAAAGCATGTGGCCAGTGGCTTCCCGCCTCCGACACACGATTAGCGGACTCTTTTTTTGCCACAAATCATTAAGCGAAATGTAGGTCACGGGTGCATTACGTGACTTTAGGAAATTGAGGTGGTACGTTTTTTTTACGTTTCAGTGGCATACACGAGTCCAGGCATCACTGCCATCTCTATGATAGAGTCGATTTACAATTTGAGTTTAGTGAGTTTGTGTGAAGAAAAGGTTGTCCTTTCGTCCAGGTAACCATCTGCACGCAAAGAAATACACGTCAGGTACCCGGATGTAAACGGAGCAAATGATCTTCTTGACCTAGATCATGAATCTGTCCTATTAGTTTATAAGTCCGGTTTTAATTAATTTCGTTTGCCTTAGTTCAAATTATTCAACATAGGATTTCATTAGGAACGCAAGATGTATTAAGGGGTTTAGTCCAGTAGAAATGATTTTGACGGAGCTAGAGATCAAACGATTATAAATTTAGTCCATACTATAGATAGACTCTATAGGAACAGTTGATTGATATTACTGCCAGATCGCAAGGAGGATGGGAGAGTTGGCAGGGGGCTTTTAATGCTATCTCCGTAAATTTGCAGGCAAATAAAGAGGCCCCTTATGTCTTAGTTTAAGTCTTTAGGTTTGTAAATCAGGTTGTTGTTGTTAGTGGTAAATTATGTTTCATGATGTCCAGATATTCTCTCTCCAAAAGAAAAATGAGCCTAAAAATAGAAAATCACCAAAATAAAAACGAGTATATATGTAAATGTTTATACAAGTATATTAAAGGCAACATGGTTGTATTTCAATCAGGCGGTAACGGAGAGAAGGGAGACGTGGAGAAAGGCCCCGCCACAAAGAAGGACAACCGGCCACCCACGGACGAGATCATCCCCGTGTACCGTCGGGACAGTCACGAGGAGGTGTACTGCGGCTCACACATGTACCCCGGCCGCGGGGTCTACCTGCTCAAGTTCGACAACTCCTACTCCCTGTGGCGGTCCAAAACGCTCTACTACAGGGTCTACTACACCAGATGAGGCCACCCACACACCCCCGAGCCGAGTGCTCATTTTGTATCAAGGCGGGGGGATGGTGGGGTTTTGGAACCGCCCCGCAGATCTTAACCGACATGGGATGTTTCAAATGGATTGCGTTTATCATAATTATAATCTCCTTAATTTCCCGGAGTCTAACAGCGAGATATTTGTTGAGAGGGTCATGTTTATTAGACAGCGGTTAACTTATTGTTGATAATGTCCTTTGTCAAATTGTCATGGAGGTAAAGATTTCTGTTTTGGGAGGACAGTGTTGTGGGTGAATTGGGAGCAGGTGGACTTTCAGTTAACCGCCACCTGCGGTAACACAATTTCTAAATCTAACTGAATCTGTATCTGATGATATATCCATGTGTCTTTCGTTCGTGGACCCGTGAATATATTTTAACATGTTGGAATTAACAGTACCTACTGTTCTCAATTACATGTTGTCTTTCTGTACTAGTAAATCCCATGGAACATGCGTGTCAACAGATCAGCATTTGTAGCTGAAGATCTTATACGGCATGTTTCCTGTATGGCGATTAAAATGGTCTTTAGAACTGAAGTAGCTGAGAGGACTGACTTAACCCCTGATAGATAAGGTTGGTAGTACTTTCCTTTTATCGGTGATACAAATATACAGAGAAATAAGACCCGACTTGAGTAGGCCAACAGAGTAACTCTCGTGTGTGGGGGTTGCGGGGGGGGGGGGGGGGGACAAGTGTGTTTTTCCCATGTAATATATATTATATGATCTGTTCTTTCTGTACACTTAGTTGAATAAATATATTACCTGATTTTGTGACCTCGTTGTTCAGCACACAGTCTAGATTTCTGTACACTTAGCAGAGTAAGACTATATTACCTGACTAATTGACCTCATTGTTCAGCTCATACTTTATTTATAGCCTTATTTGAAGGCAGAACAGATGACCCCACTCCTGGTTTCTTTCTCAGACACCGCATGTATGAGGCACAGTCCCTCAGCTGGTTGATATGGGAGACCTGTACTTATGTTCCTTTAGTTAGAATTTGCGGACCATTATAAAAGTCCAACAGAGGCAATGGATAGCTGGCATATTTTGCGTTCCTGTTCTTGTGTGTTTTGGAATCGAGGCACAAAACGTGTAGTGAATAATAACTTGAAGCCGCATATTGTACATTTAATTTGTGCTTTGAAGTATGTTATTCAGAGGTGACCAAGAGGCTGTGCCTGTCGAGTATCCTCTTTTATTGCCAGAATGAGCCTGAGCGTTTCGTATTATTATCCTGTTTCTCAGTATATATATCGTAATGCTATGATCCCGGCAAGGTTCCAACCCTTGAAGCTAGCCGAAGGTCGCTATAGATTTAATGGAATCGAAAAGAAAATATCCTTTGCAATTATAGATTTGAAATGGTAAACATTTGTTATTAACCTAACCATTTGAACTATTCACATTGTTACTTACATTTGGAGGTCTAGTTGTTAAAGTATAACTAGATTAAGGGCCAAATAATAAGCCTACCTACCGTCCAGTGATACAATAGATGTGCATATGTTTCAAAAAGACAAAATATCTTAGAATTAAATAATTTTCGACATTTGACCACCTTGAAAATTACGCTTCTGTAAGGAATTTCTGGAAAGGACAGAAAAGGCATTGATTGAATATCGAGCCGGTTTCTTAACTAAACCAAATACTTGCATATATTTGAAACCACTTAATGATCTTATGACACAAGGCCCTCCCTTCAAACCCAGCTACCACAACCAATAGAATCCCCCCCCCCCTAAAAAAACCAAACCCACATAATTTTGTTGATTTTGGTAAATGTCACAGAATATTATTGGCTTTTCGGTGGAGGAGATCCTTGCATCAGACTTTCACTGTTCTGTATTTATGGTGTGGATGGAATGTATGTTTTGCTATGAGAGGATAAAGGTAAAAAAAACTTCTCCTGCAAGAAACCTGCGACTGGAGATGTTTTAAACGTGATACAAAAATAAAATAATTGGCACCTGAAACGACCTTGTAGAAATGACTCGGTAGTTATTGTTACACGGGCGAAATCAGTAAGAATTGATACATGTGTGTAATTTTACTTTAAATTTACTTTAGGTTATCACTCATTACCATTTATGACCAGATATAACCTGAACTTCTAAAAATGAATTATAAATTGCCCTATCACATATACTTAATGAACCTGCTTTACTCTATGATGTCTTACATCAGATTTTTCCCCCTATCTGTGTGACAGTGTGAAGCCAGTCCCACATGTTATGCGTACGTTTGCTATGGTAGCATTTGAGGAGTTGTAAAAATTATTGCAGTTATATCATATATGTATGGCAACCCTTATATCAATGTTGTAAAACGACAACATGTTGAAACGGGGAAAATGTATGGAAATAAAGAGATCTTAATCTCTGTATAGAAACTGTAGGTGAATAAAGCCGAGTCAGTGCAGGCATCATGCCGAAATGTTGTACTAGGTATTGCACTGCTACGATTTAGGCTTGGGGTAAAGATGGGAACTTTGTGACACTACTGTCGAATGTATCCATGAATGGGTATCCGGACATAGAAATACTAGAATCTTTGGGTTTTCTGAGGAAGCATAGATTTATATAGTAGTTTCAAATGAATTCTACAAGTTATTGTCCTCCATCTACATTAAAAGCATAGACACTGCGCTCTTATCTAATTTAATACTATCGCAATGCTGCAGTTTAATAGCCATTTTATGTCAACTAACATAGATAAAATCTAGATTTTGGGAGGTTTGCGAAACGTACATTTGGTTAGAGCTCCATTGATGTGTAACAGAAGGAATTAATTAAAGCTGAGTACATATTTTAGCATATATAGTTTTCGCTCATTGTAAGTGTTGGACTGATGATAAATTGGTATTATCATCGACGTAAGACCATACATCATTTTAATATAGAGATTCCATTTAACGTATATATTTCTCCAACAGTATTCTAAATTAGGGCTGGTACGGTATGAGCATGGCATTATATTTTTCAGAATACTAAAGGTTACCTTAGCAACTAATCACACTTTGACCCAGAACATCCATATCCATATACTAATGATCAAGGTGGTTTCGTTTGTATGGCAAAATAGATTAAGTTAGCAATTCATACTCGAAGAAAGGTTATGAAATGAAATAACAAACTTGTTTTATATGGCAGGACAACAATCGCATACACGTCCCGTCTGCCACTTACAAATTGCCTTTTGACTGGTATATGGCTTAAATCATAATATGTACGTTGTTGCATCACAGCGTGGGTTTAATTCTTAGCAGGTTTATTTTACTGAAGAACTTGGTTATTGGGTCATTGCTGTGTGAATTACAAAAGTTAAGTCTGTTACCGAGTAAATAGATTCCTTCTGCATAGCACTGGCGGCATTTTGATAGACCTTTTGGTTTGGAGTCTTTGTCCTTGAAATCATTATTTACATATACTACTATCCTGGATGATTGAACCTTAGTTTCTGCACCTTTCCATGACAAAGTGAAACGCCGGTATGTCATACTGAGCGCAGTTGTCAGGAATGATACAGAATTATCTACAGCATATAAATTTGACCGCACAGTCCAGTTATCCAGAACTTGCTCATTCTGAAGCGTTGTGTAATAGCTCTCTGGAGTAGTTCGCTGAAGATGAGTGTGTCTGTATTTTGCTGAGTGGTCAGCATTCACCCTCTGGTCATGTGACTCCACACCCCAACGTTAGTAGCCATAAGTATCAGTAGACAGGATATGACCACTGTTGTGTCAGGCTTTTGATACTTCTTGGCGAAATTTGACACCTGCGGTCTGGTATTATCGGAAATGTATGAATCTTAGGCTGAAAAGGAACGTAGTCAACTCTAATATTGACAGAAAATATTCGAATCCCCTAAAATAAGTTGTCATAGATATCAGTGTTCTATCATGACAGACACGATTGACTCCATGGTACCCTTGATTTGTGTGTTCGAGTTTTGCTGTCCGATATAGGAGAATCCAATGGGACACCCCTCATCTCGCAAGTTAGCTACACCAAGGATATTTTTAGGTTTAGTCTTATACATGCAGGGCAGATGTGGACAGTGCCGCCACTGATCCCAAACAAAATAGATCCCTGAAAATATGCCAATAATGAAATAGCCAAAAAAGATCTGAACTCTTTTAACAGGTTTTTGTAGATAATAATGAATAAACAGCAAATCTGTTTGCAATGTAAATGTGAACATGGGAGTGCATAATTTCCAAGACTCTGATGACACAGTGTTTTGATGTGTGTATTACTGGTTATATTTTTTCATACAAAGTAGGCCCCGACCATGGGTCCCATTTCTTTATAAGCCTCTCTAGCACCTGTGCATCGAACATATATGTATTTTACCTGTTATATTTGAAAATGCCAGCAAAATAAGAGTATCTTTTTTTTAAGAATTGAAATAAAAAGGAAAGGTCTGCATAGTTTACTACCTATGCTTCAGTTGCTGAGTGACAAGATATTGCTTGGCTGATCTTCTCTGTCTTGTTATGTATAGATTCTGCTCTTGTTACGCTGATCGGGATGTACACGGAGAGAATATACCTTAAGTGAATGGTAGACACCTTCGTGCAGGCGCATGTGAATAGGCTTCTACCGGCTGGTACTGAATGGTATGTTATCATATTTTGGTATGGAGTAACTTGTATAAGCTCACACATTGTTGCATGCTGTGAGATGTTATTAAAGTATGTGGCTGACATGCACATGCTGCCCGAGGTATCGCTTTATACTATGACGTGTATGGGTATCGCAGTGTACAATAAATATCAGTAATGAAACTGTTCCATCTGAATTTATCCAATTATTGTACGACTACAAAGATGTCAATATCCAGGCTATCTAAGATATCCATCTTTTTCAAGTAGGTCCTAGTCAATGATAAGGATAAGAGGTTATTCCTTATTATCATAAATATATATTTCGTCTTGGTGATTATATAAGTTTTTTAAACGAATAAAGCACAATAAATGACGACTTTGAAGACATTTATTTCACTATGACGGAAAGACAAGCACTAACAAATGCATATTGGTAAGGGTACCAAAAGCAACCAACAATATATATATATGTACGTGTCTGTATCAAGTCAAATACAAATGAGGCAACCAATTAGGTTCTATGCCACAGAGCAGCAATATTCAATGTGCTATATAAGCGTAGCATAGTATGCCATATGAACTTCATTGCTAATCGTGACCAATGTCATAGGGTTACTACTGAACAAGTATAAAAGCTTTCTGGCCTTGGTGAAGCCCCATACTGCTACCATATGGAACCAATAATGGGCTCTGATTGTGCTGCGTTACCTACAATTGTTCCGCAGGGCAAAAGCGACGAGAAATGACACAGCGAGTAGCATGGTGCATATGCTGATAAGAGCAATCACCAATGGTTCTCGCAATAAAGACACTAATTCCCAGTTGCTCTGAACGGAAGAGCACTCATGAGCTGCTGGTGGGTGATGGCCTTTTCTCGAGGGACTCCTTGGAGACACAGAAGGATAATCTGTCTCACGCACGGTGTATGTGATAACTACAAAGAAAGAATGTTCATACGTAGTTTCAAGTACATTGTAGTAGCTTCAGGTAGTAGTAACTTTAAGTAATATAAAACAAGATAGTCGATTATTCAAGTTCGGCTGTTTAATGACTCAGGTAATTCAGTCTTCACTAAGAAATGATTTACCCCATCTACATGCTGACAGAAATAAGGCTGCATTTACTTTTAAATACCTACGCGGATTAAAACCGCCATGAATGGCACATTAGACAATACTGTAGATTCTTCAAAATGATACACATTTTAAAATTACCTCCTGCATCTCTATTCTCCTAAGCATACATTGGATTATCTTCACATAAATCATTCCCACATAAACTTTGGTTTAGTTTTGTACCAATATTACCCCAATATAACAAGTTTAATGAAATACTCGCTGAACTTTCATATCTGTAATTCCTATGCCCTTTAAATCTAACACTGTTGCTCTTTTCATTATGTCATCTATGGACTAAACATCAAATGAAAAAAAGAGAGCAGAGGAGCGAGAAAGATCAGAAGGAAAGCAAAGTAAGCACAAGATAATGATATATTGGGACTGGAAAATTAGGTAGAAGAGCCAGAGAGACAGAACATAAAGAAACAATACAAGAGAAAGGACGTAGAAAAGACACTTTTCCTCTCGCCATCTCTATCGCCGTCTCTAACTACGCCTCTCCCTTCGTGTGCGTCTCTTCCCGTCGTTGGTAGGGTTGAATCACATATTAGAGAAGTTATTGAATAAATGCTGGTGTAGTGGTCAAACTACTTACTGGTAGCAAACTAGGATTTTTTCCTTCAAAATTCATCGATGAAACCTCACCTGTCCTAATCCATGTACGACTGCACAACTGACCTGGGAAGTATTTGACCCACATGATGTTCGCGCTCAAGGCGTATTTTTTTAAAGAGATAATCCCAGACAGAATGAGCTATTCTGGAATGACTGATTCTAAAAATATAAAATAACGACTTCAGAACAATAGGCTGATGACACTTACTTCTGTCCTCACTGGTGGGCGGATTATCAGATTCGATTTGGATCACATCAGTTTGGGCATAAGGTAGGTCCAACCCGAAATCATCTTTAGCAGATCGTTTCTTTCTGCTAGATTTCACAGCATGCCTGCAAGATGGCTGCAAATAATAGGACAACGGTACACGTGTATGTCAATATTATTTACCTTTTGTGCTTCAGCATTCAGAAATGTCTGCTTCCATGAGTACAGACTTAGATGTACATGCATGCATTAGATGGACTTGTATAGTATAAGAAACGGCCTTGCGGCGTTCTTTTGAAACCATACCACCGGCCCAATGGAGCACGGCCTTTGCTGGTATGACCTGAATATCGTCATTATCTTGCTGCACCGGTGAATAATTTCCTTGCGTGTTTTCCTTTATACATCAGATCTATGGTGGAAACTCTGCTTTTGCCTAGCTTGACAATAGAATCTAGTTATCTATAATCTACATGACCTGAATTTATAGATGAACATTGCATTTGTGTTTTTTATTCCTATTTCACACTACGATATACATCTATATTTGTGTAGATTGTTCAACTGGTACCCAGAATGTGCCATAGTTTCAATCACTCACCCCGTTGCCACCTGCGGATTTCAAATATATAAAGCTGCATTCGAACTGGATATTTGCACTGCCCAGGAGAGAGAAGGCGCGGAAGAAAACACTCTGAGACTGTAAAACCTTTGAACTACTTTCCTCTGTTTTGAAACCACGATCCCACCGTATCACCTTGTCGTCACCGCAGCTGAACTCGGATAACAAAGGATAGTTTCTTAATCATCGCATTCATTTTGAGCTAGATCGACAGCAGAGATCTGTATGATACAACTAATACAACATATTTATTAAATTCGTATACATATAAGTGACTTCACCTAAAAGATAATTAAGAAAATGTTCGAAAAATGTTCATCTAGTAGTAAAGTTCATACTGTGAATACCGATGCTGCACAGGAGTAACCATATTACCCCCCAACATGGAATTTCGAGGCATTCCAAGAAAATATGAGACTTAACCACTACATGCAACATTGAAAATAATCCTAAATAATATTCAAATCATGACAAATACCAACATATTTCATTCCCGAAATATTTGTAACAAAATAGAAGATATCATATAGAATTGAATATGATAATATGACGCGGGTAGAAGATGTTCAGACACTAGAATATATAGATAATTCATTGGTTAACATACCATGCTTTTTGTTATCAATTTTTTTTCTTTGATGGAGGGTAGATAATCTCCAGGATCAATCATTTTTGTGTATACCAGCACACATACCGAATTATTGTACAAGGCCTACTCACCCTCCAACGAGTATGTTGTGTTCTACAAAATCTGTATCATTACTGAATGCTCGACAGTTCCACATGCGGAAACTCTCACTTCCTGATACTGGAACTAAAACGAACAAATATCAAAATGAAAACTGACAATACAGTCAGAAATAATTGTTTATATGGACATTTTGTCAGTCGCAAGCGTTCATGTGAGGAATGGGGGGGGGGGGGGGGGGGGTCAAGAGGGGTGCGTGCGGTTACCGGTTTTAACGACATCTCCAAACTGCATCACATTTCGTCTTTCACGGAATGGCTGCATGGACAGTAATATCAGGAAAAGTCCTGACTGTGGACAAACCTTTATTGCTCGATATCATTCTTGGTTTCCATACGGCATGCCGTTAGTCAGCAAGTTAAAACCGTTTAACTTTGGGTGTCTCAAGTGAGGAGCAAGGGATTGAATACTCTTTGTAGCCCTGTGAAAGGGTATTCCACCAGGTAGTACGGGTTTCGACTATACCAGTGTCTGTCAAACATACTTGTAGTGATTTTCTTCCTTACACTCTGCATTCTTTGCATCAGTAGAAACCAAAGACAGAAAGAGGATAACCTTTTTTGCACAGACATGCTTATATTGACCAAACCAACATGCCTGTTCCACATGGCGTCCGTACGGCGGGCGCCGCCAGTGGGTAACATGCAAAACCTATACCAACATGCGGCTGCCGCCAGTGAGCATGTAAGCTGTTCCACCGCACATGTTCTGTATATATCCGCCCGACAGTCGGCAATACAGCTCCTGTGCGGTGCCGTTTACTAAGCCCGGTGTAACACGCTCTTAAAGCTGTTCACTTTAACTTGACTAAAACTTGATGACTGCATATGTAAGACTATTGATATAGTGACCAGCTGTAATGACTATTCACTTGACTGTGTGTCAACTATACTTGGCTTCCACTGTATCAGAATTTAAACACATGAGGTAATGTTACAGGTAGGAAAATCAGAGTAATCTGTAGTTAACATAATACTTACAAGGTCGCAGCCATGCACGCTTGCGCAATTTAGCCATGAGATGCATTCGTAGAGGTTTTAATAAAATAGATAAATTAACGAGATAAATTATGTTCGTCTAAGGCTACCTACTTGGTTCACTGTATGCGTAGAGCTGAATGTAAGACCCTACTTTGACAGACTTAACGTCTTTCTTATGTACATCACGCACGCCGAGGGTAATACCAGTTATCTCGGTTTCATTGATGGTTATCAAATGGGGTATCCTTGCCAGTTCACTGAAAGGAAGAACAACATAGATTCACCAATGACCTTTGGGCTTTACACTCTACTTGCAAATGAATTCAAGGATGTCAGTTAGGGTTAGAAAAAATGTTGAAATATTTTTCATGTGTAATTTCCTACTTCAGAGAAACCATGAAAACAGGGAAACACATCGCCTTCAGCCAAAGCATGGACTAAGGGTCTGTATGGATGTGCAAAACACTCGTATTTGTGTGAATGGGGCTTAATTGATATTATATTTGTTTTTAGAAAAGAAAATCTACAACCAAGGTCTACAACCAAGGATGATAGTTAAGTACGTACGTGTCCGATGTTTTTCGCTGGCTGGACCCTTGGCTACCAGCTAGTTCATAGTTACATGTGATAACGTAAATTGGGTCATCATGGACGTGAACAGTGCTTTTTTGAATGATCAGCTCCAGCGAATATACCTCCAGACCATCAGCTTTCTAAAGTTTAAGAACAAGGGATATAATCGAGAAAACATTATTCCTAATAGACTTTCTCAGCTGATTTATTAAGCACAAAGGGTGTAAAGAAAAACTTGTGCAGATAAGAACCTTCAATTGTTGTTTCACAGTATCTAAGATCATTTAAAAAAATAGTTTTGCAGTCAGCGTCGAGTGAAAGAATATACTGGGTAGTGCATACAAGGTAATCATTAACAAATTACCGGAGGTTCTTACCAGTGCTGTTGACGAATCATTGTTTTTTTATGAATCTAGGCACTTATTTGAAGTGCCCAACAGGGGCCGTTTTCTAAAGACGGGATAGTCGTTAATAGAGACCATTTTGAGGCCATAGCCTGATCATCATACATTTGCCGATAACTATCCAATGACCGTTGTATCTATCTTGAAAACTGTCTTGAACTTTTAATAATCGCTATGAACCATTATTCCGTCTATAAAAGGGTCTCTGGGGGTATTTGCTTCTAAAGCCATTCGAAATGATAATAAAAAAAGTATATTCATTGAAAAGTATATTTCCATTCTTATTTTTCAATGTTTTAGTGCATATAATGAAAGGGCATATAATGAAAGGGCGTGCTCCACCGGGCTAGCGATTCTCGACACCGCCAGGAGTGTGCCAAACGTTATAGTGCCAAACGTTATAGTGAAAAACTACCGCCCGGTCACGGTTTTCGGCCAAAGGTTTAGCCGGTTAATCCCCGTGTTAATCACAGTGTGGCAGCGTCTGATATCTTCCACTGCCCCAGTCTCTATTCTTGAGCTATAACCAGCACAGCCCTGCGAACGCATTTCCTTTAGTTGAATACTCTCTTGCTGCTAAGTATAGATGATAATTTATCCAGGAGATAAGCCATCATACAGCTTGTACGGTAATCAATAAAATAATTCATTAATTTACACCAAATGTGTCGTAAACGACTCTTTCTAGACATTCATCCATATACATGAAAACTGCATAATTACAAACCAAAAATGTTTTCTATTTTGAACCAGAGATCTAGTAGTAATATTTACATATTGTAGGGGGACGAATTATTCTCAGGCCGATAAGGATAGATACAACCTGCAAACAAATATATCCTTAAGGCCCGGCTCCACTGAAGCAACGCAATCGTCGTATTTTATCAGTTTTATGTCCCTATGGGCGGCCCATCAACCCTTTTTTCTTGGTCTAATTGCATCGCAACTCCATCGCAAGAAAAGTACAGGGTATGCTCCACCGTGGGACAGATTCGTCGCAAAGATTCCTACTTATAACCATTGTAAAGGTATTCAATGAAATAAATACCACAGTTATTCCTTAAGGATAAATCCACAAGTTTATGTCGATTACAATATTCACAGGCTTACACCTACAGCCACGGTATTGCAAACGCGTGCTAACCCGGCTTTACTCGAGGAAATGTGTTCGATGCGATAGACGGCACCGTTTTTATTGCCCTTGCCCGGTTGTTTATTACCATATCAAACCAGTGGATGCGGGGCTTTAGTGTTAAAGGACCTACTAGGCCTATAATTAAGTCCTCGGTAGTGCCACCTATAGATTAATCGCTATCTCGCGCACTCTAGTGTATGACGTTGTTCCGGTAATGACTTACATGTGGTGTGCAGGCAGGTATTGCTGTGGCATCAGAGATCACATAATGGATAGGTTCGACCTCGACAGCTTCACATGCGGCGTTTTCTGAGGAAAACACCCTGTTGGCATTTCCGCGGAAAACAATTCTCATTAGCTTAGAGCTGGAGTTCCCACACTCAACGTGAACTAAAACAAAACGTAAATCAACTTGAATTCATAAGCTGAATGATCCATATCAAAGCAGTACAGTATAGTAGAGATGATGTACATATGAACTATCAATGCGCAACTAAACTTGATTTGTTACTGCGATTCCACCTACTCGTGATTTGGATGGCTAATAAATTAGTAAATTAGAGTGGAAGAGCGTCCATTGGGCGTGCTCGGCTGTTGTACAGCAAAACCCAATTTAAAAGGCGATCTGTATCCGTATCAACAGATTGATATAATAATGGTGAATGTCTGCAATGAGTGACTGCAAACGACAGCTTAATGTGCATTGAAAAAAATAGTACGTTATTGGCCTTTAAAGCCCGAACCAGTGGATGGACGTGTTCAATGCCGTCTCCAACATAAAAGATTTGTCCCAACAAAACTTTCAGAAACCAGGTATACTCAAGGTACTCCTATGAACCCACCAGTATAGTGGCCTTCATCGAGGTTAAGAGTTAACTAAGTCGGTGAAGGAAGGAGTTAAGGAGGGAGGGACGGAGTTAAGACTGGAAGGAAGGAGTTAAGGAGGGAAGGAAGGAGTTAAGGAGGGTAAGAAGGAGTAAGGGTGGAGTGGAGGAAATAGTGAAAGACAGAAGGAAGGGATAATGGATAGACGGATGCAGTGAGAGAGAAAATAATGAGAGAAGGAAAGCATGAGTGAAATGAAGGAAGGAGGGATGTGAGGGTTGAAATACGGTAGTTAAGTACAAAGTAAGGAAAAGAGGGAAAGGAAAGAAAAGAGGGAAAGGAAAGAAAAGAGGGAAAGGAAAGAAAAGAGGGAAAGGAAAGAAAAGAGGGAAAGGAAAGAAAAGAGGGAAAGGAAAGAAAAGAGGGAAAGGAAAGAAAAGAGGGAAAGGAAAGAAAAGAGGGAAAGGAAAGAAAAGAGGGAAAGGAAAGAAAAGAGGGAAAGGAAAGAAAAGAGGGAAAGGAAAGAAAAGAGGGAAAGGAAAGAAAAGAGGGAAAGGAAAGAAAAGAGGGAAAGGAAAGAAAAGAGGGAAAGGAAAGGGAGACGGAGTGAAGGCATGAAAGAAGAAGAGTTATGGGGGGGGAGGAGTGAATGGAGAGAGGGGAGGAGTGAATGGAGAGAGGGGAGGAGTGAATGGAGAGAGGGGAGGAGTGAATGGAGAGAGGGGAGGAGTGAATGGAGAGAGGGGAGGAGTGAATGGAGAGAGGGGAGGAGTGAATGGAGAGAGGGGAGGAGTGAATGGAGAGAGGGGACGAGTGAATGGAGAGAGGGGAGGAGTGAATGGAGAGAGGGGACGAGTGAATGGAGAGAGGGGACGAGTGAATGGAGAGAGGGGACGAGTGAATGGAGAGAGGGGACGAGTGAATGGAGAGAGGGGACGAGTGAATGGAGAGAGGGGACGAGTGAATGGAGAGAGGGGACGAGTGAATGGAGAGAGGGGACGAGTGAATGGAGAGAGGGGACGAGTGAATGGAGAGAGGGGACGAGTGAATGGAGAGAGGGGACGAGTGAATGGAGAGAGGGGACGAGTGAATGGAGAGAGGGGACGAGTGAATGGAGAGAGGGGACGAGTGAATGGAGAGAGGGGACGAGTGAATGGAGAGAGGGGACGAGTGAATGGAGAGAGGGGACGAGTGAATGGAGAGAGGGGACGAGTGAATGGAGAGAGGGGACGAGTGAATGGAGAGAGGGGACGAGTGAATGGAGAGAGGGGACGAGTGAATGGAGAGAGGGGACGAGTGAATGGAGAGAGGGGACGAGTGAATGGAGAGAGGGGACGAGTGAATGGAGAGAGGGGACGAGTGAATGGAGAGAGGGGACGAGTGAATGGAGAGAGGGGACGAGTGAATGGAGAGAGGGGACGAGTGAATGGAGAGAGGGGACGAGTGAATGGAGAGAGGGGACGAGTGAATGGAGAGAGGGGACGAGTGAATGGAGAGAGGGGACGAGTGAATGGAGAGAGGGGACGAGTGAATGGAGAGAGGGGACGAGTGAATGGAGAGAGGGGACGAGTGAATGGAGAGAGGGGACGAGTGAATGGAGAGCGAGTGAATGGAGAGAGGGGACGAGTGAATGGAGAGAGGGGACGAGTGAATGGAGAGAGGGGACGAGTGAATGGAGAGAGGGGACGAGTGAATGGAGAGAGGGGACGAGTGAATGGAGAGAGGGGACGAGTGAATGGAGAGAGGGGACGAGTGAATGGAGAGAGGGGACGAGTGAATGGAGAGAGGGGACGAGTGAATGGAGAGAGGGGACGAGTGAATGGAGAGAGGGGACGAGTGAATGGAGAGAGGGGACGAGTGAATGGAGAGAGGGGACGAGTGAATGGAGAGAGGGGACGAGTGAATGGAGAGAGGGGACGAGTGAATGGAGAGAGGGGACGAGTGAATGGAGAGAGGGGACGAGTGAATGGAGAGAGGGGACGAGTGAATGGAGAGAGGGGACGAGTGAATGGAGAGAGGGGACGAGTGAATGGAGAGAGGGGACGAGTGAATGGAGAGAGGGGACGAGGGAATGGAGAGAGGGGAGGCGGGAATGGAGAGAGGGGAGGCGGGAATGGAGAGAGGGGAGGCGGGAGAGGCGGGAATGGAGAGAGGGGAGGCGGGAGAGGCGGGGAATGGAGAGAGGGGAGGCGGGAGAGGCGGGAATGGAGAGAGGGGAGGCGGGAGAGGCGGGAATGGAGAGAGGGGAGGCGGGAGAGGCGGGAATGGAGAGAGGGGAGGCGGGAGAGGCGGGAATGGAGAGAGGGGAGGCGGGAGAGGCGGGAATGGAGAGAGGGGAGGCGGGAGAGGCGGGAATGGAGAGAGGGGAGGCGGGAGAGGCGGGAATGGAGAGAGGGGAGGCGGGAGAGGCGGGAATGGAGAGAGGGGAGGCGGGAGAGGCGGGAATGGAGAGAGGGGAGGCGGGAGAGGCGGGAATGGAGAGAGGGGAGGCGGGAGAGGCGGGAATGGAGAGAGGGGAGGCGGGAGAGGCGGGGAATGGAGAGAGGGGAGGCGGGAGAGGAGAGAGGGGAGGCGGGAATGGAGAGAGGGGAGGCGGGAATGGAGAGAGGGGAGGCGGGAATGGAGAGAGGGGAGGCGGGAATGGAGAGAGGGGAGGCGGGAATGGAGAGAGGGGAGGCGGGAATGGAGAGAGGGGAGGCGGGAATGGAGAGAGGGGAGGCGGGAATGGAGAGAGGGGAGGCGGGAATGGAGAGAGGGGAGGCGGGAATGGAGAGAGGGGAGGCGGGAATGGAGAGAGGGGAGGCGGGAATGGAGAGAGGGGAGGCGGGAATGGAGAGAGGGGAGGCGGGAATGGAGAGAGGGGAGGCGGGAATGGAGAGAGGGGAGGCGGGAATGGAGAGAGGGGAGGCGGGAATGGAGAGAGGGGAGGCGGGAATGGAGAGAGGGGAGGCGGGAATGGAGAGAGGGGAGGCGGGAATGGAGAGAGGGGAGGCGGGAATGGAGAGAGGGGAGGCGGGAATGGAGAGAGGGGAGGCGGGAATGGAGAGAGGGGAGGCGGGAATGGAGAGAGGGGAGGCGGGAATGGAGAGAGGGGAGGCGGGAATGGAGAGAGGGGAGGCGGGAATGGAGAGAGGGGAGGCGGGAATGGAGAGAGGGGAGGCGGGAATGGAGAGAGGGGAGGCGGGAATGGAGAGAGGGGAGGCGGGAATGGAGAGAGGGGAGGCGGGAATGGAGAGAGGGGAGGCGGGAATGGAGAGAGGGGAGGCGGGAATGGAGAGAGGGGAGGCGGGAATGGAGAGAGGGGAGGCGGGAATGGAGAGAGGGGAGGCGGGAATGGAGAGAGGGGAGGCGGGAATGGAGAGAGGGGAGGCGGGAATGGAGAGAGGGGAGGCGGGAATGGAGAGAGGGGAGGCGGGAATGGAGAGAGGGGAGGCGGGAATGGAGAGAGGGGAGGCGGGAATGGAGAGAGGGGAGGCGGGAATGGAGAGAGGGGAGGCGGGAATGGAGAGAGGGGAGGCGGGAATGGAGAGAGGGGAGGCGGGAATGGAGAGAGGGGAGGCGGGAATGGAGAGAGGGGAGGCGGGAATGGAGAGAGGGGAGGCGGGAATGGAGAGAGGGGAGGCGGGAATGGAGAGAGGGGAGGCGGGAATGGAGAGAGGGGAGGCGGGAATGGAGAGAGGGGAGGCGGGAATGGAGAGAGGGGAGGCGGGAATGGAGAGAGGGGAGGCGTGAATGGAGAGAGGGGAGGCGTGAATGGAGAGAGGGGAGGCGTGAATGGAGAGAGGGGAGGCGTGAATGGAGAGAGGGGAGGCGTGAATGGAGAGAGGGGAGGCGTGAATGGAGAGAGGGGAGGCGTGAATGGAGAGAGGGGAGGCGTGAATGGAGAGAGGGGAGGCGTGAATGGAGAGAGGGGAGGCGTGAATGGAGAGAGGGGAGGCGTGAATGGAGAGAGGGGAGGCGTGAATGGAGAGAGGGGAGGCGTGAATGGAGAGAGGGGAGGCGTGAATGGAGAGAGGGGAGGAGTGAATGGAGAGAGGGGAGGAGTGAATGGAGAGAGGGGAGGAGTGAATGGAGAGAGGGGAGGAGTGAATGGAGAGAGGGGAGGAGGGAATGGAGAGAGGGGAGGAGGGAATGGAGAGAGGGGAGGAGGGAATGGAGAGAGGGGAGGAGGGAATGGAGAGAGGGGAGGAGGGAATGGAGAGAGGGGAGGAGGGAATGGAGAGAGGGGAGGAGGGAATGGAGAGAGGGGAGGAGGGAATGGAGAGAGGGGAGGAGGGAATGGAGAGAGGGGAGGAGGGAATGGAGAGAGGGGAGGAGGGAATGGAGAGAGGGGAGGAGGGAATGGAGAGAGGGGAGGAGGGAATGGAGAGAGGGGAGGAGGGAATGGAGAGAGGGGAGGAGGGAATGGAGAGAGGGGAGGAGGGAATGGAGAGAGGGGAGGAGGGAATGGAGAGAGGGGAGGAGGGAATGGAGAGAGGGGAGGAGGGAATGGAGAGAGGGGAGGAGGGAATGGAGAGAGGGGAGGAGGGAATGGAGAGAGGGGAGGAGGGAATGGAGAGAGGGGAGGAGGAATGGAGAGAGGGGAGGAGTGAATGGAGAGAGGGGAGGAGTGAATGGAGAGAGGGGAGGAGTGAATGGAGAGAGGGGAGGAGTGAATGGAGAGAGGGGAGGAGTGAATGGAGAGAGGGGAGGAGTGAATGGAGAGAGGGGAGGAGTGAATGGAGAGAGGGGAGGCGGGAATGGAGAGAGGAGAGGAGTGAATGGAGAGAGGGGAGGCGGGAATGGAGAGAGGGGAGGAGGGAATGGAGAGAGGGGAGGAGGGAATGGAGAGAGGGGAGGAGGGAATGGAGAGAGGGGAGGAGGGAATGGAGAGAGGGGAGGAGGGAATGGAGAGAGGGGAGGAGGGAATGGAGAGAGGGGAGGAGGGAATGGAGAGAGGGGAGGAGGGAATGGAGAGAGGGGAGGAGGGAATGGAGAGAGGGGAGGAGTGAATGGAGAGAGGGGAGGAGGGAATGGAGAGAGGGGAGGAGGGAATGGAGAGAGGGGAGGAGGGAATGGAGAGAGGGGAGGAGGGAATGGAGAGAGGGGAGGAATGAATGGAGAGAGGGGAGGAGTGAATGGAGAGAGGGGAGGAGTGAATGGAGAGAGGGGAGGAGTGAATGGAGAGAGGGGAGGAGTGAATGGAGAGAGGGGAGGAGTGAATGGAGAGAGGGGAGGAGTGAATGGAGAGAGGGGAGGAGTGAATGGAGAGAGGGGAGGAGTGAATGGAGAGAGGGGAGGAGTGAATGGAGAGAGGGGAGGAGTGAATGGAGAGAGGGGAGGAGTGAATGGAGAGAGGGGAGGAGTGAATGGAGAGAGGGGAGGAGTGAATGGAAAGAGGGGAGGCGGGAATGGAGAGAGGGGAGGCGGGAATGGAGAGAGGGGAGGCGGGAATGGAGAGAGGGGAGGTGGGAATGGAGAGAGGGGAGGAGTGAATGGAGAGAGCGGAGGAGTGAATAGAGAGAAGGGAGGAGTGAATGGAGAGAGGGGAGGAGTGAATGGAAGGAAGGAGTCAAGGAAGGAAGGAGTCAAGGAAGGAAGGAGTTGAGGAAGATTGAGCCCCCCAATCTAAATTGTACAAATGGGCGATCGATTTCCCATTAACCCACAATATGGACTGCTGCTACTTTCGGATGACCAACAAATAGAGCTCTATTAGATTCAATACAACGAATCCCTTCCCTGGGGATCTGGGGTGGTGGGGATGGGGGAGTGGGGTGTGTGTTTGTTGGGGGAGTTGAATTCTCTCTAACTTTTCCTTTCTGAGAATGCTCCCATGTGGCCGCCTTCATTCTGCTAACTAAGATATACTTAATGTTTGGTCACAAAGCGGTGAGATGAAAGCTGTTGAAAGCGAGCACCCAGGGTTAGCACCTAAACCCACCCTTCATACATGAAGTAGGGGGAGAGGTGAGGACGCCAGCAGTGCAGAACACCCATCTGACCCGCTCAGTCATCCATGACATGCCTAGTTAGAGCAGTGACTCATATAGAATAGGTCTTTATGACATTGAAGAGGCTGAAGAGAATATCACAGTAAATTTACATATTACCGAGAATAGCCCACTTCCTTTTAAAAGAATGATACTGTGCTCTCATTGAACCAGTTTCAGGTTAGAAATTAAAATGTTCACCAAGAAATGTGTCTATTTTAAGGGCTGACCACATGGTTTTACACTCCTAGTGCCTCCCTTCCACACACACTTTCGAAATATACATGGATATATATATCTCAGTAATATTCACAGGACGTGGCTAGAACACCTCTGGGTATTTTACCAAGGCCCATAGCCACAGACACTAACACCAACCGTCTAATAATGAAACTCCATTCAATAATTGAGACTCGAATGCTAATCGTGGTTATCAGTTGCATATCTCACCATCTGAACTACTCTGCCCTCTGGTATGCGTCCGTACTCATGGGACCAATTCCCCAATATTTTATCTTCAGGGTTAGGTAAAGGTTCAACAGTTATTTCATCAAAGCGCGGAGGGTCTAACAATGTGCATGCATAAAATCCAGTCTCCTATATCAATTCAGATGATAATGAATGTATACAAATATATATTTCTTTATATGTTTCTGTGGTATAACTTAAGACAATGGCAACTTTCATAAAAACAATATATAAGATATTACTAACATAGGACTTTGGCTGGACTGGAGAATTACGGCCTACAGAGGAAAACATACACAGTAAATCATGCATAGCCTAACCTTCCATAAATACATATATACATACATACATGATATATTAGATCTTAACAGATATATTACCTATCTAAAAGGCACTTACGTTCACAAGATTTAGCAGCTCTATAGGGATCGATGAACAATCCATAGTCGCTGGACTGCTGTACGGAAGCCGTAGCTGAGACCACTACCGGCGCGCTTAGAAGGATCAAAGCCTGCCACCAAGTCTAAAGAGAAAGTCAATGGATTATATATAGGAAGTGGATTCAAGAAATAATGTATGACTTCTGAGCATAGGATGGATTGGGGTACTGAGCATTGGGGTACCGCGTCAAATTTCAAATGTGAGAGACATGAAAGTCGGGGTGGGCACTTTCAAAAAGCGTCCTTGAAATCTTGAAAGAAAGGTTGTCTTGTGATGCAAGAAAGAAAAAAAAGGCAGACAATCACACAGAAATTCATTCAAAAAGGGAGTGTTTTCTAATTTCTAGAACTATCATTTACCCTTTTGGCACAAATGGGGGCCTAGGGACTCGGGGAAAAATAATGGATAGGTGGTTCGGAGAAAGGGGGATAGCGGGGTGACTGGGCTTCTTATTGTAGATTGTCTCAGGTTTTATGAGTCATATGTGGAATTTCTTATAAGATTTAAAACCACGTCGTAGTCGGCTTTGTTTGGTGGTAAAAGAAAACAGCTCGACAGTCCAACGCGATATCGAATATTGGTATATGAAACATCATCGCTGTGATTGATTGATGTTGCTTTGTGAAGCCCTCGGTGTGAATAAAAGGAGCGAATAGTTCGTTAAACGAATGGAAAACCCAACGTAAGATGTGTCAGTAGGGTTACTTAGCCTACAGAATGCACGTTTTGGGGCGTTAAAAACGGATCATACTTGTTCTGAGGAATACAGCCGGCCTTGTGCTTTGTCTTTGAATTCTCTATATCTGTGCTGTTATATGAGCATCATTGTCTCAATGTTCATAAATAGTCAATGTATCTACATATCATTTAGTTATTAGCGTGGCAATATCAATGGAAAGTAACAATATTTTGATATAGTACATTTGTATCGTTGAATACTAAATACATGTAGAAATAGGACTTACCATTATTATATGGAACATGTTGCTTTGAGTGTGGAAAGGATAGCCGGTAACACTGTATAACGGTAGGCCTGCACACTTTGTTCCCTGCCACGCGCCTGGTCTGCTGCTATATGGGAATCCCGGTGGAGCACAATCATCTTTTATACCCTTTTGAAGGCCCTGCTATTTTGAGAAACGCTCTGAAACCTACATCGGTTACTAAGATCTATAACTGGTCTCTGCCGTTATGTTCGATTATATGACTGATGCAGCTTCATTTATGTGTAAATATTTCTTTATATTTCAGTCTATATCTAAACAGATGTAAACTCAATCTCGTTGTATAATTAAAAAATCAATAATGTCATGGAAGCTGAAAGGTATGAGAATTAATCATCTGCTTTGGTAGAAATCGATGCACGAGTATTGAAATAGAATGACAGCAACAGTAAGTGGATCAGGCAGTTGGTATGTTCCAAATCGGAAGTGCCAATCAACATTGTCAAATACTTATCAATAAACAGATACGGGCCAACAAAGCTGCAAGAAATGAGATCTCTATTTGAAGAAAACTCCCAACTTTTTTTGGGAGAATGATATATAATGAATGGGATCCAACTGGTAAAGAAGAAATGTGGTACCAGCGAAGAGGATAATAAAACGATAGCAGGGAAAATAAATAACTATTTTGCATGCTTTGGAGCAAATATAGTGAACCTATTATGACGTATAGATAACAGCTGGTACGCAAAAGACGATCACATGGATCAAAGATTGAAAAATAAAACATTTTTAATGCGATTACAACAGCCGAAACCACTCGAATTATAAAAAGACTTAGAATCAAATAAGTCAACAGGTATCCAATACATGAACTCTACTAGATTAAAAGAAACTCAGATTATGAAAAGACTTAGAATCAAATAAGTCAACAGGTATCCAATACATGAACTCTACTAGATTAAAAGAAACTCGGATTATGAAAAGACTTAGAATCAAATAAGCCAACAGGTATCCAATACATGAACTCTACTAGATTAAAAGAATTCTACTAGACAATCCAAATATGGTGACAGAGCAGATAAATCAAACGATAAAATATGTTAGATTTCCACAATCTCTGAAAGATAGAGTAAAAATACCATTTCCTAAATCAGGTGATATAACCGAAGTAGCTAAATAGAGGTCCATAACTGTCATACCGACCATGTCACAAATTCAATGAAAAAGTTAAACGTTCCCAGATACTGTCGCACCTAGAAATCAATTATATCAAAACGGCTTTATGCCAGTTAGAAGCACAGGCCAATCTATATTTCATCTTGTAAACGAACTCTACTATTGATATTAAAAGGGATCTTTCAAACATCTGCTCATTTTTAAATCTGAGGAAAGCGTTTAACAGTTTCCACCAAATCCTCACAAAAAGCCTTGAGCAAATAGTTCTAGACACCCGTGCTGTATTACTAATGCTGTTTGTATTGTCGTATATGGGAGACGCCAAAAGCAATAAAGACCTTTCCAAAAAATATCAAATCTCATCTAACCGCTAGGACACAGAGAATATAATTAGCAGAATCAAAGTCATATTTGAAACAAGTATGCAGCGAAGTCCCTCAAGGCTCCGTCCCTGGACCCACACTTTTCATTATATTTACTGATGATATTTTTAAGGTTATAGACCATAGTGCTCACTGTAATTTTTTATGCGGATGATCTTGCACTGGTAGTTTCGACAGAAACCCCAGAACCAGCAAAAGAACTAATAGAAAGAGACCTTTTTAATATTGTTGAATGGTGTGATAAGCGTGAAATGCTTACACATACAAATAATACCTACCAAGTGTCGCTTGGTGAAGAACCAAGAGTCCAAAATTTAAAACAATGTAAGATTCTAGGGGAATGCATATAAATAGTTGATTTTGTGGTATATCTAGATATAATCATTGACAGACGTATACATTTTTTTATAAATTTTTTTTTATATTGTCAGTGCCTCTCGAGACGTCGAATTTTTCAGGCACTCCATAAATGAAAAACGTAGTTACATTGGTCCATTCGTTATACAATCAAAGTTTCAACTCCTAATCTGGAGGTATAAATACAAATAAAGAAGAAGTAAGTGATATGAGATGAAGGAAGATGAGTTTAGTATCAGCCGTTTACACTTGTTTTCAATGGTTTGCTTATACAATGTTATGATTGCCTTATAATGGATTACTTATATAATCTATAGTTTCTGGATACTCATCTTGAAATTCTTCTTACTGTGCATGAGGTGTATATCCATTTGTAACGCATTCCAGAGATTGGCTCCCCTGTGGTATGGACTATTGTATACAGAGGTAATTTTCGTATTCGTTATTTCAAATATTATTTTCCCTTGCGTTCTTGTACGCCTCTGTGATTTATCTATCCAACTTTCAACCTTTTCGTTTTTAAACATTATACATAATAATTGTCGATCTCTCCTAGATGATAGGTTATCCAGATTACAAAGATTAGCCATTTCAGATATCAATTTGTAGCACGCTCTAGTGCCCAATAAAATTCGGAGGCCCCTATTGTGTAATTTCTCTAGACTATACAGGTCTCTTTTCCTGAAACTTCTAAAAATAAAAGAACAGTATTCTAAGTGGGGAACAACCATACTGACATACACACTACGAGCTGCTTCATCCGTAAGACAGTTTCTGATTTTGCTAGATTTAAATAGTTTGTTGTTGACAGTTTTGGCAATTTCCTTGACATGAGGTTCCCAAGATAAACTTTCATCGATCATAACTCGAAGGTATTTATATTTCGTACAACAAGATAATACAGTATCATTCATAGACAAAATTGGTTTTTCTCAGCTTTTTCAATTTGTGGGGAGTCCCTATACACATAATTTTTGTCTTCTTGACATTGATTGTTAATTTATTTGACAGACACCAGGTTGACAATGCATTCAGATCATGTTGGAGCTTTTCTTCGATAGTTTTTAAACAATCTCCCGAGTGATACTCCTACTACATAATCCGCATATTGGATATTATTGGAAAAGCTAATATTTTATCTAAGTCATAAACAAATAGTATGAATAAAAGCGGTCCTAAAACGAAGCCTTGTGGGACTCTAAAAGTCACTTCCTTTCGACTTGACCTTAACAGGTACTATTGACTTTAACAATAGGAAATTCTGAGTTTAACGATGAATTACAAATATGCGTGAATTGCTGACTGGCGGATTTAATACTATTTATAACTAATCTAGAGGAAATATCCTGGATACCACTGGATTTGTGGGGATATAGCTTTTAGCTTGTTTATTATTTCAGCAGGAGTAAACTTAATATTATAATTTCCAATAAGGGTGTTTTCTTCACTTTCGGACAAGTTTCTTATGTTTTCTTTTATCAGGTCTTTGTCGAGTTTTTCAAAGAGCACAGAACCAATTTTCACAAAAAATTCATTTACAAAATCAGGTACTTTATCATTTGGTATCTGAGCATCGTTGTCCTCAATTATACACTGAGTGCTACCCTCATTTGGTTTGATTAGTTCTTTGATGATTCCCCAGAATTTCTTGGGGTGACCTTTTGATTCTTCAATTTTTCCTTACAAAATTCGCTTTTTTCGACACATAATTAACTCCTAATATTTCTTGTGATTCTCCTTACTTCCTTCATAATGCTATCATTTTTTTGTCTCTTTGTATCTATCGATCAAATCTCTTCTGTGCTTAATAAGGGTTAATACTTTTGGAGAATATGGAGGTGTTCTCAAGTTTGAAGAGGTGGACAGTCTGGTGGCAAAAAATGCATGGACAGATTGATCACCTCCAAACACGCTTGACTTACCTAAGGGAGGAGGTCAGGCAATTAAGAGAGGACCAGGACATAGATAGGGCCATCCAGCAGGCCAAGGATAAAATTCTCAGTCACCAATTTTCTGTGGTGGCCTATCTGCAGTCTATCATTAGGGAGACGGACAACTTTGTTATGAGCATTCGCCTTCTTCTCCGGGGAGAATTGAGTTAGGCTATGGTTCCCCCCCTCTGCCATCAAGTCATGGATGAACTGAGGGAGCTTCTCGGCCAGAAGTTCCCATGGTTCCACATTGCATTCGTGGACCCAGCTTATTACTATGACAATGCACAGCCACAGTTCTTGATCAGGAATGATTAACTCTTGATTTTGGTGAGGGTACATATCACATCACAAGCTCACCTCTTCAGGGTGTTCCAGGTAGCCACATTTCATGTCCCAGTCTACTTTTCAAACTCCTCAATAGTTGATGCAACAATTATTGATGGCTTACCTGATGAGGTGGCCATATCCGTAAACATGCAGTACTATGTAGCTCTGGCAGCGCTTGGCTTTAGGGACAGTGTGGGGGACAGAGTGCTGTCATGCCTGGGCTTCATTTATGCTGTCCCTGTCACAGTTGGATCATGTCTGGCTACTATCATTCAGGGCAGGGATAGGGAAGCTGCTTACCTGTGCCAGGTACATTATGTGCCTAAACGAATGTTCATGGACTTTGCAGCCCGGATTGATTCTCAATCCACAAGATTATGGATAGGCTACCAATTGGAAACTGTGACAACAGTCCCCCCGAGGTGCTGGTGAGATTTCCCATCAATGTTCCATTCATTGAGGCTTTTGATTTACATACCGCCCTAGACCTGGAGCTTGACAGTGAACCAATGGCTGTACAGGACACTGTTATCTAAGCTGAAGCTATCACCTCCCCAGAGCAACTCATGCAATGATGGCGCACGTCGACTAGACAGCTAGCGCTTCCCGCTCCGAGTTGAGACTCAACTAAACTATGTCCGACGCACTATGGAACACGGAAAAATACAAATATAAGCCTATGAACACTCGAAGAACAAGGTATGTCACCACCAAAGGATGAAAGACCAGTACGATCGTGTAGATTACTCTCACAAAGTATTGAAAAACCAGTAACCGGGACCGTGAGCGAAAATAGAGGTAAGGTAAACAAAACATCCGAGGCCTTGACAACCGACACCGAGATCCCCACTCCCACACATAAAACACTCTGCATAGACTCAAAACCAAATATGGAAGAACTAATGGCAACAATGAATCAACAACTGAAAGTGAATAACGAAATGTTACAAAAACTTGACCAAAAGCTAGACAACTCAGTTGCGGATTTATCAAACAAACTTGACAAGTGTATAAACAACAACACTGAGATGCGTTCGGAACTAGACTGTGCGAAAGCCGAAATACATGAACTGAAAAAAGAGGTAGCAACACTAAAGAAAAATGAGAAATCCGACCGAAACCAAAACCAATTTGATCGCAAACTAAACATCATTATACGCAATGTGCCAGAGACGGCGGATGAAAAGATGTATAATACCATAGGTGATATATTTGGTACACTTCAAGCAAGCTTCTCATACGCGAGCACCCACGGAGCTCGGCGTATTGGCAAGCCGCCAACAAACGTGCAACCTGGTAAACAGACACGCCCCCGTCTCATAAAACTCAAACTGTCCACGCTCCAACAAAAGGCCGAGCTATTTGGTTTGAAACGAACACTTGCAAACTCTCCCCGGTACAAAGATCTAACCATGACTAACGACCTAGCACCCGATGACCTGATCAAAACCAGAGAGGCACAACAAGTAAGTGTAGCGGCAAATCGCATGCCTAACACAACTAGCAGGGTTCGGGGCCCAGATGTATTCATCAACGATACGCTCTACAGTAATGACAAGTTCAACACCGACCTACCTTTCAATATAACTCCTGAAACCGCCTCTACTCTTTTAACAGAGGAGACCGTCTATTTCCAGGGGCATCGTAGTCCACTGAGCAATTTTTTTAATTGCGAAATCACCGACGACAAATACCTACTCACAGGAAACTGTGTCGAACAGCTGTACGTTGCTAGAATGTGTGTGGAGAGTGAGGATAATGATTGCCTCGAGCACGTCATGAAGGAAACGAATCCCTACATGATCCAATCGATAGGCAAACAGGTGAAGAAATCCAAAAAGTGGCTCCAAAACGACATCAACCATCTGACGGAAATCAACAGACTGAAATATACCCAAAATGATGTCTTAAAAAACAAACTACTCTCCTATAAACAAGCACGCTTCGCCGAGGCAACACGTGACCAGCGATGGGGCTGCGGTTGGCTACTACGCGATATCAAAGGCACAGAGGTAAATACGAAAACCAACTGTCAGAACCAAATGGGTTTGATTCTGGCTACTCTGAGAGACGAACTACGCGCACAACAGCAGCAAAACTAGAGAGTAACTGTGTGCTGCATGTATCATGGCCAAGTTCCGAGTACTTATACTTACCGATTCCAGAGGCAAAGGACTGATTAGACCGTTGTCGGAGTTGATTACCTGTGCGGACTACCCTGACGTTGATGTATTACTTCAATTCTTCCCGGGAGCTGACATTCGACGGACAGTTGAAGGCGGGTTACAGTATGTCAAATCCAAGTTTGGAACTCGACCTCTCTCATCTGGTAAGCCTGTAGATGTGATCTTTCTAAGTACAGGAGTGAACGAACTCACGGAGAAGTTACCGCACTGGAAGGTCAAACCTAAATTTGCACAGTCCGACGAAATCACAAAACATATAACTGAGGAATTGGAACTGGGTGCGACCAAACTCGAGATAGTTGCAAACAAAGTTGTCATCTGTCAACTTGTCGGGATGTCAGTGGCAAATTACAATAACATATCGTTCAAAAATGAATTTTCTCAGAAGGCTATCGACAACTCGATGGTGCGCATAAATGACTTTATAAACAAGTTCAACTCGTCAAACAATGTCACTTCTCCGCCATTCGCCAGTGTAGTTCATAAGTTCAGACACGGACGACTAGGTCATCGGTATACAGGATGCCTGAGAGACGGTTTACATTACAAAATGGCTACTGAACTCAAATTCGCTCAATTTATTGCCAGGGCGATATACCCAAATATCCATGCAACTTGTAATTGATTGGTGTGCCCTTACTTATTGTAAGTACCGCTGGCTTGAAGGTAAATCGTCGTGTCTCACACGCGCATTAGAACTAAAACTCAATTGTTGGTCATGCACTCATGCCTTGTTTCCATAAATCCTTATCCAACAAATAGTCGTGCCCGCACGCAACTATAGTAACAACTATTAAAATAAATCTGTATGGTTGTGAAGCACACACCACTATTCATATACAATTTGGATAAACCACTGGAATGTAATTGAAATGCCGTTCTAATCTTATGATTTATTTCCAGATAAGGATTATTGCCACTATTTGCAATACTGTTCACAGATCTAAGGTAAAAACTTATTCTTTGTTATAACCAAACCTATCCCTGACCTGCTGCTAAGAGTTACAAGTTACAAGTTATATTTATTGTTAAGTCAACTGTTGAAATAAAATGTTTATATATACATTTCCCTGTTCACAAACTTATATGGTCATGACTACATGCCAACTCCATTAACAAAAATTATTTTCAAAACGTACTAGCTATAGAGGTCGTGTATAATCATGCCATATTCAGGAGCAGGGGCCTGGGGCGGGAAGTTCTTATTACAAATGCCCAATATTTTCATGGAATAATTTCCATTTCCTGTAATTATCACGGTGACATTATGGCCCGAGCAGTATCTGCAAGGGGGGCCAAAATTGCTGTCATCTATTTAATGGTCATTTGTATATTACATATATCATCAAAGGTACATCACACCACATGGACATACTACAACACTCTTGAAGATAGCATAAGCAGAGGACCGGGTCAGCAGGCAGGCGAGAGAGATTTAAAGGAACTGGTTAAATGGAAAATCTAAAAAGTTTAAAAGGGTTAAGTAAGGGCCTACTTGTTACACACCTAAACGTTCAGAGTCTAACAGCCAAATATGACTTGCTGAGATACCACTTGCTAAATGAGGAAATAGATATCTGCACGTTCTCAGAATCATGGCTTAAGCCGTGCATGCCAAATAACTATATTGATATACCAGGGTACAACTGTACGAGACTTGATAGATCATGGCTAGACGAAAATACGGGTATGGTAAAAACCGGTGGAGGTGTAGGGGTTTATACAAAAAATAAATTAGCTGTTTCTTCGGAAGAATTGAACAATTTCAATCGTAGTTCAAAGGACATTGAGTGTCTCTGGCTCAAAATAATACTTGAAAACCAGACAAACTTACTCATTGGAACCGTTTACAAACCTAG
Organism: Alentia gelatinosa; assembly: GCA_950022655.1. Classification (NCBI taxonomy): domain Eukaryota; kingdom Metazoa; phylum Annelida; class Polychaeta; order Phyllodocida; family Polynoidae; genus Alentia; species Alentia gelatinosa. The sequence goes on from OX465581.1 coordinate 47,614,280, forward strand.
AGGTGCTTCCAACCAAAACTTTTGTAAAGCACTAACCGACATAACCACAGAAATACGAACCAACATGAAGGCTGAAACTATAATTCTGGGAGACTTTAACATACACTACAACATCAAAACAACGAGTGATTTTAGAGAAATCAAAGGCTTTGAAAATATCTGTAGCTTAAAACAAATCATTGAGGAACCAACGAGATTTAACAATACTATCGACTTAATATTCACTGACTGTAGTAAAATAAATCATTCTGGAGTGGCAAATTTGAACATCAGCGATCATGCCCTAATCTACCTGCATATAAAAAAGACGAAAGACACCTACACATACATTCACACGGAAGGGAGATCATACAGGAATTATAACTCGGAAATATTACAGAATGACCTCACTTCTGATGACTGGGAAGAATTCTTTAACACCACTAACCCGAATCAAGCTTGGGATATTATAGTAAACAAAATAACTAAACACCTGGATACATATTGCCCGATAAGGAAAATGAAACTGAAAGATAAAGGTACACCTTGGTTAACAGATTACATAATTTCACAAATCAAAGATAAAGACAAGGCATTACAGAAAGCCAGGAAATCCAAAAGTGGGCTTGATTGGGAAATTGCTAGGAGATCACGTAACAATGTCAAAGCACTAGTACGGAATGCAAAATCATCATTTATACAAGACAATATGGATAACGAACCCAAAAGATTTTGGGAACGTTTACATGAAATAATACCCTCTAAGAATGACAGTCAAATAAACCTTATTAATCAAGAGACCAATGAACAAATACCTCGAGAAAGTTTGCCTGAATTTGTCAACGATTTTTTTGCAGATATTGGCCCAAACTTAGCGAATAAATTCGATGACAACTGGGAATTCTTTGGGGTAGCTCAAAATAATGATGGCACAAGGCTAGTCAGGACCAGCGAGGATGAAGTTACTAAACTGATAAAAGAAATTGACATCCACAAATCCTCTGCAATAAAAAACATACCTGCCAATATTATCAAAGACAGTTTCCTAGCAATCCCAGTTCAAATTACCCACTTGATGAACTGCTCGATCGATGAACAGATCTTCCCTGAAAGATGGAAAAATGCACAAATAATCCCATTAAAAAAATCAGGTAACTCAATGAATGTCACAAATTTAAGACCAGTCTCCCTACTACCCCTTCCAGGTAAACTGCTAGAGAAAATTATTCACCAACAAATATCTGACTATCTCGAATCTAACAATATCCTAAATAAAAATCAAGGGGGTTTCAGAAAAGGACACTCTACAATAGATACAACTTCTTCACTAACAGACGATATCTTCTTAGGACTAAACCACAAACAAATAACAGTAGCCACCTTTATTGATTTATCGAAGGCCTTCGATACGGTATCACATGAAATTCTCCTCGACAAGTGTCAACTCTACGGTATGCACATAAGTATGTTGAACTGGCTGAAAAGTTATCTAGAAAAAAGAACGCATCAAACTTGTGTAAATGGGACCCTATCAAACTGTAGATCTGTGACCTGTGGTGTCCCACAGGGGTCAATTCTGGGACCCCTACTTTTCTTAATATATGCAAACGATCTGGCCGATGTTCTGACCAACTCAAAAACAAAATTATACGCAGACGATACCGTTGTATATGCTACCGAGAAGAATGTGGATCTTGCTACCCATAAAGTCAAAAACGACCTGAGTAAAGTAGAAAACTGGGCGGCCAAAAACAAGTTAACTATAAACACCAAAAAGACAAAAGCTATGATTTTCACTACAAGAGCCAACCTTAGGAAGGGAATTGGTCACGAGAAATTGCTCCTAAATAACAATGAGATCGAGTTTGTCAAACAATTCGACTATCTGGGAGTTAAACTTGATGAGAAACTTACTTTCGAGCCCTTCAAGAAGGAGCTCATTAGAAAACTATCAAACAAAATCTACCTATTTGCTAAAGTAAGACGATACTTGAATAAAAAACAAGCAGTTTTACTTTACAAAACGAAAATATTACCCTATGCGGAATATGGCAATGTCTTGATCCACAACTCAAACCATAAATCCTTAAACAAGTTGCAGGTACTACAAAATAAAGCGTTAAGAATCTCATTAAGAGGGGAACCCAGAACGCCAGTTACAGAACTACACAGGGAAGCTAAAGTAAACTACTTAAGTGAACGAAGGGAATCAGCCATAAGAAAGATGAGTTACAACAGAAGCAGAAAGGTAGAGTATCTGGCACATACAAGAAGGGAAACCCGTTTACATGATGCAGCAGTTCTTCATACGAATCCCATAAACGCCAATGCCTTTAAACGCAGCATGTTGTATAAATGTGCTTATTATTGGAATAACCTCCCGGTAGAGTATAGAAAGATTCCTACTTACCCAAGGTTCAAGTACAGAGAACGTACAATTCTATTTAATAGCCGTCAAAACTATTGAATGCAAACACCTGTAAATATGTATAGCCTGTCTGTGTTTTGATTCTGTAGGGACCCTGTGATTGCAGATATTCGGGGAGTTGTCTAGTTGTCAAACTTTTCTCCATTTTTCTGTGTAATGTATATTATTCTATGGATTAACATAAATGATTTCCACCTTTGTATGGCACAGAATATAATGATCTATTTGTGACTATAAAAATGTCTAGAAGAAGAGATGTATCATTGTAAATATCATCAAGTAAAGTTAAGTATGTTAGCATGGAAGTTTGACGTGCAAGCCAAATGAAATACTATAAGGTTCCAAGCCAAGTACGACTCACTGGGCCAAATTGAAAACAGGCAATTTGCCTTATTTTGTTCAGTATAAATAAACAGATTTTAAAAAAAAATAGGACAAAACTGCCAAACCCTCCTGTGGGTCAGTGGTGCATTCTACACATTGATAGGACATACTCACAATTGCAACACCAATAATAACACACAGAAGGTCACTAGTAGACTAGCTACCAAGTCAGCCCAATACTATCTTTAATTTGTATGTTCCTGGTTGGTCTGTGTTTTGTGTTGATTGTGGCAGAAAGTCCTTGATGGTGGTGGCGGAGAGAATTGTCCATATCCCAGTGGTTCAATCATCCTCACCACTTTGTCCTGTATTAGCCTTAAAAAGGTTACAAAGGTTTTATTTGGGACTTCCGCGTGATCTGTTGATTCCGGCCTCTTTCAAAGGTACCCCGTTGTAAAATATGATTGGTTTCTGAAAAAGTTTAAAATTGACTGTTCTAAAGCTGGTTTTGTTGGAAAATATACCCCACACAGCTAAACCCTTTAAGGACGGCCACTCATGGCAGAACTCCACACTTGGGGACGGCTACTAGAGACAATGTAAAGTTCTAGGGGACGGGGGGGGGGGGGGGGGGGGGGGGGCATTGTCCTCTGAACTCAAAATTCGAAGGTTTATCATGTGATAAAATTTGTTTTCCTCAATATTTCTATTTGTATTATTTAGAATTCTAAAATATGAAGTGCAATTTTCAAGTTTATTGTTAAAATATTTCCTTTTCAAAAGTGATTTCATAAATATCCAGCAAATAATGCCTTAAGGCATCATCCGCCCCCTGCCGGGTGATGCCTTAAGGCATCAATCGGCCTTAAAGGGTTAAGAAGAAGTGGAGCGTCATTCTTGGCCACCATAGGGATTCCTTTACATGAAATTCAACGAATTGGGGATTGAAAATCCCTAAGTGTACTCTTGTATTTATCTGATACCATGGATAACAAGATTAATTAGGATTTCTTTGTTGCTAAAGAACTTGAGAAAGTAAATTAATTATAGTTTGGGTTTTGGGATGTTTATCTTCACCTCCGAAATCCCATTCACTAGTTGTGTTATCCGTACGTAGCCAATATGGGAACTGTATCCTGACAGGTGCTACAGTTGTATATTTGTACATAGGTATTACACCAGAGGGCATACATGTTTACAGCCATCTCATCCACTTCGGCCTTCAATACCCGCCGACGCCATTTTGCAGTACACACCTCAACTGCGGCGGACATTTTTCTTTTTCTTTGATTATTATTTAATAAATGGGGTGGTCTTCTTCAACTCCGAAAACCCATTCAATTGTTGTGTATTATTTAATAAATGGGGTGGTCTTCTTCAACTCCGAAATCCCATTCAATTGTTGTGTTATCTGTACATAGCCAATATAATTTTTACACGACGTTGCTACCATATGAGACCTTTGTCTCATTGCCTTGTGGAGCTCAAGCTGAAGTAGGATGATTATGACTGAAACTACTCCAGTGGAGGAATGTTCCAATATCTGTGAAGCTGTGTTGCACAGATGTTTAAAATGAGGTGTTTAGACCAGGTTTTGAACATCAGGGAATACAGTTGAGGAATTAGAACATTATTAACTCAGGTTTACAGTTTTCTCAATACTATATACCTCAAAAACATTAAGATATTTACCTTATTTTAGCTGGTGGCACCATTGCAAATCTAATTTGGGCACACAATTGTCATAGCCTCATGTGAGTTTTGCCAACAAGTTTCAAAGTCCAGCACAAAGCCTTTCCTACTGCCACTTTTTGAATTCCCCACTTCCAAGTTCAAAGCAAGGCTGGAGTGTAATGTCATATTTAACTCTTCAACCCTATACTTAGTGATGATATGAGGTTCTACATACAATAAACTAGGTTTGTAATATGTAATAGCACATAGGGTGGCATATCGCAGGGAAGGGAGTTAGATACGATCGTTCCGAGGATAGACTTCTCCACACAGTCAAAGCCAGCGACCACTACACTATGATGACAGTTTGTGTTGATGCTCCTAGTCTCTATAGTTGTAAAATTCTGCTAATGTTCTAACCTGAAATCAGGGATGCAACCCCTGCCAATTTGAGGCTGTAGTTGGCAGCTAGCAGACATGCTGGAAGCCCCCATCTCTCCTGTACCCATATAATCAATCATAAAGCTTGACTACCTAGAACCTAATTCTCAATGAAGTCACTTATTGAGACTTGGTTGTTCACATTCAAATATCCAGCAGCAACTGCTTTCTTGATTTGTGCCATCAGGTGGTAGTCATCAGGCTCCATTGAAGGATCTTAAAGGACCTTCACTGTTTCTTGTAGCAGTATCATTGACATGCCAATACAGATGTTCTGGCAATTTGTTATGGTTTGGAATGGTGTAAGGGATCCTTGGTATGAGTGGATCAATCCAAGGTGTGGCAATACAGAAGGAAGACAAAGTCCCATTTTTTTTCAGTAGAACCCCTTTAATACTCAATGTAGAGTTCTCAATAAAGAGTTCTCTTTGCTTATAGTGCTCTTCCATAAATATGGTAATCTTATTGAAATAAGTAGCAACAGGGGTATTTTGTAGCACTTTATGTTGTAATAAATGCTCTTAATTCATCGATGTTGAAGAAAAAACTACATTGATTCTGGGACAAATGCACTAGTGTTTGTCCATTGTTGTCTCCCTCCACATCAGTCTGTCAGACTGAGGGAGGGTGTACACCCATCTCCCAGTAGAGAAACGGGACTGTAACCATAGACACTGAACTCTAGGGAGTGATACGACTATGGTTACCTTGTGTGTTAACCCTTTCCATGCAGCACCCAGTTCCCCTACTTAGTATTACACGGCAGGCATTGCCTGCATAAACGACCCTGCTACAGCAGCCACCTTTTTTTTTGGAAAATAGCAATGTCACATGATGTGTCATGTGATTTGAGTAATTTACCTTGGTAGCTGATGATATTCTTTTATACCAAATCAAAGGTCAATATGGCATTTTTACTATGTCCAATTTCTTTCAATTCAAACAATTATTTTTTTATTTATTGAATTTTGTATATTCAAGTATCAATGATGCCTCTATGATGCATGGAAGCATCATGCTGCAGTAGCCAGGGGAATGCCTGGAGGCATCATGCTGCTGTAGCCAGGGGAAAGCCTGGAGGCATCATGCTGCAGTTAAAGGGTTAATCATTACTATAGTAGTAGAACTAAGCTGATTTCTTGTGATATGATATGAATGCATTTCACTACAAATATCAATTCTTGTCATTGAACACAAATATGGAAGTCTGCCTCATTGTTTAGCTAAAAACATTGACCCCGGGCAGAAAGTAAAAAAAAATCTCCCCCCCCCATGGGAATACCCCCCCCCCCCCCCCAAAAAAGTTGGGCCCCCTTTGGAATACCTAAAAAAAAAATCCCCCCCCCCCCCCTTGGAATAGCCAAAAGAAAGTTGGCCTCCCTAAAAACTCTCCCCCCCCGGCCATAATTAATGAACGCTCCCTTATTTTCATCGAGTGGGTTTATGATTTTATATCACCCCGTATAACATTATCTATTGATGAAATGAATCACCAAACTGGCCATTGAGTATTGGGTACCGTACACGAACCCCACGTCCTCACGAGTTCCTAATCTTAAAGCCTATGGAGAAAAATACCGGGGTGAGATGATATGTGCGGGAGCAACTCCAAGCATATCCTGTCGAAATCTAGTCCGAGAGGTGATAAAAACTAGGCTATCCAGAACATAGTCCTCTATAGAATGAAGCCTTATGTGCATAGCACGTACAAATAAAAAAACTATGCTACCAAACTGAAAGGACAAACATTGGCGGGATTCTCTTACCGGAAATCGAAGGTTGTTACGCATGCGTGCAGAGAAAGACGCAGACATGCTGTGTTTGTAAACAAGCTTGTGTGGGCGTGGAGCTAGCTGAACAATTTTGATGACGAACTGGACATATGATTGATAAAGTAATATACATCCTCCTGGACAAAGTTCTATATCAGTGATGTCACTGATGGCAGCTGAGGAGACGTCTAATAGAGTGACAGTATTTTCTGGTGAGTGGTAATTCTGTCAGAGACTGACTTTCGCCACTGGCGTGATAACAAATTCATCGCTTGCTGAATATCATTTGACACTGACAGTTCCAAGGCCGTGGATATTCGTAGTGGAACTACAAACCTCATAGCAAGATAAACCATGTCGACGCCATACATTTTTCGTACTAGTTTCAAATTGCCCGACAACTACTATTCAAATAGCTTTAACTTTCTTGTCAGCACGTTCATTGCTTTAGCCTTAGGTTGCTGGTGACAGTGACTTCTTTCTCGTTTGAGTTGTCGGGGGCGCCATCTATCAAACGTGCTGGTTACTACGGATAGCACTCACACCTCACCCACATTCGACTCAAATTGGCCACCAACCCCTGCCTGCGCTCAGCTGCGTATCAAACGTCTGCTCTGGTGGCCAGTGTACATTCTACTCAACTTTTGCCACCCTTGATTCTGGGCGGTCTATTTATAAAGCTGTTTATGGTACCGGTATAGATAATGGTCATTGTTCGGAAAAACGCACAATAGTCAATTTATAATCTACCCTCATACATTCTAGAGAAGCTCATAGTATTGGCATTTATCTCACCCCAAAAAATTGTTCTCCATAGACTTAACATTGGAAACTGGTATCTAACACCCATTAGATATTTAGGAAATATATCCAATGGGGGATAATGTCACAAATGTTAGCCCATTAGTCAATATTAAGGGTGAGATAAATTCAGAAACCCATTCAAGTTTAGGGTCAGAGCTCGATCCCATCTTATTTGAATCACATAACAATTCACGCGGCTTCGCCTTGTGAATTACTACGTGATTCAAACTCGATGGGATACGAGCTCAGACCCTCAACTTTCATGGGTTTCCTCTATAATATTTATAAGATGTGTGTCATAATTCTTTTTATTCATTCAAATTCTTATGAGCATGGACATATAATGTCTAGATATACTGTCCATGTTATCAGCATCTTTTTATTGCATTGATTTCATTGAAGTTTTTGTTTTGTTTAAATGCATGATGTATGTACATATCTTATATATAATTCATGGAAATACCTTACATCATTCACCAACCCCTAGGCTTGCCAGTGAAGAATAGCAGTACCGAGTGTCTTCTTATCTTTTTTTCATATAAAGCATGACTCCACCTGCTGGCTAGTAGGGATTAAGTATTTCGTTGATGTTGTCAAGGAATTGATGAACAAAATAAATTTTGTGGGGTAAACATTGTCGGGACATTGTTGGCCACTGATACACTGCGATTTTTTTCGGACAAAGTTAGAATTTTAAACTTTCCCTCCAAAACATAACGAATTTCTTCTATGTGCACTGTTGTTGTTCTGACAACTCCAGTTCAACCCTCGTACGAGAATAAAATCTGAATATTTAAATGATTCATGTTACTGGTTAGACTAATTTGATACTGGAAAACACGAATATGATATCTATTTTCACTTGTTACCAACGATTAACCTGTAGTTTGCGTCGTTAAAACCAGTGGGTTTTGGGAAATCAGGAAAACCATACGATCGGTATCAGGTGAATGACGTCACACTTTCGGCCTCACTTTGATTGTGGACTCTAGAACCATTTGGAACTCATCAGGCGATTTATTTCGGTGGAGGTGTGAACGCAAGATTACTTATTTCCAGAAAATCAGATATGGTGAAAAGAATAATTAATGGAATTACACTGTTACATCTCAGTTGAAATACTTGTTCATTTGTTGTCAAAAATGCTTCCTTATTGGTTGGCTATGTATGTAGACTTCAGACAAAATTTCAGAACATTCTCAAAATTCACAAAAATACCTTACATCATTCACCGTCCCCTACTGGTGAAGAATAGCAGTATATCTTATCTTATCTTTTTTATATGAAGCATAAATACATGAGTATTTTAATTGATGTTGTCAATGAATCAATGAACAGAATAAACTTAGCAGGGTGAACAGAAATAACGTTTTTCTTTCCTTGGGCCCAGGTTACCCTGTGAGGGTTTTCTTGCCCACACCTTGAGCTTTGGAGTCACTGAAATCTGTAAAAACATGTAAACTTAACAGTATGGTGCATGACATTTTATACTTTTTTGATACCGAGTGTCCCTAAAAGCTAAAATACTTTTCTCAAAATTTCGCTTAGATGAAGCCTAAATGCATTCTTTCCATTGTGCCAAATCAATATTTATACTGACATGAAAGGCTTCACATGGAAAATTGGGATTGGAAAATCATATTTACTTGTGTTTTTAAAAATTCTCAAAGAATAACATATTTTCATACCTAACGTTTGCTGAGAAGGTGAAGTATTTGTCAATGTTGTGCCATAACTGAACCATTGATACATAATGGATTAATTGGGGGGAGGGGGGGGGGGGGGGGCTACAGTAGAGCCCCGCCTAACGAACACCCCACATATTTTTTAAAAACATTTTTTAATCCTTTATTGTTTACTCTCGCATACAAGCAAGTTTTTCAGAAACAACACTAACAATATCACATTACACAAACAGAGTTACGATATATCAACGTGGTCATAGTGGTCACCCAGGGTTAATGGACGCCTTTTCTCAGAAGGAATCCCTCTATTTGTTATTTATTTTAACCCGATGTAAGCGGACACCCGGCTTTAGCGGACACTTTGGGTCTACTGTACATTTTTCCTAAATATATAGGTAAATATATATTTTGATAAGAAATAGGATTTTCCAACAAATAGCAAATTAGTTTGTTTCTTCTCTGAAGCTGTTGTTGTACGTTTTTCAGTACAATGACCCATTATGGTGTGCGGGTGGTGCTTACCTATGCCACTACATCCGCAGTGCTACCTTGTGGCTTGAGGTGTGAACTACTCTACCCTAAAGCAAGTGTTCCACTAACTATCCCTCGAAGTTGAACAGGCGTGCAGGCTGGCCGTCCCACCTGGTGCTGGACAACTGGCCGGCTAGAAATTTACAAATCGTCAAAGCTCTTCCACCAAACCACCTTATTCTAGCCAGTTGATGGCCACAAGGGCCTGGCAGGCACCCAGCGACCGGCTCCACTGAACTGGGTGGTCAACTGACACTTGTATTGTGACTGCCACACAGTGTGTTGGACATTAGGTAGTATGATGGGGATAGATTGTAGATCGTACAATGGTCGTATCATTCAAAATTTATGTAACAGGCCCAAGAGCCTTCAAGAGACTGCATATTCTCCCACCGCGCAGATTGTTCCCGGCAATATGCCTGGTCTTCCTGCGACCCCTAGACAAGCCCTGGCCATGGCTAGTGCCTGGTTTGTGGAGTACTCGCATAAGATGCTGCCACCAATGACAACAATGCGCAGATATTACTTCATCGTGGATGGATAATTATAGAATGTTCCAGTATGTATAAATGAGGAAGGTTGAAGAAGGTGAAGCAGTGTGTTTACAAATCAGACCATTCTATGTACCTCATCGAGGAGGGTTACAAAATCATAGTTAACATGTACTGATCTAGGAAATGATAAATCGATAACGATGAAACTTTCACAGAAAGTAGCTATAACCTTTCATTTTTTTTAAATAATCACGTGATCAAACAATAGAATTATTTCAATCGGTCTGTAACACCTGACCCCTGGTGATGTATTCTGCAGAGAGGAGGCATGCTGAATGGCGGCAGCAGTCAATTTAGTAGACAGACAGTTGGATTGCCAATCAGATGGAGGGCCAGTGAGGTGGGTTATCAGTCAGATGAATGGACAGTCAGATTAATGGGCAGTCAGGTGAATTGGCAGTAAGATTAGTGGGCAGTCAGATGGATGGACAAATGAATAAGCAGTCAGGTTGATGCCAAGCCAGTAGACTGGGCAGTCAGCTGAATATGCATTCAGGTTGATGGGCAGTTAGTTGGATGGACAGTCAGATTACCGTGCAGTCAGATTGATGGGTTGTTAAGTTGGTGAGCAGTCAGATGAATGGGCAGACAGGTGAATGGGCAGTCAGGTGGATTGGAAGTCAGATGAGTTGGCAGCCAGATGGATGGACAGTACGGTGAATGGACAGATGAATGGGCAGTCAGAAGGATGGGCAGTCAGTTGGATGGGCAGTTAGGTGGATGAAGAGGTGAGGTGGTAGGTAGGTAGGTGCATTGAAAAACCAGTTGGATAGGTAGTATGATGGGGAGTCAATCTAATGGGCAGTCAGGTGAATAGACTGTCAGATGGATGGGCAGTCGGGTGTATGGGTAGTGTGGTGGATGAGCAGTCATAGGAATGTGCAGTCAGGTGAATTGCCAGTCAGTTTGATGGACAGATGAGTGGGCAGTCAGATCGTTATACTTTATGGATGGCCCCTTACAAATGTTTACTTTATGGATGACCCCTTGTAGCTGTGAAAAATAATTTAACATAAATAACCTACGCAGAGTAGCCTTACTACGACAAAACCGCCATACCACACCTGGGGGGGATTTAAATCAACCCCATGGGCTGGGGTGTGCTTTAAGTCTTATCTCTGGGCGGCAGACATCAGGAAGCCGAGGTGCAGGTTTTATGCTCTTTGAGTACAAACAGTCCATGTTGTAATATTTTAACATACAAAACAGTAATGCATTATCGATTTGGTCTTTATGCATAGAATATGTGTATAGGCCTATTATGTTTGAATCAAAACGATTATTTCATTTTCGTACTCCTATTATCAATCTTTTAATGGATTATCTCCATGTAGAACGTAGAACGGTAACCATATTGTATGATACACTGACAGATGATTACCCGGTACACCGTGCTGTTCGTGAGTGCAGGGTCGACGAACTCCGTTTCCTCATCTCGTCCGGGGAGAGCATAAACAAGGGCACTTTTGACTACGTCACTCCCCTTCACGAAGCCTGCCTGGCTGGCCACATAGCATGTGTAGAGATTCTTCTCGAATTCGGTGCAATAGTAAGTATACTAATTGATCAGCATGTCAAGTTTCCATGGTTAAAGTTCATGTGGGCTGCAAAATTGCCTATTGAATGACATTCAATGAGGTAGGAAATGCAATGATGAAACAAAGGACAGAGTTGAAAGATGACAATAACTAGTATCATATGAAAACTGTATTCTTGTGGAGTATTATTTTGATACCGAACCCATGTACCCCGGACGCCTGAAACCAGGGCCCTGTTTTTCAGTCCAGACGATCTCAAGCTGAGATCTACTGAGATCCATGGGAGATCCTGAGACCATTTGGGAGATCAATGGCTGCAGGTGTTTTTCAGTCAGGGTCTCAGTGCGCCACAGCGGATCTCAGAACGATCTCAGGTTTAGCTGAGATCATTTCTGCCAGGTACAAGATACTGCACTCAGAAATTATTGATTTGAGATACTTATACTTATCCCAATAAGACCATATTTACAGCGAATAATTGTCCATGTCCATCCAATTGCGTCCTAAGATTTCGTAATTTTCTATTGAATATTTAAAGAGTAAGACATGTTTTTCTTTGTGAATGGGTAGTGTTGTTATTTATAAATATGGAGTGACCTTGACCCTACCCTGCTCAAATAACATCGAGCATTCCAGTAGGTATACACAAGCTGTTTGAGTGGGGCAGTGACTGCATCTCTAAGATTTCCAGACAAATGTTTATTTCAGTCTTAATAACCACAAGAAAACTATGAAATTTCGGATTTAGGTATGTCAGATTATTAGAACCCTTCGCTCTAAATATTTTCTAATTTGAATAAGTGTAAGCACCTAAAAAAATAAGTTATGACTAGTATCAACTGGTCTCAGGTTGAGACCGTTTGGGAGATCATTTCACTTGAGATCCCTTGAGATCATCACAACTGAAAAACACTCAAATCACCCAAAACGGTCGCATCTCAGTCTCAGGCTGAGATCCCCAGAGATCGTCTCAACTGAAAAACAGTTTGGCTTCCAAACGGTCTCAACTTGAGATCGTCTCGACTGAAAAACAGGGCCCAGGTGTTTACACCGATTTTTAAACGTCCGGGGACACGGGTTGTGCAGTAATTTAATCTTACTGTATAAATGGCAGCGAGTTGTCAATTTGTGACTTACGTCAGTAGTAATATAGTTGATTAGTGGTCACTTGATAGGCTTAGATTTTGTCAAATAGTTTATAAACATTCATATGATTTAATCTCTCTTTTTTCAAAGTAAGATATGATTGTGTTTTTTTCATTTAGACCAATGCTCGTAACATAGATGGTTCCACCCCGCTATGTGATGCAGCCACCAGTGGTAGCATCGAGTGTGTGCGCATCTTGCTGAAGCATGGCGCAGATCTTAATCCCGACCTATGCCTTACCACACCCTTACATGAGGCTGTCATTGCAGGTATCCACTTTTCATTCCGCTTTAAACAAATGCCGTATGAAACATAATAGATAGATCTGTTTTGTACAGAGATCTCGCATTCACCATTTACAGTCAGAACCAGATCGTCCGCATACATAGTAGCATGCGAGTGCTCAAACACTCTGAACAGACCATCAACAAATAATACAAAAAGGATCAGCCAAAGGACCGATCCTTGTGGGATACCATATTCGATACGCTCTGGTTCTGTGATTATATTATCAACTTTTACACATTAATATCTGTTAGTTGGATAAGACCTGAATAATTCTATAGTTGCATCATTTAGTGCTAAATACCTCAATTTACGGATTAGGCAATAACGGTTAACAGAATCAAAGGCCTTCCGCTTGTCTATAAATGTACAAAGTGAATGTTCCTTCCTATTGATACTTTTAGAGATAATGTTCACCACTCGGAAAATAGCCCAGCTTGTGTAATGTTTAGTCATAATAAACATACTGATGTGTGTTGATTAAATTATTCGTCTGTAAATGTATCATCAGCTGATTATATATCAACTTAGCCAAGAGCTTCGTTATTGTTGGTAGAACACATATAGGGCGCCAATTACTGTAAAGTTTTAAGTTCCCTGTTTTGGGTAATGGCGTTAAATTTTCAACCTTCAATGAATCGGGAAAGGTACTGGTACGGATCATTTCATCAAACATGTCACTAATTATCCTAACATTGTCCAGGAGAATTCTTTTTAGTGGTTTTTATCTTTACTTGACTTAGCCCGGTAGACTTATCATTATCTAGTTTTTTGATATTCTTGACAATGCTTTCAACACACACTTCTTCTAGGCTTAATTCCATGACATCTGTATAATCATCTCATACCTCCACATCTATAGTACTGGTATCTCTTTCTGCCAGAGAGTTGAGAGCCAACGTAACATATAACTTGTAGACATCAACATGAAATGTTTGATAGCTCACAATGTCGACTGAAATGTCACAACACCTTGTGTTGCAAAAGAGTAGAATGTCATTCCTCGAAACAACATGTGAAGAGTGCTACATAATTTTTTTTGTTAGTGAAAGATAATTGGGTTACTAATTCTGTAGACCATTGCCAAAGATTATATTGTATTTATGAGTGAACGTAACCTGCTAAGGGTTGACCATGGCTGGATAACTGCAAGAACGTAGCACCACGTTGTATCACTCTATGAAACGACTAGTTCTTAAGGGCTGATTCCACCAAACAACCGCTTTTTCTGAGCAAAAAGGCCAAATTGCTTCAAAATGCGTCGCTGCTCCACCGAAAGCCCCAGCAGACGCTCATGTGGTTGCCATATGAGCGTCTAGTGGGTTCGAAGTTCCAGCAGATCCTAGCCGACACTCCAGCCGAGGCGCCGACTGGTGGACGTTAGCCGCATTTTACGTGGTAATTGAGTTCTCCGATAGGCGGCGCTACGTGCGGCGATACACTACGATGCTCCGAACCCGCGAAAGCCGTGTACTGAGCGGAGCAGTGTGCCGCTATGTTGGATTTTGTACGGGAACGTCAATAGCTCGTCAAATAACCGCGAAATACTGTGGTAAACCGAACAATGAAGGTAAATAAAGATAACGATTGATGTTATGAATGTGTATGGCACGCTATGGTGCTAGAGTGTCAGAATTTTTTGTCGGGTATCGCTGGGTCGGCCGCGCCGTGTTGGCGGCCTTCCCTCGCCGTGGGTCCGGCAGAGCTCGCGGGCGGGTGCTTTGTCGGGATTTGTACGGGAACGGTCAGGTGTCGTACTCTTCAAATGTATCAGCCAGATGCCCAATTCCAGCCGATAAAAACCTAATAAATCAGTTTTTCGCCAGATGGGCAAATTCCGTCTCTTGGTTGGTGGAAGCGCATTTCAACTGGCTCTCCTGCCAGACGCTCAGCAACCGTGAGGCAACACTCCAATGACCCCCAATATCCTCCAACAGACATCAAAACTTAGAGCAGACTTCTGTTGAATTGTCTGGCAGGAGAGCCGACGCCTGCTGAAGCGTTTGGGTGTGTGCTTCCACCAACCCGACAGATGATTCAAATAGAACAGATCTGCCAGCAACTGCCATACGGGCGCTGTACAACGTTTTTGTCTTGTTGGTGGAATACAGGCTTTACATGAGCCACCATGTACTTTGGGTTTCTGGCACATAGAACTTTGAATGGCGGCAGAACAGAGCAGGCAGCAGGGAAGGCAACATCAGACTCGTGTGTTTGTGAGTATTTATCATATCTATCACCAAAGTAATGCCTCATCAGACATAAGTTATTATAGCTTCCGCCTGTGTAGAAATTTGAAATTTATATGTCCCTTCCATCATCGAAATAGTGCATTTGTATGTAAGCTTGACACTTGTATGTAAGTATGTCAAATTGATACTGAGTGTCATTCTACAAGATCCCCTTCATAGCACATAAGATAACATGTATTACAAGCGGGTAAACATTAAATATCCTTTCAAATTATCCATGATGTTCTCAGTAAATATCACAGTGGCTTCCTTAACATTAGCTCTATCAGTCGAGTGACGTCTTTCTGTAAAATCTTATCTGTGTTTCAGATTTATAAAAATGGCACCTTTCTATGGAAAATAAGTCTATCATTGAACGTGTAGTTCATATTTCATGGGCTTAAATGAAATCTGTAAATATCTTTTTTTGCATTTATCTAGAGTCATATAAATGACAGTGACATATCTATGATAATAGGTTGAAAATGCTGCCCCGTAAGCTGAAACCGCTCACAGATGGGAAACGACAGAAGAACAACACTGCCTGCTGAGACCGGAGAGAGGGGGCACAGAAGTCTGACGACTTCAGAAGGTTCGAGAACCTTCGCATAGCCGTGAGTATTTAAATTACCATTTACCATTTTAGATACTTAGTACAGCAATGTTGAAATCATACTGTGTGTTTCCTATTTTTAAACTGAAGAATAACCTTAAAATTCCACATGGACATAGGATGTAAAACTGTATTATCATACAGACCACCAATGTCATATTATTATGAATTGCCACCAAATTTCCTTGTTCTTATAGATCAATTGTATATTAGAAATTCAATGAAGATTATATTTAATGATAAGCAGACTATAGAAGTTAATTCTAACACAGATTAACATAGTGCAGTAGTCATACAGTTTGAACACCCGTACTCAACGAATTTAGGAAATAACTCATTTCTTTTAAACCAATCGCTGAAGATGATGCCATATAGCATCAACTGTGCTGGGGCGGGTGATGCCAAAAGGCAACAACCATGCTGGGGCGGGTAATGCCAAAAGGGATCATTTTCTTAAATTAACAAAATTTCGTTTTTGTGGAACAAAATAGGAAATATTGGATATATAAACATGAGATTTTCACAAAACATAGATGCAACACCCAGGTAAAGATTTTGGGTGAAATATACAATAAGATTAATGATTGCATATTTATCACCTCTTAAACTATAGAACTGTTGAGAAGGCATAGAGAAGGAGCAGACAAAGACAGAAAGGTAGATATTTTTTCTTGTGTAAATTTATTGTGCCTCAACATTCAACATCAAATTTAAAACACCTCTTTCATGATCCTTGCAATAACTGACATCCTTTCATTATATAGTGACTTAAAGAAACTGACAACTGCATTGAAATGGCCAATTCATTTAAAATCCTTTTTAAAAATAATTTTTTTAAATTTCTTATCATGTCAAGTTCTCTAATTCCAGTAGCCAAAGGAAGCAGGAACAGTGACAACAACAGTCAACACCACACCTAAGCATTCCACCAGCACTGTTATCACCTGATCGAGGGGGACTCTCCAGCAAGGTCTGCCTTTTCCGCAGATATGCAAGAAACAGAAAAGGTAATAGATTGAACATGATGTTTGACACTAATGGCTTTACCAATATGTACACCAAAAATAACATGAACATCTACTGTTATAGAATAACTCAAACAAACCAATAAGTAACATCTTGTAATGTTTACACCTACAGACCCTGCACCAGTCTCGGATGCAGCCCGTGCACCAGTCACAGATGCAACCCCCACATCAGTCTTAGATGCAGGAACCACACCAGTCTTGGGTGCAGCCCCTGTACCAGTCTCGGATGCAGGCACCAAACCAGTCAGAAGAGAAAAAGAAAAAGCAAACAAGACCTTTTGACTTTTGTAACATTGATATCTTTAACAGGAGGTCATTCTATGTAATATGTACTCCAGGAGTCATATGAGCATAAACCTTAGTAGAATGATCATTCTTCTAGTAGTCCAGTACATAACATCATTCCATGTCTGTTAGAAATAGGGGCAACTACACAGGAAGGCTCCCAGGACACCCCTGCTGCCCAGGGTACCCCTGCTGCCTAAAGCGGCTATTCCTTCAAAAAGGTGATCTGCAGGTGGGTTTTTAGCCTCCAACCGACGTTATTCTCCGGGGCTGGCCAGCTGGCTGGCTACCCCATATACACTAAATTCTCCCAGCTGTTCCACCAATGCTTCCTACCCTTCATCATTTCAATGACTATCCCCTCAACTTCTCTTGTCTTGCACAAGTGAAATATCAATTGTGTTTGTGATTAATCAATACTGTTGCTGATTACACGCCATGCACAACTCCAAATGGAAGACCCGTACTACGGAATTTGGTTTGAATAGATAATAAAAAAAATAAGCAAACAAAGTAAGTAAACATTAATAAATCTGAAACAAAAGTTCAGGGCTATCCACAATAGACATCAATACCTAGTTTCAACAAAGAAATGCAAGTCGTGTTTATTTCCTGTGATCACATTGATTGACGGGGCCGCTTTGGGATGGAGGATTCGTTGACATGAACACATTTCAACATAATCCACATCCATCAGTGCAGCCTGAGGATTCCCATGGATGAAAATGCTGCAGTTGTCATGCCCACACCCTGACAACCCGTGACGCACCCGTTTGTGACCTACACAAACCATTTGTCAACAAATGACTCTAAGCAAATCACCATGATTACGCTGCTGTCAACAATGTCGTAATCAAACAAACAGACATGTGACATCAGTCAAAGAAAAAGTGTCAACATCTACCCTCACAAGACATCAAACATCTTCCCTTCATCAAGGTTGTTGACTCGGCACACAGGCCATTGCTACACGTTTTCTTTTCTTTTCCCTGTATCGAGCTTCTCGTTTTCAGCAAGTTGTCAGCCACCAAGAGAAAACAGAGAATGCCTTCAAGGGATTGATACTATCATTGCCATTTCAGCTGTCCAGAGAATTGAAACAAACCGTAAAGAAACTTTACACTATTTAATATGTAACTAGTTTCTAGGCCATTTTTTTTAATCTACAGCAAATAAATAATAGATTTAAACCCACATTTCTTGAATGGCAGAAGTATTCTAAGTGCTTCTGTCATTCCACAGCAGTCAGCTCTTTTAGCACTTTGTTGGGGCAAGATTCATGGAATGACAGAAATATACTTTATATTTCTGATATTCTATAAACATTGTTATAACTAGATTGTTTAAAATCTGACTGTTGTAGAATGACAGAAACAATTAGTATACTTCTTCTAATCCATAGGAGTTTATCTAATCATCCATCATAAAAGGTTTTGGCATACAATCCCTCAAAATTACAGAAAACATTTCAACAAGGAAATATGCTTGTTTGTTTGATATAGGTGCCACTTTCTTGCTGCTAGGTCTGCTCGGGTGGACAGCAATTACCAATCTGTTCACCCTCTTATCGCCTCGCCTCCTCATGGTGCAGACAGGATATGCTTGCACGCAAGCATTTAACAAAAGCGACCGGGGTGGGGAGTTACCTCAGCAGTAAAGAGAACTGGACTTGTAATACCAAGGTTGTCAGTCTTTGTTAATTTGGGTCCCACTGCAGCCACTTTTCTCCTTCACCCCCAGCATTGGTAGATTTACTGCTATATCAAAGGCCAATCCTTCTGATACCATGTGTATGTGGTGTGGGAAGTAAAAGAACTGTCACCTCGGTAAATGTGTAGGGGTAAGGTTTCTACCTAAATCCATTTCATAGATTCGACTACCACCCTTGTGGTATAAAAGAACCTTGAGAAAGTCTGGTGAGGACCTGCAGTGGTTAACAGGATGTTAAATCAAACCAACAAAACAACAAATCTTGCTGCTATTTTGTGGTTCTGGACTTGGTACTTTTTGCATATTCTGATGACAGATTGAATGGTAAAATGTTAAGAATTTCACATTCTGCCGAATGCTGGTAGTTGGGTGATTTCTAAATTCTATTCAGATTTGCAAATAACTCAGGATAATATAAGTTCTATATAGCAGCAAATAGAAAATGCAAATGGCATGTCACATGCTAACTTCTATGGGAGGGCCATCTGAAAATGTAAGTGCTTAACTATTGGTGTCTATGGGAAAATGCAATATTTTGACTTTGTTGCTAAATGACACTGGTGTTCTATTGCCATCTTCAAATAATTCTGGATTATGATAGTTGGGAACATGTGTGCGGTCCATAACTATCAATAATGTCCATAACTATCAAAAAGACTTGGTTTGAGACTTATGGACATTCGTCATGTCCATAACTATCAAAATGTCCATAAGTATAAAAAAATGTCCATAACTATCAAAACCTGCTTAAACGAACCCGTAACCCATTCGCATTACATTGAGTTTCTCAAACCGCATTACGCTACTTAAGAAAACGTTACTGTTCTAACCGGGTTACCATTCTAACCCCATTACAGCATACCGTTACCATTCTAACCCAGTTACAGCGCTACCATACTGCATTACCATTCTAACCCTGTTACGCGTTACCATACTAACCCCGTTATGCGTTACCATTCTAACCGCGTTACCATACTAACCGCATTACGCGTTACCGTTCTAACCGCGTTACATACTAACCGCGTTACCCCTACGCCCACTACGTACGATAAACGTACCTCCGAGCGTTTTATCGCAAGTACTGCTACGACAACCCATGTAGGTCTCGTAGGGTTTGCAAATTGACTAAGTTATCGCGTTATCGTTACCGCTGTGCGGCCCATCCGTTACCTATGCTGTCCCTCCACTATACTGTCCCTCAACAATACTGTCCCTCCACCATACTGCCCCCCCCACCATACTGTCACTCAGCCATACTGCCCCTCCACTATACTTACCCTCCACCATACTGTCCCTCCACCATACTGTCTCTCAACCATACAAACCCTCTACCAAACAACCCCTCCACCATACTGCCCCTCCACCATACTGTCCCTCAACCATACTGCCCCTCCACCATACTGTCCCTTAACCATACTGCCCCTCCACCATACTGTCCCTCAACCATACTGTCCTCTACCATACTGCCCCTCCACTATACTGCCCCTCTACTACACTGCCCCTCCACCATACTACCCCTCCACCATACTGTCCCTCCACCATACTGTCCCTCAACCATACTGCCCCTCCACCATACTGTCCCTTAACCATACTGCCCCTCCACCATACTGTCCCTCAACCATACTGTCCTCTACCATACTGCCCCTCTACTATACTGCCCCTCTACTATACTGCCCCTCTACTACACTGCCCCTCCACCATACTACCCCTCCAACATACTGCCCCTCCACCATACTGCCCCTCAACCATACTGCCCCTCCACCATACTGTCCCTTAACCATACTGTCCTCTACCATACTGCCCCCCCACCATACTGTCACTCAGCCATACTGCCCCTCCACTATACTTACCCTCCACCATACTGTCCCTCCACCATACTGTCTCTCCACCATACAAACCCTCTACCAAACAACCCCTCCACCATACTGCCCCTCCACCATACTGTCCCTCAACCATACTGCCCCTCCACCATACTGTCCCTTAACCATACTGCCCCTCCACCATACTGTCCCTCAACCATACTGTCTTCTACCATACTGCCCCTCCACTATACTGCCCCTCTACTACACTGCCCCTCCACCATACTACCCCTCCACCATACTGTCCCTCCACCATACTGTCCCTCAACCATACTGCCCCTCCACCATACTGTCCCTTAACCATACTGCCCCTCCATCATACTGTCCCTCAACCATACTGTCCTCTACCATACTGCCCCTCTACTATACTGCCCCTCTACTATACTGCCCCGCTACTACACTGCCCCTCCACCATACTGCCCCTCCACCATGCTACCCCTCCACCATACTGCCCCTCCACCAAGCTCCCCCTCCACCATGCTGCCCTTCCATCGTACTGCCCCTCCACCATACTGCCCCTCTATCATACTACCCCTCCACCATAGTGCCCCTCTATCAAACTGCCCCTCCACCATACTGCCCCTCTATCATGCTGCCCTCCACCATACTACCCCTTTCCCATACTGCCCTTCTACTACACCGCCCCTCCACTATACTGCCCCTTTCCCATACTGCTCCTCTCCCTATACTGCCCCTCCACCATACTGCCCCTTTCCCATACTGCCCCTCCACTATACTGCCCCTTCGCCATACTGCCCCTCTACCATACTGCCCCTCCACTATACTACCCTACATCCTACATCCCTACATCCCTACATCCCCACATCTCCACATTCATACATCCTACATCCCTACAGCCTACATCCCCACATCCCTACATCCCTACATCATTACATCCCTACATCCTACTTCCCACATCCTTCATCCCCACATCCCTACATCCTACATCCCCTCATTTCCACATCTATACATCCTACATCCCCACATCTCCACATGCATACATCCTACATCCCTACATCCTACATCTCCACATGCACATATATCCATACATCCCCACATAATGTGGGGATGTATGGATGTGGAGATGTGGGGATGTATAGATGTGGAGATGTGGGGATGTGGGATGTTGGGAAGTAGGATGTGGGGATGTATGGATGTAATGATGTTGGGATGTGGGGATGTGGGAAATAGGATGTGGGGATGTATGGATGTAATGATGTAGGGATGTTGGGATGTAGTGATTTAGGGATGTGCAGATATAGGGATGTGGGAAAGTAGGATGTAGGGATGTGGAGATGTAGGATGTAGGGTAGTATAGTGGAAGGGCAGTATGGTAGAGGGGCAGTATGGTCAAGGGGCAGTATAGTGGTGGGGCAGTGTAGTACTTAGAGGGGCAATATGGGAAAGGGGCAGTATTGTGTAGGGGCAGTATGGGAGAGGGGCAGTATGGTGGAGGGGCAGTATAGTGGAGGGGCAGTGTAGTAGAGGGGCGGTATGGGAAAGGGGCAGTATGATAGAGGGGCAGTATGGTGGAGGGGCAGTATGATGGAGGGACAGCATGGTGGAGGGGCAGCATGCTGTAGGGGCAGCTTGGTGGAGTAGAAGGGCAGTATGGTGGAGAGGCAGTATGGTGGAGGGACAGTATAGTTGAGGGACAGTATGGTGAAGGGGCAGTATGGTGGATAGGCAGTATGGTTGAGGGACAGTATGGTGGAGGGGCAGTGTAGTAGAGGGGCAGTATTGGAGAGGGGCAATATGGTGGAGGGACAGTATGGTGGAGGGGCAGTGTAGTAGGGGGGCAGTATTGGAGTAGGGCAGTATGGTGGAGGGACAGTATGGTGGAGGGGCAGTATGGTGGAGGGGCAGTGCAGTAGAGGGGCAGTATGGGAGAGGGGCAGTATGGTGGAGGGGCAGTATAGTGGAGGGGCAGTGTAGTAGAGGGGCGGTATGGGAAAGGGGCAGTATGGTGGAGGGACAGTATGATAGAGGGGCAGTATGGTGAAGGGACAGTATGGTGGAGGGGCAGTATGATAGAGGGGCAGTATGGTGGAGGGGCAGTATGATGGAGGGACAGCATGGTGGAGGGGCAGCATGGTGTAGGGGCAGCTTGGTGGAGTAGAAGGGCAGTATGGTGGAGAGGCAGTATGGTGGAGGGACAGTATAGTTGAGGGACAGTATGGTGAAGGGGCAGTATGGTGGATAGGCAGTATGGTTGAGGGACAGTATGGTGGAGGGGCAGTGTAGTAGAGGGGCAGTATTGGAGAGGGGCAATATGGTGGAGGGACAGTATGGTGGAGGGGCAGTGTAGTAGAGGGGCAGTATTGGAGTAGGGCAGTATGGTGGAGGGACAGTATGGTGGAGGGGCAGTATGGTGGAGGGGCAGTGCAGTAGAGGGGCAGTATGGGAGAGGGGCAGTATGGTGGAGGGGCAGTGTAGTAGAGGGGCAGTATAGTAGAGGGGCAGTATGGTGGAGGGGCAGTGTGGGAAAGGGGCAGTATGGCACTGATATGGTCTACAATTCACCTCCTGATAGAAAATCAAAAATCGCATCGGAAGTTCACCTGATATCGGAGCAGTTGACCACGTTTCTACGATTAGCACGGTAATGCGTAACGGGGTTAGTATGTAACGCGGTTAGAACGGTAACGCGTAACGCAGTTAGAATGTAATGCGGTTAGAACAGTAACGCGTAAAGCGGTTAGTATGGTAACACATTTTTTTTAATATTTTTTTGTTTATTGCGCAAAGAAGATACAATTGCATAAGCGACATCTGCAGTAGCAGGTTTATAAATCGCTTCTGTGACCATCAATACATACAGTTCTATCGCAAACAGATCCCGTCTTGTGTACAAAAATATACAATATCCCATAAGGATGGGTGATGAAGGGTGAGATGA
The DNA here is from genome assembly GCA_950022655.1 of Alentia gelatinosa. Lineage (NCBI taxonomy): Eukaryota > Metazoa > Annelida > Polychaeta > Phyllodocida > Polynoidae > Alentia > Alentia gelatinosa. Next base: position 47,638,067 of record OX465581.1, read on the forward strand.
ACAGATTAATGAATACGAACATACTATATAATACAGGTAAAGTATCTATATCTCTCAGGTATAAAGTACCTTAATCTCTTTTTTATAAGTCCCGATACTCGTCCTCTGAGTTTCTCCATCAAGGGTATTCCAAACCATCATGCCACGATATATTGGGCTACGCCTAAAGAAGCTAGTATTTGGTTTTCTCATTTTAATAGTTATTTTATGTTCGTTCCGGGTCCGAGGTTCATCTGGCATGGTTAAATTTCGTGTAAATTTGTACATAAAGACATACAACAGATAATTCATTCGTTTATCCAAAAATTGTACACCACATAGTGTGTGCAGGGCCACCGTACTTATTTCTCGCACATTAGTCCGAGTACATATCCTGAGACCTCTGTTTTGCAATCTCTGCATTTTAGATAAGATAGATTTACGTGCGCCAAGGACAAGATAACTACTGTAATCAAACAGGGGAGCTATAAGCTTTTTATATATTTCTATTGACGTACTTCATGATATATATCTACGTATCTTGGATAACCTAAATAGTCTATCGTTGATTCTTTTTAATGTTCCTGCTATATTTTGTGCCCAGCTTAGATCATTATCTATCATGATCCCCAAATAACTAAATTTATCACAGAAAGGTAAAACTTCCCCTCCCAGTTGCAGCACATGTTCAGATGACACTTTCTTCCTAGCGGCTTTAGATCCATAAATATTTTTGTTTTCCCAATATTTAATTTCATTTTATTCACCTCACTCCAGTTATCTAGTTTGTTTAAATCCTGTTGTAGTATTTGTATAGTATCGTTAATATTAGATGATGAATGATAAAAAATGTGTTTTGACTCGAATTTTTCTTTCATAATATCATTGATAAAGCAATTAAATAACAGAGGTCCCAGGATACTGCCCTGTGGTATGCCCGCGGTGATACTCAGTCCAGCCGACAAAGAATTGCCGATTCTTACCTTTTGAGTTCTATCGTGTAAATACGATTTAAACCAGTCCACCATTCCTTGTTCCATATACAGAGATTTTAATTTTCTAAATAACAGATTATGATCGACTCGATCGAAGGCTTTACTGAAATCGACGAATGCACAGGCTGTTAGCTGCCCCAAGTCTCTATGTTCATAGAGATCCTGAGCCAGGTTGATTACTGCATCAGTGGTTCCACGGTGGGGCCGAAAACCAAATTGTTTGTCATTTAATAAATCGTTGTCTTCTAGAAACCCACTAACAGTACTATGTAAAATACATTCCAAAAGTTTTCCAGGTAGCGGAAGCAAAGAGATAGGTCTCCAGTCTCCCATATTTTTCGGTGATGATCCCTTTGGAATCGGAACAACCTCTGCTGCAGCCCATGTATTCGGAAACAAACTTAGATTTATACAATTCCTGAACAAACAAAGCAGCTGGTGTATCAACACTAAAAATGCGTCCTGTAAGATTTTTGAATTTACAAATTGAATTCCACTCGATTTATGAATATCTATTTCTTTTATCAACTTATATAGAGTTTCTAGATCAACTAGTGGTTTATGTAGTAAACCGGTATCAGTATGTAAAGCGTCTTCATTCATATTAGTATCCACCGGTGCACCGACAGGTAAATTACGTTCTCTATATGAGGCTTCATTATGTATATTATAATCCTTGTCACTGGTCTTCTTTCCTGACGAAGCATCGCCAACAGACACGTAGAACGAGTTCATTTTATTCGCTAAATCTAATCCATACAGTGGAATATTATCTTTATCTAATAACCCTTCTGGATTAATATTTATTTTCGGCTCATAAACACCCTTAACATTATTCCAAAATTTTCTTGGACAACCTTTAGTTTCTTCTATTAACCCCTTCCAATAAGTAGATTTCGCTTTATGTATTTCATTATTTATTAATCTCTTTATTATTCGTACCTTATCAGATAATACCATAGTGCCATGTTTCTTGAATAACTTTACGGATTCCCTCCTTTGAGCCATTAGATCTAATATATAGTCTGTCATCAACGGTTCCGTTGTCCTTTTAAACTTCATTTTTGCAATAGGGCAGGTTTTGTCTAGATATTGTTTAATTTGATCAAGCATTGTTTGCCATTGAATGTTGGGATCCGATTCCTTATAGAATTTGGACCAATCATAGTTTAATAAATGCTCTTTAAATTTATCTAGCCTATACTTACGGTAGGATCTTCCTTCAAATTCACACTTACATTTATTTCTTTTCACAAATTTACGCACTGCCAGAACAGCAAGGTGATCACTAAGTAAATTATCGTCGATTTTGTAGGATTCTACATTAAATGAGTCAGTTAGGATATGGTCAAGACATGTTTTGGAACTTGGTCTCGTTACTCCAGAGATAAGATTTTTTAACCCATTATTGTAACAAAAGTTGCGTAAATGCCCACTGTCAATATTATTTCTGCATATTGTATTAAGGTTATCGTCACCTAGTAGCCATTTTTCCATATTTTTATACTTTATGTCATTTAAAATTTCTTGGAGATAATTTAAAAATCTAGTTGTATTCATACTCGGATGTTTATAATAAACTACTATTAACATATTCTTAAGATCGGGTTTCACTATTTCAATGACTAATAATTCATACTCCCTAGAGGATATAGTATGACGAGTATTTACTGTACACAAACTAGCCAGAGAATCATCAATAATGCAGCATAAACCATCACCTATGCCTTCCTTTCTATCTAATCTGAATACAGTTTTATCCTGCGGTTAGAACGGTAACGCATAACGGGGTTAGTATGGTAACGCGTAACAGGGTTAGTATGGTAATGCGGTAACTGTGATGCAGTAACAGGGTAAGGATGCTAACACAATTAGAAGTGTAATACTGTAACGAGGTTAGATTGGTAATGCAGTAACGGTAACGTGGTAACGATAACGCGATAGCAGGGTTAGGATGTAACGCATTCTTGTAGCGTAACGCAATTAGAATGTAACACGATTTGATCGGTAAGGTTTTCTTAGGTAGCATAACGCGGTTGAATGGTAACGGGAAGTAACGCTATGTAACGCAAATGCGGTAACACATTTTTTAACCAGGTTTTGATAGTTATGGATATTTTATGACAGTTATGGACATTTTGATAGTTATGGACATGACGAATGTCCATAAGTCTCAAACGTAGTCATTTTTGATAGTTATGGACATTTTTGATAGTTATTGACCGCACAACATGTACAAATGAGAAATGCTAAAAAAATACTATGTCACCATGCTTATTTCTATGGGAAGGCCATCTGAAAAGGTAAGTGTTTATCGATTGGTGTCTATGAGAAACTGCTATATTTTCATGGCCCCACATGGCAGCACCAGTGTTAAACCAGGGGGCGTTTCGATACCTACCCGCATTTGTCTTTAACTGATTGTATGCCTGTCCTGTATAAGGGTAGTAACTTTCATACTGTGAATAAAACCTGACCTGTACTGCATCTGGTGTCCTCGTTGTGTCTGTACTACCATGTATATTAAAACCCAGGTGAAGGGGACACCCTACATTCTGAACAAAATTTCCCCTTAAGCAGAGTGGTCCTTTAAGCGGGGTGTTTCCTTATTCAAGGTGCCCCAGGAGCAGGATTATACTGTATACACACACATACAAGGAAAACCTTTCTCAGCAAATTCATACTTCCATTCCTGAACAGCGATGATCATATTCTTTTGATGTTTTTTTTTCATGTTTATAATAATGTCTTCTCAATTCAGATCATTTGGAAGTAATAGAAACATTGATCGAAGCAGGGGCGCGTTTAAATGCGAATGACCTTCATTATGGAACTCCCCTGCACATAGCAGCATTTAAAAACCATGTCGGTGCTGCTGCTGCCCTCCTGCGAGCAGGTAAGAATTGCACGGTATATGTCTAGGAAGCAAAGTGCCTCTGCTTTGTCCAAGTAAATATTGGATTGTCTTAACCTATGTTACTACGGGAAAATATGCATACATACGATAGCAGATAATGTCCCAAATGTAACATTTGTCGGAATTTTGCCTGCATTCTTGATAGGCTGCCGAGAGTTGCCGTATTTCTCTCAGTAGGAAGCAGATGACATACAGTTTACTAATGTGTTGAAGGGGCGTGTGTGAACGCGGTGAAGATGCACCAGACACCCATGCACGTAGCGGCTATGAATCATAACGTGGCCATGGTAGCGCTTCTACTCGACCACGGAGCCAATGTCTTCGCCAAAAACAACTGGGGCAAGACTGCCCGCCACCTCGGTCATTCATCAGAAGACGTTGTTAGTCTTCTAGTCTTCTGGGAAAGTAAGACGCCAAATTAGAATTCATATATCTAACGATTGGACGTCTGTTATTAGGACATCCACTATTGGGTTCTGAAATTGAATGCCCATTGTTACTATGATGTTGTGAACTATATATTAAACTACATGGACACCCGTCAATAATACATCTATATGGAAATATAACCTTTGTTATGGATATCAATAAGGTTTAGATGATCTATCCCCGATTGAACCAGTTAATTGAACGAACACAGAGAAATAAATCAATATCCCAAACTTGTTTTCATAGACACTTTTGATCCTTATTCACCCTTCGTCATCGGTTGACATATCATTATACGGGAAGCTGAAAATATAGCTGGTAAAAATGTGAGTATATAATGTGACCACAAAATATGGGAGATAATCCAGGGTGATTAAATGTACAAACGCATGCCCTGATCTACTCTCTCCGTCATTTCAATGATTGTATCTCAACCTAATATGTTCTTGGCTGTTGCGATACCTTAGATCTCCACCAACCTAAATTGATAAAGACTTTCACTAAATAGAGATTTTTCTTTCTGGCTGGGCAGGGAACACAGCAAGCTTGGTACAGCTGTGTCGGTTGGCTGTACGAAAGGCGATAGGACCTGATCGCCTTAAACACGTGGCAGAAATGGGCCTTCCGCCTCCAGCTGCCAACTTCCTCCAGTACCTCAACTGGCAACCTCAGACCGATTCCTGGCGAAGGGATTGCACCTCCAGAGTGGCGTGTACATAGAAATATGAATTTATCGAAGTGACATAGGAAATATGTTTAGCAATACTAGCTGTTATCGTTATTAGGGGTCCTTTACAAATAGGACTTTCCCTTTCAAGACTACCTATAATATAATAAAGGAATATCGTTTCTTAAAAGAGTTTGCACAATATTGTGCCAGGGGTGGCCATAGAAGACGACTATCACTTTTGTATAACAGTTCTCGCAAGAAGGCAATAGATCGGTGGTGCAGTTATATGATACTAGACTGCAGTTTGCGGAACGCCATGCACCATATTACTATCCTGTTGACAGAGATGGCAGCTTGCCACTTTTCCATGGAAGTCCACTTCATTTTTATTATATAGATTTGTTTTACCCAGTTTTTAGTTAAAAGGAATGCCATATCAATTGAGTCTCATTGACCTCAATAAAACAGTGGTTTGAATATACCCTCAGCCCATACCATGGCTGACTAATTGGTTTACAACGTTTTCTAAGTCTCTCTGAGGCAGTCAAATCCATATGAAATATATGTCTACCAATTTTCTGTCCAAAATTGGCCCTCCTGTGTTGAATATGAAGTAGGGGGTACTAGTTTTCATTAGCTTATTAAAGCGGTTTCCAAATCGCACGGAGGCGGTGCGGACTACGTTCGCAGGCACCTGACAATAGCTAATTTATTATGTTTTATGGACCGTAGGCAGCTTTGGAGCATCTGGCCTAATCCACTTTATTATACATCTGTGCCCATTTGTCTCACTGTTATTGACCTCTGCTGAGTGTATTGTAAATAAATCATATTTCACAGTGTTAACAAATATGATGTACGACCCTATGTGACATGCATGGCCTGTTTTTCCAATTACCGTAACTAATACGAAAGCGAAACTGAACGTTAATGTATGGAGACATAATAGCATTGACGGACCAGCATGCCCAAATTAGAATGGCAGGAAAATTTCAAATATCTAAAGGTGAATTTCAAATATTTCAAGGCGTACAATAAAGAGAAATCAGACTAGGCGTCCAATCTGTGATTGTTACTCATTCAGCCCAACGGTGTCGGCGAAAGTATCTGGGATCCCAGTTCATAACAATTCACAGATTAAATGCCCAGTCAACCACTGTACCGCTTAGTACGGACCTATATCCAAGTCCGTGCGATTGATATACCTGCCTGATACATGGTTGGTTTGATTGAAACTCATCCCAAATCATCTATGCAAACCCTATAGGCTATTTTGTAAATATCTAGAAAAATACTTGATGATTAATATCACTTCCGGTTATTATACCACAATGATTAGTACTATTAAATATAAGAACCTTGAATTCAAATAATTGTTTTCTGAACCATTTCAAAATATAGTCTTCCTTTCAGACTTTGTTATTTTGTTATATTGATCTCTAAATCCCTGGCTCCACTTGTGCGACGGGATCGTCGCACATGTTTTATAGGCATATAAATGACACGTCGACCCTATTTTATCGCCCTAAATGCGACAGATTCGATGCAGTCAGTCGCAAGAAAAGTAGAGGGTATGCCACACTGATGTAATGGAAACATCGCAATGCCAGTAACTGTAAAAGACCCCATATGTACCAGTCGTAAACATATTTATGAATAGTGTAATGAAATTAGATATAATTTACATGAAAAGATGCATTCCCAGAGAATTCCATATAGGAAAGGAAAAGGGAAAAAAACTAGGGAAAAATCTGCATGTGCGATCAGTGTATAATACACACAAATCTGTCGCAGAGCACATCTTGATTTTTCCCCCTGAGAGATGTAGCTATGTCATTTTCTAAGGTAGAATCACTAAGAAACCATGACATGGTAAAGCTACTCAAAACAGGCATTTATAAGGCCATGAATCCATTATGCCCCAGTCACACTGGTGTAAATAACGGCGTTATAACGGCGTTATGAGATGCATAAATGAAAGTTGGAATGCGTATACAAACGTAATGCCCCAGTCACACTGGCGTAAAAAATAATTGTTTTTCAAAAGAACGTAGACGTGCGTACACGGAAAAACGCCGTTTTTTACGCCAGTGTGACTGGGGCATAAAAAACGGCATTTTTCCGTGTACGCACGTCTATGTTCTTCTACGCATTTTAAAATCTACAAATACGCCCCCCCCCCCAGCCGTGGTGGATTGGTAGGCCAATCCTTCTCATACCATGTCTATTTGATGTGGGATGTAAATGAACTCTCACCTTGGTAAATGTGTAGGGGTGAGATTTCTACCTGAATTCATCACATAGATTTGATCACCCCACTCGTGGTGTAAAAGAACCTTGGGAAAGTCCGGTAATGACCTACAATGGTTGACTGGACGTTAAATCAAACCAAAGAAACAAACAAGACCAAGTTCTAGAAGTCAACTAGCGACTTCCTTGTGTCGCAGTTGGTGGCAGTGGTTGGTGACGGTGGCGCCCTCTCTGTGGGTCAGTTCCCCCTAAATAAACTGTCTGGAAACTCCTACCAGGGACCCGTTTCAATAGCCTGTAGGACGTCCGTTATTGTGTCCTGCGACACAATAGCGGCAGTTCGCGTTGCAGTACTTTAGTGACAACCCACTTAGTGACATAGGGTAGCAGACAGGCGCAAATAGTGGCTTGTACCATTTCAGAAGACTATTGTCCAGTCACCAAAAGGGTCACTGTAGTGTCTTAAATAGCGAGAGGGTATACCCTCTCGCTTTTGATATCACAAACACATAACTTTACTTTCCATAAGAATAAAGCTATGAAACTTTAACCCCAGTTAGGGACACATATAACATATAAACATGCCAAATATGAAGGAGATCGGCTCATGCAATCCAACGATATTCACATTTGAATTCTGTAATAGCAAATGCTGCTCTGGTGGCCAGTGTAGAATTATTCAAGCGCTGTCACTAATTTATGCAGTGACCTTCACCTTGATGGCACTTGTTCCTGGTAGGACATAAGTATGTGAGATGGGGTACCCCACATGTTTTTCCGCTATGCTGTCCCAAACTAGGGACACATCCACAATAGTGACAAGACACACCTCCCCTACAGTGACATGCCTTATAAAATGAGACTTAAATTTTGTCACTATTGCTGTCACTAGTCATGTCACTAAGTGGTTTAGTGACACATTCTATTGAAACGGGTCCCTGGTGGTGTTTTTATAAAGTATAGGCTGTATTATTTGGTGCAACACAGGTACTGCTTCCCGTTGCTTTCTCTCAGGGCAAGGAAATTGGAAAACTAGTTCTAAATTATGTTTTCAGTATGGCAAGAAATAAATCCTAACAATAGAAGTACATCTTAGTACAGAAAAACAAAAAAAGAGTACCCCTGGTAGCAGGGTTCAGTTAAGTACTGCACGAGAATCTCACTCTCGTGGCCCTTTCAGTCTCCATGCCTATGTCTTGTTCACTTTGTCTCTATGTGCGGGACCAACTCCAAGCGGGTCTTACCAATCAGATGGTTTTGCCTTCCAGGATATAGGAACAGAAAGATGACTATACCACCGTACCAACCACCTGCAAGACCTTCTTTGTAGGAGCTCAGGTAAAGTGACAAAGTCTCTGTTGTTATCCACTCAACCAGTAACAAAAAGTAAACAGCTCCATCCAAGACTGTTGTCCCTCCTAACCCAATTAGGTGAATTGCTCATGGGGATAGTTTACCTGTGTTCCTTAAAATGTTAAATACTGTGGGTACACAGCGAGTGCTGTGTCTTTATTGCTTAAACCGACGACCATGTAACATCTTGGATTATGATATTACCTTCTACCAGCATAAGACTCATCCAACTTGTAAATCTTCTATACCAAGGCTCCTTACCGTTTCATGTGAATTCAAGAATGATTGGGCAAAGACTTTACTCATGACTTAATAATAATATTATAATCCACTTGTATTATTTTCGATTTTCATTCTGGCATCATTTAGGGTGTTCTGAAGTGAATGCCACTGGAATTAAATCTATTGCTTGTTGTGGCCGGTTAGGCTTATTTTGACTGGACTATATTCTTGGTTTGAAATGTTGGTTATTTTCAGATACGATGTGTGTTAATGTACTATTGATACTATTGATAAAGGCATATTACTGGAAGGTATACACCAGCTATAATTGGCTTTCAGCTCTTTTGTATAACTAAATAGGGATATAAGATAAAGGACAAATGCACAATCGCCACCTATATCAATTCCGAGTACGTGTCTATATTTAAAGTACAAATATTCTAGAAGCAGAATTGTGTTTGGAGGTTAACAATGATGTAACGCCGAATCCACAGTGATGCTATTCGGTTTGGATATCATGATTGTTGTACAAATGTATAATTCAGTCAATACACTGTGCAATATCTTTATGTAAAATATCCATACTTAGATTAATTGTATTTCATTCCTTTGAAGGTATCTGTTGACACATACATATATCCTTAAAATGAAGTATATATATTATTAGACTATGTACTGGTTAACCTGTTGAATCTAAAGAGAGTCTTACTACGTGGCTCTAGCTTGCCACTGAGTTCAGAATACAGAATATAGCGGAATAGTTCTTTTTCATATTTATAAACTGAAACTCACAAAGGGGTCTCTTTTATATCTATATGATATTCATGAGCAGATAAAGTGAAAGTAACTGGCTAGGGTTCTAATGTCAGTTACCTCTATGGTCTCTACAAGAGTGGCGGGTAGGGGGATACTGTCACCAAGGTATGGGCATGACGGCCTTGCAGTACTTATCGTTGCTATTGAGGCATACCAGTTGGCACTGGTTAGTTGAAATTCGCTGCTGGACATGCTTATTATAAATCCATGTTCAAGCACCTCTTGAACAGGGAATATTATAATACGGAACTTTACTTGCAAGATAATATACGGGGGTATTTGTATAAACCTAAAGAAATAGAATACTCCCAGAGATAAAACAGAACGTATTGTCTTTGTACATTGTTTACTTCCACGTTATAATCCACATAGATAAAACATCACCTGGTTACAGAAAGCGAACGAACTGAACTTTAATACATATATAGATAAGCTCAGTGGGGACATGCCCATAACATACACATGGTCTTTTTGCGTCCCTAAATACAACTTACGGTCTCAATATGAAATTTACATTTCCCAATGCAGTCTCTTATTTGCTTTTATAGAGTTCTGATGGATGACTATTCTTTGGGCAAAGTACAGTTAATGATACCGTAATCTCCTCCATTGTTAAAATAAACTCTTCTGACAACCATAATCTAAGTTACCCAATTCAAGTTTGTGTATATTGGATACGTTACAACACTTGGTTTCCGGCACTGGTAACCAATATGGCAATTGAAGGCCAAACGTTTTTTAAGTGAAGATTTCTCTTCGAAGCATATTACGTAGACAAATGGCTACACCAATTGAGTGGCACATCACTATAATCAACTACGGTACTCTGAATAGCAAATACTGAATCGAACTCAGGTGTCAGTTAATGGTATATGATATCAATGACCATTCAAAGACAGTAACTTTGACTAAATAGCACACCACTTTTCATTTGAAATAATTCGCAGGAGGGATTAGTATGCATTAGGATTTAAGGAAAAACAAAAAAGACCCATATCTATCGGCCAATTGTTGTGCTGAATTATGAAGATTCCGTTTTTGCCTAGCATGTAAACCCATTTAGCGAACTCATGCGAAGTCCTATTATCCATAGAAGATAAGCAAGTATGGGTTTTGTCATATAAGGATAAGAGATTTCGCTCGATAAACTGCAGTTTTAAAACACAACAGACATCTTTAGGTACATTTATCATAATCTATTGATTATTATATTTGAATTTTGCACTTTTCCCCCATTTATCTGTAGGGTACTGACCATACAACAGCTGGCACATTGACGTTCCTCCAATGCTACTACAATCTGCAGTACACTGAAATCTACCACACACTGAAAGCAACCATACAATAGAAATTAAATTTTACATGAGTCAACATTATAAATGCATGCCCTTACTCCCACAGATTTGTGACTTCTCGGCGCACTGTGTTATAGGACTCTTTTTTATATGTGTTATATGTTTTGCCACCCCATTGAATAATATGATATCAATCGGATATGCGAATTTCACTTGGGTATGTTGCCACTCTTTGAAGACTTCCTTTTGTGATATCTACCAGTGGAGTTTCTCCTACCTCTCATATATGTGCAGTTTAATTAGTATTGTGCATATCGCATTAAATGTTATTATCATGCACAACAGAAAGAGGCAGGAATAACCACAGCATCTGATTATGTCCTTCAGGTTGACTGATAGTCCTGGTCGGATGATTATGTTCCTTCCAGTTTTTTTGAATGTAAGAATACTGGAAATTTCCTACCCACTGGTAGTAATCTTCGACTGATAGAGATTTAATTCTACCATTGATTGGTTTTGCACAGTGTGACAAAAAGATGGTTCGTTTACTTATATTAAGTATGGTAGCCTTGATGATTAGACATTGTCCCATTATGGTATGCATTCATGCCTTTCTGTTCTGCATAGCAATCCGCATAACGTCAATATCTTATCATTTTAGGTTCCATAATACCAGCGTATTATCTCGACCTCACCGATCGAGGTATTTGTTGGTGTTTAATGTCATTTTCGTGCAGTTACATATAAGCCGTTATGTGAATCAGTGTTATACATTATGATAAGACTGTCATACCAGTATGTACTGTAAGAAGGTCTGGTTGTGTTGTAATTGAGGTGCTGTGCCTTTTCGACGGTGTGTGAGAGTTATAAAGTAAGAAATCATGCATGAAGACCCATGTCTGTAACCATGTTTAGATTCCATAACCCGTGTGCGATTTAGAGGATCAATTGAAGTTAAATATACTTAATCCCCCGTACAAACTAAGAAAGCATCAAAGGAAGTGAACATTAGACACATTATTCATCTCTACACAGGGTTGAATAAAACAATACCTTTTCCCCTCATGATCACCACATAGTAAGAGGTGAGTATTAGTGATATGTACCGACTCACTAAGGAGCCATACACCAGTGATACAATAGAGTTAGCTATGGCTTTCAGCAATATATATTCATGTCGGTGATACAATATCGGTAATATTCTCTCGTCATTTTCAGACGTATATATTGCCATGAACTCATCCTCATAAGTGCATACCATTATTTGTAAGACCTCGCTTTGTAATTTGATATTATGTTAAGCTTTTGAAATGTACACTAGAAGCTGTTCAGCGATGACCGGTTGATAAACTATTTTACTGTGTTTCAAGTCTAGAAATCAAATCATCCAAACATATCTAAATCAGGTCAGTAACTGTTTATATCAAACCCAATTGAAATTCTCATAGAATACACCTTTAATATGAGTGCTCAGCCACCGAACATTGTACTATGATTACCAAGAGTCAATACAGTATACTCAGTATTTTACATATATACAGTCTGGAATACAAGCTAGGTTTACATGACACAGAGAACACGATATGGGTCCTTGATAAACGAAATACGTGTTTCGTGCAAAGTATGTAATATTTGGTAGTTAATTAGAGTCAGTTCTTCCATGCTGGAGTTGGATTATTGTACATAAATTTATTCATACGCATCAAATATTCATAATATTACACACTGCGCGTTATACCTGCTTGAACTTGGGGGTGGGTGAGTGCAGAAATATAATTTGTTATCGTTCGGCCGATATATCATTCAACACACTCAATATCGACGAAAGGCTGGATATCTTTGAAAGATACAAACATTATATCCGTATGAGCATTAGCGTTCACTAGCAAGGAAAGTAATACACTGTAGTCAACACATCATTAACATGTATTTGAGGCAGATTGACTGCATTATACTATGTCCCTTTTGCATTTTCCTGTAATTACAGTAATTCCTGCTGTCAAATAAGTGACTATTTCATATCTTTGCTAAATACATTTGAAGAGGTACTCGTCAAAGTAGGCATAATGTATCTTTTTTTCTTTATCGTGCCTCTGGGACTACTGGGGTTGAATGAAGGTGGGGGCTACTTCCGTTCAAAATAACAGTTAAAAGCAAATATCTGTGAATTAACATATGATTGTGATATGTTCTTCCTTCCCTCTTCCTTCACTAGTTACATAGATGTGCCTTGGTCGGATGCCAGCTTGATGTGCTTATGTTGTGTATTTACATGTCTATACTCGACAGGTTCCGAGCCGGAACATAACACCCTAATTGGCTTCCACCACCAACTTATTAGCATCACGACTAACCACTTCAGACGTCTATATTATTAATATTTTATTTTAGGGATAAAGCCATATTTGATTGTGTTTGTACATACGAGGCGCAGGTAGATGAACTAAAATTGCAAGTAAACGTCCACAACAAAATCTAGGTTTTTAAAAGCAGATATTAAACATTTTAAGCATGATTGTAAAAGAAACATCAATAAAACCAGGAGGACTAACAGCCTTAAAAGCATGCCATCCGGAATGAGTTACATCCAGTGGTACTTTGTCGCTCAGGCGTTTCATTTATCTTTTTCAAATCTTTAGTTTCCCATACACGACTAAGCTCTAGTAGGCTACACCATGAAGATTGCAAAGTTTTGCCACAGCCATATGATGGCAACCCACCAATACTGGAGTATGATAGAGTGTTTAGCACCAGACTAGTGCTAGGGGTGTGAAAGGAAAACTCACGCCCGACAATACAAAAGGAAGCACATAACGCTGATACGAGGGTTCTGTACAAAAAACTACCAACTCACCCGATTGTCACATCTACGTCACAGAGATTGCTTTCATTCAGATTTCCTTTGCTAATCTGGAAACCTATCATGTATCGCTATGGTAAATTTCAAAAGAGAAGCTTTGAAGCAATTACTACTTGATCCATACGAAGCCTATGCATCCAGACTAGATACTTTTGGAGGACTCATACATGGAGTCCACATGCCACTAGACTCTGTGCCGCTATGGCACTTTTTCTCTGTGTTATCATATCTGTGCATACATAAAAGGTGCTATTGAAACTACAATGAAAGTGCTTATATCTTAGACCCCCAGTGACCCTTAAATCTGTGCACAGTTACTAATTGTGTATGCGTGAGCTGCAAGGACTAGTTGTGTGGGTTGTGGTTGTTCATCACATTGTGTGATGAATAGCAAGGCCGGAAAAGGTAGAGGATAAACGGGTTGTGTTATTATAATGTTGACATCGTATGTGCTAATAGTATATAAATAGGATCAAATACAATGTGATTCTGATGCCGTCAGTGAACAAACTAATAGTGATAACAGTGAGTGTGGTGGTGACAGAAAAAGTTGTTTTGGTATCAATAGGAGATTTGACAGTGGTGAATAAGATACATTGGTGGTGGAGAAAGGAGCATCAGTGGTGCTAGTTACAGTACCTATGGGATGTAATGGAATTATATTGACGACACGGGCTCTACATGTCTATTGGTAGAGGACGAGGTTTTCTGTATTAGAGAATATAGCGGGCAAAGAGGTTATTAGGTGGTTATTAGCAGTGCATTCGTTTAACACAATAATTCCAAAAGTTTTGGCAGAAGATACGTTAGGTAGTGTTTTAAATGCTACCTTCTTTTTAACCGTTTGGCAGCATCTATTTACGAGAGACCGTATTTTTGTTTCCATGGGTGCATTTCGAGATTTCATAGAAGAATATAGTACATTAACACAGATATTTCCTCAATCTTAACTCTCGACACAGGTCACATACCCCCCGAAACCCCTGTTGATATAGACAGAAGTATAATGAGGAATATGAAGTTTTTCTTGTTTGTTTTATAAATGGCTACTGAATTAAATTTACACGGAAATGTGTTCTCATTTGATGCGCACTTTACTAACTCATCTAATCATATCGCAGGTCTTTTAATAATCGGCCACGGTCACGGGATTAATAAATTGTTAGGAGAGCAACTGAAAAACATATATCATAAACATACGGAATGTGACATTGGTGTACACTTGAGTTCAATTCTACAAGACTATCTAACATTCTACACAAGCTCACATCACAACTGTTGACAAGGGCCCAATTTCGGATAGCACAGACATATTTTGTACGATCTGTACACATTGCCAGAGAATGTGTAAGTGTACATAAAATGAAACACCAACGGTAGTGATCCTACAATGTATATTCTTTTGGTATAAGATTACACGGAACAATATCAATATTGCAGTTTTACATATATGATCAGTACCTGTACTGCTTTGTCATATTATTTATTTTTCCATGTTCACAACACCCTCTGAAAAACGTCCATCTACTCTCTACTTTGACTACAGGATAAACCACACTGTTTTGTTGGAATGCTTTTCCAGGGTTGAACAACTAGATTATCTAATAGGGACACATGAACCATACTGTTAATTACAAGGTATCTCAAGTTTTAAAGTAAGCCACTCGTCATTTACAGCAAATTACAGTATCGCCGTGATCCATACTTAATACATATATAAATCACCTAATAGGTCCCTCTCCTGAGGCTCCAACCTTTGTGTATATTAACATTTTAACGAGATCGGTCAATAACAGTGCTTATTAGATGAAATATATAAGTGGTATATTCGAACATTCCTAAGAATCAAGCACTATGTATACATGCTGAAGCAAGATCAGCTTACATTCTGTATTATGTAACCCTGCATGCGCCTACTTTGTATTGATGGCAGCTTGATTTAGAATTATATGGTCTAAAGTGGCCATGGTGCCCATCACATTCGGGTTGTTACCATAATCATGTATGTCTCTTTTTTTGGTTGTTTTTATCTATCCTGGAGTATCCTTGTTCCTCTCCTCATGATGCCTTTTCATCTAGTCTTAATGTAGAGCCACCTATACATCATCCATACAAGTAGGTAGTAGACTCAAGCAATATACATGTTTACATTCATAACTAACACAATAAACTCACAGCATATAGATAGATATTCCTCAATGTTCTGCAATCACAGACTAATAGATATTTGTCCTGGTTCTCATAACATTTCTGTTAATCAAATCATTTGGACGTTTCCCATATACTAGACCTGTATATCATCGGCAGGCACCGGTACAGAACCGACACGGTAGTCATAAGGAGTGTACTGTAAAGTATTTATGGAATTTGTGCGAATGGCTGCTCCTGTTTCTAGGATGATACTTCAGAGATAAGAGCAAAAGATTTGATAACCTATAAATGATCATTATTTGCAAGAAACAAAAGAAAAAATTATTGCTATATAGTGGGCAATATTACTGTACAATGACAGTTTTGGGTTTAAGTGTATGATGGGTTATTGGATAATGTGAGACTGAATTTGGTTCCCTAAACCTAGTAGAATAGAGCAACACCACTACCACAAACACCTGTTCACCTCTGGCCAATTTTCTGTTTCAATCATTGGTCAGTGTTCTCTGGCTAAAGGGTAAATCCCAGGTGCCCCATCTTGTCAATAAACCTTTCGTCTAGTTAGGTTTGTCCTTAAAGATCTCAAATTTATATAAACATAACAAGACTGAATTTATATTTCAACAGATATCGGATATTTAGTATTGGAGGGAACTGTCATACGCCCTGAGTTCAGGATCAAATCTGGTCGTGAATAATTGCCATGTACATCTTTAAAATATAGATATTGGCAAGTCTGTCCACTCTTATTATTGCCACGTTTTATTCTTGAAAGGTACCCTTCAAGGTTCTTAGAATAACTCTTTAAATACTGTCAACCTATAGCTATCCCTTTCAAATTCTCCCGTTTTGGACTGCCTTATATCACTAGTACTATAGTGGTTATGATGTTACTCTATGCTGAGGTCTTTGAATAAGTATTCACATGGTAGTCACATTAAAGTGTATTGTATGAGAACCAAAATTAAGTAGGCCAAGCTTTTGAAGCAGCCATGTGTGGTTAATACTGAAACTGATGGCCTAAATCTCAGTAGTTAGTTGTTTGATATAGTGTAGCATCTGTCACAATAAAATATCCCAGTGAACGTTGTGTTATGTATTGATATTTAATGTCAAGGCGCCAAAAGTTATGTCTTACTCAGTAGTGACAGACATGGCATTCGTCTCTTCCTTATGATATACATCACACAAACCAGCCTCTAAAAAGGACATGCTGTCTCACCCAGATATTGTCTGAAAAGTATACCTTATCCTGAGAGGACATGTCTCACATAGACATGTCTGGAACCAAGGACTCTCTATCTATACTTCAGTCTCAAGATTGTCCTACTTGCTCTGCCATATATGGAGGGTCAAGATTTTACTTTCTCTCTGGTTGTGTGAAATGCATATGGCTTATAATCAGAAACACAAGATCCTTGCCCCAGAGGCTTGTCTCACTCAGACGGTAGAAGGATCAAGACATTTACTCCCATTCTTGGTTGTCTCTTGCACAGATACTTTCCAATTACAAGGCAATGGTCTTTCCGAAAAGCTGTTTTCTCCGCTCTATGCATATGAGCATGCATTTCATTTAGCAATGTGATTCGCCAAGGTCAAACTCACACTCTTCATGCAGATCAGGGGTTTGATCTGATATATCCAAGGTCGTGGTAGCACTCTCCCCCCTGACAAGCTGACACTCTAGATACACAGGAGTGTTTCTTCCTTAGATATGTTCAGTGTGAATCTAACACTCTCCCACTAAAGGTGTGTCTCCGGTTCAGAAGTATCAGGGGCTGATCCATAGCTGTCGAGATCCTTAATAGAATCAGCTTCTGGTTGTGATTCGGACGACTTGTTAGCCTCCAGCTCCTTCTGTTGTTGTTGTGCCCGATCTTGGGCCGCCTTTACCGTGCTCTGGGCAATAAGCAATGCCAGGCCCGCTGAAATACGTACCAGAAATACAGGTTGAATACAGGTTAGAATTCTAAATAAGAGTAACTTTACATTATATTACAATGTAACGGTGGCTATTTCAGGGCTATTAAGTCGAAATAATCTATGAATACTACATAAACCATTTTGAATACTGTGGTCATATATCTTAAGATTATTTCTATATTTACGGCTATAGGAAAAGAATACAGTAAATAAACTGCTCTTTACAAATGTCTTATTGAATATAGACAAGTTTACAAACAATATTTAGTTGAAACACTGTAGAAGCATACCATATATACAACAGCCATTTCAAGCCTTATTCTGTGTATGTCAGATGTTTCTTATGACATGTGGGTTTCTTTTAACACTTGTTTATCAATGATACTGGTAAATGCTATAGTTTTCCCTGTCTGTACACTAGTTCAGGTGCATTCTCGAAAGTTATTAGCGGTAGGTCCTAGTGCATAGTATATACACCTATGAAAAAGATGTCATGTTTGTAAGTTTCCGACAGGTGTTAAGAATCACACATGTGCTCTCGGTGCGATACAGTGTAGTGTAGGCTAAATGCTTATTTGTCTGAGCAAACAGAAGGTCCTGCAATCGAAATCTTTCCATGGTCAGTCTATTTTTCTTTGTGATCATTATGACTGAATGCTCCTATCTGAGTGTTCCGAAGTAGCATGATAGGACAATTTCTAATCTTACAAACAATTTCATGGTATTATAGCTTTAAGTTGCCTGAAGATACAAAAAAAGAATATCATATGTTACAACACGACAAAGGAGAGAGGGGTTGGAAGCGGCTTTGGGATGTATTACCATACTGCGGTAACTGAGTTGTAAGCAACAGATAGTGCCAATGAGAAGCAGTCGAAAGTGCATCCTTCATTTAGGAAGCACAGATATGAGCAGCAGAGTAGCTCAGAATTTGTTATCAGACTCGCTACTCCGAAAAATGATCAGTATGCTGCCGGCCAGACTACCATCTCCTAGAAATTATCTCTGCTGTTGTTGATACATCAAAAGGTCTGTCATATGTAACGACACAACAAAAATGAGGTGGAACCATCCTTTTGTAAGTACAATTGAATTTCAGCCTACAGAGAATATACATGGGATGTGGATAGGACGGGAAGGAGGCTTGGCAGAAGCTACTCCTCCAGGGGCCCAGGACAGACCTAAGACCCTGTAAAATGTCACGAGACAGACATCCATCCATCTTGGAGTTTTCTGAACTGTCTCAAAGATACCAAACAGGTTATTGCATATCATGACACGGCACAATGGAGTAAATTAGATCCACTTTGACCCTAGAGCAAAAATCGCAATAAACAGATCCTGTAAACTATAGGTAAAATGATAAAGCTGTAATTTAGAGAATATAAAGATTCACTTTTAAATGCTCTTGATGAGATAAGGATAGCAACTATACAGAGATTGTACCTTAAGTAACAGAACAAAGACTATAAATCCTAGATTATTCAAGTTATTTTAAGGGGTTTAACCAGAAGGGATATGGCAATTTTATTCCTAATAATTTCTTTTTTCTAAAAGTTAGGGAAACATTTCAATATTACAAAGGTTTTCCAGTATTGCTTGGAATAATTCATGGTCTTCAAATATTTAGTTTCCTCAGCATCCTCCGAAATTTATGTTTTAGTAGGATTTAGTTGAAAGTGTTAATTACAGTTTGTTTAGATCATTTATGTATCTTCTTTGTAAAGTTTTATCTGATAAGAAAATACAGGGAAGTTGGCCAGTTTCCACAATCAGACTCGCGATATCCGTATTATAATATTTCAACCAATCAACATGTCAGGTTTCCCGTCAGATTTGGTTTGAATATAACCGGTCGTTGGGACATAAATCGATTATTTTCATTGGCTCTTGGCAAACTTATAATAGACCAAGGATCCCAAAGAACCATATTCGGTATAGTGTTTTAAATTGTAATATTTTAGCCAACTTATGAATACAACAAACTGGCGACGGTATCGAAGATGTTTTGGGAATATCGGGAAATGCCCTTAAGTCACGTTCTCGGCCGACTGGTTATACATGTAAATGGTGATATTGTGAATTGCAATGCTGAAACTGTATACTGAAATGTCATTACTTTTAAATATCAGGCAGCTTAATATTTGTTGATGGCAGCAGGATAAAGATAACACGAATGTGAGATTTTATCTGTCATTAATGCTGTAAAGACGACTGAAAGAGTCATAACAACGATGGTATCTGTCACTCAAACAGTTGGAATATCATAGCCATTACGATATGTATATGTTGTGTGGACAGTCCGGGTATATAAGATAGTTCGTGTTTATAGCGGTCACTGTCTATCAGTCATTGAAATCCACACTATCTTTTATTTGCAGTGATGGGGTTCTGCTTTAAATTTAGTTGCGGTACAACTGTGTTGAATATGAATATGCAGTCGGTCTTTATAAGAGGCGCAAAATCAATGAACCAATAAATATCTCTGTTAGACATGAAATAATTAATATCTAAAAACGGATAAGAAAAAAGAAGAAGAGAAAAGAAAAAAGATGTCTAGCAAAGCCTGTCACGGGGGATGTACCACTCCTTGTATTCCAATCGGGGGTGTGAGATCAGTATGTCATGATAAATCGCTAGAATCCATTATCATTCGTGGGGATTAATGTATGGCATAGACTTTTGTACATCCTTTTCATGTACAATTCATGTTTGTTGGATATTCGCTTTCTTTTTGTAATTAAGGTTCCATTATATGCTGTGCTTTTAATTATCAATGTTGGGCGTTTCGAATTAAGTATGTCCAACACAGCTTCAGAGTAGGTAGCTTCAGTGAAATGCCTCCAACGTGTACAATATACCTATTTGTCATTGCTTCAACTCTTACATATTTACGTATCATAATTTACTGAAACTTCTTATTCGAAATACACTGTCCAAGGGACGACAATCCTTTTTCCCGGTCATTTTATATACCGTTCAATGTCGAAAATGGCAAAGCTAAATAATTTCCATTAGTATATCCATAGGTTAAAGAGCGATAGGATATAAAAGCGTGAAATATGCCCCCTATTTTTGGTGGGGCTTGGTTGCCCGGTCTCGTTCAGTCGCCCCTCTTCTTTATAGATTTATGACAGATGCCGGGTGCAACCGAGCGCAGGTTTGATCTGGGGTGTATTCTGGATTCGTTGCGTCAGAGATAATTCGAAGATTCGGTAGCCGTCTCACAGAACTGCATACAGGATGCATACTCGAGAGGCCTACGGGTACAAGGCGAAATCATGTATCCCGGAACAATTATAGGTCGTGCCTCAGTCGTTAGTGTATTGATTGGTCTCCCAGACCAAAGATACGGACTTGTCCTAGTGAAGGCCTTCCATCAAATGATAAAAAAGGGGTAAGAAATAAGACTACACCAAAAACAAAGGGAAACAACGGAAAAAAAATAGAAATAAAACGGTATTGATACAGAGTCTGCAACAACACTCTGGATTTCTTCGCTGAGACAGTCCGATATGAGGGCACATTGGATTTCTGGGCCCTGTTTTATTTTCAACTCTCCCGGGGGGAGGAGAGTCCCCACGAGGGATAGCTCCACTGAGGATATTTTTGAGGAGATCTCCTCAATCTTGTTCGATTTACCCTGTCCTCGGGAGGGAGAGAAATCCTCGGCCGTAGTCTCCTTTGAGAGAGCCCCAGGACAAAATAAACCTGTAGGACACTTTTGAGGAGACTTGAAAGAGAGGCTGTGTATACTGCAGGTGGTGGCACATAGTGGTATTTTGGGAACTAATTTCATCATTCATGAATGTATGTAAATCGAAGTAAATAGCACAGTAATTCTCCATCTGAGACCTCCAGTTTTTATTAAAATCACAATAAATATATTTCCGATAGTTCAAATGAATTAAATAGATTTTACTTGTTATTTTGAATCACCCACGATACCCCTAGACGTGTCGCCTGCTATGAGAGCCGCAGGACACTTTTCAGCAGCTCTCCCGGCCCGAGGATTGAAAATAATACGAAATTTAAGGAGATCTCCTAGTTCGTCGCCCACAACTCTCCTTCCCCACGATAAATTGAAATATCGAACCCAAACTCTCCTAGGACCTCTCCCCGGGCATTTCAAGCCTCCTCGGGCGAAAAATAAAACAGGGCCCTGTCCACCTGAAGGGACTTCGATGAACTAATTTATTTTCTTAATCATACAGTTTCAGGCATTCCACGGGAGGTTCTCCTTCAGCTCAGGGTAGTATTCATCCTACTGTGAGGTCTAAGTGCCAAAATCCGAAAACCATATATACTAGATTGGTGTTTGCAAATTAAGTGAAAAAATTAAGGCAACTGAATTCATCCAAGAAAACATGCAGAGATAAAGGTGACACTGTATGCTTCGAATGTGTTAGACGGTAACAGAGAAACATGAATACACAAAGAAAGAGACACATGATATGCCTACAGAACATACCTCAAAACGTCATGCTTTGACACACATGTCTGTAGAGGGGCCTGGCCGGCACCTTACTGAAATAAAACTCACAGTGCGGCTGCTGGAGCACGGATACCTCATAGGCTGACGGCTAGAATAATGTGTAGATGGACACACAGTTCATTCCTAGCGAGACATCACAGAGTAGCATATAAGATGATACGATATTTATGATATACGGAGCTTCAACGTATATATATATATACATTTACATGTCAAATGGAACCGAATGGAACGATAATAATTTTTCCGTCGGGAATAAATATGGGTTAGTCGTTTCATGAATGTTTCATGAGCGTCGGTATAATGTTCCGTCCTTCGTTGCTATATAAACACCACTAGACAATCACCACTGGAGAAAAAAACACTAGGCCGCTGGAAAGATTTGACTGAAAGCATCAAACATGCACTAAGTGTGTATATGGTTCATCCGTCGAGGGAATTGTACTGTGGCTATATTGTACTGGTTGCTGTTCTTTGCAATACCACAATATATATGCAAATACTACATGGTAGAGTAAGTGTACGTCTATAAAGGTCACTATTGAGGTCAATGCACAGTGTCATTCGACATTTGCGAATCCTCTAGTTCATAGTGTAACTGGTGTCAAAGGTGAGAACAGTATATTTTGGTTTGGATTCTGCAAGACAAAATTTATAAAGCCAGTCCAGGTCTTCTAACCTTGACCGTGCAAACAGGCAGCATGCATGTAAACGTCCCAATGTCAGATCAATATTTGAGGTAGTAAGAGAAATTTCTCCATCCCTCTTCCGTCTCATCTATATATATGTATCCTTCCTATACCTACATAGCTGGCTGGTATAGGCTCCGTATAGTTGGATCTGAATGGATCCTTGTCTGGGGTAAGAATATATGGATCTATATATACATATATATATTTGATGTCATGTTCAGAAGGAGTGTTCATCCTCCTCCTCTTCACTACTGTCCATAAAAGGTAGATCATCGGGACCCGAGAGGGTGTGATTTGTATCTAAGTCGGTGTCAACCGTGCTCGTTTTGATATGGTTGGGTGAGGTCAGAGGGCCCTGGGGCAGGGCGGTGAACAGGCAAAGGGGTGACTGGGCGTTTTCCATAGGACAGAGTATGGCCCTACCGCTTGTACGCTGGGGGTTGAGTGCAGCAGCGATGCCCACTGATTGCCGCACGTTCTTGTGTGGTTGGAAGAGGACGATGTAGAGTTTCGGCGCGAACATACAGCCAAGAGCCACAGTGGCCGAGATACTGAGACACATACACAGAGCCGTGATCTGGATCTATTAACAGAAAAAGAAACAGAGAGGATTTATTAGGGTCTAATCACATTCTAATCAGCGTTACAAATAGATTGATTTAAACCAAGTTTGGCAGTTATTACTCTTCAGTAGGCCACAAGTACTGTATCTGTCCTCTCATACATTTGTGGTCATCTATAAAGTATGTACAGAAAAAATCTCGATGGTTTTGAACTTCACCCCATCATCATCTTGTACGAAGTAGATTGAATAGGGATGATGGCAGAATTTCCAAAGTATTTGTCTCTCCACCCACCTCACTGCGTACGTACTTTATGGATAGCCCCTTTATCATTTACTTTTATGTTCAAGACACATACTTTTAGGCATACCATAATCATATCTGCTCCCTGCCTTCATCCTTTTATGGTAAAATAATATTTCAATGATTATGGTTTCATACTCTCATGGTACAGAAATGCATAGACTCCTGCATAAATTACATCAGTTACAGGATTTCTTTCTTAGTAATTGGCACTGTTTTTCATTTACAAATGTTGAAATGGAATAATTGATACTGGGCAAGTCACCTTCCTGCTACCGGTTATTACTTGGCTTAGTGTCTATACAATGAATCTTATTACATCAGGGGTTGAATATGCAGAAGCCATTCATCAAATGATATTGTGGCACGGTATACAGATGGATATGTTGAAAATAAATCCACATTAAATATTAGATGGTAAATACAAGCAAGTAATTGAATCCACATTTGCTTCATAACATCAAACCAGCACCCATTGCACTACACGTGGCTATTCCATTATCACCCTGAACTATACAAAGAAGATAGGCACCTGAACTATGCCCCTCAGGTGATATTAGTCACTTGATGGTGGAATTCCCCCTTTGGTTATGAACTACGTATATGCATGCATACATCTTGGGGGTGGGGAGCAGTTAGTAGTAAAATAGTGTATGGAGGAATGTACGTCTAGGGTGTAATAGCATAAGTGAAATCAGATATCCATCAAGGGCCCAGAAGTGTGCGACTGTGTCCTGTAAGCTACGTCCCAATCAAGGAACTAGTAGGTACTAAAAATGCACTTGCTAATAGTTATGCCTAATGACAATCATACCGATCTAACCCGATTCTTCACAAAATCTGAGAAAGGGATGCGTGTTAATGGCGAAGGACGGAGGAACGAGGTGAATGATGATGATGGAGGAATCCGAGACTCAATCTCAGGTCTCTTCATCTAGTCCCGTCTCCTGACGTTACTCGGCAATTATCATTTATTTCAAGTAATGATCCAGATATCTTCTTAAAGATCCACCGGGTTGCAGACGAGCTACAGTTCAATAAGCCTTAATTGGTATCTGATACGTCTTATTACTACTCATAGTATGGTATTCATGTCAAATATGGCCAGCTAGTTGCATCTCAGAATGAAATATACAGAATTCAGTTTTCAGCTGAAGTAGTATATGGATATTCTCTTAGGACCAGGCTTAAGCAATACCCAGACCATAAGCAGTATATAAAAAACACTCTTTGTAAAGGGCGCTTGCAGAATTTCGAAGCAGAGCGTATTCGTAACCATAAAAATAATAAATAAGCTTATTGCAGCTACGACTGGATTTTACATGAAGCGAAAAGTATTGGACGAATCAATGTAAGCATTAAAACTGATATAGCAACAAATTTTGCTCTTCAATTAAAACCAAATGAAAAAAAATCCCACAAAACTGTTTTACTGTTCACATGTGGAGATTTCATGAGATCCAAAGTTCGTCGCATATTAGCGATCTTCCACTTATATTTATGGTAAGTGGCTGCCGTAGGGCTTCTATAGCAAAAGGTCGAACCAGAGCAAATATGGATATATCAAAGATAGCATTGACTCTGGTATAAAAGGAGCGCGTGTTAGATTTAAGCACTACAGTGATCTCATCCACATCAAGGCAGACAACTAGTCTGTGAATGGGGCATTCGCATGCACATAGGTGGCGCCATAGCACTTTCCCTGAAGCTTTCTTTACTCTCTTATATATCGTTAGATGCCGCCACCATACCAGTCTATAGTACATAGAGCGCTACAACCCTTTCGTTCTCTTTTCACCTGACACCAAAAGCCCAGGACACAGACTATTTGATAATCTGATATTCATTATACTATGTAAAGGGTAAAGGGCCAGCAGGCCTGCAATAAAATCGAAATGCCGATGTATAGTGCAGAGAATGAGTGCACAGCAACGCTGAATTGTCACTACAGATAAACTGAACACAACAGGTATATAAAAGACGCCCTGGAGCTGAACACAGCATACAGATCAGCGGCCAGACTGTATTCAATGACTCGCAGTTGACTAAAAAGTATTTGTACCCTCTTGTATGCCAACGTATCGTTTGTTCAGTGGGCTGCACTACTCTATTCAGTGTTGTTTGCACAGTTCAGCCTCCCTTAATCCTCAAACCGTATGGCTGGTACATTGCATTCAGTCGGGTCGGGTTCCTCATACATGCATACGTTAAACACCGCCGGTTGATTCAACACATTACGAAAGAACATCCTACAGTATAACTCCTTTCGACTGGGATTCAAAGGACCGTACTATTCACATTTCCCTGACATATTCATCACACTAAAGATGCATGTGTATCTATAAAGAGCATATATATATATATATGTATATATATATATATATATAGATGCTAGTTGTATCCCATGTCTATTTGAAAACATAGTTGATTGTACTGAAATACTAACGGCATTAACTGGACTGTTTGCACTCGTGTCCCTTTTTATCAAAATGGCGAATGGCTGAATTATTCATTGATAAAGAAGTACTTTGTTCACTAAAAAGTTTCAAACCTACAGCCCATCCCAGTTCAATTTGGTTTTTTAAATCATTCACGACCCAGACATCCTAAATGTAGAACTTGGTCACATTAGTGGCTCATCATTCCGCATTTATCAATTCAAATTAATTCAATCCAATGTATGATGTAACTTAACAAAAGGCAATGTAATCAAAATTCAGTATACTTACCTTAAAGTCATTTTTCGTTCCAAAATATATAGGTATAAATGCTAGCCATACAATGCACGTGGAATACATGGTAAAGGCTATATATTTCGCCTCGTTGTAATTTTCCGGTATTTTGCGAGTCTTAAAGGCATATACCGTACACAGGATAATGAGGATCATATTGTAGACTAGCGACATTACTATGGCGAAATTGGTGCTTTTACACCGGAGGATAACGGTCCGTCGGTCCGGGTAGAAGTAAGTCACCCCTGGAGCGTCCATACCTAGCCAGGTAAGCGCCCCCATCACTTGTACACCAACCAAACACCCGCAGATGACCAGCTGCGACCGGGGGCTTGTGTAGCTAGGCCCCTTGACCATGGCTTTAACCCCGCGGTTGAATATACGTGAGATGCGATTGGTTTTAGTGAAGAGGGCAGCGTAGCACACAGCTAAGGACATCCCTAACCCGATACGCAGCAATGTGCAGGAGACCAGGGTAGGTTTGGCGACCATGATGAAGGTCATACTATAGCAGAATCCTAACCCGAAGAGAAGCACATAACACAGCTCCCGGCCGGACGCCATGATGACAGGGGTACGGTTGAACTTGATAAACACCGCCACAATGAAGATAATCACTACGATTCCCACTGAGCTGAACACAACAGGCACAAGCGCCCAGGGACTATCCAGCGACATATGCTGTATGGGCAGTGGCACACAGCTCGTCTTGTTATCGTCCGGTAAAGATCCGTTGAGACACTCGTCGCACTTGTAATCGTCCAGCAGGATCTCGTACTCGGTGCACTTGATGCATGCCCAGCAGCACGTGGTCGGGCCTGTGGAGCGCATATGGCCAGGGGGGCACGGGTCGGAGCACACCGAATGAGGGGTCACGGATGAGTGGTTCCGCCATCGGACGCGTGACGTCTCTAGGTTCAGCCTGCGGGGTTAGATACCATCAGAAACCAAACAAGAACACATTAATTATCACTAATTTGCAAGAGCAATAAATATAACAACAGGCGGGAAGGCGAATGTATATTGATATAGACCGATCCTGATAGTGTAGAAGGCAACAGGATAACTGGTTGGGGGATAATCTACAGTAACATGCACAATGGCGTGTCCGCCAAGACAAGGTAAAATATGAAACCATTTTGAGTAAGCTATTGCGCTTTCCACCGTTTTCCTTATGGCAAATTAGTCTACACGAAGCCAAGGTCATCTGAATTTAGTGACGCACCAGTGTTTAGGTCCTTTGGTATAAACTACGGACACACATGTATCGGGAACGGTCTATACTCGTGATAAGGGCAGCATTTAGTGAATATTCCATCCTGTGTTAATCATATAAATATTTCGATGGTATGGTTATTCCCCCATACAATTCTTACTTTCTGATATTCATTTTTGTCAACATTTATAACCAGTTCTTTATATTGCATCTGAAGGTATATAAAACATTCTTTTCTGTTGGGAGCTAGCAGTATCCTCTTCAGATCTCTGCTTTCTCGTTTTACATATTCTTTATATTTTAGGCAGGGTTATCTTCGTTGTTTCTTCTTCAATATATTTGGAATATTTTCAATTACTTAAAATGCCCGTGGAAAAATCACGAGTTTATACATGAACAGCTTGATATGCGGGTTTTAATGAGCTAATCTAACACCTGAGCTAGACAATAGACATCAACAGTATTTCTAGACTTGTGCTGAAATACATGAGTTTTAAGAAAGTGCTATCTACATACTCTTGAACACCGATATCTAA
Organism: Alentia gelatinosa; assembly: GCA_950022655.1. Lineage (NCBI taxonomy): Eukaryota > Metazoa > Annelida > Polychaeta > Phyllodocida > Polynoidae > Alentia > Alentia gelatinosa. The sequence goes on from OX465581.1 coordinate 47,666,464, forward strand.
CTATTTATGGATAATTTGCAGGTGCTTTTTGGGTTATATACTATGAACTCTGGTCTAAGTTGGTATTACTAACGGTATCTATCAGTCAGGGCTAAATGTATAGCTATTGTACATACGGGGTACAAAGGTGATAACAATTCATATTGTAATGAGCAGGAACAAGACACGCAGGCAACCAATTAGGGGATCATTCTGTTTGTCAGAGGTGGATGAAATAACTAAGGGAGGACTATACTGTAGGGTTTGATAGGAACTCACGGATTGGAATGTATATCACTATGGAGATAAAATTGGGATAACGTGGGAGAGAATAGGTGGAAACGGAGCAGGGCTAGTTTAATATGGGAGGTACAATGGGATTACAGAGGAAGAGGACAAAAGTAGAATGATTGTGGGATTGAACAGTAATCACTTGGGTTTCTGGAGGGAAAAATCAAGGGCAGGGATGGCAGAAGAAAATGTAGGGAATGGAAGTTCATGTCGGTTGGTTTGGAAAATGTAGAAAAGTCTAATCTATTGATAACACTGACGACTTCTGAAACAGATCACTAGCTATCCAATCACATAATAAAGTGAGCCTATCATTACAGATTTATGTATTTCTTCGTACAGCGCGGCCAATCAGCAAATGTGAGCTTGTAGTTTTTTGGTGTTTGATTTCATATCTCGTGCCATCATCATGTCTCACTCATTTAAGTGCATCTGACCGTTGATGCAGTCAGCTTCTTAAATGTCAATCGGTAATAGAAGAATGCATAATTATTATATATCTATTGCTGTATACACTGCGTATACTACCCGCTCCTGTCCATGGCGTACTTATATCCATACATCGTATGGGATATGTGATCATATGACTAGGTAGAATTTCGCCAATTTTATGTATATAATAATACGAAAACAGGCTGACTGTCATCGTACATCCAAATACTCGGTAAAACTATTGATCACATATATCCCTCTGCATATATGGCATCAGGATGTTGTGATCAATAATTCCACCGCGTATTTTTGATGTATGAAGACAGTAAGCCAGTCTCCGTATGATATTGCACAAAGTGATAATTGATGTTAATGTTTTCATATGGCGATGATATGGAGACATTGTCGAAATAATTATGTTTCCTCTTAAAGATTTTACGCTAAAGTGGAAAATAAACTGCAGCATATTTACAGGGCTCCTCTTGGTTGCAAACATTCTGAAACAATTGCAACAGACACCCAGCGCAACTATTGCATCTTTGTGTAGTAGTAAATTACAACTTCCTCAATAAAACAAATACAGACAGGGTCTATTCATTGGAATCCGCGCTGTTATTTCCAGTACGAATTCCTGAATCACTTATTTAGTGGTAATTGACAAAGACCATATTGACATACACATTAAGAAAATTATAAAGAGAGGTTTGCTACTATAAAAAACAGTAACTTTCGCCAACCATGGTCTACGTAAACAAAATGTGGCTATGTAGATATTGTAGTTTGCTTGTATTCCACATCAGTACAGACACAATCTGCTGAAGGCCGCGCCGTCTGAAAGATAACGTAGAGGGATCTATGGGTGGGGGGAGGTCCGTGCGTAAACTTAGGTTCTGCTCACGGGTCGGTACCATACCCATGTGTCCAGTTGCCGATTACCACGTAGTCAAACTTTCCCGTGGGACCTTTCTGGTACTGGTAGACCGTGTACCGGCCCAGCGCATCCCCATCCTTGTTAAATTGTACAAGGTTGCCGGTGACACCTGAGGGATAGAAATTATGTATGTCATCGCATGCGTGATCTAGTGAGGAATATGAGACACGTATCTATTTCATATAAATATGTAATGTGTTAGAAATACCCTAAAGCTTTATTTGGTGCTTTAATACGTAGAGGAGAAACGAGCTTTTTTGAGAACTAAAGTATGAATCATTGCTTGTCAGGTTTTTAGATGTTAGCATGTTAGGGAAAGGTAAATGAACTTCACCTGTTTCCCATGTATGTCTTTTTATCATTTCCTTTCATTTTCTATATCTATATATATATCTATATATATATATATATATATATATAGATGGTCGATATCCAGAATTTGGCGACAATTTAATAAAGATTTCCGTTTTTATTTCATGATTGTCTACACTTGGCAGTAAACGAAGTCATTTTCATTAATGAACTAGTTTTTAATAAGATAACATTGCAGAGTATATAAAACGGAAATTTCAACAGTTTTGGAAAGAAATTTCCATCATTTTCATGAATGACTTGTGGTGGCTAAAATTGAATTCTGCCTCCGTGTACATTACAAAGGGGAGTGAAATAGCCCTTAAACACTGGTTTAAAAAATATTTATGTAGTTATCAAATATGGAGAAAATCTCACTCTACCATGCCTAAAATATAATTCACCAGAAATATATGTATTAGGAGCAACTTGGAATTATTTGATATGGCTAAAATGTGCTTCTGCCTCCGTGTACACAAAATATTGTCAATAATTCCATAAGACCTACTAATATGATTTGAAAAAGATATAATATAAGTAGGATATGACAACATCTATCTATGTGTGAATTTGAATTAAAATCCCTCCAAACACTATGGAGTTATACTGCTAAATAATGTACATTGAGGCAGATTCTGCCTCCGTGTACATAGGTTTATCTCTATTTTCAAACAAATAATCAGCCTTCTATGGGTCTTAGTTTTGGTAGTTGTTTCTGTGGTTGTTGGTTGATAGGTTTGAGTGTTAATGGGTGTCGATGTTGATGGGTATTGGTGTTGGTGGCATAAAAATGGCTAGATTGTGCTTCTGCCTCCGTGTACAGATGTAATTATCAATATCTGCTTAGAATCTGCTAAAATGATTTGAAAAAGATACCATATGAGTAGGGTATGATCACGCCTGTCCATATGTGAAATTGCATTAGAATAGCCCCAACCATTATGGAGTTATACTGGAAAATCATGTACATAGAGGCAGATTCTGCCTCCGTGTACACACTTCTGCCTCCGTGTACATAGGTGTATCCCTGTTATCAAACCAAAACTCAACCTGCTATGGGTCTTAGTGTTGGTAGGTGTTGCTATCAGTGTTGGTTGATAGGTGTGGGTGTTTATGTTGATAGTTATTGGTGTTAATGGCGTGAAAATGCCTAAAATATGGTTCTGCCTCTGTGTAAAAATATATACATATCAATATTTCCATAAGATCCCCTAATATAATTTGAAAAAAGAGAGATGATATGAGTAAGATAGGACCGCATCTGTCCATGTGTAAGATTGAAGTAAAATCTCCCCACACACTTTGAAGTTATACTGCTAAATAATATACATAAAGGCAGATTCTGCCTCCATGTACACACTTCTGGCTACGTGTACATAGGTTTATCTGTTTTTCATAGCATCAATGGGTCTGTAGAAGGAAAGGGAGACTTGAGACATCATGGAGAAGACCCACAAGCATCGTATCTGATAAATAAATCTATCGAAAAATATCTTTTTGGGGCTAAAATTGAAGAGAAAAAAAAAAATGAAAACTTGGTAGAGAGTATTATTTCAGTTTAAAATTGCTTAGAAATGGTATATAAAACCATTCCAAATAAACAGCATCCATAATTCCTAATATTTCCTGGTAGAAATAGTGTATTAATCACCATATATGAAAGGGAACAGGTCATGTTAAGGATTTTTTTCTGCCTCCGTGTACACTTCTGCCTCCGAGTACAATGTTTCAATATTTTATAGCTCTCAGCTGAATGGTACCAGATTCTTGAAATTAACCACATTTGTTGGGAACATATTTAAGAACACATGCATATTTATTTCATATTTTTTATGGCACTTTAAAAAAATTGCAGTATTCATAGAAAAACGCCCAACTCTAAGAAAAAATATCCTATATATAATTGGTAATCATTATTTCTATTTCATTTGATAGGGACTCTTTTTCACTTCCTTCTCCTAGGTGAACATGTTCTTTATGCAAAACAAACAAAGAAACTTCATCATTTTAATATTATAATATACTAAAATAGAGATTTAAATTGATGTACCTATGTACACGGAGGCAGAATGATAAAGAGACTATTACTTTGATATGCTCTACTGATCCCACTAATAGTCCGAACTATTAGCCATTTTAGGGATGATACCATAGAACTGTCTAGATTGCATGGGCAAACTCCTAAAAGGATCATAGTAATTCTATTTTTTTACCATTTTGGACTGAATTGTCGCCAAATTCTGAACATCGACCAGATATATTTATCTCACCCCAGTTATTTTTTCTCCATAGGCTTAACATTGGAAACTCGTATCTAACACCCATTAGATATTTAGGAAAAATATCCAATGGGGGATAATGTCACAAATGTTAGCCCATTAGTCAATATTAAGGGTGAGATAAATTCAGAAACCCATTCAAGTTTAGGGTCAGAGCTCGATCCCATCTCATTTGAATCACATAGCAATTTACGCGGCTTCGCCTTGTGAATTACTACGTGATTCAAACTCGATGGGATACTAGCTCAGACCCTAAACTTTCATGGGTTTCCTCTATAATATCCATTCCATACTAGTATAACGTACAACTACTAACGTCATAAAGACATAAAATCAAGAGTTGTGGCAATAATACTTGTCTGTGGGAGGTCAAATGAGCTGAATTCATTTTATGTATTCTTCTGAGATAGGAGATCTTCTGTGGCAGGTAAACTGAGTTGTTGTTCATTTTAAAAGATACAAGTTCCATTCGATCATATTTGTTCTCGTTTCTTCTAGGATCTTGCAGTGTTAGCATTTGGTTAATTGAAATACAAACCAGTAATGAACTCACCAGTAAATGAGACGTTCCTTATATAGTAGAGCAGATCAGAGCCAGCGATAGGCAGCATCCGTTTACACACCTTGGTGTGACCCGGGCACTTATCCCGGTGCATATTGGCCAGCGCATGCGCCATGGCGTAGACAGCGTCTACGACAAAGGGCACGAGACCTTCCTGAAGGTAGACGGAAGTCTCCCGTGAGATCTGCTCCTGACCTACAAAAGGCACAAGACGAGACTTTACGAGACCAGTGCGTCTGTGTGATAGGGGGTGAGGGATGGTGGGATTTGTTGAAATGGCATCGGAAAGTGGGCATGACCCTCCCAAAATACCCCCTACCCCCAATCTTCCTTTATCGGAAATAGCAGCAGTCATATGATATAGGAGATAGTAGCTATGTAAGGTCCACGAAGATAAGGGAATGGATGCAGGGTTCTAACATGAACACAGGTCAGTTGCGTCGTTAAAAAAATGCAGTCGCCCTGAAAACCCCTAGTATCACGTAGAACTATAAGGTCGAGCAGTGTTTACATTGCTCCAATGTAAATTCACAGAGCATCTCACACTATTAAGATTACCTCCAAGACAATGGATCAACCTAGTTGTCAATAATGGGTAACAAGGGCAGGTAACATCAGTATTTGAGCAGATAAACTTGTGCAGATACGGGAGATATTCCAAACCTGATCAGTGAGAGAATGAACAGGGAACCCCCACAAGGCATATGACAATGCATTCCACACAGGTAATTCCAAGAAGTGCACCCATTCAGCTCCAAGAGGGTGATTGTGGCCCCTAAGATTCGAGGTCAACTCTCGACCGTAGAACTGTCCCAAGGCGCTATAAATATCATGTGAGGAGGTCAGGGTCAAGGTCGGGGTTTGCTGCGAATACAGTCATTGGCTACTCGGTCTACTCTATTCCTTATATGGACTTAGTGTAATGGGACAACTCCATGCTGCCAAGGTGAAACTTTATATCTCATATCTTCACTGGGGTGGGAGTCATGCCAGGCTCTATGTAAGGATAGCTAAAGGAGCTGATATTGAAAAATCTTTCGTGTATTAGTTGAACCAAAAGGAATATATGTAGGAAGACGTGAATGACTTATGTCCGTGTCTCTTTATTTATTATTCAGAAAACAAAGCTAAAATTAATTAACCCTTGCTGGACGGCCGCCTATGGCAGAACTACAGACGGCTACCAGTGACTATGTATAGTTTTAGGGGACGGGGGCATTGTCCTCTGAACTCTAAATTCGAAGGTTTATCGCGTGATATGATATACTATTATTAATATCTTAAATTTTATTATTTAGAATTAAAAAATATGATGTTATACCTGCATCCTGTGAAAATTTCAAGTTAATTGTAAAAATATTTCCTTTTTGAAAAACAATTATATAGATATCCAGCATATGATGCCTTAAGGCGTAATCCGCTCCCAGCCGGTTGATGCCTTAAGGCATCATCCGCCCTTAAAGGGTTAAACAAATTATGCACCATATGTAATTTATTTCAGAAGGCGTGAACACCTTGCTTGAAACTGAAGCCCTGCACTCGATTCACCACAATACACCAAGATTAGAAATGGCAAAATCGTGGTATATTGAGAGGTCCCCGAATATTCTAATCGTAGCCTTTCGATGTGTATCGTAGTACATCGTGACCGCTTTGTCAGTGCAAAGAGAGGTGACCATAATACCGACGCAGCTCTCGATCCAATTTGTGTATCAATGTAGATCTCAGGCAGATTTTTACTATAAAAATATGCTATATTCTTTTTGGAAATATTGAATGAATATGAGTTATTATTATACAAGATATTATAATATCATTTTCAGACACAGACACTAAAGCAATCGAATTGAAAAATATAACTGTGGTATAATCATAATTTCGCAAATGAAACCCTTATCTTGAGACCATTACACTTGATCAAATAATATTATATTACAGTGATTACATATCTATGCGGTCTACGTAATTCCAAAATTTTATAATTCTTGGTAAAGTATTTCACACGTAAGAAAGATCTTAATCGTGGCTTGTTGGGAGTCAATCATGGCGTATCGGTGTGTATCACAGAGTCAATCGTAAAAGTGTGGTACACTGCTACGATTTTGTCTAACGTTTCCATGCAATTTTTCATTTGATTCTGGAAACCAATAGTAATGCCCATCGGCGTGTATCGGGAGCTCAGTGGGGGCTAGGCTTACAAAGTGTATTAATTAAGGTAGTTTGTATACTGACCTGTACATTTCTTTCGATGTATCGAGGGCTTGCTATAACTGCAGTGAAAATGCTTTTCCCAGAATTCTTTAAACCACGGGTTCCGTGTGTTTGTATTGGGGTTTAATTGTGCGAAATATTCGTCAAATCCTGTTGAAGAAATATCCAGATATAGAGCTCACACATTAATATTTGAATCAGTATGATGAAATGTTCAACCAAATTGAAAAAAGTACTTTCTGTTCTGTCAAGGGAAGGACATAATTTGGTAGAGGTAAATATAACTTAGCTGATATAGTTAGACAATAACTGGTCTTTTTAAAGTTTTTCTAAATATTACTGTTTGATAAATTTAGTAGTATATTATATACTTTATAAATATGTGAATTGTACACGGCTCTCGGGATGATCATGAACATTCAGAGACTGAGCTGTATACCGAAAACCAATAATAAGATAAAATATGTTAACAAAAAGAAATATCTAAATAACTATTCCTGGGAACCATGTCTTTCGTTTACAAAAACCGCAAATTCACTGGAGTACTGATTTTTTAATTTTGTAATATTTCTTGACATTGCCAAATGCTGATATATCCAGATTGGCCTATATTAGTATCACTACAAGGTACTGTATAAGGCCGTATAGCTTTTTGCGTACCTGGTAGTTCACTTTTCTGTGGCAAAATGGTAACTGTTCCTTCGGCTTCTTGCTCCTGCTTTTCCACTGGGTAGATCTTTGCGCCCCAACTGTCGCTGGCCACCCAGTAATATTGAGAGGTTTTACCTGGATAAAAGTAATAAATATCACGGGAATATTAAAAGGACTACTCGGGATAACAGCAGTATATATCGCCAATAATGTTTTCCCTGTAGTGAATAAAGCTGATTGAAAGCAGTTGATTTGAGAAATTCACTTTAAAAAAATAATTGTGGCAACCGCTAAGAATCAGCTTAACATCCAGTTTTGAGAAAGCATCTCCCTACTTATTGTTAGCAGGAATTGGGAAAACTTTATTAATCCTAGTTTTGAATGTAGACCTTTCAACCAATAGTATCAAACGATTATTCAATTTCGATTCATCTTTATCAATTCCAAATCTAGACTGTAATATAAAATTGAACTGTCAGATCCACGGTATCGGCTTATATTGACCACCCAAATGGCACAGCCTGAATCTGTGTCAGGGAAACCGCCAACTTAGGTCGATAAGCACAGCCTCACATGCCAGCCAGGACCCGTTTTACTGCTCTGTTCCACACTTTCATGGTGGCAGCTAAGCACACGCCATGTCAACTAGCGGCTATGTAATGGCTGAAGATAGTGACATCTGTCAGGCAGGAGACCAGAGAATTTGATCCAAGAAATGCCTTCTCAACGAATAACAAGAAAAATGAAACATTTTGAAGTAACCTACCTCTCTATTCAGTGATAAGAGAATGAAAAAACACTAAAGCTTTCCCAAGTATTTATTTCGAAATTTGGAGAACATTTGGAGAACAATCAATTTCATCATGCGATGTCATGTATTAAAGACTAAACGATTGAAATAACGTTTAATTACAATCACCCCTCGAGACCTAGAGGTCAAGGGGTGCCAGACTTTGGCACTCCTCACTGTGGTATGATTAAGTTTTTGACACTTTAGATAATATCAATATGTTATTACCATCATCCCAGGCAGGGCAGAGAGAGGAACAATAATGAGCGGGATGCACAGACACCCCATGGCCTCCAGGTCCCAAGGTTTGATTACAATTAAACTTAATTTCAATTGTTTAATTTTCAATCTGACCCACATGACCCCTAGATGTCACGGAGTGCTGGGGCTTTTTCAACTCGTCTGATAATACAGTAATAACTGTTAAATTTTGAGTATATCAATTCATATATTAAAGCATTCATATGGGGAATCAATCACAAAAGGCACAACACCATAATTGTATTATAAAACTTTGATACTCAAGAAAGGAACTCTTGCTTGTACTACCAGCCTCTTGTAAATGTAGACTTACACAACCAACTAGCCGATTTTATAATCAGGGACCTGTTTCAATAGTGGAAACTCCTCTCGCTGTTGGTCTCAGTGGCACCACAGAGACAGTTCCCGTTTCAATACTTGGTGGACGCAAGAGTGAACCTTTGAGTGTGAGTGGCACCAACAGTGGCAGTAACCATTACATAACTAAATGTCCTGCTACTGTTACTGCCACTGTTCACCAGAGGGTCTACCCTCTTGTACTGATCATAACAATTATTATAAAACATATTGTATCAGATATTATAACATATTCAAGTAAAGAAAAACATGTTGTGAACAATTCCATATATATCTTTTATCCGTACCTCAATTTTCATAATTCTCTAGTGGTCAACTCCTTTAAAAGAACCATTATACTACTCGAGCCTTAAACTGTGGTCACTGCACCCCTCTAGCCATTTACGCATAACCTACTGCATTGCTTGATCCTAGGCAAGTGGTTTTGCCACCACCCACCCCACAGCTGGATCATCTCATAACTTTCTAGACTTGAATATATCACTTTCTGACTTATCTAGACTTATCTAGTTATCGTATCATAATACTTCTAAAATTGTTAAACCTCGAGTAATAAATACTCTAAGCCAATTCCCGTGTTTGGGTTAATTACCAAAATATGGTATATTACAGTTAAGATTTAAGGACTGAAATATATTACAGTTACCTTTAAGTTTTACAGTATTTCTCTGGCAACTGAGAATGGGAAATTCTTTGCAGTGTGTATTTGCAAAGTTTCTCATTCTCGAACTTTCTGAACGGATCAACAGATTTACTACAGGGCCATTCGACTAAAGCCTTGAGGTGTATGTAATCATACACATATTCAAATACCATGCGATATCATGACTTTTCAAACAGTGTAATGCTGGTAGTCTCTAACCAGTAGCTATTACAAATGATGAACTTCTCAAACGTCAGATCCCATACTTCTAATCTTTCCGTGTATCATATAACCGTATATCATCATATCAACAACATTTGGCTTTCCAACACAACATTCTTTGCCAGGTGATCAGAAACCTAGTCTGGTACATTTTCCTGGTTGGGAATAGCGATAAGGTTAATCGTAAGGTCTGGTACTTGATCCAGAACCCATTTGTCATTTGTTACATAATGCCAATATCTACCGAGAAGTATTGAAAGACTAGTCTAACCACCAAAAAACCAAGCGCTGAAACTTGACCCTGCCCTTCTGCTGCCTGTTCTTGTTGCCCAAGTAACAGTCTTGTTTTCCTCATTCTGAGCCTGTTGGTAATCCTTGTACTATCCCTGTCCAAACTTCTGGTAGTGGCCTCTTGTCTTACAGTACCTCTCATTTCCCCTGTATGATCCCTGTTGGCGTTGAGTTGTTCTGTGTTGAAACACCCTAAATAGTCTTTGCACATTTTTAATGGGAAATGATGTTGTCCTTTAGGGTAGACCACAGTAGAAACTGGAATCTGCGGAACCCGTCAATTTTTGTCAGGGAAATTGCAGGTCCTTTGTTGTAAGTCTGAATGCTTAGCCTCGTCAGGATGTTTCTTTTGTTTGATAACCTTCCTATTGACTTCAGTACTGTGATTTCAGTCTCTACTAACCTCACTGGGGTAACGTCTTCACTATTCTCTATTTCTTCCAGCATTCTTACCAGAGGCCTCGCAGCAAGTGGAAAGCCCACTGTACTCCACCGAGTTCAGCATCATGTTGGGACGCCCTTTCAACCGGACTCTCAGTGATCTCGAGGTGTAGCCGTGTCCTCGTGAGCACCTCCAAATTCTTAGGCCTCAGCCATTCGTCACACATTTCTGAGATTTTGTAAGCTTCTTCCAAATCGTGTCCACAACGGACACATTGGTGGTTGCATCCTCCTCCACTGCTTTGGGCAATTGTGCATCAAAGCAGACCAGTCTCATTGCTCTGATTGACCTTAGAAAGACTTGGGGGTTCTGGTTCTGGTTCTGAGTCAACTTAACATCCCTTTCCAAGTGACTGGAGAATGAACCTTTGACATAGTCTGGTATTGGTACAATCGGTTCATCCTCACCATTCACAAACTCACAATGATGTCGTCCCAACGCGAGCTGGTGACATTGGCTTACAAGATGGTGCATAAGAAGGGTGCGTAGTATGAGGTGTGGTCTCACTCACACTTCTTGCTTTCTTCTTTATACCCCAATTCTTTTAATAAGCAGTAAGCCTCCAGCTCTGAGGCCTTTGGCTGGTCCTATAAAGTAAGACTCAACTCCATGTCCTGAAGATGAACACTACCAGGTGGAGTAAACAAGCTCCTGAACCACATAAGAAAGAATTCGCAAACTCCATCATATCTGCTGTCAACTGTCCCACAACATCAATTAAGGGCCCATCATATGGGTTTCCCCTCAACTGACCACTATAAGTATGGCACAATTGTGATGAAAAGATGTCGGTTCTGCCTGACTCCATGGTCATTGATATGTTCAGCTAGGGCATGCTTTGCTGAGCACAATCTAAGTAGACCAGCTCACCCAAACTGTCAGCTATAATATCAAAAAAAGGTTTATCAATGCTGAAAAGATTCATATATGCAATACAAGATTCAACCGATCCCATCTCTAAGACACAGTACTCCTACAGCAACACCACAACAATCTGGGGGATATTACTGGAAACACTTGTTACATAGCGTTGTACTGGATATAGAGCTGTGAGCAATCCGCTTAATTGCTTACATCCACGAAAAGGTGACAAGCGTCATAGACACCAGAGTAAGGGTTTCAGTCCAACAACACTCTTATTTTGGAGCTATCATGTTTCTGCCAATTTCTTGCCACCTGAAAAGGCAGAAATAATTCCCTGCCAGGCTTTCAAAACACACCAAAAAATTAGCTGAATAGGCAGAGGGCATCTGCCCGGCTTGGATAGCAAGAGCAAACTGAATCAGACCACAACCACAGAGAGAAACACCAAAGCCCTAAAACTCCGTGACCTCTACAGGTTGTGTGGGTCAGAATAACCCCTTAAGGACAGCTACCTGTGGCTGATCTATCCCCGGAAGGACAGTTGCCTGTGGCAGGTTGTCCCAGTAGAGGATGGGCACATAATCATTAAAAATCATGATTCGAGTCTGTAATCTCTGATAGGGTACATAAACCTATATATTTCATTTGTTTTGAATAGAAATATTAAATATGATGCCATATCTACATTCTGTAAAAACTTCATGGATATTGCTCTATCATATCTTTGATAAAACGATTTTGTAATTATCGGAGAAATGATGTCTTGAGTGCGGTGATTTACGCGGTTATGCCTCCAGGAATTATGTGCCCTGAAAGGGTTAATGCCTTTGATCACATCATTCGGTTCGGAATGATTATTTGGAATCATATTTGTGGTACTAGAAAGGAGAAATTGCGAAGGTAAATCTTACCGAATTCATGGCTGGCTTCAAGAAGCTTTCTACAATTGTCCTCGTTGACGAACATGATGACGACCCGCGCCTTGGAGGATGCAGAGAACTCGGAGAAGATGTACTTAAATGTGTTGTTATTCACCTCCCTGGGAATCTTCAGCGAGCGAGCGATGCAAATACCTGCCGGGATAAAGGACGTTGGAGATGAAATATCATGTAGGTCTCATAACAAAAAATGCCAGAGGTATTAAAAATTTTCTTTAACTGAAACTGGCAGGAGGGAATCCTGACGTCATATAAGTATATCGTCAATGGTGCTTGGATCAGATTAATAGAAACAGAGAAAGAACCAGAAATGTATCTCATTTTGAGGAGCTTGGTGACTGGGGCAAGATTTTTCAGTGGAATGTTAAAAAATAGTGGATTGATTGTTACAGAAAAAAATTCTTACATTCAATATTCACTGGCTTTCAACTCAGAATTACTGAAGATGAATGGGGGTAGCAGATTAAGCCTTTTACTTTTAGGAGTTCGGGATTGCGTATGATTATCCCATGAATAGAGGCGCGTTCCTCTGGTAGGAGAATACGAGATATTGATTGTTAAAATAGACCGAGTTTAACAGCAAAGGAGCTCCAGTCTCCTATAGACCGCTTGGAAAACCCCAATCTAAACCCTGTTCCTGATTATCAGCTTTCCGCCTCATGTGCATACTTGGTGTTCAATTATAAATGCGTTGCATTCGTTTGCTTACGCCATTCATGCTATTTCACCTCCAGTGAATCGCCATCGCGCAATGTACTTTTCATATTTTCTATGTCTGTTGATGTTCTACGAATTAGCATTTTAAGATTATAATCATTAAAAGGTTACCTGACCTGACACCTGACCCGTAAGAGAGCTGCACAATTTCAGTGGGAGCCATGGCGGCCATATTCCCAAGATGTCCCGTCTCACTGAATGTCGCAGCACGGGATTCCCTTTGAAATTTTACTTATTAACCAGGGTTCAGACTCAACAAGCGTTAGTTCTCTAACTTGTGGTATCACGTTTATAAAAGCGTACGCTCCACAGTATGGTTATAGGAGCAGCGTGAACTAACTATGCTATTGGTCATACAAACATGTGCAAAGAGGCAAGCACAGCGTACATAAGGATGGTTTTGCGCTTCATTCTGTTGTGTAAGGTTTGAGATTTCCCTTTGCCCTCAGAATGTCCCAGGTTAGGTTCCAAATGCGTTTAGAATGTGTTACAATGTATAAGGGGGAGGGATGGCCATTCTTCCCACAATTTTGTTTTGAAATATTTCTCTTACTGGTGAGAAGATGGAATGCTGTTCCCAGGCCCTTTATCTTTATTCCACCGTTCTAACCTCAATTTTCCTGAAATTTCTCTTGCTTCTCCAGATTCTAAATCCAAGAGAATATCACAAGAACTCAGTCAAGATGTATATTAAGAATATGTAGATGTGTCTTGAACCTACCAGCTTTTTTCGCCCTTTCCTCGAAGGCTGCGATGCCCTTTTCGCCGTAGTTCCCCTCGTCGGCGAGTGTGAAGACGTAGGTCCATCCGAAACGGGTGACGACGTCGACAAGAGCCTGTGCTTGGTAGTTGTCAGGAGGTACCACCCGGGAGAAGTACTCGAACCGACTCTTGTCACTCAGCTCAATACCCGTCGACGCATAACTAATCTGTGGGATCTGAAATCAAAACGGGATCTTATGAAATAGTATGTCAATCCCAAATCTTGTTTAGATACAAATTTTTCCCAAGAAGAGTAACTCATTGTAAAAACTGATCAAATGAATTGAACTATGACAATTCCCCATCAGGGACACACACTTATGAAAGGTTTTTAGTGATATGTTACTAATAATCAAGGTTGAAAATCTGTATAGTATCAATCACATAAAATGTTAGATATCCTTTACACTTCTTTGTCCACACGTCGGCGGCATATCTCGTTCAAAAGCTAATATAAAACCGTTTTTTATTTAAAATTTTCTTTTTTGTTAAAAAAAAGGGTTTTTAAGATTTCCAAAATTTTCTTGTGGTCGCTAGTTGTCAGTATGATACTCTGAGTTCTCTTGCAAGTAGAACATTTCGAAATCTCAAATAAAATAGGTTTTTAATCAAAATCTATATGTTGCACATACTATGTAGGATTGCTAAATAGGAAACAAGTCAGATTGAAGATCATTATACTTTGACAGCCATTACAAATCTTTCAGGAATAGACTACGCATGGCCATCTGATTCATGTGATATAGTTATCTGAATAGAATACTGGTCCTTCTACTCAAGGCACCTCGGAAAAAAGTATTTCAGAGGAAAATGCAATGCGGAATGGCACGAAGAGACAATGGTTGATGAAGAATGACATAAGAAGGTGTGCTGTAATCTATATTTGTAATGACTATCTTCGCGGGTTGCCTTGCGGTCTCCGGAATAGATCCGTAGGGAGACTGAGGCGTCAGGAATTCGTATGTACTCGTCGGAGGCTTTGATAAAAGTTAAATGTCCGAAGGTCATAGCAAGCACAGTGAATCATATATTTCAAAACGAAACATCTAAAGCTAAAATCCTTTTCTGATGTTCATTTGAAATCCTAATCATTCTTGCGTCGTTTATTGAAATATCGACTTCCTATCTAGCATTGCCTCGAGACATTGTGTTGTCTTGGATCGCTGCTTGTTTTCTTTTTCTTATTAAAGAATGGCCGTGAAGGAGTCGGTGTTTACTTGCCCACTGACCAAACTCAGACAACCCAATCGGAAGACCGTTGCGGTGTAAAACGAGTTTAGGAGATCAAAGGGCCCCTTGATGGGTAGACCTGCGGGTGCAATCCGCCTGTTTAAAGTTAACACTATCACCAGCACCGATTCAGTAAAACATTGGAAAATACTTATTTCTTCAAAGAGGGCCAGCCTGCCAAGCATCCGTCACCCAGACACATACTTCCCTTTGGCCATTAGAAGGCAATGGTTGATTTCTTGTATATCATGTCACAATGGTAACAATATCAAGTATTGTTTCATAAGACATACGACAAAATGATATGACAGGAAGACGGCATAGCCAAGCGGTACTCGCACAAAGTGAAACATGATCCAATAAGTTTCCTTGCACATGTTTGAAACACCCAAAAACAGCCAGATCTCAAGGTCGTACACTTATTAGAAATAGTTCTGGTAGTACCATGTTCCCTATACTGGTTCAATATGTTCTACTAGAGAAATGTACACAGGTCAACATACCACGTTAACAAGGTATCTAATTTTACCAAATAAAATCATTTCTGAGGAGTATATAAGTCAAATATGACCCCCGCCCCACCTCTTGGGGACCTGTAGTCTTCAGGCAGCTCGTCCAAAAAGTTATAGCATAAACAGTCGATCAAGAGAGAACGCTTTATGAAAAGTTTGCCTCCGGTGACGCCTTAAAACCCCCGATAATCCGCCTGGCGGGGCTGGAGGATAATGGAGGATTAGGCGTTAATTCAGCGCCCGTAGCTGTGGGTGGGTGGCTGACAGAGGGCGCCTCTGGGCGCTCCCCCCGCTTGACGCCAGTCGATGCGCCCAACTCTCCACAGAGGTCGCTATCATCGACCTTCCCACTTATCACCACCGCCGTTACCAGTGCCGCCCAGCGGCCGGACAAGGCGAATGTTACGTGTGACCACAGATCGCCGGTAACCACCCTGCGCGGCAGGGGCGCCACATAGTGGTCAACAAGCAGGGTGGAGGCCCCTGGGGGCAAACAAGGTCCTCTCTGGACCAGTCCTTTACGGTCGGTCTTTTTTTATGGGCCACACACCTTTCTCGGCCTGCGCATGCGCCCTGCTGGTGGTGAGCAAAAGGGAGTGAGCGCGGGAAGGCGCAGTCGTTTCCGGTCCAGAAAGATGCTGAAAAAGCGAGCAGCGTCTGTGAACTGTGAGAGACCTGAGGCGACGGATTAGTGCGCCTGGTGACGTGTGGAAAATGACCAACGCTCGTCTGAACGGCCTGCGGCTGTGTGTGTTTGTGTGTTTGCAGGGCCTGCTCCTAAAATTCAGACTGGGAATGGTCCCCACTCAGTCCCAGACTATATGCCCTCTTTTGCACGACAGATTACTGATATATGGTCATGTGATCGAATGACATTAGCGTATATATATATAAAGCAAATGTGATTTGGGGAATAATGAGATCACTACTTTCTTCAAGAATTTCCTTAGTACGATGGCAGGGTGGATGTGAGGTCATAGGGTTCAGTGATTCGCAGTTCTTTGATAACATGCAATATCAAAAGTAGTTTCTATGTATGAAAATTTATTCCATATCATCCAATTATTTTTCATATTACAGCATTAGCTGGGAGATTAGTCTAGAAGTAGATGTTACTAACTGCCCGTAGCACAAATTGAGTATGAATTATCAATGATGCTACTCTGTTGGACCTGCCATGGCCAGTTATATACAATTATTTTTTCCGTCATGCCATATGAAATTGTATACACATTTACCCATAGGGTAGTGGTTAATAATGTTGGCATAAAATATGAGTGCAGTGCAACTTCCTCTCTTTCAATTTGTTATATGCCATGAACGTTGTGTTTACACCAATGGCCATCTCAGACTCATCTCTGGGATGATATTTAGCGCCGAGCGTTGATATATTGTCTGTTATTACCATAAGCGCATTCCCAAGCAACATTAACAAAGGTGATACCAGCTGCAAGGATTCGAAACAATTCTATAATTCTTCTAATGAGTAGAAGATAATGGCTTTTGCTGTACATGCTCCAAAACTAGATGGGGAATAGTTGGTTTTTTTACGAAGCGAGGTCCCAGGCCGAGTTATGTAAATGCCATCAATTCCCATCGAGTTTTTAGCATTACTGGCATAGTAGGCCGTTTTATATTTATCATATACCCCAAATTAATAAAATCTTACCATATATTGGCATAGAAAACATGTCTACACGAAAGCTGACACACTGCTGATGTTTCAACGTGTTCAGTATAACAGTGCACTGCACAGGATTCAGTATGATTTATACTGCACAGGGAGCAGCAGTACGTAATTATCAAATATACTGCATTGGTATATAATAATGAATTAAAGGGACCCTGGTATTAGGATAACTGAACATTTAGCGTACGGTATGAAGGTATTTATTTTAGAAGATTGAGAAACATGAACATGAAAACAAGCTTAAAAGTTATGAATCCGACTAGCCCGAACGTTGCCATCTTTTCCAAAGTGGGATATGATATGTGTTCACATTAGTAAGAGGACTTGTTGATGTCGTAGCCTATGGTTCGCCTACATCCTACAGGCTGCATATATATTATACCTCATAGAGCCGCTGTATCTGGGAACTAGATATTTCATGGGTTGAACTATTACACATGTAAACACACTTTGCCTGACTGACCACAACATACAGTTTTATGATTAGTACCTGACCTGTCGCTTGATAGGAGTCACCAGCAACCTATCAGCGAGACGGCTGGGACCCAAAACAACGCATGCGCAGTGAGGGGTCACAAATTATGTTCATTAACCATAGGCTAGAAGTCTGGACGGGTTGGAATGGAAACATCGTAGTGGAAATTGGAAATCGGCACAATAGATAGCAGCTACGACCGGCCACACACAGATATATTTTGATTTATAAAGGAGGAGGTCGGTCAATATGGGGATCGCGCCCGACCTTACAATACAGGGGATTATGGTTATAGTTAGTTATAAGGTTAGTCTGCCATTATGATTTCATATTCTGTTCAAGTAACATACAGAAAAAGGTAATCTTCGCAAAGAAGTAACCATTTTTCATCTGCAGATGTTGGTTTCTAACACACACAACGCTAGTCGGAATAAAGGCTTAAACCTGTGAATTTATGTTCAACAGTATGTTCATTTCAATATCAAAATCTTCTGTTCAGGTCATGCTATTACACACATCAATCGCATACAAGGGAGGTACCCTTTTGTTAAGTAGTTTTAAGTAATTTGTTCTCTAAAGAGACCAGAAGATAGTTATATGTTTTATTTCCCTGATGAATAGTACCTGATGCCAAGGTTCAGCTGCGATTCATCTGCGATTCAATTAGGCATGATGAATTACGCGGGCCACACATCAAAAACCTTTTGCGCCTACGTGGCGATAGACATACTAAGAAGTATATAGAACTGATAGAGGTATAGCTACTAGTATATGATAAAAACAGTATGAGCAAGGATATTGATGACTTGGTGAGCTGCTCTAAGTTCATCCCTTCGGTAGAGTGATATATGCATCCGCAGGATTCATAATCTGTCTGAGGAAAATTATAACAGAATCCTGTATTAGATAGACTCAGTCAGATGACCAGTAATTACTTACTGGTCTATTTATCAACATATTTGTATATCTCCTTTCTTCTGTCAACATCAGCTAATATTCCCGTATAAATGCATTTATATATTTTGTTTTTGGAGCACATATTTTTATCTCTGGATGATACATGAGAGTTGTTATGTATTGGTGTCATTCTGTATGTCTTTTGCCGTCCTGTCATATACATGTAATTGTTTACTGTCTGTATTGTTCTATGATTCTATATGTTTGTCTATACTATTTCATTGGATCAACCTGGATCTAAAAACCAGAATGTAGACATAATTGAATTCAGAATGAAGAACGTTAAAAATGAGTAAAAGTTTTCTCCAAGAGATTCTGATTCTATGTCTTTGTTAGTTGGATAGGTACAAGGAAGAACGCTTCTGTATTGAAGTGATTGTGCAAAGTCCTCTTCAAATCTGAATTAAAAATAACAACCCTAACCTTATATATTTTGAGAATATGAATGATTCATGTAATATCAACAGAGCACATCAATGGATAGGAACTTTCAGTAGTTATTGACTCATGATATCCACATCTATGAATATAAATCTATGGATACCGTACCCTTTAAAAGTATATGTATGATGGCCATCCTGTCATTTCCAAACACAGATCTGATAAGGATTCTTCATATAGATATCATGCTGATATAAACTAAACTAAACTAAACATTTCCTTTCGATGTGATGACCTTTATGTTTCCATATCCCATACCACTTGCCAGAGTGATATCGCTGCGAGGAAGCATCGTAAATCTGTATCCACACCTTCTTATTTACATCGACATGGTTTGACAAACACATTCTACAACTCAACACCATACTGATGCTATGCCATCAGGTTACAGTACTGGTTATATATTGAATAATTTCCATTATATTTAGGTGTGTAATAATGGAGAAACCGGTTTGGGGTGAAACAAACCCGGAAATGTAATCTTGTTGTGCTAATTGGATGAATCATCCTATTACTCTTTGTGTATTGCCTCCTGCAGCAATAAAACAAAGAACTACTACTACGTTCTGCGTACTCATATCGGACCGATTTTATGAAGAGTTCACGTGTCCCGGGAGAATACACATTTTACGCAGGCAATAAACCCAGCCATGCTCTAAGGCAGAGGCCTAACTAGCAGTAAATCGCCAATAGAGACTGACTCAAAGGCAGGCGGATACTATAAACAAGGCGTGCTCTGAGACCCGAATGTGCCTCGTTTACAAGGAGTGGACGGCTTCACAGAAGGTAACGTAAGGCATGTGGAATCAGACTGTCGTATCATAACACTCAAGTTAATCCAGTGGCAGGTTGATATTGGGTCGCACTCGGGCATTTAATGACCTCAGACCTAGAGGTCTTTCAGGGGTGAAATATGTCTTGTTATCCGGTGGATGCTATATCACGATTAAATATGCAAATTGATTATGGGGACATTATACTGGACATAGCCCTAGTGTCAATATAATACTTCCTCCTAATATTCCTCTTCAGGTTGAATCCCTACCAAAATCTTCTCCAAAGAATTCCAAATCCAAATCTTTAGGAAGCGGCAAGATGCGAGAGGTAATTAGAGAACAATGTCGGTTTCGTTGAGCCTGGTTTTTAATACAAATTATCGTCACCTCATATTAATGTAAGCGAGTAATTACGATGTATCTGGATGTACACTGGAGAATTATGCGTGTGTGAGCATGTGCATGTCCCTCTACGTGGGTGAAGATGGGTTGCTCTCCATTGCGCGATGCTAAATTAACCTATAAATCTAATTAGGTAGACACGAGTAGTTAGGCTGCTCCCAGAAGCCATAGTCTGCCTCCAGGACATCAACAGCTAGATATTGTTTCACCACCGTGCAGTTCTCACGACACTACAGGGGGCTGCCTGCTCCCGTAAGTATAAATACCCTCGTGGTGTGATGACCGGAAAATGTTACGCTGAGTGCTTGCTTTTTTTTTAGCAATAATCTTTTTCCTTCATTTCATTTTCTTTTTATTGGTGGTGGTCGGAATATCGTGCACAGGCAGACTGCAAACCACTGCTGTATTTATCTAGCCTTCTGGGAGTCTAACCATCGTTTAACCACCAGCCCCTCCTCCTGCTACCTACTCCTCAGCGTACATTGCTTCCCCCATCGCTCCAGGTATCCCGCGGATGCCCCATTACGGGCATCTCCTACACGCCTCGTCACATTCCCGGGCAATAGGATCCCACCATGTGGTGCTCACCGATACTCCCATGGTGTCTACCCGCACTCCTTGCCGCTCACGGCCCCCCATGCCGACAAAACCCCCCTTAGTCCCGCCCGCCTCCTTCCCCAGCCACACTTGGCGAGCATCTCACCGATGGCTTTTGGCGCCGGCAGCGACGAGGAGCGGCAGCTCCCACAGTGACATCACGGCGATGATGTCAGTGTGGTTTGGAACATACCAGACGAGAGACCTGGAACAATGCTAGGCACAGTATACATATGACAGGGTGGGAGAAGAAGATTTAATAAGATTGTTATTTGTTTGAATAAATGTATGTATAAAATCAGGATATTCTGATATAGTCTTGCACGGCAATATAACATGATAATAGAATTGATATAATCGTTGGTAGTCATACCCCTTTCTTGGCTTGTAAACTACATCACATAGAATCTTCCCTTCTAGCTCTTATATCGTGAAGGCCTTCGCAATGCTTCTAAGCTCAGACTGTACATGTGTATTGCAGACATGACTAATGGAGGTACGTTGAGGGAATGGTCTTTTTCCAGGAATTCATAAATGTACGGCCTTTTAAGGAAACGTTCTCTGGAACCATCGATCTGGTTGTTGGGCACCACATAAACAAGTATTCTATATCTGGTATTTGAATTGTTGGTTGAAAAAGAAACTATTGTTTGAATTCAACAAGAAGAAGGTCTCTGATCCTAATATCCTGTTGTTCTACTGAATTTCATTGGTGTTCTTTTTAGGTCCAACCAAACCAACGCTTCCTTATAATAGAAAAGCTGCTTGGAAAGATTTCTAACCAGGGCTATCAACCTACAAAGAATGACCGTTGTGTGGCAAAAACAGGTGAATATTAATTCTGCCAACTCTGACAAATGAGTCACACATACACTGGACGTAGGATACAAATGCCATATTCAACTTCATCTATTATTATCCGTTCTAAAAAGAAACCGAACAGCTACTTCTGTAAAGATGCGATGGACAATATTCAGTGGCTGCAATCGATTAGATTCGTTATCATGTGCTGTTCCTGCCATGGTGCTGTATCACCCTCAAAGCGTAGTGTGGGCGGAAGGCATGGCGACGCAAGCAACACACTTCTAGAACAGTAGCCCCTGCAACAGGTCCACTATGTTTAATATTTCACGGTCTCAAAAATGGAAACACCATTGGCAACGTAATGCACCTATTCACAACGGTAGATACCAGTCGATGGGGCTTTGAGGTGGGGGATGAAAAGCCTCCTGCGCTTCCGCGTTGTGTATATTGTGCAGGCTTGGTTATTCTGTATGGCCAGTTTGTACTTGGTGTATGGAGCGGTGAGACTATTGTGTAACTGCTCCATTACCACCATCTCTGTTCCCATACAAGACCAATTCCATCATGTACCCGACACGCCTTTCTATCCTTGATTGATAGTATGTGTGTTTTAATGGCATTCAAATGCCTGTTAGTACTACTTTATGAAAGAACCAAGCAATTCATTTGAGAGTATTTTGTCATTTTGTTCATTGGACAATAGATGTTGAATATGTAATTGGCTATCGGGTGATTCGAATTATGTAGTGTTAATGGTATATGGTGATTATGTTACAATCCTACTGGATGGAGTATAACCAGCTGCAGGGTACCCTGGTTGTGGTTTCATCTAGAATGTAAGATGAGGCACGCACTGCTGGTAGAAACCATAGCAACGTGCAGTTTACTTTGAAGAAATGAGCCCAGAAATAACCAAACGATGACACAGCATCGGTAACCGTTGATATAATAGAATCAATCACGAATCCAACTCTAATCGACAGGCTGCCTCACAGTTCTCTTTCTCTCAAATGGAGAACATCTGTTATGAAGCAACAGAAAAATTAGATTTTGGCATTAGAGAATGATAACAGATGGGTCCTTTGTAAATATTTGATAATTCAAGAAGTATTATGAAATAAAATTGCAACCTGACATCTAAACAATTATTTCAGGGAGGCGGTAAAGGAGTGTTGTATGCATTAAAAGGCAATTCCATCAAATTGAAGCTATCGTTGTTTTATCGAAGGTGCCAGAATCCTAAGCTCTCTCAAAGCTATTCATACCTTGTGTTCGATTACATGCAGCTGTCTCAGTCTTGAGGCGAATTGGCATAATTAAACCAACTGGATAGTTTCTACAGTGAACATATATTACTTGTGCCCGTTTAATACATCTTAATCATATCAAGTTTATCTATGCAAACGCATCTGCACTGAAATTAACAGCAATATATTGAAACAGTGTTAATGTGAATTCATGGATTATTAACTTACCAAATCCATGGACTCCAGATGTTTAAAACGTTGTTGAAAACTGTGTTTTAAACGTCTGGAACCGTGGATGGGGTCAGGTTAATCAAATCAGAACGTGTCTTACATGAACACACTCTTTAGCAGAACGTTATGCAAATGACGAGCATGTGCAACACCGTCTAGTCTAATCTGGCCACACTTACCCAGTCCGCTACAGAAGAAGGGGTGAGTCTCTCTAGTTTTAAGATTTTACGTATTTTCTAATCAGAATTAACATTGCTAAATTAAATGAACATGGTTAAGAATTTGATTACTATTCCCAATTATTGTACAGAACTGATAATAAGAGTGTACGCTTCGGCCGGCGCCGATCTTGGCGATTGCTATTACATTTTCCGAGGCTGCTGTATGATCTGCTTTTTTTCTGTGCAATATTTCATTCATTTATGCCATCGTATATACACTGTATACAACTATATACATATATATATATATATATATATATATATATATATATATATATATATATATATATATATATATATATACATATATGGAACAGCATTAAATAAATATGTGACTTTCACAAATAGGTATATGATATCTAGACAGGCCACAATTAGGATATATTGTTATTAAGCTCTCACACTCTCTAAGTCGGAAAGGATAAAGACGTTCATCAATGCAACCAAAGATTCCTATATTCTATATGATGCCACCTAGCGGGAATACTGTGTGCCAGTGGATTCTCAAGGCTCTAAGCCTAGTTCGTTAAGACTTCTTCTAGAGCAAAGTGAGAGCCTTGTACAGATTACGACTTAAAGAGTGTGAGATCTTATGAGAGGGGTGCGCCAATCACCTGACCGAGGTCTTTATCAGTAAACGTTGAGCTCTAGTGCAAACTCGCCCATAGACTTAAGTTCAGAAGGAATGAATGGTGAGATGTATCAAAATATTTCAACAGCATCTAATATCTGAGCACTTAATCAGGTGTAACTAAAATAATCATTCATCACCAAAATCAAATTACCTTTGCATTAGGTAGATTATTGAATTTGGAAGTTGTGTAGAGATAAGACAATGGTAGGATGCAAACAAGTGGAAGCGGGGGACGCCCCACAAGCAGTCCGTCGAATCTGTATGTAGACAAATTACACATGGCTGTTGATTCCCCTGTGAGCTTTCTAAATGAAACATTCTGGTTTTCAGATGAAAACTAATTGATGTTTTCTTTCTCCATTAGCCTCGCGTCTCTATGAGCAGCTGCGCGCTGTGATTTTCCGCCTGGTGGTCGTTATCTACACTGAGGCAGTGAGCCTGAGGCCTAATCTGTCTGCTGTCTTAGGCATAAAGGCGACTCTCATGAGGCATTGTCTAGTAGGACGGCTGTCTGGTCGTGTCGGCACATAAACCCTTCCCAGAGTAGGCGCAGCGGTCCGCCATCTTTAATCTAAGATATGCATAGGTTGGACAGGACCTTTACGTACCTCCGCACACCCTTCCACACAAGGAGCGGATTTTTAAACCTTTACTCATATTTACAGTTAATATCTGTATCGAGAATATCTTTGCAGAATTGACGGTTTGATAATGTTCATTGGAAATGACATTTTCAGTTCATTTAGGAACTCAAACCCATGGGAATAAAGCTTCGTAAGAAATTTAGTGTTTGGCAATGCATAGCAAGTTAAATATTAGTTTTCTAGCCCAAAATATTCTGCTTACGATTGGTCAGGAACCCACATATCATAGCATTCCCTAAATCCTGCATCAGGCTGCGCCAACTACCGAGCATCGCTAACACTGCGAACCAGTTTCGAATATATATATATTCTTTTATTCAGGGAAATATTATAGACATGCTACAATCATCCATGTGTGGTCTCCCTTCCATGTGGCCATCTTACAAGAAAAACAGATGTGATACTGGGTACTGATCCAAGTCCATAGCGGCATCTGAAAAACTCAGCTAGCCTGAGAGATGTTTGTCTGATAGATAAAAAAAAAGTCACCTAGATATACATATTCCGCTAAATCTCACGAAAATATTGTTTATCACCTTTTTAAAGGGGTCTGAACTAAGTAATTATTGGTATTATATAGGTATCCCAGAATTTAACGCCTCTATAGAATGGTGTTTTTGTAATCTCTCTGTTTGTTACCATTTTACCTTTCCTGTTACTCTCGTACGTACTCTTTCTTGTACTATTACATCTTCTTGGTCTTGTGCCCACAAGTGTATCAATTGCATTGTATGGCATATTTTCCTAATTTCCATACGCCTTGTTTTGCATATATTATGTAGATGTCTCGCGGATTTCTGATTTTGTGTACTACCCTAAGGCAATGATTAGTCTGTAGCTGTCTTCTTTAGTTTGTCACTCATATAGAAAGTCAGAGTACTTCAAGACGGTATAATCATTTGTTTAGCAATCGTAAGACTAGTATCCACTGACAGCAGTGGTCTCAGTTTCCTAAATTTGTAAAGGCGATGTCTGAATTCAAACATGTTTGAGTTTTGTAGCACGTCATAACCCTATTGGCAGCCTATCGCAGAGCTCAGCAGTGCAGTAGACATGTCTCCCACCTACTACAATGGATTATGACGCGCTACAATAGACCTCCTGGCGTGCTACGATGTTGGCAACATGTGTCACTGTCGTCACCGACATCATAGTCTGTCAGGAGGTCCATTATGACGTGTCGTAGACCGTCGTAGTAGGTAGGAGGTATGTCTAATCGGTTAAGTTTGTGACTATATGACTGTGGTTGCTCCTCCTGATACTAGCATGGTAAACTGGAAATGACAAATCAAGTCAAACATGTGTGTTCGCTAATACACACACAAACGTTCCTGAGGTTTAGTAATAGTCCATATACCAAAGCAGCTCACCCCTTTTACATTTGCTTCGGACGCTGTGCATAAACTCGGTATTTTCAATAGCACGAGTTACTCTACGTTTTTTAAAGGGGGCGCTATGTCCACCACCTGGCAACAACTCCCAAAGGATAATAGATTCATTTTAAGTGACGCCACGCACTTGTTCCGTGTATTCAAGTTCCAGACCAAAAGGCAGAGGCAATATGACATGCGAGAGGAAGATGGCTATATGCACCTGGCACCTGGTATGTGAATACATCCATATCTAAGTTATTCCGTATTCCTTACGATGAATGTATGAAGCCTTTGAATTCTAAGACACATAGTTCCCCATCTCCACTGATCAGGTATTATTCATTCCATATCTGCTGAGTGCATTAGGTAATTATTGCACGATTGCAACAATATTCATAATTTAGTTGAGCATTAAAATGGAAACTACACACACTTTAAACGGATATTTCCTTGCTGCAAGATGATATAAAATTGTGAAAACATGAGTACAGACCGAACAGTATTTTAGCAATTTCGCAATCCCTTCAGTCGAAATAACAGCCAAATTCAGTAAAATTAGATGAGATGGAAAGGATGGCACTATCATGCAACAAAGTGTCATAATATTTCATGTGTGTACGTGAGCAAGTGAAAGAGGAGCAGTTCTGCCAATCCAAGAGGTGCTCATCAGAGCAAGGCAGGTGGCCCACCGTGCACAGTGATTACAGCATCATTCTGCGAGGCTGGCGCATTGCGGGGTCGGGTGGGGGTCACCTTGGGGGATATGTTTGCATTTAGCCTTGTAGGGAGCTTCACTGTAGGCTGCCCAAATGTAGCTTACAGCGATGATGTATTATTCTATGGAAATAGATACAACAGGTTCTACTGAGATACCAAATTAACCCATGACCGTATATACATAATTATTCTCTCTTTTTTTATGACCCGCGTATACTGAGCGCTGCTTAAAACATTCGATTTTGTGATTGATCCACATAAAAATCCAAATACATATTTTGAAGTGTTTAATGGGAAGTTAAAAAAAACGAGACGCTCTTTGATCTGGACGGATATATACATATATATATATATATATATTTATTGATATATATTATATATTTATTGATTTATATGACCATGGGGCAATATTAGAACACCTGAATAATCTCAGTACAGAACTACATACTGGCACAAACTGGTAGGTAAAATCTTTCTAACTAATGCATCACAGATATTTTCCTTAACCAACAGCATACAGATTGGTAAAGTGAGTGGGTACGTATGATACATATAGTAGAGTAAAACATGCTAAAATGTAAGGATCAAAACATTGTTGTCATTGCTATTATGTATACTATTCATCAGAACATTGAACCTCGTACAGCAGTATCAGCATTCAATTGACATTAATATTTTGATTCAGTGAAGGAGTATACAATATAGAACATACAACTGGCTTACTCTAAAAATGAACCAAGAAACCCATGGCTATAACCAAAAACTCTTTCGTAAACCGCCATATGACGACCGTGGCTCGCTACTACCCGTACACTGGACCTCACGTGACTAGAGGTCACTGAGGGTAGAGCGTCAACATCGGGGTCGACATTGATGACACTCTCCACTGATGTACATACATCATCAAAGGACGCAGGGATATCGGCTGGAGGAACAGGGACCGGAAAGGGGAGATAGGACGCGGTAATAGAGCGATGGGATTGGGAAAAGTGAGGGGGAGGGGGTAAATCAACAGGGAACAACCGCATCTCAAGGTGACGTGGCCCCTATTTGCATGTACATACATGTATGTATGTATTTATGTATGTATGTACATTCAAACACACACACACACACACACACACACACACACACACACACACACACACACACACACACACACACACACACACACACACACACACACACAGAGATTGTTGAAATATATAATAGAATGAGTTGTGTCGTCAAGCAGTGGTAGTCAAGCGTCTAACCTAGAAACGTGACAAGAATAAACAACTATGGAGAGCCACACAGTAGACTTGCAGGCAGCCTTAATATATATCAATACATCTAGATCTAGAGTCATAAATGTATGTATATGTATATATACAGAGATATGTTGTATACGGCGCAAACATTCAACCCTCCTTGCTGGCAGAGCATTTATTATGACCTGCTCGTTCATGCCTTGTTATTCCAGCAGCAACGTTGTGATTCGCTGAGACGTCATACTTCGACCAATCATAGCCCACCTTTCACTCCTGCCACTCCCAGTTGCCTTTTGTGGCAACGTTGCTGCGCTTGTTGTATATATACTCTAGTTAAGAATTGTTAATTTTTCATTAGTGAGACGAATGTTACTAACCTCTGACCCGAATATGATTTATATCGTATGGCTTGCAGCTGGTAGTATGTCATTAGATATTTGGTCACAGTCTACTATCATACCAGTCTCCTCTGAAGTATGATAAAGAATCAATCATGGTAAAGTATCAACTAGCTCATCAAAAAAACTCCTTGGCGTGAAGTTGGCCGTGGCCGGTTCAAACTCTTGATATGAATATAATTTAAGCCGTCACTAGCCTCTGATGAATGAGAGGATCTCGGATCATGTTACGTTTGTGTCTAATTACTGGGATAGGGAAGGTCGGTGTCGAGTCCTGGCAATACACCAAGATGATGACTTCACCAGTTAACACGGCCATTAATCTTTGTTGTATGAACGCTAAGCGTGGCATCAGGCTTAGGAATCGAAAAAAAAAAAAAAAAATTCCATCACTACAATGTACACAGTCTTGTTATTCTCAAAATGACATATGCTATAAAAAATATTATTTTGGTCGAGCTGCATAAAAAAGAGAACTTGGCTTAAATATGGAAGGGATGTTACGATTGTAGGTGTCGTTCAGATAGTCGATGATTTTATTGTACTTGGCATTTTCTGAGAACAAAATTAGGTGTTCATCGTTTTTCTTATTACCACTAAGTAAAGGCATGTCGCTTGAATGTATTCTGGGCCTATGGCTCTTCCCTTTAACAATGATAGCTGTTTTCTTTAGAAGTGTTGAAACATATATATTCAGCCCTAGGAACCTCAAGGCTGTCACAGTCAGTTGTAACGTGTGCACAAGTAGATATCGGCTGGAACATATTTGAAGATGAAACAATTAAACTCAGAGAAATCATTTTTATCATAGGCCCATTTTCCCTTTACGACACTACATTTCTATGTAGGTGAAGTGGGATCTTCACGGTGGGATTCATGTACTTCAAAGGGTGTTTTTCTGAGACAAATTTTCCTGAGATTCTGTACTGGAACACAATCTCCTCGTCTGAACTGTATGACCAGTTCTATTTCCATAACAAAATCTCAGCAGGATTTATTTCAGACAAACACCCTATGAGGCACATGAATCCAACCATGTGAATCCCACTTCCGACACGTATTTTCCCCAGCAAGTGTCGGTAACAATTACCCCTAAAGGGGAATTCACACGGTAGGATTCATGAACCTCAGAGGGTGTTTGTCTGAGACAGATCCTGCTGTGATTCTCTACTAGAACATAATCCCCTCATCTGAATGATAGGATTCCATTTCCTTGAGACATACACAGATCTAGGCATTTTGATGAGACAAATGAACCAGCTGCTGAGTCGCTGACTAAGCATCCGACCTAGCCAACAGGAGGTCAGCAGGGTGACATTTTCTTCACACCCCTCATCACAGGGGTACTTGAGTCACAGGGTGAGTGTTCAACGTGATCATGTCTGAGGCTATGTACCGGATGTGTCCTTTTATATAAATGAAATCCGTCATTTTTCCAAAGGAGAAGTGTCTGAGACTAGGGGAGAAGTGTGAAGTACACCCGCCTTAGGTACATTAGTCTCTACATGTGAATCCCGCTTAAAGAGGTGCAGAATCACATAAGATTTTAATTCTAGACACGTTTGCAGCGGGATTCACACGATGGGATTCATGTACCTCACAGGGTGTTTGTCGGAGGCAAATCCTGCTAAGATTATGTACTCGGACACAATCTCTTTGTCTAAATTGGAGGGTTCCATTTCTCTGAGACATGTTTTCCCCCTGCAATTGTTTGTGACGTTTACCCCTAACAGGGAACAGAATCTCATATGAGTACCTACCTTTTCCTTGAGTCTGGTAAAAGCATTTTGACATGAGAATTTTGTGCCAAAGCAAAAATGTCTGAGACTAAGGGAAAGGTGTGAGATGCACCCGTCTCAGGTGCATTATTTGCTACTTGTGAATCGTGCTTAAAATACTGGAGATTAAACATATGGAAGCACCGATTTAGTGGCAGTTGTAAGATCGGATCACTAAGACAAGAAGGGTCTGGAAATAATACTAAAAATGATGGCATAACCGTTTCCTGATAATAAGAAAAGTGAGATCCTCACGTTTTTCAAGATTATTATATGTTATTTGGGAGTAGGGTGACTCTTTCATATATAAATAACTATATCACTGCCAAACATCTCGGCAAACTCATACTATTTGAAGTACCCAGTCTTTTATGCACACCCACTCGCCCAAATGCAAGATACATGTAATTGAGCCCTTTCCCGCGCGACTAAATCATGTTGCACGAGTAGCTTTCTTTAGTTTAAACATTTGCTGAAGCCCCTTCATAATATGATAATCTCAAGATGTCAACTGTCACCCGAGCCCGGGAGTATATACCTCTACAGGAAATAAGTACTTTTGTGCTCGACATGTCACTGGGGAATATACAATAAAATAAATTAAAGAACAAATGCAATCTGAAAAAAGCCAGCCTTGGTGTTAGCTGTATCATGGCCACGCTTTTAGTGAGATTAAATTTGCTTTCAGTCTAAGCTGACCTTCAGAGATGCCATGTCATCTCAGAGAAGAGCGCATACGCCCAAAATAGGAGTCTGTAGCATGAAATATAAGATAGCTTTTAGCCCTGACAGCGTCAGTGAGGGTAGGGTTGGGCTTGCAGCTACATGAATATCACCCAACAGCCGCGCCTTGTACTTCTGGTGCCCGGAGCATCTCACTCAGACATATCTGCAAACAGAAGTCTCACCCCTTACATAGTTGCTGTGTCTCTTGAGATTTCCCTATTACAATAAATTTGGTAGTTGTTTACTAGTTTGATATAGAATAGGATGTTTCGCGAATTTATAGAAATTCGTGAAAATGTCCTATTCTCCCTGGTCCAATTAATCTTATTCTCACAAAGCAGTTGACATATAATATTTTAGCCTACAAGAACGTCAATGTCCTTGATAATGTTAGATGGTGAAATAAAATATCTTTACCAGAACCCTGTCTCTGACACATGTATATAATGCCCATCAGACACCTGCAACATTAAATGATTTCAAAAGCTCCTATACTTAGTGTCATGCCGTATTTTCTATGAAGCAGATTAGCAATGTACACCTTATGTATGTTATCAATATTTGTAAAAGGACTTAAAGCTAGAGCAGAGGTTATTAGTTTATAAAGAAAATTGCTGTACATACTGCTACGTTATTGTTGCCCCTCTCCGCTGGAAGAAATATATTTGATGACCCAAATGGTATACACACTTACGGTTAACCCATTCAGGGCGAAAATGCCTGCAGGCATTATGTACATGGGGGGCGAAAATGCCTACAGGCATTATGTACACAAGGGGCGAGAATGCCTACAGGCATTCATGATATATTCAGGCATTTTCCAATAAGTAAAAAACAAATTTAAAGAGTTTGTGTAAAATGTGGAAAGATATGTATAGAAATCAAGATATTTTGTATACTGTTTCAAAAAAATTTGAACTATGACAAAAAAGAATCATTGTAGGTCACATGACAAGTGAAACTTTCCTGAATGCCTCAAGGCATTCTCGCCCCCCAGAGACATACAACCCAGGGGCATCCTGGCCCCTGTAGCCACTGGTACCCACCAACTTGCTCGCCTGGAAAGGGTTAACAAAGCAAGACAATGCTCTAACTTACCGCAATAATATAATGGCAAAACGTTCGTTTTTATATATATGTAAAACAGCTAAGATAATGCAAATAAATGTTGTTTTAATGATCTCTTATCATTGATTATTCTTGTGAATTTTTGGCGGAAATTTCTTCTATTCTTCCTCTTTGAACCCCTACTTCTTTTCCAATGCCGACAAAACAGTGTGTTCAAGTTTAAGGACCATTGTTTTGGAGCAATCGGAATCGCGTCTCCACTGTTTATAATAATTTGCTTTTTCCGCGTTAATGACGTTTAATAAACTGCACCCCGAATTTGTATGAAGTACTTTTTGTGGCCTCCTTTTTACCCCATGGGGTTAAAGATAACCGAACGTTTTGTTTCCAAATCCACCAAGCAACTCAAGCGAGATGCTTTCAGTGAAAAAACCCGTTGAGACAGAGAACTTTCTTTCTAAAAAAGATCAGTTTATCAACGGTACTTTTAATTTGTGGTTCTTGTTCCACTACATTGGTTTTATAGTGTGAAGCAACCCAGTATTAAGATCCCATGAGAGGTAGACAT
Source organism: Alentia gelatinosa (assembly GCA_950022655.1). Classification (NCBI taxonomy): domain Eukaryota; kingdom Metazoa; phylum Annelida; class Polychaeta; order Phyllodocida; family Polynoidae; genus Alentia; species Alentia gelatinosa. The sequence goes on from OX465581.1 coordinate 47,699,177, forward strand.
AAACCCAACATTTCCCCCAATTAGTTCTCCGCGTGGTGTTCTCTCGTGTTCAGAAATGTGAATAAAAAATCCCCAAACACCCGACAAATTTAATCAAATCCAAGAGCCGTTGTTTACACCTCATTGTCATCCTTTTATTAGTTTTTTCATGGTAGGAGGGTTAAAAATTAGCCCGCGGTGATTTCTTTCCTCCGCGTTCGCTTCGAATTGAACGCTGGTGGGTCGGGCGTGTCGTTCGTGGTGCGCATGGGCGAGCTAGGGCAGAATGACACCATTGTTTACTGCTGTGCACAGGCAATTATTCTCATTAATGAGGCAAAAAGCAGATCAGGCCCAGATCGCCCTCATTCTAGGCCCCTTTCACTGAGGTTACCAAGTGGGAAATCGCTCTCACTTTGGCTCATTCTGTCGATATTACCGCAAACCAATGAAGCGTAGATTTTATTTCTGACGGAAAGGGGCATTCTATTACATTTGTTTCAATTATCCATTTGAGATCATCAATATGGGAATTATCTAAAACAAGATACTGCTAATATTAGAGGAAGTGTATTAGATTACGTAGAATATCTATCAAGTCTTTTGATCTTGCATGATAATGGAGTATCAACAATGCTGTTAAATCCAGGGTTGATTTCCATTCAATATAATGTTTAAGTCTTGTTCCTGGGCAACTCTTGTTCACCGAATAAATTGTAAAATTATTGCTTTTTAGAATTCTCTTCAGTCACTAGCCATCAATTATTAGGGGACCTTATAGTTTGGGAATTTAGTAATTCATGGGCCATGTGAAGCCTCAACAAGTAAGATTGGATTGGTTTATAATAAGGCTTTAACGCACACACTTTTCTAGCATCTTATGTGTGGGTTCCTCAACAGTGGTGAGTTTTAGACACACATAATCATAGTTATATCATGATAGTGCATCGTAATGTATTATGCTATTTAGGTCATTTTTATGCTTGCCGGGTCTATAGATGATAGTATATATGCATATCCATTCCCGCACTTATCTAAATATTCATAAATGTTAAAGACGGAAATTTCACTTTGGGGCCATCCATAAAATATGTACTCAGTGAGAGGGGCCATCAATTTTCACAATTTTGCTTGCGTCCCTTCTTTATTCTGTTGCGTACAAAATGGACAGGAACATATCTCCCAATCAGTTGTAAGGTATCCCGCGTACTGTCCTGTCTAATATTTTCGAGGCAAGCATTTAAAAAAACACTTATATCCAATTCTAGATATTGGGTAGAAAACAATCAGACCTTCCGTACGCACCCATATTGATATCCGAGATATGACAGTACATGGATCTTTAATAGTATCACATTTTAGCAAACCTTGCGGTTATATTACAGTGAGATGAAATAAGTGAGATAGGAAAGCAATACGTCACGTTCTACATACTAATTCTATTATATATCTAAGTTTAAAAAAGAAAACGAGCGACAAAAACTTAGGGATATGACATAGCTATCTATCACTGCCGGTGAAAACCCTTGATACTGATACCCTCTGTTGTCGTGGCAACCAACCTCCTCTTTCCCTTCCTCCACTGCCCTTACCAAGGCCATCCCCATCATGTCCCTGTAATGAGGGACCAGGAAGAGGCTGCAAAGTAGATGCCCCGCCAGCAGAAAAAAGGATTATGAACAGCCGCCATTTGACGGGCTCTGCTTCTACATTCAAAGGGCAGCCTCCTGTGTTAATACGTGCACCACGTGACTGCAAACACCATCACGTGATGCCCCTGAGCTCCAGTCACGTGATCCGAGATATTATTTCCGGTTTCGAAAGGTCCGTGTATTTTCGGGTAGGCAGTGACAGGTTTGCATTTCTTTTGTATCCTCTGCAGCGGGACATCACCCTGCCCTTTGTGTTACATCTCCCTAGTATCCGAGAGTTTTGTGATGAATTGGTAGAAAGGTTCATTTTTAGGGTAGTGCTTGAAATGTCGCAATATAGGAATCGCGTGTTGTCACCTCTTATTTTTGTTAACAGAGGGAACGTCAATATATGTGTCATGATAATACAAATAATGGGAATCAATGGGACACTTGATAAACCATATCTGACATATAGATAACATTTGATATTTTAGGAAAACTGTACATTTTTTAAATTTTTATTCAAGAAATATTAATGACTGTAACACGTTCGCTAGTCTCCTAACGATCTTCCACGCATTAGTACAGATAATATACATAGTCTAAAAAGACTATTACAGGTAGGACAGGAAAAACACAGACAATACCAACGACACCACCAACATTCATACCTCCAACATACAGTATATCGACTAGTCTTACTTTCTCGATAATATATAAAATACTACAAGCAAATTAAAAGAGTAAATTTGAGTACTTCATCAATTAGGTTACCATTAAAATATACTTTGACGGTGACAGCTAAATGAAGCTGCACAGAACAAGAGAACATCCAGGTCAATTTTTCCAAACCTGAACTAATGCCATCTTATTTCATAAACCGATCTCTCCAGCTCACGTTTCTATTGTAACTCAATGCGTTGAGACATGGGAGCAGGCGAACGATCTCACCTAATGTGCATATCGGTTGTCGCCATAAAGTAATCTTCAGCTTGACATTCAAACGGACTGGAGAGATCCGTAGACAATATGAGGACGTCACTTAAGAACCCATAATGAAAGCGGACAAACCTATGATACTCTTTTACAAAAGGATGTACTTATATATGTTGAAAAGTAGAGTAGACTTTTGGCTATGTGTATTTCAAACGAAAAGTCCCAATCGTCAGTCATAGAATCTATTGCTGTTTCCACAGTCGGATAGGTATCAATGTAAACTGCATTGAAATTTCCTCTAAGAACTGACAAGGTGCTTTTCGAAGAGAGAAGACAGATCTGTAATCTCGAACTTCAAAGCCTTATCTGATCATCTGCGGAAGTGCACTTTGGACCATCATATAGAGTGTCAGATCGCCAGACATGTGTAGGACTAATGGTAGGTTAGAGTATTTGTGAGATTGGATTTTGAATGCAGGGTATAACGTGATATTTGACAGTTAGATCTTAATTACGCGTAAAACTAGAATTAGTGTATGGATATATGTATTTGTTTCAAATTCTTTCCTTAAAGGGGTTGGCTGTCTCGTTCCTCATGGAAGGACGTTGGCAGTCATTCTTTATCGGTGGAAGGAATTATGGATATATATTTTTAGAAAAGTACAAGGAAAAGCTTTTTTTGCACCAGTCACTGTTATACATAACACGCAATGCCCTCAATATCCGGCATGTGTACTGACAGCGCTCTTAGCAAAATGACCAGGAGACATAACACGCAGCAGATGTATATTCCGATACACAATATGAATGCCGTGCCCTCAATGCTGGCCCCAATCCCGACGCCTTAGCTGTTGAACCCCAGCACAACATCTCCAAGATCAATAAGTAGTATATTGAGTTGTTACTTCTACGATGGCGGCGCTCCATCAACACGGCTATATGTGGTTAGGGAGAGGGGGGCATGCAAGCGGCGACAGACCACAATATACCCATCGCATTAACAGGTCCCAGAGACAATACGGACAAAATAGGATTGTGGCCACAATGTCAGCCATAACCAACCCAGGGGTCCCATTTCTACGCTTACCAGAAGTGCGCCAGCAGGGGTGTTTCTAGTCGAAATGCTGCGTGGAAAATAGAGTGTACAGAGTTAAACCTCCGATGCCAGAGCTGTAGAGGTTTGCTACCTCCATCCTCATTAATTCATCCACAGAAACAGAAGTTAGAAAATACTGATGGTCTTCTTAAACGACGGCTGGATTTATATGACCAATAATCATGACAAAGAAAATATCCTGCATAATGTAATACACATGATCCCACTAAATATTGCCAAATTCAACCCCAAAATTACTTATGTGAAAATTTGATTCCAAGAGCATCGCGGTATGTTTGAAATATCCATGTGACGGATATTTCACACGTGAGATAAAGTAATATCTATTGCAAGCCTATACCAAATCACCAGAGGTATCTGCATCACATAACACAAGGGGTTCCATATGCAATAATTTGTATCTATAGTTGAAGGTCAGCAAGGGTAGCACAATTCTGTCATAGGTAATTTGTTGCATATGGAAAACATCTAATATTCATGCGATATTCTTGAGACTAGGAGAGGTCTTTAATCTGATGAAAGGAGAATATCACGTGTGCAGGGAATAAATCTTACAGCCAGGCACCTTGCCAATATGAAGCCATTTCAGCTATGAGTCATTACACAGACATTTGCCTCGAAGTTTTATTCACTTAAAACGCTACAAAATGAGCGATTATGGAGGTTATCACGGCAACATCTAGAGCATCCAAATATATTATGTACTAAATCATAACAAACTTTTAGATTTCTATAGTAAATTCTCTGTAAGCTGAGCCGTCGGGTGTAGGCTAAGACCTCACCCCCGTTGTCGGGTATGTATACATATCAGGTGTCCTTCCCCTCCCGAGGGCAATCTTTCATTTCTAAGATCTGCCCGGGGGCTCCTGCCAGTTCTCATATTTCCCAATTTGAACTGTGATAAAAACCTCAGCCATCAAGTACTCCATCAACCTACTTAGAAAAAGCCCCGAGATGACAGCGACAGCGTGATCAGTATTTACATGTCCATGCCCTGACACTACATTTCCCACTCCCTACCGTCTCAACTACTCACTACTATTTCCACCGGCTCAGGTTTGCTAGCAATGGCTCGGACAGGGTACAAAAACCCAGGGTATCCAATGAACATTTCTTATCTTCCAATGGCGTATACGACCTGCGCGGTGCAGGATACATCATGAAGCCATCGATAAATGTTACCCATACGAGGCTACAGTACCACAGCCGAGGACATGAACTGCGATTACGTACCTTCTAGTCTAAAACGATGACATTTCTCTTATTTCTTACGGTACAGTTCAACGGAATCTAAATAACATGAGACATTATTGAAAGACCACTGCTTTCAAACCATGGTCAGACAATTACAAATTTGAATATAGTAAAGGTGCATTTTCCTGACTGATAAAGAGATTAATCTAGAAATGTGATACCTAGCTCGTTTGAAATCATGACCAGCATTGACAATACCATCCAAATTATGCTTTGTGGTTGCTATTTTACTTAACAAACCATATTCAGCAATCTTGAGAATATCGGATGTCATTTATGTACATGTATTCATTAATGATCTGCCTGACCGTTAGCTGTTTGTGAGCATAACAAAAGCGGTGTATCTGCCAGTTTACGATAACGACAGGATGTCTTTCTTTGTATAGAAGTCTACTTTTCTTCCGTTGCCTACGTCTTAAGAAGGGAGATAACGAGCTGCCGAGATATTGGAGTTTAGTCTACTGTTAAGCGTATGTAACACACAATAGTCACAGTAGTGCCTTTATTCAATCGGAACCCCTGGCTTTCATTACTGAGAAAGCAAGCAAACAATCTCCCGAGATATCCGCAACCTGTGAAAGGAACTCTGAAAGTAATCTTAGCCTGACGTGTGATAGGAATGTAGTAAGAAAGCTCAAACATAATATGCAGCAGTCGATTCAACCAACTTACTACTTTAAAAATCTCAAAAATAAGAAAGGCCGTGTTAGTTGAGTGAAATATTCATAGAAAGTGAAACTACACAGGGAACCTGTTGTCTACCTTGACCTTTTGATAGTAATGCAAATATTGATTGTTTTCTGCATTAACAAATATTTCTAATAGCACATGCACCATCAAGAAGAAAGCCTTATGGGATAAAAGAATAAATAACAGCATGTGACGTCCAATCCGTACCACCTGAGACCAGAAAACGGAACATTGCTCTTGGTTACAATGTCGTCAATAACAGGACTCTTCATGTAAGAGTAGTTACAAAGGTACACACCTGTGCCAGGAACCTAAGACTATGGGAGCCTCTGATTGATCACCGCCGAAGTGGTTCACGGCCCCCACCGTTCCACGAGATGAGATAGATCCCTGTTGTCCACTCAAGGTGCGATGTAGAGTTTGGAAAGGTCCCACCACTTCTCTGTGCTTCTCAGGTAAGAATTAACAAGGCTCATATCAACTGCCTCTCCTTTGTGGGGCCTCGGAACCAGTGCTTTTATCAATGTGAGATAGAGATTCATGTATGTGTTGTGGAAATAGAATTTCTAAAATTCACGTTCGTACAGAATGCTCATCTGAATATATTCTTGAATTGAAACAACCAGAACGGAAGCAACCAACAAATGGTAAGCATGCGTGGTGAGATAGCTATATCAGGAGGGCGTCCCTATACAAAGTGAAGTAACAATATTTGATTGGACAGGATGTAGAGAGGGTTAGGGTTTCACTCATCTGAAAGAGCTAGAATAATAGTTTTGTCAAAAGAAAAGGAGGTACTTAGCCTAGCCAATAATAAACAAAGCTGCAGTGGAATGCAAGGGTATTGAGATTTATATTCAGAGACTCAATCATTCTGAATAGATTGTAATTACGCAATCTGATAATCATTTAATGTCTGTGTCGATGGAAACAATCTTTAGCTGACCGTTAGAAATAGGTGTAATACGGCTCAGTAATACTCTTCACCTTGCTTTCTATTCAGTACACGTGAATTATTTCCCAACCCTCTTGCTGTGCCTGGAGGTGTTAAACCATTTTCATCTTGAACTCGAACACCTTATGAATCTGATTGATGGACGCATCATTTTACCGAGAGCATTAGAAAAGGAGGGTCTCACTGAGTAAGGGCAGGCATCATAATTACAAAGGTGTAAATGTTGGTGGAAGTGGCGTAGTTTTTGCGGGGATGGGGGTGGGGATGTGGGGGCAATGAAAGATAAAATGATTAGCACCATAGATACATGACGATATCTTTCAAGCAACCGCCCTTGCTTGCAAAATGATTATGGCAAGAACAGTCATGATTGTAAATTCTGGGCTCATTGTCTTGAGTTTAGTGAAGCGGCCGTCTGGAAGTTGCCATTAATCGCACTTCATCGAATGGGGGCGTTGAGGTGCAGATCGTGCGGCCTTAACGAGGCTCGTATCCCGCCTCGTCCACTGTACACCGTTTTAACGAAGGCTTTTTAGTGGTCCTTGAAAAAAAAAAATACCTCGGACACCCCTCAGCACGCTCCTAACGGGGTCAGCTACCCATAATGGCGGCTGGTGACTTGAACGGCAGCCCAGGGGGTTCTACCGGACTGCACCTCGGCTGTCCGCAGTGGATTGACATGGTGGCCCTGAATGCTTTAATAGGGTGCCTGAGGGGGTGCTTTATTCCAAGCGGCTGTTTTCTACCGTGGTCATATTGCCTACTGTATGTAGATTATCCCAAGGGGGTTGGGGGTCCCAATGTCCCAATGCTCGACCGAGCATTTATTTTAGCAGTCTGCACTCATCTTACAAAGATGATTCACTTGTTTCCAGGTTGCCCTATGGCGTTTACCCTAAGCTTGGTACTGTATAGTGCCATCCATAAAGTATGCACGCAACCCACCGCCCGTTTTCTTCGAGTTATGTTCCTGTCATTTGAATCGGAGATAGTTGTATGTCATTGTGAGTTACCCATGAGGTGTCACAACGCTAAATAAAAGCTTTATATATGATTTGCACACATATAAATAGTTTCTGCATGAATTTGCCAAAAGGTATAACTTAGCAAAAACCCACAGCTAAGGTAATGCTATGAGTAGTATCTATTTACGTTTGAGATACGGAAATTATTTATTGGCATTTTCACTTACAAGAACAATGTCGCATGCAGTGGAGCAGATATGCCTGAGTGAGTAAATGTACTGAAATATGATTTCTCCCTATCCCGCCTATATGTCCCCATCCGGCCTCATATTGATCACTGCATGTCTACTACTGGTCCACCTACAGAACATTACCAGCTTCCTCACACCCGGTATATGCCCACGTACATTCTAAACAGTTCTTTCATTATATATCTACTATTGGTCCACTACCTGTCCCTCGCCAGCCTCGCACCCGTTACCCACATATCTGGCCTTATCCACATATCCACCAACAGTCAGTATCTATGCGAAACCTTACATTGTTTGTCGTCTGGCTGCACCCTAAACCCCGTTCCCACAGTGCGACTGGGGGGCTTGCAACTAGCGGTACCTAGCTTGAGACTAGATGTTCCAAATTGCTTGAGACTCGGCGTACCTCTGGTACGCCGAGTCGCAAGGTACGCTCAAATATGTTTGTGAAGCACGCAAAAGCTTGCAATTGGACGTACCTCGGCACTCCCAATCGGCAAATTCAAATATGTTTGATATTCAAAATGTACGACTGGGTGTACCTGAGGTTCATCCACTTGCCAAATGGAGGTACCTGGTACGCCCAGACGCCGACTAGAGGGAAGCGCACAGATTTGCGGCGCTATGCGCTCCCAAATAATGTTAGTCGGCAACTGGGCATACAAGTCTAGGTACCTCCAGTCGCACAGCGTGAATGGGGCATTACTCGTTCTCGGCCTTTCGATGCATAACGGAAGCCCATTTAATCATCTACCATTCAAGCTTTAAAGAACTCCGAGTAAAATAACACCTGCATTTAAACCGATCCAAAACACTGTTTTATACGATCCTAATTCAATATTTCCTTTTTACTTTAATCATTTTTACCTAATTTAGTTCCGGGATAAAACAAATAGATGAAACAAAGAAAGTGTCTCAGATGGTTAAATACTGGTCCGCTTGTCTCTGCCTTGCTCCTACGGCTGACCTATAATATTTCAACTTAGCTTTGAGTAAATTGCCCCCTGGAAATAAAGGTACCAGAGAAAATATCAGACAACGCACAAAACCATTGCTTACTTTTCTGATTGCAAAATTCCTGGAGAGTATGAACACTTAAGGAAAAGCATCGTCACATTTTAATGTGACGAACAGTATTTAAAATAGTCTTGATATTCATGGCCGTACATGAGGCACTGAGCTTATTACCTGTCTTTTAATATTATCATGACCCCACTAGTAAAAGAGACCAGAGAAAGAGGTAGAAACAACAGGAGATTCAGCGCAGTGAAAAACACCCCTTAATGCTTCCAAATGGTCTCTGGGAAGCATTTTCTCACTGTTGTCTACAGTATATGGATGATTTTGTCTATAGCAGCTATGTCTAATGGAGCAGGAAAACTACCAGTGTTGGAATCATATAGGTTTTTTTCTTGCATACCATCGTTATCCTAGTAAGGCCCCAAGAAAAAAGTGTTTCTTGCTACAAATAGCGCAAACCAGTCTTAGTTCCTAGATTCTCGCAGTCTGGGTATGGCTAACTATGAACAGGGATGCAAGTTTGCTGATAAATGACAGAATCACGACATTTCCGACATACTGACAACAATATCAAGGTGGCATCTCCTGTTTTTTCACACTTTTCGCTCTTCATATACTATAAAAAGCAGTATGATAAATTTCTCCTCAAATAACATAAAAACAGCGGGATTAAGTGAAATTATAATATATATACAAATCTGTAGCCATTATGTTCTAAAGTAGTGTTATAAATGTAAAGGGTTTTGAATTTCCTGTTTTTTTCTCAGTACTGAATTTAATTCCTGTGTAAACATTGTAAACACTTTTGAGAAGAATATGGGTGTATTGAATAACCCATGTTCATAGAGACTGATGGCAGTGCTGAACTCTAGTGGGGAGGACACTAGTCCTTGCTGAAAGGTGAAATCTCTCCTACCTTTGCTCATTAAAATGACCTTTATCATTGGTTAAAAAGAAAGACACATTAAAACTTGCTGGGGGATACTGAATGATAATTTCTAATTTATACTATATGGCATCACCTGCTGCAAGTGGGTTGATATATTACATACATGATGGAGAATAGGGGTGGCCAGTTAATATTTTCAGAAATTTTGCATACAGTTCTTAATGATGGCCCCTAAACAAGACCTTCTAAAAAGAATTTTTCCTTTTTCATTTGAGTATCCAAACTAGTAACAAATATTGAATTAGCCAATTTGAAAACCATAACATGATGTTTGTTTGTTTCAGTAGTTTAACATCTAATTTGTTCAATTAGAAGTACTTTGATTTACTTTAATAACATGATTATTCTGTTAAAATAATAGGATATATTGTCTGTTTGATCAAGGCAGCTTATTAGTCTCGATAACATCTTAGAAAAAATCTTACATTTCCAGGAGGCTTTGTCACAGCATTTCACTCCTAACAATAGCTACATTGTGAAAGATGTTATCTGGACAGGATGAAAGGTCTGCAACATAAAAGGCTATAGCCTAATACCAGTTTACGAAACCACCTGCTGGTTCAGACATAAAAGAACTCAACTAGGATGCAATCTTTTAGAATAATCAGATAAACAGTCATTCTTTTCTCACTCTCACCTTTGCATACTTTCCTTCACTCCTTAGTTTTCTCATCTTTTTCTTATCTTATTTCATTTTGCCTTCACTTCTGTCTGCAGTTTCAAGGTTACTTACAATGATATCAGGAGTAACCATGGACCTTTGTTAAAAGGTTCTACATGTTCCCCAGTTCTGATACTTTTGTTGAGGGAAGAATAACAGGACTTGAGCATTATAGTGACCAGAATGTCAGGTCATCATGTTTTTGTATTTGGAACAGCTACCAATGTTGAATTATTTTTCTTGTCCAGCCATCTGTTATAACCCTTCTGGTATGACTCCTCGCAAACGATCGATTCTAGAAGTAAATGCTCAAACCAGAGCATTTAGGGGAACACTAAAACCAAGCAGTGGTACCTGAGTTCCTTCTGAAATTTGAAATATAATTTAAATCAAATTCTCTTGAGATTCTGTACTAGGGGATGGGCATTTGTCGGAAGGTCACCTGATATCGGGGCAGTTGACCAAGTTTCTGCGATTAGACACCGATAGAAAAACCCATACAATACGTGGTGGATTGACATGTCTAGACATATGTCTACGATTTTGCACCTTCCCGATATGTCTCCGATATTGACTTTTTGTATCGGTGCCATATCGGTAGGTCTAAATTTCTATCGTAGTAGGTGGACGCCGGGCCTTATGCTATTTCGGGTCATAGGATCAGGTACTTTATCTAAGCTGTGACTGTATGCTTGAGAATTACCTTAATTTGGTGAATGATTTATTAGGTCAATAGAATTTACAAATCCCTGCTAATACCTGGATTTAGATCGTGGTTGCCTCCCTGGAAATCACGGCGACTAACATTAAAAACTCTGGAACTCTTGAACTGGACTAAGCGCTGATACTTTCACATAGATACGTTGAGTCGTGGACAGGCGAAGCTGATAATCCAGAAGAGATTTAGGTCAACACAAAGTCAGAGCTTTTTCTATACATATCCGCTCATGCCGAAATAATCCTATTTCTAGTCTATAGAAAATACGCACATAGTGTGTACAATTATCGTCCTGCATTTAGTAGTAGTAGCAATGTACACAAACATGAGCAGAAGAGCAAATGCATTTTGTCATTAAACTATAGGTTGCAAATCTATTTTGCTCTGAGATTTAGGATTGGGTAATACTTGGAAAGCATCACCAATCGCTAGGAAATCTAAACTATTGGCCATATATTTGGAGTTTAATTTTGTAATTAATGTTAACGAGGCATTCGGTTCTGTGGCTACCACGAAATCCTTCGAGCAACAACCATGGAATCCGTGCATGGCGAAGTGGACGATTTTCTCATACTATAGTTTCGTAATTACGTTTTAGGTGTGATTCAGCTTCTCAAATGCCCATGTGTAAATAAATGTTTGAACGCGTTTAGTTTTGAATATGAACTATTTTTATTTAACATCGTTGTGTTCAATATTCACATTTTCATCTTATATAAGACCTAAAAAAATAAAAGCGCATTAAAAGAAAATGACGAAGAAACCGCTGAACTGACTTTCATTTTCTACCTATTTCATTTTCTATTTTGTGTTAAGGTGGCATTTTGGACAGTCGATAACTGAGGGGTGCAACGTGTTGCAACGACATTGCAATGATATTGCTTTCCTGTCATCGCCATCTCATAAATCCGATCTCACTGTGATAAAACCCCGTGGCGAAGCCGCAAAATACCCCAAACCCCAAACCTATATCTGCATAGCTCATAACATCAACCAAGCTTTCGGTCAGAGGTCAATAAATCCTAATACTTCCATACAATATAAATACATGTATAACCTACAGCAGTGCCTTCTCCTAAGATGGCTACATATTGTCAGACTGAAATGAAGAATCATAGCATATGTCCCTCCCCCCTGGGTAGTTCCGGTGTCAAAAGCTATTTTCTTTGCCTCTACTGGAGGCCCTTCTGTAAGCAACCCGCCTGTGGCAGCTTAGAAATATATGGACATAGTGCCGATGAATCTGTCACTTGAAGGAGGGAGGTATGATATCCCCTGCGTAAGGAGACCGTATCTACTCCGCGGGCAAGGAAGAACTGCAATCCGCATGAGAACTGTAGACCCCTCCGAGGTTAGGCCAGTGATCCAGCTATAACGGCCTGTTCAATCTACCCGACAGCACTTTCGGGATCGTTGGCCTGGTCCTGGCAGAATCGGCAACAATATTTTACTGAATATAAGTGAAAACATGCGTGAAGACTTCCACAGTTTTGGCTCTATAGACTGTAATATGACTTGATTACAGTTAGAATTCCATCATTTCACAAAGAAAATCACCAGTAAGAAAACCTAGCAGAAAACGGGTGTACTAGAAATGGCACACTTGGGATACCCAAAGCATAATGGAACAGTGCGGCCGACAGCGGCCGATGGCAGACGAGGGCGGCCGACGTCGGCCAACAACACCGATTTCACCAGGTTATAGTGTTCCATTACACCGTTGGTAACCAAATAGTGAAGTAGACACTGTCAGAATCATATTTCAGCAAATAATTCCGACGATGGGAACAGTCTATTTAATGTCTGCAGAACCAGGTCTAACAGTGCGTCTATTGTCGCTCAATTCTGGAATTTCAAATGAAGTGTATTATTACCCAGAGCAATGTAATACAAAATTAGAGACACACGCAGATTAGATGGTTTGGACCTCCTCGCTGTTATTCTCGTGTGAAAGTTACTCAATTAATCAAAAAACAAACCTGTGAAAAGATGCACCTCAACGCACATGTTTATAAAATAAATAGCAAGCAAGTCTTTAAATCTGCATTTCACTATACTACCATTAATAATATGTTCGAGTTGTAAATAGTTTATAGGTTTTCTACGTTCGACCTCGGATAGGTCTATAGGTGCGAGAACACCTAATACTTAGTTCGCCATACCAAAGATTCCATGAAAAGCTCCTACAGGGAGACGATGCAGAGAAACCCTACACAGCATTCCCGGCTCTCGACAGACACCTTGACTGGGTAGCAGATGACTTTGAGAGTTGTGGAAACCCATTACCCAGCGACTATAACTTGGCGCCAAACAGACATCGATTGTCTCCACGCACATGTGCCTTCGGAAAGATAAACATCTTTATTGCTCCCTTACACCATAGTAACCCTATATGACGAGCAAGGGGCATTCAGGAGCCCGTGTAAACAATCCTAGATAGCACCATTCAATAGAATTGACTACGGATGAAGAAGTATGGCGTCATCCGATTATACTGCCTCTTAAATGTCGCGTTAAACGGTTTGTTTTAAATAACAATACCGTCTATTGTGTGGATGTCTCATAGCAGCCCGACAGACTACGAACAATGAGGGAAACACATTCCCAATTGTCGCTGTTAATTCATAATTTTATTTTTGTGCAACTATCGCAGGTCGTTAATACAATACAAATAGTCGAAACATCATTGAATCGGTACCGTCTATCAAATTTGAATGAAGGTAGATTCAATGGATTGAATGGAAACACTAATATAATCAACTTGAGTAATTTTGCTATTAGGACACATTTGAACAGATTTGTAGTATTGCCGCAATTTCGATCTTTATCATGTAACTCCCTTGTCTATTGATTCTTCTCTTATCATTCTCCACATCCCTCTAGGTAATTATAGTCGACAACATTATGACTTGTCAACGCAGATACTAACTTTATTATGGCATATGGAGCAGAGATAGATAGAAAATAAAGAAGATTATATTATATTATAAAAGAGGGGGTACCAGTTATACCAGTGATCATATTCCTCTCCAGATGCCAAATAATGCGATAGAACAATATTTTCAACTGAATGACAGGTGCCTCATAGCCTAAATGACGCGGATATGGCTGCATATAATGATGTTATACAATAAAAGGATGAAAGCATTATCCGAACAATGGAAAAGTGTTCTATTGAAATCATAGGACTACTATATTATGGGGATTGCTATAAGCCAATTTGATACCTTGTAGGTGGCGGTAAGCATATTGAGCTGATGCTATTGGCAAATAGGATTGTAGGAAATCCCAAAGAGTTCATATGATATGGGTTCGATTTCCGGCTCCTTCAGGAAGATGTTTGTTCTGTACAAGCGAGGATGTATAGCCAAACACAGTATTTACCGCCTTTAAATCTCAATGCAGCCTATTTTTGAGACATGAGCTAATCCTAATTATATCTAAAGAATTATATACAAATCTATATATTGCCACACTCAGAGCAACACTGCATGTAAATTGATATGTATACAACTCTTCGCATATTCCGTGGGACACATTGATGAGGCAGTTTGTGAGGCTTTATGGGAGGTGTACTGTAGGCCTGCCTGGGGAACGTATGGAGGTAGAGACGAGCGAGGTTAGAGCGATCACCGCTGGAGGCATGAAAGATATGTGTATATCTACACATATATATGCCCCTATCCAACTAGCTAGGAAAGGCTTGTGCAGAAACGTTTGAACACATTTACGGCCGGGTTATGATTTGGACTAAATCTATTTACTGAACGGGAGGATGTCACATTCCTCCCTCCTTAGGGTACATAACCCTGGGCACCAAGGGTCCTTCGCAGCCACCCAACAGGGTATGTCCAGAAAGGGGAAAAGTTGGATGTGGGATAACCCCAACAGGTGAAATGGAGATAAGGCACCTGAGATAGAGGTGGTGTACTCTAGTCTCGGGGCATCGGAATCCCAGCAGGTGATGTGGAGAAAGGAAGTGCGACGTCAGTGCAGGGTGTCCAGTGGAGGTAGGAGGTGTAGTCTCGATGTGGTGTATTCCCAACAGGTGATGTGAGCAGAGAGAGGAAGTGCAGCCTCTATGTAGCATATCCACAACAGGTGACATGGTGATATAGCCACAGGATGGTGTTGAGAGCCGTGGGTAAAATGTCGCAGGGGAGGGGGACGACATCCCTCCTCCTCAGGGCACAAAGCCTTGGCAACCAGGCGTCTGTCAAGACTGCCTGTTTATCCATTGCCGAACTAGTGCACACAGCATGAAAGATCAGCATGTTGGCAAGGTGTATAGGTGCGAGTAGTCGGCCACATGGGAAGGGCGCGAAATCTCCCCCCTTTAGGGCATATAGGTCTCTTCAGGAGGCATCCTTCAGGTGGGAGTGTGTGTGTGTGTGGGGGGGGGGGGGGGGAGTGATGGAAAAGCTACAACAATCAGTTTAGGATTTCCAGCAATAATTTCGTCATTGTATTGCGGCCTGAGAAATAAGACTAAGCTGATATGAATAGGTCCTTCTTAACGATGTAGTGATACATTCCTTTTCAATACGTTGCAGCATGTACGACGTTTGACTTTGATATCTGTTGCTCCAGATATCCCGTCATTCTTGACACACAATAGAGTTACCAAGGCCGTTTACGTACATGCTACTGTGCCCGCTCTATTTCTCCAATTGCAGACTTTTCTACATACTTTGACAATACTGCTAAACAGAAACATGACATGAAATAAAACAAGAGACTACATTATAGAGTCATCTATGAAGTGTCTCACTACTCCCTCCCCTTTAAGGCCACATGCGGGCGTCCGCTTAACGGAATCCCAATGAACCTTGACGACCGACCATGTGCAGGAAATCTTTCTCCGTCTTATCAATGACATATAGGTTCCTCGTTGAGTATTCGGCAGGAGACGCAGCTGACGGCTCAGGGAGGCGAAGGGTCTGCTCAGATCGTGAATATCATAGTTGTAATATGATCACGTGACAGGCACACGTAAGTTATACTCCTGGTAATGGACCGGAAATAAGAGGAGACCGATGTCTGGTTCTCACTTCATCACCACCATATAAGACCTAATGGGGCCAGATTCCTAACATGCATAGCGCACAAATGCCAACCACACGTCAGTTGTGAAATTGAAAAAGATATTTTCTTCACATATATAACGTACTTCCTGCGTTTTCGGGCCTTGGAAACGTTGATCAGTTAATGATAAGAGGAGAGAAAAATGCTAAGGGTTTGACTCTTGAAGGTATTTGCAAAACTAATACTTGGCTAGATGACGATGACGTCAATAAATATAGTGTTTTCTCATACCGCCTCAGGTTAATACCGTCTTGAGGATGTTGTTCATTTTATCATAACCAAAGGGCTATCAGCAATTTGCTGTCGCTATATCCACATAACATGATTTTCTCTCTTCAGTTGAGAACACAGACTAATGAGGAGAATTCTTTTCTACTTTTGGTTTACTTTACAAAAGATATTATCGAGAGAGATATATAGACAGTCACGCTTCATCATGATCCTGACTTTCTTTCAGTCAATAATCACAAAGAGAATAGAAACTTAACGTAACAAACAGCCTCTCCTCTAAATTCTCGTCATTCCTATATCGATACGATATACAGAATGTCTATCAGCGTTGCATGAACTGTGATGCCCAGAATTGCGTTTTATTGGAGTTCGGAAAATGGGAAAGGGGCAATATCAATATATGCAAGACACACGATGGTGTAACGCCATAAGGGAAACATCAATAAGGAACGTAAATGAAATATAAGTGTCATTCATTGCGATGAGGTACACCAATAATTCTTTGAAAGTAACTCTCGACTGGTACTAAAAGGTTCAGTATAACCATGGCCATACCCCAGCCCATTTTAGTGCGCAGACTATAGACCCGTTCTTGAGAATTCTCCATAAGGCATCACCCTTTCCTAACAATCGGTGGCCACGCGCCCCTGTCGTCGACCGAACGCACTACAGAAGGCTGTATTGGAGCAGTGAGCCCCTTCTTTTCTCCGACTTAGTTGCGTGAGTAGCCCTGTTTGACTGATGCTATTTTGGCACGCGAAGGCCGGCCAAACATTGGAGGTATTGGGATAGCAAACAGCGTGAACTGTCTAATGAGGTCCAAGGTAGCCGCTCAGTGCGCATGCCCAAGATCACAATCGCGAGATTAGGCGAGACGGCACGAGACCACAACCATGAGACACTGACGATGGGTTGGCCTAAGAGAAGCTATCCACTTTGAAACACCTCTAAAGCAGAACGAAACGTAAAGATCTCGCGAGATCTCGCGATACCAATCTCGGCGAGACGTGGGGAGACACGACGAGAAGCGACGAGGGACGCAGGTGCGATGACAGCCTCGAAAAACGCTCAGGCGTGTGAGGTGCGTGAAGGGGGCGTTGGGAGGAAACGTGGGCGGTGTAGGGGTGCGTTCAACAGACACCGCTAGAGACGCTAGCTGATTGGGCCCCCGAACCTGCATGCTGACACCCGGATGAAAAGAGATGCGCGTGCGTCCAGGTCAACACGCCGCCTGTCGGGCAATAGTCGTCAATATTTGACGGCCTCCCGAGCTTCGGTCGACGACCGGCGATGAATGATGGCGGATGACGGGTAAATAACGTTGATCAAACACGTCTTAGGCTGCTACAGAAGGGAAGGGACCGGGATCGGCCTGCAGAAGTTGGGCGGGCGGGCCCCGTACAAGGTGAAGGCTTCCTTATAGCGACCCTAGACTAGCCCCTCGTGCTCGCTTGCAGGAGGTGGGCGGGGGCAGCAAACTTCTGCCCGAGCCGGAAAGGTCATGGCCGGGGTCATGAGACGGTGGTGACGAGGCGCTACTTGAGCAGTCAACAGCTGGGCAAACAGACCCCTGTCCACCTCGCTGCCTTTGATGAGGTCTCTCTGGTGGGCGAGCGGGAGAAAGTAGAAGCAGAAAAGGAGGTTACTCCGAGGAAAGGAGGACCATGGTAGGGAAAGGGGCGGTACATGCAGATGATTTGATATTGTGAATGTTAGACGCAAGAAATGAGTTAGTCTACAATGTGTATGATGCAATATGAGTGCCCAGAGAGGATATGGGGGAAATAAGTTCTATTTTAAGACTAATTCTATAGCAGCAACAGACGGTTATTTTGTCTTATGTACGTAATTATATCAAGCAATTTAAAAAAGGAAATAACAGGATTTCCCACAACATGAATCCTACATGTGGAACAAATGTAAAATGAATCGTCTAATAGCTCAATAGAGTGGATAGACATCCACTTAATTGACCACAAAGGATGTTCAGCGCATCCTCTTCTCAACAAGGACTATTCGAGATACCATATTTAACTTCTTGTTTGTTCAAAGCCATTATCATTGGAACAGTGTAGAAGAAGACACCTCTGGGAAGGCGATGCTGTAATAAAAAAAAACCAACACCATCGAAGATAATGTTTCCAAACGATTGCAAAGATTGAACCAGAAGCATCCATTCTGTTATTTTTATTTTCTTATGGCGACCAAAGCAGTCTGGCTACGATATCAAACGTAACTTTGACATGGGAATTCAATTAGCAGAGAAAGCCGCCTTGGGCATAGAGCGGCGGCGCTCGACGTGCAGTAGTCGGCGCTCACTGAGAGATGAGACTATTGATCTCTACGTTCACAGCTCTGTTTGGCAGTCGCCACCAACGTGAGGCGTGTTGACAGATGCAATGTTCTCCATTACCACCAGTAACAGTCACAAAACGGTGCGCCTCTTTGATATTCAGTCCGCTGTGTGTGGAGGTGGCCACACACAACTGGCAGTTGGGGTTGGGAGGTATCGGAACGCTGAATCCCACGCTTATCAGGTCTTTAAAGGCTTTAGATGATGACAGAGGGGAGAGTAATGGGCGATAAATATTCACAGGGATTGGTTGTGTAGGAAGAGGGAAAGGAGTTATAGGATTTACCAATATACACGGATAGATAAGCAATAGTATGACGAAATGGTTCTAAAGTTGTGAGAAAATCTGACAAAAAGAAACTCCTACGACACTCTATGAAACTACACGACTTTCTATACTTTCTCAGGCGTACGTTCAACGACAGAAATTCATCATGGCATCACCTAAATATTCATACGGACTTCTGAACTTTTATCATTCAACGTAAAATGTGTTTTCATTGTTATTAGTTCATTGAAGGTTGATAGAATCCCCTCATTTCATAACGGAATAATGACCAATTCATTGCATGAAAATCATTATTATTAAAATAAAAGATATACAAAATATGAAGAAAGTCATTAATATTATTTTAACAGTCAAAGTTATTTGTTCGGCGTTGGATGGTAACTTGCTTCACTGCAATAAGAAAATTGCATTGTTCAACGATGGATAAAACAATTATAGTATTTTGGATATTTTCATTGTTAAACGTCGGGGAAAGGACATCCACCATCTGTTTTTTGAAAGAAACATCAATAAAAAGCGTGAAGCTCATAGTTACAGAAAAGACAGACAAAGAAGCATCGTTATAGAAAAAGATGTTAATGTTCATCATATTGATAGTGAAAGTGTTTATATTATTTCTAGAATTTATTAGACTGGTATAAACTAAACAGATAAATTGGATTGTCCGACTAACCAAGTAACAGACAAGCTAGTGTAGTACATGTGCCATCTATACATGCCACGGAACAGTTTAGAAACCAGGTTTGAATACATTATCTAGTATATGATCCCTTGATTGAACTGTTTTTGGGATAGAGACACTACTTGCAGAAAATAACCGTAATATATTTAGTGTATACATGTAGAAGAGGACTTTGGTCATTTGGAAACTTTGTTTTTATTCAATCCAAAAAAATAGATATGGAACTGACTTTTCTCGTGCGATGTTTTTGATAAATGTTTTCAATGTCATCCGAATTCCATTCGTTACATCTATCATAACATACCACAATTCTTAGACTCTCATATATCTAGTATGCAGTTTACTCTTTTGCTAAAAAAAACAATATATAGATTCTGCATATTCTACTACAGAGATAAGCATATGCCTAACAATTCATATAGCTGTGAACTCATACTCCAAGATAGGTTACTTAGGGATATCTATTCTAGCTCTACTATTGCCTAATAAATTAGAGTAATACGTTGTTCTTACGTTGACTTATATAAATGTCGATCACCTTATTGCCCGCAAACCATACAACACGCCGCCTGATGATTCCATGCACTGCTCAAGGCAAGGCAGATTTCAAAAGAAGACTTACATACAGTACCTGCGATGAAAGCCTACATTAATAAAGCACCCCGGTGAACCCCCCACCCCCTCCATCCATCCCACTCCCAAAAGTTGAGCTATATATAGAAAGCAGAGTGCAAGAAGCCTGAGGCAGAATGATATGGTAATGCGCGGCCATTCATCAGGCCGGGCCGAGGTGTGCTGTAGCTGGGAAGAAGGCGGTTGGGCAGGGCGGCATAGCAACACCAAATCCACTTACCTTACGGGGGTAATCCCTGCTGGCCCAGGGATGCGCCCCAAGCATCCCTCACCCCCTATCTACACACATACTTACACACATAGTGCGCTCTTACGCAGAGTCGGCATGTAGTTGTCAACATAATTATCGACCTGTTGGGTGGGGTGGAAGTTAGAATGACGCCTGATTGGAGGACCCTTTTCTTTTTTTTTCTTGTCCTATACATAGTAAATCTGGTAGTGTGTGATATATGTTATCCTTCTATGATTCCTCAGTGATTGAGAAATTATTCAAAAGGCATACGCACATGTGGACATGTCGCTGCCGCAAGTCATCTACATTTCGTTTTCGTCTTGTAGTTTCCATCGTAGTCTGGTCACATACCAAGTCATACGCAATTAGCATATCATCAGTTGTAAGTATCTATTTTGCATCTCGTATACATTGATTAGAGAAAACGTGGTCACTGAGCTCGTAGGGATGGTCGTTTGTAACATGAAAGTGCGCCCGAAGATTATTGATACGGCACCCCAGTAGCAGGTAGTACTTCACACACGCTCGGCCATATGTATGAAATAATAGACTGGATGGTAGGCAATATCTTTGTCTCACACTTTCAGGTGGATAACTGTTGGCAAGTCAAGAAGCACGGGACACGGAGATAGGGGCGTTAATGGGACGGTCGCGTTAAGGTCACATTTCGCAAGCCATGTTAAGGACAGCTTTTGGAACTATCCTTAAGTAGTATTGCTCGGGTGAAGAAACCCATGGGAACTTCAAAGGAAAAGCTACAGATTCTACAGTGGCGTATATGGCAGATAGTTTGGAGAATATGAACCTTGGTTTGTAACACACGATGGAAACGACTTTTGAAGCACCCAACATTTGCGCTTTAAAAATGTTTTTCCATTGCAATTATTATTCTTTTTCACTCTTATGCCAAACTCCGCATTGTCATATATGATCCCAATATACTCTTGGTCATTCACCGAAGGCATGCAACTTGCTGGGAAAATATCGGCTAACACAGTTGCCTAATCACCAGTGTGAGTGCAAATACCAGAGAGCCTGAAAGCTATTCAATACATAGCAAATGGTGAGAATTGTCCACCTTTTATATCTATCTTACAACCTTCTTACAACCAATGACAAATAGAAAGTACTGAAGTTAGAATAGGAACTAATAGACATATTCATCATACAATTATCTGGTGGAGCGCAGCTCCTGTAATAGCGCCACCATCTTCTAACATTTTACCGTTAATGGTATGCATGCGTACCGCTGATTGGAGTCTTTTAATTTGTCTGCGTATAGGTAGGACCACGATGATCCATTGTTGTCTGCATCACGAAGCATCAGTGCAACCATGTTATGTCAAAAGTGGTAACTCCTTTATATACAAGTATGAAATAACATGCTAATATAGAGTCTTACTTTCTATAATGTCGATCTCTAAGGAATTTGATAAAATGTGCACACTATCCGACACCCGTGAGCCTGTATTTCTGACTGAGACTAAACACGTCATTATGGAAGCAGGCCTTGGGTCGACCATATAGATCGGGGACCGCCTACCAGTCTCTCAACCCACTTGGCGAGAGCACGCCAAGTTGCTGGTCACCGACAGCGGGGCCCCCTCTCCTCCCACATCCCCCGTTAGCTATCAGGTATTCATGAGAGCTGAAAAGAATGGACGTTACTCGTTGACCACAGAGAGCAGCTCCCGGGAGCCAGGAGCAGCTAGGAGCAGTTCGGAACAGCTCGGGCGGTCCCAGGGGGAACTACTGCCCGTCTCGACAACCAGGATAACCCGCCATCAAAGAATCATGATGCGGCCATTTTGGAGGGCGTAAAATGTCAGGGTTTCACGGCCTAGACGCCATAAGGGCGCGGCCGGGATGGGTGCCTGCCCTCCTCGCCTACTCACTGAGCATCTGCCCCCGTCACGGCAAATAACCTTGTCTGCCAACTGGCATATTTATGAAACACGTGTTGGTTTAACTAAATTAGTTTAACCTCCCTTGTTTTACTGTACTGCTGCCTCAGCTAAGAGGGTGTGAAACACCCCGCATAAAAGGTGAGTTACCATGTGTTTAGTTATGCAAAATATACTGCACAGTAAACCTTTTGGTAATAAACCTCCTTGAGAACTCGCAATGGCATAAAACATGTTGTAATGGTAATTGGCAATGACCTTAGAAGCAGTTTTATAGTGACCGCCAGTAACCTAGACGGGTCTGTCATCGTAACTACCAGCGTCCTCTTAAAAAGGACACTCTGTCATCGTAGTTGGCAGTAACAATGACGTGATTTAGGCAAGCTTGTAAACTAGATGGTTGGCCACGGAAGTTCAGACACCATGAAAATCCGTGATGAGGGGCAGGTTCGTAAAATGTACTTCAAAAGAAATCTAAATACACATCTATAAATTTTCAATAATAGAAATATGTTAATCTTAACGTTGTAACTTGTGCATTGAAAACAGAAGCCAACCATCAAACCGTACCTCGGAAACTAGTCTACTTTGGTTTTAACAATCCTCCACTCCACAATCAAAACATATTTTACGGACTCGTAACTGATAAACTGCTTTGTAAAGGTCATATTTACCAACCTTCTTACCTCAGTTGTCTATTAGAAAGGAAAGTATCAATGTGTTACACTTGAAAAATGCAGTAATAGCATATTACGCGACATCATAGGAAACGCGTTAAAAAGAATGCGTCAGAAATCAAAAGTACCAAGCATAACTATTTCCCACTATGGCTTCTCGGAGTCCTGGAAACAGGCTAGTAAACATGACTGGCGATGGGTGCATGGTTGGGTAAATGTCTTAAGAGACCCTTCTGTGTCTCGATAAACACCGACGTGCGGTCTAAAAGAATTTCAGATAGAATGTTCCATAAATCTTATCATTCCAATTACACACTAATTAATATTGGCAAGCATGAGTCGCCGCGTCGGTTCCATCTCCCGTACAATTAGACTACGGTTTTTATCTGCGGGGGGAAGTACCGAGGTTTTAATATGACGTAATCTATGTTACACGGTTCCTTCTTAAAGCCAATAATAGATTGATGTTAAGCGACCTGTTGTATTATCTCTAGCCTCAATCAAATCATTACATAGATCGTAGGATTGTAGACACATTGCTATGCTGGGTGTAAAAATAGCGTGGTTAATGTAATTTACAGCAAATAATTGTATTATCGCCCAGAAGCATCCCCTTGCCTCTGTTGGGCCGCCAAACGCCGGGCGCCACAGTCGTTAGTCGGCGCGCCATAACTGACTTTGGCACTGATTACACGGCACTAATTCCTGCACGACAGGCTTCCCACAATCTAGACTTACGACGCGTCAGTTTCCATTACTGGTAGCCCTTAAAGGGGGCGATCATTTTCCCCGGGACCAAGCTCTTTGTTATCTTCTAGGTAAGCTTCGCGTGATAATTCCTGCTGGTGGCGCCACCTCGGAGCCACCCCGCACTAATAGACATCGTAAGTTTAACATAAGGTTGTTTCCGGCAAGAATCATAGCTGGTTTCAGTCGTTATCACCATGTCACTATAGAAGAGTAGAATACTAACAGCCACATTTGCACCCAGGGGAGCAGAATAGAGTACGTTTCCAAAAGAGCTTATTTTCGAGGTAATTCCACTACGAATACCTACAAGAACGATTAGGAGGCTCAGATGTGTGAATATGTCATTAAAAGAGAAATCAGGTGGCATGGTACATTGCATTATTATCCACCTAATACAAAGTGCCAATAGAAAACATTTGGGATTCGTGTATCTACATACCCGGAGCATACAGATATGTATGTTTCGGGATGCGAAAAAGGGTGTTACGGGGAAAATAGTACCTTGAGAAAAATAGCGCGCACATACAGAATGCCACCTATTCAGACAAGGTGGATAATGAATACAATATAGACTGGTTTCAGATAAAAGCGGTCGTATGATTCTTTGAGTTGACTTAATGAAATATCATCGATTGAAGGATTGAAGGGTAACTCATATATAGGAGCCGGTAACCGTTCATCCTGTGGTTCTCCACTTCAGGGAAGAGGGAGGTGTCCTTTCACACAAGTCTTTGGCCATCGTTTCTGATGAGCGGAGACATGACTCTGCAGCTGTTTTTTCCTTTATGAAAGTGATCAACAAAGTCCTTTCCGAAGAGGTTCCTGGTATTTCTTGTGTTCACTATGTGACTGATGGCCCCACGTCACAGTACCGTAACAGTGCGTGTTTCAGTATCATTGCCAAACACCAGCAGCTCTTCAACTGTGCGGCGACTTGGTCATACTTTGAAGCAGGCCATGGGAAGGGAGCCTGTGACGGGATTGGTGCTGCAGCTAAACGCATGGCCGACTCGACTGTGAAACGCCACATCTTCATCCACAATGCTGCTGACTTTGCCTGTGTTGGTAACCGTGTCCCCAGTCTTGTCCGGTATTTTCATGTTCCTGTGGAGGACATTCGTCAGGCCCGAGAAGAACTATCTCTCCTCATCACTGCCCGGCCGGTAATTGGTACAATGAAGGCCCATTCCGTGATGTGCTGTGTTCCTGGACACTCCATTGGTCTTCGGGAGACTTCTTGCTATCTTCCATGTTGTTACTCTTCTGCTGCCTTCCTGGGTGGCTGTGAAGGGTGGACTCGTCACATCCTCTTTCAACTTGATCAGCCCGCTTCACCAACAGAGAGCTTGCCAGCCAGCAGTGTCGTCTCACCAGTTACAGGGTCATGGCTTGCTGCTGTCTATGATGGCAAGTGGTACATCGGGGAAGTCCTCAACAGTGATGCCGACAGCGCTGAAGTCTCTTTCCTTCAGCCTAGTTGTGACGAAAGATGTCGGAACAATTTCAAGTGGCCTGCGACACCAGACATTCTTGATGTGCCCCTTGCAGACATCTTGTGTAGAGTACCCAAGCCGGTCTATACTGGGAAAGGACGGAGGGCCCATTTTGAACTCTCACCAGCACGAATAAGTCACATCCAAAGTGTTTTTACAACTTTTACCTAATTTCTTGTACTTATGTAATGTGGTTTTTGCAATTTCTTTCCTGCTTTGTAAGTATAGAGTGGAAAAAAGTGTGCTGGAACAGCCAAAATTGTGCAGGCCGGAACGTCCGAAACATGCTTAACCTTGTGGAGACTGGGCCAATAGAGTTAT
Source organism: Alentia gelatinosa (assembly GCA_950022655.1). Classification (NCBI taxonomy): domain Eukaryota; kingdom Metazoa; phylum Annelida; class Polychaeta; order Phyllodocida; family Polynoidae; genus Alentia; species Alentia gelatinosa. Next base: position 47,724,956 of record OX465581.1, read on the forward strand.
TAAATTGCTTATGAAGGTGGTAGAAAATTCTAATTAATTCATAATACATATTTTCACATGTTCTGGTACATTTTTCAATTTATCCTTTGCAATTTTCACTTGTTTCTTACTGTGGAAAGTATTGATTTGTGATTTTCAAATTGATTATTCTAAAGATGCCACCTTTTTTCCATTAAATGTTATATTTCTTAGAACTAGGAACCTATGTACAGAGGTACATGTGGATATTTCCTTGTTGAGTAACAAGTTCTTTGCCTCTCCAGGCCACTCTGCCTTTCACAGGCACTTGGTAATGTGTGGAGGAAAGTTTTGGAGGAACGTCCGAAACTTATGTAAGGTTTCAGGTTCTCACCCGGGTGGTGTAGGAAATAGGTTCTTAGCTATCTAAAACCATTTGTTTCATATAGTAGAGACGTTGGGGAGTGTGTTGGTGGGTTTCGCTGGTGGTTCTGAGCAATTTAACCTAGTCCTTTGCTCTTTTGAAATTTCAACTTGTCTTTTTTTACGTGGTATTTCCGCCTACCACCACCCAGCACAAGTTCAGTATAAAATCCATTAATTTTGTGAATCTTGTCTTTGTACTCCTAATAGAAATCACTAGACAGTATTTCAACTCATAGCGTGTTGAAAATATTTCGGACGTTCCATAAGAAAAATCTACTTTTACTGTAACAAGTGTAAAAACTGAACCGCTTGGAGAAAGTCAGTATAATTGGTATCCACAAACAGCTGAGATGTTGCTCTAAAAGAAATAAAGGTTTTTTAATTGATTACTTGAAATTTTTTAATTTTTGTTTGTGTTGCCCCAAAAGTCTGAATTGTACATTTTGGGAAAATCTGACCCATACAGGGGTTTCCACAAATCCATCCTTTCCCGTTGACAGGTTTATCCGCATTGAGAGATGCTTCAGACAATTTAGCAATCAACAACAGACGCCATAATTACAACAAGGCCTAATGTATATTCAGCTGTCTGTTTCTTTTTGCACAAAGTTGTTGCCAAGCCATTTTTGGTTAATGTGGCACCATCATCTATCAGTTAATGGATCTTTTTCATACCCGTTTGTAAATCGCCATCAATGATTAGCTGATATCAATGGTTATCTTATACCGATATACAAGGGCATCCCAATAGGGGAAAATACATCAATTTAGGCAGAGGGTATGTTTTGGGCAAACATACACTTGAGGAAATTAAAGCCATTAAATCCAGCCAATTGTTATCGGATCGCGATGCTACCCTGACTACTTGTCTATATACGTAACCTGAGTGATTGCTAGCTCCGCCGTCATTCACTAGAAAAGTGTAAGATACCGCCACAGTAGTTGTGGGACAACCGCTGTTATCAGTTGTTATTAGAAGGAAGCTCACGAGATGAAAATAACCTGGTCCGTACGCGACCGAGTGTGACTGCAGGGTAATTCACAAGGTGAAGCCGAGTGAATTACGTAGCGGTCAAACGAGTCGGAGTGTCGACCAAGATATTTTCATCAAGAAGGTTTCTGATTTTATCTCACCCAGTGTACATGATCTTAATCAATAAAATAGCCCACCCGATTAGCCATTGAGTACTAGGTAGGCCTACACTACTCTCATTGACTTGGAGTATGAGTTCCGAATCTTAAGACTATAGATGGAGAAAAATACCGGGGTGAGATAATGATTCATTTTTTCTGGCTGTTCACATTGGCCATCAGGATCAGTCCACTCTGACTTATGAATTAAATTCACAGGTAAAACAGGTTCCCCGCCTGAAGCTGCTTGTTGATGCATTGGACCAGTTCTGCTTCTAGATGAAAGTTGCTACCCGTCACGAAACGGTGCTGTTTCATAGACTTAGAGTAGTAGAGGCCATTAACAGTGTTCTACCATATCGATTTGTATGAAAGATAAATGATTTTGAAATTGACACGGTAAAATCTAAATTTAACTCTGAATATGAATAATTATTTCATGGCGTAAACCATGTAGAAGTAGAAGTCTCCTTGTTATTTGTAAGTTTGATATACAAAAATGTAGTGACTCAATATAAGCACTCTAGGCAGCTGTATGTATAAAAATCATAGGCGTGAAAAATCATATTGAGCGCTCCTCTTACAAGTTAAATGTTTGTGATTAAAGAAAATCCACTACACTACCCTAAGCCATGACTTCTGGAAAGACACCTTTTACTGGTTCGGTCATTGTACATATCTGTTATAATGTCACAAGTGAGTTGCTGAGAAATGTTCTATTTGTCTAATCTCTTTTGTTTTCCCCTAAATCTTTTAAGATCGTGAAGCAGATGGTTTATAGGATATTTGAAACGAGCCACTCTTCCCCCTCTCAATGCGATGAGGGACAACGGATACTCCCTCTCAACGTTTTTTCTCCGGTAACTTCCATTAACACTGTTAAGAAAGGGATCTGTGTTAAAACAATTCACCCTACCTGACCGGCAGGAGGCGTGATTCCCCGAACAACATCGGAGATTTCCGAGTTGTTTCCGCAGACACGACCTCTGACAACCACAGGTTGTGCCTTGCCTTCATCATCACAACCATTCAGCGCCTCTGTCGATAAGTATGACAAGCCGTTTTGACAACGATCAAAATTACTGAAAGACCTGAAATCTAATTGAGTACTTGCAACTTTTATTAATTCTCAAATATTTTCGAAATTATTTCCCAAAGATTCTACTAAAGTACTATATCTGAATTTAATCTCTGTTTATGACCTTAGAATTAATACGGCTTACCATAGATGGGAGGTTTAGGGAACAGCCTCTGAAACCTGCCGTAGGGCATAATGCATTACCTCGTTTTATTTTAACTGGCTTTCCAAGCAATGCCCAGGTTAGTTTAACAGGTTTCAAAATCACAATAATTACACGACACTTTGGACCATGAAGAGAAATATCCTTCCCAAGGGACTAATACACGGATCAGTGATATGCACATATCGTGACTCGTTTGAATCAAAACACTTCTTAATTGGCAATTATAGTAAGCTCTTAAACCTTAAGCATGGACGGGGTACAACTGAATAATTGTTTCTGAAAGATTTGCGTTCCTTTTGTTTTATGTTGTGGCAGCAGTGAGCTCGTTCCGCATTGAGATTGAACGTATGAGATGCGGAGACAGCAGCAGTATAACACATCGGCATAGCGGGGGCCAGGCCAACAGACTACAGCTTTTAACAGGACCTGACAATATATCTAAGTATCTACAACAGTGATCTTTTATTATTACTTATGGTGTCTAATTTGTCAAAATAAAACCAGTTCACAATTTCACTTTGTAGCCAATTACTTCATCACAATTGCATTTGTCTCTACGAAGGTGTATAATGGTACTCCAATCTTTACAAGATAACATCTGACACCATTGCCTGGTACCTTTATTGTATTGTCAACATCGTGTTAACTTCATTATACTTGGTTGTTAAGGAAAGGCTGGTAAAGTATCAGTAGTATATAAAATTGTCGGCATGTTCCAGGCGGCTCTGGTCAAACCCGATGAGTAGTATATTGAAAGTTAAATTCTGGCCAAATTTCGGTAGTCATTGTAATATACAAAATATTGTCTTCCTCTACGTTATTGCAAATATACGTATCACTGTGTTATTTGAGATACATACTTCTCCTCCCTAGGAAATATAATTCCACAGTCATATGAGCAATTGATGGATTTTCATAGGCATGGTACCTGTGGTTGTTACTGCCACAGCAATGTTTTTTCCAACTTTTTAGAACTCTCTGGCCACAAACCGTGATTGAATGATATCTACACCTGAAAAGATATTGCTTTACAAACGTCCCCTTCTTTCCAACCACTAACTATATCTAAATCAGAATTAAGTGGGGGTACCTTGCCAATGCTCTTCGTGTTCACTCGTCAGAGTATATATAGAAGAGTCCATGTCTTTGGATGACTTGGTCTATCCTGACTCATACTTGATTTTGCAGTTAACGGTCGTTAAGGGGGGTCTTTCTGGGTAACGCCCAGGTTAACGAGCCTCCCGAGTAAGGGCTCCCTAATCGGTTAAGAGAGTGTCAGGCCATCTGACTTCTACATTTGTTTGTCTGCCCATCTATCTGACGACTAGTTTGCTCATCTGTCCTCCTTTCTGTCCACTCCAGTTATCGTATCTTCACATCTTTTTATCCATCTGCTCAATTACCTTCATGTATCTACACTTCAATCTGCACATCTAGCCAGATTCCCATATTTATACCCTCTTTTGCACAATGCCTAACTCTCACGGCTTCCTAGTGATAAATGCCTGGCCATCAGCTCATCCTCGGCGAGATATAGACACTAAAACCCTAACCAGAGTGACTACCTAATGTTGATTGTACATAAGTTGGAATAGTTATCTGATCTAGATAAAAAAACCATGTAGCCGCATAAGATGAATATGCATATATATTTGTTATTGAATAGTCTCTATATCTGTCATCATATCTGTACATAAATTGTTACTGTTGCGTTGACATAATGTCGAAACCCATATTTCCCGCTTGGAAGAACAAAATGTATATTTTGAATGCGAGAAATAAAAACCTTTCAAAAAAAAAAAAAAAAAAAAGATAAACCTTAACGCGGCAGGATCTTATTTGCTTTAGGTCTGCTTATGATATTTCAGCCTGCATACCACCTGCTTATTTGCTAGGATAGCTGATTATCTATACACCTTAACTATCTGTTTGCCAGTATTCGGATAGGCTTAGTTACCTAACTGGCGGTGTACCTCCTATTCTGGCCACCTTTATATAGCTCGGCTATCAAATAGATACTCCGCTGTCTGAGGACGAGTTGCTTGGCTGTCAATTATGTTTGTGTATTTTGTGACAAGCTCAGCGCCTGTTGGCGCATAGTATTTGCCAATGTTCTGCAAACAAGCTTTATGCCAGTCCCTTCATAGTTTGCTGGCATACCTATCAACAAGTCTACAAACCTACCTGCCTCCGCCTGAGCATCTGCCTGCCTATTTGTCTGCTCATCCACCCTCATATTTACCCATTCACACCTCCCCCACGAATTCCGCACTCGCACACTGTTTCCCTCTGCAACACCAGCCTTTTGAAGTTGATCAATCTAATTAATGAACTAACTAGGTAATCAAAATGCATCCTCGGTGTAGCGGATGAGGGGAGAGAGACCCTCAGGAAAGTGGTAAGGGAAGTCGGGGGTGATGTTGCCCAGTCAACTGGCGTTAGGGGTGGAAATAAACAACCCTGATAGTTTAAAGACTGGACGTAATGAGCAGAATGTAATGAGCGCGTTCAATGAGCCATCGCCAACCTCGATAATGACATTATATTCCAGTCGTAATGATGGCAGGTACCTAGATGTAGCTTTCAGGTAAAGCCAGAGCTCATGTCAGGCCTCTCTGGTACTCTATGTGGCTAATATAGTAGTTAATTGTGTAATTAATTTCGTATTGATGAAGTTTCAGGTAGGCGATACAATGCTGGAAGCAGCATAGAGCAGTGTAGTATTCCCTGGGCAGCGCCATTTTGTCCCCCAGCAGGTGTTTTTCACATTGGTGGTTTCACAAAAGTGTATAGTAATAAAACGATGTTCCTGTAAACGTACAAATTTCGATCCGAACTCTGGCCTTGGCCTGTTTACAACGAGGTGTTTAGACCGAGTTGTAAACATGCCAAAGGCCAGAGTGAGGATCGAAATTTGTACGATTACAGGCACAACGTTTTATCTTTACTATATGCCTCCAAAACATTCATATAGTTACCTTTATTAAGTTGTAAGAGCCATTTTCAGTCCGATTTGGGCACAGAACGATCGACATGAACCCTCGCTTTCGCTTTGATCGTGGAATGCGGATGTGACATTGTCGCATAGCAACACACATAGCAACCTGCATAGCAACAATTGTTGTCACTTGCAAACCAGCGGGGAACCAGCGGGAAAACGTCGGGAAGAAAACATAGCAGTTGTTCTCTCATTGCACTCCTGTTTTTAAGGTGCTTGCCATGTTTATTCAGGTTTTTATTACAATACTTCAAAGTTTTTCTGTAATTCATATATGTATTTTTTGATTTACAGTATTTCAGTAAGTCTTCTTTATGTATTCCAACGATAACGTTACCGATGTCGAAGCGGAGACATCGGCGGCCATTTTTAAATATTGACCTCGTAATCATATCCGTTACGATCGTGAAATGAACCCTGATATACTGCACAACTGTGCAGTACATCATGGGGAGTAGCGTGTAGTAATTACGTCACTTACGGCAGTAGGTATATAGTAAAGAGCCTTCCATGTCTTGAGAAACATGTTTGGGGCATCATCTTTGAGTCATGTTAAACTAGGATGGGGGTGGAGAGATGAAGGAGTCTGGGAATTATTTTAAAGTCAGCTGAATTTCGTAAGCAAAAAGAGTCCTAGGATTGTCCACCGTAGTACCATCTGGCAGATACCTCAGTCGACCGCCTGATGACTACTTGATGAACTAACATTAGCTCTGTCCCCTATAAAGGTGGATGCAGAGTACAGGGGGACCGGATATTGATTTACGATTTACAGGAAAGGCTTATTGGTTAACTCACAATACTGAGGTAACGTGTACATAGCGAAACATATTCAAGAATCCCAATGGCGGGAATATTGCCTTGATTAGCAATAATGTAGAATGGTAATTTAGGGTAGCTAGAGGTAGACAAAATGTTGTTAAAAGAGTTGTGAATAGGAGCCAGTAAAGGGAAAACCTGTTGTTGTATAACTCCGTATCAACAGCCAGGGTAATATTACAAGAAGATAGAATATTTGAATCGGATGTACGGGATGTGATATTAAAGACTATTTGAAAGGAATGACAAAAAATAAAATGTCAAGGTAATAGAAAGCATTAAGTAAATAATAATTACTGACATTTGAATATGTGAGCTAAGGTGCTGATAATAGGAAAACAGATGAACATTCATTCATTAATACCAATAATGGGTTGAATGACAAAATAGAGTCAAACATGAAGCCTTAGCTTGAATTCTTATAAATTAGAGTTGATTTGATTTGGTATCAAGCAGAAGGAGGTGAGACAAGAAAGGAGATCATACTGGCGGTACATATTTGCATTATGGAGTTTACAGACAAAATGGGATCAGGAAGTTAAAGGAGGAGTCAGTCTGGCTACAAGCTCACGCACAATATCAATGAGACACAAAACTCCTGATTTAGAAAGGAAATCATTGAAGCGGTTTAACGAACAGGGGAAATGAATATTGATTTATAAGTATAAGAAGTGGCTAACATCTGAATGAATTGTGTGAATAATGACTGAGATATGGGCATAGAACTAATTCACCTCTGAAGAATAATATAGGCAGTATAGAGGATAAGGATCAACAAGAGGAATGCCTGACGAGGAAGCCAGAAAGAGAACTGAAATAGTCAGTTTTGAGATTGTCTGGCAGTAGGTTAAATAAGGAAGCCCTAAAGCAACACTTTAAACACCAGCAATCATATCGACACGTTCTGATTATGTAATCTCTTTCTCTAGCTACCAAAAATGGAATCTTCAGGGAAAATAATTCCTTATACGGCTTTTTCAGACAGCAAGAAACCCCTTTATCTACTTACCTGTTATTCATATTTAGGCAGTTGACAACTTATGATTACTCCCAGATCATCACATCAGCACTTTTCTTGTCTCCGAAATATTGATTTATAATTGTAATTAATTTACCTTTTTTATTCTTTGTTGTCAGGATTCCGGTGCAAGTACCTAAATCTTAAGGGGACTTTTCCAGACAATGAATTAGTAAAAGGGAAGGAAGATAACTTGAAAGGGTCCGACTGAAATGCAACAATTCCCGAAGTAAAATACATTTCATTCAACAAAATAAAAGAACCCGACAGCTGTTTAGCGGGCGCATCCTTTCCGTCTCTGGCAAGAATTATCCAATAAACATATTTCAATCAAATTTGGTAATCTCGTACAATAAAACGAAACCTATTAAGTTGGCGAATATTTGGAGGCTTTTGCCAACGAATGATTGGTTGACAAACCCTCTCGACTTTTTCCCATTGGAAGCCCTTCATGGCTTCCTGCTCTCCAGGCCGATTCCCCACTCAATGTTCTCTGCCTGAGGGTAACGTCCTGACGGGGGACCTGTATCTCACGGTCTAGCGTTCTTCAGTCCGGTCCCCATTCACGTCAGACTGAGCCTGTGTGGACTGAATGGAGCAGTCTATTGGCCCAAAGGACGGGCCGGCCTTTCTTTCTTTGATAATCACATCCACCAGCTGTGAATTGAATTGATGTGGACACACATTCTACACACTTCATAGACAGGAGGAAGTGTGTGGGAACCTTTTATGGGTCATTCCGTGTGTTTTCCTCGAGACCAATTGACTGGTTCAAGTTGGCTTCTGTAAGGGCCAGGAATGTTTTTTTTCTACACGTGTAGGCTTTCTTTCCGATCAACATCGGGAGTTTTCAGTGGATCTGAACACATTCCCTTATGGAGGTCCCCATCCTAGAATCGACTTGGGCCTTCAATGTGACAACACTATAGAATTCAATAGTAACTTGACCCTGATTTGAATTGATTCGATTGAGAATCCTGTTATTCAGTCTAACCCATACCTTCTTCAATAACCACTAATTCGGAGCCTTTGAGGAGAAATATTCTACCCGCTCCTGGCACACGCCCTAGAAATTACAACAATATTATCCTACGAAAGCTTTTCTTTTTGGTTAACGTTTTTATTATCAAAATCTGGGAACGCCCAGGTCTTCCTTTTGACAACATGAGAGTCAGCCTGTACAGTAATACCCTTTAGTGTGCCTTCTTAGCAGAGAGAAGAAAACCCCCCCCCCCAAAAAAAAAACTAAACAAAAAAAAACAAACAAAAAAACAAACAAACAACATATATATATACATAAGTGTACAAGTAAGGAATAACAGAGCATTACACGACGTACAGAAATAACTGGTAGTTACTCTAGATCTTATTGTATTGGTTCATCTGGTCCTTTAGCACTCGTTTGAAGGCGGCAACAGAGCTCAGATTCTGTTGTTCAGCACTTAGTCGATTCCAGATCATAGTTCCCCTATACATGGGCGATTTGGTAAAACGGGTAATTTTATGTCGTTTTAGGTGGAATTTCAACTTCAGGTTACTCCTGGTTTCTCTACGCTGAGGTTCTATGCTGCCATCTTTACGTGAGAGCTTGAACATTAGTTTAGCCAGTTGTATATATCTTCGCGTCTCAAGTACTTCTACTCCATTGCTTTTATGTAGGTTCTCCACACTCTGTCTCTCTTTGTAGGAACCCTGGGCTACCCGAAGGGCCCTATTTTGAGTTGTCCATTACATAATCTGAATCTGTATAGATAAGATCTATTAAGGTATTTCCTTTGGGACGTGTAACACCGTCAATCAGCTGTCACAAGTTATTTTCTCTAGCAAAGTTAGTTAATTTAGTCACCCTAGGGTCATTCCTATTGTACAGATTTACATTTAAATCACCTAGGATCCAATGTTCAGTTGAGTTGTCACTAGTGCTCGAGATCATTCTTTGTACATAGTTAATGAAGTTGTCAGTAGACCCTTTATTAGGCCTATAACAGATCATGATAACCATTTGCCGGTTATTAGGCTTGTTTACCCTTATACTAATACATTCAATGTCATCGCTGATAATACTAAAGTCGCTGCGTATTGTGGTATGCGGGTGAAAAGCGTCAGAGACATAACACATAACTCCTCCACCTATCCTGTCATCACGGTCCAGCCTGAACGTTTTATAGTTAGATAACTGCGTCATTCCGGTTGAATACGATTCTTTTAACCATGTTTCGGTAACACCAATAAAATTGTATTCAGTCAATAGTAGTCGTACTTGATCAATTTTCGGATAGATACTACGCGCATTAAAGTGTGCAATTTTTATGACACCCATTAGATCTACCTTGTGAGTGAGAGAGTGAGTGTTAGTGCAAGTGTAAGTGTTTGGGTGCAGGTGTGGATGCAGGTGCGTGTGTATATAAATGGTCGGCACAAACGTGGAACCTACCCAGTTGTTCGCTGATAGATAGGAAGAATCTAGTCTGTCCTGTCCTGTCGTATGTAAGTGGTAATTGGTGCCAGGAGTGTATTGCAAGTGTGTAGTGGTGTGGTGTAGGAGCGAACGTGCGTTGTTGGGTAGTCAGCTGCACCTAATAGTGTCTTATCTTACGGTATTTATAACCTAATACTGCAAACCGTCACACCTAAATGTGCATAACCTAAGCTCTGGCATTATCTACTTGCTGTATGTCTGTCCCAATATATATGATATTTGGCAATGGTGATTGGAACCTTATGTTATATTCATTGCAATATGAGAATGCATGTTTTTCTGTTTCACCTATTGCACTCATCTCTCTTTTATTTTGGCTTCCTTATCCATCTTCCCATACGGAATGCAATGTTGAAACTCAATATGAGTATTGATCGATATCACATTTTATTTTCCAAAGCAACCATGACTGTGAGACAAAACATCTATTGTTTATCTTCAAGTGTAGCCTCAGGGATAGTGCTCAATATTGATCTTCCGTTCTTGCATAGTCGGGAAGCGTTAGTCCCAGTTAAGTCAAAACATTCTTCACCTTCTGCAGAACATTTGTCCCTGGGACGTGCAATTAAAGAGAGCTTCTCTGAGAATATAACGATGTTTCCCTTCTTCACTTCAGTTCATCTAAAAAAGAATATACAATTGGATAAAGTAACCGAGGCAGCGCTACTTCGGAGACTGAAATCTATACGTACGTCTCTGTGGCCCGTTTAATTGTCCACGGTAATTCAAGATCCAAGGGGAGGTCGTAGGAGGGTTAACAAGAGTCAGCACTATTTATCTATTTAAACCAGATGAAATATGTTTACAATGGACTCAAATACAAGATGACAGTGTTGAGCGGGGGTGGTCTGATTTATCTAGTAAGGTTCATTTATAATTATGAATGATGAAATTAGTTATCAAAAGTAACACTATGTGTCGCCACCTGGACTACTCAGAAACCCTCGCTCACGTGTCCCCTAAACTATCCTGCAGGCTTATTTTGCCCTGACCAACGACCGGAATCACTCGAGCGAGACTAAAAACGAGGATTTCTTTACCTGTGGACGGCAGGGGTAATTAAACGCGATTGATGACCTCTCGTCGACTATACACATTGTCCCCAACTTGTTGGGTGTAATGTGCGCGGGAAGGATTTCCCCCTCCCACCGGACTCTCCGTCACATGACTCCAGCGTCCCCACGTGACCTTCGCCTCCCTTCAACGGACAATCGGAAAATTCTTACCACCCGCCCACCCTACAAAAACTTTCTGTTCAACTCCTATATCCTTCACTCGCGGGCTTTGTTATAGTTAAAGACTCCTTCACTCTTCGATCTTCAAACCTACTTAAACCCTTCAATAAACCTTCATTTCCAAATCCTTCTTTGTGTTATCATTATATAGTAATGGGAATTCCTAGTTTATTCAACAGGCCCATCATAACCACGTTCTAACGCCATGATCGTGATCTTTTGTGTCCAAGCACATCTATTATCTGCAATGTTATGTTGACGGCCATCCTCCATTACACGTATTCTTGGATATGTCTACATGTGTTCTGCCCCGCGCATATCATATATGTAGAGATTAAAATCATTGTGTATGGCTATTATTACCCTTTCATGGCTCCAGTCATTTCATATATTCAATCTCTATCTAATCTATCCGTTTGCATAATCTTTAAAACACTTGGTGTTATTAGTATAGCGCATTGGAAAATACCTTTTTAACTGATAAGTTTAAATGGCTTCCAAAGGTAATCCTTATTTCCCTATATCTTTTTAAAATTTCAGCCATTCGAGCTCCCAATATTTTTAATACGCAAATGTAATACTAAACGTACACCATGCAATGAAATAAATATCCAGACGGCCTACAAGAGGGAATCGATTTAAACGTCAAGGCAGAAACGAAATACTTACCTATACTAATACGGAGCAATTACCAATTAACCGTATCGTGTTCCTGTATATATTCCTGTATGAATTGATCGTTCATGGCACGTATGTTTCAGGGGCTTTCATTGCGCCACCTGGTTGCTCTTCACCCCCAAATACCACATACGCCACCTACAATCACTTCCCGACATTTACATGTCACTTTCGTCCACTCCTCTACTGCCCCTTCTCTCTTCGTCGCCAACTGATACACACCGCTCCTCCCATTTCAAAACTTCCACCCACCCACCCCAATCATATATCTTTCACACCATATTTATCTATTTATTTGTTTCACTCTTATATTGTTAATAATCATATCTTATCAAATATTCAATTGTTTCATTATCTCAACAAATACATTTGGTCAACAAATCAACTTAATCAAATTTTATTTTTCCCATTCCTGCCTCCCACTTCTTCATTCGCAACCAGTTTGGGCATACTCAATATATTGTGGAAGATCAGTTTCCTATTTTTTTTTTAAAGTCTTTTATTTATACTGGTAGAACTCAGTTCATTACAAAACTGGTATTATTGTTCGGCCAGTGCCGTACGTACAATATCCTTTGTTGTGTTTTACACTGACGACATGGGTATCAACAGAATTTGAAAAATAACATCTATGTACAACACAAGAAAATTTTATAATAGACTGATATGAAATAAATATGTATCACTTGTCATCAGCAATCGACACCATTACAATACAGAAACGTCGAACTCCAGGTGAATCTCATCATTGAAAGAGTTTGTCTATGCGGTGATTGGAGAGTAAATACGCAAAGAAATGTCAGCTGCCAGGGACACCCGAGACACAGTCATTCCAATACAATACAATACAATCTATGGAACCTTGGCCGTTAAGAGTTTTTTCTGCATTTGTTTAAATACCTTACGTGTCTGTATATTTCTCAACTCATGTGGCATATTGTTCCATAATACAGGTCCATAGTAATTCAAACTGTTTAGAAAACGAGTACAGTTAGGTTGAACTTGTTTAAAAACAACTCCATCTGTTCTTCTTGTTTGTCTTACAGCTGTGTGTAGCATTGAGTCGTTAGACAGCATATCATACATAAACATTTTGACGTGCATTTCTCTTCTTTCCTGTAAAAACGGTAACTGTGCACTGCGGTGCAATATTGTTCTAGGAGTAAGAGGATGGACTTTGTATATAATGCGGAAAGCTTCATTTTGCAGTGTTTGCAGTCTATTTGCATTTAGTAATGTGGTCTTTGTGAAGAATATGTCTCCATAGTCCAAAAGAGGAAGAATCATAGATTTATAAATTGCAAGCGCTGCATCCGCTGTGATGTATTTTCTGATTTTTTTAGAATAAAAAGCTTGTGTGAAACATTTTTTACCACAGCGTTTATATGGGAGTTGAAATTTAAGTGTTGGTCTAGTATTACCCCAAGATACTTATAAGATTGCACTATTTGCAGCTGTTTTTCATTTATTGATAGTTTACATCCTTCTATGATTTCTTTGGTTACCCTTTTTGTTGATCCGTATATAATCGATTTTGTCTTCTTTACATTTATAGATAACTTGTTTCTATTACACCACAGTGCAAGTCGGTTTAAGTCGGATTGCATATCATAAGCGACATCATCCACCACACAAACAGACAGATAGATCACCGTGTCGTCAGCGTAGTGTAAACAGTTGGAGTTGGTTATTACCTTTTCCAGGTCATTGATGTAAATAATGAACATAAGCGGCCCCAGGATCGACCCCTGTGGAACTCCACAGGTGATCGATCCTGGGGTCGACTTCACATTGTTTGCAAGCGTCTGTTGAGTTCTGTCTGTTAAATAGCTAGTATACCAATGTAAGAGGGTGGACTGTATTCCTATGGTTTTAAGTTTTTGTAATAAAATTTTGTGATCTACGGTATCGAATGCTTTTTAAAAATCAATGTAAGTACATATGGTGTATTGTTGAGAATTAAGACTATTGAAGATATGGTTTGTTAATTTTGAAACTGTTTTTATAGTTGAGCGGTTTGATCTGAATCCATTTTGTTTATCTGATAGAGTGTCATTTATGTCCAGGAAGGCAGTAGTATTAGTATGAACAATTTTTTCTAAAAGTTTGCCAGGAAGTGGGAGCAGGGAAATTGGGCGTAGGTTATTGACATCAGGGCTATTTCCTTCTTTCTTGAGGGGTATAACGGTAGCTTTTTTCCATGAGTCTGGGAAAATTCCTCGACTGAGTGAGGTGTTAAACAGGTATACTAACTGGTCCAACAAGATCAGAAAAGCATCCTTCAGATATCTACTAGATACATTTTCAATAGAAGATGACTTAAGAACATCAATTTGTTTAACCAATTTCAGCACTTCTTCTCTAGTTGTTTGGATTGTCTCCAGTTTATGGTTTCCAATCGATACATCATTGATCCATGGGTCAGTACAGTCTTTAGCGAGGTCAGGTCCAATGTTCACGAAGAACTGGTTTACAAAATCTGCGTTATCAGTAGGGTTGATTTCTGTTTCATTATCTTTCAAATTTATTGATGTCTGCTTTTTGTTATTTTCTTTTGTAAATTGAGATAAGGTTGACCAAAATTTCTTGTTATCATTATGATTCGTTTCTAGCATATCTTTAATGTGATCCCCTCTTGCTTTCCTAACTGTTTTTGTTGTTGAGTTTCTTGATATTCTTGCATTTTCCCAATTTACCTCAGTTCTGTTTCTTTTTGCTTTTGCTAATAATCTATCCTTTTCTTTTATAACTTCCAGTAATTCGTTTGTAATCCACGGTTCTCGTAGTTCTTTAACTTTAAAAGTTTTGATAGGACACATTTGGGCCAGACCTCGCCGTACAACATCAAGTAGGTAATTCCACAGTTCATTTGGATCATTTTTTGTATAATAGTAATTCCAATCCTGGGATAGTAAAAAATATTCAAAATGTTCCTTATTATAATTTCGTAGAGATCTTCCTTCAAATTCTATTTTTTTGTTTAACAATTTTGGTCTCTTTCTTATAACAAAGATTCCCAAGTGATCGCTCAGATGAGTACCTGTTAGTCCTGCATTTATATAATTGTTGTTATTAGTTAGAATTAAATCCAGACAACTATCCCTAATCTTGCTATAACGTGTTTTTTCTTTTATCAGTTGATGCATACCTAGTGTGGTTTCCATAAGTCGTAGCTCTTTATACTCAGGTGAGTTATTTATCAAATAGTCAATGTTAAAATCTCCTAGGATGAAGACATCAGACTCTTTTTCTATGGTCAGGTCAAAAACATGCTCCTTAATCGTATTACAAAATTTGGTTACATTTCCCTTTGGCGGTCGATAGACAGAGGCAATGAAGACAGGTCTTGTGTTTGGTAATAATATGCTTACCCAAAGTATTTTAATATCTGCATTACTTCTGTTCATGTGCGCATATTTGTCATGTTCATATTTTAGTTTGTTGCTAATAAACATTCCTACCCCGCCCCCTTGCTTTACTCTATCACTTCCTTCCTCTTTCCATGATCTGTCACACCTTATCACCTGAAAGCCTGGGAGGTCAACTAAATATGTGGGTAAATTTTCAGATAACCAAGTTTCAGTAAGGCAGCATACATCTGTTGATGAATCAACTAGTAATTGGTGGACAGAATCAATGGAGGACCACAGACTTCTGACATTATAACCCCTATGTTTTTCCATAATATGACCTTAGCCCCTTGATTCGAGGCACCCAAGAAGTAAAAACAATTCTGCTGAGTTGGTGCAAAACAGCTGACAAACCACGATACAAACTCAGTCTTGCCCTGTATAGGCCATAATAAACATAGTAAATCAAAAATAAATACATGTTGCTTACCAAGCACTGTATCAGCATCTTTGGCCACAGTGGTGCAACTATGACGAAATTAGGAAAAGAAAAGAATAAAGAAAAAAGAAAAAATGGATAGAGAGTTTTCACTCCACGTATTAAGCAAATTTTGGGTGTTTTATCATGTTGGTTAACAGCCAAGAATTTTCTATTGATTTCTAATTAGACAGCTTTACTCTGATGCAATGAGACTTTGGATGGGGTAGGTGGGCAACAGACCAAGTCTCCCCTTTGGGACGGGCTTGGGTTGTGCTTCCAATCCCAACACTGACTCACGCATCCTGTAATTTGTTAATAACCTTTTCCAGACATTTAACCCAAGCTGATATGAGATCAGGTTTGGGATGCAGTCCATCGTACAGACGAGAGTATGTGTTGTAATCAGTGTTACCCATTCTGAAATGTACAGTCGTGTGTAGTCGGGGACTGATGAGGTTATGATCCTTGTTAATGCTAGTTATAGCTTGATTTATTGTTTTTATCAACGAGTTCATTAGTTCTTGGTCACTCTGTATGTTGGCATATAACGGGGCTTTTGTCCACTGGTTGTATGCCACTAAGTCAATGCCGATCAAGTGCGTGATAATCACTTGGTGACTATAGCATAGTAGTACATCGCGTGCAGTAGTTAGTTCGTCAGTGAAGTCGACAGTCAGTGACCCAGTGTCTGAGTTTGCCAAATGTACCGTTCGCTTACCGTCTCTTGCAGTCAAGTTGTTGATGCCGGCCGATAGAAATATATAGTCTACTTTCTCACCTGGTGTAGTAGAGTTGTTCAGATAGGATGTGACTGCGGCTGCTATTTTCGCCCCTGGGGTGAAGGAAACACGGATGCGATGACTTGCATATAGGATCGGGCATTGTTGTTCCAGTGCCTGCAACAGGCGCCTACCTCTGGAGTCTGTTACGAAGTCGATCTTCATTTTTTGGCACCATTGTCCACGTCTCTAATGGCTTCCAATATTTTTCCCAATCGATTTTGGCCTGTAATCGAGTCTGCGTTGATTGTGTCCTTATTGTGGATTGGCATGCCGCATCCGAAGAAGGAATCAGTAGTTGCCTCGTACAGATTCCCTGGGTAGTTCCTAAGTTTGTCAGCCAGTCCCGGATTCTGGTCGAATTTCGCCTGCACAATGGTCCTCATAATATTCTCTTTCCTAACCTCCCATTCTTTTGTCGGTTTTAGTTGTTTTGATAGTTTTTTCACTTCGTATCCGTCCGCGCATCTGTGTATCTGAGGCAATAGACCTTGTTTGTTGTTGAATCGAGCGTGCTCTGCCACGTACGCAGCCTCGGCTGAGTGGAATTGTCCGAGTTCTGTGGTCACTTTACATTTGTAGAGATTTGACATGAATACGCGATGTCCCTGGAATACAAAACCATCCTTCACAGCTTGCAGTTTGACGTTTTCTGGTTGCAGTTCTTCAGGTAATTGTGACAGTTGCTTGTAGGTGTAGGCGTGAGAGTTTACCACCAGTGTAGGTCCTTTGACTTTACATTGATAGCCTAATTCTTTGGCTCTAGATGCTGTGGCTCGCAGTTCCCTGCGTTCCCTGGCTTCTTCCACTGGCAAGTCTTCATTTATGTGAGTGTACCTATATTTATCCACGCCTTTTAAGTTCTTCAGGTTGGAGAAGATGTTAGCCTTCTGTGAGTGGTGTCGCAAGCGAAGCATGACCGCACGTGGTCGGTTGTTTACATTTTGTGCTGGGTCATTTGGCTTGGTGCCAAGGCGGTAGCAGGCTTCGACATCCCCACAGTTGAAGTTAGTGCCGATAACCCTCAATAAATCGTTTATCTCCGTTTTTGTATCCCGTTCCGATTCCACTAATCCTTCGACTATGATGTTTAATTTGCGTTTATCCATTTCGAACCCTCTAAACTTTTCCTCCAAGCGCTCTAGTCTTGTGTCATGATCCGTCAATACTGTGTCATGTGTGTCGACCGTCGTAGCCATGTTGTGTAGCTCCGTTGATACTGCTTCTGTTTTCTTTGACAGTGACCCAATCTCCGATTTGATCTCCTTCAGGGAATCGCTTGTAGATGACTTGTGATCAGCTAGATCTTTTTTCATATCTAAGTCTAAGTCTTTTGACATCTTTTGCAGGAGTGCCCATATCTCTGCCGGGCTGCCTTCTTGTTTCTTCTCTGACTTAGGTGTTTTTGGCGGCATTTCGACCAGGTCTGTGGCTTCCGTAGAATCAGGTAAGTCTTCTTGCATTTTTAACTGACTTCTCGTTGCGATCTGAGACATACCAGTAACCACAGTTTGATGTATGTAGGTTTAGACATGTCATTTACAAAATGTAGGCGCCTCACCCTCTTTTTGTTGAGTAACCTTTGATAATTCACGGAGCGTTTCTCTACCCGCTGCCGATCACGTCGCCGCCATTGTTCGAATTGGCAGAACTAAGATAATTTAGTAGAATCAATCATTAGAATCAGATGTGAGCCTCATCTTTTTGAGGAGAACATGTAAGTATTGCTGTGAACAACAGATAACACATATGTAATGGCTTTCGTAACGACAAATGACACGGAAGTCAGATGAAATGGTGTCACTAGACATAGCGAAAAGCGCGATTATTAATAACGGATTTGTCACAGTTGTTCAACTTCTAGTGCAACATATACAGATATTCACCGCCTTGTGATATTCACCTTGCCGGCATGTCTACAGTCCACGATCTCGTTTCCTGTCTGGGCGGATCGGGTTGCTGTGTTGCTCACGAAGAGACAACAGACCGACCGTTAATGCACCACCAGGGGTCGTTCTGCTCACCGCCAAGCGCGAGCAGCTCATACACACATACAACTCCCGGCGCCCTGGGACACATTGGGCACAACGTAAGCACATGTTGATTGGATTTGACTTAATCAGGACAGCTGGAACAATAAGGAAGGGTAGGGAGGTTGTGTCACACTGCCAATACCCCCCCCCCCCCCCCATAAGTGCCCCCTTGTGGGAAACAGCATGAGGTACATTAAGCCCAAGGATGAGTGGGTATAGGTATGGGGCAAAAAGCATGGGAACAGGTAGGGATGTAGTCCTTCGAATCTGTTTTATATTCTAATAGGATTTACATGGCGTCTTCCTTAACGATATTCATCAAATCAAAGCCTATTAGACTCCCAAATGGAATTAAGTCTTTCCGCTTGCCATATTGTAGTCCCATGAGAAAGGGGTGGTGAATTCAAGCATGCTGTGTTAAGGCACTAGGAATCAGAACTCGCCGCTTAGCGCAATCAGCCGGGCTTTGTAAGGCTAAGAGTCTAGTACTTAGAACTTCACAGATTAATCAGATTTCACTGTAATTATGCGTCTTCAAGGTGGATAGGTTTAGCGGATCGGATGTAATATTCCTCTTCTAAACAGCGGAGCCTCTTAGAAGAATTCTCAGAGTACTCTCTATGAGGTCGGAACGAAATAATGTATACATTTACTTATTGCGACAGCTCATTGGGTCTATTCGTCTGCTGCTAGTGTATAGGGTATTCTTTCCCCGGAGTTCTTAATAGTAGATGGGACGGCTGTAGAATCTAGAGGGCATTCGGGCAGTAATAAGGATATATCATCATTGCTTCCACCAAAATATAGGTGCACTATAATAGGAATATGTTTGAATTTCGAACGTACTTTAATACACCACGAAATAATGAAATAATTGAAATAACAACTCCATGGGACAGAAAGGAGATTTGATTTAAATCAAAACTGCTAATATAAGATTAGATTTTCCATGGACTGACCAAGACAAAACAAATCAGCGGTGTCCCCTATGTGCGGAAAGTTGTAGAAATAAGACCACCAATACGTTGGCGTTACTGTGTCTACACCGAAATAAAACTGGGGTGTTTTAGGCTTTGTGAAGCTGAGTACTGTGTGCCAAAACAACTATGATAACAACCCCAAAAGTCCAGATATCAATCGAAGCAGCATACATGTCTCATGTCGCAATACAATCTCACAATAGGACTGTGCAGGTTTACTACTAAAATGAGATTGGGATGCAGGCTTGTGGGTCGTTCTGAAGAAGGTTCGGGGATCGATATGGATGGTTCTAATACTCCATCCGGCCACATTTGGTGAAGTCGTCCTATTCTATGTGTCAATGTATCAAAACATAAATGCTCACTCTGTTTGTTCGACATTGCGACGGAGGGGGCGGTAGGAACAGTGGCATAGTAGACATTGGGAAGAACGAGACTTAAAGGCAAACCCACGAGATGAAAATAGTTTGGTCCGTACTCCACCGAGTTTGACTACAGAGTAATTCATAAGCGAAGCTGAGACTCTGCGGCCAAATGAGGTGGAGCAAGTTATTTGGGTTTCTGATTTTATCTCATCCCATCTAACATTATTTATCGATAAAATGAATCACCCAATTAGCCATTGAGTATTGGGTACACAAACTTCACGGCCGTGGAGTACGAGTTCAGGACTAATGTTAAGCCTATGGAGAAGAATACTGGGGTGAGATAATGGACAAAAACAAACAAGAGCAGCAAATACAGCGAGTCCAAACAATTATTTTTCTAGCTGCAAATATCGGTAAACGAGGCATTTTGACATCGAAATATGTAAATTAGATACGGAATACGTTGCTATTCAAAAATATAATCTTTATTGCCCTAACTACAGAATTACAGGTGTATCACAATACATCATGGCGTATAATTTTCGGTTGACCCGTTACTGATCACAACATCGTAAAAACACAGTAAAATACGATATGAGTCTCAGTGTAGAAAATGCTTTTCGAAGAAAGCATTTCCATGAGTTCAATTGGTGGTTATATTAGGCAACACTGTTTTATTCTCGTCTCACCTTATAGAGTTAATCCACCCGTGGTATATGCTTGGGCTGCTTCAGAATTTCTATAGAAGAAATACCTTACTACTGGTCAAGGTTTCAATTCAAGACAATTTTCAAACCATAAAACGGAACACTTGCCTCACAGTAATGTATCGGTGATCTGTTATGACAGGAAACATAGACATCGGTGAGATTCATTTTCATTGCCGTGTTACTTGGGAATAAACCTCTTGCGAAAAGTAGTTGATGGATGAGAGGGTAATCCACTATGAAAACAGAGTGCTGCCCACTCCATCTTACCCTGGATACTACTTACAACGCGAACAAGCAATGAGATTGACTGTAGGAAACGTCTGTTCGCAGGCAATAGATAGGAGCGGGTGTCAGCTTTGGATATGATATACGACGAAAAAATGTGTTTAATATTGTCATAAAGTAACGTTACTGCATGGAATATCGAATCGGTCTTTATATACGGCACAGATAGAGCGGCCGTGTCGTAAGGTCTGTAAAGACAATTACAGAGGTGACACATAGAACGTAGATCGTGTGACTGAAAGGTATTCCTGGGAACTTATTGATGACAGTCTATGGGCAGCTCACTTAGAATATTTTCACAGAGAATATTGGAAAACGATTGTACCTTGATACAGCTTTGGTTCAAATTAAACAGACCTTTGTCAGAACCGGGCATGAAGAGAGAAGATGAGGCAGTATTGGCGGAGTAATACATTTATATAACAGTGTAAACAAGTAAATAATACAGAACCGCCCAACAGGAGGTAATGAGAAGAAAAAAAAATTTCCGTGTTGTAGAAGTGACGGTTGGTAGTCAAGTGACACGGTGGTGCCGCTGCCCTAGCCGCGATGCCAATCGCGCATGCGCCAGTCTTTACCTGGATAACTTCCTGTCCCAAGTTCCAAGTTATCCCGCCCAAAGACGTGGGCATGAAGAGAGAAGATGAGGCAGTATTGGCGGAGTAATACATTTATATAACAGTGTAAACAAGTAAATAATACAGAACCGCCAAACCGCCAAACAACGAGTTAATAGAACATAGCCTCTGAAAAAAGTTTATCAGCATGAACTTTGTCATGAAGAGGCTTCGACAAGTAGAGGAGGACTGCGTCGGATGACCAGTCACCTCTCAGTCTGATGTGGTCCATCGGTACTCCATGGAGGGACATTGTGGTAGCACCGCCTCTCCTGAGTGAATGCGATGTATAAGGAGGTAGACCGAGGTTCTTTGATAAGTCCTTGAGTTTCCTCGAAAACCACGGATAAGTCACTGGGGCTATCCTGGGGCCCAATTTATAAGACAAAAGGTGTTGGTCTGGTTGGACTGAACCAAGTATGGATAACAATAATGATAAATAAAAATGAACACAAAAACGGGTGTCTGATAACTTTGAGAGTGGAATCTCCAGAAGTCTTTCTGAAAATTGTATAGTCTTGGTCCTGGACAAATTAATTAATACACCCCATGAATAAAGGGAAACATCTCCCCATAGAATGGCTGACCCATGGTCAAAAAGATTTGCCTTCCTCAGGAGACCCCTAAAACCGATAATGAGGGATAACCAGAACAATAAATCATATAAATTAGAAAAATCAAAGGACAGAAAAATGGTTCTTAAGTCCTGGACTGTCATTGGTGGGGCTTGGAGTGTGGTGTCACCCAAGGACCTACGGATGCCCCTTAAAGTAGAAACAATTTGAAAATTATCTTTGGAGACATGTGAAAATTTCCGTGTTGTAGAAGTGACGGTTGGTAGTCAAGTGACGCGGTGGTGCCGCTGCCCTAGCCGCGATGCCAATCGCGCATGCGCCAGTCTTTACCTGGATAACTTCCTGTCCCAAGTTCCAAGTTATCCCGCCCATATATATATATATATATATATATATAAATATATATATATATATATATATATTATATATATATATATATATATATATATATATATATTCAGCAGCCTCATATATAATATATATATATATATATATATATATATATATATATATATATATATATATTATATATGTATATTTAAAAAAGTAGTCGGCAATGATTTGGGCTTGGTCAATACTTCCTCGGATTATCATATGTCCATGGGATCGCATCAAAACTCAAAAATACCATAATTGAAGTCGGACATCAGACACAAGGCATAAGCAAAGCATAGAAAAGTAACCCATAACGTGTTTTTGGGCCTGGTGTACATACACCCTCACCTCCACCCCCCACACACATACGGTTGTCCTTCCTTTATATGCCATCAGCTATAGGCATATGTATCGCTTCCTGTAAGGTTACTTCGACCTCTTACAGCTACAATATACGTGTGCCACATATACATAGCTATATATTTCTTTTGTGTCGGAGTGAAACATTTGCACACATAAAGTGCCTCACACTGAATTCTATCTGTGTCTGTCTGATGTGGAAAAAGAGGATACTGTACAGTGTCCATGTCAATGTATACCGTCTGTTGCATTTCACAAGTCTATGGATCCCCGAGATAGCAAAGAAGCTTATGATTTAATGAAATTTCATATGTGAAAATGCCAACTCCTGTAGTGAAGGGGGCGTGACTACAGACAGGAGGCTGCTATGAAAAGCAAAAAGAAAGCGTATAGAAAATGTACGTATAGAAAATATACGATAAAACAAATCACCCTTTGTCCATTGGGTATGTTAGAGTAGAAATCTATTATTTAGTTCGTGATGTTTGTAGTTACTACTAGGGTTTGCCTATTTGTCATGGTGATAAACCAATGCTATTCCTACTTTATTATCCATCGTATGAAATGTCCCCATTGAAAATGTATGATGACTCAGTATACGGATTGAAATCCGAATTATACGGCCTTTAAAGCCATGGTGTACGGGAAAATAGTCCCTTTGTGCTATTGAGCAAAATAACAGTGCATACTGACACACCCTTTGATTTCGCATTTACTGGGTTTAATTCATTCTAAAAGATGGATAAGAAATACAACAAACTATGATTTTGTGGAAAACCATCGGTTATTGTCTATGCATTACTCCAATTCTACTTCTTACTCTATTTAATGGATCTCCGCTATGATATATGCAGCATTGTGATGTCATTGCCGGGATTCATTTGGGCTTGCCCGAGTGCCCACACTGGCTCTGACGCTCAGATACCATTAGGCGATTCCTTCCCAGGTCGCTCGGGGAATACCTCTCGCTCTATATTTGGACGATGATCTCACATGTTCGGTGCAAATGTGGTGAATGGCCAAGTGGGAATCAGCACCCCCGGAAATGACCAGCTGGAGGGGAAGCCTGGACAATGGTTCCTCCATGTGCCAGGTGCGCCTGGACGATAGGTAGCTCGTCCCTCAGGTGTGCATGGACAAAGGAACAATCCCAAGAAAACCAATTAAGCCAAGAGCGTATTCAGCCACGCCCTGGGATGCATGGCATAAAACGTCCCGTGCCCCGTGGCTTTGGGGACTCGCCCTCCATCCGCCGTACGTGATGCCAGCAACTCTGAACCACAGAAAACCACGCACCTCCCATGAGGAAGCAGACCATGTGCACACCCTCCAACTCTGGGCAACCAGGTGCGTCCGACAGACTCTAAAATGCGGCGTTTCCACCTGACGATTGTGGCCACCGATTGTGGCTTTTGGCAAATGCTCCCACCGACTATTTGGAAGGACAGCAAATTTCTCTAACGTCTTTGGTAGTCATTTGAGAGAACTATACAAAGAATGCGCTGCTTTCTCTTTAATCAAATGAATTTTAATAGCTCTTCACTTTTAGAGATTGCATTGTTAGATGTGGGTATATGTACGTAATCATACTAAACTATCTTATAGAATTAAAGCATTAAAAGGGCATTTTCTTCGGTTTGCAATAATTGAATTACCCTTTTCACCCTTAGCTCTTTGATCCTTTCACTGACATTTCGGTTCCTTTACTTTACCCTAAGGCCAGTTCAGTAGGGCGCTACTTTGAATAGTTTGTAATTCTTTGACATTCAGTCTAAAGTTACAGATGTATTGGTTTCTTTTTTTCTACTCATTACTCGTTCTTTAATCTCAGACATTCTTTGATTTTTACTACTGTTCCTAGCCCCTTTATAGGGTCGTTGGTACCCTGTGATATGACCTGGCAAAAAACGGGAGTTCCTTTGAGGGGATATCATAAGGAAATCAATAAATGTGAAACATGCATAGAATGAGGCATACCACCAAATTTTGTAGGCCATATGAATGGTATTGAAAAAGGTGCGTCCCATATAAATGGTAGGTTCAGACGACGATTGGCTTTGGCAATCCACGCCCAAGAAGTACACAATGACATTTATGGTCGTACTTATACACGTTGTTTTGCCGAAGGCCCCGCCCGTCAAGGGTTAATACCTGTGATGTACTCCCTTGGACTAGTGTACAAACGAAAATTCTTTACTTTCTTGTAGAGACTTCTAATGATAGATTCTGTAGGTAGAAATATCTATATGACTCAATACAATACCGACGAGCGTATAGAGGACAACTCGCTACCTTTAAGAGCAGCCAGAGCTAAAACGATACGCCTTTATTCATAGATTTCGTCCGCAAGGGTCATCTAAAGTTTCTGTCATTTATACTTATACCCTGAATTTAATTAGCATTCTACAGGGAGAATGAATTACCTTAAATTGCATGCCGCACAGCAGGTGGTAGCACACACACTTTTACAGGGCCGACGTTTCTTGCGTGATAAGATTTCTCAAGTCGAGTGTCAGCCACCCACCCCCATGCACCTTGTCCCCCTGCCCATCCCTCCCTCTCCCACCTGTCTGCTCCCCCACGCCACACATTCTCTTGTTTCCGTGTCTCTTCCGCTCTCCCAACAAAGAGGATCCCGGTGTGTGTGTGAGGGGGGCGGTGATGATGGTTGAGAGCGTCTTGCTCGCGAGCTGCTCGGGTGAGGGGAAGGTGTCGGGTGGCCGCCCGCCCGCCCCGTGACGCGTGTCCGTGCTCTCCTTGTCGGCCTCCCGGGTTACCGGCATTTAATCAGGCGAACAGAGCGTATCCCCGACACAGGCCCCAGCCCAACCTTGGTTCCCGATGATGATCCCTCAAATCGGTCTCAATGTATTTATGAGGAAATCTGTGAACTTCACCATGAAGAAACCACATTTTTCTGGAGGTCAAGAAGCGTCGATATTCAGTAGAAATCGTAGCTGCTACTGCTACTAACCTTTTAAAACTAGCATATCGATGGGGAAGAGATCCAGACTGAGTCTCAAGAGAGACTAATTCTTAGGAACAGGCCCTGTGTTTCTGTATTGGATCTCTTTGTACCTGGTTCGAGTATCCTAGAAGCGGGGTGCTGTCTGCACGCCATTATAGCCCCACCCCCTGAAGCCAATACCCCCACTCCCCCATGCTTTGGGCTTTATTGTGCTTTGATAATACTTTAATCCCAATATCCCTTTTTGGTGCTGATTTCATGGTCGAGTATTCATCGTCTTCTGATCCACAAGATGTGTCTTTTTATCTTGCAAATCTTTGTATTGAAGAGAAGAAGGAGAGTTTGGGATGCGTGTGGGAGGAGGGAAAAAATCTCAACGGTTTTGGCAACAAACACCAATTGAGACGAGTTAAAATTTGCATCTATGCATTATCAATTCCAACTCGATTGAGATTCCGTTTTGAATAATTCCGAATTTGAATCTTATTCGTATTGCCAGTAATGAGGTCTGAACAGATTTTCTGAATACTGTCAAAGACCTGAAAGGTTAATGTATCTATGAACAATAACTCTCAGGAAATACCGATCCACTTTGCTTTACTCCTTTTGCGCGTAGTTAATTCAAGGAGCAACTACAAGAGCAACTGTACTTCCTGACAGTTAGTAGACATACATGAAACACCATATTATTCTATATACGTCACGGGCATAGGGAGTCATATATTCAGCGATTTTGGAGTATAAAGATATGTCTTTTGAGTTGAGTTGTGGAAAATTGAGCCAAAGTCTATTGTTAATAAGCAAATTCGACACAACCAATTCTGCTGTCACTATCAGCCCGACTGTTAGCTCGGCTCAATTTAATGATGTAAAAAGTAAGAGAATTATGCAATTTTTAGAATGCTAATATTCTGTATCGATATCTTGAAACTTGATCAAAAAAGAGAAATTGTATTGATATCAAAAACCCGAATTAGTGTAACATTAGAAAAAATAAAAGACCAGTCTCTCTCACAACACAAAGATATACCAATATATATATACTTCTAGTGGCTATATTAGATATACTAGTTGTGCACTGAAAGGGTCTTACACAGAATACCTCTCTATTCAAATAGAGAATTTAACTTTGTGAAATGTCGACAATAAATTACCCTATACAAAGCATAATAAATGGAAGAGACACTCAGGGGAACCAAGCAGAGAGACAGGTAGAAAGAGGATAAATAATAGGCCTATAAATAAGTAAACAGCGCGTGATGTCAATAAATCTGCACCACCTAAAACATGTTCATGGCAATAATCGCCCATAGCATCACCAGACAGCCTTGTCACTATGATGTCCCGCCCGCAAGAATTCTAGCGCGGGCTTTGTTATATCGTTGTCTGCGGTTGTCTCTATCTCTAAAATCATCTAATGCGATGCTGTTTAATAACATTCAATACTACACATTTCAAAACCAACTACTATTATCATTAGGCCAAACATGTTATTACCAGTAAAACCTTTCAACATAGTATTTGAAAGTGTTACGTGAATACTTCCTCGGAAGTCTTTAATCCTCTCTTATAGAGTAATAATGAAAAACATTACAAGGGATAGTATATACATTTAAGTGGTAACTACCATTAAGCACTATAAATGTTCATATATAATACTTCTCTATCTAATTAAGTTTTAGGGGTTCTTGCTTTGCTACTTCCGGTGTATTTTACTGGTTATCTATAGATTTAAACCCACTCTTTTATAACCCTTGTAGTTGTTACCTCACAAAAAAATACCACAAAACCCAAACCAGTTTCAGTCCATATTGCTACATCTGCCATGCGAACAATATTAGAGGGCAACATTAATGGATTAACCTTGCCTTTCGGCTCGAATAGGGAGAGAATACTTGGAGCCGTAAAAGTGTTGTTTATCCTTCCGTAACTATGTTATTTATACTTTAATACAGTTGGATATAGCGTTTTTATATATTTCCAGTATTGCATATTACTAATCAATTCGGCATTTAACTATAGGTTATTTATTCATGTGTGTGATTTATTTGGATTGAATTGACAGAATAGTACTGGCTAGACTCTAAAACATGTATCACATTTAAAGAATGATTATTAATCGTGGTAGGGATGCTGTATTGGGTGTGCAATATCGTGGCTTCTAACCCCGGAAGCTAATGTATATAATATTTGGCGATGTGTGTAATATCAGAAAAGAATTAATTTGGGAAAATATATAGATATTACTCTTTTTCATCTCAGAACACTGGACAGTAAAACTATGACGAATATATGTATTAGTGGCCCGCCACTCAATTAATACTCTGGGTTTGGTTCGGTGGCATTATCAAACGTCCAGATGGCAGTCCAAAATAGTTCTGATTGTCGGATGAAAACTACGAGCTACCAAAACCAAATCGCCATCAAGAAAATAAAACATGTCTTTATTGGATCCTGTAGGCCTAAAGCCGATTTGAATTCTCCATTTTTATCTCTAACTGTTGATAATATAGACAAATCATAGGAGCATTGAATTCAACAAAGCAGTATCCTGATCGGATTAAAACCTCTATGCATTCTGCATTATTATGAATTGTAAATACTCTGGCTGTATTGGATAGATATTTGAGAAATATACAAACCGGTTTTTGAAGAATATTATAGCCAATGTTGAATCGATATAATATGTGCATATAACATATGTTATATACCCCACATGATTAATGTGTACTATGGAGAAGGGCATGTCCTTAATAATAAAGCAATTATTGATGTCTCTAAGATGGTGGGTACTATTATAAAACTGGATGAGCTTTAATCTTGGTCGTTGTATGCCACGGTTGGAGGTAGGCATAGTGATTTCATGAGGCAAAGCCGAGTGAAATTCAGAGCCCGAACTCCAGGATTGGCATGCGGCAGCAAAAATTAAAACAAATTAGGTTTCGATTTTATCCTATCCTGTCTCGACGATAATTCTAAAAACAATTACTGAAAAACATTTTGGCATGCCTACATTTATCTTTGTTCGACCGTGTCCCAGAGCTAGTTGCAATTGACGCACTGATACTTTGGACCAAAAGGTCTCCAGTTGTCCAGTCCCCTCTAGGAGACGATATAGTTCACAATGGTTTCGCTGCCTTTTTAAATTTTAATGTTTAAAACTCTGAAAATATCAGCTTATCGAACAAGGCATAGAACGCCACTATCCAATAATTCCGATCTCTGCCACTTGTGGACACCACTGTTGTTTTATATCATTTGCCACTAGTTGTCAAACCCTAATAAGTATCATTTCATTAATTACATATAATAAACCTGGCCTTCTTTGGTTTTTAAACGTTTATTAATAGATTTTACTTTCAAACACCACTCTTCTGTAGGGTTCTCGATGTAAGCCTTTATAAAGCTTTGAGAGGTTGAAATCACAGAAAATGGTCTGAGTGAGTGAGTGTCGGGAGCTTCAGTGTTGGTGCTGTACCCTACCCTATGTTGGCCTGCCTATCCCCCTATTCTGTATCATACTAGAAAACATTTTAATCGACGCTTTACGAATGCAATATAGTTGCTCACATTCTGGTAGCTGATCGGTCAATACCTGTGTCAAATGTTAAACGTCTCATATACCACTAAGAGCATATAAATCTCTGTATTTAAGTCACCGTGGCATACATAACCACAAAATCAAGCATACGGTATTTTATATTAGGGGTACGATAAATATCTGTCGAGTGTTTGAGCAGACAGGTAACATTTCTTTTAAGTGAAAGGGATCCCAAGGAAAAAGACATGTAACTGGAGATAAAAAAAAACAATGTATGTATCTTAAGTGGGGAGGGCATGTCAGATGGAATCAGAAGGGAGTCTTGTGAAACTTCAGGGGTATATTAGCCAGAAGGCGAAACAGGAAAGCTGTCTCTGTTGTGTTGAGGGGCGACACAGAATCCAGATGAACATCTTTTGGTAAAAATCCATGAAAGATGTGCGGGTCTTTTTCTGGTATATCCTTATAGTTATATTTGAAATGATATTAATATCAACTTTTAGATAGTTTTAGAGTGAAATGGAATCAATATATATATATATGATGTTTAGAAAACCTGTGTATATGTAAGTTATATGCCATTACTTCTAATCCCCCCGACAGGTGAAAGAATGAGAGAGATAAGAGATTACACAAATACAATTATGCATTTTATTTGTGTTCAAAAATGTTATGATGGATATGACATATTGAAACAAAATATTGATTAATATTTGTGGTAAAATATATCTGATAAACAAAGAATGATAGATATAATTAACAAAAAATAATAGATATATAATGATATTGAGAGTTTGGCGAAGTGATAATGTTAAGTAATAGAAAAAGAATTTGGTGATTGATGCGTGCGTAAAGATTGTTGAGTACAAAAATACAAATATTGAATCTCGTACATCAACTCACAAAAAGTCACTGGATTAATGAGATATGGAAATTGGAGAAGCGGGACTGTGCTTTATTAGTCATGAGGAGAGTTTCTCTCCTTAAAATGACCATTCACAATATGCAATTATATTCTAGGCAAATGCAAATCATTTTCTCTCGTACACAATATATGAGCGGCAATGAGGCTCACTTTGTACAGCCACCTAGTGCTATAATATAGCAGGAAGTATGGCGATGAAATAGGAAGCCTGCAGTGCCAAGGGACCGATAAAGTAGCCTCATCAGACAGGTAACATGTGAGTAGGCACCCCTAGAGCTTCATAAACTCTCACCTGTGAAAGTCGCTGATTGGACATGGCGCGTTGGCAGAGGCATACACCGCGAATGCGTCATTTGATAGGATATTGGTCTAACACGTCAACTGGTAGCCAATATTATAGGTTGTCCCTGACACAGGAACAGGCTGCGTGGGGAACAGCTCACAGCAACCTGGAGAAGTCCACTTTTGGGCACTTTGATGTAAGATTATGTGCACATTGCATGTATCCCATTGCGCTACCCACCCACACACCGATCTCATCTACTCCCACCCTTCACCCAACTCCACCTGTGGTATGTAGTCAATAGGTTGTGATGCGTATTTTCTAAACCATGAAAGCAGTCATGGTCATATCATGTTAAGATGAAGTTAATATTTAAACCAGACACGCCGTAATCGTCATTTACGATAGTATAAAGAGGTAATTTCCTCCCTGATGTATTGAACAGATCTAGATGCGCTGTTGAAAATGAGAAGCAACAGCAAAGGTTATACCAGAGGGAGTTGTGGATACATGATGCCTAATGAAGCTAGTGTAGCCTCCTTTATGAACCAATACAAGGATAAAAGAAAACTTCCCAAGAGAATATATTCTTAATTTTGTATAGCTTGTGCAATATTTTACCTTTGGGTGCCATTGGTCGAAATCTTTGTACTGGGACTTGGCGTGGTTTGTGGGGAATCCGTTGGGAATTAGGGTAAGGGGACCGTAGGTTTGGTAACTGATAAAAACAATAGGTCAGTATGCTCTCCCTGAAATAGCGGGAAGCAGTGAGGCGAAAGGAAACCCCTGAGTAACACTTAAGAATCCCCTTTGGCTACCCCAGTGTTTGCATTTACTTAGGATAATGTGCACTTAGCATGCACCCCTGTGCAAATGTGGGGGCACACTGAAAACCACCTTAATTCTAATAGTGCAGCTTCCCTTCAGTATGGGCTACTCCTCGGTACAACACGCCAATCCCATCTCATTCTGCATGCAGTGGTCTTGATTTATAAAGGCACTTAACTGCATGTGGTGCTATGATATATATCTTCAGTGAGTGGCTGCATTTTATAAGGCCACATAATTATGTGGATGCCAGAATTGTTTAATATGTTTTTAGCAGTATCATAGTCTGGCTATAATTTTAAAAAAAATTGTTCTCCTATCGTTGTCTCATTGCTGGATTAGCCTTTCACCATAGTACCTGATGAAATCTATACAAATTTGTTACCTTTTGGCCTTTGCTCACCTGTACTTTAAGTTGATAGTTGAATGAGTGAAGTGTTTAAATGATAGATACATCTCACTAGAATTCCATAGTGATGATAACATAACATCCTTTTTGGGTTTATCCCCTGTTGGCTCATAATAGTGAAGGTTCTCAAAGATTCTCCGATAAACACAAACAGGGTTCTGATCTATCCTGAATCATGCAAAGCACGATATGCCATATATGAACACTATAAACCTTATACTCCTGCATTTGGCTTTTCTTAGACAGGTATCTTAACAGTGGTTGATTCAGTGAAAGAGTCGTAGAACCATTTCTGCTTTGGTGTTATTCTCTTACATGCAAGGTGCACTCTAAGGGTCGGGGAGTA
Source organism: Alentia gelatinosa (assembly GCA_950022655.1). Taxonomy (NCBI): domain Eukaryota; kingdom Metazoa; phylum Annelida; class Polychaeta; order Phyllodocida; family Polynoidae; genus Alentia; species Alentia gelatinosa. Next base: position 47,757,155 of record OX465581.1, read on the forward strand.
GCTCTTATGCATGCCTTGAGAGGCCCCTCAGTGGTAAGGGTGAGGGAGGGCAGCGTGACCTCTTCCCCTAACCCATCCCCATGGAGGACAGGTCTAATGGATGCCATTTGCTTCTGAAACACACAGGTTCCTTTGGTAAATCCCAAAGTTCAACAAGAAAAGTCTGTGAAAGGTCTGATTCCCGGTTTGAATATAAAATTGTAATCATAGTTCACTATTATACATCTATCGATCTCTGATGGCGCGACCTTATCTTCGCAAGTTGCCATTTATCACAAATCATGGGGCCTCACGAGACGCCGTTCTAGCAATAGGTGTGGAAAATTAATTCAGTTATCTGCACCATTATGATGGCAGACTATTACCAATAAGGTAATAAAAGCTAAATATGGTGGCCTTAGTTATATTTCCACGACGTGATGAGAATGCAACAATAAACAGCGTATTTGCCAAACGGTATTATAGTGAATTGCTATGCTTTTGGCCCCGTCTACCACATTCCTTCAGGTTTATGTGATACAATTCCGCGATGGTGCACCACAGACGCGCACTCTGCTATTCGGAAAAAAACCCACATATGGGCAATTTTGCTTTTTGCATGCCATCTACTAGCACACGGTCATTCAATGTCAATCTTCTAGTAGATTCCTAGTGATATTTGGGATTACGCATAACACCAGTGGTTGAAGGTCTCTACGAGGACAGCATAAAGGCAGAGGACAACAAGAATTTGTGTGCATGTATTATGTCAATGGAGCCCCATACCGGGTGGTACGTGTTATCTTTGTGTGTCTAAACATTATGTATTGTAATATTCTTTTAAAAAATATCACTGGTATGCAAATTATCATTTAAATGTCTCATTTAAATATGCAGGGTCAAAACAATCAAAGCTTGTGATAACCTTTGAAATATTTAAAGCTTTACATGATTTCTGGTACTGCACCATGATACATTGACTCAGGGCGGAAGTAGAAGGTGCTTTATGCTCAAGTGGAAACAGAGCTCAAATCTATTGAAATGTTATCTGACCACATTGACAGTTTGAGTCTAGTACTTAGAGTCTGAACCATGGCGATGTGTGCAGATCTTTGCTTTGTGAACATGATCGCGCTGCTTGACCAATGTGGTGATTAAAGCCGGAGACACACCGAGCGAGAAACGCAGCGATTTCCAGAATCGCCAGCACAAAATGACATATATATGTGAGCTATTGTTTCATATTTTATATGATTATTGCTTCTGAGATGCTAGATTATCCGTAGCAGATACTTCTATGAAATAATATCTCACATATACGTCATTTTGTGTTGGCGATTTTGGAAATCGCTGCGTTGCTCGCTTGGTTTGTCTCCAGGTTAAAGCCGGGGACACATCAGGCGAGAAACGCAACGATTCCGGAAATCATCGCGTTTCTTGCTTGGTTTTTCTCCAGCTTTGATAATCCCAGATCTCTATAGAAATCATCCCAGGTAATCCTAAATCATCTTTCTACTTATAATTCAGTTTGCTTGACTTCCGCATTATCAGAAGTCCAACACTCACAAGTGTCGAGTGCAGAAATACGGAGGAACCCCTAATTATTCAATAGAGAGAAGTGAAGGCAATACACTCACTTCCATAAACACTGACGTACTATTCATATGAATATATACATATATAGACATGCATGTATTAAAATGGAACTGAATTGAGATCCCTATCTACAGAAAATATGCCATGAGTTTTGGTTGGTGGGGAATCTCACGAAGCAAAGTTGGGTGAGATTACATAGCAAACAAAAATGAATGACATACTTTCAGTAGCTATGGATCGAGTGCAGGGAAGGTTTTATGTCACCCCTATCATTGACTAATTGGCTAACATCTTTTCACAATACTCCAAGGTAATTGAGTACGGGTTCCCGATGGTAAGTCTATAGGGAAAAATACCAGGGGTGCGACAAAAACATAGATACACATGTAGCCGGATATAGACTTTGCCTACACTGAGTGAGATGGTTCCTATTCTACATGTAGTGGCTGACTACCTTATTAGTGCACCTCACACAAGTTTGATTAATCCAGGAATTTGCCGGGATTTATGCACATTAGTGCGCGCATACATTTTTCCTGGGTTACCTGTTCGTGGTTTGCTCGCAGTTCCCAGCAGGAGCTCCCATGCACTACATCACCAGCTAATTCCCAACCTCCACTGATTTCTGGCGATATTCGCATCACAGTATCTAGCCCTCGCCCATAACCAGCTTAGTCTGTCCGGAAGTATGTTTTTCTTCCATTTTGTCCTGGTTGTAGGTGCCATAGTCTTGTGTGTCATACTAGACTACGATGCCACGCGCCAGACAGAGGGTAAATATAATCATGATTTAATGTAATTGTGAATCTAGAGGGTCTTTAGGGAACTTATTGACACATGATTTTCTTTTGTCTCCCATTGTAGAGTAACTGATAGGAGACCATTGATGTAACTGAAAGGTTTCCCTGTAAACATTAGCGTCATCTCCATATAAAGACATTCATATGAGGTCATATATTTTCTATTCTGTAGCTTTGCTATTGATGTATAAATATATACATTCAAGGATAATTATCAAAGGTCCAGAGTATATAAGTATGTAGAAATGAAACAATGTATACAATAGGAATCTATGACGATATTCATGTAATTATGGCGAACGGAATTCCCGGACCTTGTGATGTCAGTCGCTCCGATCACATCGACTCAATTTTCCCCCTAATTCTGAAAAGAAATCTTAAAAATGGACTTACCTTCTTTATTCTGATAATATACGGAAACTGGCTTACTGTCTTCATACTTCAAAAATACGCGGTGAAATTATTGATCAGATCTACATCCTGATGCCGTAGGTATCGGGATGCATCCGATCAATAATTTTAATGTATTGATATTTTGATGTACGAAGAAAGTAGCCTGTTTTCGTATCATCATATATCTAAAATGGCGAAATTTACCTTGTCTCGTGATCACATACCCCTAACGTCAAAATGTGATGTCCGGGTATAAATACGGCATGGTCAGGAGCGGGCAGTATACGTAGATATACGTAGATATGTTTGTTCCATTAGAATCTTATATGCTAGGTTATGACAGTCATACCATTTCCTTCTTATATTCTTATATCATGCATTTATTCGCATTGGAAATATCAAGGAATATATTTCGTTTCTGGGATGTCACGGGCTTACACAAAAATAGAAAACGTTGTTTTTGATAGAAATGGCATGTGGCATAATAAGCAAAGGATTCGCGAATTGTGTCTATGACGAAACAATTATTACACCATGCTCTGGCACTTGAAGCCTCAATAATCCACGTACCGTATTATGGTATCATGAATATTGTATTAGCACAACCACCAAGTACTTAGGTCTTTATTTGTTTATGATTGTTTCAAAAGGTTTTCCGTTACAGCGGAGAACGTGGACGTCACCGTCTCCGTTGCGGGGGGAATTTCTTTTTATATTTGTTTGTTTATGGCTTCATTCCAGAGCCGACGTTTGGTTAATTACATACCTTTGGCCTCAAAAAGCGTTTCATCCCAAGTTTCATTGCACTGCTTCATAACATCACAAGTTTCATTGTCCTGCTTCACCTTCCCTGAAGTGCATAGCAGGGAAACTCTCACCCCCAGGGTACCATTGACAAAACCTTAGTGAAATCAGCTTTGCTTGGAAACAAGTCTTCTCATCGTAGGGGGAAATTGCCGAATAAAGTGACCTTGACCAGGGTTCTAATGACCTTGGCAACGTCGCGCATGCGCGGCGTGATTGTGCAGCGTCCCGTGTGGGGTCGCTGTCATCCAAGTGCACTAGACAAGATCAAGAGGTCGACGTGGGAGTATATGGCGATATAATCAAGGTAAGTGGTTTGCTGCTCGCGGCCCCGGCAAAAGGCCTCAATGATCGCCGAGTCACAGCAAAGGTCCCTCGCAATTTGCGCTGGTGCTCGGTCCGAGAATGTCATCCGCATTGACAGTACGCCGGTGACAAGCGTGCTCATCGAGGAGAGCAGACGCGGGCGGAATCCAGCTCGGAAGCCAAGGATATATGATTCCGGATTAGTGTCATGGGTGCCAGCTTGGGTGGAATACATGAGGACATAGTTTTAGTGGTATCAACCTTAACGCCTCGTATTTTGAATAGAGTAGCGTTGTAATAAACCCTAACTCTAAATAAAGTTTCTTTTGTAAAGATGATACTTTTTACCGTTAATTCAATTTGACAGGAAATTTCCACGAACAACTGCTCTTAGAGAACAAAAATTGAAATATGCTAATCAGGGACGTGTGTTTGTCACATCTAGGCAAGCTATAACTTAAATCCACCACGGACCTATATAGATCTTCCAAGTTCGTTATTCACTGACATTTATGAGCAAAGATTTTTTTCCGAGGTGCAAATTATGTGTTGTAAGCTCATCTCAAGTTGCCTCACAATTCAGTGGATTTTCCTCATGCATATTTATACGCGATTGACTGACAAACGTTGGGCGACGGTTTCAGGAAGTGATAAAAAGGATTAGTAGAATGAACAATTGGTGGAGGGATAAGAGAGGGAGAGGTGAATCAAGACTATAAGAGATCTAGATAGGCAGGGGACAAACAAGAAGATAAAAGTGAGGCAGCAAATGAATGGTATTGATATATAGTATAGTATAAAGGTTGGGTGGCAGAAGACATCTCAAAGGAAGAGTTGAGTTTCAAAGAATGTCAAGATTTTTCTAATAACTAGTCGAAAGGTGAGTAATTTATTACTCACCTTTCGACTTTCTTTATAAAGACAACATAGCGGTGGGTGAAGACGGTGCTCCGCTACGCCTCGTTCAGCAAGATTTGTATAATAAAGACAACATTACCATGATTTCTATCTCTGTGACCGTATTCTTCTTGTAGTCGAGTCTTCGCAATCCCCCTTCGCTATCGCTCGAATTAAACTACGCGGAGAATACGGCCACTTGGATTAGGACTATTTAGTATACACACTGAAATCGAACAACACTTTTTCCAAGCCCTCGTATAATACCGGAGATCAATGATGATGTGGTAGCTCATGTTCCTCGTGAATTTATATAAGTGGACCCTGCATCATGTTTCAGATGGTACACCCTGCCTTTGTAGATCCACCCAGTACCACTTTATACGGAGAGCTCGGGAAATGCGGCAACACGCCATCACACGTGGACTCGACTATATGTTTATAGTCAGACCAACGTCTCATATAGCTGTAAGACATTTTAAGCTTCATTTCGTGCCAACCACGCCCTAATAACGGTTATTTCACACCTCTTTTGTGTTGTAAATGTGTTCTTTAAAACACCTAGTCCTGAATATTCTATTTAATATCACAAGATATCGTATATTTTCAACAACAAAAATCAAATATCTTTCGATAAACTAACCACATCGCAAATGATATTAGAACCATACCTAAAACACGATTCAGACTAAAGTGAAATGATGTTGGATCTGAATTTGATATGCGTCATATATTCAAAGTATAGGAAGAATAAAAGAGGAATTGTCTAGATTATTATAAATGGCTTGTTTCCAATTTTTGTATAGATGAGTAACGTTACCCTTTTTTGACATCATATAAATCAAAGTGTTAATTGCCCTAAACAAAGCATCATCAATGGGTGATCACATGCACAATAATGAATAAATAGCGACGCTCATTTAAGAATGATAAAAACGCCATTCGGCAAGAACATACAATATTGTAGAACAAAATGAAGGTAATTCAATTTCATAGACTGCATTACCAGTATCTATTGCCCGAATCGGGCATCGGGAAATGTTTATAACCGAGATGATATGCACGGTTTTATACGTCAACAAAATAATCATTTCTTTCCTTCAAACATATATCTAGTTATATGTATAAACCACAAACACATTACCAAGCATATCTATTTCCTATAGAAAATCAATTATCATATTTCCTGCCACAATCGCATGTTTGTCAAGTCCGAGAGATGGGTAAATAAATTCATATCAACGATCAATTGCTTTGAATTATAAACTGGTCCATGACAACGTGTAGTTTCCCAGGAGGGATCAATCTACCTGTTTCGCTCATATAAACCGTGTAGTTGCTATGGCATCATATAAAGACAAACACACGCAACTCCACTATTTTTCCCTCTCTTACTAGTTATATTTAGTGATATCTCTTTGTCTTTTCAGGCAAAGCACACAGCAACGCACACACGCTCACACAACCCTATGGGGCCTTGATCTCAAACGCCGGTCTTCACTGATGATTATTGATCTGTTAAATGAAATACATTGTCTGTATTAGAGGTGTAACGAATCTGCAAAGAGAGCGGAAGGACTCGTTATTTAGTGTTAGATTTTACTAAGTGTAAAAGTATATCAGCTCAGGTACCCAGAAACAAAATTCGATCTATCCAATGGATATGAGTAACTAAGGTAGAAGTCCTCAGTTTGGAGTTGCTGAGAGACACACCAACAAAAACATTTTCATTAGGTCGGGTTGGTCGCTGCTATACCGTGTTCCTTTTCTCTTAGACCTCTTAAATCAAATATATCAGCCAAGAGCTGGTGCCTGGTCACAGCAAAGCAGCACTATGGTATAAGGGCAGTGACGGGAAAGGGTGGTTAGGGGTAGGTAGACCTGTAATCTAGTGCGAAACATTGACACGTGTCAGAGCAGGATGGATGGTTGTGTCTGGTTTGCCATTGGTAAGGTGGTGTTAATTTGTAGAATGATGTCAAGGTGTTAGCTCGAGGTAGCTGTTAGCTCTCTGACAGCCATGAGCGATTTTTACACAGGAGGTATGATATGTTCGGGTGACAATGTCAGGTGGGGACACGTGTAAAGGCGCTAAATAGAAAAGAAGAGGCGGTGATGAAGGTTGGAGGGTGACACATTATTGTAGTAAGTCAGGTTGGACAATATGGGATAGAACCACGATGGGATGATATTTGAAGAATCCAGATGGGAAGACTTGGCATAGAGGCAGGTAGGATAGCATTTAATTGAGTTTGTTTGTCTGTGGTTTAACGTTCTCGGAATCCTTATGATATATAGAGACCATCAAAAATTTCTCACAGTTGTATACTTTATTTCAGGCAATTCTTTTCAATGTTAATACTAATGCTATAAACTATCAAAGAAATATGTCTCTTTCAGTTAGCATTAGTGAGGGGCAAGCATGGTAGTTTTCTACTCTTGCAGTTGTGATGGTTAAGATAATAGCCGCCACGTCGATGGTACCTGAGAGTTTCTCCAGTGGAATCACTAGTAGAGAGGATACTAAGTTAATGATTATCCAATTGGGCTGGTAGGCGCATACTATATATTACCCGATAAGGGATACGTAGGGTAAAATTGGACAGGGGCAATTGTTTTTGAATGGCGGCATATGTGACTGTAGATAGGTCATGTGATATGGCGTTGGGCAACAGCAGACGGTGACACACAAGAGCAGGTAGGTAGGTTACTGCGCCAGAACAGGTGAGGACTATGCTGAGGCCGCCGATGTGTGTGTGTGTGTGTGCGTGGGGATGGGGGCGGAGCCGGGGATACAGAAAGGGGTAGTAGGGTGGGTGTTAAGGTGGTGGAGGGCTGGGGGTTGCTTGGTGATCAGCGTCTACGTGAGGCCGTATCCAAACGAGCTGCTCCGCCGTAAATCATGGTCATTTGCCTGTGAGCAGCTCCATCAACAGCCTCAGCTCACCAAAGGAGCCCGGGTAGCGCCTGCTTGGGGGTGGCCACTCTCGGCGACAGGTGGGAGCTGGGTGATTGTGGTGGAGAGAGTGGGAAGGAGGGGGTCAGTGTCCTGGTTGGTAGCTGGCCAGACGAGGGTGAAGGGTGAGTACAGGTGTGTGGAAGGCTGAATGGGAGGTAGGGTTTCATGAAGGAGTTGCTTGATTAAGACGGTTTTCTAAAAGGTTTCCATGTTTTATTCAGAGATGTCTCAGAGGTAATTTTCATCGCTTCTCAGGTACGTTTAGATGAAAGGTATGTGTAGAGAGACCTTGGTAGGTAAGATTCGTTTTAACTCTAAGACGACGACTACTAGCTTCTCAGATCACGTAAATCTAGAATTTGGCTTTATTTCGAAGTAAGTATTTCTGTGTTTTAACATTTATCATACAACTCAGCGGAATCCCTATGAAGGTAATCCTTTGATGAAAACATCGTAATGTTAACATATTAGTTAACATGTTGCTTTAAGCCACTGCAATAATGTGCATGAAAAATTCACATCCTATCGATATTACTCCCCCTCCACTTCTGCCCTTCCGTGCTGACCCAAAGGACACTTGTGAATTCTTACAGACATTTAATGAGGCTAAAGGATAACGAAACATAATTGGTAGCTGATTACTGCGAATTGGCATAATACGAACATAAATATTATTCCCAAACACGACATACCTTGTAAAAAGAAGTAATGGGCATCGGTATATATAGAGTAAATAAAAAGGCTTTCTTTCTCGAAGGGGTATTTGGACAACGAAGTAGCGCCAGTAGGTGATGGACTTTAGATGCTATGAAACATGGAAACAAGCAGCTTATAGTCTTAGGTGGGCAACTAGGACTGCCGTCTTTACATATCAGGATCTGATTATAGTTCATCCGTAAAAAAGGGCATTTTACTTGTAGGGTGAGAGAGGAAAGGGAATATTGGGAAATGGGCTCTCAGATCTAATGCAAATGTTTCCGATCAAAGAACATGTTGTTGTTCTATATATACCACAACAACTTATACATCATAATACCTTCATAAAATTGATGCCGAAACTAGAGAAGAAGGTCTGTTGAAATCTATCCTTCATGCATAATATATCGATGGTGAAGACAGGGGAGGTGGGCGAAGGGACTGGAATGGGGAGGGTGGGCGGAATCAGAAGGACCAGCTTTTGTCGCCTTCTCATATTTTGATCACCTGGTAAAGCTCATCAGACTGCCTATGTGTGCCATGTTAATGCTGGCAATGGTAATGGTAATGATGATAATGATGATAGCAATCATAATCAAGGCAAAATTGTCAATTCTGACTCTGGGCAATAACTATTTGTATCTGCATCTCAAGATGTAAACTCTTACCAGACAGTCATTACTGCTTGGTGAATAGCACCTTCCCCGCCATATCCTCTCCTCTTTTCACTAATTGCGAGTATGATAAACCCGATCCGGTAGTCGAAGATATGTTTTATGCAGAGCAAAAGAGGAGTGTTTCCAGACAGTAGAGGAGTGATTCTCTGTGTCCAGCTCATTCACTGTAGTCACCTCCTCAATGCCTGCTTAGGTACCAATAAAAGAGTCTTACTAATGGGCCTGCCTGTCACTGGATCGCTGCTAAAGACTTCTACCATCCCTAAACTCTATTATCTCCTACATCACCAAGAAACGGTGATGAATTGCCACTATGCTAAATTTGTGGCTCTAAGAGAAAGGTCTCCACTTCCCAGTAATATCTGTCAGTTCAATAGCATTACCCGAGCTGATGGAATTACACAGCATCTGTTAAAGGACATTGTAAAATCATTTACTGTGTTAAATGTGTGTATATATTATAAAAGGTTTGATGGATGAAGGATACACCTGGGTACAGATATCGAAGTTTGAATTGTGGGAGCTTGTCATATTCTCGAAAAAGAGGGTTTTTTCTTGGGCTGGTTTAGTTACAACTTAAAAAAGTATTGTATTCATTCTGGAGAACATTAAAAACTAATCAGACTGATACTACATCTAATTAAACCTCGGCTGCGCTGCACTGCGCCGCTGCCTCCCTTGCACGGATCACCTACCTCTACTACCTGTGGTGGGTAACGTAATTTGATTAGACCAACAGCGGGATTGAATATTGCAGCAATTACTCGAAAATGACCCCCTGTTCTTCCTCTCTGACAGTGTAATTAGTGTCGCATTGAAAGTTTAAACTGCCTGCACATACTTCTTGTAATTAAAAAGAAGACATAAAAAAATCCCGATATAATTGTTTAGAGCAGAGCAGTGATAAAGAAAAGTCATTAGCGATGCAAATTATGATAGGTTTCTAATCGGATGGAAACTTGAATCAACAGTTAGAATGAAAGAAAGACATGCATAACATTTTGGTTTTATAATCATAGTTACCCAAACGCACTGTACAGCTGTTGACAAAGTATTCGTCAAAGGAAGTGCTGTATTCATCCATACAGGACTTTTAGTATGAGGACAGAATAGAAACCCCTTAAAGACTAATTTCGAGAAGAAAACAATGGCTCAGAGAACCAATCTATTTTACCGTGTCCATGAATAAATGATTTTGATTTGAACTCGTTAAGCGATAAGTACTGACCTCATAAGAAACACCCAGAACTCTAATGTTTTTGGACAGCGGCGAAGCCAGCGTGCCTGCAACAATCCCACACAGCAACCAACCAATCCACCCACCCCTGTCTCCCTATTCCTCCACCATCTCGGGGAATACCCCGGGGCTGGCTGAGAGTGGCGAGACGGGTAGGGCCTCGCGTACGGCTGAAGTGAGCTTTTTGCCCTTCATTAATATTAAACAGGGAGCGACTCACGCGAGCAGCTCTCCCGGGCAGCATCCTAATAGGCGAGGAGCAGCTCGATAAGGGGTGGGAGAAGGGGGTGGCCGTGTGGCTAACCGAAACCACTGCTGTCCTGCCTTCCTACTGTCTACATCTCTTCACTTCCAGCGAGACACCTACCCTCTACCCTCCTATCCTGCACTACAAACAAGGTAGACTAGGTAGGAGTGATGAATCCGGGCTGCTAAAGAAGCAGCGAGCTGCTCGGCATTGCTTCGCGTGTACCTTAACCGGACAGCCTGCCACTTGATGCTCCCTCGCGGGCGACAGGACGAGGCTTTCCGTGTGGTTTGTCTCACCGTGTCGGGAATACATCCGTGAATTCGGACATACACAGTGCGGTCCTTGAACTGCTCATGGCAACGACCTGTCTGCAGCCCTGACCTGCTGGCCAGATCACTTACCTGTTACTATACCGCGGAGTAGTACAGAGGGGTTGACTAAGGTTCATTTGCCATGCCCCTAACATTTTTAAGACATCATCAGCCTTATATCTTTTTGGAGCTGCTGTATGTTCCACAAAATCTACTGATCTTCCATGACCTGTAATGAAAGTCTGCCTTATTGCAACCATGACCTCCTCACATTGACTCTGACATTAGTGATCATGACCTTGACTTGACCCTGTCACTTATACTATAGCCTCATTCTGTTCCCCATGAACTTGCAATTGGTTTACCAAATCTTAGATGTTGTCATGACGAACGCATATATATTTATCAAGTAGCAAAAGTATTCTGTTGTAGACAAAGTCGAAGCACACAATGCCATGATTTTCCTACTTTTGTTCATCAGCGGTGATCTACATTTCCTCACCTCTACCGTCACCTGCTACTCTTGCTTGATTCCACTTCTGACATGATCATTTTCCTAAATAGTCTGATCGGACAAAATAACTAATATCTGAGAGGTAATTAATAGAGAACTCATCCAGATGACAATCGCGGTTTGGATTTAGAATGAGGTCCAAGAGTAATAATGACACAATTTGACTGAACACCGTGATGTTTTATAAATAATCTGGACCTAGGGTCTGACAATCCCCACAATTTATAGGTTAAAACATTATGAATACGACGTACCGACCAATTACTTATAAGCCATTAGCAGCTATTGTCTACACAATAAGACAAATCTAGATCAATTGCGTTTCATTGATCGACCGACACGGTGATACACCAATCTTGTGTTGACAAAAAAATGCTGAAGCATACAAAATCACCTTGATTTTTTCCCCTTTTCCTTTACACAAAGGATTTAACAAAGGGAACCGTAGATGTCATGTGTAGACGCTCTTTCTGCATATGATATCCATAATGGGATTAAGGGGTAACAAGGAGAAAAATATATTCTACACCTGTTTTCTGTTCTATGAACGTCGTCATGGGCAGCCAATGAATTGAGAGGGAGGAGAGTGGAGGGAGACGTGACACGCCGGGCATAAATCAATCCGACGTAGATGAATTATTACCGCAGGGGAAGAGTCATACCTCAGGTGGGCAAAATACCTTCTGATTGATCCTCAGCATGTTGATAGATGTTCAGTCACTTCTTTATGAAGTACTTTTATTTTATAGCTGATGGCTTTGGGGAAGGGGGGTTCGTATGGTTTTTTTTATTCCAAAGAAACGGCCAAATCACCACACGATAGAATCTATGCGATGGATAAGATAGGCTCAAACAGTAGTATGGCACATGCGGAAACGGATGATCTCTTACTTTCCCTCAAACCTTTGGTGGTGAGTATTACTATTATGCGTCATGAGACCTCAAATGCGGTTATGATTCGTTATTACACGTGTCATTTGTCAACAAGGTAAGGACCCATACATGCGCCCAGGCAACATCTTTCTTGATCCCTAGATCTGTAGTGCAATTAAGATGTTTTGGGTAAATGACCTCAAGATTGACCTTGATCTTAAAAACAGAGAACCTTCCTGATTGACCCTGACACTAAAGGTTTTTTTAAAGCAATGCCAAAGTTGCGCTGGCGCGGGGTTAAAGTGAGGGAGTAGAGCAGAAAGGGGAGCAGCAGCTAGACTGCATGGTATAGGTGCTAAGATTAAGAGATAGCGTTGAGGAGCGATCCGAAAAGTACGTGCGCACTGATGGCGGTGAGTAGTAATGAAGTTTAGGAATTGTCCGTACATCCCTTCTTTAAGTCATTACCTAAAAATGGAGATGGGTTGGGGTTAATTTCTTTTTAGATATTTTGTGTATGCCCTTTATGACTGGCTAGCAAAGTAAAGGAGAAATTATACTTGATAACTCTTGACTAACTCTTGACTTACTACGTCCCATTCCTGTCCTCCCGCGCCCCAACGATACTGTGTTGTGGTCACTATCGGTTTGGCGAGCTGGTTCCTATCGATATGAATAGTGACCGGCTGTTCTCGGGCGATTAATATCTGGAAACACGTAAATATAGAGGTCCCCTTTAAGGTTACGAGCAGGGACCTGCCTACAAACATCCACCAGCACACACGGGCAATGGCCATCTTTGACAGACCAAACTTTAATCATGGCGGTAACTGTTGTTCTGGACTAAAGCCTAACCCGAAGTTTACCTACAATGTAATAGACGTCTGGTGACTACCACCACGCAGCCTTACATAAACAATCTACCCCCAATGAGGGGCCCCATATGAGAAATCCCTTGGTAGTTTGGGGAGGGCGGGCATGCCATCAGCGCCAGGGTATGTTGCCGAAGGTAGCCGGCAATCGGGGCCTCGTCTGGCGGGTTGCAAGGCTGTGCCTCATGCATACATAGTGCGGACTAACGGGGAGGCACCCGGCGCTCATGCCCGAGTCCGTCCACCATGTCGAGCTTTTTACGATCATCAAACCATAGACAAAGGTTTCTGCATCACAAGCGAGTTGTACACGGTTATACTTTAACCATTCACAAAACGATACCATGCATACGGAACTTTTCAGTTTTAGTATCATTATCCGCTGCCTTATTAGTTACTGTAATCTTTTGTATTCAGGATAGAGAAAGAGATAGGAGGGAAAAACACAATATTGACTGGTTTGAGATACAAGCGGTTTGATGCTCCGAGGAAATTGACACATAGTAATATCCGAACATATTCGAGGATATTGCGAAGAGTCAACTCTGAGGAGCATACCACCGCTTTTATCTGAAACCAGTCGATATTTTATATATCATCCACATTTTCCTGACAAGTGGCATACCAATGATAACTCATTTAGGTAAGCACTATTTTTTCATATGCACTTTTTTCCGTATGTGCCGGCTTTTGCATCACGGAGCATACAGATATGTTGCATGCACCGGGCATGGTGATACATACTCCCTATGTGTTTTCTATGTACACTTTGTATTAGGTGGATGATAAGAGAGCTCATCCTTCGTTTCTACGTTTGCTCCTAGTCTCATATTCTTTGTTTGACGCAAATACATCTGTTCTTCTCCTTCCATCATTACAGGATCGTCCTGTAAAGTTGGTTTATTTACCAAATTTACCATACCAGCAGTTTCGATTATTATGATTGACTGATCTTTTTGTCGCTGCAGCTATCCCAATTCAGTTAAAATTATATATTTCTCTGTCCATAAATTTATGTAAATCACGTAGTGAGTAAACCTTAACATTTCTACGTTCTTTCTACGTAAAGATTTACGTAAATTCTACCAAATAAATACGTAAATTTACATTGCTAGAACGTATTTGTGTTTCTTGGGAGGTCTGCTTTTGAACGCCCAAAGGCCCTGTCTGTATGCCGCATTCTGATTGGCTAATAGTTTGCCAGATCTTGACGAGAAACGAAAAACTGGAATCAGCTGTTTGCCAATACAAATGACAGAGGCCTGTCACTTTGTAAGTTCACTAGGCTATCTAAGTAATCGCACCTGAATATGGAATGTACTTATTGTATATGTTTACAATATTTAAATGTACGTAGGGGATCAATGGAATATTCATTAGATACTGGCTGACGAAGGGAAAAGTTCTTGTCGAATGATAAATGGTACCAAGCTTACCATGGGCAACACACATATCTCTATAGTAGGTAATTAGCTACCTGCGAAATATGGCACATACACACTTCCAGCACATTCTCCATTTGTATAACGTTATAGTCAAACTCATCTCCTGTCTCTCTTTGAATATTAACACGTGTTTGGGCCGCCGAATCGACATGCCACTTATGGCAATTTCTCATTAGTATTAAACATTTGGAGGTGTGTGATAAAACGAAGACCGACGAGCCGTTTGTATCTGTTGATATCGACATACTCCTGTACGTACTCATTTTTTTCGAATATATTTCATTGACAAAAATTCATTCACAAAATGGCTTGATGATCTTCCCTGAATACGTCCTAGACTCTAACAAACAATGTAGGCATGACAACACAGATAAGACTCCACAGGAAATATTCATTTTCACCAATCGCTCTCTATATATGCAGACAAGACTTCTTTTTTATCTTATCTTTTAACGCAGCCCCTTGACGAAGATTCTGTATTTCAGTTTGAAGCTTTTCCATTAAGATGCTCCTTTCCCCCTGCAGCATTGATGATCTTCCCTAAAACGCAGATCCGAGCCGCGGTAACGTTCCGGAGTCAACAGTGGCACATATAATCTGTTTTGAATATAAGAGTATTTATAATAATTTCTAGTCAAGTGGGGATGAGATTAAACTATTGGACGCCTAGCAGTCATATTTCGTCTTCTATTCCCTTGATAATATACTGCCCCCATTTTGAGCACTGCAATGATACTTTACTACAGAGATATACCTTATATACCTCGAACCTGTGCTAACTTTGGATATGATATATTGATCAAATAGTCTGGCATGTTTCTATAGAGATATATTTCCCCAGACATGGCCCGTCGAGCGTGTATGAAGAAGCCTTATCTTAAACATTGCGCATTTTTCTGTGTTGATCGTGTATGTCGCCAATCGTCGGTTGTCTGTGAAAGCTTCTCCAAATACCGGAGTAGGCAATGCCAGACTCCCATTTCCTGTTGAGGAGTGGAGTCGCTGTGATTTCCAGGTCGACTGTTCACTGCCCCCGACACCACCAGTGGGCGACACCAGTAAGGGATGTGCAGATGTCGTCGCTGACTTCCTGTCCGATCCTTCCGCCATATTAAGCAACGAAACGCCTGGCGGAAATACGGCGAAGCGGGCCGCGCTGCTGGGGGTAACGCCGTGGCAACTGCCCCACTCGCCACCAGAGGGTGCATGTGTATCTCGCTAGCCATGACCAGCGGTGTAAAAAAAAAGGGAACACCTCCTACGTCCGCAGTGGCCACTCTATCACGTCATCCGCTTTACGTCGCTCGGCCACTAGGTCCATTGGATACATTTGTGAAGGGAGATGTTGTCGATGGTCATATGAATGCTGTGAAGGAGAAGAGGGAGGAGGCAGGGAAGGGGGTAAGGTAGGTTAGCTTCCGGTACGCATGTATCAGCCCCTTTCATTCTGGTTATTGATAGTCAGCTTTGTTTATGCCTGAAGATACGTCTTGGCAAGTCTAAACGGACCACTTATCTTGACCTGTTTAAGACATGTTTGTAAATGTAGTTAAGTCCCAGATAAATCTCACCATATGACCCCCTTAGATTCAATCTTCAGTTGTTTAAGAATGCATAAGACAACCTGTAAGCTATGAGCATAAATTCAGTTTAATTCAGAGTGTAAATATATGTTGGCACAATGGACCTCCATGGGATATCCATAAGAGATACAGTCCTTTCAGTATCTTGTAAAAGTCCCTTGTAAATTCCTGTCTGAGTTCTTCAGAGTGGATGTTTAACTGGAAAGTCTCCTCTTACACAAAGGCGCACAAAAAGAAGCTAGAGCAACAATACTGAAGTACGGAAACCATGTCTATACAATCGAACAGACATTTTATCATCCATCGTATACAAAGACCACATTGAAAATGTATGGGGACTCAGTAAACCACGACCCCTTATATAAAACCTGTCAGATACCATAACTGTGGTATACGGATTCAAATCAGTGGTTTATTATATACCCATGCAGTATATTTGATAATTACGTACTCCCTGTGCAGTATAAATTGTATACTGGATATATGATAAATACTGAACGACCTACCATGCTTTGTACATGCTACAAAATGGGATTGGGAATTGATGTTTTTACAGAACTCGGCCTGGGGCCTCGTTCAGTAAAAAGCAGCAATTCCCCATCCCATTTTGTACCATGTACAACATGGTCAGGTCGTTCTTTATAAATACGGCCTCCAAACCCTGTATACCGGAAAAATAGTCCCTTTGTGCTATGGAACAAAGAAATAGTCCTAATTGTTATACCCTTTGAAACGGCAATAACTTGGTTTAATTTATTCGAAAAGATGGATAACAAATATAACAAACGATGGCTTCGTAGATGACGGCTCTGTAGACCACTTGAGGTTTACGTGCTAGCGCTCGTGTATTACTACGCGCCAACCTTTCGTGGTTTACGGCCGCAGAGCTGTCCAAAAACCACCGTTTATTGTCTATATATATCATGCCTAACATCCCATGACTGAAGTGTTCAAATAGTTATGTTTATGCACAGCAGACTATAGTTTGCTGCATCAGCAGTTCAAATCGAAAAGAAAAAAAATCAATATAGCATAACTTATAAACCATGCCACATAAGATATACTGACAACCGGTCACAACTAACACTGCTCATAAATTAATATGAGAAGCGTAGTATGGTTCAAAGGAAAAAAAGGTAGAATTGTAGGCAAAGATACCCTTTTGAATCAGTGGGAGAAAGCAACTGAAATTCAAAGGCTATTCATGTGTGGTCAGAGAATACAAAGGCTGGAAACGAAACGGACGTTTGGGGGTTGGGGCTGAAGTGGAAGGAGGCCAGTGGTATTACCCCGGCATGCCATACATCAATCTTCTGCGCGTGGCTGTGGCCTCGAGTACCCTGGTTACATGTGTCTGTACACAGGTTACCATATAACAGTGTATTCATGCTTGTATAATACACTGTCTAGGTATTTCTGTCTCGCATTACCACACGTCCCTTCATCTGCATATATATTCAATCAAGTCACCATCACGTATTTACCAAGTTGATAAACGACTATTTCGCTTTTCATGTATGGGGACACTAGTATACAGGTTTAGATTGAGGCTGATTTATTTCTAACGTTTTTGGCGATGATTTAAACGCCTATTTGCACATTTCACATTTCGTAGCGTATTGCAGAACTATTCATTTTGAATTGTGTGAATATATAGAACGTCCTAACCATGATGTATAGGTTACAAAACGAGATGATAATTTACGGTTCGTACGTAACAAATTCGACGAGTCTGGCATTGCTTACTCCGAACGAACCGTAAATCATTATCGAGTTTTATGCTTGTATAAGCATGGTAGGTCGTTCCATATTTACTATATACCTGAGATTAATAAAAAAAAGTTGGCCTAACAATCAATATTTTAGTCGTAATGAACACCGTTATTCAATTCTGAATGATGATATAATCATAGTCATATTGTCGTCATAATCTCATACCACGACATTACATGCCCATCAATATTTAACTAAAATGATATTGAATGTGCAAAAGGGGAATTGATACTATCAGAAATTTAAATAACATTTAAGTAGTATCGGTTATAAAATAAAAAGTGGCATGGGAGTGATATCAACAGGCATATATGTAGAAACCTTGAATACTTAATTTGGTTGTGTCTAATACGATGCAGGTGCAATGGTGATGACCGCTGCTTCCTCTGCAATTCTACCCTCTCCTCTTGCCTGAATCAATAACATGTTAATAATGTAAGGATCTAATGAATAGCAAGCCTTAACCACATACCCTGGGACAATGTGATTGTCTGGCATATCTCCCCTTGGGCAGCGTGGATTCCCATACGCCACAGCGCATGTCCCGATTCAAGGGCTTCTCCTTTGTTGATGGGCCATGATATGTCTCATAACCCTTCCTTGAGAGGGTCATACGGAAAGATATTTTTTCTGACTCGATTGTCGTACATTGGTCATTTTTATAGCCAATTCGTCGTAGAAATAATATTTCTGTCCTAGTAACAAAGATATTGTCGTATCGTTGCAAATGTATTAATGCCTCAGGTTACTTAGAGATTTGAGGCCTATCGTACTTTAAACATCTTGTAAATCATACCTTCTGATGAATATTCATAAGTTACTATCCCAATTCCTCTTTTTTGTTCAAATAATTAGATATTTATCTTACGTTTTCATTGCTTCTATAAAACGGCATTGATCACAAAAAAATCTCGCCAAACATACTTACTGAACATGATGTCTCATTGGGCACTTCATCCTTATTAATCTGGGACGCTTCCCATGGTCACCCGGCATTAGAGGGTTAAATCCCAAGCGGCGGCGGATAACACCTCAGCCCTCATCGCCGGTCGCTGGCCACCGGAAGCGGAACCGTCTCGTCGGTCGTTCATTTGGACGGCCTGACGGTTACTTCCGGTGAGGTCGGGCATGCGCTGTCTGGGGTCAGTGTAGTAAGGGTTGTCGGGGATGAGGATGCGTGCACCTCCACACACACACACACACACACACACACACACACACACACACACACACACACACACACACACACACACACACACACACATCTTTCTACTACAGGTCTGAATAGATGCCACATGACATTAACGAATGTAACATCCACGTCGTGATAAAAAGAGAAAAACCCAGAATAGACGTAAAAATACGTGAACGGAGGAAAATGAATGAGTTTCCATCCTAGTCTCCGTCTAGGTTATAGCCACCAGGTACCATAAGTGGGAGTAGATTCTCCCTAGATTTGGCACATCACTTTGGGGATGAAATACTATTGCACATGCCGAGTGAAGTCTATGGGTCATAGTCGAGTGTGCGCATATATAAATAGTCTGAAATATATGTCCTTGATGTTAGCTGAATCTATTGAGTATAAACGAAAGACGCCAAAACGCTGACCTGACTGGCCGTGACTGCTGCTTCACACACACTCGCACGCTCACTGTGTGAGGGGCGGGTCTTTATTTTTAATGAAAGTATCATCAAGACTAATTTCCGTAACTCACCCTTAAGCTCCTCACGCCATAGCTCCCTGAACCTACCACTCACTGCCCTCCTCAACTTGATAGGAGGAGGTAGGGTTCGGCAGGCAGAGGGATCTGAAGTTGTGAATCAGGGAGTGAATAATACTCGAGCACATTGGTTTCCCCTAGATTTCAGTAAATTACAACACGCATCAAGGTACCGTCGGAACGGAAGTAATACCATGGTTATTTTGAGGCACCTGTTCTAGGTTTATAGTAGTTGATCTAGTCCTTTGCTAAAACAACATGGAGAACATTAAGAGGGGGCAGGTGATAAGAGAGAATTGAGGTATCCCAGATACTATACGGTATATTGCTCTGCGACCGCCCTACATTCTGCCAGCATTACATCACCCCTTCACCTTGCCGCCGGTTTGTTTCTCCTTATCGACATCACCCTCCAGTGATACTCCTATCCAAATATCCCGCAAACGTCTCGCAAACGTGTCGTTATAGTGGAAATATATACATCTCAGAATATGTAGATCTATATACCAGATTGCTACATAAATACCATAGGTCTGGAATATATTTGGGATATAATCACTATTGTGAAGGTATGTTCCATACTTATACATACCTAACAATGGACTTGTTTCAACTATAATGGCTAACACAGAAGAGGAATGCTATTGGAAATATCTATCGAATAAATTTACTGGAGGAAATTATGAGATAAATTGAGAAGTAATTAGGAGGTCATCAAGTAATCAGTCACGAGGTACTTAAGGAGCCCTACAGAGTAGGGTATGAGTATGTTCAATTTTCTTTTGTAGGGTGGGTGGTATCCGAAACATCCGGCAGCGAGTGGACGAGTAGAGTAAGGGAAAGATATAGTTATGTCTAATAATTGTTATCGAAAGTTGCATGATATTCCCTTATAATAGATGATATATAAGATGTGCTTTGTCATCATATGGCGGGCTTATATGATTTATTTGTGACTTTCATAGCAAATTTGTAAACGATCACTCCTATCCCATGAGCATAGTCATCTCTTTATTGCCAGAGTTGCCATGTTAAGCCATCTGTAACGAGGATAGGCCACACTGTTTACAATGTAAGTGACCAGGCTAGCTGCACCTAGCTGACCTTTGCCTTGGGACGCGTGACCAGCAGAGGGACTGTCTGATATCATGCAAAGTAACAAGAAAAATGAAGCTAAAGAAAATTAGCATAACCCAAGAAACTTAGCCCCGAAACAAAAGTGAACCATCTGAGTACAATCGGGCCACTATATCAGGTCTTTTGGTAGATTGCTAGGAAGTTAGAATACATTTTATATGTCAGAATATTTCAATATTGATCCAAAATGTTCAATAGTGAGGACAATATCTTGCGCAATATGTCGCACAATATGTGAACACACATGATAGAACATAGGGTCAGCTCTAGCCAATGAAGGGGGTTGGAGCAAGGGGAAGAGGACTAACCTAGCTTATCGGTCCTAGCCCTCAGCGTTTGGATATCAGCTGTGGTATGTGTCGTAAATGCATGCCAATAGCCTAGAGGGGTTGCTCGGGCGGGCATGGCAACAGAGGCGCTCAATAAACCCTGTCGTACTTGGTTATTTCTTTTTTAGATCAGTGTATTTAACCTGGATAATGACAAGTCAGAAAGATGCTTGTTTTCAATCATGTCCAGCATTAAAAGCTTCGAGTTACATTGATATATGGGCTGTATCACTGTGTGCTTAATTGCTAACACATAAATATGATGTAGAAAAATATACACCGTAGAACCCCGCTCTACAGACAGCCTGAGTAAGCGAACAGTTTTGCTCGAAACGGAATGTTTTCCCCTCTATTAGATTGTTGAATCAACCCAGTGCAATGAGTACCTTACTTAAGCGGAAACCCCGCGTAAGCGTACAGTTATTTCGGTACGAAAAAGGTCTAAGACCCTGTGTAAGCTGACACCTCCGACAAACACCCTACCAAAAACAGATTAATCTGTGTTTCTTTATGAATGTGTGTGAGTAGAAGAAGAAGATACATTTTGTAATTAAAAGTTGAATAACTTCGGATCCAATTAAGATATTGAGAATTGGATATCAGATCTATCATCGCCTCGATCTCCCCTTTATAAATGTATACATAGCATTTGCATATTACACGGAAGGAAAATTGAAAACGCCGCATTAGTGCACACTTTGGCCCGGAACGGAGCGTATACGCTTACGTGGGGTTTTACAGTACAATGAAATGTATTGAAGATTTCAATGGTTTCTGTAGATGCCGATTGCAATTCATAATATAGATACAATATACAAAATACTTTCTTCTTTGTTATACAATGAGTATCTTTAGAAAATTTGTTAATAGCATATCATTGTTCAAATGATTGTAAAATTGGTGGCATTAGTCTAAATAGCTATTGCTATACAATACTTTGGATATACACAGTTGGTAAATGATTATAAAGAAACCCAGCTAGGATGATATGAATAGCATGATTTGGGCAAATCAGATGATTCAAATAACAAAACGCAGATATGTCAGAAAATTAGTGCGCATGGTACTTTATAAAAACTGGGGGAAAATGGTATGTTCATCATTGATGAATGAGCGTGGAATTATAAATAGATAGCACTTAAAATGTTTGGGTTATATTCAGTATATTACCTCGGCTCCTTTCCCCATATCACAGTGTTAGCATGCAGATTGTGAAGGGTTAATTTTTAGCAGCAAGTCCAAAGTCTATGTGACCACACTAACATTTAGGCAGAGTCTATATGATTGTGTAGCCCACGCTCAAGAAAAAAAAAGAATTCCTTCTACAATAAATAAAGGACCGATATATAATATTCATTTGATATAAACCCTCATTCTGCAAATATCAGTGCAATAAAAGATATTTTAGGTGTGGAAATTTACTAACCAATAATGGATAGTCTACATATCAATAATTTCATTATCCCTCTTCATCCATTAACAAAACTAGGTTGTCGGCACTCATTCCGGACATTAGTTATTGTAATTGCCAAAAAGTCAATTGCCAATAGGTCGGATGGAAAGCACGTTTCGATTAAGATAAAATTTGTATGATGATGAGATAGGACATAGAAGCAATTTTAAACCATAAATTACTTAATTTGAGACAATACAATATCGGCTTGTAAATAGTCAAAAGGTAAATAATGAAAGAAAGTGGATGGCAAGGTAAAACATGAAATAACAACAATACAAGAGAAGGGGTTTTTCATTTTCATTAACTTGAAACGGGCAATATGGTTATGATATGAAAATGCTCATAGACAAAAAAAAACTATACAAAAATATTAATGTGAAAATACGCATTTGAATATATTTTTTCTGAAATGAAGGACCCGTCTGCCCCCAGGCTGCTACCAATGAAAAGGCTAAAATAACAGATATCCTCTGACATAGCTAGAGGATGAAGTAAAGTGACAGCAGGTCGGCGAGCCTCAGCTTACGAGCCGCTCAC
The DNA here is from genome assembly GCA_950022655.1 of Alentia gelatinosa. NCBI lineage: Eukaryota > Metazoa > Annelida > Polychaeta > Phyllodocida > Polynoidae > Alentia > Alentia gelatinosa. Next base: position 47,780,303 of record OX465581.1, read on the forward strand.
CTACAGGTGTCTCATGTTTGACGCGTTCCATTCGTTCTGACGCCACTTTGTTTACTCCCTCAGCCGGCATGCCACCTCCCACCTGACGCCAATATTCGATGCCACCTGGCGCTATCTGACTTCTGCTACCCACTATCAGCTAGCCATTGTCCACTGCATTCTACTGAATGCCAGTCTTTGACTGATATCCAGATGTTGTCCCACTGCTAAACACCAGGGACCTGTTTCAGTAGTTTCGTGACATTAGGCCTAGACAGACATCAACAGTGGCACTAACAGTGCAAGCAACAGCGGAAAAAGTCTAGCAAATATCAGAGGGTCAGAGGTTCCAATCTTCTTCATATTTGGAATAATTATAGGTTCTATGTATCCCCTACTCGTGTTGAAGTGTCATCACTTAATTCCTACGGGAAGTTAGTGAAATTCAACGTGTCATTGATTGCAGTCTTATGATCTGTCCGTCTGCTGTCACAGACGCCATCTAGACATGTCACAAAACTACTGAAACAGGTCCCTGGTATCTACCTGTCATGCCACCGAGCTACTTATGCCCACCAGTCACTTTTTACTGCCACCCCTCATCTACAAGTACTCTTTTTACGCTACACTGGGCCCTCCTCTAGCCATGCACTACCAATCACCTGCTGACCCTAATTAATCGCTGGCGTAAAGCCTACTGACTGCTGTCCAATAAATACCACTTATGCTTGCTAATGCACATCTAGATTCACAGGTACTGATACATTTTGCATATACATCGGCCTGCGTATGCAGTAGATCATCTCACGGTTATTGTTGCATCCTTACTGGGTTTTTCAAGGACTTGCCATTTCTAAGAATGAATAATTCTTTCAGGTATGTTAAATTAAAACATTCAATATAAATCATCAGTGCCATTGCGTGCAAAATCTAGTAGTAAAAATTACGTGCAAAATCTAATGGTAAATCTCTGAGGCCATTTTGCATCTACATATATATCTTAAGAGGTCAATGCCTCTGAGAGTGTTGCATCTACTTGCGACGGAGGCGCCTCCTCTAACCTACACATTCCCTATAACTGCCCCCTTCCGTTCACCCTCACCCACCACCCTCCTACCCAATGTCTAACGTCCATCCGCCCCCTTACCGCCAGTCGCCACGTCAGACCCAAAGACGGCGGGTGTCCATTTAAAAATCCATGCGTAAAATCTCGGGTGCTACAGGAGGAACTTGTGGTGACAAGTTTCACCCGAGGTGCTCCTGGCTTGTTAAGTGTGGGGGTGGTAGTAGCAGTGTTGGGGTGGGGAGTTGGGTGGTAGCGCCGCTGGATAGGCAACAGACATGCCATCATTTCAATCAGACACAGGAATGGTCTGATCACCCGCCAGACATTCGTGTATAAGAAATGTTCTATATTTACTAGAGCAGTCTTACTAGAGCTATCTAGTGATGTGCTTGATATCAAATTATTATTTATTAATCATTTTCATTCGCATGTCCTTATTATTCTGGATACACCCTGTGTATCACAACATATACCGAGGTACCGTTTGTTTGTATGTTTCGATTGTATCCAGTTTCATATTGCTAGTATTGATATAACAGAAGAAAGAATGGAATACTGCCCTTAACAGATTTTATCTCGACAAGATATTCATAAGTGCATGGGCAGAACTGTATAAATTGCAACATTGTTGCTTGTTTATCTATTGAAAGCCTCATGAGTGGTGCAGGTGGCAGGAGAAATTTACACAAATGTGTTAGGCTTGAAATACAGTAATGATGGCCTGCCCAAGGAATTTGTTACTAGCAGGTGTCCACTATGGCAAGACTGGGTGGGAAGATAGAGCAGGACACTGTAGGTAATACTCTAGGGGGCTACGATTATCTACTCACAATTATATCTAACGCAAGACACCGAAACTAAGATTGCCGGGAACTTAGTGTATAGCGTGCTCGGTAACATTCATCTCTCTTGTAGGTAATGAGGAGTGGTAGACACGCCTCAATTTGAAAGTTGCACACTCTGAATCAGATCGTCTACGTTATAGGGCGAGTACTATCACGATCCCGTTGCATCCTGGGACATTGTATACTTTCTCATATTACTTAGAAGCTATTACTTAAAACTCGTATTATTAACTATGTCTCTCGTATGTGTATGCGGTATCCCATGGATCACAAGGACCAGGTGATACGACAATAACTTACCAAGAGATGGCTAAATTCATACTGTTATCCAAGTTCCCAAGTTACTAATTGAGACATTGATTAGAACATTTAGTCAGCACTTTTTGTCAAACTGAATATCAGATTATTTTTTGTAAAAACCTTGTCTCGCGTGCAGGGTAAAGGCGGTAAAAAAGTTACTTGAGGTCACGTCACGCACCATATGCCACGTTTAGATTATCAGAATATTTTATCACGTAAGTTGAGCCTACACTAGACCCCAGGTAGTCTGGTGGTTGAATCTAAAAGTTAACACAAAGGAAACTATCTAACTTGTCAATCGTAGTACAAGCATACAACTCTACAAAGTGCAAATACAATATAAGGTAATATGTGGAAACGTTTAACAGTGTTACATGTATGTTAACTTTCATACCTGTATATTCCAAAGCCATTCATGGGAATCCTGGGGAAATGCAAAGCAGATAAAGAGCAAAGACCGAAGACCGTAATGTCTTTTCTTTTTAGTTTAAAGAGCAGGGTTTATTTTTGGTTTTTCTTCATGAAATATCATTACAATACAAACTTTCATTTCAAAATGGATACAACATGACTCTCAGGCTGAGTCTATTTCCTTTACTATGGTCTATCCTTTGCTCCCTTTATTTTCTTTCTATTTTTTTCCAAGAACACTTTTCTCTATCCTGACTTTATTTCCATATTGAGTGTTAATCAAAGTTGCCACCCTTTACATGAGTTCTTCTTGCAATGTTCCTACTAGCATTGAAAGAATCAACTTTACATAAATAAAGTTCCTCTGGATTAATGTTTTGAGAGTTTTCTTAATCAACATAGATCCTGTCGTTAAAAATTGTTGAATTAGATAAAAAGAGAAAGGTTTCATAGTCTTAAACTGCTGGGTGCGTTAACAAGTGAAGAAGACAGACAGTAGTGCATGATGGCACATGGTGTTAATGAAAAGAATTATAATAATTGAGTAAGTTATATGGAATATATACAAACGGAAATGATAATCGATGAAGATGAATTATGTTAAAATTATAAAGTTAAAAATAAAGGAATGAAGTAGATTAAGAAACTGGAAATTAATTTATTTTCCACGCTTAAGCGACAGGTGATATAAACTATCTGTTTACTATAGTACAGATGCTCAGATATTCATGATGTCGAAATCTGGGTTAACCATTTGCTATCCTGACAACCTGTTTTAGATAGACCAGTCTGATTTAGATAGAAACGATAGAAAATGGTCAACTAAAAGAGGGGAAGTCGAATTAGGGGGGATCGTTGATTCCATCAGTAACTCTTTGGACTATGAAATACTACATGAATTTATCTTAAGGGCATCGGACATTGAAACTTTTTGAATATTTGTAAAACTACCTTATCAAACTCAAATTATATGTACTATATAGGCCCAACGAGGGCAATATACCATTGTTTGTAGATACGCTACTTGAACAAGCCAAATCCCTCAACACCATGGGCAAACTAATACAACATTACTGGGAGAATCTAAATATTGATTACACAGATAATAGAAACCCCCCACTTTCGTAAAGGAAAATATTATTGAGTTATGATAATTGTGTATTTGAAGGTGTACATTTGAGATAAGCATTCGCATTAACTGCATAAACTATTTACAGCGAAGTATGAAAGTGTATTTGTAATATGATATTTGTATCAAAAGTTAACCATAAAAGCTCTGCAAACCTACTCTGAAGATGATACGCGGAAATATACCTCAAACTGGAGACTCCAGAAGATAGGTTTCCTGTCTATACCCCTAGGGGCTTCCCTCCAGTATGATTAAAAACTTAAAAAACCGAATTAAATAAAACTTACTTTTGCTTTCTCCATGAAAGCTAGGTCAACAGTAAATACAGACGGATTTAGCTCCTGTCGTTGTTGTGCCCCACAGTAAGGAAGGCACCGGATGAATACCAACTAGAGAGCTGCTTTACTTTGCTGTCAACGCACAATACAGGATTATGAATCTAATTATTGTGTTGAACAATTTTTACAGTAGGCAATCTGGTGGTGCATGCTTTGTAGACAAATGACAAGATTATCATTTTATTATTACAACCAACAGAAACGCTAATGGGTGAACATGGGCTTTAAGAATGCAAATCATTGTCAGAAATACATACTCTTAGTTACACTCATACTGATTGGCGTCCTTTTCTCCCATAGAAACTAGAAGAAATGAATGTGCACTAATTTCTCAAAGGATTTGCGTAGATGTTCATGGGTACCTCAAGCATATAAACCTACATGTATATTATCCATCTAGATTCCATGCAAATAAAGATTTTGATAGGTCAACTTTATAAGTGATAGGCTGTTGGTTATTCTCTCACAGCAGAAAGATTAAACTTATCTTTACGATGCATCACTAGCAAAGCAGGCAAGCTGGCTGTTGCATGACGAATAAAGCGAGGTGACACTGGATACCATGTGCTGCTTGCTGGCTGGTTGTAAGCCTCCTGACACCAGTGGTGTGCACTGCATGTCATGAATATTTGAGAACCAGCTGTACTCATTGAGGGCAGTGGTTCCCGCCTTGCCAACCGGTCGCCTCAGGTAATTAATACCAGCTCAAGGTGCACCTTTGAGACTACTGCCCACCTCCAACCTGCAAACGGGTGGGCACATATAGGTCAGTCATGGCGGGTGGGTAGGTAGTGGAGACGAAGAGGGACCCATTCACCTGCTACTGCCTCAGACCACGTTATTGCCGGCAATCAGATATGACCTACAGCTAATCAGGTCTCGTATAATTTGCACCTAGCAATTGCTATCGCGTTGCTTGCGACATGAAGATAATACGAAGGATAATGAGCATGTGGTACTAAATTAACATGAGTTGTACTGACAATATGAGAGCATAACTAGTATGAGCAACTTGAAATGATTAAGCTGAGTCTTACAACAATTCAAGTGTCAACAGGAACAGCATGAGTACATACTGCATAGGCAGCATGCTTAGATGTCTCCAAGAACGCAGGTAAAATAAAATTGAATAAACATGACTATTAATCATGACAAGAATGTAGACTAGGAGAAATATAAATGTCACTTGCAACATTCATTCAAGTATCACGAGCAGCATGACCCACATTAGAATCGTGAGAAGCAATAGCGTGAGCTACCAGCTAAGGGCAGCTCAATGCTGGCAACATCAGGGGGAACATGTTTGTGTGGACCTTTAATTTGTAGGTCGCATGCTTCTCCATAGAAACCAAGGCTAGGTACACCGTGAGGACAAGCAGGGTGAGAGGGGTTGGGCCAACGGGGTGAACAGTTGAGCAGATGAGGAGATTGTTGACTGGGTAAACATATGGACATATTTGCCGTCGCTTGAGAAGGAGGATGTAGGCAAGCTTGTCCTAAATATCCAACAAACGTACCTTTACATTCTGACTGTGCTAAACGTAAACCTATACCTTTGTGAGAACTAACTACTGCATATCCTATACAACATATTGATCCTTAAAACTGTACCAAGAAAGTAGGTCAGTCAGTATGAGATCATTCCATGGGATATTCATTTTATAATTTGGTTTCCTACCTTTTAACACGTACACTTTCTCTCTTCTTTTTAATCATTATAATCATCATACAAATTGAATTTGGTTACTCAAGCCATTTCCCGTCGTGATGTATCCCGAAACTCTACCCTCAATCCTTTAGGCGTGATGGATTGGTGATTTGCCATCTTGATGAGCCGAGGATGCCCAGACGATAGATGGCCAGGTACAGGTTTAAATAGACATGTTGTTTCACACATCATCACCTAATTGCAGGCTCCTTGAGTCGCCGAACAATGTTGGAATTCACCCATCATCAGTTAACAAGTTCATCTCGCATCACATCATGCCCTCAGACACGGCAAAAATGGACTTCCTACCAATCAGAGCTCTCCACTTATCAATCATAACTCCCCAGTGCGCATGCGGGCTCACACGACATCCGCCAATCACCGGTCAGCATTCTCTTATTTCCGGTCACGTGGCATTTAAGGGGGTTCCCATCTGGCTTCTGTGGGGAGCCTCGTTTCCTGTAGAGGCTGTTTCTGTTGGGATTCCAGGACTGCTTGGAGCTGCACAGAACGGCACAGAACTGCTCTTAGCTGTTCCGTGCAATCCCGGGCAGGTCTTAGTGGTAGCACAGGTGCACATACATGTTAGGATCTAGATGTACCCACTGCACACATGGTCTGAACATATGACATTTCATATCCGTCCAAAATATGTTATAACACAGAAGGCTATCTTTGTGTCTTCAAGGCGAATCGTTTTACACGATATAGAATGCGGTTTCTCTACGAAACGTCGAGGAATGTTTACATGTATACCCAATTCTGAAGCAGAATATACCCAGTTTTCTGAAGCAGATATATTTGTGTTTTAACAAATCTTACAAAATGATTTAGATCGTTAGTGAAGGTTTTCGAGACTTAGGCCTGGCGTCCACCTACGACGATATGGCACCGATATGGTCTACGATGCACCTCCCGATGAAAAATCTAAATCGCGTCGGAAGGTCACCTAACATCGGGGCAATTGACCATGTTTCTGCGATTAGACACCAATAAAAACCCCATACAATGCGTGGTGGATTGGCATGTCTAGACATATGTCTACGATTTTACACCTTCCCGATATGTCTCCGATATTTGCTCTTTGTATCGGTGCCATATCGGGAGGTCTAAATTTCTATCGTAGTAGGTGGACGCCGGGCCTAAAACTAAAAACTAGAAGATAATTTATGTTTGTGTTTCTATAAATTCTGCATCGTGCGCCAATTCTATTCTCTACAACTTTAAAACAGTCAGAACCACATAGGCCTGAATCTACTGAGCTCCCGACACATTACGACAAATATTCCGGCACTCTTCCAACAGACTACAACACAGAATTTCCAACATTTCGACAATGCTACAGTGCGGATATTAAGGCCCGGCGTCCACCTACTACGATAGAATCGTAGACCTCCCGATATGGCACCGATACAAAATGTCAAAATCGGTGCCATATCGGGAAGGTGCAAAATCATAGACATATGTCTAGACAAGCCAATCCACCATGCGTTGTATGGGTTTTTTATCGGTGTCTAATCGCAGAAACGTGGTCAACTGCCCCGATATCAGGTAACCTTCCGACGCGATTTTGATTTTTTATCGGGAGGTGCATCGTAGACCATATCGGTGCCATATCGTAGTAGGTGGACGCCAGGCCTTAGTATCGTACTCCGACACACTATGACAGACCTTTCAACCTTCAAACACTGCTACGATGCATGATATTTGATCTGTAGCCATGCCATAGCCATGTCGCAGCCATGTTGGAAGCAGTGGGTGCCCGGCTTATCTCATCGAGATGGAACCTGGGAAATCAGGACGGGCGGAAAACAATGCGTCACGTGGAGAACCTTTAACCTTTAACCTTCCAACTCTTTATTACACTAACTCAAAACAAGAGGAAAATAACAAGATTTCACAAAAGTAATCACAAAATAGGCGCTCTTCCCTACCATTATCATGTTGATTATGGACAAGATAAGGCAAGTCAAGCATCTACAAAGCTTCCTTAAAATGATGACGATTGACGTTGTTCATTTTACTAAAATCTTAAAGCAGGCTAGGGGCTGTCCATAAATGACGTCATACCATTTTTTACCCCTCTCCCTTGTCATATTTTGTCACACCACCCTTGGCATGCTTAGTCCTGGGGACTGTGACGTCATTTATGGACGGCCTCCCCTAGTGACAGGTAAATGTGCCATCGTGAAGACACTGCCCATCATAAAGATAGGAAAGACTATCCTACACATGGAAGGCCAATATGACAGTTTCTTGCTTCGGCATCGATCTACTGTTTACTATTGTATGAAATCAGTATCAAGCGTTTTCGATTACATTATGGAGTGCCAACACTGCAGGGTATCGCTTCTTTTGTGCGGTGGGTTGCCATCAAGAAATAATTTGAGTTCATGGAGGCTGCAGACCAATACCTACAATGGATTATACAGTTCATCTACCGAATGTCCATCTGACACCTTCAAATACACGAATGAGGAAATTATGAAATTCATGTAAAATATTTTCACCCATCCAATTTCCTAACAGATATTGTGTCTGACAATGGAACTTAATGATATACAAATATTACGGCCATGTCCAATCTACACCAACCTACTTTATCAGAATCTTTATGTTATAATTACTTTATGGTAATTACATTTGTTAGGGGGAAGATAATATGCTATATAGTTCATAAGTCATTTGGGTGTACAGGAGGGACAGCCCCGTTGTTTTGTCATTCTAGCCATTGTTAGCCATCTGTTCTGACTTGCCTGTAGTGGCAACGTGTACCAAGCATCACACGAGAGAGAAGTGTTCAATAATTACCGCTCCGAATGACTTTCAGGCGTGCCGAATGCTGGTGCTTCCACACGCCTCTTCATTTCTAACAACGCCATGGAAACAAGTACAACCAGAATCTAATTATTGTTAACAGGGACAATTCCAACCTCACCCAACTGGACGATAATATGAATTCATTAAACCTTATAAAATGTCATAACTTTAGATCAAATGGATTTATCTGCCACCAGAAATTCCTGCGGGGAAACACATTCGAAGTTAAAGAGCCTCGTTTAGGCTTTGGCAGATGAAGTGGACTTGATGTTGGTCCTTGGGTCGTGTGGACGGGCATATCTGAGTCATTTCAAAAAGTATGATATCATAGTGCCCTGGTCAAACTCATATTGCGCTGCGGCGGCCATTCTCTGCAAGTCAGCATTTATTATCTACCATAACAACCAACGTCTTTGGTGTTATTCTACGTGTAGAACTTCGCAAGAAGCTGGAGTTTGACGGAGTAATGTGTCCCTCTACTCCGTCTCAATCAGTCATCCCCGATTATTACCACACACCAGGAACCCGTGAGGACCCAGCGTAAACTAAGGCAGAATGGAATCATGTACACTACATGCTTACACCACCTCGGTCCATTAGGACAACTAAAGAAAGCGAGAATTCCACTGCCCCCAAAAATATCATACAGTTTCGGGGATATTCGGAGAATTTCGTATCTCCTCTCCCGGAAATATCGGGTATGTTTGAACAGTTCCAGCCATTTGGAGCACTCTGCCGACAATTTCTTGAAGAATCGTCGAAGCCTGTAGCTGTTGGTTTTCAAAATGAGACTGAAAGTGTGATGTCATTCACGGGATACCATCGCGTGGGGTTTCCCGGGTTCCTGAAACCATTATTCAACAAAGCAAATTGCAGTTTAATAGCTGATTGAAAGTGAAGATAAACACCCGTTTCGTATTCTCTAGCTTCGAATTAGTCTACCCGTGACATAAATCATCGAAATATTGAGATTTTTTGTCCCCCTTGGAGGTTTGAACTCCAGCTCTAAATAGAACACCAGTTCTAGGCCGGTTACAGAACCGTTCCTGGCTTCGCAATAGAGCCTGAGTGCCCTGGTCCTGGTGACAACAGGACGTGCTACATTCTACAACGGTGCACCTAGGCGAAATACGTTAAAGTTTGACGGAAAAGATTAAAATTTAAACTGCTGGGAATAATCGTAGCCAATCGAAAGCCATGAATATCGCTCACGAATATATTTTGTACAGGTTCCTGAGCTCCTTCGTTGGGTGGGAGAAGTGTTTTCGGTGATACGAAATTTTCACGAAACTTCCTGAAAGTTTCCGAAATTTTTCGGCAACGTGAACGGGCCCTCCACAAAATTCGTGTGAACGCCCGGAAATCGCCGACATTTTTACATGGCTCTTCCACCTCGAAATCCGATTGTACGATTCTGAAAGAAACATTGGGACTACCTGAAGAGTTAGTGGTAATGTGACCAAGCACGGTCGCTAAGGACTCGCACCGGTTGCTAAGGTCTCACACTCCCGTGGTTCTGGTCACGTGGTCCCATCTACGAGACCATCCCACTCCAACCCGCCTGCGTCTACTTCAACCATGGCACGCCGACGATAAGGAACCACCCATCCACCCTACAAAAACTCTTCAATCTCCTCTCTTCAATATCTGCTACTTTGTAGAGCTTCTAAATACCTCGTGAAATCTCCTCTCTTCGGATTTATCGTATTATGGACTTATATAAAAATTATCCGTACTTATATCGTACTTCATAAATGTGTATGTCCACACCCGTGCTTGTGTTAGTCATTACGATACACTCCGAAATATATTTCGGGGATTTTCTGGTTAGATCGGTGGCACAGTGAAATCGGCGCTTAAGAGTGGAAGTAAATGGCTACTCAGAACAATGTGAGAGTGTGTAAAGCCCTATGGAATGCTTGCTGGTCTTGCAAGGTTGTCCAGCATTGAATGTTTGGACAACTAGTTACACGAAGCCTGATTGACCCCTGTCCTTCACATGGTGTGTTTCACTATCTTGAGAAGGACTGACCGCAACCTACTAAAGGTGGGAGACGACAGCCTATGCTACCAGCTCTACCATGCCGCCGCTCTCAAACAGTGGTAAATACAGCAAGAGTCTGACATGCCAGAACCTTATCTCAACTAGGGAGAACCTTTGCACATCGGAGAATATTCTCCATATCTTTTTTCTGAACTAGACGCCGGTATTTAACGGCTGGACCAGCAAGTCTCGTGGCATGCCACCACGCACTACGACCAGACAATGTAAGCTGGTAGTGAATGCCTAACTTGTTCAGACAGACCTTGTGAACCTAGTAGTAAAAGGCGAGTGTGCACTAGGGACTTGTGGGAGGGGGTCGATGCTTGTTGGAGAACACGCGACCAAACCGTGGGTTGAAGTGAAGATAGCGGTGCGGTGACTCGGCGACAAACAGGCGATAACAGGGTAGTTTGCCGCGTGCAGCGTCCACCAGGCTTAATCGCTGCGGCCTTCCCCGAAGACGGTCACGTGATAATTCAATCGGTCGGGCCGAATTATCCACCGGGCACCGCCTGCTGAGTCACCAGGTGGCGGGGTTGTCGTCAGTGTATATATTATTGTGGGCGGTCCTCGGTCAGTCCGACAGGGCGGCTGATCCCCGTGTTGGAGCGACAGGCTCAGTCGCATCGGGGCGCCACCATTGAGGTTGGCTTTATCCTCCTTTACTACCCACTCAATGGCGTGTCGGGATCAGGCGGGGATCAGGACGACCTCTGTCCCACGTGCTATACGCCTCGCCCCCTTATCCCCTACACATCTATACTCCACATCAACTCTTTCAGGCTGAGACGTATAGGTATGGGGAATGGAGGCTGTGTTCCCAAACCAAGCCTTTAAAGAAATTCCGACAACGTGGTTCATTTTAATGAACACAATGGCAGCTGTCTACCACGGGGTGGCGTCGACGTCTCACCTTATGTATAAGTGTTTACCAAAGATAAATCATCTGTCAGTTTTAATTATTTCTATGTCATTGAGAAATCACGGGATCATTCTCAAGTCTATCCCTGTCTACGGATCCTTGAGTGTCCGTTGCATTTTTTGTCCACGTTTTATAGAAACGTATTAAAACAAAATAGAGAGCTCGAAAGACCTCTTTCCTAAAGCATCAAGTATGCTTTTCATTTGCGAGATTCCCAGGTAGAGTGCTTATTTCAGAATATACGGCATGGTGGATTAATCGTCGCTATAGAAATGAATCCCAGTAAAAGAGTGTGGAGGGGTATGGTGAGTTATGGGAAAGCAGGTAATGTGGTACACTCTACTTATCTTATGACGACCATGTCAAGACGAGTGCATCAGCATCTAGAAAGGAGCCGGCTAATGCAAACAATGTTACTGGTTTTCATCTTAATTTCATCAGAAAAGAACCACAGCCGATATCAGCTATCTACTTGGCAATATATAATTTTGCAATTATTTTGGCAAAGAAAGAATCTTTTGGAGTTCTACCTTGCGAAATATCTCAGGATCATTGAAATATTAGGCACGAAATCAAAAATGGACAATTCTGTATATACCAGATGATTGGTTCTTTATATCGGTTTATGCCTCGGTACTTGACACACATTAGCCATAATATAGCACGGGGTAATTTAGTAATTTAGCACCAATCCTCAAACGGGGTCGCCGTAGCAAACATTGTCAGCTGCCGATTGCGCACTTGGTCGTCCAATAACGATTCCCAATATTTTCCGCTAGCAGACATTTTGCAGCCGACCTTTGTCGTCTGCTTTCCCTTCATTCACGCCCTTCTTCTGATGACGTCACACGCACCAAAGAAACATCTTCCAGGGGCATCTTCCTGAGCGATGGTCGCCTGGAAGTCGAAGTCAGGGCGGCTGGAAAGTATTCAGATCGGGAAAGGAACACAATTTTGCGGCAGGTTTTAAAAATTGCTGGCTCAGTACTGTACCAGGTTGTTCCGAATGTAAATGTGACTCGGGTCACTTAATGCATGCCACAAACAAATGCATGTCATGACTGCTTAAAAGCAGGCGAGGGGAAGAAGGAGGTCATCGCCTCGTAATAAATTAACCCTCTCTCCATATTTTGTATTCCTTCCATTTCAAGCAGTCCAAGAAGCAACGTGATCGATGTTATACACTTGGTGAATTTCAATGCCCTTATTACTGGTAAATTGATGGCATTGCTAAAGAACGCTAGGTGGCCAAGGCCATTTGGTTTGGCAAAATTTAGATTTAAACCGATAGCCTCTAGCTAATTGTACGACCTCCTCACAAGGCAGGTATCAGATCCATTAGGGTTCCATTAGGATATTCATATATGATGGTTGACGGTGTAATAGGAGCTGTGAACAACCTTGTTAGGGAATATATGTATATATATATATATATATATATATATATATATATATATATATATATCCAAGTTACCAAATGAATTATTTTCTATATCCTATATTATTTTCTATATCCTATATTTCTACGTATGTACCAGCATACACAAGATCTCGTTGAGATATGTTGACACGGTCATCCTAAGAGGTGTTGTTCTCTCTACTTTGCCATGAATCGTGGGGTTGTGCCAACTGAGGAATTATTTAGCTCTCTGCCAAGGATTGCAGCGAATGCTGAAGCATTGAATATTGTGGCTACTCCCTGAGTGCTGGCACACTTTATATAGAAACTAAGGGGCACGAATCTGATCAAATACAACAGCAAACATACTTAGCTTTGTCTTTTATACTGATGATATCCTGATGATATCAGGTGTGGTGGCTTTATAGTTTTAGTATTTTCTATTCATTACTCATTTTCCTAGGGTGATTTGAAAGCAGGCCTGGCAGTTGTCTAGCCGAGAATGATAGATCAATGTACAGACATTATCTCACAAATTAATACCAAATGCAATTCAACTGCAACTTGGCGTTTCAGTTCTGTCTGACTGAAATATGGATCACCTGCACAATATAGAACATCAAACACAATGCCACATTCACGTACAATGGTTACTTCAAAGTGCAGCGGAGCCTCTTTTTCGATTCAACATTGACTTGTTTATGACTAGGCAATAGAAACGACGGAGAACATAGAAAACAGCATACGTGTAAATAGCCTTTTGCTTATTCGCTCCAATACTGGATCTCCTTGTCTATGCAATTAACAGCTCTCAGTACCTGCCGCACTATCTTACTGAATGCCTGATCAAAGCATTCACGTATTGCCCATTGACGTCTTAGACCTAAATCCTTAGCAAGTAGCTATGTGTCTATTAGAGTACATATATGTTTAGGCACATACATGTTCTCAGTTAATCGATATACATGTTCATAAAGGGGTCCTCTGAACCCTACTCTACGTTTGTTTCTACATACCTATGGAAACATTGGTAAATGAAATCTTCATGTCATATTCGTTTCTGCGAATCTAGTTGTACTGTCAAATCTAAATGTGAGATGTTCATTGTCAAATGCCCGTATATTTCGGAAGACATTATTCAATTATTCAACTATGTTATCTTCACAGCCAACGCGTGAATAATGCTAATCAATATGTATTCGACGCATATAAAGGGGGAAAATAAAGATATGTTATTTGATATATGCGTCCAGATAGGAAAACAAAATATCTACCGTAATTAATTTACGAGGAGGCCTTGTTTTCCAAGATTGACCGCCTTTTAGGAGATACCGCCTTGGAGATCATACTTCTAATTAGAAACCGGTAGTAGAGGTGTACTCTTACCGAAAGATATCAACTTACTTAGACGGACCACCCTCCTCTACCCCTGTGTCGCTCACGCCTAAATGTATCATCATCAAGGAACCAAACCCTGGCCACCACATCTCGTTCATCGCCCGCTCAACGCATATGAATATTTCAGCGCTGCGGAAAATGGGACGAGTGAAATAATTGAGCATGCGAGGCATGGGATGGGTGAGGATGATATCGCGCTGTCTCCCTGTGTCTGATATGATATCTAAATCATATCCTGGTACTCTATCAGAAACAGAACTTATTTTAATCCTCAAATGAAAACAATATTGAGATATCTGGTATAGCATACTATCATGAAATTGTTTCAAATAACCAATTATGTTTTTCAGACGACAAATGTCAGGTGATAACATCCTAAACAGAATGGTTATATAACGAACTACAAGTGCTTATCAAGAGGCTCACTGAAGGATCATCTACAGCCTACAGAAATAAGTCAGATATTTCATGTTATGGATTGCGTTCGGGATTTTAAAATTTGAAATCGGATGTTGATAACGAATGTGTACAGCAAAGTGTATAACTGTCCCCTGGAAGATACTCACTCCTTGTTTTTCAGCTATTTGAATTGTTCCACACCATTGCAAGCAGCTTCAGCTATCTCACATTTGGCTCACACTTGAGCAAGCGAAACAGAAGGAAACACTGCAACCACTTCAAAGTGAAGACTGATTCGACAGTCAGTTTATTTCTTATGTTTCTATGAGCCTTCCCTCCGCCTATGCATGAAAGCAGCAAAAATGATAGACAATTGCATAACTAAAAGTGCCAAATCTTTATCTATCATTCCATAGCGGGTACTTGCATTGCTGTTAAATTTTGCCCGTGTGATTTTGAGAAAAAAAAGAATCAGGTCTCTACCCGTGTATGCGGATTCTATGATTTCTACATTCTATTAGAATCTATACCTACAAGATATTGACCATTGGGAATGGTCCAATACATTCGATTAATCTCGATTGTGTTGGTTGTACAAAGAGAGTCGGTCAAATGAAAAAACATAAAGTAAATATCTATGATGAAATAGCACATTCTGAATAGCTAACGCACTCGAATCTACTTGTGTGGTCTTAGATCATCCCACAGATGTGTCTAGAATTGGAAAAAGAGAACGCCAGTGTAATTGAATGGCACACATTCTTGACATCATATCATGGACATTCGTCACGCAAAGAAGTTTGCCCAACACATATGACGTTCACTCGGATTATTATTCATGCTTTATGTGGCTCAGAGTGGAGTGGAGAACTAGGATAAGAATTATTAGCATTAAGTGAGAATATCATTTTGTGCTTACAACTAGATGTGTTGATTCGAATGTTCAAAGTCTTCTTCAGGGCAGAATAGTGATCATCACAATTGGACGATACAAACGGTGGATGAAAATTACTTTAGGTAACACTTTCCTGCAGTATTACTATTGCTTAACCATATGACCTTTACAAAGAAGGTCCTACCCATCATATTAAAGCTCCTGGGATATTCATAGCAGACTTTCGGATGTAATGATATGATATTGACTTAAAACTGGTCGTGTATAATTGACTGATTAGCAGCAAACGTGTTTGCAAGCTAAAGCTGTCAGAAGCGTCTTGCACAACATAAATAGATGCCTAAATAGTTATATTAGCAATTACGAATAAAACTAGTGACCTCGTACCCTTAAGGAATCAACTTCTCTCATTCAGTAGAATAGTTATAAGTCATCAATCCTTTTTTTCCCTCTATAGCTAATAAGAAGCTAGCCAGAGAAGAAGTGATAACTTTTATGGTTGCAAATAGAATTTTACATTATATATTGAAAGGGTTGAGTTGGGATCCGTCTCTTTTTTCTAGCAAAAATGACGAAGAGCATATATCTATAGAAAACACTATAAGAGAAGCCCACCAAACCAGGTACCATCGAACAAAGGATAAGATTCCAGGGAACTCATTGTGGGATGTTCTAAAACACCGTAGCCGGCGGTGGTATTATAGTAAGTCGCCAACTGTAACTAAACATCACGGCAGTGTGCTGGCAATCACAGGTTGTTTGTACAAAGCCACAGTCAGTGCTCTCCGGTCGAGGGTCGTGTAGATCTAAATAATTGTGGATAACAGGCCAACAACGCATGCGCCTGCCTTTCCCGCCAGACGCCGTGCCGGATGTACATGGCGGGCCGCCAAGGCTATAGAGTGATCCCAAGAAGGCGGGTTATCAGTTAACATGATGAGGCTACACCATTTGGCGGTCTGATTGCTGTAGGTTGATTGTGTAGAGGTTAGGTGTTAAGTACGGTAAAAACTACAGTTTATAAGTTTTCCATTCATACAGATGTTCGAATATTCGTAAACAGAGATACCCAACAGTCACAAGACAGTACTAACTTGCTGTGACTATATTATCCTCTTTTATCTCACCCCTGGTATAAGGAATAACATTGATAAATTATACGCAACAATCACCCATGTAACAACTAGGAGCTAATGATATTTCCATTTACAATGGATGAGCGCGGTACTTCTAAAGGACAATAAACTCTCACATGATAATTCCAATTTTTTCTGGGGTAGAGATCACCTTGTGCTGTATATCTTTACCCTAAACATTTTTTTTTACAAGACTATTTTAACACTGTTGCCAGACTTGTAAGACTGTTTTAAGACTGCTGCGAGATTGTTGTAAGACTGTTACAAGAGTGTTGTAAGAGTGTTGTAAAGCTGACACATGACTATTGTAAGGCTGATTTAAGACTGTTGTAAGACTGTTGCAAGACTGTTGTAAGATTGTTATGAGACTTTGCAAGACTGTCACAAACTGTTGTAAGATTGCTGCAAGACTGTTACAAACCGTTGTAGGACTGTTGCAAGACAGTTGTAAGATTGTTTTAAGACTGTTGCGAGACTTGTAAGACTGTTTTAAGACTGCTGCAAGATTGTTATAAGACTGTCACAAGACTGTTGTACGAGTGTTGGAAGACTCATGTAAGATTGTTGTAAAGCTGATACAAGACTATTGTAAGGCTGATACAAAACTGTTGTAAGATTGTTATAAGTTTGATACAAGACTGTTGTAAGGCTGTTCTAAGACTGCTGTAAGGCTTATATGAGAATTGGTGCAAACTGTTGTAAGACTGTTGCAAGACTCTTGTGAGACTCTTGTAAGAGTGTTGTAAAGCTGATACAAGACCATTGTAAGGCTGATACAAGACTGTTGTAAGACTGATACAAGACTGTTATAAGATTGTTGTAAGTTTGATACAAGACTGTTGTCAGCCTGTTGTAAGACTGTTGTAAGGCTTATATGAGAATTGTTTCATATCAGTCTTACGACAGCCTTGTATTAGTCTTACAACAGTCTTGCAACTGTCTTGCAACAGTCTTGTATCAGCCTTACAACAGTCTTACAACAGTCTTATAAAAATCTTGCAACAGTCATGCAACAGACTTGCATCAGTCTTACAACAGTCTTACAAGTCTTATAGCAGCCTAACGAGTCTTGTAACAGTCTTACAACAGTCCCGCAACAGTCATACAAGTCTTGTATCAGTCTTACAACAGTCTTGAATCAGCCTCTGGTCACTAAAAGCACAAGGGTTAATAACTGGTCAAACAGGTTTGCTGGCTCTGTGCCATGTAGGGAATATATCTGATTACGACACCTCAAGTGTGCCCAATCATATGTGACACTTTGAATACAATGTATTTAGGTGTGTCCCATCAGTTTTGAACTATTTTTAGGAACCAGGTCAGTAGTGGGGCAGGGGTATGGTCAGACTGTGATACTGGACACCTGTCCATTTCACCAGGCCTTTATAGTTGGGACATTGATAGTGAAGCGTTAGATTCTTTACAGCAAGCTGAAACCCTGTGTGAGCATTCTAACCTCTATCTAGATGACGTATATGAGCGCGATTTCCCGCGCTCAATAATACCCAGCGATGTGAGTTGACATCAGAAGCAACTGGCCAATCAGCGGCCAGAATTGAAGAAGGTAGGCAAGGTATCAACATAGAGATTTATACACTCTGGATTTGCATAAGCAATTTGAATTATTCTGATATTGTAATGCTATTCAATGTCCGTGAAAGGGGGGGGGGGTGTATATCAAGAACCGCACTCAAATCGTAAAATCAACGATACTCCTTTCTTTTGGATGTGCTGTCATTGCAACTCAGTTTTGCCTTGATTACGATGACTTCACTTCCAAACCCATGGAGTATTGTTCATTTACACGATGCTCAATCCAGTTCTCTATAAATGTTAAATTATCAAATTTGGAAAAGAAGTGTGTGTATACCTTCGGGAAGTAGATGATGCTAAGCATATATAGCTTTGACGACCGCCCAGTCTGAGGTTGGGATCCTATTAATCTTTGAATAAGTACTCCATAGTTTGACCTACTCGTAGTAAGCCCTAGTATGCTAGGTCAGATGATACCAATGTTACTCTGAAACATCAAACATGTTTAGAGCCTCTATATTCTGTCAATCAAATTTCTTTATTTTTGATGACTCATGCCGATGTTGTACCCGCCTATCTAGGTCAGAGACGGAAAACGAAGCTTGGGTTGTTCTTCTATCCACCGAATAAGGACATGTCATGGAAGTATCAATCACCTACTCCAGCCTTCAAATAAACCACCCACTGTTTTGAATACATTGGGTCGGATTTTCAAAACCTGCTAAATTGCGCTTTCATCCTGGGGTCATACACCCAAAATTTTTTTTTAGAATAATATTTCTTTTTATATCTTATATTAGTTACCGACTAAGTACCATCCAGAAAAACTTTATTCCAACAAAATCGGACAAATAGTTTAGATTTGACAGCCTTTTGAAATTGTGTATAATACTGCATGTTGTCCACCCCCCTAAGACATTTGAAATTTCAAGAAACATTATAAAAGCTTATGATTTGAGAAAGACTAATATTATATGGTGATATATGTTATATTTGACACTAAACACCTTTATCACATATTAGATTTGAAGCAAAAGCTCTGAGCCATATTTGGGTGTTGGGAACACAGGGGTGTCGGACAACACGAGGGATGTCGGACAACACGTTTTTAAAACTACTCAGAACACTGAGTAAAATAATATCAGTAACTATGATCCTTTATATTCTTAATGAAATGATAGAAATCTACATTTTTCAAAGCAAACCACTCAATTATTGATAAGATACAACCCTAAAATCATGACTTATATCAGAGCATGTTGTCCGACACCCCGGGGTGTCGGACAACACGTTTTTAGTTTTTGATCCACAAAATGTATATTTTTTCATTTGGAAAAAACCAACCAGGGTATTCATAAGTGGTAGGAATATTAAACATATACAGGAATATTTGTTATTCTAATATAATTATTATTTCTTCTATACATCTTTTAACATGTGTGTTGTCCAACACCCCATTTTTTGGAAAAAATATCATCATGGAATCACAATGTTTTAACATCAGAATGAATAATCTGATTGTATTAAAACTTTCAGGTATCTCAGGCAGGATGTTGGTCAACATTGTACAATAAAGGAAAATTAATTTATCACTATACTTTCATTAATTTTGTCCTATGAAGATCGGGGTGTCGGACAACATGCTGTATGGGTCTCTATGTTGGAAAATTTGAAGGTCCTGGATAGTTTTGACCCTTTTAATATTTTTTAAAACTTTAACTAATTTTCAAAACTATATTGTATACACTTCTCATAACATATGCTTTAAACACGTTAATAGAAAGAATTGGCTCAACATTGTGCCTCCCAGATTTTGAAAAAAAGGGAAAATCTTGAAAAACACTAGTTTTTGCTGATTTTCGGAAGGAAAAAACTGTCTGAGCTATACAAAACCCTCTGTTGGAATGAAAGACTATCAAAAGATGCACAAAAAACTGTCATTTTTACATTGATGAGATGCATTCATACAACATCAGCCTTGAATAACCCTATTTTGACCAATTTAGCAGGTTTTAAAAATCCCACCCCATTGCGTAACATTTATAATTCACTAAGGGAGCCCATTTTCCAGAAACGTGTTCCGAAAATAAGGCGTTTTTGGTGTCTGATAGACTATCTGTGCGACCTGCACAATTAAGTTCACTGCACGAAAACCACCATTTTACATATGTATGTACCCAGCGTATATAGGTATGATTTTGCGTATACAAGGTTGGCCTAATGTCCGTAGTGTATACACCTTATCTATTGGCATATATACGTGTCCATGTTGCAGTCATATGTACATCATGTATATGCCTGATTCTGTTGTATTTACACCACTATCCAATAATTCTGATCTTTGCACCTAGGGGACACCACTGTAGTTTGCCATTAGTCATTAAGTCCTTAATTATATCATCTTTATCTACATACAATAATCCCAGCATTCTTTGGGTTTTTAGTGTTTTTTTAAATAGATTATACTTTCAAAACACCACTCTTCTGTAGGGGTCTGGATGTAAGCCTTTATAATGCTTTGAGAGGTTGAGAACATAGATATTGGTTCAGGCTTCACTGACCACCACAACTTCTACCACCAGGGGGAGGGGATGGCGGGGGCCGCAGTGGGTAGGATTTTTTAAATATTTTTTTATCAGTATACATATATGCCAAACGTGTGTAACATCTATCTAACTGGCGTATACATGTCGGGCAGAGGATATTTCCTCTCGTATATGCCTGGCGACAAATACAGGCATTACGCATCCGTATACAAGAGGAAACAGGGTTGTACATGCCGCATACACTGGCTCGAAATATTGACGCATACATATGAAAACATGTCAATATACATCCGATACATGCATTTGCCCGATGATGTATATATGAATGAAATGGAAGTTCACGCGCAGTAGTTCTAAATCCAGACAACTTCTTTACCATGAAGAACCATTACTGGATAGCATCACCTAAAAGGTGATTTACGGAGAGTATTATCAGGATGTAAATTTCTAATTCTATATTCTGATGAATCTCTAATGCTATACTGATTTCAGATGAGTCTGCGGGGTCTGCAGACTGCAAAGGCTCCTTTTTATAGACTAGTATGGAAGATCAAAATTGCGCTTGGTTTCCTGCAAAATAACATCCGTTTCCCTTGTCCGCCTCAAGACACAATGAAATAAGGAACGCCACTGTATTTTAAATACGTCCAGGCTAATGGAAAGGAAACTTTCCACATCATATGTTCGTAACCATCATAACAGAGCAGGGCAAGCCATGCCATGTTGTTGATCGGTCTATTCTAGCGAACACGCAATTTGCTGTCCGACTCTGTCGCATTAGATGGAATGCAGGCTTTATGATGTTTTAATAGTCGTATGTTGGAATTACTCTTAGTCTGATTTGTTTGATACTGTGCCATAAATCATAAGTAAGTATATCTAGTTTTGAAAAAAATGCAAAAAGCAACTAATCCATGACTCAGGAGGTACAGCTCCTTATCTTATATAAGCAATTTAGTCCGTCATGGATTCTAGCAATATATAAGATATGATGCACAATAGTAGTTCCCACTACCATGCTGTAGTCATGCATGCATGCACAATATTAACTGGTTTCAGATGCAAGCGGCTGTAATCTCCGAGGCCAAGACGCATAGTAATCTCCGAACGATAGCAAGGTGATTATGTAGAGTCGAGTCCCAGGAGATTGCGGTCGCTTTTATCTGAAACCAGTTTATATTGTATTTATCAATCACCGTTCCTTGCTAATAACTACTAAGCTCTTATTGACTGATGCACCCTTTACCATAGAAAAACATTGTTCCTAAATCGCCTTTGAGGTGACAGTTAGTTTGCATCACTTCGCCATGTTGGTTTCATGCTGTCAACGGAGGATAGATTATACACTAAAATACGGGGCAAAACAAGGTAAAACTCATTGACAACTGTAATCTGACAGATTATAGATGACACTGCCACAGAAGAATTCATTTAACTTGAACTATCCTGTAGCTCACATTGATTGTGATGTTAGGTGATTGTCTGCTGCTGTCACTTCATATATTAGTTCGTGTTTCGCCTGCTAGGAACCTGATGACGTTTTGGGAACTATTTCCAGTAATTTTCTGATTTCAGAAGCAGGAGGTTTTGGGTAATCTCCTAGTAGCAAAATACTCACACCCAATGCTATTCCTATGGAGACTCCGTATTAGGTGGTTAATAAAGTAAGGAAAACGCATAGTTAATAGATTGTAGAGACATATGTCTCTAGAATGAATTCTGTATATCCACAACATGAAAGTAAATTCTTCGAATACCCGAAATAAGCCACATTCAATGCATTACATCTCACGATTATTCTGATGAACATTGATCTAAAGATCTAACAGAGTCTTAATGCAGGAAAAATTCAAAACGAATTTCTCATTTTCCTAATTGTATTTCGGTCAACAAAATAGATTTTTCTAAGAAGCAGACGACAACTAACACGATGTTTTGTTGGTCTAGATATAGAGCAGACAGCTGTATGCAGTCGCACGCCCGTCTGCTCTACTTTGACCGTCATGGTGATGGGTGGGCGGCTTTCACCTAAACACAATTGTTAAGATGTCCTTCTCTCAGCTCCCCATATGGGTATATGTTTCCAGAGAAGAACCTGGGCTTCCAGCACGCTGACATGGAATAGTTTTCTTTGTCTGACACGACATGGCGAGGTTACAAAGGAATGTGGCCGCTCAGGTATACACTCTTTACGGTATTTCCTGTTTTGGTCTTAGCTCAGTATGGTTTATTGCAATGTCTCTCTCTTCAATTCAAAGTAACTCACTTGTAAGGGAAATGGGACCACTGTCATTCCGAGATCTTACCACTTAATAGAACATGATTGTATCGAATTACATCATCTATCAGAAGCTAACAATCTGCTAAGAATATTTACTTTCCATGCCAGACCTTTATTATCAAGGTACTCTAATCCGAAGCTGATAGGAGATGATTCCTGAGACTTATTTTTGGAGCCAGACGCCGACTTGACCTTGGTTTCTTTCTCTCAATATCCATGTGTCTGTGTTGGTTCTTGGTTGATTAAGGTAATTGTGAGGTACTGGATTCAATTACACAAGTCCATGTCGACCGTTCTGGGTACACCTGAGCCTGGTATAGGATGCCTCAAGCCTTCCTAGACCGGTTCTCATTTGATGTGGACGATGTTTACAAAGAAATTCTTTTCACTATTATGTTATTGTCCTGTTTCACTCACGCAATTCACATCAGGGCCTTCAGTGGCTATGACAATTGGTTTTATTCAAAGGTTAAATCATTTTTATTCTATGAGGAATGAATTCAGATATGTACACACGTGTAGGCAGAAACGGTACAAATATAGAGATACATATAGATTGATTAAAAGATAGATGTATCTTTAAAAATCTGCATAACATTTCTCAAGATATATGATATGTGAGAAGAATATGATGCATATGGATGAGGATCAATAATTCACAAGATTCGTCTGCAAAAACACATTAAAAAATATATGATATACATAGACAATAATCTATGGCTTTTGGGACAGGTGCCCGTAAACCACGAGATGTTTACGCGTAGTAATACACAAGTGTTAGAAATTCTTACAGAGCCGCATGTCCACAAACCATCGTTTGTTATATTTATTACCCATCTTCTCATATCCATTAAACCAAGGGATTGCCATATTAAAGGATATATCAATAGGGACTAATGTGTTTAGCTTCACAGCACAAATGGACTATTTTCCCGTATACAATTGCTTTGAGGCCGTATGCAATGGATTTGAACTATTGTGCAAATGTTATGATATCTAACAATTTCTAAACACTGAGTAGTGGTTTACTGAGTCCCAATACATTTTCTGTGAACTTTGTATACGGTGGATAATATATGAAGATGATATATAAACACGAGGTAAATTGCCAGAGGAAACATCTATGAAGACAGACAGAGAAAGTTCAGGTTAGCTTCCGCGCGGTCTGTCGAATACCTGCTGCGCTGGTAGTTCTAGGGATTAAGATGATAGACGCAGCGGGGCCTGCCTGATTGGAGTCTGACCGACTACCGCTTATTTGATGCCGATAAATCTCACCAAACAACCGGATGAAGCCCGGGCTTACGACCTCCTCTGTCTCCCCTTTTCTTGTCTATCTTTTTTTCACAATCTGCCTGCCGCCAAGCAGATTATCTTTACCGCACATGCTTTTGTCAGGCACCAACTGCGCACGCGCAGGATTGGGGAGGCATGCGTTTCTGTAAACATTTCCTGTCAGCGTTAGATTCTCTCCGCGTCATGCTTTGTTTAAACAAAGGCGAAATTGACACTTTTTTCTTTAGAAGCGTTATCCCCACATGACATACCAAGGGAGTGTTATGCTAATTCTGGATAATACTGGATGATCCTAGATGATTCGGATTCCCCTTTCCTCTGTTGTGCCATAATTGTCATTTCTCATTCACATATAAATCTGAATATTAATCTCTAAATAATAACACCCAAATATTTGGGTAATGGTACGATGTTTTCCAAATGGGAGCCAAGAGGTAAAGTCGTCTCGCCCGGCGTTCACACTAGACGATTATTGGCGGCGATTCTTGAATTTTGCACCACCCGACGAGTTTCAGCTGTCAATGGCTAGGCATTGGTACATATAAAAAGTGTAAACAATTTAGGAAATTCTTTGCTTGATGACTATTGCGGCCGATATTGCGTAATAGCGCACGACCTGACGACTATTTGATAGACGATCTAGAGTCGTCTTGTTTTAGTCCTCCAGTGTAACCGCCGGGATTATGGACTTCAAGTGCCCCAATAAATGGGTTGATTATGGTGGTATTTTCCTTCATCCTAGTTAACAATGTAGCAGTAGCCATATATACTGAACGCAACGTCGGATTCACTTATCGCGTGCTGTGGAACTATATAAATATTGTTTCCTTCTTGTGTAATACGTGTCTGTATATATGCCAAGTTTCCTAACCTCGCATGCCATACATCTCTGTTTCTATGATTTTATCAGGTTTCCTCTTCCATACATAGAGATGCACATAGATGTATAGACCCTCTATACCAATTATATTTTCCCTGTCTGACTATTCTGACTGTCATAGCGTACGGCCACATATTCCGTCTCTTATCCAGCCTACCATTCTTATTTTGCAATCTCTGAATGTGATGCCTTCCTTCCTCAACTCATAAAGCCAATATTCATAAGAGTGTTTAACCTTAGTTTCTGTAGATGGTGAAGGCGAGTGAATTCCTGATTCGTTGACAGGTATATTTCGTCTTCTTCAGAAATGTATCTTGATATCAGGAAGTCGACTTATATGAAACATATCATTAAAAAAAACTGTTTGCAGTTTAAGACTGTTAGATGTGAGACTTGAAGGTGTGTCGGAAGGGTCCAAAGAATATTGTTTTGTATTTTCAGAATAGTATTACGGTTTCGTCTCATATACTGTGCTGTCTCAAGTCAGTAGAGGGATTCATCACTTATTCTCCTGTTGTCTGATTTTATAGCACGACCAGCATAGCTGTACAGGTCTTGTATAACTTTATGGTGATAGTGAGGGGCATTTTACATCAGACGCACATACATATATATTTATCAAGGCTTGCCTCAGTGAGAATAACAATTGCAAAGAGCTAGATGGTGTACTTATCGCACAATCAACAATAGATTCTCGGTAACTTTCCTTTATGATCAGTTGTGTTCTATTAGCGGACAACAAGCAGTGTTCTGATCCCCAGATATGGAACTAAATTATTGGCCAGGAAAAAGATCTATACCTTTGGTCAGGTCAGAACTCAATCTCTTTGGCTTCAAATTATCTCCATGGGAAAAGGGAATCTGATCTGAAAGGTAAAAAGTTGTTTCCTTGAAATGTCAAGGAAAGCAGGGCTGTCAGTGACACAGCACAGTATTGGCTGATTTTATAGCTTGGCCAGCATGTCTGTACAGGTATAGTATAAATGATGATAATTATGAGCATATTACATTATATTCCCCATCTAATATGGAGCCTCCATACTACACCTATATCGTCTAGAGATTGCTGCTGAGTAGATTCTGGAAAGCCGGAATCTACTTAGTAGAATATGGTTTTTCCCTTTGCTGGTTTCCAGGTCATCCGCTAGGGGACTTGGCGGAATTATACTGCAGGGACAGATCGATGCATATATGCCTGATTTTGGTAACCTCGGTGAACGCATGTGCTGGCTTTAGACCATAAGTAAACAAGATGGCGTGTGTGACTGGTTTCGAAGGCAAGACGAACGGTGATCACACTGTCAACTGTCAATATATAGAACAATTTGAAATGACATATCTAGTCAGGAAATGATGGATCACAATGTTTTCTTTGTTGTTGAGTATTCAAACCATACTGACAGTCGATTACTGGACTGTGTGTACTGCCTTGTCAAGAGAGGGGAGCGGAAGCCACCAGATTCAAAACAAACAACATGGCGAGTGTGGTGCTAGTGTGAGTAGGAACCACAAGTAATGCAATTATACACTCTCACTTAATAGATTGTAACAAATATAACAGGGAAATGGAGTTTTATAACCCTGCCTTTGTTTTGAATTTGCAGCACATACTGACAGTCTATCCCTGAGCAATATGCACTGTCATAATTCATTGTCAAACGTCTGGAGCCCCTATCATCACTCAAGCACCTGTCAAAGTCACCAAAATCCGTTTTAGAAAAACATTTCAGCTATTATAAGATATCATTAGTTACATCTATCTCTTCTAATTGAATTGTATCCATTTAATACTCCGTTGAAGTTTATTGCTTGTGATAACCACATCGCAACTATCGCGATGTCCGTTTGCAGTTTGGAATTTTAGCTGGTTCCCGGGTCTGTCCCCGACTTTCGATGATTCACCCACAAACCAGCGGTCAACCACTGCCAGCATAGCACTCAGGGCGTTCTACCTGCCTGCTAGCTTTTAGCAGCAGGGGGAACCAGCCAAGCTTTTCCCGCCACTATTGGAACTATTTTGTACAAAGAATGGACAGTGGTTATGTCAAATTTGTAATCATTTACAAGATAATGATAAGTCGAAAGGTGAGTAATAAACACAACATTACCATGATTTCTATCCGAGTGGCTGTATTCTCTGCATAGTTGAAACGTAGTAAAACTCCGAGCGATAGCGAGGATTATTGCTATCAGCATTCTCGGTAACTTATCTTTACAATTTTTAAACCAATAGCATGGTTAGTTATATTATATAATCGGGCAACATGCAGTATTCTTATCCCGAGATACGTAATTAAATCATCGGATAGGAAATAAATCTAAATCTTTGGTCAAGATGGAATTCAATGTCTTTAGTTGCTAAATGGTATCCATGGGAAAAGGGAATCCGACATAAAAGACACAGGTATCATATATTTGGCAATATCGATGCATTAATAGTTGATTGGTTTGTTTTCAGGTTTATACCTCCCATATGAGGATATCTCATAATGTCAGTCTGCCACAGGAGATACAGCCCCAAATGCAAAAAATCGAAACCAGAACCTATGGAATACATTATTTTGATCTCGAAAATAAAGTTAAGCGTGGAACGGAACTCAATAACTCCCTGGAATTCATGACGGACTATAATTTCTGCGGTGCTTCTTTTCCAGTGTACGTTATGTTGTACGTGAGAGGAACACAGAACTAACTGCCTATAGCCCAAGCTTACGTCCTCAATGCATGTTTTATAGCACATTTGTATTCCATGAATGCATCCTTTTGGTAGAGTAATTGGCATAGACATGCGGAAGCATATATTCCCCATGATGCAACACGCAAATGGCCCTATGACATCAATTAACTAAGTTCGGCTTGTGTATAGGCGTGCCTCTCGGGTGCTGCGATATTCTGTACAGTCATGTCAGGCTTATCCTGGTTTGACCCAATTAACCTGATATTATTAGATTCCCAAAGAGCAATACGAAGTCGGGCTGGGTCGGCAATGTCCAGATCACCGGTCGCCATGTTGGACGCCCCTCATACACGCTGGCCTCTGGCCAAGGGGCACGGGTACTTCAGTACCTGCGTTGTACTCTGAGTACCGTTATACATGTAATGACTAACACAGACGAGTCTACTATTGGAAAGATTTTTATTGAGTTAATGAGTTTAGGAAATAACGAGAGAAAATGTATAGTAATTAAGAATAGTGTCACCAGTTATTAGAATGGCCCTAGAGAGTAGGGTGAGAAGAGAGAAAAGAAAAGAGTTTTGTAGGGTGGGCGGGTGGTTCTTAATCCAACGGGAGTCCGGGAGTGAGTGAGGGAGGTTGAGGGTTGAAAGGAGGTCAGGTGGGGGTCGGTTGAGGGGGAGGTGAGGAGGAGGGGAGGGGGAGTCCAATAGTGTCTCGTCTGCCGCATTACTGCCAAGAAGTTGGCCACAATGACTTATACAAAAGATTATATGTACCAAAAGATCTGACGATTCGCAATCAAAAGCTAAATCGTGATGATAAAGATTCCTCTTCTTCCTATGATAGTCACTCATACAGATACATGTACATTCCCTCACCCGCTAACTCTCTCAGGCCCAAAGATTTAGTTGTCAACGAAATAATTAGGTAGAATCCTGAGTTCCTGATATGAGAAATGAACATCATCAAACTATATTTGTGAGACATGCATAACTTTAGTTCTCAGCTTAAACAACATGACCCAGATCATGAGTGATATATGCGTGTTGGATTGGCTTTGCGCTCACACGATGAACAGGGAAAGAGGGGTACAGGAGGGCTGAGGCGGCGATCAGAGTGAACAAGGTAAGGCGGTGCACCCTGCGCCAAAGGCCCGCTGATAATGGCTCGTTACCGGTTATACATTGTCGCTCCCCGGTCACCTGCTCCCAATCGTCAGCAAGCTGCTCCCAGTTGCTCCTAGCTACTCTTAACACCTCACCCGCCGGCTTGTCATCATATACATCAATGACGAGGTGGGCGCTACAAAGAACCCCCTGACCACCTCCTCATCAGGCCCCCGCGTCTTGCGCTTTCACCATACGCTCCACGGTTTCTTATGGCAAGCCGTTTGGAGAAAGACAACATCATATTCCTTGGAATACATTTTGTGTTGATGTATATATATATATATATATATGTATATATATATATATATATATATATATATATATATATATATATATATATATATATATGGATTATGATATTTCTACCTATGAGGTTCAGATCAACATATTCATTAAATCTAACATTCTCTGCATTAATTGCAGTTAATCCAAAATGAACCCAATTGCAAATTACGTGTCTCCCTGTTGCCCTTGTCACACTGGTTTACGGAAAAAAATACCAACAGGACGCCACGATGAATGCAATAAAAAACAATCACACTCTAAAACAAAGTCCTGGGAGAGGGGGGGGGGGAGTTATTTTGATATTGCTTAGCCATATCATTCAGAGGTATTATTATCAATAGTTTTGCATGCTTTAGACAGGGAGAAATGGTGATCCCTGTGGATTTATAAGGCAATAAAATCGTGTGGGTGGGTAATCAATATGATAACTTTTTTTCGTGTACCAGTAGCATGTAATATCCTAGTAGAATGCGACGTAATATACACGCTGGCGCTCTTATATTACTAACTGTCAACCGCCTGAAGATTACGGCCATTCATGCGCAAAACAAATTGTGTCGGTAAATCCCCAGTCTACCTAACCCTTTAAAAAAATGTTATCTTTCGAAACTTTATGTCAGAATGGCGCGTGATAGTTGCTCGTCGATTACTAGTTCTTTGCTCCCCCACCCCAGCCCCACAGAGACCAACGGCTCTCATTCCCCATAGTTTCCTGCCGTCAGATGGTACAATCAGCCGGCCGGGCCGTTCTCATCATAGCCACCCTGGCCTTCTGTGAGTACGCTGTGAGTACGCTCAAAACAAAGATCCCACAGAGACACACGAGTCAGGACGCCAGGGAGCTGTTCCTAAAGAACGTTAAATTCGCAGAATCATCTCAGTAGCTATTCATATTGCAGACTATTGAATTCAGGCGAATTAAGAATCCCCTTCAACGCTTTGGGTCGCCATCAGTGGGATCAGGATATAGCTTAGATCTCTTATTGAATGTGTTGGGTTTCGTTTCAGGAACAGGGCTCGGGACTAGCAGGAGAAGTTCTGTCAGTTTTTCTTCTTTACTGCATGCTCACCGTTCTGTCATCCCATAACTGCCTCGTGGGGGTCGGTGTTTAGTCGTTGGCGGATCGTCGGCAGATCTGTTAGTCAGGTCCCCAAGCGGGTGAGTTAAGGTCGGGTAATTAAGCAGTGTCTTTGTCACAGTCTAATGAGCCTTGAATAATGCACATGCGCCGATGAATCTTTGTGGGAATTCTGGCCTTATGTGATTAGGGGATCGTGTTAAGGAAGGTACCTCGATATCAGCATTAAGGCAATGAGAATATATATAACACTTTATAAACATTCAAACCATTCAAGTCACTGGGAGTGGCCAATCTACAGCTTATGTGCCAGGCGATTCGACTATTTGAATGATTCCTCGTGTACTATTTCCCCTACTTGATTGACTTCATTTATTCCGTTTATATGTATCTTACAGTGCTATCCTGCCAATTGCTCAGTTTATTCTTTTTAGGGAATACGCTAATGATTGGGAAGCTACCTGTATCACCTTCATATACCTTGATCTCTCTATGGTTCATCTAGCCTGTCCTGTCAAAGGCTCATAAAATTTCGCCTGTGAAAAGGTCATCTACTGTTTTTAGTCAATAGATGACCTACATTGATGTGGGCGAAAAGCTCACCGTGAGCATTCTGACGAAATCCCATTTATATTCATCCGTCAATATAGTCATATTGCACAGAGTATCTATATTATATTGCCTCCAATCAAATACCTTCCTTCTCGTATTATGAGAACAAGTCAGGAAAACTGGCAGTTTAATTTGAAAACAGGTCAACGGCGAAAGCTCAAAATGTGCATCGTGGGGACTGCCCGGATAGGCCATTGAAAGTAGTACCTGGCCTGCTGAGTGAGCAACATGGCACCTTCCCTTTTTAGGGCATACTCTCAAGACGAGCATATTGGAGCAGCTAATTCTGGGTGGCATGCACTTGCGAAAGGAATTTTCCTTAACTCAACAGGTCAGGTGGGTGTCTTTTTTTAACAGAAACATCAGAAAAACGTCAGCTGGGGAATAGAAAAAAGGAATGGATCGAGGGACTGAGGTCGCCGGGGAAATCTTGTCATTGTCTTGTGACCCAGAGTTGGAGGCAAAAGAGCTGCTCACCCCTGGAGCATAGACAAAATATCTTAAAGAAATAATGTAGTCATATTTCCATGGTTATCTTCCAGATGCTCTTCCTATCAAGCATCGTGAATAATTATTGGACTATGTCTAGCGATCATAGATCTATCTAAAATGTCAAACATGGATGTTTCTGCTCAGAGGAAGGTGTAGTATGAGAATAAGTAGAAAACATTCTGAAGCCTAAACTTAGGACTTGGTCCCTGATGGGTCTGGTTGAACAGGGGACACCTCGGGGGATCAACACATGGGCAAAGCCAAGGTCCATCATTATGAGTCATAATAAGCACCATTACATCGCCCACAAATCAGATCGCTGACACGTACCAGGGGAGAGTGAGCTGGGAGGGAGGGGAGAGGAGTTTCACGTATCGAACAGGGCGGCAGTGTGCACTGCTATCAAACTGTATCGATCGCCCTGGAGGAGGGGGCCCGGAGCTCATAGCCAGCCCGATTATTTACCTGCCTTACCTTAGTGCCTGGCACGCACGCGCCCAGACCCCCGATTTCCTCATACAAAATTAGATTAAACTTCATCTCCGCACGCACATTCCTTCATTGAAGTTGTGCAGTGTAATCGAAATGGCGAAAACCGCACACAACGCCTCATGATGACTGTCGTCTATATATAGGCTAACTACGGGCTGGTAAAATTGCAAGAATTACCAGATACTCTTTGGGCTAATAAAATCATGACTAGGGAATTTCCTTTGTTATGGATTCTTCAATTAGCCTCAACAAATTGCCTACTCCAGAAAAGGAGACACTTTATTGGATTAAAGACATTTCTATTAGATTTGGTCGTGAATAAAATATGTGACAGTAAAACGAATAAATAGTAAACTGCTTTCATGAACCTCTTCAGCTAATGGAACCATGAAAGGAAAGGTCGATAGTTTGATAGATTGAGATTTTATAACAGGTTGCTGTCCAGGCGACCTAAGAAAGGATTCCGTTTGAGCTTCAGCACATACACTGGTAAGTGACGAGAAATGGTCATATACCTATATGCATGATACTGCAAGTTATATTAGGTTGGAGAGAGTCAAGTCGTGTCAAGTCAAGTCGCGCTGGAATCCGTCAGATGATATGATTGACATCACCGCGACCCGGTGATATCAAAGTGACTCACCATATCGCCCGAGCTATACATGCTGAAGGTAGCACCACATGAACATCAATTGTAGTATTTTTTTGTTCAAAATCTACAACTCCAATGAGATTAGACCTTGTGGATATGTCTTTTGAGAATCATTGTGAACAACTTTTAAATATCAATGGCTAAAGGAGGAAAGAAGCGCGGCCCGCCTGCAGCCACCTATCAGCAACAGTGAGCGTGAATCCTTCTAGTGAGCAGAAACAACACCATTCCTCAGTTCCCGCTCGCAAGCCGTACGTTTCTGAACTTTTGAGGGTTCTACAGTGCGCTTGAACCGCGTTTAATTTCATTTGCGGCAATGCCTTATAGATCTTTCTGTCATCCTCTTACCGTATAAGTCAAGTCAGGTTATAAGCTGTCCAATCCATTATTCGGAGAAACATTTCTAGTGCCTCACTATTGATACTGATGTTCAATCTAAGCTCATTTACATTGCTCATTATTTCTCTTTCTTTCCTACTTTCTAAATTTCACGCTGATTCACTGGATGAATTGTAACTGTACAGAAGTGAAATAAATATTTAAAAAAAAGGGGGAAAATCACAAAACCCATTCGGGTCATAGGGAATGACATCAATGCCAAGGTCCTGCAACGCTACCCGGAAGATGTGTATCATTTCATTAGGCTTGGATGAAGAAAACAGTGTAATGGAGAAAGAATAACTATGCTGAGCGGTTCCAAACGGGGAAACATCAAGAAGAGGGTAGGGTGGGGCGTTTCTAAACGGAAGAGGTAAGAGAGAGGAAATAAGAAAGGGTAATCCAGAGAGAGAAGGCCAGTGCCGAAAAATCGTTGACATTTCTAGAATTTTCTGTACATAGTTTTGAGCGAGACACAGTAAAAATGAAATAGGTGAAGGGATAAGTGTGAGAGATTGGATGTCTTATACATTCATCAGGTCGTGAGTCAAACAGGTGTGTTTGCCACACAGGAGGTTATGGATTGGGGATTGCGAATGTGTCACCAGTGGTCATGTTATATCACCTTTGTATCCAGCTGTATTCAATGTTGCGCAATGCAAGTCCAGCGTGCTGACTTAATCACAAAACATCAGGATCGTAGCAATTGCTCTATGTAACGTGCATTACATCGGACCCGAATCCTGTAGTTCCAACGTGAGCATACGGTCAACATGTACTGGACACAGTGATTGCATGTAGACGTATCATAATGAGTTGACCCCTCCGGTATGACTTCGGAAGCCAGGCTGGAAATCCCTGAGCTTGTCCATGTTGTCCCCGCAGCGTGGACTCCTTGCAGCTAATGGATTTATAAGGTGTGCGGTAAATATCAGTGGATTATTATCGTCAAGCATAAAGCCGTCCAAACTTGGGGAAAGCACACATAAGATTATACCAACGCAACCAATATAAACATTCTAATCATAACCTCCATACATAACACATAAACATAGTGGGTAGTGTACGGGATTTGTTCTGACGGCTCTTCATTATTCTTAGGACAAATGTTGCTCTATCCAAAGCCCGACACACATCCCATCCAAAAACTCACAGCCACACTACATATTCACCACCCTTCTTCACCGATATTCCGCTTTCTTTACAATTCCTTCCACCATTAAATACGTTTCCAAACCACACAGCAATTTAACCCACTCTAACCAACTGTCTATATATTACTCCTGCCTCGCATTCAATCAAATAACGACAATAAAATGTATCATCAGTTTCATATAATACTATACGATAAATACTTGGTAAAATTGACGATAAAACGAACCGATGCCACAAGGAGCATAGTTCATCCAAGTTATGTCCATATTGATAAACTATTTACTCTAACCTGTTGGATTGTATTATACAAAACATTTCTAAACTAATTCAAATCTTTACTTTGTATGCCTTGTAAATTCAGTTTGTTAATGAGTCCTTCCCTATATAGAGTGGGATTCACACGATGGGACAAATGGACATGAGACTGGTGTACTTCACATCTTTGCACAAGTCGGCTACTATTTGCCCTTCTGAATTTTAAACCTGTTCAAAGTCAAAATCTCATGAGATTCTGTTCCTTATTAGGGGTGATTGTAGCCGACAATTGCAAGAGAAAAGAATTGTCTCAGCAAAAAGGAACCCTGTGATTCACACGAGGAGATTCTGTTCCAGTACCGAATCTCAACGGCATTTGCTCAGACAAACGGCCTGTGAGGTACGTGAATCCCATTTTACGGCTGAAGAAAACATTGTATATTGAGCTATAACCTGAACGGTTGATTTAGCTTTATGAAATACTGATTGTGTATCTGTTATCACATTACTAAGATCCAAAGATTCTATAACTTGTCGGTGTATAATCTATATTTCTAGACGGGATGCCACTTCATGAAGAATATCACCATTTTATCGCCTCTTTATGAAACAAGGAAGAAATAAATAGATTAAACTATTTTCAAATGACCTATTTTGCACGACTGCCGATCACTGTGATACGCGAAAGTAAAGTACTTATTAACAAGACCGTATTCAACAGTTAATTTATACAAGGAAATGGCTTTCCAACTTATTGTTGGCTTGGGATTGGTTTGGTGTATGCAGGAACAAACATCATATTCATCATGGTACTGATAACATTATAAGATTGATACCAATTATCTCAACAGGTGACTAAACCATAATACATACATTAAACTGGTATACATCGTTGGGATTCTCAAACGATGTCTCTCCCTGTTGTAACGTTGTAAAACAATACAAAACCCTATATCCGGAACGACCATGGTAGCGACATGAAAAGTTAACAACGTCTACCATAGACTTTACCCTCTATCTCATGTTTACATTCCCAGAACTCCCACACATAAATATATGTACACACACGGATAACGACCATTGGTAAGCTAGCAGAACCTGCTATATAGACTGGTTTCCTTGTGAAGTTCCCCAGTGGTCTGAGAGAGAGTGTGTTTGTGTGTATACTCTATTGGTGCCTGAGACTCTGTGGCTATGGTCTGCTGCCACTTGGCATGGTCTCAATGGATCCGACTGTGAGAGTAGCCTCGGGCAGGCTAGGCAAGTAGGTAGGAGCGTGGGGATTGGGTTCTGCCTGGTCTGCACACTTCACTAACGAAGAGCGTATAATGAGGACCAACCATGGACCGCCGTTCATGGAGACTGCAGGGTCTTGGTCCTAAAAGCCCAACTAGCTACTCTAAAGTTCAATTTTATACTAACATGCGTTGAGGGGCGTCCAATCACACACTTCATAATTCGAATCATGTGACTCAATACAATATTTATCAGAGCAGAACATATTAAGTAAGAATGATAGAAATAAAAATGCATTGCCTCATTTCAAGTTATGTACCCGCGCCAGAGCTCCATGGCAGAGGTAGAGCAGATACGAGAGGTGGGAAGTGCTGAAAAGGGAATAATGCCCAGTTAATCAATTGATAAGGCCAGTTAATTGATTTGGCTGGGATAAATGCCTTATATGTGCATGCGACACATGTTCGATAGCAGGCGTTGTAAGTTCCTGTTTGGGAATGGTCTTAGCTGTTTGGTGGTTAAGTTATTCTATTAAAACCAATCACTGCGAGAGGAAGAACATCCACATAGCTGCACTGCTATAAATGCCAAGTTGTATTTAAGAAAATAGAGAAATTGCTAGAAAATTGCAGTAAACGTCCAAAACAAATAACCTGTATTAGTCAGAAACGTTGGCTCAGATGCCAACCCTGCAGAACTCGTTGACGAAAAACCTGCTTTGCACCTACGATTGCTGCCTTCAACACTAGTTTTTGTTGTTGGCGATAATGGACCTCGAACTGTGTATGGGGTAAACCAAAGGTCCTAATACATAGGTGACCAGAAAGGCCACCAACCCAGCAATTTGCTACCTAACACAGTTACTAGTACTCCTCAGCTTTTGCTTTCGATTTTCTTTTCCGTCCTGACAAATA
The DNA here is from genome assembly GCA_950022655.1 of Alentia gelatinosa. Classification (NCBI taxonomy): domain Eukaryota; kingdom Metazoa; phylum Annelida; class Polychaeta; order Phyllodocida; family Polynoidae; genus Alentia; species Alentia gelatinosa. The sequence goes on from OX465581.1 coordinate 47,817,024, forward strand.
AGCGTATCCGGAAACTTGGTGGATGTTAGGCTTTACACACTGAGGGGACTCTAGCCCGTTTCCATTGGCCGACAAACATTGTGTAGATTTTCCGTGTTCTCCCAATAGCCCATTTCCATTGGCCATCACCGATATAGGCCTACAGTCAGGAACCACCGACAGACCTTAGCACTCCTGATGCCAAATGGAAATAGGCTATTAGGAGAACACAAAAAATCTACCCAGTGTAATAGGCCAATGGAAAAAAGGCCTTATGCCTATACCTGTTGGGTAGAGCACTCGCTGGTAAGGGTGTCCTCGTATGGGCTAAATGGCTGGCAAGTATGGGTGAATAGGATCTTTTGACTGAACTGCTTGGAGCACATCATTCCCCTTCATTACCTACAGGTGCACCTTACTACACAGGGTGCAGTATTAATGGCCTCAGGTGTGGCGCCATGTGTGGCCACAAATAGTACTCCTTGCATCACCCCCGACTAGAGGGAAACTTTTTCACAGACCAGCTTCAAACACAACCGTCGGCTCGACCGCCCTCTCTCTACGAAGCAAATGGGACCCGGCATGAAGATTTGATCCCCACGCGAAAAAATAGCCTTTAATCCAGGTTCATCCATCTTGACTTCCCATTCTCAGAAGTGGTGCCCCTCTCCGAGAGTTGCTCTGAAAAGGAGGTGGGTGCCTTTTACGCCGGCGAGGCCTCAGATGGTTCGGGGGTCGCATTTTAACAGGGTCAAAAGGTTCCTTGCTGAATTTACTATTCTCGTCCGTCCAGAGTGATTGGCTTTCATCCTGTGGCCTTTCAAATTGTCCTATTCGTAGGCGATTTTTGCGAAGACTATCCTCATCAGCCGATCTATCCACCGTTGCTATTTTGGGTTGTGTCCTAATGTTAATCCAATGTCACGTGGGGCCTCGCCTTCTTAGCGTGTTGAGCAACTCTCGAGTGACTCGCTCCATGTAAGGATAAACTGCTCATTGACAGACACAGCCTGTCGCACTTATCTCCTCAAACGTCCACAGTACCTCTAAGAAATATCTGTCGCTCAACTTCCACTCTTTTCTTTGTCTTTCTTCCCTTATCTCTCTCGCGTTGGAGATAATTACCTCATCGGAGGTCTGCCTAGTTCAAAGATTAAGTCCTGTGGTGCTATTAGCGTGTTGATTATTAGCACTGGTTGCCTTCGCTCGGCACTGCCACTACCTTTGTAAGAGACAGGATCCCTCGGCAGCTTGCCTCTATGTGCCTAGCGTACACAGAGACACACATTTTTAGGATCATAAAGGACTATTTCCGTCGCTAAAAGAGGTCTGCCTCCCTCTCTAAGCACCAAGCACGCCCTCCAACGCTAAGCCTATTGCACGTAGTTTCTGATTCTATGCGAAACCCGGAGGTCTAATGCAATAGCCTAAAAATTGTTTCCTGATTCTGAAGATTTTCAGAATTTCAGTTCTGGTCTGCTCTATCGCATGCCCGACGTACATATAAGTTCATTAATGAGTAAAACACTATACATTCCTTCAAGAGGAGTAAATAGTGATATTGAAAACTGTAATTAACTCCTGAAGGATATTTGTGACAATTCTATTGAAAGCAGTTTATCTAAAAATATAGGATGACGTAGAGACAAATATATTGTTCAATTTGGGTTTCTTATAACTAGAGGTACATCAGCCACCTGAGACAAGCATGTCTTACCAGTTTAAATGTTGTTGATGTTAACAGTTATTGAGCAATACCTGAACCACCTGAATTCTCTATGTTTTATAGTTTCTACCTGAAGCCATTTGGGTTATTTCTGCTCCAGCCGTGTCGCTAGCAGAACATAGATTTACATAGAACTGGGCTCAGATATCTATCGTGTATGTTTATCATTTTGTCGCTGATTTGGCTGCAGAAACCTTGATAAATCCGAACCTTATTAGGTTAAGAAGCAACATTGCAAATACAGCTCCCCGGTGGGTGGCCCATGTATATGAGCAGCAAGATCCGTTCCTCTTGATATGGGATAATTGGAGACACAGACAGCAGGGCACAAAATAATTGAGATATGGGCCCGGAACATTTTAGATCAAAGGCCATATATATGTATCCGCCTATGATTTTTGGTCCATGTTTCATTCCTTATAATTAATCATAGAGATCACATAACTTCATCTGCGGCAATAGGTTATAGTTAGTTGCATCATTCAATTGTATATCAATGTTTTTAAAGCTTTACGGTAAATTAGGGGCATAATCATGTGTAGTTAATAGAGAAAACTTTAGTAAATCTGAAGTGACTAAGGCTTTCATGCTCCAAAATTTCTGTCTGTGTTGGTATGGTACTATAGTAAAGCCGCATTGAATAAAGTCAAAAGCATACGAACGACTTAGAAAATAAGTGCGTTTTTTTTTAGTAAAGTAAGAACATACTATCGACCAGAGCGGTTCCTACAGACAAGGGAAGTTAATCCCCATATTCTGTTTACAAAATAATTATTTTGTTATGATATATACTACAATGCCAGTTCCTGCTTACGAATATTGAAAGCTTCCTTAGAGAAAGGGAAACCCCGTGTTATCGCGTTAATTTCTCGTCATTGGCATCTCTCGGCTTCTCTTGTAGGTGACGCTGTCATTAGGGTTAATTCAGGGTTCATTAGAATTTTAATAACATCAAGGGGCTGAGCGGCAGTTCCAACAAAACGCCCACTGATAACGTTCATTAATTCTGATTGCAGGACATTGATTTTTATTAGTAAAATATTGGATATGCAGATTGTAGGCATGGAATGGTCATACGTGAGAACCGATTTGGTGGATGATGACGACCTGAAAATTTGGATTATGAAATCACAGTCAAGATGTGTTTAACGGCGCGCGTGACAGTATAGAATCTCGTCGAGACAGTGGTGGAAGATACTGTAGAAAACCCTGGAACAACGGATAGTCGATTGCCTAACTACACATCCGAAGAGATATTACAAATATATTAACGAGTTACCCGGAGTCTGTGAAGAATAACATTTTAATAACTACGATACTTGAGTTATACATTGAAGTATAAACGTTTACAAATGTTATACGATGTCAGTGATAAAATATTATCAAAAGACAATTTCAGATTATGAAATATACTGTTGAAATATAGAGACAAGTTGACAAATGAAACAATCTCGTAAATTTGAACTCAATTAGTCCCCAATCAATCTTCTTTCTAAATGCTGGGAGGGTGGGAGGTAAACAATTATTGAACCATGCTGCGTATGCATGCATGGCGCGGTATTATACGTCCACTTGGTATCTCATCTTCCCAACCCGTATCACCTCAGCACCCAACACATACTTCCGTCTTCTCACTTCCACCAGCCATCGCTCTCCTTCCACGCTCAGATCATAAATTCAGTCCCCTTATTATAACTGGCCCTTGTTATACAGCTTGGACACGTCAAAAACCCCAAAGTATAAGAGGGCAAATTGTACGGAATATACAGTTACAATTTTGCATTTTGCCTACCTTTGGATTAGTGCGGATTAAGAGTTTGGTAATACCACCAACAACGAGATATTTTTGCCGATATGCAGTATGCCGGGCGCTAAACACTACTGCGCCAGTGTCCATGTAAACTATCAGGAGTCAAGGGTGCCTCGTCACCAGGGATTTAACAGGATCCCCTGGCCCAGAAATTTCTTTCCTAGGCCGGGAGCAAGCCAGCCTGTCAATGAGGACGTCAATATTTCGTCGGCGTAGTGTTGAGTGTTGAGACTGAAAGTGAGGTGATCAACAATGCTGAAAACATGACAGTGTCGGTACATGACCTGCCAGGGACCTGTTTCATTAGGCTTAGTGACATTAGGCCTAGACCGACATCATCAGCGGCACCAACAGTGCAAGCAACAGCGGAAAAAGACTAGCAAATATCAGAAAATAGGAGTGCCCAATCTTCTTCATATTTGGAACGATTATAGGTTATATATATCTCCTACTCATGTTAAAGTATCATTGCTTAATTCCTACGAGAAGTGAGTGAAACTCCGCGTGTCATCGATTGCAATCTTGTGATCTGTCCGTATGGTGTCACAGACGCCATCTAGACATGTCACGAAACTACTGAAACAGGTCCCTGGTGGTCTCCGCCATGGCCGACCTCAGGGTCACGCTGGCTCTGGATGCAATCGACCACAACCAGTACAGCGTACCTCAGCACGCCCACCTATACCGATGCTAACCCTGCGAGCGTTACGGAGGGCGCTCCCCATCGTCAATGCTGGGCAAGCAACGCGGACAGCTATCCTCGCAATCTTCTACGCAGTGTTGAGATAGGGATGACACCACACATGAGAGCCATGGCTGCATTTACTGCCCACTTCAGAAGAGACAACGTGGAAAGGCTAGAGCAGTCTCATCGCCTCCCAAGCCTCTCTTATTCTCCCAAGCCACTGCCTTAGGTGTCAGATCCACTAAGTCGATTTTCTTGCGGGAGTGCGTTCGCACACGTTCGTCTGGAGTTTTCCCAGTCTTATGAACAGTCGCAGCAAGATTTGCTCAAGTGGACCTGGGACCTGTTTCACTAGTTTTGTGACATGTCTAGATCATAGATGGCGTCTAAATGGTGTGTCCGGTTTCATAAGAACTAGACATTAGACTTTGTTTTGTTCGTTCTTGTTTGCACTGTTGGTGCCACTTTTCATGTCTATCTAACACTTTTGTCACGAAACTAGTGAAACAGGTCCATGACGTGTAGAGTTGTCTTATTCTTATGTTTGGGGTCTGTCTTTACCTGAGGGCAGCTACGTGTTGTCACAAAACTAGACAACCTCAATGTCTGTATGGTGTCACAGACATGTCACGAACTATTGAAACAGGTCCCAGGTGTTCACTTGGAGTTTGCATGGTGTTCACGTGTGAGTCCCAGTTCGCTTGGCAGTAATGCAGGACAGAAGAGAACCCAGTATCCAAGGATGCCCTGGTCACATGACCGCACTGGTCACTTCTTTGCACCGGCCCCACGGGCATGCACTTTCAAACCGGCCTCCCTACACTCGGCCTTTCTCTCCCAGACCGCCAGCCAATGCAGATACCTCGTTGGGACTCTCTGGCCTGACTTGGGATTACCTCGATAAAACTGTCTAAACATCACGGGAAATGGGGCAATCTACGACAACCATCACGACAAACTTGGGCCACAGAAAGGGAGTCAGGAGCGAATACACAACCACTGGAAGAAACACTCAAGGCGATCGCACGCCTGCTTCTGCTCGGCTGCAGCTTGTCATTTTCCACCATGTGGAAACAACCGGCTGTACCTCCAGAACTACCTCTCCTCACCAGACTCCGCAGCTCTGATAATCAAAAGGCTCTACGGACTCTTACTTCACCCTATGGTACTGTGACTCAATCCTGGTCAATTGCCCCAGCAAATACCACAGGGAAGACATAAACAAAAAAACTCACAGTTGCTGAAAAATCTTCTTGCCCCTCAACCTTGCCTGATAACTGCCGGGGTATACCCATGTGTTATCAGACTTTGTCTCATCATCCATAATCTGGCTGCTGGCCCCTCAGTTATTTTCATCGAGTGGGTTTCTGATTTTATCTCACCACGTATAACATTATCTATTGATAAAATGAATCACCCCATTAGCCATGAGTATTGGGTACACGAACTTAAAGGCCGTGGAGTACGAGTTCCTAATGTTAAGCCTTTGGAGAAAAATAGTGGGTTGAGATAATACAGGTCAACTCCACCGACTCAGTGCACGTCACCTTGAGCTCGCTGCAGACTTCAAACCCACTTGGAGATGTTGTCGACTTGTCTGGCCCCCTCATGGTCATGTCGACCTCCTACACTCAGCCATTCTCCCCCGAACCACCAGCCAATTCAGATACCACCCACCCACCCTACAAGAACTTTCGTTTATCTCACTGTAGGGCTATTTCAATAGCTCGTGACAATCATTCCTCACTCATGATAACCCCTAAATTTCTATCGTTATTTTTCTACAGCAAAATGGCAACTCAATTATTTTATGCATAATAAACTCTTCTGTGCTAGTCATTATAATTGAATAAACACTTCTGAAATAGTTTTATCTTGCCTGACCGCTCATTCGGCCACCCATCACAGAACTAGCTCTCTCCTTTCTAGTACTCATTCCAGTCTCCAGGTACACTGCAATGACAACTTTTGCTCTATAGACAGGGTTAGCTGAACCTCTCAAGGTGTTTTGAAAGTAGACTGTTAAAAAACTGTTAAATATGATGAATATTAGATGGGATTCCCCATCGACCGAAATAACAAAAGAAACAGTGGTGTCCCATGTGCAAAAATCAGGAGTATCGGACTGTGGCACACATATATATATATGTGCTTCCGCGGTACACTGGTGGAAAGGGACGGGAATACGACGACCAATACCTTGGATGATACTTGATCACGTTAACGCCGAAATAAAGTCATGTGCGCCCCACTGGGAGGGGGGGGGGGGTGTCCTTATTTTGCAGTGAGTAATTTGTCTACGTACGGAAGGATATGGTAACAAAGGCGTTATAAAGGCGTTTTTCTGCTTTAACCACTTCCTATTAAATTACAACATAACGATCACTAGCGATAATATTTTATCATCAGTTCATGCAAATGAGTGTTTCTTTTGTACGTTCTTTTCCCTTATTCTACCGGTATTAATGACGTAACAGTACTGACAAGAGGAGAAGGAATCATTGTGTTACCAGTAAAATGACATAACAAATGCAAAGGCGGAGTTAAAACACTTAATACCGCAATAATATATGCGCTTCAAGTCCATGGCTCTCGGATTTAAGCCTTGTCGTCGATCCCCAATTCGAAAACCACTTAGCTTTCCCTATCTCTCTCGCTCTCTCTCGAAGAATTTCCAAAAGGAGGGGGTTATTTCTTTATGGTGTACGCCATGGCGGGATCAACTAACCATGTCTCTATTTCTGGACTGACTGTTGTAGTAGATCCATTTACTCGCTCAGATAAATATTATTTTCTTTGGAGTTGGATCCGTGCTGTATAGGTTGTATTCGTGCTTTCTTTTCCCAAAACCTAACGATATGCTCTGACATTTCCCACTCAAATGTGAATATTGAAAAAGGGTGCGTGTGAGTTGCTCACTGAGTGACTCAGCTGCGAGCCAAGATGCCCGTGTTTACAGCTACAAATGTCAGCAGGCCCGTCGCACGGCCGGGCGCACCGCTTAATCCGTACGAGCATTTCTATATTTATTACACACCGGGGGAGTATTTACAAAGCTGTCCTTCCATGCCGTATGCTCCAGCCAGGTTTTATTCTTCGTTAGACCAGACACTATAGTGAATTACATTTTAATATTCTTTATGACCTCTGAGTTGGTCCTTGATACTTCACTGTTCGCGCTCTCACGCTCACGGTTTGAGCTACTAGTGCAAGGACAAAGAACGGACGACACATGCGGACACGGAGGCAGGAAGCAATGATAAGGTCCTGATTAATAAATATAATTAATTAATTAACAATGGATCTAAGGGATGATAATAACGATTTAGGGGTCAAACTAAATATATGCATGCAGTGCTGGAGTAATTAAGTCTTGTTTTTGTTGGTTATCCCAGAGGAGGACTGGACAGTACTGCAGATTTAATTACAAGCTACTTAAATGGATCATCCTCTTTATCTCAAAGGTCCTGTAAAAGCTGTGTGTACTTTAGAATAAAAAGAAGAGCAACGCACTCTTTGTCAATAACACCTTTGGAAGTTTTGCCTAAGACCGTGTTAAATGCCAGCAACTATCAATTAACAGTGCTTCCAATATCACATTATCGTTATTATGGTGAAATGCTATTGTTCAAGTAGCACATCATTGACTTAACTTTATTTCATTCAACTACGGCGGCCTAACACAGGAACACAGAGAGAGTCTTTGAAAGTATCATAGAAGAAGCTTTCTGGATACGACACAACGTTGATACCATGTGTATTATAATTACATAAACAAAGTCACTTGTTCCACCGTCTATAATTCCTATTTTAGAAAAGGACTGTGGGTATTTCTACATGGGCGATGGAGGGGCAGTACGAGATAGCTCTTCTAGCGCTCGTGCATTGTCAACCTGGATCATCAGCATGTTGCTCTATCTCGTCATTAATGTTTTTTATGCATAGACCAATTTTCTGTCCTCAATATTTCAATCACAATCTAAATTCTATTACCAAACTAACTGTTTACTGCACTCCTTTGACTGTGCATGGGCATCATTATTACGAACCTTTCCGAGGAGGACGTATTTCAAAGCTTCTCTCCTGTAGCCCGGTCGCACCCCACGCCCTAGCGGATACCCCCTCTCACCCTGCCTCTCTCATGCCCACCCCGCATAAAATCGTCTCAACTGGCGCACGTTTACACGTCAAGGACGACGCGTGCGCCGCGGCTCCAAACAGTCTCGTTTCCGGTAGGCGCCCCTGGTCAGACGCGGGCGGCGGAAGCTGTCCCAGACGCTGGGTCGGGGTCTGCCAGCGCTGATGGGAGATCCGCATGCTTCGCGGCTGCAGAACGAATTAGCGCTCTCAGGTGTAAGCCCTCTGTGGTCACTTTGTACGTACTGTATAGAGACTCACACGGATTTACACCTACCCAAAGCGTCATTTGAACCACGCGTCTCCCCAACATCGACTCTCCTGTGTTGCCTGTTTGTTTGCGCGAGACACTTCTCGTGAGTGTTTTCAACCGGTATTGAATATGTATACGCTGATCGATACGGCAATTGCAGTTGTTCTCGTATAAAGGTCAATTTGTTGTAAGGCGACAAAGGTTGTCCGTGACAGCACTGTGGAATGGTTAGTCGTGTGTCAGATTCAATAATGAGACTTATCTTATAAGGAGTAAGATTTTATCTATTTATAGAATTATGGAAGACTGAGAATAATTGTTTTATAAATCAGTTACCTAGGGTTCAATTTCAACGCATTGGAGATTATATTAGAAACGTAAAAGCAAGCTATAATAAATTCAATAAAGAACAACGATCAAAACCAACAGAAACCAACACATAAAACACGCACCCACAGGGAAAATGCCAACAGGATAATAGGAAATACAAACCTTAAAGTCTAATCTTTGTGCGACTCTCGAATAATTGTTCAGTAAATTAACCTGACTACACACGTTTTCTGGATTTTCAAAAAAGAGATAAATATGAAACATGTTCTCAAGTCTTGATATAGACCTCTTCTTACTGGCACATCACATTGCACCCTAAAGCATATACCATCATAGGCCTGGGCTAAAGGCCAATCCTAGGTACAGACGTACTTCTACTGACACCTGCTGCAGGCCTACTGGCGCTATCCAAGGCAGAAATCAAAGCATGTTTGCACGTGTTACTGCACGACAGTTGGCGAGAGTTGGTAAGAGTTGGCTCCATATTCGGGGTACCTCCGGGTTCTCACCTCACACGATAAATGGCACCTTGCTTGGCCAACAACTGCCAAGAACCCGTTACAGAAACAAGCGTTTTTGTTGATTTTTTTCTGTTCTGCGTAGGTGCATGTGAAAGGTTAGAGTTGGAATAACTTCGTGAGGCTTGGGAGAGGAATTGTCTGGTACACAGGGAATGTTAGGATGTCTTTTATATAACGGGTCTGATGTTGGGTTACTATGATTTGTTTTGCCGTATTTTATGTGAAGGGAATTCACGGTCTTTTATTTTTCGAGTTTCTAGTTCTATTGCCCCCTTATATTGTGTAAGTAAAATGTGATTGATGAAGCTGTTAACATGTATTACACAGCAGAGACTCTATAACCTTATGAAACATGGACACTAACATCATGTTTCATTTCATGCTGCCTTCCTATTTCATTCGTATATCACTATATCCTTCTCCTCAAGTCATAGTAGCTCTTAGACATTTTTTCATATACCTTCTGATGTCCTAATCATCATAAGGCCTGGCGTCCAACTACTACGTCTACGACAGAAATTTAGACCTACCGATATGACACCGATACAAAAAGTAAATATCGGAGACATATCGGGAAGGTGTAAAATCGTAGACATATGTCTAGACATCCCACTTCACCATGTTTTTTTTCGGTGCCTAATCGCAGAAACGTGGTCAACTGCCCCGATATTAGGGGACCTTCCAACGCGATTTTGATATTTTTGACCGGAAGGTGCATCTTAGATCATATCGGAGCCATATCGTAGTAGGTGGACACCGGGCCTTATATTATGACATATCCCACTGGGGCCGTAGTTTATGTATCTAACACTGAATAACTATCCTTATCTGAATGTTGATATTCATATTTCCCGAAGTAACCCCCCCCCCCCACCTTTTCAAGTAAAGAACAGAAATTCCTGGTATCACATTGAGATACTGAGTAAGGGATACAATACACGGGCGTTGGCGGCACGCCAGGGCCTTGTTTTTAGTCACGATATCCTCTTTGTAAGACATCTTACAGCAGTCAGTGTACTATAGATAAGACATCTTTGGGGATCGGCCTACGATTATCCCTCAAGGGCACTTAGGCTGCAGCCAGGTGTACAATAGTTAAGACATCTTTAGGGTCACGTGGTTCCAAATGTCTTCCAAAGTGTCTTAGACCTAAGACATTTATGGACATGTCGTACAGAATGCGCAACTTCATTTCCTGTGCGAATTAAACAATGAAATTTCAACACCAGTAAGGGATACATATTATCTATAATCGTTGTAAATATGAAGAAAATCGGCTAGACCGTTCCGCCGTTATTCGTGTTTGAATATCGTCATAGCTCTGGTGACCAGTGTCTATCAGAGAGCATCAGAGCACACCTAGCAAATTTATGCGTCTACCTAGACATTGTCCCCAGGGAAAATTCAATTCACTTAGTACATTATAGCAGACTTTAGACTCTACATTACACCTGATGAAGGCCAAACCATAAAGGCCAAAACGTTATAGATCTAAAAACTGTTTGTTGGTTATGTGAAACTTTCAAATTGAAATTAAATGAAAAAAAGTTGGACATGGGCAGGTATCGAACCCCCGAAGTTCACATCCTGAGGCAGGTGCCCTATCCACTTCACCACAAGCTTTCCACTCCGAGACATAAGCTACCCTGAAGCTGGTACTGGGCAGTTTTTGCAGTATAGAACCTAAGACAGTTCTATACCTGTCTTAGGCAAGGACAGTTTTAGCGGCGATCGAGCGCACCGCGCTGAGACGCTGTCTATAGTACAGCCGCCATTTTCTGTCTTCTAAACAGTCTTCCAATCGCAGAGATGTCTTAAGGAATCGTTGGCCGATTATGTCGTGACTGAGAAACAGGGCCCAGGACTGGGCTCTCTATAGATATCCAAGACCTAATACATTACCAGAATCCATTGGGTCGCAATGTCTCCAACCAGACGAGAACGCAGTTCAAAGCAGTAGAGAGAGGACGTCATAATCGGAATATTCCTCTCCCAAATGCTCTTAAAGATATACCTTCATCACCGCCGTATTCCATACTAAAGATAAATGAGTGACATAAGGAAAGGGAAGTATGGCAGAGCGGTGCAAGAGTGCGCAGAGGCAATTGTTTGAAGCCCGGTCACACTGCTTTAAAAGGCTCGAATCTTCATCTCCCAGATCCAATCTTTCTTGGATATGAGCCTGGCTTTTACCAAAGCGTAAAACGCCACTGAATCCAACCGAAACTAAAAACATTAGAAATATTCAAAAACTCACCACACCATCCAACACATCTCTCCCAGATTAAAATTCCCCATCCGCTCCCACAGGTACTGCTCCAGACGCTAAGATTCCGATTCTTTTTTTGTTCTCATTTTCTTTCCAAAGGTTCTCTCGTCTGTATTGTTTCTCAGCTCGGCTTACGGGAGGTGAGAATGGGGAAAAAAAGGCTAAAAGACCGATGAGATAAGTTTTTTGAATCACGCCGGACTCGTTAGCTTTTCCTTAATTTTCTGATGTGTTAATTACAGGTGAGGGAGGGTCGGGCCTCTGATCGCTCATATCCTTAGATGATCAGTTTGCAAGAGCTGAACGGGATTCTAAATCTCTGTTGATGGGTCATGCGAGCTTCCAGAAAATCAAAATGTCGTCATTTGGAAGCCCGGTCAATCATACATACTAATCAATGAAACGAAATTGTTTGGAAAAATTCTTGGAAGTTGATTTTGGGTGCTTAAACGAATATTCCTTGTTGGGCCAAAACCACAAAATATCATAAAAGTAGATATTTAGACGTCAACAATTTGAAATCATAATCCGAGAGGATTGCCCTTTATTTGTCAAGACCTACAGAGGAAAGGATAGAATTATATAATGACCTGCTGATATCAATTACATGTATTACCTTTCATCGTCTCATTTAAGAGCTATCCACAGGGGACAAAGGACCAGCCAAGTATCAGGTAGGCGATATTTACTCTGAACTATGGACTCATTCCATGCGTGAGGACCTATTTACAACGAACAAAGACAATGAAGAATCATAAAAACAAAGAAAATACAAATGGGAGGAAAAGGTTTATGCCGAAGAAGGGAACTGGATAAATTAGGTCACCTCTCTGACAATACATTTAATTGCAATTCTGATATTTTAGGCCGGAGCGGTATGGAGTTAAAGAGGTACCCACAGGAAACAAACGGCCTAGCACTACCGTGTGATCAAAGCAGCACGATGGCAATGAATGTCGGAAAATGGCTCCTGGGGGTTAGAGGTATTACGCGTAGAGAGCAGTAATAAATGTCGAGTAAAGAGAGCTGAAGACACGCGGGTAACGTGTAGAGATGCGTTTGGCTCCCCCGTCCTGCCCTCCCACCGTCTCCATCCCATATCCCCCAGTACAAGATGGCATGGTTAGTGCAACATGTCCTACATTATTGGTTTACTGCTGTAATTAGGTGACGCTCGATAATCAACACCTAATTACCTACAACTAAAGCCCGGGGAAGGGACTCTACCTACTACACTCACTATGTCTTCTATCTTCTCTTCAGTTCCACTCCTAGTGCTACCCCTCATCTAGGCGTGCGTCTTCCTATAGCCAGTCATTGGCAATGGTGTTGGTTCTTCCTGAGCACCTCAGGGCTCCCAAGACCCCCACTGCTACCTCCAGGGAGCAGCTCTCTGAGCGGCTCATCAGGGAACATTTCACGTTGCCTTTCATGGGAAATTGTCTCATAGTGTCTTAAGCAGGGGTGATTAGCTTAGTGCCGCAACATAAGGTGTACGCGTTGCTTGTGGTCTGTCTACACTTTCTAGGGTACGCATGTGTACATACTTTGACGCGCAATATGTTTCTACATTAAGTTTGAATAATAAAGCAATTTCATTTTCATGATTTGTAACTACCTGCTTAGCCAGACTCTAGAGGACTGAAAACGTGATGATTGTAGAGCGTCTTGGGAAAGATGGTGAGAAATTCGTCACCATGAATCATCGACCAGACTGCCCTACATTCAACTGGCAAAAGGTTTATAACAACATGTATTAAGCAACAAGAAACACTAAATGTTAATCTTTACAGTTCAAGGTCAATATGATCACACCTGTTAATGTGTATCTGCTAAAAAGAAACATTGCTGATTCCACCCTGTGCTTCTATTGTGGAGAACGGAATCCACTTATTGATTTATTTCTGGAATGCCCAGATGTATTGAATTCATGGCACAGTGTCAATGAATGGCTGTACTCAATATGTACAAATATTCAAATCAACATGAATTACAAATTCAGAACGTCGGGTGGGGTAAGTCAGATAGGGCAAGGAGCGTATTAAATTGTACAGATATGTCTCTATAATTTTATATTTACAGACAGGGACTATTTTTTGGCAATGATCTGGGTATGCATGCTTTGAGCCTCAAATTCTGATATTTTTTATCAATAGAAAAACAATTCTGTTTTGTTGAAACTAAAACAAGAAAGAACGTTAAAATGGATTAGATATATAAAAGCATGGGCTAATTACAGCGTTAACCACACTGCTCTCAAAGGGCATCTCGCCAACAGGCACCAAATAAATGATAACCTGTCAGAAGCAACATGTGAAGACGATATTGGCTTTTTTGTTTTTCCTATGCACTGTTCAGATTTTTTTTGACAATGTACGCATTATTACTATGCATGCTGTATCACTATGTTTGTCGGATTTTATCATTCCTATAATAACGGAACCATGAGTGCACATGTGCTTCTATGAAAATGAATCGATGGTAACAGAATTAACCTACAGACAGCATAACATTATTGTAGGCAGAGGATTCGCACTAAAGGTTCACATTTCATACATTTATTAACAAAATAGGAGACTAACTACAAGCATTTATATAAGCATTCACATAAGACTTAAGCTCTTTCTAATGTTTCTTTCTATCTCTATCATTACCGCTCTACTTTCTATCTCTATCATTACCGCTTTACAGATTTGTAATGGCCTACCAGAATGTCTAAAGATAAATACTTGGTTCCTGTGTGGTATGTCATGTTCGAGAAGTGAGCACCTCGAACGCAGAAGTTACCACATAACCACGAATGATCAGGCTGCTCACAATTTACCGATATTCCTATTGTAATTTAATTGTCTCTCAGTGCCAAAGCTTTGTAACTTTGTCGCCCTATATTTTGGTCGTTAGGAAGCAGTAAAACGTAGGCTTTACAGGGCTGTCTTTCATTCTATCTCAAATTATTTGGCTGATGTAATTAGAGGCCCCCACTCATCAAATATAGTTATCGGTTAGATGAATAGATGTCAAGCTGTCTTCAGGGCCATAGCCCGCGTTGAAGCCAATGCCCTATTGCACTTCCTAATCGGGATCAAATTCGAGAGAAATTAGGTAGCGGATTAGGACACTACAGAAATCTAATTGGGCCACGACATGATTAGACAAGAAGCCTTGCACGCAAGGAAAAAACATCAGATCTTAAGCGCCACTCACTACTTTCCAGCTGCTCACTTGATTGGTCTCAATATTGTGAGAGCAGCTCTTGTATCCTGGCCGGTTTTCAGCACTCTACCTGGTCGATGAAGTATTAATCCTGTCCTTGGAGTTAAGTGTGCACAGATTATTGGAAAAGGCCATCACGATGGCTTGAAACACTTGCAGGACAAGATACCTTATATACATCTGGGAATTTCTAGGTGAACAAAATAATTCCTCCAGGCACCCCTGTAGGAAAACGTAGAAATACAGCCAGGCACTCACAGCCGTCCATATGTAGCCTTAAAGAAAGGGCAATCAGAAACTCACAGCCAGACAACCATTTCATCAGATTCCACGGTCACGATGTATATGCATATTAATAATGTGATAATGATAAATCGTGTGATGATGCTCCCCAAGAAAGAATCTGTACCAAATCCCAAGTGAAATCAGTGAAATTAGTCCCGATTATTCAACATCTAATGTTCCTCGTATCCACCTAAGGTGGTGACAAACTGAATGAAGATTAACCCTGTCTAAAGTACAACTGAATGTATATATTTCTCATTATAAAATGGTTCCTCTTTCTGCAAAAAGGTTTTGATAAAAATCTTGATAGTTGACGTTGAAACCACCTTTTTCCGCACATAGTGGCGAAGTGATTGTATAATATCCATGCAATTGGGGAAGGAAATAAGTTGGAAATAATGTTTATACATTGATTATATTCACACCTAACAATCTTTTATTAGGGATGTAAAATAATCGTGAAGTGGTGTAAAAATTCAGTAATCATCGGCCGAAATTGTCTGATGTAAATCTTGGCTTAGGTAGTGCTTACACTGGATGACTGAAAATGTGATGATAGTAGATCATGTACTGAAAAATCATGAAGTTGGGGTCTATTCTGCAATATTGGCAATGATAGTCATGTCCCATATAAGTATTGAAGGGTTTACACTTGATGACTTATAATCAGAAAAATGATTCCCGATTATTAAGAAATAAAACTTCTGCCATGAAATCCTTCTAGAATGTGCATCATAAAATTAGCGGTAATGTTATTTGCAAAAGAAGCATTCATAATCAATATGACTGGGCTAAACTGACCTTTTTCTGCCAGGGGATTAGTACCGGTATTGCCGACATGTATTTTACACGATCTTTCTCATTAAAATGCAGAGTCTTTAGGAGGGTTAAGGTGGTGCAGTTAGTATTTAGTGAGGTGGGGATGGTGGCAGTCGTTCGTGGCTGACTTCATTTCTAGGCTAAGTGTAATTGGAGTTAAAGCCGACGTACGCATTTGCCGGGCAGCTCACACAGTAGGACATGTTGGCCTACCGCCTAGACCGCTGTCTCGCTACAAAACCTGTCGTTTATAAATGAATTAAATGTGCATTTATTCACGGCAGGTGAATTGCATTGAGAGTCATTTCATTTCCATTTTACTATAGACCATACTCGTACATTCAGTTATCAATTATTTAGTGATTTCTGAACAGTGAACGCAGCAGGTAGAATTCGCATTTTAGACACGGCATCAGCGATTTATTTATACATTTATTTGGTACGAAAGCGCTTAGAGTTATAAAAGCTGTAATGTGATATTCTCTCATCCTCCCGTTATCTATTCATTAAAACCGAATCTAACTATTTACTATACACCTGAGAGTGCCTATCGCAATATAACAACAACGAAAAAATAGTGTATGCCGTAAAGGTTCAATACAACAGTGTATGAAACGTATTGGGCGCACATGCTATGTGTCTGGAACCAAGTTCCGGACTAGAGGGAATCTATGTTCTAGTTAGAGAAAGTCAAAGTTACTTGGTAAGGCTCGGAAAAATTACTGCCCAAGGCCTTGGCTATGCAGGTTGCTATGCGACAACGTCAAAAATGACATCACAGCTGCATCAATATATTGTTTACATTTTGCACGCTTCAAAAGCATGTTTACCTGTCCGTTTGTTCCTTCCATTTGCAATCTTTACAATAGCTTTCTGGGATATTTGCAATAATTGGCCTGAGTTGGTGTGTCCGTTTTTTGCCATATCGAACGATATATGACGATATAGATCATGTGGTCAGCCGGGGACGAGAACGTCAGCCTCGATAATTAACTGATAATTACTATACCCCTAGCAGCAGTGTGTAACTATAGACTGTTCGGTAATGGGTATATAGAATCGCAGGAACCTAAAGTCAAGATTCTCTACTTTTGTTACTGAAAACATTATCGTATACAACACCTTAACTATGGCCTAAATTTTTAGTCCAAACATAGTAAGGTTGTCCTCTATCAATATTCTACTCTTCACGACTAGTTTTGTACAACATCCTTGCAGTAATGAGTTATCTATGTTGCTCGTTCGCAGGATTCCAATCAGCCCTAGAAAGCAAACAATGTTTAAAGGAATAAGATACCGGATGTCCATATATTAGATGGCAACGAGAGTATAACAGCCTTTCAGAATCACAAAGGGCATTAAAATGAAATATTGTTTCATGTTTGATGAAATAACGATTAATTGCTTTTGATGGGGAACACGGATCTCTATAGACGCTCTGAAAGGTCTCACTTTCAGTGGGATCAATGTATATCTGTGGTTCACTAAGCGCATTTTGATGTATGGTGTCGGTAAAACCTCTATACGTCATAGAACAGACGCTTGATAGAGAGACAATAAATTCATCATTGAGCCTGAATACTGGACGTTCTCAGTAAAAGATTATTTGGCAACATCTGGTGACCACAAATCAGACTTTGTCAAGTAGAAAGCGTGTAAACTAAATATGGATTCGGCAATTTAACGTAGATTGAAAGGATAGGATGAATTTTTTTAAAGTATGAAAGGGAAGATCAAACCCTGGAGGCTAATGGACTATTGGATTTGTAAGGAGGATTGAACGGTGTAATAAGCCTAATACTAACTAATGACGCAGCCTGAGATTGATAGCACAAAATGCATTGACACTTCCAGAGAAGCGTGACGTATCGCATTTGCTGTCCCTTGGAATTGGTCCCGGCCCTGTTTCATCCCTAGGAAAATTCCTCCTACCTATATAACAAATTATCATACAGAAAGCAACGTAGAAAACTCTGCCGAATATATTCGAGTTATCAACAGTACATGGTCTCCTGGAATCTCCACATCCAACTACAAGCCGCAAGAGGTTTCCTGCAACCATGGGTGAACTGTGGTTATTTGTACAACTGAGCTCCATTGACCTATGACGAGCAATTTCCAGCAACCCGATCAATCCAGGGGACCGTTTGATAATCTAGGATCTTAAATGACAACATTTTTCTGTGCCTCGTACAAGGGTTATCGTTTAGTGATATTTAAGTCTGTTCGCTAAGACAGCGGCAGCCGTCCATAAGGTCGTCCATAAGTCATAAGTTGACCCACATCGTTCCTGGGTCTCTATGGCATACAGAAACGGGTCTACATGTACGATCCTAGATTATTCAACGGGCCCCTGCAGTAGACCGTATTCGCTCTAGGGCATCTCTATGCATTGCCAGCCTGAACCACTGGTAAGATATGGATAAGTTCCGCGCTCGTCATAGTTGCACATATATCTTATACGTCAAGACATCACAAGCCCCAATATAATATGCAAGGGAAGTAGGGATAGGCGAAAAGTAGGAGTCTTTACCGTCTCCATATTTCTAAAACTCACTGTTAAGTTTCTATACATGAGCCTTATCTTTAATGATAGTATACCGCTAAATATCTTGGTAGTAAGCCTGTTTATATAATAAATCATACACAGTGTACGCCCTACTGGAGAAAGCTTATCCCTATTGTTGTAGAGGTACCTTGTACACACATTCATCAAACGCCTCTCAACTTCATTCACTATAGTGTACCCCAAGCAGCGGCGAGGGGTATTTTCCTTCTTTAGGGGGTGCTCCACCAGGCCGATTTCTCGACCGATCAATTGTTCCTGGGCCCTGTAGAGGAAGCTCACGTGTTGTACTCTATTTAATTCTGATAATAATAGTTTAATAAATGACCATTTTCAAAGATTTGAGAAATTCTAGGGCATTCGATAATGATCGGCGATTGTCTGGCTACAGAATCGGCTACCGTCGGTTCAGTGGAACACCCCCTTTAGGGCAACTCTACGTTTTCTGTAATTAAGCCTTTCTAACTGAACCTCATGTGGCACTCACGTATCATGGAGCACACGAGTACATTGCTGAAGGCTAAGGAATAATATCGCCACATGGCATAACTATATTACTTTTGAGTGAAACTGGCAGATATTGAAATTGCCTTTTTAGATAAGCATTTATATGTTAATAAGCGAAAACGAAAATACCCCAATCAATTTAAGAATATTCACTAACCTAAGAAATACCTGTTGACATGCCCTGCAACTCCCGGATAGTACCTGGGAAGGTGACATTGTTTTAGCAACAGTGCCTCAAGACATTAAAGGGTTAATGGTTAAGGTTAAACATTCAACCGGAAGCGGACACTTGCCTGAGACCGAAAACCACTGGTGTTAAAGTAAAGCAGGTAGAGTGCAAGATACTATCCACCCCTTTCCATATTACATCCTAAACCCACCCCGCCTCTAAGCTTGTTTCCATTGGGTGACAAAAACGGCTGAAACTCTTCTTAGTTCCCCTGAAAGTCTATCGGTCGTGCCACCAACTATGTGTCGGTTACAAATAATCGCCGAGGGTAGTAGTTTTCTCTCAGTGACATGATGAAATCAATTGGCTTTGATTCTGTAAGTCCTGAAAGAAATCTTTCTGTAGTGCGAAATTGCATAATCTCAGTAGACAAGGTTTTTGGTCATTTCCTAGCTGGGTCGTTTCCATTTACCGATTTTGTGTCGGTAGTGCCAAAAGCCCATCAGTGGTTCCCGACTGTAGGTCAGTGATGGGAAATCGGCCAATGGAAACAAACGGGCTTTATGCTTTCTGGGTGATACGTGGACAACGCTTTATGCTCGTTGGATGGTTCTCGCTTGCATTCCGCGTTCCTCCTTCCATGTAACTTGCATGCCAACGTAATACCAAGCGTCTGCAGGCTTAACCACTGAGCCGGGCCAGGGGAATAGGCACTGACAAAGGGCATTTATAATTCAGCAAACCTCGGACTCTATGCATCTGTGTCCGCCGAGCCTCTGCACACACGTGACTTTATTTGCTGGGGATAATTAGATTTCTGCTGGGCCACCCTCTGCCATGATTCCGGTGATCAAGAAAGTTGTGTCCACAGAAAATAGGTTTTGTGGTAATGATGGGCGAACAATTGAAGAGGACAGGATTAGAGGGAATGTTAGTGTTACATAGTCGTGGGTGGTTCTCTTAGTTGTCATTTATACAGCGCGAGTACTCTAAGATACCAACTGTTCTACAGAGTAAGACCCGGTTTACGCCTATACCGATTTTGACCACTGATTGTAGAACCCGACGCTTACGACTGATTATTACACGTTTGCGATAAAATATCTGTAAGTTCAAAACCCGCTCAACGATTTCTCAAATTGCGTAATCTGGCACTGCTGACCGACTTTTGTGCCGACGATTTCAAAGCGCTTTGAAATCCTCACTGACGACACACGGATTTTTAGCAATGCTCCGTCGGTAAGCACCTCTACCTTTGTTAAAAAACTGGGTTTTCACATCAGTGACAGCGATCTTTCTCATAACCCTTTGTTCAACCAGAAGACCTGGTATTGCGTAATGGGAACTATATACAATCAGCTGCAGTCTAGGAAAGGTTGATATCCAGACTTTAATCGATTCTCATGAAAATCTATGCAAAAATAAGCAATAATCGGCGACAGGTTTAAAACATATATATTGAATGAACCACGTATTGGTCTTCAGGTGTTAACACCTCAATGACTATTTCACCGAAAAAAATCCACATACCTTGCTACTTATACCAAGTTATATGAGTTCAAGAATACATATAGAAATAACGATAATGGGACATCTTAAGATGATAGTAGATAACTGAAATGAAGGGGTAGGACTATTGAAAAATCTTTTTTTTAAGTCCTTTATTTAGGCTGGTCAAATTCAGTACAGGAATTTACTGGTTTTGATATTCGGCCAGCTTCATGTTGAACAATTTCAAAGATATCTTTGCGTGCCTTGTAAGGCGTCGTATAACGAAAAATAAATAGACATTTATAAATTACAGCAACAAAAGAAGACATGTCATGAACATAAATATCTGCCTGTCTGTCATGTGGCGATAATGAACGTGGTGGTGGCGCATACAGGAGTGGAAGGAATAGCGCGGCGTTCAGGTATCTAAGAGAATGGCTGCGATGGAATATTGGTATGCAGTGATTGTATACCGGATTCGTATTAAGTTCTATGGCACTTTTGTCTCTGTCGGGTAGCAGTTACAAGGGCGGTCATCGTGGTAGTAATAAATGTTTTAGGTCTTTTTAGGAAGGTGTGTCTACAAACAAACAATAAGGCCCGGCGTTCACCTACTACGATAGAATCGTAGACCTCCCGATATGGCACCGATACAAAATGTCAAAATCGGTCCCATATCGGGAAGGTGCAAAATCGTAGATATATGTCTAGACAAGCCAATCCACCACACATTGTATGGGTTTTTTATCAGTGTCTAATGGCAGAAACGTGGTCAACTGGCCCGATATTAGGTAAGCTTCCGACGCGATTTTGATTTTGTATCGGGAGGTGCATCGTAGACCATATCGTAGTAGGTGGACGCCGGACCTTAAAGTGGACTAGGAATATTCTCCACAAGGATTAACAAATATTTCAGATTGCCTTGTTTAAGCCAACTGATTCATATCACATACTATGAAATGAATAGATCAACATTTCCCCGAGTATCGGATACGGAGTCCCCATATTGGTGTTTTAAGACAATTTCCAATATCGTTCCAATGGGTGGTGTTCACCATTTGAAATACCGTCTTGAGACAGGTAACTCCATTAAGCGCATACCAGGATATAGAATATCTAATGACAACTCTTAATGAGATGGTGGTGACGTCACGACTCCTTTGGGGAGCAGTGATGTACAGGAGATGGATAATCAGGTGACGTATAGTTGGGAACAAGATAAATCCTCTCTTGCTCAAACGCCCCTAGTGCGACCCAGCGGTTGTTCACCCAGACCGGTCGTCGGTCAGCGTCAGCTACTGGACCACTGGACACAATACTAGGCCTAAAAGCCTTTGCCAGGCACAGCCTACACACGGTCAGATAGGTCGGGACAGGGGTCAGCGGAATGGGTCATGCGGGCCGGCCGGTCAATCAGATTAGGCCTGCTTCTGGCCGTCCTACATGCTGTTCTATGACACAAATACGACCTACTGTATTGACGTCTCCTCTATAATCATATCAGGCCTCGTATAAGCACCTGGGCAGAGTATTTTCGTGAGCACTACATTATATAGGATCCAACCTGAAACTACATGAAAGTAATAAGATTCCACTAGAGTTTTCCCCGACCCGATTTCCTTGTTTTATATTATAGTCGTCTTCCTTTTTTTCTGTTTGTATCATAATCAGACGTCAACTGACCGCTAATGGTTAAAGTATCCTACTATAAATATTTCTGCAGATCACCACCATTCGATGTATTAGTGACGTGAATGGAGTAGAGAGAGGAGAGTAGCGTAAATGGTTGAAAGAGACACTTACACACATATAACATATATTATGTCTGTATAATCGTACAAGTGTGGCACAGGGACATATCCAACTCCATGTATCAGTAATGTTGATACTATTACGCTGCTTGATATGGTATCTATAGTTTGTATCCCACATAATCTATTACGTCACGGGTCGCCGTCCAAGGATTCTATATCTCTCTATATTATTTGCTATCACTCAGAGATTTATTCAGAAACAGAAGCTGCTGATGAGCCCTTTTTACATTTTCTCATGATAAATATCACTGAAAGTATCTTATCCTTAGAAAGAGCTGAGAGTATGAGACATAATGTCGGAGAGATCAAGATCACAAAAGGCCATGTTCTCTAGGAAATCCATTCGGTGTTTTTCATTAGGCATCTACCCTCCTATTATGCTAAACAGGAGTTGTTTCAGGCGGTGCCTTTCATCTAGTGTTCAGCAGTTCTACCGGTAGTGTGCCTCTTACAAAGGCCTGCACCTGGTACCCCTGACCTCTGCCACAATCTGCAATAAAACCAAAGTAAGAAGAAACCCTCGCACACTCACCTTGAACAGCCGTAGGATGTTGGCCACCATGATGGATACCGGACTGGCCGCAGCCCCTATCACCCCGGCCACGGGCTTGGATGGCGTGGAGATGGGCTTAGACCGATCATGGCATCGGAACTCCTTAGGGTCTAACGTGTTCATGTGCGCCTTGATAAAGGCTAGCGACTGCTCCAGGGCATACGTGTCCCGCAGGCAGGTGTCTAGAATATGAGCGCCCAGGGTGATCTTCGGCAGAAGATTGGGATCCTGGTTAATACGGTCTATGGCGAAGAGCATTGCTTCCATGCGCTGTATACCTTTGTCCTCTTTGATGGCGCCGCAAAGGTGGCCACCCTGGCCCTTTTCATGCATTGGGAAAAGCCCGCCTAGAATTATATCTCCGTCAATCTTCACCTCCATGAGATCGGCGGTCGTGACGGAGGGCATGCCGTGGACGTTAAAACCCCGAGCACCGGTAGTGCACAGGTGGAAAACCAGGCATAGCAGTGGCACGAGCCATGGCCACATGGGTCGCCATGGGCATGTTACTGGCCTGAGGCTTATTGCAGGCCTCGGGGTGCCTCCCGGCCTCGGATTGGGCGGCCGCCGGCAAGTCATACTCGCATCATTCAGGTGTGGTCCGTATTGCAGGCGATGTGGAGCCATGCGTGCATTGTATAGACAAACGATGCGTGTGCTTCGATATGGATAAATCAAGATCAGCTTCTATTGGTTTCATGTAGTTCAACGTCGAACCTGTTTTGGAGTCATGTAGAGCCACCAACTTTAGCCAAAGTGTCATGGAAGGCCAGTCCAGCCTGGATTTTATATCAATTAAGATAATTAAAACTGCCCTAGGTAGTGTCTAAAGATAGGCAGGGCCGGCCGCGAGTGTCACATAGGGCACCAGGAGAATATAGTTGGCATGGTCAAATGAGCTATGTTAGCCCATACAGTTGGCGTGGAATAATACTAAGTTGGATTGTACTTATGTCAGATAATATATGTCTTACCTATAGAAGTATGCATGTAAAATATTTCATTGCAAGGTCTGTCTAAGTCTCACTCATGTTAGCACACGTATCGCAAAAGTGGGCAGTGGCTTCTGTTGAAACAAATCCACCGCCCTATTCTTAATACAGAGACATGCCACACTACATAAAGAAATGTGGCTTAGGTGGCATATAATGAAAAGTGAGGATCCTCTCCGACCAGCGAGGCTGGCCTCAGAGTTGCACCACAAAGTGCGAACTTAGTCTAGTCAACATATAATCCATAAATAAAGCGGGATTATCTCATCAGGGCTTTCTAATGTAGGTAGGCGAGTTGCTCGCAGTCAAGCAGAACTGCTCCTGGGAATTGCTCGGTGCTCAGAATGCCTGCAGGAGGATTGCGGGCAACAAACCGGACTCATGCCGACCTCGCCCGTTGGCCACGGCCGTCGAGACACTTACCATCCGACGGTGGCTACACCCAGACGAATGACGAACTGTACTCAGCATTTCCCCTAACTACTGCCACCACCCCAATAACCAAATGCGCCGCTTTGAAATTCACAATTTCCAGACCAGTGTGTAATTGTTATGCACATCTAACGTACTCCTTAGTCCCTGGGATTGCACCGATATGCTGCTTTTTTTTATAGACTACGTGGTGCGATCATTGTTTTCTCTCCGCAAATATATTCACAGTTACACTCTGAGCATCCGTAAGTTGTATTCGGTCAATTTGGCTCTAATAAAGCATTGTCCTCATTCTTTATCAGTAATATCCCATCCAAATACACTACCTAGCATTGGCGCTAATAGTTACCCCAGTGTTTGAGCAACTCACGGGGAAGCATTGGAAAGCGCAGCAGTAATCCTCCTCAGAAGGGTACGAGGCCAAGTAGCCATGGTCGGATAATCCCAGAGTCATTATGGCAAAAGTCAAACAACGCCGTCACTTGTGGCTTCTGCAAAACTGAAGTAATAGCAGTTAGCGTCCCTCTACTCCTCCTCGTAGAGATGTGTCGAGAGAATGAGGAAGAATAGAGAGTGTGTGTAGCGGAGGTATCGTTGTGTTCAGGTGGGAGCAGCTCTATCCCTCAGGTCGTCGCGTGGAGGACACAGCGAGCAACTCAGTCCAGGCACCAGTCAGCGGTAGCCGGCCCCGCTGCGTCTGCCCTGCCCCTCCTGTGTCTCCTGCGCCTCCGTCTCCACCTCCTCCAGCAGCCTCTCCTCCCACACCCTGCCAAGCCGACACCCGGCGCGATGCATGGGAAGCCCGGCGTCGTCGCTGTCGTCGCCTAGCTGCATCGTCGCTACTTCTCTCCGCTACAATGTGGCTCAGTCGGCGCCGCTCCCCTCCCGTCCGCCGCCCGCCCAACACTCACTCAGTCGCTCTCACTCACTCGCTTACACTATCCAGTCGCTTTCTCCTGTCCCTGGAGAGAAGGGGGAAAAACATGGCTACAGTTGCGATCTACATATAAACAAGGGGAGCACTTTCCTCCCGACCACCTGGGGAAGAAGGAGTATGTATTAAAAGCAAGGACTTAGTTAGTGGGTGAGGAACGGATGGAGGTTGGTGAACATATAAATGACAACTGAAGAAGGTAATAACTGTATGTAGATAATCCTTACAATATTTAATTGGCCTTTCTATCAGAAGGTGGCGTGTTGGATCCAGGGCCGAAGGTGAGCGGGTGAGTAGGAAGAGCTTACAGGTGACATGCATACGCATGTGGGCAGCGGGGGTAGGTATAGACTTTGGCACATAGACCTGGCTAGACCTAACGATGGCTGTGGGACGACAGGCATTTTGAAGGTGTGTTGAGAACAAGCGGGCATGCTTCAGAAAGGTAGGTTTTTAGACTGCTGGACAAGTGAATTCCTAATTCTGCCTCTTTCCAAAATAGATGGGTAAAAAGATATAGGCAGGTGAACAGATATGCCGATGGGTTGGTGTAATTCGAACAGGTGGGTTTCAGGACCGATATGTAGAGAAAGGTGGATCGATGTATAGATAGGCCTACTACGTGGATGTTGGTCTTGTGAGCATAGATCTATTCCTGTTCACCGGTGGTTATATTAATCAGGTAGTCTGGAAGATAGGTGGTAGGTTTGCAAAGTGATAGATAGATATGTGAAAGGAATAGATTTAGGAAAAACAAACTGTCAGTTCATTAGGAATAAGGACAGTGGAAGGCAAGTTTGTAGGTAATGAAGTAGATGAATAATGTATGCTGGTAACCCCATAGCAGCGATTATATTGAACTAGACAGGACGTTTCACTGCTTGTCTATCATCCTAATCTCATAGACCTGACCTCACCAGTGACCCTGACAGCCACTACAATGTAGGACACTACAAAGCCCTAGACTCCAAACAGTTAGAGGGATGGGGTGCCAGGGGGTGACAGTGATATAGGCAGATCCTTGCGGGGGATGAGTTAAGCATACAGAGATGTTCTTTCATTGGAAAGAGAGGTTGGTCTTTGGGGGAGATGTTAGATGCCATCAGAGACAGAGACAGAGAGACAGAGAGAGGAGAGAGGGAGAGAGAAAGTTGGGTCATTCTATGGAAGGCAGGTGGAAGTCGGAGGTGCAATCTGCTGGAGAATGGCCGAAAATGCAGAGCAGTCAGCAAGAAGGACTGTATGGACTTTTAAAACCAAGCCCTGGAGGCCTCCAGGGGTTGTGGACATAGGTAACTTGATCTGGATGCCGTCATCTGTAGGGTCCACACGGACAGACTGATTAGATCTGGTCTGCTTCACCGTGCCCGTCCTCTGGGCTCACACATTCACCAAGTGATGTGCCGCACTCCAAGAAACATACGTTACTGAATCACATATCAGATGAACTCTTACTGCTGATTCACATACCAGATGTACACCATCTACTGAGTCATATACCATATGTGCATCATCTAGTGAGACACATACCATATTTAAACGTAAACCCTTTTCTACACAACAAAATTACTTATCTGAATTAAGCATGATAGCATATACATCTTTACTTGATTATTTAATGCTACCTTTGTTCAGGAAGTCCTCTGACCCTAGTTAAAAATCACAATGACCCCCATTCCTCGAGCCCTTTACCCACGCTCCTCAACGAAGGTAAGTGTTTATGGGTAAACGTTTATAATCGGTTATCTATATGCCTATGTATATCTAGACCGACATAGACATCACATTGGTACACTGTATACGCCGGACGCCTAGTAAAGCCATTACCCCCGGGTACCTACGTATACGTCAAACATATCATCCGCGGCGTGGCGTATATATATATATAAAGATATCAGTATGAGCATCTATTTTGTGTTAACATTGATTGACCCACATGTTCATCCTGTGTTTATAGTTCTAGATAGCGATAATTCTAAATAAGGAGAACACCATAAAGATTTTTTCATAAACCGTTCTCTTAAAAACTCCCCACTGGTCATTTAGAGTCATATGTAGTGATGCTTTCTAGCCACGCCTGTGCAAATGATGCCTTGTCCAAGGACAGGTGACGTTTTTAAATTAGCATATTGTATTTGAAATACATATCTCGATAAGATAACGTTATAGATACATTTAGGACATTCTAAAAGCTTCGAAAATATCTCGTTATCATTAATTTTCAATCTATTGATAATGCAAACTCCCTACCAGACATATTGCGGTTCAACCATCCTTGTTGTGAGCATATGAGCATACATCTATAAATCCATGTAGGGCCATGAATCGTCTAATTGTATTCAGATACAAACCACAATTTCTTGGGAGGTCCATATATATAGGTAACCTAGTGCATGCACTTAGACCTTGAGCAGGTCTATCAAGGCATGCCCTGGACTATATACTCTTTGAGATGAATCAGGTAATCTCCAATCACTACACAGGTGTACCATTCTCTCCAGCTGTCAAAACAAGTTGTGCTTTAGGGCGCTGGAATTATTCCCCATGGAGTTTGTGGGTGTGTGGCTGGGGGATGCTATCAACCTATCTCATGCCAAGGAAACACAGACCAATTCTCACTCTTAAGGCGATACCATTTCTTTCTCCTGGGGAAGGCAGCACGGTGGGGGACGGGGCGCGGCCTGAGAACGCTATCGCCCCTTACTCCAGTACATGCATAAAACACTGAGCAGGTCTGAGCAACTATGAACAGCCGCACCTCCCCCTAGTGAGCCTAGCGCGAACGAAAGCAACCATGCTCCTTTACTCCCCTTCTTTACTCTATGCCCATCCAAACCTCCTTCTATTTTCATATTCCTGTGTTTGTACAGTCCATCTTATTGTACTTTCCCAACATTTGCCAACCTCTCACCTAATTCCGGTGATCCTTGGAAGTCAGCAATGATGCGTTTTACCATTTCTTTTGTATTTGATGGATTGATCAAAGTCAGCATACTTAGGTGACTTGTCCCCGTGAGGCTCCAGCACCTTTTTATCCACTCCGCCTCACTATAGAGGCAGCCTCCGCAAATTAGAATTCAATATCTTATTAAACAGGGGCTCAGACGTTTGTTCACAATCCGATTATTCCAGTTGTCTGGAAATGTCAAAATAATTTGCTGCCTTCGGTTGAATGCGCTCCAGCAACACTATCGGAGTACCTAGTAATGAAGACTTACATGCTACACCTTTATGGCAAAGTCTATTTAATGAGTGTTGACATCAATGGCGGTAGAGGGTGCATATTACAAAATACGTATATATAGTAGAAAAACATTTTCGCGATTTCAAATATATGGATTTGAAATTCAACCTTGATATTTCCAGGTTTCCTTTCTACTGTTTCACCTTGCACAACTATCTTCCGTATTCCCTCAATAACTAGCGCCAAATGCCACCTGATTATTTTTCTGGTAATCATTTCACTTTTGTGTGATAATCCTCGATAAAGGTGAGGGTTAAAATAATATTTCTTATAATCTCTTGATGTACGCATTGATGTAGACTTGCTCAAGTCTTTGATTAGGAACATTCATCAAATGATTAATCACAATGAGAATAAAGTTCATTAAAGTATGTATCCTTCTCTGACTGGCCCATGAATCAAAGACTTGTCCACTATGAAGAGAATCTCCTGTTTATGACCCCAAGACGCCCCCTGTAACCCTACACCTCCTCCTCCCCCTCCCCCCCTCCCTTCCTCCAATTCTCCCGCCGCCTGTGTTGTCATAGCAAAACATTTCGTCTGCTCCTGATTGAGATCAAAGAGAGCGACTGGAACACCATGGGAAAAATAAATCTACTTCTTAGACCCTACACCCACAGTCTATGTTAGTGTTACAATTATATGGGTCAGGTCATCATGGGTATCAATCTCCCAGCAGATATCCCGACCAGAAGCTTGGGACTTCTGCTTGGAGAGTGCTGGGGCTACATCGCACCAGCCTACATGGCCATTTACGGATTCTACCAGTCCCTGTATCAAGTGGGTGGAGGGGTAGGGGCGGTGTGGTGGCGGTAGGATACAGGGACTGAGGCCAGTCTAGCATTGATGTATCGCCTTCTATACATACAATAATCCCCGACAACACAGAACAATCACCGCTTCTGTAAGAGATCAATATTATAAGTCTTTTGTGTTTGTTGCGTCTGCTTCACCTTTTAAATTTCTGATCAAGTCCCTCATGTAATCCTGTTGAATGGTGTGGACCTGCCGTGTTGGCAGGAAAGATCACTGCTAACGTCTGGGGGACAGAAACAACAACACTCACTCTCCATTTTCAACCCACACTCTCACCCCACACTCATACACTATCCATGTCCCATGAGATGATTGATGAAGCAAACACTTCTAGCTCATGGTCTGATGCGAGGGTGGACAAGCTCGAGGCTGAGGTCCATGGGCTGGACAAGAAACTCGATCTACTTCTCCAGGCCAGCATGGACCATCTCCGGGAGGGGACGCCAGAGCGACGCCATGACACTCGTACGGACACAATCAGATTGCGTGAACTATCAGAAAGTACCTTAAATGAAGAGAGACAACTGGATTCCTTCTGTAGCTTTATTGTACGTCTGTATCAGCAGGGCCCAGGTAAGCTGGTTTACATAAGGATATATGATGGATATGATGGATATGATAAACAGGATACTAACACCATCCCTGGGCCCAACGAGAAAACTCACTCCCATGAGTTGTTTGAAAAATGGTGCCGTGGAGATGGTGTACAGCACATTACGCAACATTACATAATGTTATGCAACCATCCCCAGGATGAGTGAGGAACCACTCTGATGGTTCAGAAGAGGTTCACAGAAGGAAGAAAAAAAAATCTGATGCGAGAGGTTCATTAGTCTATTGGCTATTGTTCATTTCCTGACTGTTCATGAGTGTGCACAAGCTTGCTTGTATCTAGAGCAGTTCAACTTTCGGGCGAGGAACACCTGTGGAGTGACGCTTGGTACAAGGTAGAATGGCAGGAAACATGGTTAAGCATATTGCAGAAGTTAGTCAAAAATATGAGGTGGGTGGCAGTCTGAATGATTTTATCGAATGGTGACCAATTGGAAGTTATTTTCTAGGATTAGTGATAAAGTACTTGAGTTGGGTGGTGGTGCATGCAAGATGGAGTGAATGCAAGTGTGAGTTGTGTTGTGCAATGTGGAGTGAATGCGAGTATGAGTTCTGTTTCGTGAGCGATGGATTTTCTGACCCAATGAAGCGACAGAGTGACGAAGCAACGAGTGATGAGACAGTGGGCTAAGCATGAGAGGGAAGCACATGAGATAGTCCCCTCACATGCTTCAGCGCAGGTCACACCGATTGTCGACAGGCGATGAAACAATGGGCGAGGGGGAAGTTCAATCAGAGAGAGAGAGAAGGGGGAGTAGACACAAGGTGTCCCCCGACACACCCGCCACAGGTCGCATTGATTATTAAATTGTGACTGCGGACGATGAGACAATGGGCCAAGCAAGAAGGGGGAATAGACTCAAGATGTCCCCCAACACGCCCGGCACAGGCCAAAACATGCACCATTCGTGCTCTGCATGCATGGGCATGATGGTTGCTTCATTCATGGTTGAAGAAAGTCTGCGAGTGTGTGTTTTGTGGTGAGAAATTGTGGTGTGATTGAGACACGGTTTTGATCAAAGTCATGGGAAGACCTTTACCCTGCCATGGATATATTGTAAGGCCACATGACACCGCGGACACTGTGTCCACAGGTACTGGGAAACGCCTCGTCGGGCAGAGTCAAGGCCATGGGGTGGGCATATGACCAACCATAGATTCGCCGCTAAATACAGGAATGCCCTTGAGTCAGCACGCGTAGATTCTATGATCATTGCGTAGTGTCGTCAGGGTACTATACCGGTTAAACAGGAGCTGGAGTATTGGCTAGGTACCCGACTGAGTAAGCCTGTCCGCCTGGCAAGCATCCGTGGTGACACCTTGTGACACGCCTACACGGAGGGGTTCTGACGCAACAACTTCCGGGTCCTAACAGGATCTCACAACCATCGACGCCGATGGCAGTGAATCCTGGTTCCCTAGGGCAGCTGGCCACGGAATCGCCTGCACCTTGACTCGTTACACAACTTGTGTGCACCTCATTATGAGGATTTGCCTAAATCCCGAGGCTGCTCTGCAGTAGTCCGTCAACTTATGCAATCCAGGCTGTTTGACGCCGTGTTGAAGCGCAAACATGTAACGGTAACCAGGCAACGATGATTCATTGCAATTTCTGTGTGTATTGACTGGGTGGCAGGTGGCGGGTTGTGTGCCACGTTGTGTAACATGTTGTTAGTGGTGGCATGATGTGTGCTGTGTTGTGTAACATGTAGGTGGGAAGGGGGGGTTAGTTAATGGAATTTCCCAATTCATATTGGTATTGATTTTATATGTGTATGCTGAATATATATTCATACGTGTATATTTTAATTGTGTTGATGAAAAGGTTTGGATTAGTATGTGTAAGATTCTAGAGTAAAGAATTAAGTTGTGAACAATTTTGGGCTGGTAGAAGCAGAGCTGTGCAGAATAGGGGCCCAGAAGGGCATGGATGGAGTATAGTGGGTGAAGCATAAACTTTGCTTAGTATGTGAGGTGGGAGGGATGGTGTTGGGGGTTCAGCCGGTGTCTAATTGCGTTCTGTAAGCGCAACTATCGACCGGTGTGAGCTTTGTTTATGCTTCTGTGTGAGTGTGCTATTGCATAACAGGGATGCGGGCAGTGGCCGCTAATAGCGTTGGTTTTAATGTTTGGCGTGGGTATTGAAATTAGTGAGAGGCTTTGAAGAATGAGTGAAACGTTATAAGTTATGAGAATAGGAGATTTGTTTGGTCACAAGTACAGATAAAGGTCCAGACTTTCCTTTTGTTCTCATGAGAAATCAGAGAACAGGGAGTGGAATTTTAGTGTGTTGTTTATAAGTAGCTGTAGCTCTCTCTGGTTTTTGAAAGTCTCTTTTCGCAAATTGGCATGGTCTGGCTTGTTAGGTAGTGCTGGCATTGGAGATTGAAGGTGACCACGGTCTTGAATTAAGAACAGAAGAAATGCGTCGTCGTTGGGCATGAAACTAAGTCGGCGTCGTAGAGGATATTTGTTTGATGATACCTCGTCGTGTGGGGCGGTCACAACATCTTGAAGTGGTGACAATCACGGTCGTGTGGCGGGCCCAGATGGCGTTTGATGGTGTGGCGTCGGTGTCGGCGACAGGTGGAGAGAGAATATTGTAGAAAGGCTGGCGTGTGATGTCTATGCTAATAGTTTACAACGGCGTTATTGACGTGGTCGGAGATGGAGGTGACCACGGCCGTGAAGGAGAGAGTCGGTGGGCAGGCAAATAGAGGTCGGCATCGTGGATATCATTGCAGCATCCGCGGGTGCAGCGAGCGTTGGGTGTCGGCTGTTTTCGCGGCTGCAAAACGGCGAAGGCGTTGATGCCAACATCGCGGTATGTGCGGCGATGCGGCGTAGTAGAAGTCTTGTTTTTCCATTTTCGCATGCCGTGTGCATATATATGACAGAGTTAGACACACGGCATCGTTGTAGAAGGCATTGCGGCAATTCACGGGTAGAGTCGCCTGTTATTCGCCAGTAGTTCAAGCTTGTTTTTATAGCTGTGGGTGGCGGTAGCATCGCATGCGGCTGCAGGTAGCGGTCTTGGTCAGAGTCGGTCAGTGCGGTAATTCTGTGACCAGACTCCGGCCGCCGTGTGTGCTTGATGAGACGTCTACATTTTCATAATTTGTAGAGCTGAGGTGGAGCTGTTTTTGCTGGCATGTGAAAATCGAGGTAATGAGATCTTGAGGGTTCTCTAACCAGTGACACAATCCGATAGCGTGAACTATCAGAAAGTACCTTAAATGAAGAGAGACAACTGGATTCCTTCTGTAGCATTATTGTACGTATTATCTTATCTTATTATCTGTCGGCTGACCAGAGTGTACTGACCCACACTGTGTGTGTGGGAGCAGTGTGTGGGGGAGGGGGACTGTTACCAGGGGCAACAGTCATACTCTGCACTGGTCATAAGGGCCCAGGTAGGCGGGTTTACATAAGGATATATGATGGATATGATGGATATGATAAACAGGATACTAAGAATACCGACCGAGGTGGGAAAAATCTGGAGCAGGCCTGACCAGGAGACAGATCAACGCCCGGGTGCATGGATGCCCCCACCTAGAGACCTGAGGAGGGACGACGATTACAATGGCTACCTTGAGGACAAATTTGCCCAGGAATATATGCGACCCCTCCGGAGTGAAGGTAGAGTGGCCTTGTCTTCGGACATATCTATTGATCAATAAACACCTAAGCCATATATGTATATCTACCGGGAGGTTGCAGACAGCATAAAACAGAAGCTCGATGCCAGGAAGGACCTGGGTAAGTTGGAGTATTTTAGGGCCCTAGTTTGTTTAATATGGGACAAGCGAAAGTTGGACACGCACAACAACCCGCACCTCTTCGAGCACCTTCAAGGAGTTATTGATGACTATACAACATGAGCGTGTCCGGTTATGTTTAGTGGATCACACACCAGTGCAGGGTGGGGGTTGAGGTGTGGGCATACCCAGCCAATGTGCTATTAACAAATACAACGTCAGCGGGTCTGGGTCAAGAGGACATGAGGTCACATGCCCTGACTTCAATAGCAGGCGGGGATGTCAACATAGTTCTGATCAAGAGGAAGGGGGCACCATGTTCACCCACGCGTGCTCGTACTGCTTTGGCCGGACCGGGAACATGTTCTCCAACCATAATATGTCCATATGTAAGCATCTTGACCTTGACTGGCACCAGGGAAACAGTGCAGGACAACCGAGTTAAAAAAAACGGGCTATAGGCGTTCCCAGCAGTGTGTTGCCTGGGATGCCTCCCCTTACAGATGAGGAGCACGAAGGAATCCAAGGATCTGTTCAGAATGCGGTACCAGCCTTACAGCTGGGAGACCGTCACTACAGCAACAAGCTTCAGTGGTCCAAGGATCTGCTGGGAGAGCACAGACAAGATGGCAGTGCCCAGTGGAGGATCGGGGCTACCAGTGAACCACAGCAGTGACAGGAGGTAAACAACTAGCTCAAGGAAAAGCAAGATGGTGGAACTTCCGGTATAGGGGTATAGGGGAACTTCCGGTATAGTAGCATCAGGGGAAGGGAACAAAGATGCTTTTTCCTAAAATGCAAGATATGTTGTGCCCGCATGTTGCCGAAACTTCGCACAAAGTAAGTTTGGGTTGGAACGGTCCGCAGAAGATTCAACTCATGACTTAGACTTAAACAAGTCAACGGTCAAGACATGGATAACTTTCTGCGCCCGAGTGCGAGACACACACCTTGATCTGGCACTACAAACCATCACAGTGTTTGCCAAGTACCTCACACAGGACGGGGTATTGCCGGCAACAGGGTCCGTCAACATCTGGCCCGGGTCTGGGTCCCCCTACAGCCGGTCGCAGCTATGCTCCTAACCATGATGCCCAAGGGCCTTGGTCGAACAACAACATATACAACCAGAGACCGCCCAGCCATCCCTATGAACGTGTTACGAAGGGCACTGTGGGCGATTCCTCAAGATCTGTGTCGACCAGTGTACTGCTCCTGTTCTATGGCAGAATGCGGAGGTCCAAGGTCGCCCTTCTGACGGTGCAAACCTTCGATCCATCAAAGCACCTTACACGCGGGGGCATCAAGATGCAGTAGGGTACACTCATCCTCATGATCAAGCATGCGAGGAACGCGCAAAGGTACAACCAGCGGCAGGTACCGAGGATCCAGCCCACCCCCTAGGCCAACATGCGTCCATGCATCACCGTGGTCAGGAGAAACCCACAGTGCCGGCTGTCAGATGTGCTCCTGGTGTTCCATGGCACCTCCAGGCCGATGCCAGCCACACACCTTGCATGCATATTGTCACTTGCATTCTGGGCCTCGGCGGTGACACAGCGAAATGCACGCTACACTCGCGGCAGCTACAGAAGCTTCACAGGCCAGGCACACCGACCTCGAGGTACAGTGCTTCGGGGATTGGAAATCAACTGTGTACCAAGCCTACATTAAAGGGGCCATTCCATGAACCAGACAAAATCATTGTGTGACGCCCGTACAATGGTTGCTGGAACATCTTGTGGGATTTTGTTTTTGTCTGTTTGCGCGATGCCCATCTGCCAGATGTCTGTTCTTGGTTGCTGGGTTAGATGAGTGTCTGTTGGGGTTGGTTGGCGCATCGCCCCAGGGTTGCTCACGGTTGTTGGAGGGTTGCTGGAGCATCGGCTGCGATTTTGCTTCCACCAACCAGATTTTACAGGCAATTTTCCAGCCGATGCTCCAACAACCCTCCAAGGGATAGAATTATAGCATCGGCCAAATAACTGATTTATTAGTTTTTTGTCTGCTGGAATTGGGTGTCCAGCAGATGCATTTGAAGACTACGACACCCGCCCGCGAGCTCTGCCAGACCTGCGGCGAGGGAACGCTGCCAACACAGCGCAGCCAACATCGGCGATACCCAAGGCCGCAAACGGACATAGAAAATTCCAACACTTTCCGTATTTTTGGTAGAAATTTAACCCCAGAGCAAGCCCCACACATTCATAACATCAAGTCTTATCTTTATTTACCTTCATTGTTCGGTTTACCACAGTATTTCGTGGATATTTGACAATCTCTTGACGTTCGGGTACAAAATTCGACGTGGCGGCACACTGCTCTGCTTGATATGCGGGTTCAGAGCATCGTAGTGTATCGCCGCATGCGCCGCTGCCTATCGGAGAACTCAATTACTACGTAAAATGCGACTAACGTCCAC
Source organism: Alentia gelatinosa (assembly GCA_950022655.1). Classification (NCBI taxonomy): domain Eukaryota; kingdom Metazoa; phylum Annelida; class Polychaeta; order Phyllodocida; family Polynoidae; genus Alentia; species Alentia gelatinosa. Next base: position 47,853,364 of record OX465581.1, read on the forward strand.
CAATCGGCGCCACGGCTGGGGCGTCAGCTGGAGGATCTGCTGGAACTCCGGACCCACCAGATGCTCGTACTGCGACCACATGAGCGGCTGTTGGAGGTTTTGGTTGAGCTGCGACGCATTTTGAGGCAATTTGGCCGAACATTTCAGCCGACGTCTGTCAAAAGGTCGGCTGGAACGTCTTTTTGCTCAGAAAAAGCAGTTGTTTGGTGGAATCGCCCCTTAAGACAGACACTGCTGAATGGGTAAGCAGATCCTTGGTTCGGACTATAACAAAACCATGAACAATGAATGCTCCCTATAATTTATTCTTTTGATATCTCATATCCATAACCATGTATTTTCTCCTACATTTATCAATTACTTATTTTACTCCAGATCCACCATATCCCTCAACATTTCATTATTGGCAGTCCTGGTGGTTATTTACCTTGATTATCAGATATTTATCAATATTTTACCAAATGTTCATCATGTTATTACCAATATTTACCATATTATCTTACCTACCAATTCTCTTACCACCAATGTATATTATAATTACTCTTACAATACTATTTATCACAAATGTGTATTAATTAATTTATTATCATTTTAGGTTATTTTTTAATTTTTTTTTTATTCAGGTAACAAACTTTTACGACATTCATTATTTGCAACAATAGTAGCGATCTTCCGCAATGAAGTCACATGTAACATTTAACAGGTCACAAGACGAAGTACAATCACAACACAATATTTACAGGTGTTGTCTTAATCATATTTCCAGCAAAGCTATTCTCATACATATAGTTTTTTTTACCTTCCTCACATCAACAGATCTTCTGGTTCTAAAAAGGTGTGTAAATTCTCTTTTAATTTCAATTTAAAACTTTCTCTAATTGGGAGTGCTTGAACAGCCATAGGTAATCTGTCCCAGTAGTGTTTACCTCTACAGATAGGAGATTGCTTGAACTTTTCTCTCCGTATTTTTAAATTTATTTGTGTGTCTTTTCTAGTTCTCCTGTTTTCATTGACAAAAATATGAGAGTCGTCCTCTGTCCACCATTTAATTAGCATTAATAAATGTGTTGCTCGTCTAGCATTTAACGGGCGCAATTTACACATCTCATGTAATTTTACCCTACTCATGTCTTTTGATTTTTTCATTCCTATAACTATTCGTATTGCTTTATTTTACAATATTGTAATTTTTCTCTATGTTGTTTAGTCATGCAATATTGCGTATGATCAGCATATTCTATAACTGGTAATATCATGTGCTTTAGAATTTTCAAGCTCGTCTCGTAATTGATCATGTACCTAATCTTTCTAAGTCTAAATAATTTTAAATTAACAGCCCTAGATATCTTTTCGAATTGTTCCTTGAAATTAAGCTTGTCATCAAATAAAATACCTAAGTATTAATACACTTGTACTGCTTCTAGTGTTTTATTTCCGAATGCAATCTTCTTTGTTCTATCTAGCATTTGCTGATTACCAATCCACATGACTTTAGTTTTGTTATAGTTTATTAGCAACTTATTTGATAGTGACCAATCATCTATAACCTGTAGGTCAGCCTCCATTCGATACTGAGCTTCGTCCTGGTTCTTCCCAGAGGCTATCAATACAATATCATCGGCATAAATTATCGTTTTTACATTTGTTAGATTTATTATTATATCATTTATAAATATTATAAACAATAACGGTCCAATAACCGAGCCTTGTGGAACTCCACATTTAATTAACCTTTCTTCTGATATTTCATTATTATACTTAGTTTTAATTTTCCTGTTATTTAGGTAATCATACATTAAATCTATAAGATAAGCATGTAAATTTATTTGTTTAAGTTTGTCCATTAATTTAAGATGGTTAACTGAATCAAACGCCTTTCTAAAGCCTATGAAAGTTATAAGTGCTACATGCTTTTATCATTATTTTATGTTATCATTTATAACAATAATAAATATTATTACCCCAGCTGCCTCGTCATCTTATTTGTCCATAGGTCAGCAGTGGTCTGGACCTGCTGTGTTGGAAGGGCATCACCACTCTCTCCCTACTCTCAACCCACACTCTCATCCCACACTCATACACTACCCACATCCCACTTCCCACCCACTCACAACCTTATTTTTCATTTTACACTACTCCGTAGGGCGGTTATTATATTTATCATCAAATATTAATCATACTTTACCAATGTTTATCATGTTATTACCAATATTTACCCTACTATCTCACCTACCAATTCTCTTACCAACCGATGTATATCATAATTACTCTTACAATATTATTTATCAAAAATGTGTATTAATTAATCTATTATCATTTTAGGTTATTTATCATTATTTTATGTTATCATTTATAATAATGATAATAAATTCTATTACCCCAGCTGCCTCGTCGTCTTATTTGTCCATAGCTCAGCAGTGATAGATTTTCTATTGAATTATTTTCTGTGTGTCTAGATGGCATTTGACATTGCCTTATGTGTATGCAGATACATATTTAGCAACCGTGTGGCAACGTGGTATTTCCTATCCTAAAGTTCACTACGGAATTTACTGTACTTGAATTCAATGACAAAAATAATCATCATCACAGTTATATCACAGGGTTTACAAAACATCTTACATCCTGGACCGGCATAAAAATGGGGTAATCATTTGGAGTCGGACCAGTGAAGTATCGCTGTCTTGAAATCGTGATGACAGCTCATATGACAGTTTTCTTGTAGTCACCAGCTTAACTTTTTCTGCTACTGATGGAAACCATTGTAGTGCGCCTTGGCTAGCTGTAATCTATCTGGCTTTTCTTTTTTCCTGGAGGCAGTCCGACTGGGATACATCTGTTTAAGATCCGTTTTATTGCTACTTAGGAGAGGACCACCTGCAACACAGAGCAGAGACATCGATTATGCCAAGCTGCTCTGTAAACTATACAGCATGTTTTAAACCACGTCCACCCGTGAAAAATGAAGCAAGGCGGCAGGCTTAGTAAATAACGCGTATGCTTGAGAAGATATGGCTGATATAGTATTGGTAATGTAGAATCTTATCAATGAGGGATGGTGGTATGACATGTTTATTAGGGTGTGGGTGGGTGTTTAAAGTACATGTTAAAATGGTTTAATGATATAGAGAGGTGTAGGGAACCCTGCGCAGACGACAGCAAAAGTGAGGCAGAAGGTCGTGTGTAGATTGGGATGTGAGGTGGAAACGTTAGAGAGTACAGGAGCTAGGACAGAGGGGGTCCCTGGTAGATTCATCCATGACCTCACTTCTGTCATCAGATGAACAAAATTGTTGAACATCATGACAGTCAAAGCAAAATAAAATAGGTTTGTGAGAGATTTTTTAGATAGGGGAGTAGGGTGACCTATCAAATGTAATAGGATGATATCCATCGTCACCTAATTATTAGCATGCTTGTCTATACATACTAAACGGTGTCGGGGTTACAAAATACGAATACCGTAACTGACAGGTCAAGAACGTTTATGACTATGTGGGGGTCGTTACGCTATATGTTTTATAGATTAGGATGATCATGATCCGATCATGGTAAAACAGATTTCTACCTCTGCGCGATATATATATGGCAGGCGTATGTGTATGTGTACTGATAATTAAAAAAGTCCGCTACCTCTACCATGCCCGGACCCCCGTCTCCTGCCACCCCCCGTCAACCCCCGACTCCCCCCCCCCCCCCCACCATCCCACGCCACCCCCAGCCAGCCTCAGTGAGAAACCCCCCGCTGCCCGCCCCCCGCCCCCCGCTGCCCGCCGCCCACTGCCCACAGCCCGCCGCCAGCCGCGTTTGTACAGGTTGCCTCAGTGAGATACCCTCCCCCACCCCCTGCCGCCCGCCGCTGCCCGCCGCTGCCCGCCGCCCGTTTTTAGGTGTCTGTGTTCCCGCCCGTTAGTCGGCTGTGCATGTTATAGACTCAATGTCTATAGTGTTAACTTCTTAAAGGGTTATATATGGGAATACCCAGAATACTACAGAAGAATGGTGTTTTCAAGGAAAAATCTATTATAAAAACGGTAAAAAACCCAAAGGATGCAGGGTTTATTTTAGTAATTAATCAATTTATATTCAATCAGGTTTTATAAGGGTTTTATAAAATAAATTGGTAATATAAGATTGTATTTTTCATATAATACAGACTTGGATGGATAATGGAAAATGAAATATGCTACCAGTAGTGTCCCCAAGTTGCAAGGATCGGAACTATTGGATGGTGGTGTATATACAACGGAATCAGGCGTATATATGACGTATATAAGACCGCACCATGGACATGTATATATACGCCACTAGATAAGGCGTCTATGAGACCGATAACAGGTCGATCTTCTAGACGCAAAATCCTACTGTTAGACGCATTTCGGATACATATGTAAAGCGGTAGGTTTCGTGCAGTGATAGAAGTGCTTCATTAGAAAAAAAAAACATATTTTGAAAATGTTTGTTTCATGATAATAAGGAAACTGGATAAGGGTAAATGAAGCAATTTGCCACTTATCATTAGCAGTTTCTACAACGCCAATCTGTTTCAATTTGATTTATTAACCCTGTAAGGTCTATATTTGAATTATGTATTGTTATTCATTAAAATCGGTTCTATCATAGATGTTTTGGACTACATCGTCTAAAACTTCACAGTGCTATGTCAATGATTACCACAAATCACCCTGTATAACTTGCATTGATATCTTTATCCGACTAAGGATGAGATATTTACTTAAAAGGTTGCAACCCAGTAAACACAAATATGTGCTACCTACGTAAAATGACGTCATTCTTTTGTAGGAATTACGTATTTTTTTACGTAGTACAAACGTGAAAATGTTAAGGTTTAGTAACGTCTGTAGCACGTATTGGTAGATCTACGTTTATCTACATAATTATGTGAATATATATCTCTGGTAGCTTTATTTACATAGAAAGGGAATATTTATTTCGGGATTTCTCTATGAAGTAGGGAAGTGAGTAACATTAGCCTGAAGGTGTCACCATGGACTATACTTAGCTATACTCAGGTATAGTTAATTCTGTATACTTTTTATTGTCACTTGACTATAATCTTTTCTCAGATGGAAAAAAGCTAACATACATTTGTGCCAGCAGAATGGTGTGGTCCAACCAAACTGCCAAAATTACCAAAATTAGGATAACTGCAGTGACAAAAAGATCAGCCAATCATAGCCTGAATGACATAAACGATAATTGAAACGGCTGGTTTGATAAATTTGGTAAATAAACCAACTTTACAGGCTATACCCTCCACAAGAAATATAAAAAAAATCACAGAAACTACTGCCATGCCACCCAGTTAATTCAAGCACATAAATGTGAATTCATGTACATACGTAAATTTACGTGAATAAATGTAATATCAATTATGTGAATTTACGTAAAATTACGTTCTACAGATATAAGTAAGCCTTAACATTTGTACGTTATTTTACGTAAGTAATCTACCTGTGAGCCACGTAAATTTACGTCTTGTGTTTACTGAGAGGTGGCTTCAGACTTACAGCTCCGACAGGGGAAGGGAATGTCCTCAGCTGTGATAGTGGCTAAGTACTTGAAATCTTCTTATTGTATGCTCCATGATAATATTCTATCCTTCCTGGCCATGTCTGATAAAGGCCACCATACTGGACATACGTTTACCCTTATATACCATACTAAATAGGGGTTTAAGAACTTAATTTATTCCCACTATGCTCCTTACAATTCAATATATCTGCGCACTATGCGGCACTTCCTTACCATATTGGAGGCCAGGTCGTACTGGCCAATACTCTTCCATTCTTTTGAGCGAGTGCCATATCACGGGAAGATGTTTATCGTTGATCATTATATACCTTTGGTCGAACATCTAGGTGGACCGGGTCTTTGACGAGTGGAGGAGTACTGTGAGACCTCGACGGGAGGAGACGACGTCCTCCCGCCTGAAAGCGTTGTGCTCCGGTCTGCACCAGGTTTGACGCTCTGAGGAGGGTGAAGTACCTGATGAGGAGGCCTGCGGCAACGCACTAGATGGACGTAAGAGAAGATCTTGAGGATGTCACCCGACCTGGAGGATCTGGAGGAGATGTCACCCGAGAGGTCCAAGGCCAAGGCCGGGGCGAGTAGCAAGTCAAAGACTGTCGTCGAGTGACCAAGGTGTGTGCTCCGGAGCCCTAGTTCCGAGGGAGGGTGGTTGTGGCCCCTAAGATTCGAGGTCAACTCTCGACTGCAGAGCCGTCCCAAGGCGCGAGAAAATATTATGTAAGGAGGTCAGGGTGAAGGTCGGGGTTTGCTGTGAATGCAGTCATTGGCTACTTGGTCTACTGTATTCCTTATATGGAATTAAGGTAATGGGACAACACCATGGTGGGAGGTGAGGCAGTTTGCCAAGAACTGCCTGAGTACGCCGATGTTGTGCAGTGTCTGGTTGGGCGGTATGACCTCGCTCTTGATGCAGTAGCAGAGACACAGGCGCGCCTGCTTCAGCCTGTTAGCCGCCGTTGATGGTGCGATGGAGGCGCCGAGGGAGATTCTCGCCAGGGCTACGAGACCGCCACCTGGAATTAGAAGAAGTTGTTGTGTAGGCCTCAATGTCTGGCGGAGCGCAGGCAGGGAGGATATACCCAACTCGCAGGGTGGCTTGCAGGTCATAAGTGTGAGGGGTACTAAGGCATGCCCACCACAGGTGGGGCATTGAAAAAGACACACTAAAACTCGGATTCACAGTGAGTTCAGTTATTATATTGTGTATGAGGAACAAGTTCACACAGAAACACACATATACATAGATACACAGAGAAACACAAAGATATACATACATAAACAGACATATATACTCAGACAGAAAAGGCAGTTTCACAGGCTCACACAAACACACACACACACTGACACAGACACATACAGATACATACACTGACAGAATAAGATATAGAGACAGACAAAGACAGATACACATACAGATACAGAGATACACACATGATACACATACATACACACACAAATTGTTTACAAATAACCTATACAGGACCACTACAACCCTGACCCTCATGTCATGGCTAACTTTCTCTCACCTGGCCTTGCATATTCATTACAAAATGTGCAAAATACAGTGAGATTATCCTGTGTGAATATAGATACACAGATACAGGTACACAGATATACATAGATATTGAGCATATATTGTATTAGTTACCATATGTTCTTGTTGTGGTCATTGTACTGCCTATAGTGATTGTCATGGTCAGTAATCACGGCTGTGTGTATACTGCATAGTGTCAGATCTGACTGACTGCCCTCAGCTCTCTAGCTGTCGGTTTTATAGCTCCAGTCTGACAGTCGGCGCAGGTAGCAATGCCCTAACACCACTCCCATGCTTTAGCATTGGAGCAGCGCTCCTATAGACGACCATTGCCTCAAAGTTGTCCAGGGTACATGTACCTAAGGCCTGACAGTGTGCCACGCTTCTCCCAGTGAATAAATACCCTTGGTAGCTCCGTTCCACGCATGCTCAATAGTGTGTGGGGTGGAGCTTACTCTTTTGAATAATTAACAGAGCTTAATTGCTTTATATAAGCTTTAAAGGGCCTATGTCCTTGCGGGCAGCTTTTTAAACTTGGTGCAGTGTGCGGTTTCACAATTTCACCATCATCATTCATGTCATATTTTTGTTGAAATGGCCTACAACAAACTATGTATTGTGTTTACAATGACGGTGGAAGATCTGCCAAGTGTAGAACTGTGAATGATATGTCCCCGCACACAATAATTACTCGGACGGTGTAATACGCCAGAATATCCATTACATTCAGATGAGTATAGGTAACCTGGTAAATCAATACTATTAAATGTCGCTCAATGTAATGAAGCAATCAACATTCTCTGTAGCTTGTGCTATTTTTTCTGTCACTCTGCGTCACTGTGAGTTTACTATTTAATATTATGTGAGTGCTATTGATCAGGAGATCTATAGGTGACGTTGTGATAATTAGGTGAATAAGTAGATCCCATAGTGTAAATCTAATCGTAATAACGTAAGTCATTAGCAGTAAATCCGAAAATAACGAGCGGTATCAAGATGTTTTTGTATGAATATGAATGGTGTATAAATGACTGCCATGCCTCACTGCATTGTTATATGTTAGACTGTGCTGGGAAGGACTATCCCTGGACGATTGCTGTGTGCCCCTAATTTTAGCTAATAAAAAGATATTATAGCAATATTTTTATTCCTTTTATGTAGCCATCATATCCTCACGATATTAGAGATTGTGTCCTGTTCATTATATCTTTCGTTGATACAGTAGATGATAACATTAATGTTGGTTGCAACTGTGTACAGAATTTAGTACAATTCCAATATGACAAGTTGATTCTATACTGCTTAATTAAAGATAATGAATTAACAACTTTGTCATGGAACATCAGAGATAACGTGGAGGACCTTCCAATATAATGTCCTTCACTTTATGTTTTGATAATCCAATGGCACCTCCTCCCCACACCTCCGCAACCCAATACTCTCTGCCGGCTTACTGGACAGGGCACTCAGGTAGGCGCCGCGACTCCCATGAAGATCCATCAGGTATGGTGTACGCACTCAACACGAGGAGGTCATTTGTAGTCACTCCCAGAGGTGCGGCACTTTGAGCTGCTCCTTGCATGTGGGAATGAGATCCTCCTGGCTTATTGAGCCTAACCCGCATACACAGCTGGTCTTGTGAACAGAATGAGCTGCTCAACTGTGAGAGGTCAGTGCATGTCTGCCATGAATGCAGGGTCGTTAGGCGAGTACTTGCTGGCATTGCCAATGATCATACTACACAGACTGTGTCTTCCAAAGGGGACACTTGAACGCCATGTCAAATGTTATATAAAAGACATGATACTTATTCAACGTACTTTAGAAAGTGGGATTTAAAAGATTTGATACTTACTTAACGTACTTGAGATATTTTCATATTTAGATATCATCTATTTCCCTAAAAGGCTCCAGCTGCGGATATTATGAAATGGGTAATGCTATTGTGCCTCGGGGGATAAGATTCTGTAGAAAGGTGCTCGGTATTTGATGTTTAACATGACACATAGAGGAACTCGTTGCTGGAGACTTGGGACTACTATTGAAGGACCTGTCGGGAAACGAGGTTAAAACACCTGAAACTTGTATCAGTTCATAAACGACGGCATTGTCTTCCCATTCTGTATTTCCAGTTCATTATTTTTATTGTGCTACCTTCGCTGTCATAGAATTCTTACAATAACATGTCCCGCTGCAAACAAACAATCACAAGAGTATGATTGTCTGTCGATATCGAGGTATGTCTACCTGATAGGAAAAGCGCCTTTTCCTGGGGGATCGACGTAAAGATGCCCAAAAGGTAGCTGAACTGTCTATATTTATCCCAATACTAGAAAGAAAGCTTTATCTACGGATGCCTTGGCATCATATCATCTTAACAGGCTCTGAGAATTAACTAGTTAACTGTTTCAATAATTCAGCCATATCCCCTCAAAACACTCTGCGTTGTTTTGTAACTCATATTGGCGTCACAACCACGGAAAAGGGTTAACACCATTTTGTATAGTTTTGTATATTTGTACAATGGGCTTCAAGAACCATGCTAAGAAGGGTATAAATGATTGTATTCACCTGTACCAAGTCTTATTGTAAGTACAGGTCATACCAGCATTTTTGTTGGTGTCGTTACAGGATGAATAGATAAAATAATAAAAAGCGAATACGATCGTCTATTCAATATTAACACACAAGAATGATAGAACATGCAGCTTTGAAGAAGTGAAGAAGCAATACACAGTGGGAGTCAAACTCGCATGGTTTCTCTCGGCCACATGCCTCGGAACTTGTTAAGAATTTCTTACGAAAACTCCTGTTAATCCATCGAAGGTTGGTGTTCATCAATAGCTGCTGGATAGTGTTTGGTGTTTCCTGATAATTCCTCTATATAAGGTTCGAACCTCGCCCCTAACAAGGACATTTGGGACCTGAAAGGCCACTTCAACTGGGAAAGCAAATAGGCCGGAAATGCAAATCTACAACTCCCTCGCTCAACTCATGTTGCCAGAAAATACCATTGTCCTATATTCGCACACACTCACCCGCCCGAAACTACTCCTTGATCTAATCTAGTTAAGCTTCTCTGGTGTAATTTTTTTAAACAAAGCTACCTTCCTGAGGTGCTCGCTCATTGATCATTAGCCGTATGAATCCATTGATCTCCGGCTTACGTAGGTGATCGGACAGACATCGATTATTCATCTGGTTGGCGTTTACCCACCATCCTCCCCCCTCCCTCTTTCTCAGCTTCACGTCGGGCAATTACCAGCCTATCTTCAGAAGCACGTGGGTCCATGCCTCGTACACCGGAAGTGGAGCTCACGACATGCGCAGGGATGGCCCGGAAGCGGCGTGGACGCCATGTTTGATCCGATGACCCATTCCTTGCTTATGCTACCCTCCAAGTAGCCCAGATGTTGTAGATGTCTGCCGATACGGCAGGATCGGAGGCGACAGTCTACGCATGTGTGGATAATGGTTACGTGGGTGGTGTATTGCAAGTAAAGCCCATCAGTGACTCCGTCATATCTAAAACTAGCGACTTCTTTTATACTAAGATTGAGAATTGAGGTCCTCCCTCATCTTACTTCGTATACATGCTAGTAAAGCCATTTTATACTGACCGACGAATACGGCACAGATTTGTTGAGTTCTCCTTTTAGTTGATCGTTTGTTGGCCTACGACTCCACGTCGTTGTCTAAAAATTGGTAAGGGTGCTGTGTATGCCTTATTCCTGGGTACCTATTGCCGAACACTCTATAGTTACACCACGCAACGGGAGGTTGAATAACTTGCGTTTACTACCCAAGGCTGACGTTTACTACCCAAGGTTGACGTTAACTACCCGAGGTTGATCAAAAGCTACAAGGTAGTTTAGGAACTCCCCATAGTAGCATACAAAGTGTATGTAGCAACTAAGTATCGAGGTATATTATGTTGGACATGTATGCAAAAGAGTCTAATAACATGAAAAATCGTCCGGGTCGAGATAACTGCAATTTCCGAGCCTCCAACATGTAAACATCGATGCGGATATGATGTCGCTGTGACGTTGTCGCATAGCAACCTTCATAGCAACCTGCATCGTTGCTATGAAATGGGCAGAATACGGGCTGGATGACAATATAGAAGTTGGAGTTACTCAATGAGGTTCGGGATGGGTTCTATCAATATTTGAAGGTATATAGGAATAGGGAAACCAATTGGTAGCCCATGGCCGTAGGGTCAGGGGCGGTCATTGCTCCACCTAGCGCACTCCCTCTCTACTAGCGCTTCCTGCGCGCCCCCTAGTGCGAGCCACTTGAACTATTAGGTCACGTGGTGAAGCACGCTCTCACAATCTCTCTCACTCTCTTCCTGCGCTTTACTCCGCTCAGACGCACTCCAATTTTCTCCCACCCACCCTCACCTTCTATCTTCCTACTATCGTAGGGGCTATTTTATACACATTGTATATTCATATATACCATAATACTTTATACATGTATATCAATATGTATTCTATTATTACATATCACCATATGTAATACCTTATACGGTATCACATCTACTTCATGTATACCATATACCATATTACCAAATATGTATCATCATATCTACCAATATGTTATCATATAATATGACATATCTACCATATGTATATTATTATCTTTAAGATATTACTATCACGTTTTAATATCTTCTATTCTCGCTCAGAAAATTAAAATAAATTTTATTTGCCCAAACTATGCTTTCTACTCTTGTGTTGCGGGATTAGGGGTAATGACCGGTGAAAGAAAGTCAAAGTTACCTTACCTCGTAACTTTGACTTTTTCTCATGGGAACATAGGGAACATAGTTTACCTCTATTCCTGCTAGATTTGGCGAGAAAATACAGATAGAGGTCTTTTGGTGGTGGCCTCATTGCATAACCTGTGCACAATTAATCGGTGAGCACTTCTCAGCATGTCTGTTTCCATTCATTGATCTGGCATTGGTGGTTCCCAACTACAGATCGGTAATGTACAGTCAGCCATTGAGAAATGGCTTGTAGTGTTATCACTATAAGCCATTTTCTGCCGTCAGGAACCACCAAGATCGGTTAATGGAAACAGACATGCAGAGAATTATTCTCTGAGAAATAGTGCATAGATTATGCATTAATGCCACCACTGACTGATTTGGTCTATGGCTGACAGAATCAAAGGGGTGATGGCCACCCTGTCTCCCCCGCCTTCAATTTCTGACCACTCATCTGTGCCCAGCCCCTGCCTCCCTATATCCCTACATACCACTGTCCCCAAACCCCCACACCCCTCTGTCCCCGCTGCCCCCGCTGCCCCGGTTGTGTTGCTAGAGGTTGTGGTGGTATCAGTCTCTCTCTACACTCTCTGTGCCTGCAACACCACTGAAGTCCTCGCTCCGACTCCGACTCTGACTCCGACCCCGATCCCGACCCCGACCCTGAGCACGACCCCGACCAAATTTATACAATCAGAACTTTTTAAAGGGTTATATCCAGAACCCTACAGAACAGTAGTGTTTTGAAAATAAAATCTATTTAAAAAGGTTGAACGCTGGGTTTATTATATGCATTTAATGAAAAGATAATAAATAGGGTTTTAGAATGATTGTACAATAAAAATTGATAATATAACATTGGATTTTCCATATACCAAGGACTTAATGACTAATGGCAAATGAAATAAAAACAACAGTGGTGTCCCCTAGTTGCAGAGATCGGAATTATTGGTCGGTGGCGTAAATGCAATAGAATCAGGCGTATATATGACGTATATATGACTGCAACATGGCCGCTTATATATATGTCTATCGCTGAGGCGTATACATGATGGAAAATAGGACTACCTTGTTTACGCAAAATCATGCCTATATACACCGGGCATATACATATGTGAAACAGGGGTTTTTGTGCAGTGAAAAAGTAAAAATTTCCAACTTTGAAGTCTTTGCTTCAGCGGAATGGAAAAGGTAGTAAAAATCACAAGGTATAAACGGTCCCCTCCCCAAATTTTAGATACCGACGTGTAGTCGTTGGCCACCACCAACCGAGATTTAGGAGAACTCAATTAATCGGTGTCATTTTCTTTGGCCATTGGAAAATGGCATTGTGTTAGGTAGACTAGGCCTGGACGACAAGACCTTTCCATCTGCGCCTTTCAATAGTACAGTGGATCCATCGTCCATTCCAATATTTATGGTGGTGGTCAGGTACACGACTGAGGAATTGAGGCAATCAACAAGACCCCTGTATGTATAATCATAAACGCAACCAATAGATTTCTTAATGGGATGGAGTCATGTGCTATTGTATCAAATGTAGACTGTAGTTCTTGGGCAATTCTGTTGGATAAAAAGTAACAATTTAATTACCTATTTCCTCGACTGCTTTCATGTAATTATGTGGTAATCGCAACATATCACGCAAAATCAAATGAAGAGGTTCTAAAATAAAATCCATAGAAAATAGAAATCAAGTAAGTCGATAAACTTGCATGACACCACGCTTAAAACAACATGCCGCAAGAATGCAATCCTGCTATATTCCTTGAACAACGGTTCGGTAGTAACAGACCCAAAAATAGGAGCCAGATTACACTGCACCAAAGGTTGACGGAGTGTTCTGACCTCTGGCATTTCAATGCGGAGGGGGACTTGTGAGCTTTCATTAAAATAGCGCAGAATTAAATACCGTCAATTTGGAGATGCCTGACTGGTCAGATGAAGGGTCCCCTGGCTACGGTCCATGCCTGGTTCAGTTTTCTGTCACCGTGACCCTGAGGCTTTGTTAATCACTTTATCTTTCGTCATTGGGACGTATTCTTGTATTACGTATAGGACCGTCCTACATATAGGTCAGATTTATATTATCCAACATTATTTCTATACATACGGCGAACTAGAAAACAAAGACATAGCATTGTGTGTATCTCTATTTCCAGAAGAATTTGCAGACTGAAGATGACTGTGTGGCTGGTTCAAGTCTTTTTAATTGTTTTCAATTCAGAATTAAAAACGAAATGCATTCGCTGGTTGTTACAGGGTATGCACAGGTACACCACATGGCAATCATTTCAAAAGTATTTGAACCTATCGTTGGATATTATTTCTTGCCAAGCTCCTAGAATCACGACCATCTCTAATATCCCACACTTATCGGACCTTTCATATACCGCCGTGTATTTGTTTTTATCCTTTCAACTCATTTTAGCTATAGGTTACCCACTCTTCTTACGAAACCATTTCTTCTCATCATAAACCAGTGAAACTATATCATAGCCGAGATATTAGTGGACTGATTTTGAGAGAGCTGAAGTACTATTTATTCTGTCAACTCTGTCTTGAAATAACTGACGATCCGAGGAGAAGACAGCAGAGAGACTATGCAGAATTAGGCAGCATAGCACTAGATAAATAAATTGAAATAATATGTCATCCTCTACATAGTCGGACATTTCAAGATGCCTGTTTCCTTTTACCCATATGGTAAATGAATATTTAACAAAATCAAATACAAAATATCATACCAATAATCCTCAGATAGAACATGTGACGAACCTTAAATTGGCCTGCCTCCTGTATCCTTTATACAATGTTGGAAATAACGTCCATAGAAATAATATAACATTGGCGATTGATCAAAGAATTCCTACGATTCTTCAAGGGTAACCTTCCCACTTGGCTTCTATAATATTTTGAGTATGTTTATATTCAAATAGACAGTCATCGAATTAATAACAATTCTGGAAGTGTTTTTTGTTTTGTAGAAAGTTGCATTAATGGGTGCTGCATTGCACTGTAAAGGAATTAGAGAAAGGTCTGCTATTGACATACTGAAGGGTACCTGCCACATTCTATTCTGTTTTATCATATCAGCTGTCAGATGCATATGCATCAAGATAATCGGAAAACAATGTGGAACATGATGCAACAGTGGATCCAAATATAATTGATTCACAGATCAGGTGATGTAGTCACGTGTTGTATATCAAATACCTCAAATATGTCTGTCACTGGCACCATGGCTTCAGCTAGGATTGAACAAGAAAATTTCCTTTGTCTTTCGGCGATTTCTTGGAGTGGCAACAGCCCAAAGAATGATTAATGACGCAAACAAATGAGGAGTCTAATAAGGTGGAATCAGTCGAGTTGTTTTATATTCTTTATATTTTTAACACCTTCTTTTTCTGCCTCATGAATAATCAATTTGACAAAACTCATTATTGTTTCACTGCTTTCAATGAGGGAAAATGTAGCTCCTTCCTCAATGCAGGCCTTTATTAGAGCCCACCAGTGGATGAAGAGGGAACCATTATATAAGATATCTGTCTATTGGGCAATGCAGTGAGGATGTGCAAACGCCGGCCGAGTGGTGCATTGCCTGCAGTTGTCACATAAAATATCAAGCTTTAGACAAATGTTTCTCACCATAACCACAGGAAAATTATGGAAATTGGGATATAGTTACGACATACATCGTGGCGAGTCACCGACAAATTCTCAGTATCGGGCTGGTATTATGAATCTCCTTTACCTGCTTTGAAGTCAAGACTATTAAATCTGTCTAAATCACAAAAGCAGTTCTCTCCCCGTCCTTCAGTTTTTAGATGTCCGCCAATACCGTGATTTAAAATGTCAAAGTCGAGAGCCATTAATTGTTGCTGATAGCGTCCAAACTCTTATCTCGCGGAGGTTACACTATCGGATCCTCCTATTGACCCAATCCAAATCAATAACATTTCGTGTTCCCGTAACCATTACAGCGGACCTTGCCCTTGGAGCGTCAATGCAATGACCATTTCCACATTTCCTACTTTTATTACAAATTCCAAAGGAGAACAGCAAAGCGCTGGATTTAAGAGGTGCGCATTATGTTGCCGATTGAGGACACAAATCAGCTGATTCGTAATTTTTTTGATAACGTTTGAATTGGTTCACAATTAGTAGAACTAATTTTTGTTCTCTGTGTAATCGATATATAGAGCTTTGGACTGCAAAGTCAGCAGTCAAAGATTGATTTTATACGCTTCGCTGATCAAGACCTCTTTGCTCTCATTCTCATTTTGAAAGATCCAATTTCTTATGGTATGACCATGGGAATTGCTATGACGTAAAACATAAAAAATACCATCAAATATGACATGTCAATGAATAATAAACAAAAGGCGAATTGAGGGGGTTGATGGGATTTTACGTCAGAGAAACTGCAAGAACATGTGAATATAAGTTTCCTTTTTACATTTCCCTGCAGGCTTTCATCGCCAGACGCCTCTCCTCGTATGATATGGATGATAACGTCGAACTCAGCGGCGTATATCATAATTGTATCGCGGCGTAATTGCGGACAGTCACCGCACGAAACACTGTGAAAGCCCAGTTTAATCGAAAGATAGACCAAGAGCAACATACGCTAAAGAGCAATTACGAAGGTTTAAATGCTCAAACACTATTGAGCACTATGTTTTGTTGGTAAAGAACGTCACAGCAGTAAATCTAATGATTCCCTTGGTATGCAAGACCAAATAGAAAATGTGTATACCAGAAGGTATTGTATTTCCTAGTCTATGATACACAATTTGGTTCAATTCGACGTTAGGAGAGCTACATCTACAAGCAAACATTACTCTATAAAGATTGGTCAGCCCCAACGATGATACAAATTGCGTCCTTTCTTTCCAAAAGAAAACATTGCTTAAGATGGTAGCGAAAGATAATAATACTAGCATGATGATAACTTTACACTGAGAATAGATATATAGTAAGAAGCAAGTAATTTACGTAAATGCGCCACTGCTTACAATATATCATTTCGATCATGTTAAGGGGTTATTTTGCCTTACCCATCGACATTTACCACCAGGCGGTGTATGGGAGCTATTCCGAAATGTCACTGCTTGGGGGTATTCCTCGTAGGCACGATAGGTCATGCTGAAAATTCCATTTACCTTAAATGAAATTCTGACTCTTGTAAACCCGTGTTCTTGATGCAGACTTTCACCCGTTGAATAGAAGCGGATTCGCGTCCCACAGCGACAATAACAGTCAATGGCCTTTTTCGGCGGCGTCTCGTCTACGTTTCATCCACGATTCTTGTGGTAGTATCTAACCATGTTCTAAGTACTCTGATATACCTCCGGCAGTCTGTTCTATAGTTAACACAAGCGAATTACAATGAGAACTCGATATTCAAAAGTTTCGATATAATTTGACACAGGAGGGATTCATGATAGCGCTTTCTCTTTCAAGGAAAACATGAATATATTTATAGCACTTACGTTAAAAAAAACAACACCATCCATTAATAATGGTTATTTCCTGATCGCGACATTGGTAGATCATTTATCGAGTCTCGTATTGTAAAGAACTGCTGCGTTTTGTGCAATAAAACTAATAATGTCTAAAGAAACAATTCTGACGGGATCTATAAAGAGCATTTATTATGAGGGTTTTTCTTTTCTTAAAGGTTTTTATGGAAAACTGCGGCAAATACGGTCTCAAAATATCTTGCGTGTTACTCTAATAACGAAAGGTTGACTCTCTTTTCTGGGTTTCTTTGGTAGTGTTCAGCGCTGTTTCAAATGCCGCCATGATCCCATAAGCAGTGTAAAAGTGAATGTTGAATGCATCAGGTCAGAGGAAGACGTATTTGGGTAAACGGAGGTACACTGTACAAACATTATCTTATCTTTAAACTATGAGCATTTGGTTGTATGAGCATTTAGTTGTATCTAAGTTACCAACAAACATTTCATCATAGTAAACCTAACTGTTTGTAAGAATATACCACTCTGTGTGTAAATACGTAAATATACAATTTATCAGTTTAGAGTGCTACATTTGTAAACAATAGTCCAGGGCACATACAAGGGACAGTTAATTAGGTGAAAATATTATGCATCTGAATTTACCCCTGTCATTCATTTTACAAGTTATAACGGATGCTAAATGAAATAACAATATATTGTGGAACTCGCTAGTATTCTAAATATTGTGATTGTGTCAAGGAGATTTTAGGATGGCGCGGTTGCAAGTAAGTTGTCACTGAAATGAGTCAACTGGGCAACACACAGTTCAGAACGTACTGGCAGACACGTTCCCACGTGTAACGTGAACCGATAGATGCCTGGGTCTTTAACAAATCATCGAGCACATCCCATCCATCACCTCTACCCTGCTCATCAAAGAGAGGTGGGGGAGATAAGGAGAGGGAGGACCGATGGGGGAGAAAAAGAGCGGAGAATGCATTCGGTTCGTATGATGGGTCATCAGGGAGACCGGGAGAAGGAAGGGATAGGAGAGAGAGAGAAAGAGAGGGGAGAGAGGCAGAGAGAGAGAAAGAGAGACAGACAGAGACAGAGAGATAGACAGAGAGGGACACAGGGAGCAGGAGTAGAGGCGGACATGGAAAGCGAGAAGAGAAGGCTATACTGCCAAGTCGCCATAGAGACTGACAGAGAAAGAGAGAGAGAGAGGGAGAGAGAGATTCAGAGAAAGAGAGAGAGAGAGAGAGAGAGAGAGAGAGCGACAGACAGACAGACAGACAGAAAGACAGATAGAGAGAGAAGGGGTAGATAAGGAGAGAGATGATGGACGGCGATAAAAAGACACGCTGACAAAAAAATGATAGGCAAACAACCAAGGTGCAGACATGGACATGGACAGATAAAGAGAAAAAGAAACAGAGATGCAGAAAAACGGAGTTAGACAGGAAAGTGGATTGGATTAAACAGCAATCTATTTGGATGGACCAAAATACATGCGGGGAATAGCCTTCATTGAAGAATAGAAAGCTAAATGAGTTCGCTGTTGTTGCTCTCGAATCCACTTTAAAAACGCCAACGATTAATTATGCATATAAAGAACCAATGTAAGTCACAAATGCATTCTTTAGAGATGACTCATCCCTTGGATGCCTAAATGAATGAACAAACTATTAATCTAATCAGTGTTTCACCATCTGAAAGACAAATATTTGAGCATGTCCCCCCCTTGAAGCAAATAACATTGTTGATGATTAAAAGTGTTCTTTTTGTATGGCAAAGCAAAAAGTATTACTCACAATGCCTTTCTGTCCTTTGCCATTCTTTGGCGGACTGTGCTTTATATCCACACCAGTACTAGTCACTACACAGACAGGCATCAACTGCTGGATAGCATGAGTTGGTTACAGAGCACTGGAGTTAACCTCAGGCTACATTTTAATGGCGCGGGTCTGGCGCCACGAGTACGAGCAGCCCAATGTGAGGACGAGTCCTCTGGTAGAAAGTCCCGAAATGACCTTTTACATGGATGCGCAACTATATTTTCCAGACTCACTCCCATCTTTCATATTTCTAAATGTTGTACGTTCGAGTATCACATTCAGTGCTACTAACACACTCCATACTGTATGTGATAGATCAAGACTGACTGGTTTCGACTAGATGCCTAGATAGTTTGTTACAAACCAATATTCGATGTCAGCAAATCGGATGAAAATAAAGTAATTCCAAAAGAATTAAGAAAGGTGCCTAAAGCGAGATTAATTATATAGATATTTCTCATATCATTAGGCTTTCACTTAGAAATATTTAGAAGTGACAATTCTACTAAATACAGTTACAATGTAGTCCAATTCTAATTACATTTATACTAATAGTTTATACTTACTTCTTTTCTTCAATTGTCTAAGATACAATTAACTGAGTAATAATATAGGTATGTATACAGAAAGATATTTATAGAATTATAGATTATATGATGTGTCCCAGCAATCCTAAACGCCTGGGGTTATTCTCTGATCCTATTAATCGGTTAACACCAGCAGCATGTCTTTCATCCATCCTGTGTATAAATACATACACGTAGTGCATGGCGACGAGGCCTCATGTTGCCCCAGATGCACGGAGGGCACCAGAAGGCAATTGGGTGCAGGACGCCAGACGTTATTTGAGTTCCCGGATGGGCTGTAGAGTTAAGGTCCAGTTTCATGGCGCTCCTAACATCTCCATGAGAATTTATTCCACGTATACAGACGTATAGTGATGGAGGCGGATTTTTTATATTTGTTTTATGTAATATTGTAAATTTCCGACAGACACTAGATTGTGAGCTAAATTTTCTGTTAACCATTTTGCCTAACAGTAATATCAATTATGCTACTCTTTAGATTTTAGATTTAGAGGTACTAACAATGTTTTTTACACTGCACAAGAACCACCATTTTACATATGAATGCGCCCGACGTATAGGTATGAGTTTGGTCGTCCTATTCCCTATGTGTATACGCCTCAGCTGTAGGCAAGTGTCCATGTTGCGGTCATATATATGTCATATATATACGCCTAATTCTGTTGTATTTACGCCACTATCGCAGAGTTGGGCAGGGGTTAGGCAGGGGTTGGGTGGGGATCAGGGCTTCACTGAGAGTGTAGGTAGAGACACTACCAACACAAGGGGGGTGGGAGGCGGCGGGAGCGAACCTTTTCTATTTTTGATCTGTATACATATACGACCGGCGTACATGTATCCGACCGGCGTATACATGTTGTGCAGAGGATATTTCCTCTTGTATACACCTGATGTGAAATACAGGCAAGACGCGTCCGTATTTAAAAGGAAACAGTCTTGTATACGCCTCATACGCTGGCGTGAAATACAGTCGTATATACAGTGAAACCCCTCTTCCGGGACACCCCGCTTAAGGGGACACCCCGCTTAAGGGGACAATTTGCTCGGAACGGAAATTTTTCCCTCTATTAAGAGTTTATTTTAACCCCACTTAAGGGGACACCCCGCTTAAGGGGGCACCCCGCTTTAGGGGACAGTTTTTCGGTACAGAAATGCTTAAAAACCCCGCTTAAGGGGACAGTTTTGGAGGGACATCATATCAAAAACACTGAAAAAACACTTGTCGCAACCAGAACAATAGACTGAATATTCCCGTGCGGGCCCGGGCGGCCGGAGTGTGTGTTTTCATGGTAATAACCACATCTCTAGCGGTTCTGGGCGGGCCACAGTGAGTGGATATTAGTATGAGCGACTTTCGTACCCGTTGAAGGTAGGGGGTATGAGGCCCGCTTACAGGCCCGTTGCGGCTCAGGACGGCTCACGGTGAGTCGCTTTTGCGGCCGTTGATTTTCGCGCCCGCCGAAGGTGCTGGGTATGAGGCCCGCTTACAGGTTAGCAGTGGGCGACACAGGGCAGGCTGGGGGCTTTGAAGGTGCGGTATTTAGTGAGCCGTCGCGGCTCTGGGCAGCTCATGGTGAGTCGCTTATGCGGCCGCTGATTTCTCTCTGTACATTTACATGTATTATCTATTTATTTTTAATTTATACTCATTTATATTGTATAATTTATATGTATTTGCTTATATTATTAAAATATTATTAATATATTATTAATATATATTATTATATATGATTAATAAACCTTTTAACCTAATAACAATCGTTCCTTCATTTATGTACGTATTCTCTATTGTATAACCATTGGCAGACTGAAAACCCCGCTTAAGGGGCACCCCGCTTAAGGGGACAGTTGGCCCGGAACGGAGGGTGTCCCCTTAAGAGGGGTTTTACTGTATATGAAAACAAGTCAATATTCAGCCGATACATGCATATATGAATAAAATGGTGGTCTTCCGTCAGGCGTGCGTCTATGATTTAGGATACACACTTATATTGCAAATCAGGATGTGACTGTGTAATGTTAGTATATTTCTATCCAACCCATCCATACACTAGCCCTAAACTAAAATGTGAGCTAATTTTTGTTTCTCAATAATGGGTTTAACTACTAAAACCAATCTACTAGATTTGGAGTGGATTTAAAGGGAGAAAAAAAGTAAAAGGGATAATATATCAAAGAGACTATAAAGAAAGTAGCATCTCTTAGAGCATATAGATTCCAAGTCAATATGTAGACAAAGACATTTCCAACGATTATCTTCAACAGCTGGTTTTGGAATGTCTGATGGAACCATTCCCGAGGCTCTTGTCATTGTTAGGTTTGACCGTATCTACTTTAAGACAATTTTGTTAGGAAACACCTTTAACAATCGCAGCTTCCAACTGGATAATAGAGGAGAATACCACCGAAAATACAGAGCCTCCGGTCTCACTAGTATATGGAGGCAGATTTAAACAGTCAATCCACACACAGGCGAGCAGCTCAGTGCATTACGATCTAATGTCACACCAATAGTACATACGTACAGGACAAATATACACTTCGCACTATATTGTGTGTCTCCATATTGCCCTGCCGCTCAACATAATGTTCGGAGGTGAACAGCAAGTGGAGGGACACTGTTCCGGGGTTGCGTCACCTCATAAAATGTGGATCATCGGAAGTGGAAGAGGGCGCACTTGTCAATACCTTCATTTCGTCCACCTAATAGAAGCGTCGCTACAAATGCGCGGCACCGGCCATAATGGCCATGGGTACAAAAAAGAGGTTCATGTATATTAATCGGGTGTGTTGTAGGTAAAGTGGTGCAAGCGGGGTCATATGCTACATCCATCTTTGTTGTATTACAAATGGATAACGATTGATTGCCATAGACTGTAACCATTTACTTCCTTTACTTTTACCATATTACCTCATTTGTACACAATGTACCTTATAAGGACAAGACCGATACCTATAGGGGTAAAAAATAATTAATTGGTAGCTTTTGTTTACTAACCATCTGTTACTGGCAATTTATCAGGATGATACACCTTAATAAACATATAACATATCGCCCGACATACCCACATGTCGAATTTTCATCTAGGCCCATGAATACCATTTGGTCCATGAATACTACATCGTATACCATGAGTTGAATTTTATTGCAATATCAATGAGCCTTTGAATATTACATTTCTATTGGAATATGCTGTCTTCTTTTACTTTATTCGTGCAGAGGGATTACTCGTAGACTGTGGTCCACAGGGGCCAAGCCCATGCTACCTGAAAATGGTAATGCATTCGTGGAAGAGAAAACCCGTCTCATTACATGTAAGTAGTATTACAACATGTATTGAAGTCGGTTGGTTCATATACGGCCATGATTGTTTCAAATAGTGATTCCATTAGTTAGACTACCGGCCGTTATACAAAAACCATCGCTCTATGTTCCACGCTGGGTAGTGAATATGGGCTAAGTGGACTGATCTACTTTCGGTCAAGGTCAAGTACCCAAATAACTATTAATTGGAAGTTTGCGGTGGACGGCAATTGTATAAATGGACGATTAAAGGTACCCCGGGTCTATTCTGAGACATATACAGTAGCCTTTAACATATCTTAACCTATATCTGTATTTGAAGTAAAAGTGTTTTGCGAAATAAACGTGTTCGAATGAGTGGGATACACAATACTTCATACTTCACAATAAATTACTGCAACGAAAACACTCGGGCACTATGTTTATGGGCTACATTATATTCAACAGTACACCCTTCGATTGGTTGAAATATGCGCTTACTAATTATAGTATAGGGAAGTCGCCTTCGACTCGAATTGATATCAAATGTATTGAAAAAGATCAATTCTATGTGGTGTGGAAGTGGAGAAGGATCTTCTAATTACTATAGTAAGTACGTTCGACCTTTGTGACGAATCCTTCGCAAATCATGAACATTTCATGATGTGCCCCGCTGGTGCGATTGTGTGCGTGGTGATCCTAGGAGGCCATATTTTTTTATTGCCCTTGCCCGCCTTTAATTACCTTTTGTTGACCTGCGACCATCGCGTCGCTTCAGTGGGACCGGGCTTTTAACTGCTGTAACCTTTTTGACATCCACTCTGCTCTCTTTGGGATTGTACTATATTGTATTTGTTTATTGCAATGAACTTTATATATTCAGCCGGTACATGGATGAACGCCTTTTAGGTGATTGTGCTTGTCTTTACCTGAATAAAAAAAAGAAAAAAGGCACCCAACCAGGAAAAGGGAAAACCGTAAGGTGATAATCAATGTAACAATTCAGAATCCTATAAAAAATAGAAATTGTTCAAATTGTCGCTTTGTTTCAAACACTACACTGGTTATTCAGCTAAATTTCAGACATTCCCTACTTGCATATTATTTATTCGTAAACAGCTAAACCGTATGAATTCCTGTGTCATTAAATAGCAATTTTATTAAGGGTGGATCATTTCATACGATTGAGGAACTATATCCCTCGACAGTCGTACTGTAATTCCTTTTTGAATAATAACCCATCTAAAAGGAACAGACGAATCACAGAAGCAATTAGCAATGTCAGATGGAACATAAAATTATTTTCGGGGCTGGCTAATGTAATTTGTCTGGAAAGATGGACTCGGCAATCCTCAAGAAAACTGTTGAGGGTGTTGGTAGGATTTCTTTTTAATGACTTCATAGCCTACGATATCAGTTGGATCGGAATTTAATGACTCATGAGGTGTGAAGGCACATGTTTGATGAATCTTGAAAGCACCTCCCATCCTAGTGTAAAACAGCTGTTGCCTCACACATTATAATAGCCATGTAAGGCTGTGGATTTGGGTATTAGTTACACGCAATCGCCCTAGCTTACGGGGATTTGCTTACAAACTTGTTCCTTGGTGTTTTAAGTAGGTCATTACTATAAAGTGTTGCCCATATGTACCACAAAATATTCATTCACATATAAACGAATTTGGTTGAACTTGTCGAAAGAACGTGGGGAGGAATATGACAGAGGACGCAAATTACTTTTAGCGTAAAAGATGGATTAGCAATGGGCCCGTACGGGTTCCAGGGTTTCACCACTTCCATTTTGCCATTCACTACTCTCTCACATCCCAAACAATTTTACCCGCCCACCGAATAACCTTTTGACATCATTTTATACTTATGTATATGTATTCTACATATATAGGTTTGAATTAATTCTATAAGATATTTACCGCATTTATTTCATTATGTACATACATGTATACCTGATATTAATACTTCAACATCTGAATGTAGAGAATATCAACACTTTTATTTTACCAATGCACTGATAAATTTTATTCATTTTACTAGGCAGAGCAGTAGTGACCACAAAACAAATATCATATCATACATTTCTACCTTACAGGATTTTTAGTCAAATAGCATTTTTGTCCGATACATTCTAAACAAATGAACCAACGATGAAATGGTGTATGTAGTATATGAACAATGAAATATACATATATGAACAAATTCTCCACATCAGAAATATTACAACAGAAATAAAGGATATTGCTAAACGGGGGTGCGGCATTCAATATCTAGGTAAAATTCAGTGTATATGGCCCTACCCTTTCAAGTGGTCCAAAAAGCAAAGCCCAAACGTACTGTGCTTGCCATCGGGGATGGCATAGTGATCTGTATTGAAGCGCCTAGAACGTTTGCACAGGCTGGGAAGGTAGACCTTCACCGGCAAGCCTGTCGATCGCCACTACACCGCCAGAGTGCTTCAACAGCTTCACTGACAAGATGGCTGTCCAACCCTGAGTTTGACTACAATGACCGCGTGAGGCATAAATCTACTCAGCAAGACCAGCTGAAAATAGAAATAAATAAAAAGGGAATAAGGAGCACCAGAGGTGAGCCGGGAATAATCGCTTTACTCCCTGGCCCTCTTTCATTTCCCGGCATTAACGGTCAAACCCCATTCAATCGTATCTGCATGCCGGATTTCCTTCCGCTGGTCCCAGTCAGAGATAAAGTCCGCTGCACGTTGTGGTCTGATTCAATAAAGCCAGGCCGGTTCCAAGCTCGCTAAATGTCGTCTGCCCAGTCAAATGTCGTCTGCACGGTTCAACATTGAAAGAAAGCGCCAGATATTGCTGAGATTAGACGCTTCTTTTTCATCAGCGGTTCGTATGGGGACTAACGAGAGGTTCTCTGATGAAGTGGACATAGGGTTTATACCAGACCACCAAGACAGAACGTACCTAGCCGGGAAGCTCACATTTACAATACCCTTGCCCTTTATTTTCCTCCCGGAAGGGATTACTCTGCCGAGGTCATGACCCCGTCAGGGAGGCCTCTGATTGGCTGGCTCCGACCAGAAGGATGCTGGTCAGACTGGAGTGAACACTGCGCCCGCTGTGTGGTGTTGATATGGCCGCTACAACAATAGGCCCTCCCCAATGGCAGGCACCACCGTAGGGTTTGACCTCGGGAAGGGCGCAGCGGGGGGGAATTGCACGACCTGAGGACCATGGTACAACAGTGTACGAACATGCATGTAGATGATCAGGGCCAGTAGGTTAGGGACCAGGAGGAGAGTGGGGGAGGGGGTTGAGGTCAGTGAAGTCGGGTTTGGGGTTAGAATCCCATGAAAGCTACCATCAACTCTTATTTTGGCACATTAACCACCACGACCCCTCCTGACAACTCACCCTGGGACCAGACTATTCCCCTTTAAAACCACGCGACCACTATCTGGCTTGGCGAGTAGCTCTGAACCGCTCTGAGCAGCCCTCATTGGGGAGAGCAACTCCATTACCGGGCCTTGGTCACAACAAGCGCCGACAGTGCCACTCAGCTCCCATGTTAAAGTCCCACCAGCGTGCCTATAGATCCTCTTAGAATAAAGCCCTGACCATCGTCCACGGTCTTCAACCAGGCCTCTGAACACTGAGAGCAATTCAAAGTCAATCCTCATTAACTTTCACACCACATATGTGCTTAGTTAAGAAACAAACGAAAGCCTTAGCGATGATCAATCATCGGCAAATCAAGACCTTGCCGAGATCCCTGGCAAATTGAATTCTATTGTAAGCTTAGATTTTGGACCCAATCGATCTGCTAAAACAGGCCTCAGACCTCAAGGACATTACCTGGTTAAGTGAATCCTGGCTCGGTAGACTAGTGGTGGAAGGTAAGATGGCTTAGCCATAGGGGCGTAAGATGGCGGTGTGGGGTAAGGGGAAAGGGATGACGCTGACGGGCCTGGGGCGTCTAATTGCCAGTAAGCGGCTCTTTATACCAGAGGAGATCTATCACCACTCTTTACCATGCGCCCGCTTCTTCAGTTTTCCAGCGCTGACGAGCAGACGTTTTATTATTAACGTGGATAACCCTTACTGAGTATGGCAGCTGCCAATGGCAGCCTACAGGCTATGTTCACAGGGGTCGTCTGCCAGAGGACACCTCATGTCTTGTGTCCCCAGACTGTCCTCTTGTCTAGATGATACCTACGGGGCGGGTTCCTAAAGGCAGTCTCGTGAATACCTTCCGTTGAGTCTGTGTACGTATGAAATCAGTTCCTAACTTATGTTGTATAACTGAAAGAATATTTTTCTAAGGGTATTCAATGCATGGTCCTTCATGATTTAGTTATCCATGTCAACTATAAAAAGAACACAACAATGGGTACCCGGGGCTTCGATATGTGATGTGTTCGTTTACGGAAGATACCGGACATAATCCCAACTACAGTAGAACCTCGCCAACGAACACCCGGCGTAAGCGGTCACCCCGTGTTAACGGACACTTTTGCTGCGAACGGTTCCCTCTATTAGATGTTTATTCAACACCGTGTAAGCGGTCACCCCGTGTTAACGGACACTTTTGCTGCGAACGGTTCCCTCTATTAGATGTTTATAATTCAACACCGTGTAAGCGGTCACCCCGTGTAAGCGGGTCACTTTGGACCGGAACAGACTGTATCCACCTACGCAGGGTTCTACCATCGAGAAGTGCAAGGAGAATCAATGCACGAAGCGACAACCAGACTTTGCAATTGATGCTGGAATACACTTGACTCACTGGGATCTTTTATGTTGTAATGTATAAGCAACAACTTCTCATGAAACACTATAACAGCAAAGGGTTTTCAAGTCTAATCTCTGAAGAATAGTCTAACCTAATTTAATATAATCAATCCTTATGATATACATGTACGTGAAATAACGCCAATCGACAAATACGTGCTCTTTGATATTATATATAAATATATAGATATATTTGAAGTCAGACGCAAACTAGTCAATGTAATCTCCTCCTTCATTATACACGACTTAGCGTTCGTTCTGCCCTACCAGAACAGACATAGTGCATGTTGGATTCTTTGCCATGGCACTCATCAGACAAACACGAACCCTCAGATCGATTTCACGGGATCCGATGGCTGCTCATAGACAAATCAATAGGATTAGGATCTAACGAAGACTAAAGTTAGACCTAGGAATCCGCTCTCTGGATCCGTAGCAAAATCCCTCGCAGATAACAATTCGATCAATATCGCCCACCAAAAGTCGTCTTTTCGATGGGCACACAGGAAACGAAGCAGTAAATAGCAAAAACATATCGTTGACTCAAAACTGGTCTCTAATCTCATTTGTTATGATGTAACATTTCTCTTGGATCCCAAGCCCCGTCCTTATTCGCTGATCCTATTGGCGGATGTTGTCGCGTATACAAGAACTTACAAATGTCAATGTCCGATCTCCATTTATCGACATTCAGAATCTATGGGCTAGTTTTGGTTTGATATCATCTTTCCTAAAATTGACTTTCAATCTAGATACTAATAATACTGATTGAAGGATAGGTAGGCACACTCACGGCCAAATGTCCTCCGCTCTTTAAAAAAAATAGATATAATATTCCATGATCTCTTTTCTTTTCTTGATTAATGATATCAAATATGAGGTGATAATTACCATATATTTTGACACTATTACCTGAAACATCGCGATACATCGTCCGATTATCAAACGGTCGCTTGACAGTGAAGGTGTACCTGCAAACCACAGGCCAGATAATTGAGATCATCCCAAATCTTTTCCTTTCCTCCTTGGCTTTTGGCTAAAATCCTTTGTGCTTCCTCGTTTAGCCGTCCTTCCTGCTCGTCCCTGCCCCACACTCCCTCCCACCTCTTCCCACCACCTTAATGAATCAGGCTGGGAAATTTTCGACAAGAAATTATGTCGTGTTTCCTGCGCGGGTGGCGGGGCTGATGAGGCTGCGGCTGATTGATGGGGATCCGAGTCCAATTAAAACTCCCCAGGCCAGGGACATCCCTGTGTCGTCCCTAGCTACACCACCAGGGGGCGACACAGGTGAGACCCAAGCGCCCTCTCGTAAACCTAACCTCAAACACTACTCGCCCCCTCTTTACAATGTCCACAGAATGCCAGAAAGCATAAATAGTTACAAATGATCATGACATATTATGCGCTGATTCATGACCATTGGACTTATGATGTTTCTTTCATATTTTCGCATTATTTAACTCATGTATTTACGATAAGTGTAGAACTGGAGAAGATTAAGTAGAAGCTATAACCAGGACACTTCCAATTAGTAAGGGCCCGTGAAGTTTAGGAGAACGCTGATAAAAAAAATGTCTAGAGTGTAGTTTTATGGTCGTAAACAATAGTAGTGATTGCCATGTGAACACCACGCAGCATTAAAAGATTTCTTTCTCATTACCAGTGAATGAGCAAAATCAAAGCGAATCCTCGTGATGGGAAGCATACTAAACCACAACACTGATCCTTGCACATATATCCCTTTGGGCATCTGACATGGCCGCATATTAGTGTGTGATGTATCTAGGCGGTAACCGGAAAGGATTCTATTTATATTTCCTTTATATCAAATGAAATCAGGGGAACCTGAACTAATTATAATTGTCTTCTTAATTAGATCAGATACCAATTAATCCAAGTCTTTGCAATTAAGATATTGGCATAAAACCCAAAAGCCTTCATCTTGCTATCAATATCTTATGCTAACATTTTCAAGTGTTAGCAACCTCACGGCTTATCGAACAATGTTCAGGGTTGTCTCTTAGCCACTTCCCTATCTAAACTCTTTTGGTATCGCAATGTATTCAAATTGGCACACTCAGGAGGTTTACGGGTTTTTATGGTGATTAGGACATGTGCATTTAAGATAATCATAATTTTGTGCACTTCAAAGCTTGTAATAGCTATATAGATACTGAATTTCCCTGATAGACCCTTTATGCAATCGACAATGTTATATATAAGATATGTTAAGATTTACGGGTCAATTGCATAAACAATCGTCAGTGCCGTCCAATATGATCTGGGCGTTATTCAAATCAGACGAATTACACATCGGTTCCTGAGACATATCTGACTATAAATTGGTAATATCATGGGGTGCATGTATATGTTCTGTAAGATATACATCTTTTAAATTGGCACACGGAATGAGGGAATGACCAATTTCCCACGAATATTATCACCATCAAGGTACAAGTATATGCTTCCAATCATATTAACATCTTTCTTGCACATATACTACCCAGCATATTGACTCGCATATTGATTCATATTGAATAGCCATAGGCTTCCAACATGTTAAATCCTTTATTGTGCATAGACTGCCCAGAATTCTAACATTTTAATCTTGCCCAGTAAGATAACACTTTCACTGAGCAACTATCAGCTCATTTCTACTCCTGCTCTACTCTTTCGACAAACTTGTCAGCGAACGGTCAATTGTTCACGAAGTCTGGCAGGAAACAAGAGGCTTCTTCACTTCCTGTATTAAACCGAGGACATAAAAAACCGGGCCCTGGACTGAGAAACTTGTGAAAGCAATCTCCGCTTCCAGCCTAAAATTGTCAAGACGAAATGCATGACAATGAATAAAGTTGACCCAGATAATGTGTTATGAATCCAATAAGTATATATATATATATTATATATATATATATGCGTCAGATTTTCTCAGGATGTACAATCCCATCGATTTGGGTCATTTTTTATCATAATCATCCGTGAAACCTTTAATAATTAATATATTTTTTGCATCTTGTCAGGGACATTCTCAGCTATAAGTTATTGATATAAGGTTTGACTATGTGGGACTACTCCTTCATTATGCAATAATTCATGAAAATGTGAAAATGGGTAAAAATGGGCAAAAAGAAAGAAAGAAAACTGAATGCTATAAGTGTCATCATAATAAATAAATATTACATTTCCAGCATATTGAAAGCTACTTTTCCTATGAGCTGTATCACCTTTCTATGCCATACAAAATCTTTGGCTTGATCTGGGTATTCTTACCCGGATTTTTCACAGGTCTGACAAAAAAATTGGTTTATCACTTTTTCTCGCAGAACGTCCAAAAAAAATGACTGGCACTAGTCCTTACCAATGCATCATAGGTCCAACCCTCCTCTTTCCTGTGGTATCAACATTAGTATGCCAAGAATCTTTGAATCCTGCTCAACTCCAGTGTAGCCATAGGTATAGTTACCCACGCACGATCACATGTGACCTGTTCACCACCGAAAGTTGGCTGATTGTAAAAAGTCCGTAATGTAAGACCGTCTCTCGAGACGAATTATGAGCTATAAATAAAAAAAGAAGAAAAAAGGTATGCATGTGAGGTTAGGACAGAAATATGCCAAAAATATCCAAGTTTTTTCAAGTTGATCAGGGTTTTTCATATTGATTAAAATGTATCTATATAATTATTTTTCCATGCTTTTCGAAACCTTGCAAAGATGATTTTTACCAGATTTGTTGTGACGTGAGGACAAGTTAACTTTTTTTCATACAATATACAAACTTGACTGTACCTAATCCTTCCTACCCACCCTCCCTCCTTCCCTCCCTCCTCCTTCCCTCCCTCCTTCCCCCCTCCCTCCTTTTTGCCTACTCTCTTCCTTCCTCCCCTCCCTCTCTCCCTCCTTCGTTCCCTCCCGCCCTCCTTCTCTCCCTCCATCCCTCCTCCTTCCTTCCATCCCTCCTTCCTTCCTTCCTTCCTTCCTTCCCTCCTTCCCTTCGACTGATTGAACCACTGACTGACCAACTGACTGACCAACTGACTGACCCACCCATCGACCAACTGACCGACCTACCAACCAACTCATCGACTGACCGACCCACCGACCTACCTACTGACTGACTGACCATCTGATAGACTGACATACTGACCTGCCTACCGAGTGACCGACCCACCAACCCACCGACCCACCTACCGACTGACCAACCGACTGACCAACAGACTGATAGTCTGACTTGTTGACCCACCAACCGACCTACCGAGTGACCTACCAGCCAACCCACTGACCCTCCAACCAACACACCAATGGATCAACGAATCAACCAACCAGCTGACCAACTGACCCACCCACCTACTGACCCACCAACAGCCTCACTGACTGACCCAACCATTGACCGACCAACAGACTGACCCACTGACTTACCCACTGGCCTACCAACTTTGACAGACCTAATGACAGACCTACCGACCCAAGTATGGGCTACCTAACAGACTGACCCACACAGACCGACCGATCGACCAACCCAATGACCGAACCACTGACCAACTGTCTTACTGATCAATCGACTGAACCAATGACAGATCCACAGACCCACCGACTGACTGACCAAACCACCAACTGACGACAAACCCCCTGACCTACCCACTGACCGACCGACCGCCTCACCCACTGACTGACTTACAGACCCAATAACCCACAGACCACCTACTACTGACAGACCGACAAACTGACTCGCCAACCAACCCACCGACCAACCCATTGACAGACTCACAAACCAACTCACTGACCCACTGACAGACCCACCGATCCAATGACGCACTGACCAACCAACTGACCCACCAATCAACAAATCCACCAACTCCACCGACCAACAGACTGACTGACCAACTGACCAACTGACCAACCCACTGACTGACTAACCCACCTACTTACTGATCCATCGACTGACCGACCCACTTACGGATCGGCCAACCAACAGACTCACTTGCGGACCACCTGAGCAACTGACCAAGTAACTCACCCACTGACCAACTGTCTGATCAATTGATCGACAAACACAATAACAGACCAACTGACACACCAGCCTAACCACTGCCCAATCTGCCAACTGACCCACTGCCTGATAGACCAACCCAATGACAGACCCACCGACCAATATTCTGACCGACCAACCAACCAACTGACCCGCCGACCCACCCAACGACCAACCAATCAACTGACCGATGGACTGACTGACTGATTGACTGACCAACCAACCCACCGATGAATTAAGTGACCCATTGCCTGACAAATCAACCAACTGACCAACCAACTGACCCGCCAACCTATCCACTAACTGACCAACCCACCAATCAACCCAACAACCCATCTACCCACCCACCCATCCATCCACCCATAGACCGACTGACCAACCGGCCAACTGACTGACCGATCAACCGACCCACTGACCCACAGACCCACAGACTGACCCACCCACCCACCCACCTGCCAACTGACCAACCAACTGACCCGCCAACCTATCCACTAACTGACCAACCCACCAATCAACCCAACAACCCATCTACCCACCCACCCATCCATCCACCCATAGACCGACTGACCAACCGGCCAACTGACTGACCGATCAACCGACCCACTGACCCACAGACCCACAGACTGACCCACCCACCCACCCACCTGCCAACTGAACAACCAACTGACCCGCCAACCTATCCACTAACTGACCAACCCACCAATCAACCCAACAACCCATCTACCCACCCACCCATCCATCCACCCATAGACCGACTGACCAACCGGCCAACTGACTGACCGATCAACCGACCCACTGACCCACAGACCCACAGACTTACCCACCCACCCACCCACCTGCCAACCCACCAACCAACCAACCCACTGGCCCATTGACCAACTGACTGATCCACCCATGTTTTAAGATCTTTGATGGCCATTTCTGCAGCATCTTTGCAATCCTAGTTGCCATGTAACAATCTAACCTTACAGAAAATGGTCAAATCATATTTCAGAGTGGTCCACTAAATTTTACACCAATAAAACCCTAAAATAGAGGTATTACACTTGCAAATCGGGAAATAATTGTAGAAATTTAGGATTTCTAGCTTTCCCATCGCATTTTAGCAGCCATCTTGGATTCCAAAATGGCAATGCTATTGGGCAAGTAGTTCCGAGGTATCAAATTTTGTGGTTTTAGTAAGTATATAAAAAGAATATGAGAGCACATGTACACAGTAAAGAAAAACAAAGAATCAGATATAGCATACCACTGTAACATGGGAACACACCAAGGCACTGACGACATGAATGTCTACATATTAGACTTTATCTACAAACACCCAGAAAGTGAAAGAGCCGAAAGACTCAGAAACAACTGGATTCACAGACTACAAACAGTAGCACCATATGGCTTAAACACAATGGACAGCAAATATGGATGAGAAGCCCTACCAGCCACATAAAACAAATTTTCCCTCAAAAAATTCAAAAGGGGAACCAAACCTAATTTCCCAGACCGCCTGTGATTTTCCAAGGAGAATTTTGGAAATAATACTTCATTTAACTTCTCAATCCAGGCTGACAACTAGACCAGGTTAATCAAAATTAGAAAAAACCATTATGATAAATAGATGGTGTGTACCATAACAGACACACCCAACCAGTACACACACACTGTCAACAGTGTCAAAAACACAAACAAAGACACACATTATTGGCACAGGGGGGTACAAACAGATGAATAAACCTCTATATCCCACTCACCTAGTCCAACAGGTGCCTGATGAGCCAGAATATGGCGAAACTGCACATAATACAAAATATTTCAGGGCTAAAAATGACCCCATAGAGGGGTCAAGGCTGCCACCACAGGTCACTTCCCTAAGTTGACCAACCACAGGCCTATATCACATAGTGTACAAGTTACCACAGACAACCGCTGTATCCTCCAATAAGAGGGGAGATACAAACGGAAGTCTGTAAGTTCAAATCAACTACCTGGTCAGTTGTGCAGTCGTACATGGGACTCTAGACACGCCTCGTCCGCATATCCACAGTTTTAGACCAGGGCCTTGTTTTTTTAGTCAAGACGGTCTTAGGCTGAGATCTGAAAATTCTTAGAGAATCTAAGACATTTTTCAAGACAAAAGATGGCCGCTGTCCTATAGACACGCTCTTAGCGCACCATGGTAGATCGCCGCTAAAATTGTCTTAACTTGAGACAATTATAGAACTATCTTAGGTTCTATAATTCTACTCATGCCAGATACCAGCTCCAGCACTGGTGGAGACATATCAAGGTTTATCTGGGTCTAAGGGGCGTATTGCATCAGCCTATGGCTATTTGCGTGTAACTTTGATAATTAATTATTAATCTTCTTCTGGCGTGGTGGTCGGAAGAAGTTTGCCATCTTGTTTTCTTGTTTTCATGTGGTCACATGACTCTACGACACCTGCAACCTTGTCTTGGGCTGAGACCATTTTGGAGCCAAATTGAGCTGAGATACTCCAAGATATCTTATGATCACCTTGACTAAAAGACAGCTCTAACACTCCTTAGTGTCTCAGCCTAAGATATTTCTAAGATCCTCTAAGATATCTTGTCTGTAGCACACTTTGGTCTTAAGACGGTCTTATCCTAAGATTACCTTGACTAAGAAACAAGGCCCGGGAAAGGTTTTACAGTAGTGACGATCGTGGATAGTGACCGTTTCCGTTGCACAGTCAAATTATCTTACCTCCCAGGAGTCTCCTGCTGCATTTTGCAAGGCTCTGGGAGGTGTTTTATAGACAAGGTGTTGCATAGACCTGTTGAGTTGAAACGATGACTGATGGTCTAAGACCCATTTGGATGTAGTTTTGCCATACATGCGCAAGTAAGATAATTCGGCTGTGCAACGGAAACGGTCACTATCCACGATCGTCACTACTGTAAAACACCTCCCTGGTGTCATGTCCCCTCTCTGTCGAGCAGCTGGCACTCAGGGCTGGGCACTCTTTTTTTATGGCTCGGGGCCTCCGCCCCAGATTGTCCTGGGCCCCTAACAGTGACTGATAGCTGCCTCTTACTTCTCGTACCTTGTCTTTCTGAAGATGGGAAGTACATCCCTGTTGGGCCGGGCACCTCCACTGGGTTTTCGCCCTAGCTGTGCCTGTGATGAAGAAGCTAATGCAAAGTCCCCGTTCCTCTTTGACTAGAACCTGTGGTAACATGTATGGCAGACCTACCCTTCATATTGCGCCAGCCCTTGCCACTTCAGACGAACACTCTGCTGGAAGGTAGCATCATATCCATCACAGTGATAGGTCATCCGGGCAGTCCGGGGCTGGCTTCTAGGTGCCTTGAAGGCTCCACAGTTGCTCGCCTGCCTCAGACCATTTAGACATACCACCTCACATGTGGATCGGGGGGTATCTTCACGATCTCCCCTTGTATGGCAGCCAGGTGTAACTCTTTTGCCTACCTTCTCTCAGCTGTCTTCCAGTTTGCCAAACGTCACTGGGCTGAGTCCTGCACCCATTTCTTTCTTCTTTTGCTGACCACTCCTCAACCATTTCTGAGTGGAAGACGAGTACTGCGCTCAATGATGCCTTCATGCATCACCTTCTCAACATCATATGCGCACTTCTCACCTAATCTCATACTGTGCGACCTACGTCATGTGTGTGGTGTGCCCTCTTTAGTGCGATATTATTCACTGGTTCCGAGTGATCTAATAGTTGGTGCCATCTATCTTTGGACTTCCCATGGTCCTGTCCACCATGACTCCAACTTAGGCGTTCTCCCCAGGGTTTTGTAGTTATAGAAGTAGTAGACTGTCTCGCCTACCTACAGGTCATCATGATGTCATGATTTCTCCTGTCAGGCCATACTTTGTCCAAACACTTGCAGGGCATGAGTGTGGCCATTGATCATCAACAGGTGCAGCTGCGCCATGTAGTCGCATCCCACCCTGCCCACTGCTTCTCCGGATCATAGTCCTTACTTTCTGGTCAGGGATGGTCACTCCCCCTACTCACTTAGTGAAATAGTCCATTATCAGCAGGATATAGTAGTTGCCCCAGTTAGAGCAGGATAAGGGCCTGATGATGTTGATTCCCACTCTCTCTAAAGGCAGACTGACCTCATCCTATGGGGAGCTGGCAGGTCCTTTCATATGAGACAGGGCTCACATCGTGAGCAGTTGACAGTGACATCCCGCGCATAGACCTGTAGAAGAGCCGTTGGCAATGCTGGAATGACCAGGCTTGGCCCAGGTGGCCCGCCAGTAACAACCCTTGCACCCAGCCCAGGGTCACTGCCCTCATTTCATACAGCAGAGCTACCTGGAATCTCTTTGCCTCGCCAGGGACATGAAACCACAGGCCCAGTAGCCCATGTCTGATTTCGAGGCACGCAGACCATCTGGTTTGTGTTTAATTTTGAGATCATAGCTATCCAAAATCTGAAGCTAACAGGTCACATGGCCCTCTGTCTCCTGCATCAAACACGTCAGTGCTGCAGGATAACTCTCGGTGAGCGACACAGTATTTATGCTCCAGTTCGGAGAGGGTATATCTGGCATATGCTAGCAGTCGTTTCGTTCCCTCCTACCTTTGTGCAAGCACTGCCCCCAGCCCGTAATCTAAGGCATCCATGTCCACCACTATTTGTCCTCTTTTTTTACAGGGTAGCTCAGGATCCGGGCCCCCACTACAACTGCCTTCAGGGACTTGAAGGCCTCCGGGCATTCTGAAGTCCATATAGATGCTCTACCCTTCTTTGCCAAATTTCAGCAGGGGCTTGGCCACTGTGGCAAACCTGGGCACAAGGGCCCACTAGTACCCTGCAATCTAGAGGAAGCTGCAGACCTCCTTTAAAGTCTGGGGCTCTGGCCAGTCTGGTGCAACCACAACCTTCTCTAGGTCAGTCAGATCCCCTTGGGCCCTGGTCACATGGCACAGGAACTGCACTTGGGCTTAACGCAGAGACCAGCCTCCCTCAGATGTCCCATCACCATTCCCAGCTTGTCTGAATGCGTGTCCCGTTTCGAGGCGAACACTATGATGTCATCCAGGTAAACTAGACAAGTAGGCCCCTCATTGTTCCCTCCATCAGTCACTTAAATGTGGCATGTGAATTGCATAGCCAAAACAGCATTACTTTGTACTAATACAACTCCCTATGGGTGGAGAGCAGCCATTCCTTCTCTACTTTCCCCATATAATAACCGCTGACAAGGTCCAAAGAGCTAAACCATTGAGACCCAGACAGTATATGAAGCAAATCATCCATCCTGGGCCAGGGGTAGGTGTCCAAGGTTGACTGTGAGGGCATTTACATGCCGGTGATCTACCCACACACACCGCCCCACCCTTCTTCCTTACCAGAATCCCAGGGATTGACGGACAGCTCAATGACCCTAGTGTAAGGTCCATATCCTGGTCAGCCATGTGCCTTTTCTGTAGGGCAGTTGGTTCACTGGTGCCAACTCATTAGTGTTGATACTATGCTTCACCAGGGTTATATGGCCACGTTGACCAGGGTTTAACTTGGAGGTCCCCTGCTCTTTCTCCTGCAGGCTGAGCTACTAGGTTCACTCCAGATGGCTGACCATTCTACTGGTCTCTTCTATCTCTGCCCTGTCAACGGATCATTCTCAGGGCTCAGCAGTTTCACTGGGCAGCACACTCCCTGGGGCTCCACCAGGGCACAACACACCAGCGCTCTAGCACCTGTGCCATACCGTCCAGTTCTCCCTCTCTGCAATACCTCTTCCATCAGGTACTAGTGTTGAGTACAGACGAACCACTTGACACCTCTCCGTGGCTGGTTCCAACCGCCCCAGGCTGCTACCAGCCATGTCCACTAGCCACGTCCCTCAGGAATTCCGCTTCCAAGATTACTTTGCATCCCGGGTCGGCCACCACCTAGTCCAACACAGCGGACGCACTCTAGCTCCTCATGGACCTGTCCCTAAACACCAAGCGTCTTCCCGTCTGCTCCATATACCAACTTGGTGTCTCTCAGTGTCCCTTGGCACCTAATGAAGATTTCACGATGCTTTTTACCGGGAATGCGTGGGTGTAATTTGATACCAGTCCATAAATAGTATTTGCATAGATAGATCTTCATGTGTGAAAAGGTTTACTATTCTATCACAAAAAATACCCCAGTCTAAAGACAAGCGGTTTCATATATCATCACCATGCGGGCCTCGATAAACGCAATTATTCCATCGGTGACTTCACCTAGCGGCGGAATCTTATACTTAAGAAGCAGACGACATTCAGCGCTGTGACAACGGAAATAAGACGGTGCGTGCAGGGGCAACTGGGATCGTTCTAACGGCGGGAATCCAATCTTGACGGCCTCAACAATACCATCTCTAAATACAGTCCCTCCTTTGGTGACCATCCCACCGCGCACGGCTCCAGGCGGACCAGTTTTCTTTCATCGACATTTCCCACCGTCCGGTCCCCACCTCACCTAAACGCTGATCCTCCGAGATGTGTGCGCGCAACCTACAGGCAGCGAGAGTCGGCTGGCGTGAATAAGAAATAAATGATAAATGCCGGGCGTCTGTTGACACTGTCAATTGGTTTAGCCTGCGGTTCATCTGCCCGCATTGAAATTGCGCTCTTTGGCGACGATTAATCACTCCGGTCTTCTACAAATTGAATTATTGAGGAGACTACCGCAGGATGTCGCTGTGTGTGACGCCCTGCAGATTTGCAAGACGAGGTATGATGGCATGGAGGGAGTAAAGGTGGGAGGTGTGAAGCTGTCGGTTGTCGGTCCATTGTTGATGTTATCGATAACATCACTCACTTTCTCAAGGATATAAATCGCAGAATACCAAAGGAAAAGCAATTACACGGGACCAATTTTAGAAATCATTATTTTGTTTTCCTATTTTCGTGGACAGAGCTTTTATTTTGGATGGTATTATCATGAATATCATCACATGCATGAATAAATGTAAATATTTACATGCATGTGTACACATGACCAATGCAATATATGAATAGGAACTTATATATATATATATATATATATATATATATATATATATATATATATATATATATAGTTATATATATAGTTATATATATATTTATATACATATATATAGTTATATATATATATATATATATATAAATAGTTTTTTCAAAATACGGTTAGAGCTCATGTGAGCAGATCGGAGGCTGGAACAGAAGTGGCAATAACGGTTAGAGCAGCTCAGATCCTGCGAGAAAGGAAGAGTAACCATGGTATGAGCATTATACATATCAACAAGCCTCACAACGGAAGCGTAGTAATAACGCAGTGAATAATAAATACGATGTAAAGGGAGAGAGAGAGAGAGAGAGAGATACTCGAAATTATTATTTGGAAGGCAAAATTGTCACTCCCGAGAATTGCCGGCATCAGAATGGAATGTTGGACCACACAGAGACAGCTTTTCTCATCTGCTTGATATTTGTGAGGTTGGCCATCTTAAAGGTCAAGGAAAACAGTCACCTTTTTATGTTCTGATAGAAAAATAACCTCTGTGCCTGACCGCTGGTGTTTCACACTTTACATCACGGTCAGATGGAATGCCTGATATTTCTTTTAGAATGAAAATACTCTGGCAAGTCGGCCTTGACAGGTTCTTTATGTTCCCATTTTTTCTAAAGCACTTTTGATACTGAACTTTATTTATTTATTGCAATGTTTCTATACATCGAGTGTTGCTGTTACATACTGATAATTAACTATTCATAACACTGACACGGGTTCTATAGCATGGCGGGCATCACTTAATAATAAAGACAACAGCATCATGTGAAAGGCGGTATTTTATTAAGTAACGATAATAACCGAGAGTGCTTGAAAAATGGTGCATATAAAGGATTAATCTGGATTAAAGGTAGTTTCTTTATTATCTATTGTAATAGTCTAAAATGTCAATCCCTTTGCACAAAATTAAACATATTAAACATATTTAGCATCATTAAAGGTCGGTTGCGATATCTTGTGAATTGAAAATCAACTAATATCAATGATAGCTTGATGAAAAGAAATGGTCGAAAATGAATAAAGATAACATTTTGTTGTTGTTGATTTTTTAAAGGTCTTTATTGATTTTCTATTATTACAATAGTTCTTCAAGATCAATGTCGACGGAACAATAACGTGAAACAGGAACAGAGTATGGTAGATTAC
The DNA here is from genome assembly GCA_950022655.1 of Alentia gelatinosa. Taxonomy (NCBI): domain Eukaryota; kingdom Metazoa; phylum Annelida; class Polychaeta; order Phyllodocida; family Polynoidae; genus Alentia; species Alentia gelatinosa. Next base: position 47,894,385 of record OX465581.1, read on the forward strand.
AATGATATAACATAAGCTATATATGAGTCGTAAGCCAACTTATAGAATATCTATACGGTTATTTATACACTTAATTAAAGGCAGAGACCGTTCGACGAGATAAGGTTTCCTTAGAAGTGCCTTAAAAGTAACTTCGATTAAAACCTTGAATGTCCAATCTGTTAAGGCAGAGCACCTGGGACCGGCTCCAAAGAAATCTCTTTTAGGGAATCCTCTCCACTGAGTCTCAGAAACGGTTCTACTCTGCCAGTGAAGTCCTACTCCGAGCAGCAACATGGGGAGCCGCCAGTTGAATTCCGATAGAGGCATGTGGAATTAGATATCGTCCCCTATTCCGTACAAGTTGAAAAGCAAATTTGGCACTAAGTGAGATTGCTATTTTCTTCAGGAATATTCCGGAGTTTATTTTAGGAGCCGTGCCGAGCGGTCATCAGTCAAGTAACGAGGAAGGGGACCCGCCATCACCTGACCAATCGTCCTCAACAGGCTGCCCACTTTAATATGGCTTCAAAGGATCAACCCCGGGCTTCGCCCTGTGCCCACGTCGCCCGCCGCAATGACCCCCTTGCTGAAGAGCACCGCTGGATGGATGGCATTGTGATTTATCTGTCTCTGACCCGCTCACCATGCAGGACTCCGACCAGACGTAGAGTCACATGGGGGGAATCATAGGGAGGGGGCGGTATAGGAAGGGGGCAGCACATGACAAGGAACGTCTGCTTGGGAAGCTACAGGGGTTAGAGTAGAGGGAGACGACAACATGTGACACAGATTTAGGGACTGCGATGTGGTGTGGTGTGGCTTTATAATGATTTAGCATCGAACAATTAGCACCAAAGGGCATCAATATAGACCTCTCAAAAAACGAAATGCGTTGTTTCGCTATCACTAGAAACAGTAATGGAAATTGAATATCATATGTTGATATAAAATTAGATCTAATCCAGATTTCCTTATCAGACTAATATATGATTGACAGCATCGAATACTTATCTGATAAATAACCCATTACTGTATGATCAAATTGATTCATTTTTCAATAGTATACCAGTCTCTCGTCTGCATTCTGATTATTCCATTTGCCATGTAATACTAATGTGGCCTAATGTTATATTGCGTTAAGAGCATCCAGTGGAATGACATTTTACAGCGTGTTTCTTAGCCTATATTTCTTACGTATCCATTCAACACTTGTCCCTTTTGCCTGCCTCGCCCAGTTGTCTTCCTTGGCCTACACGAGCTGGAGGTGTGTTGGTGTGTGGAGTATAGGAGCCTGCAGGGGTTGCTGCTGATTGCTTCCATAAATTGGTGTTGGTCTCTTTAATGTGACACTGGAGTGAAGCGCTGGAGGGCTCAGGGTTCTTTATGGAGACAGGAAGAAGCATGACGGACCCAATCCTGTTTTCCACTTCTCCGAGTATTGGGATTCCAGGCGGAAACATAGGTAGTACATACTGTCTGTGTGTGTTTTGTGTGTGTAGATCTAGCTATATGTGTGCAGGTATAAACGTGTGCATATTATGCAAGGTATGTATGTGTAGCTGTTTTCCTGTAGGTGTAAATCTCTCTCTCTCTCTCTCTCTATATATATATATATATATATATATATATATATATATATATATATATATATATATATATATATATATAGCTAGCTAGCTATATGTGCAAGCGCGTGCATGGACGTGTGCCTGTAAGTGTGTACATGACTTTCGATATTATGTGTAGTTGTGTGCGCCTTTGTAGGTGTTTTTGTATGTGTAGGTAGATTTTTTATATGGGGGAAGGTGTGTTTATAGAACCAATCATATCCTAGGTTTATTACATGTGTCAATGTTTGTAGCTTTTACCATCACGCCCGCTGGAATATGTTTCTGCCGAGCATTTGATTAAAAGAAACCATCATGACACCTGTATTAACATTTGTACCAACCGTCCTAACGCTTCCAGTGATAAGCCAGCTGCCTATCAAACGACAATTTGCTAAACCAAACATCAACAGCCTATATGGATGACTTGGTCGACAGGGAGGAAAAAAGTACGAAAGAAGAAAAGTAACTTGAAGGCTGATTATCTGTCCGCAGAAAATAGGTCTCGGGATGTATATTCGGTGTAAGCCATATGTCTCCCATATGCTCTACCATACTGTCTATATAGAGGAATGTTTACAGGTAGGTATCTTAGCCTTTGATATTAGGATATTCCATTCCAAGATCTGCGGATTTCATTTTAGTAAACCACCTGTTAGTATTTGTTATCATCAGAAGAAAATCGGTTCCTGAACTTGCGCAATTTGCGTTCCTATATCGATATTCCCAACTGTAAGTAGAACAATGTAGAACATGCCTGACACGTCCATTAAACATATTTACACATTATTCTCAATGTTGGTCAGACATTAGCTGTCATGATACGACATCTTTCTCATCATTGCCGTCACCACGCATCGACAAATATGGATCTAGCCCAGGCGCTAGGTTGCCCCTGGACGTTTCCCTGTAGTCATTTAAGCAGCTGCCCTCCCCCCTCCCCCGGCCACACATCCGCAGACCTTGTGCCGATACCATTGGCATCCCACTTTGTCATGGGCAGCGAAAGGAAAATGGTGAAAAGGGAAGGGGTGAGTGGGTAAGGGAGGGGGGTGAGGAACACAGATCCAGAGGAGGTATTGACAGGGCAGTGAACCGTCACTCCCCATGTAATGTGCCACTGACTCTCTTATTGATCACCTGATCTGTTCCCAAGGACACGGATTTCAACCCGATTATACCAACAGGGGTGAGTTGGGGGTGAGGGGTTGGGGGACTCGCTGACGGTCAATACTGTTTACCCTAGAGAAGTCATAATCACTTTTACCGCATCACCATCGGGCCGGTTGGTGGTCGTCTTGGATTAGGCTCCTGGGGCTCAGATGTTCCCTAAATATTACCCAAATAGGAGTTTGAATAATGAGAAGGGAAAACATGAAAAGCCTTTCGGCACCATAAAGGAAAGATGGAATATGCATAAAGCTTAATGGCATATCACATTACAGATTTTAGTCAATGTAGTAAAACTAAACAAATGTAATAAAACGAACACCAAGGCGATCTCCTTCTTCTGAACACAATGACAATGCTGTTAATTCATTACAAGACACACATATTCTTATTTCACATGAAGAACCTTTGAGTTTACGAAAATGTTATCTCGGCCTAGATAAGGCACCGCGGAAGTAGATATACCCTGTATATTGGTCGTCATATCTATGCCTGCTTCTGTACACGTAGACTATAAACCCTTATCGAATCTTAATTATCCTTATCTACGCGATTGTCTGATTGTTCTCTGGGGTTGCACCCCTCTCATAAGATCTCACACTCTCTAAGTGGTATTCTATATTCGAGGCCTAAAAAGCCACTAGGGTGCCAAGTACACAGTATTCCCGCTAGGTGGCATCATTGGGATTATAGGAATCTTTGGGTTGCAATGATGTACGTCTTTAGCACGGGAGGCAGGCCAGTGGATTCTCATGGCTCTAAGCCTAGTTCGTAAAGAATTCTTCTCCCATAGAGCCTAGTGAGAACCTTGTACAGAATACCACTTTAAGAGTGTGAGATTTTATGAGAGGGGTGCACCATCAGCCTACCTTTGATTATATGACATAGGCTGGAATAGAAGGAAACTATGTTCCGGTGAGCAAAAGTTCAACGTTATTAGGTAAGGCTCGGAAAAATTACTGCCCAAGGCATTGGCCGCGAGCAGTAATTTTTCCGAGCCTTTGACTTTTGATTACTAGTACTTGGTTTCCCTATTCCTATATGCCTTTAAATATCGATAAAAATGGTTATTTCTTTTCCTGCGAGAGCCCCAGAAAAATGGCCGCCCTTATATAGTAACTGCAATAGCTAAGTTTTCGTCCCGCTGCTCTTTATGTCACGTGGTCAGGCCGGGACGAAATCGTCAGCCTGGGACGAAAACGTCAGCCTGGGACGAAAACGTCAGCCTCGCTACATTACTTATAATTACTGCATCCCCAGCAGCGGTATGTAACTATAGAGGTTTCGGAAATGGGTATATAGGAATTGGATCATATATCAGGTGGGCGGAGGACCGGAAGGGGGGGGGGGGCAGGAGCGAAGCAAGGTCAGTGCTGGTGTAAGGAGTCTGTTATCGGAAAATGTGATTATGCTGTACTGTGGGTGAACCTTTTGATTCTTGTAAAAATATTTCATATCGTTATGATATATACGCCGACATACACATTAGAATGGTAGACATGACGAACATGTTGTCTGCACCGTGCCCAATACTAGTAGTATCTACAGCATGGTGCTGATATGAATGAACTCAAAGGTTCGTCCTCTGTTTTTCGTTCTTCATGTGGACTTCAGGTGTTCTATATTTCCGAGATGCATTGTCTTGACAACCTAAAACATCTATACAGAAGATTGTGAGTTCTTTAAAAAGCTCATCACCTATGCTGACGGTAGACACATGTTCACAAGTATTTTTTCTCGGCGGTTTTGGAATCAAATATTCTGAAAGCATAGTATCAATATATTCACCTTCTAGTTGAAGAGGTTGTCTTGATTTATCAGGTTGCTTATCTTATTCACAATTCTAAACACTATTCTACCTTCAGGACTTTGTAAGGAATATGGTTTTAAATATCTTATCACATATGCCTAACCTAGATGCTATATGCATCAGGTGTAGATGTAGAATTGAGATTATCTTTTTTATCTGTACTACTCAGCTCCAAAGACACAGTCACGGGAGAATAGAGGGGTATACAGACAGAGGAGACTTGGCCGAGGCTCAGGCCAAAGCTATACATTGGCCTCGCTCCAAAACAAGGAGGCGGGCTTTCAAAGAAACTCAGATGATTCCTCTCACATAGGAGTGCGCCATTCCCCTCCTATACATAGGGATGATGAAAAGGACGGTGTGGGTGGACGGACTGGGTAGTATTTAGTCTTGGTCGGGTGCGATACGCCAACAGTGGTGTCAGTGAGGAAGAGGGATCGGGGTTTGAGGTAAAATAAAAACCGAAATTCCTATTTCAGTCAATGGAAGCTACTTTACATCATACTTTGGCGTGTATATTGAAAAAGCTATTGTCACTTTTCTCTTATATTCTTATATAGCTAGACTTTCATTTAGCGCGCCTTGATATACTCCAATTTAACACCTATATTTCCAGCGGAACCCACTAATTTCAATCAACAGAAACATGCCTTGTTTAAATATACGTCCTGATTCTATAAACATGTATAATTCATGGCTTATTCATTCATCAGCACCCTCACGCGGAGATCATATGGGTCACTACTCCTTGAAGCGAACTCTATATATATGTTTGTTTACATGGAACCTTAAAATGTGCACAGTGTTCACGCGCTGAGATTTGCGGGTGTTAGGGGTTGGTGGTGGTAGAGGCATTTTGAAGAATGTTTTATGGAACTGCAATGGAATATAAAGTGTGAAGGTAAATTATGGAAGTAGATACAGGTCTGTGACGGATACGTGATAAGGTTGTAAGAGTTAATCCCTATACACTTTGAAGATGGCGAAGCAAGGAGGCACGGGGAAAGATGGATGAACATATGGCGGATAGGACGGAGGGAAGCGAAGGAGGGATCTAGGGACTGAGGGAAGGAGACAAGGAAGGGTAAGGCCACAATGTTTGAAAAGAGATGCACACATTTTTGTAATGATGACATACAGGGCGTGGCCTATTCAGTACCCTTTGAGACACAGGTATCCTGGTTCCGGCTAAGGTAGTTGGAAAAGATTGTCTTACCGGGTATTTACACCCAACGATTTTGGTTCATTTGACCATTGTGATGAACACGTGAGTGTTAATGGCGGTATAAGTAAAGGGTGTCTACTCGTCGGCCACACCCATCTCCAGCGCCACCCCCTGGCTCGTTGAGGTATCACCCAGTCACATGATCTCTCGACCACACCACTCGGGGCCTGTCAGCCTTCAAAGACATTCAAAAATATTACCGTCCCACCCTTCCCAAGAAAAAAGAGAGAAAAAGAAAGGCTTCAATTCACTTACAGAGGGCTATTTGATAACCTGTTAATCATTCTTGTATTCTCATACTACTTGAATTACCCGAGAGGTAATTTCTTTGTAACTAACTAACATTTACTTCAATTTCCATTAGAATCCCTCAACTCCATCTGGCCTTACATCGCGTCACTATTAGGCCTCACCGATGAAATATCGTCATGTGGAAATATCAAGGTGTCCATGAAATATGTGGCCCAACTTAGGTGAATACCAGAAACTAATCATCTCCTTTGGATGTCGACCAGTTAAGATTCCTTAAATTCAATAACATTTTATTCGCCCAACCCCTTCTTTCTCCTTTCATCCAGGGATGGGGTAATGTCGAACAGTTAAGATACGTTTTATAGAACAAAAATCACCAGGTATAAACCTTTCAACTACTTCTTGGGTTAACACCCTCTAGTGCCGTTATCATATTGGGAAGCACTAAGTTATGTCAACCTCATGACAACCTGAAGATATTGTAGGTTTTGTCGTTGTCTTTTTTGTTCTCCTTTATTTAGCAACTCATACCATTTCCGCATTTTCTAAAACATAGGACTGTTCAAGATCACAGTAACTCAGAACAATGTTCAATACAAACGATATGTATGATTTTCACCACGAGTGAACCATGAGTGATCATTGCTCCCTTTCCCTTTTCCGTATTCAATAACAGACTAGCGTATTTTGGATACCCCTGGCAACTCACCTAGAGATCATGCAGTTATACAACAAATCACCTGACAGGCAGTGTTGTCTAATTGTGACCGACTGAGGAGGTTTAATGGACATCCGAGGAGAACGGAGTGGCGCCACCTAGCGCTTACGAGACGCATTCCGCGCTTCCCGGATACAGCGCCATCTAGCATGTCCCGGCCGTTGTGACGTCATGCCGCACGCTCATCAAAGACTCCTTTGAACATTTTTATGTGATCCTGCTATTTCACCGACAAGTTTAGTTTTCGCGCATCTGCGACGCCTGAAGATGCCTCCGAAGAAAGCTGCCGCGGGCAAGACCCAGAAAATCGTGAAAAAGACGACGGCAGGAGAAAATAAGACCGTAAAAATGGACAAGAAAATCGAAGTTTTGAGTCGACAAATGCGGACTATGAAATCGGCTCTAATGGTGTTCACTCAGGCGGCAGCCTCTAGGAACCAGGCGGCAGCCTAGCCCACTAGGCCTGGAAACGATTCTGCGATGACAGTTCAACAGGCTACACCATCGACGCCTACGGGCCCACAGATGAGGGGATTCGATTTACATCGGCCAGCTACAATGGTGAGTGCTGCCCCAACTGCTTCAAGTGACGGTTTTGCAGCATCCATGTTATCGCACCCCTGGATACCAAGGGACGCTCCCAGTCTAGGCGTCTCGTATCAGGACCAATCCATCGACGACCAAGTGCGGTTATTACTTCAATCTACGGCTCATGTACTACGGCCAAACAGAGGTAAATTTATTATCCCGTGCCACTACGTGCTACTTCCCAGCCGTAAAGACCATATGAATTTGGGGACTGTTAATCTCCAGGAACACATATGGGGGATCCTCCGCATCGTGGACGATGCGGCGGTGCCCCCAACCGTCAAACCCTATATTCTGTCCCACCTCAGGGAGGTTGTAGAGGATTGCCTCGACTATGACTTTACAGCCGTTCGCCGGTGGAGCGAGGAAATTTTCATACGCGTGGCAAAAGGTCGCTTCGCCAGGGGATGGGAGGATTCCGAGCAAATCCAACATCTACGCACGGCGATTTCTCGTTCTGAAAGTTCCCGGGTTTGCTGCGCTGTGGAGGCACCAGCGGCAAAGAAGAAAAACAAATCGCCGGGCGCCTCTCCAGCTCACCCCCATTGCAAATTGTACAACAGCAAAGGGGGCTGCGCTGTCACCCCCGTCACTCCACGAGCAGGGGGACTGTTGTTCACTGTTGCTCGTACTGTTTTGACAACTTTGGAGCTCACCATGCTCACAGCTTCGTGGATTGCCGCATACGGGCTAGGCACGAGGCTGCTGGCGGCAGTCACGCTTCTAGTACGCCCTTTCGCGGGCAGGCAGGGGGACGACCTGCCGCCGCCAACAACTCATCGTAGATCACCCCGGCAGGGGGAGCGTCTCCCGGGAGGCGGGGCGGACACCCCCCCCCACCCGGCAAGTCCAGCTGCCGTCTCTGCCGCCGTAGTCTGGCGCCCCCCCCCCTCGGACGAGTTCTGCGAGCGCTTCCCCGTGGAGGCGGCGCTTTACGACGCTATACGAGCAGGTGGGGACTACATCTACCGAGCTGCTCGCCGCGAGGTTCCATCGGGCCTACGGGTCGACCGTTTGGCCACTCTCCTCTCGCACTACCACGACAACGAGCTGTGCGATTTCCTTCGCTACGGCTGGCCGATTAGCTTCAACCAGGCATGCTGGCCCCTCTCCACCTTCAGCAACCACGCATCTGGGAGATCACAGGGTGCCGCCCTTGTCGCTTTCGCTGAGAAAGAGCTTCTTCTCGGGGGTCTGACGGGGCCCCTCGTCCATCTTCCATTCGGCCAGTGGACTCAAGTCTCCCCGCTTCTCACTCGTCCTAAGAAGGGGGGGGAGGGGGTTCGTGTCATCCTGGATTTATCGTTCCCACCTGGTCAGGCCGTCAACGATGCCATAGCTCCGGGCTCCTACCTGGAGTCTCCCGCCGCATACACTCTCCCCGGAGTGGGGGACTTGATCGAGGAGATTCTCGCGGTGGGCCCTACGGCTCACGTCTGGTCGGCAGACCTCTACAGGGCGTACCGCCAACTGCGGATCGACCCCGCCGACGCCCCCCTATTGTGCTTCCGTGTAGGGGGGTCTTTCTACATGGAGCGATGCCCCCCGTTTGGTTGCCGCACCTCCTCCATTGCATATCAGCGCACATCGAACGGGGTTGTCTACATGATGCGCTCCCGTGCACGGCATTGTCTCGCATACCTGGACGATTTTGCGGGCGTTGCCGCAGGGAAGGGCGCCGCTCAGGAGGCGTACGATCACTTCCTGTGGTTAGCCGACCATCTGAGCCTGCAACTGGCTGCAGAGAAGTGCCAGCCCCCCACCCGTTGCCTCACCTGGTTGGGTTTCGTATTGGACATCGACGCGGCCACTGTCTCCATTCCTCCCGGCAAGCTCGCAGATGTCCTGGAGGTGTGCCGCGAGTGGGGGAGGCGCTCCCACGCATCTCGCCACCAGTTCCAGTCCCTCCTCGGCCGCCTCGTCCACGTCGGACACTGTGTCCGCTACGCCCACCGTTTCATGACACGCCTCTTCTCGGCACTACGGGTGTCACAGGGCGCCACAGTCATCGCCGTGGGTCCGGAGATGCAGGAGGACATCGCGTGTTTCCGGGCTTACGCGACGTCCTCGAACGGGCGTCATTACTTCGGTCCGCCCGACGCCTCTACCGACCTCCACGTCGACATCTCCACGGCAGGCGCCGCGGCTTCTCTGGAGGGTACGGCCTACGGGAGTGGCCCCCCATCGACACCGACGTCCCCTCGGACGACGCTTCTCGCCACGCCTACGCCTTGGTCGTGGTTCTGCATTTCCTCGCTCATCACGCCCCCCCGGGCACCGCCATCCGGGTTCACGCCTCTCACGTAGGCGTTCTCGCCCCCCTCGCCTCGGGGGTCATCAAGAACGGCCGAATCGCCGCATGCGCGCGGCAAATTTGGCTCGACGCCGCCCTCAGAGACACCGATGTGCTTCCGGGGGGGGGTGGGGGGGCTCCCCCCCTCAACGCACATGCCGAGTCACTTCGATGTCCCTCCTCTCACGGATCTCTTCAATATTGGTTTGTAAATTGCAGGCACTCCACTCGACCTACACGCCCAGATGAGGGCCTCCCACGACGCCGCGCTTGCCCCCTCCACACGCAGGAACAAGGAGGTGCAGGCGAGGAGGTACATCCGCTTCGCAGCTGGGCACGCCGCGGTCTCTCTCCAACCTACGGTTCTGGAGGTGTGCTTGTACATCCAGCACCTGGCAGATACACTATCGTCACCCGGGGCCGTGAGGAACGCCATCTCCAGGGCCCGCGCTTGGCTCTCAGACCATTGAGGAGACGCCAGCGCTTTCGACTCACGACAGGCCGCGGCCCTGTTGCGCGGCACGGGTCTGCAGTCAGCGCACATCCTACGCCGCGCCCCTCCAGTCACCATGGATATGTTGTCTTCGATTGCCTCCCAGGCGGCCTCCCTCACGACCGGGGTTCTCGTCAGGGCCGTGGCGCTCGTCACTTTTTTCTCCCTCCTCCGCGCTTCAAATCTCTTCGCACCACCTCCGGGGAGGCGCTAGTCTTCTCACACGCTGTTGCGCGCCGACCGGTCATTCAGGACGGCCGTTTAGCCCTCACCGTACGGTCGGCTAAAACCATAGGACCCGGCCGCCCTCCGGCCGTTATTATCTTGGAGCCATCTGACGACAGGGCATTATGCCCAGTCAGGGCATGGAGATCTTATGTAGCGGCTGCCCCCACGCGGCCGTTAGACCCTATGTTTCTGCTACGACCGGCAGAGCCGTTTTCGGCCTCTCAGTTTACCGCGGTCGTTCGGTGCCTCTTGCAACGAGCTGGTTTCCCCCATGCGGACGAGGTGACCCCTCACTCGTTCCGCAGGGGGGGGGCCCAATTTTTTCATTCCCATGGCATGCCGGCCGCAGACTTATAGCGTCGCGGCACCTGGTCATCTTCGGCAGCCATGGCACCCTACCTTGTATAATGTTTTCAGACTTTCAGCTTGGTATCAAATTTTCTGACATTATACCGTTTATACCAGTTTGAGTCCTTCGTTCATTCTGGGCATGTATTTTATACTGTGTGATACCGTTCTGTCATCCTTCCATTTATCGGTAATAAAATTTGTGGCACCACCTAGCGCTTACGAGACGCATTCCGCGCTTCCCGGATACAGCGCCATCTAGCGTGTCCCGGCCGTTGTGACGTCATGCCGCACGCTCATCAAAGACTCCTTTGAACATTTTCCTCCCACCCACCCCACAGTTTTCTACTATGAACTCTGAAGTATCAAATTTTCTGACATTATACCGTTTATACCAGTTTGAGTCCTTCATTCATTCTGGGCATGTATTTTATACTGTGTGATACCGTTCTGTCATCCTTCCATTTATCGGTAATAAAATTTACCAAATGCCTTCGACGAGTTATGGTCATTATAAACATATAAGCCGTTTTGTTATACGTTGATATCTATCTAAGCCTCTCTATTATTGTCCTAGCACTAGCTACCTGTCAATTATAGATTGCAGTGAGTACCTCTCTGTGTGAGTCTTATACAAGCGGACCTGGTAACTGTTTTTCAGGCTTCTGTTGAAAGTCTTTGGTATATTGTGCGACTTATAAGAATCCTAACAATTGTCTCTAGAGGCGTTGTAAGAGAGGACGACCCTTTTCTACTAAGGGCTTTGCCTTCATGATTTAAATTTTTTTTATATATTTTTAGATATAGCAGAAGTGTTCTATTGTCTTTCACAGTGCATTGATTAAAAACAATACATCGAATATCATCTGCGGACATGGAATAACCGAGTACATGCATAAGAACAACAGTATAACAACACACACAATCACAATTGTGGGCGACACCACGTAAAGAAGTGAGGAACATCTTCAGAGGTTTCCCATAACTTTTCTAAGGATTTAGATTTTCGATCAGTGTTCTCCCATTTACAAATGGGTCTTTATATTGATATCTTCTGCTTAAATCCTTGAAGAAATAAAGTGACATCGAGCTAATTTCTCTGGGAAGATCATCGCTGGTGGATAAAGCCTTCGCATGTAATCGCTCTACTATGAATGCGGTCTTTTAGTTTTTCTTGATGTGAGAAATGACACTTTATACATTTTATCAGATCAAAAGAATAGGTGACCCATGGCCTTTGGTCAGGGGTGGTCATTGCACCCCCTGGTGACTCTCTTTTTCACTGCATGCGCCCCCGGCACACCCCCTGGCGCTTCTCCCGCGCACCTTTCATCCACGTGCGTTCCCACGGCACGCTTCTCTCCCTCCCTTCTCGGTTCACGCTCACACCGTACGCACGTACATCTTTTCTTCCCACCCACCCTCTCCTTTCTCCCCTACTCACTTCACTCGTAGGGCTATCTTATTGTATTATTATTATTATTATCATTATTATTATTATTATTATTATCATTATTGTTGTTATTATTATTATTATTATTATTATTATTATTATTATCATTATTATTATCATTATTATTATACCTCATATAATAAGTAACGATTATATCACTTATTATATCTACTGTATTTCATAATTGACCGCAAACAACCACTATATCAATTTTCATACTTGTACTTCATTGTAATAATTGTATTCCTTATTCATATCAATAAGAACTCATAAAATTCAAATGAATTTTATTAGCCCACTCCGGCCTCGCTCTCCTTTTCTCCAGGGTTAGGGGTAATGCTATAAAAATATTCACATTATTTAATTAAAAATATAGTAATTACTTAAATCCCAGAAATAATAACCCAAGGCACCATAGCGTACTGCGCCCGGGAATACTATTAGGCATCACAGTATACTACGTCTGGGAATGCACAAAGGCATCATAGCGTAGCTTAAGGGATAAGATAGGGAATCGCAGCTCTGAGGTGATACATCTGCATTTCTCAAGACTATTTGCAAAGTTCTCTTCAGATCAGATCTGTTCAGATATATTCCTTTCAAAGATAATATCAAATATTTTCAGTTTATCCACCTCTTTGAGGTGAGATCTTATTTCCCTCAGGTGTTTTGAATCGAAACAGAGGATTTTTGACCTGTGATTATGGATCTTTAAATCAGAGAAATCTGCTTTATCTTTTGGAATGAATACCGAGGGAGTCTTTTATTTACGAAAATCAAGAGGTTAGAGTCATTACTATTGAGGCACATTATATGTCGGAATCGAAAGGTTAACGTATCGCAATATGGTATCCAAGCTGAGAACCTCTTAATGTTCAGGAATGAAGCTTTAATAAAAGCCGAGACTGCATACAGAGTTTGTTGTAAGGGAACATCTTTTTGCCCTGTTGGATAGGAGGTGATAGAGTTCCTTAGAACAGATAATTTTCATCTTCTGGCGCTGATGTCTTCCAGATCTGCTATTGTTAAAAGATTCCTGTGCGACTGATGACAAGTAAAGATCTCTACGACACAAAAAAATCCTTTCCTTTTCCCTACACCTTTACATGGTAGTCCTTTTGCTATAACGCAACGGCCATCATTGTGTTCTCTAGAATGAATATTCCTTTGCATTTTCATTACACATAATGCCCTCCATTTCGTGATTCAGGCTTCCCATTCTCAGCTCCATTTTAACGATGTTGCCAGTTTTCCTTTTCCCCATTTTCTCTGATTTTAAGTCTGGCACTGGTCTATTGTCGACGACTTCCGCTACGGGGTCAGGTGCAATTAAATCAAGTACGGGTGGCTTAAAACTTATTGTACGCAAAGACACCAGGGTAATGGTTAATTACCTGGCCTGGGGAGAGCGTCGATTATCAAAAACGAAAAGAAGAAAACATTCCCAAATCATCGTAAAATATTTCAGCAACTTCGACGTGATTGATCGTTGGTCGGGAAATCCATTGATGGCGGTTGCTAGCAAAGGGCTTTACACTTCCCCTTTGAATAATCGGTAGAAAACAACGGAAAATTCATTAAAGAAATTTATCGCATTAGACTTAGATGTGCGGTGATCTGACTGGATATTGATTAACTGCGGGCGCGCCGCCGACGGTATTATATTGTCATCACTAACCTCTCTCTGTAGACGTTTGTAGTCATTTGCGCTCAGCCTTCTCTTGATCAGGGTGCCAGCCTAATATCAATCACTCTGTGATAACAGGGCAGCATCCATAATGGATGTGACAGCCCTTCTTGTCGTGAATTATTAGGTTGAGCGGTATTTTCCGAACTATGCAAACGCCATACAATTACCTGCAGGCACAGGTTGAGGATGTTTGATAATTCCTGGGTGATGAGCTGTTGATATATCTGGTTAAGAAGACGTCGAACACAATGTAACGTTTTCTAAACATAACGAAAGAAAAAATCACAGCATCTTCTTATTCATATATTTTGCCCTACATTCGTGATTAAAAAACTACTTGATCAATAGATCTTGGCAATGTAACCTCAATAATAGGATCAACAGATCCCATGATCGTAGGCCTGAATAATACTGTCTGGCTGCTGAGACTTAAAGCCTGCCCCCACCTACCACGATTCTGGTCCCGATTGGCCTTACGACGGCCTTCCCGACACCATTCCGATTGTAGCGTGAGGTCTGGCAAAATCGTGGTAGGTGGGACAGGTTTCTGCGATTCACTCTACGATACCCCACGATAGGCTGCGATATAAAACGCCAATCGTAGAGGTCCGGAACATTTCCAACATGTTGGAAATTTCGTAGACTGTCGTAGCCTATTGGAGGTGATTAAACAGGAAAATATCTCTTGTGCATGGAATAATTGGTGAAAAATTACGAAATTCTGGAATTAGGTATGGCGCATATAGATGTATAATCGCTGTAAATATGATGTTATTTGATGAAGTCTTAATGTCTGAAAATAATAGTTTCATATTGGAATTATTATTCTACCACAGTTATATTGTTCAATTTAATTGTTAGAGTGTTTGAAAATAATGTCATAATATATTGTAAGTAGCAGGAGAAAATTATTCGGATTCATTCAATATTTCCAAAATTATAGTATATATCAATATTAAAATCATGCATGAGATCTACAGTGAATCACCGACCGAATCGTGAGCCAATCGTGACCATGGTTTATGTTTTTGGTCCTTCAAAGACGTTTCTACGCTCTACGATTTCAAACCATGTCCACGATTTCAAACCATCGGGGACCTCCCGATAGGTCGCGATTTGGGCATTTCAAATCGTAGCTATCGGGAAGTATGTCGTGGCCTATCGTGGTAGGTGGGGGTCCCCTCTTATGTATGTGTTTGTGTAGTTGATGCGTGTCTGTGTTGTACTTGTCATCCATTATATATAGTTCGATTACTGTACGGAAGAGCGCCCACTGCGCGGCGAGTATTGTCAGTCTTTAAATTTTTCTCAATAGAAAAAAAAAATCTATCCAGAAATTTCGAATTAGGCATAGGGCATAAAGGGTATTAAGACACCTGAAAGGATCCCTAAGGAGGGGGTAACTGAGGTCACCCCATTAGATGGGTTGCGTTTGTCGTAGCACGCATATACACTGTATATTGTGTAGTATACGACTGGAATGTATATAACCCGCACAGTATGTTTCTCTTCATACACCCTTTGTGACAAATAGAGCCATCACACTTCCGTATACATGAAAACACATTTGTATACGCCACATACGATGGCATGAAATGTGAACGTATATATATATATTAACATGTCAATATACATCGGATACAGTGATAAAACGATATTCCTATAAACGTAAAAATATCGATCCGAACACGTGACACGGGACGTTTATAGCGAGGTGTTTACACATAGATGTAAACATCCCGCGTCACATGTGAGGATCGGATTTTTGAAATTGAATGCCTATGTTTATTCACGTTTTTATTTCCGTACTTCAATGTTTTTCCGTAATTCGTGTGTAGATTTCCTATTTCAATATGATTGGGTGCCTCTTGTTTATGTACTGGAACGTTAACGTTACCAATGTCGAAGCGATATGAAACGTCGGCCATTTTGAAATGGTAAACCCATGGGCATTGCTCAGGGGTAATCATTGCCTCCCCGGTGTCCCCCTCTACCGCGCCTCACGGGCGCCCCTCCTGCCCCCTCGCGGCTATCACACACACCACGAGGTCACGTGGTACAGCCCGGTCCAGACCCCGGCCTCACTTCTTCTCCACCCGCTCTGCAGTACGCACGTACTACAAGCACCTTTTTCGTTTTCTTGGCCACGTGCTCGCAGCCCAATACTCCACGAGTATAGGCCAGCACACCATACTACGATAAAGTGCGATAGAACGATAGAGGAGAGTGAAAATGACGAACACCAGGAACACGCCCGTGCCTAGCACGTCTCAGGAACCGCAGGCGGCCGCAGGCTCCGAGGCCACGGTCAGAGGATCGACACAGGCATCGAACGAACACGTGGACTCCGTTTCTGAGAATGGCTCGACGGTCAAGACGTTGAGAATAACGGCACTGGAGGGGAATGTCGCCCTGATACTCGAGGAGATAAAGGGACTTCAACGGGCAAAATCACCCTCGAGGGCGTCCCAACCGGCGACCGTCAGAGAGGCCACCGTCGCAGAGGACCGAACCAGGGATTGGGCCAACGATCAGGCATCCCGTCTACCGGCCCTCCACCAGCTTCGCGACCGGTACCTCCCAGACGAACTTCTCCAGAAAGAACTCGACCGTGAGGGACTACGACACGACCGCACGGCCGGTAGGTTTAGTTCAGATCTTCATACCGTTAGATTGCTGTCTAAACCCTATATGTATGTGGAACGCGAGGGCCTCTTTACCGTGAATCAGAGGCTCGAGGTCAGGGGGACGCTCGGCCCCATGGAGTATGTAAGCGCGTTTCTGGTCATGATGGAGGACCACCGGTCGGTCCCCGAGGAGGACAGGAGGGACATGTATCGCCACCTGTCCCAGGTATCGATCGATGCCCAGACTCGGCCGTGGGCCGGAGTCAGGCGTTGGTCCCAGTACGTCTTTGACCAGGTCGAGGCCGGGAGGATTTACTGGTCCGACCATGTGCGCATACAGGACGAGCGTGTCCGTCTCGCGATGACGGCGACCACGACGGTGCACGACGGTCAAGACACGGGCAAGGCCGGAGGACGGGAGCTGCCGTGCCGGGCATTCAACTCGGAGAGGGGCTGCCGCCAGCGGAACGGTCACAAAGATGGCGGAATCAAATGGGTGCACGTGTGCTCCTTTTGTGATTCCGTCGGCAGGATGTGCACGCACTCCATACACGCGTGCAACAGGAAGCTGTTGTACGGTGGCGGGTATGAGAGTGCTGCACCAACACCTGCACCTGCCCCACGCCGGATGCCGCAGGCCGGACACACGCTGCGCACCACCGACCTCTCAGGAGTGCAGAAACAACAACCAACGGCTTCAAAAAACGGACCGGACGCGCCCCGCGAGTGAGTGTGGCGCGTGTAACACCCCTCGCACCCGGTACGTGTGCACTCAGCGAGGGCGACCCGGTCAGGGAGTGCACGACCCGTGACGTAACACCCCACGTGACCACAACACCGCGTGCCGAGCATGTGGGGGACGCACACAAACAGAAAACCCCGCCCCCTCAGGAATACACTCCCGTGTATAGGGGCGACGGCGGGGGTGTGGAGCAATTGGCTCGGCAATTGCCCCGGAAGAACGGCAACGATAACCTACGAATTGACTTCGATGCCGTTAGGGAGTTCTGCGAGACCGGAATTCCCACTCCCGGGGTCCGGACCGACCCCGGCACGTTCGCCGGACATAGGCTGGCCCACTGGCCCCACTTCTCCGCCCCCGGGCCGCCGGGACACGCCGACATCTACGACCGGGTGCGCGTACGGGAATGCCCAACGCCCTCGGGGCCCGTATCGAGATCCCCACTGATCTCAACATCCCAGTCTGGATCCGATACCTCTCGGGCATCCCCGGGAAGGAAGAACTCATTGATTTCATTAGGTTTGGGTTTCCCCTGGGGTACGCCGGACCGGTTACCGACACGCGGGGAGTGCCCAACCACCCCAGTGCCTCGGGGTACCCGGACCAGATAGCGAGGTTCATTGACAAGGAGAAGGGACATTCGAACCTCATGGGCCCGTTCGAGGACCCGCCCTTTCAGCCTTGGTGCCACGTGTCGCCGTTAATGACACGCGAGAAGAGGGGTATGTCTGATAGGCGCGTGATCACTGATATGACGTACCCCAAGGAATCCAGCGTCAATGGCTATATCGTGAAAAACTCTGTCTACGGTGAAGAGAGAGAACATGGCCTCCCGACCGTGGATGGTTTCGTCGGCCGCCTGGTGGCCTCGGGGCCGGGGAGTTATATGTCCACCATCGACATCGCACGGGCGTATAAGAACTTCCGGTGCGACCCCCTCGACTGGCCTCTGCTCTGCTTCGCGTGGGGGGAGGGCTACTACTGTGATACGGCCATGCCGTTCGGTGCCCGCGCCTCCTCCTACCACATGCAGTGCGTAGCAGATGCCATCGTCAAGATCCTCGACCGGAAGGGGGTCGATGCCGCGATGTACCTTGACGACCTTATAATCCTCTCCCCGATTGCCGACAAGGCGGCCGCCGACTTCGAGACAGCGCGGGAGCTCTTCAGGGAGCTGGGCCTCCCCGAGGCCAGGGAAAAGGCACAGCCCCCGAGCCGGGCTGTGACGTGGCTAGGGATAGTCATAAACTCGGTGGATATGTCCCTCAGTATCCCCCGGGACAAACTACACGACGTGCGGGAGCACGTGAGGGCCGTCTCAACCAAACGCTCGCTGAAGAAACGCCAACTCCAGTCGGTCCTCGGTCGGGTCCTCCACGTGGCGAAGTGTATGCGCCCGGCCCGACCGTTCGTCAGCAAACTGCTTGAGGCCCTCCGGGGCATGGCCGGATACTACATCAACGTCAACTCGGAGATGCGGCAGGACCTCCAGTGGTTCCTGCGGTTCGCCGAGGGATGGAACGGCCATGCCCTGATACCTCGAGGGCCTCCCACCAAATGCATCATAGTGGACGCGTGCCTCAGTGGAGTAGGGGGCACGGATGGGAGATAATACTACTGCGGTAGGGTCTGCCCCGTGGAAGACCCCGTGAACTGTATCGCCGAGCTTGAGGCCCTCAATACGGTCCACGCAATGTGCACTTTCCTCAGGGACCGCGACCAAGGGACTCGTGTGGAAGTGTATTGCGATAACATGGGAACCGTGAGGTGGAGTTCGTGTACCCACACGTGCCGGGGGTGCTTAACACCGTAGCAGACGCCCTCAGCCGAGCCCACCTGACCTCGAGGGACTTTGTCACGGCCGTTAATTATATAAATTATCATTCTCTCGTTGAAGTGATCCCATGTACACACACCTCTTTCTACCCCGTTCTCCGTCTCGCCTGCAGATCCGGCGCTACGATCACTCCAGACGAGGGCATCTGCGCGGCAGTGCGAGGCGCGTGCCCCCGGAACGGTCGCGAACCAGCGGAGTGCCGTCGCGACCTACCTAGCCTTTTGCCAGAGGATGGGGGCGGACCCACAGAGACCCACAGTGTCCTTCACCACGGCGTACCTAGAGTACGTCGCGGGCCACGCCCCCTCCCCCGCGACGGTCGCGAACCAGCTGTCGCACGTGCAGTCGCACCTCCGGCTGATGGGCGGCGATGTCGCGGCAACCGAGGATTTCCAGGTGAAGCGGGCACTGGATGCCATGAGACGAAACAAGGAATACCATCCCAACGTCAAGCCTCCGGTCCCAATGGACGTCTTCAGAGCGGCCCTCACGGCCCTCACAGACTCCCCGATGCACATCGGTCTGAGGGCCGCGGTTCTAATCATCTACTTTGCCGCGCTGCGGCAAAGCGAAGTGGCCCCACCATCTACGGCAAAGTACGACCCGGCGCGACACCTGTCACGCCGAGACGTGGTCGTCACGCCCAGTCAAGCATCGATAAGGGTAAAATCGGCGAAAAACATGCAGAGAGCGGGGGAGGAAAAGACAGTGGTGATACGAGCCTCCCCCGAACCGTCCTCCTGCCCGGTCCGGGCCATCCGGACCATGCTCGCGGCCGCACCTACGGCCGACCCTACGGCTCCATTCCTCAGCCTGGCGAACGGAGAGATTCTCACGACCAGAACCCTGTCGAGGGAATGGAAATCCCTCCTCCAGGCGGCAAACCAGCCCCCTACATACACACTTCACAGCCTCCGGAAGGCTGCCGCGATGCAGGCATTCCAGGCCGGTATGCCGGAACTCGCCATCCAGCGGTATGGGGGCTGGAAGTCTAATGCCCATCAGACCTACATCAAAGACACTGATGCCTCCGCTGTGAACCAAGCTTTGATTAGGTCCCTCAACAATTCTTAATATTTTTTCTCCCACCCCCCCCCTCCTTATATTGGCTCTTGGCTATTTCTTTTTCATATACAATTACCTACATATTTTTCATACTACTGTATTGTATATCATATTTTATACTTATATTAATTGACCGTTATTATACATGTCAATTACCATTATGTAATATTACTTACCATTCATATCCATATTACATATTAATATGATCGTCCAGTAAGGTCGACATAATTTTATTACTTCTCTTCTCATAGAATTCAATAAAATTCTTTACTCCCAGCTACTGCTTCTCTACTTTCATCCGGGGATAGGGTAATGATGATGCAATCCCTTTTTTGACGCTGTAAAACGAACCATGATCTACTGCACAGCCTTGCAGTACATGGTAGAGAGCAGCTTGTAGTAATTACGTCACTTACGGCAGTAGGTAAATAGTAAATGCATTTATGCGGTGGCGTATATATATGAAATAACTGGGGTTTTTCGCGCAATGAACAGTACTAACTTTTCCTAACACTGCACGAAACCTACCGCTTCACATATGTATGCGAAACGCTGCTAATAGTAGGATTTTGCGTTTAGAAGTTGGACCTGTTAGACGTCTCATAGATGCCTTATCTAGTGGCGTATATATACATGTCCATGGTGCGGTCTCATATACGTCATATATACGCCTGATTCCATTGTATATACACCACCATCCAATAGTTCTGATCTATGCAACTTGGGGACACTACTGGTAGCATATTTCATTTTCGATTAACCATCCAAGTCTGTATTATATGAAAAATAAATCTTATATTACCAATTAATCTTATAAAAACCTAATTGAGTATAAATTGATTAATTACACATAGTAAAGCCTGCATTATGTTGTTTTTTATTGTTTTTCTAATAAATCTTACTTTCAAACACCTTTTGAATGTGTGGACAGGCAGGCTTACTATATAATGACCCTCTTCAGACTTGAGGTTGAATCCTGAAATCATCTTACACAAGCGCCCCCCGCCATCAACCTGGCGTATATATATTGCGCAGAGTATGCTTTATCTTAAATACACCAGGCGTGAAAGACAGCCAAGTCGCGGGTATCTACATATGGAAACTGTCTCGTAGACGCCCGAAACGTAGACGCGTATTTATAAGAGGTGTATACAAATATAAACAAGCCACGATACAGCCGATATGTGCGTTATCGCGATGGCGTATATATATGTAAAATGGTGGTTTTCGTGCAGTGTAATAAGACCCCTGCGGCACACAAGTTACAACCATTTTATTTTCAGAAACCTTACAGTGTACTTCAATTTTCTGTCGTCGTTCATATAAATTAATTTTGCCTTAGGATTATTCCACTTGTTATTAAGGTCCGGCTCCATCAGAGAGACTGATTCGTCGCACGTTTTTTATTGGCCCATAAACGCCGGTCGGCCATGTTTTATTACCCCAACTGCGACGGATTCGTTGCACTCAATCTCAAGAGAAGTACAGGGTATGCCACACTGGTGCGATGGAATCGTCGCTGCAACATAATCATCGTTTTTATTTCTAGTTTGGAAAATCATTTTTCTTGTATTAACCAAAGCTAATATAAATTGAGCCTCATTCATGCCAATAAACAGTGGTTCAAACATCACGTCCACGCTCCATTCTATAGCGATATGCTTTCCATATTTTCCACATGAAATAAGAAAATTGTGGTATTATTTTTCTCTCTCTGTTAATATGGTTAATACACCTCACTTTCCCATGGGGATTTATTGGTGTTTATACCATTTCATGAGTGAAAAAAAATTCACTTACTCGATAGTCGCGAGGCCGCCACGTTCAGCATTGAAATAAGAAAATTCCCTGAACTGTAATTAGGACACTTGCCAGGCTCCACTCAGGAAGTGTGAAAGCTGTGAAAACGGCAGGTCCTGACTGTTGGTGTAAAAGTCTGACACCTCTAGCCCTTTTCTCAACATGTGGTGCCACTGGCAATCTAGGAAATACTCTATACTTGTGCGACAGATCAGTCGCACATCATGAACATCTCATGATGTGCGATGCGACAGATTCGTCGCATCGCACACGCGTGCACCCCCGGCCACACTGGTGAGATCGTGTGCGATGCGACGGGCGGCGCCGTTTTTATTACCCTCGGCCGGCGTTTATTACATTTTATGGACTTGCGATGAATCCGTCTCTCTGATGGAGCCGGGCCTTTAGTCGTATAAATATAAGCCAAGCCGGGCCGCGCCAATATTCACATTAGGGGATATTACCTTGTGTATCTACATTTTTGGGTAGATACATAAGGTGTTCAAGTTTGCGTAGGCTGGATAGGTTTAAATCAACACAGGTTGGTCAGGGAGTAATTTCCAAATTAGTAAATTACCTTTTGTGGGGAGTAGACTGCCATACACATTGACGGTACGGCTGGATAAGGTGTTTTCTAAATAAGGATTCACTTTTACCAGACTGGATAATTTATAGTGGATGGCATGGGCAGAAGAAGGAACACTCAGATTGATATTTAATTTGACTAGACAGAAAAATATTGGTAAGGGCATCACTGCCAACCTGGTTATTTCCCTAAGCTGAGGCACCAAATGCTAATATGCCTTGGCTTCTAATTAAGTATGGCTCCCTGTTTTTTCAAGGCGCCTTCAGCACGAATTGATTTCCCTTAAGTCTACTATCCATAATGACCATTTGTAGCTCACTCTGTGGTTAGGAATATAAAATCAGTGCAAGGCGATGGGTTGCTTGGAGGTTCAAACCACAGGGCCCCGCGTGCTCGACAATGTCTCTGCGCGCAGGCGCACAGGGTGGGTGCTTATTGATAATACCCGTGGTCCTCCCTAGGGGACGCCACCATAAAGAAAAAACGGCAGATAGGTATTGGCTGTGGAAATACGGCAACCGCCAATTGAAACCGTGGAGGAAATTGTTGTCTATGACAGAAGCGGGGATGGGGATGATGAGGTAGGGGTGGAGAAGGAACTGTGTGTCCCAGAAGAGGGTATCATCGTTTTGCCTTAGGATTAATCCACTTTGTTATTAGTCGTATAGATATAAGCCAGGCCTGGGCCGCGCCAATATTCACATTAGGGGATATTGGCAATTCATGAAAAGATGCTTTGGTCACTTTAGTCGAAAGTCCCTCACAGACAAGGAAGTAGCTTGCGATGCGAAGGGTCTGTGTGTCTAAAAGTGAGAAGAGAATTCGTAAACTGGGCGTGAGATGCTTTATTTCTAAATATATGGGTTCTTTGATTCCAAAGTCCAAGTTGACGAACATCATAAACATTTTTATGAAAAGATTCTTGCCTATAAATGTGAAGGCTGATGTTGATAAGAAGAAAGGTTTAGTCATTTCCTAGAAATCCAAATAGGACATTCAAAACATTCCAGCTTCCTTGCAACCCAGCTGCATCTTTTACCTATCTTGATGCCCTATCCCAGAATAGTTGCACTTCTTGACATTCCATAAGGAATCTGTCGTTGAGTCGGTATTCCCTAAAAGGTCTATTCTCCTATTTTATGAGTAGGAATTTTTCAAATCTAAACATATCTTTTTATATGATTAAGCACAGTTCCTTCTTTCGAGAGATCTTTCACTGGTTATAGTAGCTATTAGTAGCTATCAGTTTACTGATCATTCAAAATGTAGGGATTGAAGCTTAGTTTCCTTAGTTGCTTTATAAATAATGACTAACGCGGAAAGAGAAGTGATATTTGAGATATCCATTATAAATATCCCAATCAATGAACGGGTTCAGTTTAGTGAGGTAAATGAAAGTAGTCCGTAGTCCCTAGTGAGTAGAAAGTCATACAAGAAAGGAGGTAGAGAGTTGATGGAGTTTGTTTTTGTAGGGTGGGTTGGAGGTAATCCTTTTTGGTTCCTTTGTGCATCGCGGAGTGAGGCGAGTGGCGGGATCACGTATGGTCGGTATGCGCGTCCCCATGTGACCTCCTGGAATGTTGAAGGATAGAGTCCTTTCTTCCCGCATCGCATAAACCCTAACATGTTAGCCACAATGGCATAGATTTTATTCAAAACCTCAAGAATCATATCGGGTACAGTGTTTAATACAACAGCATTTTCACTAGCCAGGAGTTTAGATTTATATGAATAAATGTTGCTATATATTCTCTTTCATTTAAGCAGTCTATGGGATTTTGTATCAGGGGAAGGATAATAAGCGTTAACAATATAAAAAAAATAGATTGGCACTATAGCGTCAAAGTGTACATTAGAGAAATAACAACAACTGAGAAGGAAACTTTTGCAATGGCAAGTATTTGCATTTGATTAGCTGTAAAAGATATTCAACTTAAGACTGAAATCATCATACCAGTTATTTTTTTGTACTGCTTTGTAACAAAATTTACAGGATGCACCAAATAGTGTCAGAATGCAATAGTTATTTTCCAAAATTGCTTGAAAATGATGAGGGGCAATTTTATCAATACAAACAAAAGCTGGGAGCAAAAGCAGAAAATCAATTCAATGTGGAGAGAATAATGGACAATCAAGCGAGAAACAGATTAGTAAATGAATCAGTACACGGCCGCCTACATAAAGCTGGGTGGGTTATTTTTGTATTTCGGCTGGTACAAGGTGCGGACTTCGGCTGAGGCACGTAGACCAGCCCGGGGTGGAGCAGGCTGAGTCAACATGTTTGTGGAGAGGGTGGACGCTCCCTGAGGACCGAGGTAATTGTCGGGGAGATTGGTAGCATCCTGCACGACGAGAGTGCCCGGGGAGAGAGGCCGGCGTTCCGGGCGAATGCCTAGGTTGTCCCGGAGATGCTATGGGCACTGCAGAGGCTATGGATGGTGGTTGATTTATTCAGTTAACGTAAGACATTTTTTTTATAGATTGGCCATTTGTATACAGACCTTACACATGTCTTCCTCTTGGTAGTGGGAATAAGGATTTAGAAGTAGCTGATGTCAATACCATTTTACCATTTGGCTAGAGTTGCTCAAATCTTTGATTATGAACATATTCATTAACCCATGTTTAAAATCATGTTTAATATTTCTATGCAATTTGAAGAATAGTATCAAGGATCACGTGTCATGTCACGTGAAGCAAAGATGATATTATCAAAAATAGGCCTTTATACCTGGCCTCTAGCGGTATTCACTGGCACAAGTAGCGCTCCATACCTGTGCTATTGCCCTGGGCACCCGGTGCGATAGGGTTAAATGATAAAACAAAATCAGGACAAATTAACGTTGCAGTGTGACTGGTCCAGGAGCGAGGACGGGTTGGGTAGGTGGAGGGGTATACAGCGACTGAAGCCAGTCTACAAAACGGCCGAACAACATACATGTATATTTCCTAATCGATATGAGATTGTTTTGCACAAGCTAACTATGGAGATATGTAGTGTATATATAAGTCTAAATGGGAGACGGGGCAACCAGGGGAGCTGGGGCGTGGACCCCTGTTGGGCAGAGGCAGGCTCGGACGTCCACCTCCTAGGGTCCAGTCACTTGCCTGCTTGCACCCGTGCTGTCAACATGCACCCTACTCTTGTGCTTTATGATGGCAGAGGGATAGAATCCGCTTCTGACTTTGACTTCATGGCCTGGCTAAGGCATCAGGCTTAAAGTGGAAGACAACAGCTTCTGGTCTCAGATGACTATCCAGACTACGAGGTCCTGATGATTATGACCAAGCAAGATGTAAAGGAAGTTTCAATCCCCCTAGGACAAGACAGAAGGCTCCAACAAGCCCTGGCCATGCACAGAAACTAGAGGTTCACAGAATTCAGTGAGGAGGACTGTGAGCGCATTGGAGAATGACGACAATGAGAAGCATGTATACACGAGTGAGGACAAGCCAGGGAACAATAATGGTGTGGCAACGATGTGGCAATTACACCAAGGTGGTGATGCCCATGACCACCCTGACTGACCTTTCTAGGGAACAACATTGACATGGTGGACCATGTGTATCCTTTGTGTTTTGGCTATCTGCAACATACAACTAAGTAGGGGTAGTGTACTATCTGGGAATGCTCAATACTCTTGGGTAAGTGTGCTTACAGATGAAATGGACACCGAGCAGTTTGATAGAAAAGCAAAAGAATTGAGGCTTTGCCAGGAGCATGAGGAGGGCCTACAGATCACGTAGGACTTTTCGTGATTTTTATAGATAACATAGCAAGGAATTTTAATAGTGTGCAAGCCCTCTTGTATGCTGATGATATTTGCGTTGATAGCTATAGGAGATACACAGGAACAGGCCACGCAACTACTGGAACAGAATTTCTACGATTACAGAAGAATTGACCAAAAGAAGCAGGATATAACTGAACTATGACAAAACTAAGATCATGTGGATAAGTAATAAACGGGGGCTTAATAAGCAGAGAGACGAGAAATAAAAGCTGTCAATAACTATCAGTATCTTGGATTATAATAGACAATAATCTGAACTTGAGGGATCACTACAATAAAATAGTAAGGGATTTTATTCACAAACTGTTTAAATTTAAGAAAATCAGATTCCTACTAAATACAGAGGCTAGTCTTTCAATAGTCGAGCACATGTTACTAACCATTCTTGAATATGCAGACTTTGCTTTTACACTATGAATAAACAAATGAGATCCAAACTCCAGGTGCTGATCAATAAAACATTAAGGCAGGCGATGGGAGTTAGGAAAGTAACTGATTCGCATGTAAAAGAACTCCACAGACTCTTTAAAGTAAGACCCCTGAGTATTAGAAGGACTGGATATTTACTATTTTAATAAAGTGGTGGACCACCCATGAACAACATATCTATGAACCTTTGAATAAAAGAACTAGACGTATAGAGAAGATCAAGTGAAAGGTGCAACGACCACGAACTGAGAAGTTTCGACATTCGCCGTTGTGTCGAGGAGCGGCCTTTTGGGATAAATTACCGGCTGATGTGCAGAACAGGAATTGCGGAGATTTCAAATCCCACATGAAGGAAGTGATCCTGACAACTCACCAAGAAGATGATCCAGAATAGTAAAATTATAAGATTTAACTAATAATCCAGATCATAAGATCGGCTTTTTAAAAATCTATCCTTAGCTAGTGTAGTGTCCTACATTGTCATGTATCCTGTACCGACCACAAAGTGGAAGATCGCCGATTAGGCGAACTTTGTTTGTCGTAAAATATGTTTACGTAATAAAAAAATAAAGAAAAGGTCCAACATACATACATGTTTGTGTTCGTGATTTTGCATCAGGCTTGGTGATTGATATCAGCCAGCACACTGTATACATACTTGGCCTCATTCAACATAACGGTCACCCATATCTTTCCAGACATTTAATTTCATCTACTTACCCTTATGAATTTGCCATGTCCTATTGATTTGATTAGAACTCAAGGGATTTCTCATAAATTCCCCATATCATATCAATATACGCTCTTCTTATCCCTTCAGATCGAAATAATGCCCATTCTTTGCTTCACCAAGATTGCAATAACCTTTACTTTTGCAAATACATTCCTATCAAAATCTACCAAACGCGACCCCAAACAGAATCCTCCAATACATCATCGAATATCGTAATCTAATGTAACAGGTTGTGTGTACGAATCTACGCCATATGCATAGTTTCCTCTATGCATATCATATCTCATGGAGACACCGATGTCATTCTGCTACATCCGCAGCCAAACCCTCTTCGTATCCCTCCTTACGGCAATGATAGCGCTGCGATATATGCGGTTTTGTGTGTGATAGCCTCTGTTTCAAGTCTGGGAGAGGGGGGGGGGGGGGTAAGAATATGTTTTATTCATTGTTGTCGGTAGTTCCTCGAGGGAGAGCCGGCATTGAGCAGGGGGATCAGGGTGTGTGTGGTGTGTGGAGCGGGGACCTGTCTGACGTCGGCAGGCCGCATTACGCGTGCATACCTCCTGGCACTCCAAACTACCTTTGTTATTAAGGCAAGGGACCCGTCTGAACACAGAAAGTCACTCCAAACTATTGAATACGCTATAAATACCATAGTGGGGTAATTACATGATGTGCCGTGAGAGGAATGGCTTGTTTGAGATAGTAATACGTTTGGAGTGATAGCAACTTACGATTAGCTTTGTCTGTATAGCTATCCAAGATTTGCTGTTTTAAAAACCCACCGGCAGTGCCTAGGGTGAGCTCTGACTGGTATAGAAGGAGCTGAGCTAGGGCTGTGACTTTGCAATACGTTTGAAAGAATGATATCAGGTGAATTTAAAAAGCCAGTCGCAAATTACCAAAGCCGGAGGCGATATTTCGATCACGTCTTGACGATGTTCTTCTGACGGCAACGGCACAATGCGTTCGTGCTTAAAATACAACTAATTGGAGCACGTGAAGATGTGTCGCTGTGTCACGTGGATTCTATTAGACCACAACATATATGCTCCCAATGACTGCTGGAGGCCTACGCAAATTCGTTATTCTCTAATTTCAGCCTTCGGTGTCTTATTTAACGCCACCCTCGTGTCGAGGCGTTATAGATCTATGTGGTATGTGAGGTTGCCGACTATGAACGTGTATTCACCTTTATCCGTTCAGCTGCCTATGTGTTACGTGTAATCCTAATCATGTAGTTCGATGGAAACATGGATATATATACCGGTTTTCTGCCCCATTCACTCGAACATCTTTGCCTGTCACAGATCGCTGATAGCTGAGTGAAAATGTAAGGTCAGTTGAGTCAGCTTCATACTACTTACACTGAAATATGAAACTTGTAATTCAGATCTAGCTTCTGAACCTCTTGGTAATCTATGAGGTAATATAGAGAGACATTGTTAGTGTACCTGAATTACATCTGTTCCTCGATATTTCGGTCGGAAATAATCCCCGAATTCGAAGAATGAGGGGATTATTCCCGACTGAAATATCGAGGAACAGATGTAATTCAGGTACACTCACTATGTCTCTTTATTACTATATATATACCGAGAACTCATTGAAAACTCCATCTTACAACTCACTGTCTCATCGTCTCAACCTACAACAAGGCACTTATGAATCCCCGAACATTGAACTTGATCGATAGTTCACGGGTGATCCGCTTAGTGGCGCTTCCGCAATGACGTCAGAACATTGTTATGGAGAGTGAGTTTGTAGCAGAGATTAAAGTAGGCGCAAGCACCACGAAAGTTCTGCTGGGAGAATGAGCGGTAGTAATGATGTCGCACAGTAACTTTTGCTCCGAATTTAAGCGTGCGGGTGGCCGTTTCTTTCATATATTTTAGGGTGATAATGTTCTCATTGAGTATGTATTTATGATGCTTACTATTTTTTTGTTTATTCTACAACAATTTCGGGAGGGTGTATAGTTCTACTCAATCTTACTATGCAAATATATTTCATAATAGGCCATTTTGTTTGTTTATTTTTTGCTCGTATTGTCACGGTCGTAAGTCACGTGGCCCGGTGGGTAGTATTCATTATTTTTACGCCACAGTGTGGCCGAACGGAATTTTTTCTTCTAGTGCGTAAAAGTGAGACATTCGTGAACAAAATTGTTGTTCTGAGACCTTTATGTTGTACATCATTTTGTACATCATCTTACCTAATAACCATATGAAATACCACTTACCTTTCTGTTGGAGCTATTGCATTCCTCATTTAACCTTGCGGCTTTTGTTACTATAAATAATCTCATCTCTGTGTTCTAAAATGTTTGAATAAGAGAATATCGTCCGGCGAAGGCAAAAACGACACAAAATGTAAAATTTTGTGTGGGCAAAAGGAAATCTATATTTGGTATTCACATGCAGTTCCCACTTAAAAGAATGGACTATTAATTGATTATGCTGGCATCAATGATGAACAGAAGTTCCCATTGATTGATATTAGCTTGGAACGCACATCCTACCCCCAAGTCCAGATAGGGTCTCTGACCTTTGACCCCGCCAAAAGCTGCGCCCAGTGACCCTTGACACTATTTACAGCAGAAAACACTTTATCGAGGTGCTGCCCGCCAGGGGGCTGCAGCAGCCTTCCGGTTGTGACACCGCTACCATTGCTACTCTCCCGGGACCAGTGCTCCCCGGCCGCCTTTTAATTGAAGCGTGATGTTTTTATTTCGCCTCCTTTTTTGAATTTAATGCGCCAGGTCTCACGAACGCATTCCCGTTACCCGTTCTGGGTTCACATTTTATCAAATCTCTTGGCAAATCTCGGTGGAAAATATTGGGATTAAAAAGATAGGCCATTTTTCTGTGATGGGGTGAGGGTGACGGCTGAAGGAAAATGAGACCTGATCAGGTTAAACGAGGTCACCCTGGGACACCTGAGACACAGGTTTGCAAGTAATTATAGACCACCTGAGCTATGCAATTCCATTGCTTCTGTTTTAGAAATGCTTTGATTAAATGGTAATACACAGAACTACCGGACGTTGGCGTATTCACATACAGAATCAGTAGTCCACAGGGAAGATCTGTATCTTATCTCGCCTCTGGTATATTTGCACCTTAGGCTTAACATTGATAACTTTTATTAAAGTCCGTTCACCATGGTCGGTGATGTTATATTTATAGCGGGTGTCATCCGTATTTTTAGTGTGTACATGTGTGAGATAAATACAAAAAGAGGTGTGAGATAAATACAAAAAGAGACTCGTTTTGGTCAACGTTCTCCAATTTATTTAAACACTACATGATATTCATTTGGCTTTGACCAAAACTAGCTGGTTCCTTATTTATGTTAATACAGAATTTGGAAATCGACCAGGAATCTCCAAAACTTTTCCAAAACTCCAGAAAGACATCAAAACTTCTTGTATAAATCCATTGATATTCAATGGCTCACAAAGCATTTATGGTTTGACTGGGCCTAGACTACTTTTGATTTTCAAGTGCCACCTGGTGAATTACGACTAGGTTTGGACCAAACTCTTATACAGCCCTTTCCTTGAGACAACACACAATATAATGTGTATTGCCCGAGTCACGGGGTTTTATGATGTGTTACTATGATAACTGGTGGCATTTGATTGAAATAATTCAAGGACCCTCTTCTTCTTCCATTAAAATTGCTTTTGGTCTGATACGAATCATTTCTATTGATATCTTAAGGCACCATGCCACTGTGGTCACGTGAACAACAGGAGTTATCATGCAGCGATGAAAGTACGAATATGTCACTTACACTACTTTCTCGACAAGCTACCAATTTAGATGTGAAATGGTAAGTTTATTCATCCTGCCTCAAAGCTTCACTTACACATGTACTCAACCGATCTATACCCCCCCCCCCCCCCCAACAACAACAGCCATCACCCGCGCGATTTCGTCCTTCCTGGTTTCACTACCATCACAATGACAAACATTTTCTTATAATCCCCAACTGTACCCCACTGCTGAGTCGCCGACAAAGTACCCAACCTAGCCAATAGGAAGCCAGACCCTCAAAGATACTTGAGTTCCAGCTTGAGTGATCATACACGGAGGGTCCCCACTATAGCAACTTTGTCTGAGACTATATATGTACCGGGTATGTCCATCCATGAGAATCCGATTCGCTTTTCTCTCTTGAGAATGGGAAAGTGAAAATGCGCACCTTGACATTAATCCTTTATACAAATGAGGACTTGTCTGAGAGTAGGGAAAAGGTGTGAAGTACACCTGTCTCAGGCAATTAGTCTCTACGTGCGAATTCTGCTTAAGCATATCAGGCTGAGAGCAAGCTATGAGTAGTACACTGAATTGTTGAATTGCACCAGGCGATGGATGCTTCCTTTAGCATGGCCTTCACCGAATAGTTTAACAAATAAAAAGTCAGAACAAGATTAACAATATTCGCTCACAAGGGCGATCCTCCATATTGGAGTCACATGTAGGAATATACGAGACATTGCATTTGCACACCACAATAACATACACAATGATTGAGTCACATGATTTAATCGAGTTTGAATCCCATGATTCTTCATATAATGAATCTTCTGATAGTTCCCTAGCCATTATATTCACTAAGATCCATCCTACGGAACCAATTCTGTATCATTCCTTATACTTTCACAGGTAAGGCATTCCAGAATTTATTTCTTGCATATACATAGTGGTGAACATCTGTACTTTTCAGTTTGGGGTCTTCTAAATATCAGTTTCATTTTATTCTGACTTCTAGTTCTTAATTCTTCATCTTCATTTTTGTAGTTTCGTTTTCATGCTGAATTTTGTCATTGATAACAAATGTGCCACTCCATGAGGCAAAGGTCGACATACAATGAGCCCCTCCTATTTTCAGCGGGAATATTTGGAAATAAGGAATAATTATCAAAAGCATTCTGTTGTAAGAAAAAAAGCGATTTAGTGGAGCGAACATGGATACTTCTGTGTAGGGTAACCCATCGTCCTTTAACTTATCATTAGCAGCAACTAATACATTTGCAACGTTTCTATTGGCTGACACTATTTTCTAATTGGACATCTGAGGGGCGTTCTGTCAGTTCTAGTAGAAACCTAATTTTATACTTCAATCGATATGATCGAACCGCACAGGCCAAAACAGTCCTAGACTTCAATCGTTATGAATTGCCGGTAAATGCAAATCGACGGGATAGATGAAAAACGTCTTCACAGTGGCTTTCACCTGGTTATCAAATAGTCCATGTTGTGATCACACCTCAGAGGATCGCCCGTTAACATAATCGCAGGTAACGTGACAAATTGGCCGAATTCAATTACGGTCAGCAATCATTGTGTCAATGAAGAGTGTCTGCTCCAATATCTGATAAGACTAGAATTACACCACCCTAGGGAGTCACATTCCCATGAATTCACATTAACATTGAATCCATTCCAATTATCGCTCAGACATCAGTGGGTAGAATGCAATGGAATCTGTTCGGAGCGGCTCAGTGTGTTCAGCCCTGTGAAAAAATGATAAGATTTCTGATTGGAATTTCTGGTTATCTTCTCCACAGCGATGAGCGGTGCGAGTTTCCTGAATCTAACATTCAGTTTCAATCTCCAATATCTCAAAAACGGATTCCTGATCCCTTGCACATCTCAAATCTGGTGACAATGTGTTTTAATCTCCTGTTTGAGAGGCCAAGGGGGCAAATTCTCCTTTTGGACGATTTCCTTTCCAGACGACTTCTCTAGCATCCCTAGATGCAGTTTATTTGATTTATGTTGAACCCAAAGAAGTCAATAATAATCTATGAATGAGTGATCAATCAATTGAATGGCATAAGGCTGATACCTATTTAATGCCAGTTTCCGACAATTGTAATTAGATCCGTTTGAATATCTAAACGTGGGTACCGGTTTTTAGACTCGCTCTCATGTAGGTAATCAGCGACAGTTGAAGTTAACGACCATGGTCGATCGGTGGCGCCACCGAGAGAGCACTGTCTGCCCCGATTACCGCTCACAGCGTCACTTGTTCTTATTCCCACCAGGCGGCGACATCTTCCATAATGTGCAGCTTGCGCTGTACGCTGGATGCCTGATCCACCGTTGTGTGCTGTTTCTTAAAGTGATAATAGAGGAGCACAGAGAACTCACAGGCGACTGGCTGCCTGGCGGGTGAGCGGAGGGCCTTCTGGGAAATGCCTTTCTTTCAGACGTGACTTAAAAACTAAATTAGTTTACGTAAAAACCAAGGCGGGTGCTGATGATGAATGTTTACCTAAAACAAGTCGCATCGAGTTTTTATGTTCTTAGCGATGAGGAAATACCTCATTTTAGGATGGGAGAAGTCGTAAATGCCCTCACAGAAAATATCCCCTACAATAAGCAATTTTACTCACAATTAGCCTACCCACAATTATATTTATGTGCCCCCGATGATTAATTCTTTTGTAAATGAATAGTTAGTTGATATGTTTGCAGTTTTGCAAATAAATGCTTTAAATTGGATTCTGCAGATTGGTTTTACAAACAAAAACTATGATTATCACACTTTCAAGGTTAGCTAGATTTGAAGACTAGCTCATTTATTATCAACACAATACATCGAATCCGTATTGCACTATTTATTACGTATTTACACACACCTTTTTAAACATGGTACATTTATTAATGTGCATTCACAAACACCTTTTTATAGTTTTGATGGGTGATTATATCACCAGCAGAAGAGTGCCCAAAATGCAGATACTAGATGATGAATAAACAGGATCTAAGAAGGGTTCTGCGTTTTCTTTACAGACAATGACCTTCCAAAATCACCAACCATGTCTAAGGAACTTTGTTATCACTAGCTAACATATTTTCATAAAAGGAAAACCTAAATGACGATTACTGACATGATAAAGAACAAAATAACAAATTCGTTCAAGCAATGCTTCGTTGTAGATTCAAATCCGCTCTCTTTTCGAGCAATAGGCAAGAAGCGCGTATCATAAAATGTCCCTTGGCATTTCACGATAATTTTGTCCCACTAGAGGTCCCCTTAATGCAAGTTGACGTAGAATAGCCATAATTGACTGGTTGTTACTACTCCTTCTACACAAGACATGTTGGTCCAGAAACTAGCTGGAGAAAAACAGGAGAGAGCTGATAAAACAAAAGAGGCGATAGCTCTGTTACTAGATCAGACCTAAGACTATCACCTTCAGGTACAATCCATCAATGCTGCCACAAACAATACATTCTGCATGGTTGGAACACAACTCAATAATGCCATCGGTCCTCAGCTTTCGTTTCTTGGCCCTTGGTCCGCAGTTCACATTAATAACTAATACAGTAAGATCTTTAGGGTTATTTTTGTCGATCTGAGATGGGCATCAACCTCAGTCGTCAACCTAACTGTCTGCTACATTTCGCACGAGATATTTCAGTGAATAAAGACATGGAGGTTCATCTTCATATCAACTAAACACTTGGACGTTGATAGACATATAGAAAACACTTAAGGTTTATTAGCTATTTGTTCTCCACCCTCTTCCCTTATGGTTAACATATGTGTAGTTGTTCACATAGAACAGTCTGCGTCTATTGTAGACCAGCATTAAGGATCGAAGGGTAAGTTGTAGGTTTGAGATACTTGTAAAACTGTTGTTAACGGTACTGGGATGAGGTCGATACGGTAAAGTTACTTTTGAAATATTAGTATAGGCGGTGTAGCGGACGGGCTGATATATAGGTAGATCAGTGATATGGAGTACTTGGATGAAGGCATAATGGATCGCTGTAATTGATAGATTCTAAAGTTTGAAGGTTGACTGGAAAGTCTATGGATTTGTAATATGTTAGATTGCTATCTATGTTAGGTATCTTTTGGCCGTATAGACGTATTTATCCGAAGACGTCGGTTGTGAAGCAATAGTTTGGATTAACTGTGACAACTTTCGTAAGTAATATCACAACGAGATTAAATCTATGACACGAGGACTACCGACAAGTAATGAAACTGCTACGCCTTAAACGCTGTGCCTCAAACCCAGGACTCAGCATTGATGTACCCTGCTCCTTCATCTGTAGACCATAACGATGAGGAGTGATTGGATATGTCTTATATATTCGTGGAATGGCTAGTATGAATAGAGCTTACAATAGTGATACTTTAGCACTCTGGTCCATAGCAGTAGCTAGGGAGCAATAGTACAAATGTAATCTATGCAAAGTAGAGAAGAATGAGGTGAAAATATACAGAATTGCCCGACTATAGATGTGATAACATTAGGTATCTTACCCCATAGCAATAGCCTGGATTGTATGACCATACATTGTTAGTTACTGTACATGGTAATAAGGAGGGGGGGGGGGTGTAAGAGTAGGCCATGCGAGCTTGTATTCTACGGATAAATTGGTTTTGTGCTGTAAATTGCTGTTAGTTAATTGGTTTGATAGTCGATGATGTTTTACATCATGGCAAGGATAATCTCAAAGCAGATGGGTGTCTATGAATTAAATTATCATGATATAACAGAATAATTAATGTACAAGAGACTAAAGAATTATAACATTATGCTACACCCCTCCATGCTACTGATATCCTCTTCAAACCAGCAGCCAGGGTAGACTGACACCATGCTGCCTATAGAACACGGGTCCTGGGTATGAGGTCTTCTCAATCCTTTTGTGTTTCACGGCACATAGACCACTCACTGAAAAATTACTCAGGTTTTCGCAGTGGTATAAAGCTCCATCATTCCGAACCAACTAACATACTGATTATATCAGGACAAGTGGTGTTAGTTGCAGATCAATATAATTTGTTGCAGAGATATGTGTGTTCTGGGGTGCATTGCATGAGAATCTGTGTCATAAACACATAGGACAGGTGTGTTCACTTTACGTGGAAATAAGATATTTAGACAGCGAGAGTTCACATTACTTATAAACTGACTTAGATAAAGGTGATAGTCACAGTAGCCACAAACCGTATCGGTCTAGTCTAACGATGGGGATCCAGTCGATTACGTAATCTGTCTTCGGATAGGCAGGGACACATTTCAACTGATTATGTTATCGACCAACAAGAGGGAGAGGGAGAAGTCGATAAGAATTATCTGGCAGCTCTCTCTGATGTACCTTTAACCCTGAGTTAAGACGGTCGCGATTTTCTAATACGAGTCTATTGTTAGCATTTTCTGTCAAATTCAGATCTAGACAAGTCGTAAACAGAATAAAGCCCTAAACGTTGGAGTTTATATAATGTAAGGCTCTATGAATCAGAATTTGCACTTAATATGATTTTCAATGTTCTCTAAAGGTAATGCAATTGTTCTGAAAATCATCATTGATTCCTTTCCTTAAATGCGTCTCAATTAAAGGAATGAGCAGATATAATAGGATTTGAGTAGCTCCCGATATCGCCACTTGGAGATCGCCACATCTGTGGAACCACGAGCACATCGTTAACTGCAAATAGATGCACATAAGTTGCCCTTAACGTAGCATTTCCTCATACAAGAGCCCGCAAGAGTACACATACCTATCCTTGGTTAAACCATAACATTGTCATACATACATCAGGAATGTCAAGTTTATCTCAAAACGTCCATTAACTGTTACAACAGTACAAACCTGATTCCCCTCTCCTCTCGGGTAACCATTTTTTAAGCATTTGGGTTCCTCAGGGCAAGTATGCATCTTATGTATATAACGCTATTTACAGTAAAATGAAAAATAAAAAATGTACATGGGTTAGTCCGCTATAGACAGGCGCTTTACTCGCTTGTCTTTCTACGCGTAGTCACAGAACAAAAGTTTCTAGTTAATATGTCCGTAAATCACTAATTTATATGAGTATACTTGGTACCTTTGTTCATATCATAAGTTACATCCATCCTGACGCCAATGGACTATACCCCAGTCTCGAAACAACATACGTAGTGGTGGGCTACTTGACAGAGTGATATGGACATGTCCTAGGTATACTAGGGACACTCACAGACATCCTATACCAACACCTCCCTTGTTGTACTTCATAGAACTACCTAACATAGAGTATGATTCATCGGAGTAACTAACAAACAATATCTACCAGTTATAAGGAGTTCATATATAGATAACTGGGAATACGGATGCAAAGTTACTTTTTGCTGCGTTTTCCCTCTTTTATCCTCATATCTTAGAAAAATGAACAGATTAGAATAATTTGTCTTATATGAGGAGAATGTCCTAGACAATTAAGGATGTTGGTCCCCGAATTCTACCAAAATTCCTGATAAAGGAATTATAACGTTTTACCAGGTACACTAGCTAACCAGGGTCCTGTAAAAATTCAATTGACATAAATAGGGCACAGGCAATACAAAGGTTATAAGGGAATATGGGAGACAGAAAAGATGCCAGGGACAGGAAGAAAGGGGAAATTACTAGATATACAGTGCAGGCATGCGGACCGAGTCTACAAATTCCTTAGATATGGGCGTAGCTACAATTAAGATCTCAGAAGATATGTAATTAATCCAAGTATTTCAATTTTGTTGTTGTAAAATATTACTTTCTAAAAGCACCTGAAAATTCATGAATGGCAACAGCGTTTTCGATTGAAGATGGCAGACTGCAGTGTTATATCATAACCTACTTACTTGGCCTCTTGGTAGGTAAGCTTGTTGCAATATCATACTATTCCACCATAACACATTGTCATATCATAGCACCTCCTTTACGATGTAAACGATTTTGAGCCATATTTCTACTCTTAGTTAAACAGAGTTTCCGCCTTCTTTTATACTTTAAACTAACATTTCATACACATACTGACAAAAGCATTAGCTTAAAATAAACAGCTTGTTTCTTCTGAGTTGAAATCCAAAAAATCTAAGACGCACACACAAGAATAAACGGATCTCTTCACAACCTGCGATGGCGTATATCTATCTACCACCGATGCCCACTCGGACCGGAGTATGCAGCAAATCTGAGCTCAAAGCTTAACCCCCCCTCACTGATGAGCTGCTCCATAGACCCACAGACGATGTACTCCGATCTGCTAGAGTTCCCTCTAGGGGCATTGGATGGATATATATTTATGCTCACAACAATGAGCATATGGTGTTCACATTGAGAAGGTGTCACAACTATATGAGAGTGCATCCACGTTTGTGACTTCTATATATATATATATATATGTGTGTGTATATATATTGCTGTGTCAAGCCTTTGCTTGAGAGTTTTGTTTTTGTGTTAGTTTTCTTTGCAATTTGGAGCAGTGGACCTTGGCACATCTCTCTTTCCATCCTCTGTTCAGCCAACCATGACGCCGTCTGCATTGTCGTTGTTTGGACAATCGTCGAACATTCTGCAAGAAAGAAAAACGTACGACAATCAATTCATTTAAGCAACCACAAAGCACCTCATATCTGGCAGACTCCTCTGTGTACATTGAACCAGACAGGGATATTTCTGTACAATGGTATTTCTTGTACTTTGTGTCTCTTCTGATGGTATTGTGAGCAGTTCTTACCATTGTGTGATGAAGTATCATTTGTCTGTGGTTCTTCCCACCGTGTGTGTTTATTCTCCATTACAACATTTATGATCAATAGAACAGTGTAGAGTGAACAGCGTCTAAGCCCAGAGTTACGGGAATCATTATAAACGTCTGAAATGTCCGAGTAAATTATCAGATACGATTAAAGCCAGCGTAATATTCCTGGATGCGTTTTTCTCTATCTTTTGCAATGAGCCACCGATAACCCACTTATACAAGTAAGTACTGGGCACTGTTTAATAAGTTTTGGTCCTAGCGGAAGAATCCTCCTAGGATCATGCCAGCAACCTAAGACATATCTTAGGATGAAAGACCTTTCCCGTTTAACAAGTGGTGTCCCCCGTAGTGTGTGAAATGTATAATTAGTCTCCTAGGACTGAATTCGGTCCCAGGCTAGGACAAAACAGGCTGTAAGACAGTTGTGGGACCCCTATGGAAGAGAGTTCCTAAAAACTGCAGGTAGTGCCACGTAGTGGGGGTTGTGGTAACTAATTTCATCATAATCAATTATTAACGAATCTAACTAAATATTTATGCTATTTTCCTCTAACACTGCCGTTTTGTATTACATACCATACTATACATATTTCCTCTAGTTAGATTGATAAATAAGGTTGTTCTTTGTTTATTTAAGCCATCTAAGACACCTATGTAAGTGTCCCTCGTCTAGGACCCTTTTGGGTATGTGGAGGGCAGTTTGTAAGATGTGGGTCAAATTTGTTAAACACTTTTGGACAATCTGGCTAATGTCCTTGGCTAAGACAGCCTCTCGCTAAGATTGTCTTAATAGTTAAACGCAAACTGTCCTAGGACCTCTGTTACAGGCATAACTCTCCTAGGACCGGGTTGTTGAACACCTCCCTGGTCTAATTACTCATTATTATCGGCAACACAAAACCTAACAATTATTTCACTCAAAAACCTACTCAAATCAATTTCAGTTAACATGACATAGAAAAATAACCATGAAAATGTATTAGAAAAAAAAGACAAGTAAAAGTGGTCTCTCATGATAAGAGTGGTATTGAGGAGTAAGTACGTAGGTGGTGGAGCTCACAGAGAGGCCATGCTGTCCTTGTCCGTCTCTGTCTCTGTCGTAGCGCCGCCTGCCTTGAGGGGCGTGTTCACAGCAGGCCGCAGCTTAATCCGCTCTGGGGGCGCCCCTGGAGTGAAGGAAATGTGTAACGTTTATATCTTGATAAGTTCTGGAATCAGCCAAGGTAAACCCTTGTTGTTGTTTTTTTTTCTTATTAGTTTTTTCTTTTTTTGTTGTTGTTTTTTAATTGGGTAAGTTAGCCCGCACGCATAGTAGTGCTCTAACACCTTCCCATAAATGGTAATGAAGTTATTATTGGGCACAAATGAATTTATCATTAAATACAAATACAACATATATATATATATATATATATATATATATATATATATATATATATATATATATATATATATATATATATATATATATATATATATAGATATATATAAATATACATATATATATAGACAAACATAAACGCCGGAGATGCGGTAAAGAATAATTTCATTTTAGGCAAACACGAAATAAGAAACACAGTATACATTTCAAAGCGTGTGATTAAGGTGAATAACTTAATTCGCTTGGACATTACTAGGCGTCTATTCCTTGGAGATGGTTACTCACAGTTTCCGTGGTTACCAGTGCCTCCACTCATACTGCTGCCGGTGGCCGCCTTCTTGTACGTCGTACTGTTCATGGTGAGTTTACGCACATTCTTCTCTGGTTGAAAGACTATGATGTACATCTTAGGCGTGAACAGGCAGAGCAGCGCCACGGAGGCCGATAAGCTGATGGATACACACAGCGTCGTCGTTTGAATCTGTCAAAATGATAAAATAACACGCTATAGGAAAATGATAATCCGTTATAGGTGGCGTCACAATACATCGTGTATGTTTCATTTTATTTGCAAACTAGTATGGTGCAACTATATATTGCAAAGGCATTGATTCTCTCCAGAAACATGATTCTATTGATGAAATATCAAGTGCATATATCGAGGATCTCAAAGCCATGGTCAGTATCAATTCGAAACCTCTTTTCTGCTATTCTAAGTGGAATAGATATAAGTATACACAGTGGAACCCCACCTAACGTACCCCCCGAGTAAGCGGTCACCCCTCGTTAACGGACACCATTGCCCGAAACGTATCCCTCTATTCGGTGTTTATTTTAACCCCGTATCTATAAGCGAACACACCGCGTTCTTCGAACTCGATGAGTATTTCTGACCAAAATAGCGAGAAGCCCATTCCATTTCAGTCACGCTAACCATGTCTCTATATATTACAATCTAACCCTTTCACATGGTGCCTAATCATTTATAAAGTTCTAGTCTATATATCCCTGTCGGGACCAATCATATTGGTTTGCATGCGAAGAGATTAATACTGAAAATTGTCAGTATTTGTTATCAACTATCAAATTAATGTATGGCTCCTTGACTTTTCCGTATCACTTCTGGTGTTGCTGTATGTCTTGCCGTTTATCAATGTATTCTCACGAGGAATCAAGATTAAGATATACAAACTATCTGGAATATCTGACAGTGCACGAGGTAAGGTTCAACTTCAAAGTGAAAACAAATAAACAGTATTAAACATTAATTTTTTGGAAAAATAAAATAGAGAGAGAAAGAGAAACTGAAACTAGGATAAGAACCCCAAAGAAACATCTGAAAGACGACTTCATTGGTCAAGAAAAATGTATGTATAAACTGATGATCGGATTATTGGAGGATATGCAATTAGACTTTTATACAATCTCTCTGAAAAAGAAGACTGATCATTGGAAAAGTCACCATTTTGAAACGTGTCTCCCTCCTGCCCAGATGTTGATAGTACAGCTGCCATGTAGTGAATGATATGTTTACCTTCATTATCGCTTACTCTAGTTCCTATCCTGTCCACATGGTGGCAGGGCGCTCTACAGCGACACTTTGG
The DNA here is from genome assembly GCA_950022655.1 of Alentia gelatinosa. Taxonomy (NCBI): domain Eukaryota; kingdom Metazoa; phylum Annelida; class Polychaeta; order Phyllodocida; family Polynoidae; genus Alentia; species Alentia gelatinosa. The sequence continues at coordinate 47,936,384 of OX465581.1, forward strand.
GATCTTAGTATCAGGAGATCCTCCACTGGCATGTGCAGCAGACAAGATCGAGACTTCCCTTTTGGTTTAACTGCAATCTCATGGTGCAGAGCACACAAGCTAATATAATATCCATAGTATATGATATGAATTCAGAGGCAGTGATAACTCTTAAAACTTAGGTATTGCTAAGTTGATTACATCAACATCTTCCACATCAGTGAATCCTCTTCTAAATTCGCCGCGTTCACCAAGATTATCAAATAAGACACTGTTTCATTCTTCTAAATTCAAAAGGTTGATCGTACGTTTTCTGATTTCCCTTGGTTTAAATAGAAATGGACCTTGTTGAAAACAGTCTTTCATGTTTTTTTCTATACGTTTGTGGATTTTTTTCCGGTTTTTTTAATATAGTTTATTAGTATCTCTCACCGAGGTAAGTTTTTCCGATACATTTTATAGGATTCTTAATACATCAAGATACCATTTTACATCACTTGCAAAGTAAAAAACAGAGGATAATAAGGAAAGTTGACAATGATATGTGATATGAAAGAATATGAATGCTACCTTCAGACATATCTAGCAAGTACATTCTTCATCGCTGAAAAATAATTATAGCATGGTTTCTATGTCATCTAGTCGCTGGGATTCCATGGGTAGCGAATTCCACAATAAAGCTCCCCGTGTATATGGACTTCGTTGGATTAAGTTACTACGTGTTTTGGCGATCTTAGACAGCGTTTTTTCGGAGAGTCTGGTATTTCGACTTTTAGATTCTAGCCAGTCTGGGTTATAAATTCCTATTTTTAAACATGATTGAGGCTAATTATTTTTCCTACGGACCACTAGTCTATCAATATTTATTCTACGATAGAGGCTTTCAATGGAATTTCCCTTACACGGGAGTAGTAACGCTATTCGAAGACCTCTATTATGCAGTGTCTCAATGGCATTCAGATCCTTTTTCTGGAAGCTCTCAAAAAGAACAATATTCAACAATAGGTAACACACTTGAGAGGTAGATAAGTTTAGCTGCCTCTAGGGCAAGGTTTTTACGTAATTTTGAAAATTTAACTAGTTTAGAGCTCATATTCTTTATAATAATTTTACAATGTGGAATCCATGTTAGACATTCATCTATCTCAATCCCAAGGAATCTATAATGGCTACAAGTGATTACAGTATTTACAGTATTTACAGAGGTCCTTTCAGTATTCATTTAGTTTACCCTCAAATGCTCACCATGTTGATATCTTAGCATTTTCCTAATCCCATATATTTTCTTTATCATCCTTTAATATTTTTCATCTCAATCTGTAAGCTGATTTTATTTTTGGTACAAGTCTTATTTCGTTATTTCCCTAGCTTCTACATGAATTTTCGATAACTCATGAATGGTGACAAGCACCTTATTCCCGTTTAAAATCGAATTCACCAATTCTGAATAGACATCCTTCAAAGTAGAAGATGGAAAATGCAATTCCTCATGGAAATCCCAAGCACTTTTGGCATGTCTATTTTAGGCAAATAACTGCCTAAAAGTCTCTCTCCAAGGAGAGGAGGTTATCCAGACCACATCAGTGCGAGTAATTTGTATCTTATTAGTTTTAGATTAAGTTCAATTAGGCGTTGAATGGCTGAGCTTCCCCCATGCAAACTATCGATGCCGCGTTTCGGAAACGAATTGTTACCAAAAAAATAAGAACGAGTGGAATAACAAGAGCTGTGCTGGGAGATTTTCTTACTGGCGGGCTTTTCAATGAATATTCATCACCGGTTGTGGCTCCGAGCAACGCGGGGGTTGTTCACGATTAAGAGGCAAATAAAATGTATGTTAAGTTGTTTGATCCGGCTCGAGTAGCGTTGGCGCCGCGAGTGCGGTCCGGTGGACTCAAGAAAATGAGGGCTATTGAGAGGCAGACGACATTCCCCTGCTTTTATTGTGTATATTTCTTTCTATCGTGGTTTTGAATGGGAATTTCGGAGAGTGTGTGGAAGGGAGAGGAGGGGTGGACAGGCGGAGTGGTGCTGGAGGGAAGGAAGGGGAGTGGGAAGGGGTGTGGGATGGATGCAAGGCGCCGAAGGCGGGAAGGCTAGCAGACTTCCCGGCTATTGTTAAGCGTCGCCACCGACGCCATTAAAGTAGGCGCCGCGCGCGTCGTCGGAGCCGGAAAGCAGGGGGAACGCCGGCGGACAGAGTGCCCGACCCTCTGTTAGTTAAACCAGCGCCGGCAACGCCGCTCAATAGGCCCGGTTAGTCCACCGGCGTCGACAATGCCAACCGCGACTGCCAAATGCAGAGCAGACGACACCCACAAAAAGTGCGCCAAATAGTGAGAGAGGCGCGGGGTTTTAGCGTGTATACATGGCCTCGGCGATGGTTGTGGTTGTGTGTGTGGGGGGAGGGGGAGAGGGGGGTTCAATGTTGTCTGCTGCTGGTTGACTGGAGCGTCGCTGGATGGGGACATATTCCTTTGGCATGATGGCTACCAGGTTCCCCACGTTTCACGGCATGCACGCGTCTGCGCGTCCGGTCCATTACATCCAGTAACGCACGAAAACCACGCTAGGGGGCGCCATGATATAACCCTTGCTTGCATCGATGCTTGCATCATACTAATATAGTAATCCATCCCCTAGCTCGTTTCACCACACCGAGGAACTTTTCTCTTATTGCTGACACTTCCCCGGAGAGGGACAACTCCTTCGTATTTGCTAGAGGGTCCTTCCAAGTTAATTCCACTTGAGGGGTTAGATTGCGTGTGCTTAGAATCCGAGCAGGCTTTGAAAAGGCCAACTGGAGTAGCAAACGTAGGGTGATAGTGTTGGTTAGGTAGAGGACACGGTCGTTCGTTGGTGTGTTGGCTCAGCCGTTAGGGCTTAGCAGGCATTTCGTGTGTTAATTCTTAAGTTCCCTTTGGCTAAAAATGCTCACCTGTCTCAAAACCAATTTACACCGAAACGATGTAAACACCCACTCAGAGATTGTCGTTTGGAGGAATTAAGCTCGATACCAGATAGGATATAATCCACATTTAGTTTCAGAGAATTCAGGCACATCCCCTGTACACGTACGTTCCCGAAACGGAAAGAACATGTCAGACATACATTTACATTACTGACCATTGCAGGTGCTAGAAAGATAAAAGATGAATGAAGGAGATTATCGAGTGTGGTTTCTTGTGATATGACATTAGTGGTATGGATTCGGAAGATACCATAGAGGAAACCTATTCAGGTTAACGGTCAAGAAACACAATGGCACGGCTGAGGCGCCACCACGCGATCCGCATGTCAGTACGCTAGCCACCGAGCTATCTAGCCCCCTGTACAAGGGCAGTGTTAGAGGGGAAATATCTTAAATATTTAGTTAGCTGTTCATCGCTAAAAATGATGAAATATGTTACCAAACCCCCACTCTGTGGCATTACCTGCAATTTTTATAAACTCTCCTCCCCAAGGATCCCCGAACCTGTCTTACAGCCTGTTTTTTCCTGGCCCAAGACCGAATTCACTCATAGGTCAGTCTAGCGGTAGTGTGTTCGCTCCTCACCAGAGGACGTGGGAAGTCAGTCCCTACTGTGTTGAACTTTGGGTAAGCCCATGCACGCAAGTGCTACGGGTGAGCCCAGGTTATGTAACTCAGCCTGTATACAAGGTCGAGTCCACAGCGGGTTGACAGGCCTTCTCCGTGCGTTCTCTCTGTAAGGAGTGAATCCCTTGGAGCCTCATGCAAGTAGTAGGTTTTTCCGAACCCTCTCGGTGGTTGAATGAACCTGTGTAATTTGGCATATAGAGGAAGTTCCCTTGGCACTACCTGACACTGATAATGACGATGATGATTATGATGATAAAGTTGCTATGTAGATTACAGCAGGAGATCAATTTACGATTACAGTTGAGTGTTAATAGTCTAATGGTAATCCTTGTTGTGGCTCTTCAGTTTTTTAAGTCCTCTTTGGTTTTTGAACGTTGTATATCTACTGGTAAGTATTTCCAGCTTTTTATACCCCTAAGTACGTGTTACTCCTAAATCTTCTTTCTCTAAACCTAACATTCATATCGCCTCTGGTGCATAGCAGCAATAGCATTAGCAATGATAGTGATGGGGATCATGATAGTAGTTGAGGTGATCGGTATTTTGACTGTGTTAATGGTTGTTATGATACAGACAGTTTTGATGGTAATGGCTTTGGTGTTAGTCCTACAGGTGGTGTTTTGTGAATAGACGGTCATGGTTTTAGTTTTGCAGGCTGCATAGCCGCCATTCTCTGACGTAGTGACCATTTTGGTTACAGCATGATCAGAATGCCGGTCTCTGATTCCACCCTTGTTGTAGTCTCCAGATGACAGGCTGGGGGTGGCAGATGAGACATCCCCCAGTTATCACCGCCTGTCCTGGGGTTGGTGGTGATGCTGGTGGGGGTGGGGGTGGGGGTGGGGGAGTATCCATCGTGGCGGGTGGGTTGTGGGGCGGGGGTTGGGTGTCTCTATACGGGCGTTCATCTCCGGAGAGGCGGCTGACGATACCGATAATTACCGCCACTTGTCCAGACGGGCAGCTCTAATATCCAGCCCGCCTTTCTGGCCCACCACATCCCCGTCCAACACATATTGGTCAAGGCGGCGCCTGCTCAGACAATGATAATAAAGTAGGCAGCCAGGAACAATCCTCATTCCCACACATTGGAGGAAGCCAGGAGAATAGGGTGAGCTTTTGCTTCCACCATGCCGACTTGGGATTAGTATGGTCCCCATCACCACCCGTCCAGATGAAACCGGTTATTTTTGGATGGGCATCGGATAAAAACTGGCATATTGGCAGACTCCTAAATTGCAAGCGCACCAATCACAGCACGCAATATGGCACGGCCGCGCGGAGGGTAACGGTGGGTAGGTTTGTACCCTCTGTTAAAGCGCGGCCTCCACCACTGGAAGAATCGTCGAGATATTACTTTAATGGTTTCATGTCTGTGAAGATATTCATTACTAATTTAAATCATAGGTAATAATTCACTTGAGCAAACCCCTAGGCTGCGTTCCAAATCGATATGTTTATAGCGAGACTGTATAGTGCGTTCGATTGTTCCCCCAAATAACATCAGGCACTGCCAGACTGGAAGATATGACTACTAATGCTTATTAGTGATGAGGCAGTTTCTTAAATTGTATTCTTTTCATTACTGCTCTCCCTGGACTTGATGAAATTATCCGGCCAGGCAATCAATTTTCTGACTTCCGCTATGCATGAGGTATAAAGAGTTCTATGAGAATGGATCTTAACATACTGATATGCCTATAAGGCAAGTCAGTTTCCCACCAACTTGTTTTAACTGGGTAGTGCTTTATTTCACTGCGTGAACTTCGTTGATATTCCAAGGGCTGTATGAGCGATGTCGCAGATTAGGAGGGGGGGGGGGGCTTGTCATGTTGACTTTTTAAAATTTTGTTTTTACTTTTGTAACAAAGTTTAACGACAGCAATTTTCGCCCTTTACTTGGCAATCTTCTATAATGTAGTCACATGTGATATATATATGATCTACATGTACTTATAAAGTATTTTCTTTGTGTAGAATCTTTGGTAACATACCTTTCAATCTCATCATGATATGTTTTCCTCTGGGTAGTTTCTATATCTCATTTGGTAATCGATCCAAATACTCTTTTCCTTTAAGTGGATTGGGGGGGGGGGGGTGGATTGCTTCAATTGCCGCAAAAAAGATTAATGGTATCCAATCACACCATCCATCAGAAGTCAATAATCTTCCATTTCTACTATTCAGACCATTATATCACTGTTAGATGAAAATCTGGTTTGAATAGGGAATATGCTGAAATAGGTCTTTGAAAACATGACTGTGTCAGCATATCTTCAAAATGACATGCTGCTTCTTCAAAAGGGGTTATACTTGGTCTGATACTATTCGACAGACACTACTGGCCTTCTCTCCTTGACAGTTAAAGTCCTGTGTGAGCCTAGGCCAATCGGCTTATCAATCTTGGCTGGTTCTTATAATCATTATAGAAAAGTCTCATGAAATAAGCATTTTCTTGGATCCCATCGAAGACATCCCTTTCAATACCGGTGACTATACCCAAATACGGTATAAGGACCTTGCCCAAAATAGAATAGGATAGAGCAAGGTTACATATATGAAAACAGTCTACCCGCTTCTCTACTATTCCCTAGTCAATACCACCACCTTTGTTGACTGACATTTTAGTTCTAGGGGTGGGAACTCTTAGCGGTGAGACTGTCGGCATATCAGGTTTGTCGATCATAGAAGTCATCTGTGTCGAGGGAGTGTCGACATATCCTTACATAATGTTACCAGGGGTCAATACACATAGCGGGACCTCCGTACTTGTACGTGTCTCTTGTTATCTAGCTAGGTGCAGCAGTATTGACTATATGTATGGTACAACATCCCCCACCCACTCACCCATTCACCCACTCACCATTACCCCCTGCCATCTACCGCTTTGCATTTCTGCAAACACAAGACGATTTAAGGTAGGTCTCTTGCCGTCTGTACATAAACATAGAAGGAAATGCCTGTTCAATAAAAGCCTCGCGTACAGGTATAAGGAAAATGATATTGACTGATGAAAAACCTAGGCTATTCACCATCTATAGATATCTAGCATACATAAGCCTACTTCATTTACTCATATAGAAACTTTATTATTATGCCTGTATCTCATCCTATACGCAATTCCAAACTGAGTCCATCCTTTGTTCATTTATTCATGCATATATACTCAATGCGATCGTATGTTAGAAAGGATGATAGAACGTTTATCAGACAGTGATGACCGGAGAAAGACTCTTGCCACAACTTCATTGGTAGTCTTATACATCTGTATCATACTAAAATAGGTAACTGGATTTGTATCGGTGTTCGTGAATATATATATATATATATATATATATATATATATATATATATATATATATATATATATATATATATATATAATATATATATAGGTACACACAGACGGGGGGAGGGATTCTAAGAGGCGTGGGGGTTTAGTCAGGGTGCATTACCACCGACCTCAGTGTGAGTAACACTTGAGAGAGTGTGAGGGACGGTGTAAGGTGTAAAGAGCAACTCCCTGCCCCCATGAGACAAATTACATATCGATCGAGCAACTCGCCGGGTGCTACTACTCCTTGGTTTCCTCTGCCACTGATACCCATCTCCTACTACTACCGACATTCTTAAATGATAGTAGCATTACCGTCAACATCGCTATTATTACCACCTAGAGTAGCTCCGTAAATGTCACCACTAAAATACCGCAACCAACACCACTAACAACAACATCACTACTATTACGCACACTTACTACGTTAACACCATTGCTTATAACAACATCACTATTGCCGATACCCCAACGGCAATGCCACTAATGTTATTATGAACAACATTAGCAACACTAACAACACATTCAGCAACAACATTACCACCACAAACGACAGCACGGGTGAGAGTACCACAATTACAACCAAGAGTACCTCAATCCATATCACCACCAATAGCACCAACACCATCAGCGCCACCAGCACCTTTGACAGCAATAGCACTATAGCCATCATCACCTGAGCGTTTAATATGGGACAGATAACCAGTTTTATACAACTCGAAGGTTGTAAATCACTCTTGCGTAGTGAATAACTGGCCGATCCTTGTAAATAAAACATCATTAGAAAGATAGGAGTTGGGCTAATTCGCTGGTATACGATTGACTTCCCGACACCATACCAATTCTATCAGGAGGTGAAAAAAAATGGTGGCAGTGGAACAGATTTCTGCAATTCCGTCTATGACACCTTACAACTGCATATAAATAGGCTGCGATAGAAAACGCCAATTGTAGAGCTCCCGATGAAATCCAACATGTTGGATTTTTCGTAGCCTGTCGTATAACTGTCTTTGTAGTGTCCATACATGTCAAGCACCAGTCAGTCAATGAGGTATTCTGGTCTGCAGTGGTTTGTCATGGTCAGATGGGCACTTATCTATGACACTGAAACCTGGTCCTCTGCAACTTACCGATGTCACAAAGTTGGCACGCAGATAGTGAAGGGATAGTGTTCGCAGCAAACTGAGAGTCTATGTAACCTCTCCCAAACATAGGCAGCGTATCTGGGTATCTCCCATGCTCAATAGAAGTCTAACAGCACCCCCAGAGTATCAGAACCAGCAACACCACAACTACAGCTAACACCATCACCAATGCTAACACTGTCAACACCTTCACTACCAACAATTTCTTCTACCACCAATATAAAGAACTATTATCATCACCGCCAATCAGTAATTCACATGACATGAGACTGAGATTCACAAGTACAGTAAAGCATACTTATGCAACCCAATGTGTGTCAATTTTTGTATTCTACACATGAAGGACAATGGCTGAACAAAGTTTGATTTAAGTCTGGTAGGGTTAATTGTGATAACCTTTTAGACCACCCCAATACAGCAAGAACTATGTTTTGTTGATATGAAAAATGATAGCATAACTATGCAAAGGGACAGTACCCACAACAATCTTAGTGAACTACCATATTGTTCTTGTGATTAGGCCTTTCTCTGAGACACATGCTACTCAATCGCTCGTTACATCCAGCCTACACCATGTTCTTATTCCAACCCAAATATGTCTCAACCTTATTGCACTACGGCAACTCGCCATGCTGTATTACCCCCTTTCAGACTGGTTCTGCCCACTGCCAGCTGCTGCCACCAATGACTTTCATCAGCCGCCCCACCCGCAGAGCTGCTCCCGCCGTAAGTTGAGCTGCTCGCCCTGGACGAGTTCACGACTAAAAGTGTTTCACTGTCCGGGACTCATCCTGCGCCTCCGGGGGCTTTCCCGGCAGTGTGTAAGGCAAGCCCGGGTACATGGTACAGGCCGCGTTAAAGCATCGCCTGTCGGCGCTCCCTCCACATTACACAATACACTGTGACAACAAGACATGGGGGAGGAACAAAGGATGGAATCATCATGAAATTGTCACCAACGTTAACCTACGCAAAATTGAATGTCAAGAGAACAGATTACTCCCACGATTTGATATGGTTAATACATTTTGGAAATCATTTATCAGCATCTGAGTTAGACGAGATTTATTGTATTTGAATCAATTTCCTAACACAAAAGGTGTTGTAGTGGTATCACACCCTCAAATTGCAGGTATCTAGTTGGTTCGAAAAACTTAGTATTCTAGTCAGGCGGGGTTTATAGTAGTAGCTGGAACACAAAAGTTTTACTTACCTCGAATGAATTTAGAGTTCCGAAATAGATGGGAACAAAAGCCAGCCATATGATACAGGTGGTGTACATGGTGAAGCCAATGAACTTAGACTCGTTAAAGTTCTCGGGGATTTTTCGAGTCTTTACGGCATACACTGTACACACTATAATTAGCAACATGTTATAGATGAGCGATATTAGGAAGGAGATATCCTTTATGCGACACTTGAGTATCACCTGGTCCCTCTGACCGCCTAGGAAATAGTGTCTGGTGGCTGGGGGTTCGATTAACATCCACACACACGCCAAAACTACCTGGAATGATATCAACACCGCACTAATCACCAATTGGGATTTGGGGCTGATAAATGCCGGTCTCTTGGCAGACTTGCTGGCGCTGTCGAATATGCGTGAGATGCGGTTGGTCTTTGTGAGCAGCGAGGCGTAGGTCATGGAAAACCCGAAGCCGATGCCGAAGCGCTGCACAGCGCAGACGACAGCTGAGGGTTTGATGATGAGGATAAAAGACATAGAGTAACACACTAAGAATCCGGAAAGCAGCAGGAAGCTCAGTTCCCGCCCGCTTGCCTTCACCACTGGCGTGTCCCAATGGCGGAGAAAGGTTACAATGACTACTGCGGTCAGGAGAATCCCCGCTATGCTCAGGCATACGGGCACTATAGCGAAAACGCTGTTCCAGCGGATATACTTCTCCTGTAGTTTATAACAGGAGCGCTTCTGCTCATACGGCCAGTAGCCCTCTCCGCAATCCTCGCACGTGAACTCGTCGCGCACATACTCCCACGGCTTGCACTTGGTGCAGATCCAGCAGCACGTATCGCCTTGCTGGACGTTCTTGATCTCGTCCTGTCCGCATGGTTGTGAACACCTGCTCTCTGGTACGTCGAACGTGCCACCCGTCCAGACTGTGCGCCGGTCGTCGAACATGGTGAGCCCTGCACCTGACCAGCGTCCTACGCGTACGTATTCGTAGCGTCGCGTGGTTCGGTTACGCCGGTAGTTGAGGATGTAGTAGCGTCCCAGCCCGTCGCCCTGCTTGTCGAACTGTACCAGCCCGCCGTGCCCGTCTGTGGTGGAAGAAGGGGAGTTAATGTTTAGTATTACCAGCCTCAAATGATATCACTTTAGTGATTAATTGTTTACAAATGTATATCTTGATGGTACATCAATAATATGGAATCCACTGTGCTTAACAGAAAATACTGATATTAAAAGTAAAGGCGATTATTTATCAAGTCTTACGAAACTGCGATCTTCCTCAGTCCCCTTGACCACGACCTGTTTTGTAAGCATGTTTCAGCAATAATCAATAAGTGTTTAAAAATGAGTCTGAAAGGAAGCAGTGATTATACAACATTGACGAGGAGGTGATACAGCGTGGAGTGAAGATGTTTAAAAATAAAACTGTAGTTCGATGTCATATGGATAATATGTATATAAGATAGTTGTAAACCATCAAGCATACTTTTCCGACGGACCTTTATTTGCATAGAGTAAGTAAATAATATGGAGAAACCAAACAAGAGTTAGTCATGTTGTTGTTTATCGCACGACGGCAAGATCGCGATATTACTGCGCGAGGCGAAGCCGAGAGCAGTAATAAGGGATCTTGCCGGAGTGCGATGAACAATAACATGACTAACTCGAGTTTGGTTTAGAATTTATCCTACCCTGCCTGTCTAAATTACTTCTACATTAACAAATGACGTCATTTGTCAAGTGTATCCCACTAGAGCGATATTTTTCATTTTTCTGAACTCCAGACCGAATACAGTGACCCAATGTTAAGCCTATGGAGTTTTTTATTAGGGGTAGGATAAACAGGATTCCTGTGTGTATCAATACTCAAATACACAGCAGTTATTCTAATTTGGCTATGGATGTCGAAGTTCTGCAGTGAAGAAGGGGGAGAATAAGTAATGCTGAAAGATTTCGGCAACTTAAGTCATCCACATTTGAAGAATGTAAAATAAAATAATAATATTCTAATCTATAAATAGATACGATAAAAATCATATTTTGGTTTCTTAAAATACCTGAACTAAATGCTTACTCTTTTACATAACTGCTCTTGTAACATGGCATACTTAGAATAAGACACTCAGAGGCAGATTCATGATATGTATTGAAGTGATTACAAGATAATCAAATGAATGAGGTGTGCACACTATCTTCAATATGTTGTCGATTTTCAAGTAGATATCTATACATATTACAGGGAGAATCTTCTTTTCTGAATACTTTAATATTGACACCTACCTCGGTGTTTACACTAGACGACTAAAATTATAACAAATGTAGATCGTCTGGCCAATAGTCGTCAGGTGGTGCTCGATGACGCACTATGATCAACAAGAATTGTCAACCCAAACAGCACGTCAAGGGTAAACGCTGGGAACGATTCTCAACAAAGTAGTAGAGTTCAATAACATGTTCAGAAATCTTTAAGTTGTACTTAATTATTTCAATTCATGTTGTTCTTTAGCAATCTAAGCAACATGATGATTTTCAGAGGAGACATCAATATCACTTGAATAATAAAGTCTACAAAACATCATAAAATCTACATCATGATTAAAACATAATTTTAATTTTGATCACGAATGATAACCTTAATCCGTTTATTGCAGCTCGGATAGCCTCCACACTCTATTCCCGGGTACCGGATAACCAGCTGCGAAAGAGGAAAGCATCTGGTGAATTTTGTGATGGCCTTTCCAAGGGGAACGTGAAACAGACGAATGAACCAAATGAAGCGAGTAAATTCTGTCGAGAGCCTGACAGATAAATACATCCAGAAGCCATACTGGAGGGAACAGAGATGTGCTTAAGATTCTGGCGGCAATAGCACACCTAACTGTGAGTAGTTCACCATCTATCTAAAGAACACGTCTTTATGACTATGGGCAATAACTAAGCACTGTTATAACGTGAGGGATGAAAAAGGGCTCTGGCCCGAGCGATCTGTCAGTCAGTTAGTAGTTTGAATATCTCGTTCCTTCACAAAGCATTAGTCATGATATTCAAAATGATCAGAACCAAAGTTTCAATAAAAGTGCATTAATTAGGCCTACACCACAACCTGAAATCTATCAATACCGTAAACGATCATTTCTATTCACGGGGACGAACTGGAAAATGTAGAAAATCAAAAAATGTATCCATGTGTCAAGTGGTAGTTCTTCTCGATATGAGCTTAAAGGGACCTTTTTTGTTATTCTTGTTTTTATAGAATATCAAAAGATGCTCTGTAAATTAACAGCTATATTACTTGATGCCAATAAGATAACACTGAAGCAATGTTAGTATTTCGCAATACAAGGGTGGCAACTGATTTAAAGGTGAAAAGAAGAAACATAGATCTGAGAAAAGATATACATAGGTTACAGTAGTTAGAATACCTAAAAAAAAAAAAGAAAAAAAGGAAGCAATGGTATGACCACATCATTACGAATTGTAGTTTGGAATTGTTTATTGCGTTTTTAGATAACGGTGTAGAGATTTAAGATCGTATAAGGACCAAACACAGGAACAAAGGATGTAAACAAAATAAAAATAAAAACCGATTGCGAAAAAAAGAATTAAATGATCGAATCGAGAGATATCGATGATACTATTCCTATCCCTTGTATTACAAAATGATATATACGATTCTCATTAGATTTTTTCCATGTCCGCATTAAATACTACAAATATATATATCATAATTATGTGATATTAAGGTTTCAATTAAGCAACTCGGTGGCGACTATATCATATAAATAACCCATGTATATCCTCGTATGCATTCACTAACCTGCCACTGGATACAGGTTACAAGCCCGCAGCAATGTATTCATCCCATATACTGCTCATATGCTTATACGAGGTAAACAAGTAAGAGGTAACTTTTGAAGAGCTCTGCGGTCTGAATAAAAGAAGGGCTGCAAAGGGGATATGAAAGTAGGTTTTAGAAAGGCTGTGAGGAGAATGTGTGACTAAGAAAGAAACTGATGAGCGTTTTGTCTGTTTCCCCGTATGCCATCGAGTTTGGAGGGCTCAGCGATATGAACGAGGCGATAGCTGAGTGAATATTCTGAAGCGCTTCGAACGAGATGGCTACAATGAGCTCACATATACGCCATTTTGTGTTGGCGATTCCGGAAATAGCCGCGTTACTCACTCCGTGTGTTTCCAGCATAATGCTGGAGACACACCGATTCGAGTAATGCAGCTTACATATACGCTATTTTGTGTTATCGATTCTGGAAATCGCTGTGGCCCTCGCTCGGTTTGCCCCGGCTTGAGCGATGAGGAGTATGAAGATATTCATGAAGGGTGCTATGAGGGACCAAGGACTCGGGTCATGAAGAGCGGACGTGAAGGTGTGCGTGCGACGAGAGGCTGTGACACCCACTCTGATTAATAACTCTGATCTGAGGCTTAACACGACAATGCACTCTCCTCTTATCATTCCATGTCAATATGATTACAACCTGGCAAGCCCGCACCTTCTGATCTTGTCTCCCGATAACCCACACGCTGCTGAACACGTACTTGGGAAAAAATACACACACTGACCACGACCGGGGCCTAACTCATACAAAGTCTCGAAAACTATCTTTTCTTGAATGCAAATAATTAAAAATTCTATCACTTTTACTGTGCAGTAGGGAACAGTATGGCATTTTGATTTATTATTTCCTATGATAATAAGATCTTTTTCCGTTAAGGGCAGTTATTTACTTTAAGAGGACAATCTAATCCGACACGGAGACAATATCCAAGCCTGAATTTAGGAACTGGTCACAGGTGTGGGTGTGCTATAAGAAGAAGCCAGAAGGTCACGTGGGAGACCGATATCTGACGCTCTTACAACGCCTGAGTGAAACGTCGATATAGATAGCGGACCTCAAAGAATCCACTATAGCTTTCAAGGTACCATGCAATAGAAAGGATACTTATGATATGCCTATGACAGTATGTTACACAAATATCCACCTCTACTGTGGTATTGGTCTTAATCATATATAAAACTCATCAACATGTACTATGAATATGTGTTGTGATAGGCTGAAAACAATTCACCGAACTATCAGATTGGAAAGTTGTCACAGCTCTCATTCCGGTAATGTCGACATAACTAACAGCACGCTTTGAAGCCAGGCCGTGAGTCATGACATTTTACCGATTATTTCACCAATTATTTATATATTTAAGTATCATAATGAAAGTAAAAATTTATTAACCTTATTGGTACATACTTGCATACCTTGTCTCTTTGATGAAGATATACAACTCGCTCTACGAGCTCGTGGAATATTTCTATTGAAAGAAACGCGGTGGCGATCATGCACTAATAAGGTAAATTTATACACTTTACAAAAGTATCAGTTTTTGTGTAAGAACACAACCTTTATGATGTTTATAGAGGGTGGATTAGAATCGGTCCTCTAGAATCATTATGCATCCTTTAATTTTTGTCAAGGTGGACAGGTGTAGTTAGGAAATCTTATGAATATCGCCATAGTCTGTATGATACCTAACTAATGTAGCCTGTTAAAAATACTCTTGTCAGTATACTACTTACAATAGGGATAGTCCGTTATTGCCTGTAAAGGTTTCCTGCTATTTCTTCTACAAAATATTTCTCCTCAATAGTTTGTTCTCACAATCGCTGCCTAGAGATTTGGCTATTCACTGTTACTATATGCATGTCATTTTACTGTCTCTATATACATGTATTTCCCTTTTCGGTCACTCTAAACATGTACACTACTTTAAACCGGACACTCACTGCTTGCGACATGGCTCCGATATGGCTCAGAATCAAAATTCCAGAATCATAGCCTTCTCAGAATGTTGAAAAATTCGGTCTCATAGAATATCAGGGCAAGAAACTAAATAACCACATCGTCGCTGTGCTGAAGGTTGAAAAATGTTGTGTCTTACTGTGTCGGAACACTTGTCGTAGTGTGTTGGGAGCTCAGTGGGTACTCGGCCTTATTGTTACTACGATTATATGCTACTGTCAATCCGGATATTTGTCCTGTTGTTATCAGGAATAAGTATATCAAAGTACCACCTGGGACACACTGTATACATGCACATGTTAATCTCATTGTGCACCTTATTGAGAGAGCGTTCTTTCCCGCTCCTTATCTACGTTGTCACTGAACAGTCATGTTTCCATCTTTCACTTCATCCTTGCCGTCCCTAACTCCTCACCGCGCTTTGTCTATGTTTCAATATCTGTCTGTTTTCTCTCCGTTTCTCTATCTGTCTATTTGTTCAGTACTCCTCTTTGAACCTCTTATTACAAAACCCATCAGATTTCCCCCCATCACAGTGCTTGTGAGGCCAGCCTAATCCCCGTCGCTATCGATATTCTGTACGGGAGGGCTATATTAGGCCCCTATCGCCTGCAGCGGGGTGACCTCTCTCTACACAGGACTGAAAGCCCGAGACACGATCATTAAAGGTATAGTTCCATACCACATGACGCATGTTTGATATAGAGGATGGCCTGATTGGTTCGACAGGTCGACTGCGTCACGTGACGTCATGTGTCAACAACGTGACGTACCACTCTGCCTTCTTTGACGTACTAGGTGTACACCTTATTGACAGGGGACGCGGACCCACATTGCCACCTTCAGGAGTGCTTACCTCGGGGTTGTCTAGGCACTTACGTGGTAGAGTACTTGGGAGAGGACAGGTGCTACCACCTTGCGGCGGTTAAAGCGGCGGAGTCAGATAGCGCCCCAAGACTGTAAATAGAAAGGCCTAAAAGTCCAATATTACCTGCCGGACAGGCAATCGCTTAAGGCTTTCACCTCATAGACCAAGGTAACCTCTCCACTTTGTCTACGCCAACTTCTGGAAATGCACCCTAGGTGGTCGGGGGTAATTGGGGCTGTAATGCAATGGGTAT
The DNA here is from genome assembly GCA_950022655.1 of Alentia gelatinosa. Taxonomy (NCBI): domain Eukaryota; kingdom Metazoa; phylum Annelida; class Polychaeta; order Phyllodocida; family Polynoidae; genus Alentia; species Alentia gelatinosa. The sequence continues at coordinate 47,952,569 of OX465581.1, forward strand.
TAGGATATATCGATATCCTCAATGGAGCGGGAGTGGGAGAATGGGAAATGAGTCATCAACCAGTCAGGTAACTACATTTTGAATAGGGTTCTACTTGTTTGCAAGATGTTGCAGATCGAATTAACGGGTTTGTAAGAGTGGCAGCACAATTTCCGCGAATTGGTCAATATCTTTCCTTGGAAGTGGATTAGCAGAAGCGAGGATTCCATCTGAGGACGGGAGCCCGTTCCTCTTAAGGAAAACTAATCTAATTGTTGCCAGGTTACCGTAGTGTTAATTATTTTTGGCATGGTATTCTTGTCTTAATAAGTAGTGAAATTACCGGAAGTATTGGGACCAGAAAACTCTGATTAGACTGTATAATTAACTGGAGGAAGGCAGAGGCGCAGGGAAATCCGGGATTCATAATATCATTGTCTTGCCGAACTATCCAAGTTTAAATTCACCCTTGAGCATGCGCCGGAGAATGAGCAAGGTGAACCACATGTATCATATAATTACTATGCTGTCGGCAGCTTAAACAAACCGCTCTGCAAGACTTCCATCAATATCAGTGTTCCTTTAAAAATAAACTGGTTTTGATGAAACCTAAAAAGAGATCCCCCATTACTCACGGACGTAACCGATTAAATTAGGTAGATCTTGTAACCTTAAATCGAAAAAAGAAACATAACACTTCACTTTTATCTGTCGCAAGACTTAAGCCTTACATAGAGTGTAGACAGAACAGAAAGATCACGAGTTATTAAAATATCCTTTGGCGTATCATACAGAGAATTCTGGAATATGACTAAGGTAAATTTAAAATGGTGCCGATTATCTTGCGTTAAACGTGAAATACATTACATTTAGGTATTGTGATATACATTAGATGCATTAGTGAAATGGAGAAAGATCTTGTTACTATCGTAAAACTGGATGTACTTTTTAATCTTAGCCACTGTATGCCACGACTGGAGTCGTTTTATCCTGCCCCCTCGATTCTCCTCGATTTTGGAATATTATGTGATAACAATTCTGTATGCCACTAGTGGCATATAAAACCCCGTATGCCAGTCAGCGTGGCATACGGAAACTCAATGTTAAGCATATTGGATTTTATATTAGGGGTAGGATAAAAAGTTATATCCATGACTATTACTCCGTATTGTACATCCGAAGGACAGCACCTGTGATGATATTTTAGGCTACATAGAAGCACTTAAGAAGTGATTAGAGATACATCACTAATGAAACCTAATTCAGATAGTGTTCATGCATGCTTGGTACAAAGCAAATGTGTGTATTATACCACGGGAAAGGTAATGAAAAGGCGTCATAGAGGGAGACCTTGGGTGACCCATGTCGGGAGTAAAGAAACGGGAGTAAAGAACCTAGAGGACCACACAACTTATTGGCTACAGAAACATCGTGGCGTGATGCTCCTCGATACAATATCGGCAAAAGTAGTCGTTGAACCAACCTTTCAACCAATGGTTGAAAGGTATACACCTGACGACCTATTACCGGCGCAATTAGTACGGATTAATTATTCAATATCTCCAGTAACTGACTAATTCTTGTTTTTCCTGTACCACGGGAAATAGTAAGGTGCTACTCGAATATAGTTCTGCAGTCCTGCCTTTCATCCATGACTATTTCAATCTGTTCGGGAGGAATTGTGAGCCAAAATAATCATGAGGTGGTGCCGAGAGAGTTCGTGGACCAAGAAAAGTGCAGGCCCTTCACGACTACGATTTTACAGAATAATCCGTTTAATTGTGAATTTATCCTGAGGTAGTGCCACATTGCGTAATATCGGGGAGAGAAATCTAGGACTAAAATAGGAATTCTAATGTTTATATCTGATCATTTATTATTGGGAAAGGATAATGATCGCGAAGTGGTACGAAATTCAAGAATCATCTAAGACATATGTACTATTATTCACTCCTATCTCTCTTCGAATTCAAAACAAAGCCACGTACCGAGCATTTTCACTCTAGGGAATTCATTTTTGTTATCCTGATGATTCAGGTGCTATCCCTTTGCCACACCTACTTCAATTACTAAAGAAAATAGTACGATGAGACTTCTATCTGTCAGGCATGGAGCATACTATTAGTGGTGAGTAACAAAATGGAGAATATAATTATGAGTACAGATGAGAGAATATATGTGAGCTTGGTATGGGAATTTATTGCCCCCTTAGCGAGATTTGCAAACGATGACATCGGACATCTTGGGAATAAGGGGAAACCGATGTTGCCATTCATGCAGACCAATTTCTGAAACACTTCGCTGTCTTCAAAATTGGGGTTCTCGGATTCAACCAATTCAAAAGATTCCAAACAGGTATCAACAACCTGCCAAAAGGAGCTAAGAAAAACGTTCCAGTTTAAGACTTTGAAGTCTGCGAGCTGGGCCAGATACATTTATAATTTTTGATACATTGCACATTTTGTTAAACAGGCCACCAGACAAACGCACCTGTTATACTATCGAAAAAAATATGGTTTCGTCGTCATGGGTCAGCTCGATATTGGATTTGTATAGAATCCGATTGCATGGCTTCCCCTCAGTAATTCAGTTGAGGGTTGGGGGATCACTTTTTGTCTCAAGTGTTTATTTCGAAACCAGTGGTGCTTAGGGGATGACAAAATGTATTAAGCGTGGAATCTCTAAACGTCACCGTGGACACGAATAGCACATCGCCTACTTTGGGATGCACTTTATATATTCTGTTACGGAGAGACGTTAATTTATCTTCGTTGTCAATCTGTGGGCATACTCCCTTATCCCTTTCTCTAGGAAACTAGAAAGGGGGATTTGAGGGCGACGAAGTAGTCTGATTAAAGATAGCTTGAAAATAAGTCGTTCAATATCAGGGAGTTAAGGAGGCACATTTTGGCTGATTCATAACATCGCACCTAGGGATTTATTGAGGAAAACAATACTGTCAACTTATTCAAAATTTATATTTCACTGCCGAGTATAAGGGGTATGACATTAAATAAAATCGAATAGGCTTAAGTGCTCTACAGCCCTCTATGAATAGTGTAGAAAATCATCAGGGGTATATTGAATAATCTAGGGTCGTACATGAACACCCTTTTCTGAAGGCCAACGAGACCCAGGGATGGTGTGGATCAACTTTGTTCAACACCTTTGGATGACCTTGGTCAGGACAGACAGTCTTAGCGGACGGGCGTGAATATTATCAAATGATAACCCCTCATATGAGGACTCCTTGTACCCTGTAGTCTCATTTTATTCTGTACTTTTGACTTTCCTAAGTTATTCAACAGGCCTCTGACAGGTTCCTACAGAATGAACGAATGAATCATATAAGTATATTGATAGCTATGGGGAAAAACAGACAAAAAATGAATTGTTAAACAGGCAGATGTCTAGATCTGTTGAATGATTTGGGCGAATGTGACTTTATGCTTCTTCAATGTCTCTCAGGACAGTCTTGTTTAACAAAAACACATAGTGGAGAATGTAATGATAATTAATTAATTAGGAGTTGTCTCAAGCTCGTCGCTTTACAGGCCGGCTCTTCGCGGCTCTGAGAGCCGCTTGAGTCTCCTCTGTCATCAGAATAGGTCACCAGGTCACAGCTGACCTGAATTGGTTCCTATGCTAAGCGCATTCAGCGAATGCGCTCCAGACATGCTCACTTTCATGACGCTTAGTGTAACAAATGTCGACGCCCACGCTTATTGTGACGGGGAGGCAGTGACCTCGTTTTGGGACTCTGACGCATACTACGAGGCAAACTCCCTACTCCGTAAGGGTGCCCTGGCAGTGGTAGTTGCCGCTTACTTTCTCTGGACCAACGCTCACAGGAGGTCCCTCATAGTCCTGATAATGCAGGACGAGGGGGTTTTGCCAGGTCATAATGGGGAAGCACGAGAAGGACGATTTTGTGGCTCACTGCACCCGCCAGGTATGGTTACAGGCCGCCATTATCGATGCTGACGTGAAGTTGGCCGAAGGACCCGTTGACCGAGACATTTTTGCCGCACGGGGTGTTCATTGTCCACCCGCGGAGGAATTGAATAATCAGGATTTATAATATTTCTAGGTGTCGACCAATGTCTCTATGCCCAGATGATAAATTCTTTCTCCTCGGCTCTGGCTCCCTCCACTCTACGCAACAGGAAGTCTCAGGTTTGTCAGGCTTATCTACGGTTCGTCCCCTCGCATGTGGCCGTACCCAATGCTCCTACGGTTCTAGAGGCATATCTGTTCGTCTAGTCTCTGGTCAACTCTATGACTTCCCCCGGAGCGGCTAGGAATTACCTGGCGGGCACCAAAGCCTGGATTCAAGATCAGGGGGGAAGCGGCTGTGTTTTCCAGCCCCCAAGTCTCCAGTGTTCTACGCGGATCAGCGCTTGACATCGCTCAGGTGACTCGACGAGTCCCTCCGGTCACGTCTCAAGTACTCCACCAGCTGTGCGATTTGTCAGACGGGCTCATGGCTGGCTAAATCTTCAAAGCTTCACACTCATCGCCTTTTACTCTCTGTTGAGGGCATCCAACCTTTTCTTCACGACTTCTCGTTCCATTCACACCATCTCGAGATCTTATGTCTGGTTGGACCAGGGCGAGTTGTGCATATGTATCATCCTGTCCAAGACTATTTCTACCAAGTCTCCTCCTCAGCTCATCCGAGTGCCTCTGCACCTTGGACCTGCTTATTGTCCGGTAACGACTTGGGGATCTTATATAGTGGCGGACCCCATGCTGGACCCCGTGTTCATAATTAGGCGACTCATTCTAATATATTCTGCGTCTACTTCTGTCACGACTAGGAGTACCAAACTCGTCTTCCTACACCGCCTACTCATTCCGACCGGGGAGTGGGGGGGGGGGCACAGTCTGTCGTAGCTTCAGGCATTTCCATCGACAAGGTCCAGAGGACAGACACCTGGAACCTGTTTCACTAGTTTCGTGACATGTCTAGATGGCGTCTAGATGGGGTGTCCGGTTTCATAAGAACTAGACATTAGACTTTGTTTTGACCGTTCTTGCTTGCACTGTTGGTGCTGCTTTCCATATCTGTCTAACACTTTTGTCACAAGACTTTTGTCTTTATACCAAGCTCGGTGGCCAAGTGGTAGGGGTGTTCGCCTCGAGCATGGGAGGTCGTGGGTTCAAACCCCGGTCGGGTCATACCAAAGACTTACACAAAAATGGTACCCACTGCCCATTCGGCTAACACCCGCCATAAGAATGTGGAGTAGGGGTCTAGGGCCCGAGTGGAAGAACGGCTATATAGCCGAATTCGGTGATTATGTTGTAACACAATATTCCCTTAAAAATTGCTAAAAAAAAAAAAAAAAAAAACTAGTGAAACAGGTCCATGATGTGTAGATTTGTCTAATTCTTATGTTTGGGGTCTGTCTTTTCCAAAGGGCAGCTACTTGTGTTGTCACAAAACTAGACAACCCCAATGTCTATATGGTGTCACAGACATGTCACAAAACTAGTGAAACAGGTCCCTGGGCTTCCCCTCGATCCATGGCATCTTACCTATCGGACTGAACTTTCATGCCTTTGCCATGCCTATTGGACTATTATGAAAGTTTCATAAGCCTTGCTTTGGCTTCTGGTATGAAATTTATAATTGTCTTGTTATACTAGAGCTATTTTATACTCAATGTATAACTCATTATAATTTTTCATTCAAATTGTATGAAGTTAAATACAATCTATTTCATAATTACTACATGTTATCGATTTAACAATCTCCACTGTATTCCAATGATTACTCACTCTTATACATTTAACTCTTATGTATAAATATGTCAATTGATACTTTTCATTAATTAATACCTCATTGTCTCGGTATTAATAAGATTTAAATCTCCACACTCACGACTCCTTGTAAGTCATTATTGACTGATTTCAGATACAAGCGGCCGTATGCCCCAAGATCAGATTGATATTAATATCTACCACCACGTTGAACGGATATCAACTGCGAGCAACCCGAATGGGAGCAAGCTTGTTATAAATCGTATCGCGATTTGACAGTGTCAACAAAGATGGCGTTATCAGCAAAATTTGCAAACTACTTATGTCAACATGATAACTAAATGGGGAAAAACACAATAATAACTTGATTTCATTGAATGTGTATATTACGTTGATAATGGAATGACATTTGAGATGAGTGCTGTTTCATAAATCACTGGTGGTATCCTATATCATGCTAGCAAACATTTGATTAAGTGCATCATGAGTGCTACCAGAACCTTTTTCACAGTAGTTCACATTCTGGTCGCTGATTGGTCAATTTATTTACTCCCTAAGTGACATGAAACACACTTTATGTCACGACCTGCCGCTTAAAATTAGTCAATGTCATGTCTATGGCGTTTTTTGTTAGGGGTAGGATAAAACTTGAGACCACCGTAAGAGACATTGTAGGAGCATATAATCTAGTTCGCCAATATACCCCAGGGACCTGTTTCACTAGTTTCGTGACATGTCTAGATGGCGTCTAGATGGTGTGTCCGGTTTCATAAGAGCTAGACATTAGACATTGTTTTGTTCGTTCTTACTTGCACTGTTGGTGCTGCTTTCCATATCTGTCTAACACTTTTGTCACGAAACTAGTGGAACAGGTCCATGATGTGTAGATTTGTCTAATTCTTATGTTTGGGGTATGTCTTTTCCTAAGGGCAGCTACTTGTGTTGTCACGAAACTAGACAACCCCAATGTCTATATGGTGTCACAGACATGTCACAAGACTAGTGAAACAGGTCCCTGGTCTGGTTTAGGGTGTAACGCTTAGCCATATTTTTGGGCAATAATGCACAGGTGCCCCCAGCCTTTAGGTACTGGAATAGTCGACATGTATCAGTTATTGACTATTCAGATGTCAGACTGAAAGACGGACAACCGGCGCTAACTACCATAAAAATGTTTTGTGTCAATAATGGTTGCTGTACAGACAACCGCGGGAATTACCCTCTGAATGCGGTTCTTAAGATATTGTATCATCCACCATTCATTATTTTGTGTGTGCATAATCATCATTTAGGACTCACCAGGCGCACAACTTTCCACTCCGCTGTTTACATGAGACATAACTATCAGAGCATCACTGCTGAATCGGCGAATTCAGAAGTAAATGACGCGTTATGATGTCACAGTTATTTATTGTTGGAAGAACATGTGTGAATAATAAAATTTGAACCTTTTCATGTGAACACGGTCAGGCAAGACGCTCTCAGATCCTGGAGCAGGAAAAACTGCTCCTCTAAAACTCTTGGTTCCAGTCTATGTTCAGACGGATTGTTTACACTCGGGGATTATATTTGTCATACTGTATGGCCAAAACAGCTTCTCTAAAGATCTGTAATGGAATATAACGATGAACGCTGTAATAGTCAACTGTGGGCATGAATAAGCCCTAAAGGAGATTAAATATCTATAACCCTGTGTTCAGTGTCTTCATATCAGAGATGAGGAAACTATAAAATGCCTTTAAGGAAACATGGATGGATTTAATTCATGACTTCTGTTCATCTATTTATCCCATCCTGTCTTTAGGCAGGGTTGGTGAACAATCAGTTACTGACGTATAACACGATCGATATGGCATTCAATTCATTTGGTTTGCAAAACAGTCCGCCTCTGCTGTGTCCACAGTGCCATACGCCTTCGACTGCACTTCATCAGTTGGCTCCCTACCAATGAACATAGAACCAAATCGACCGTAACGCTGTCCTTGTTTTATATCCCCTGCATTAAAAAGGGAAAGGAATATGGCAACTCTATAGCTGGAGAGCGATCGATACATGGCCATGTCCTTCAGTCTAAGCTCAGAGCACCCCCTTATTCCGATTTATCTATGGTGCCTTAGTAATTCTTTTGGTTATGGGGTATGAAGAAACTTTATCCGCTGAGAAAAGGGTCAGAATGTGGACCATTCACTATTGAATCCCAATTCCAGGTGAAATTCATACGGGTATATTATCCGGAAATCCAAGGATGAAGGTTCCTTAAATTCAAATGCCTAGAAGGATGCTGTGCAAGGTCCTATTTACTTACGATTTCCTTTTATCTAACGCTGTATTTCAATCAGCGACAGGCACCTATCTCAATGGTATGTCGTGTGTGTGTACATGTAAAATTATATTGAGGTCGTGCGACTAAATAAGATGCAATGATGTGTTCAAATATTTTTGTAGACCGTAAATAATTAACCTGCTGTAATAAGTAAGATATTATATGACGCTTACTGAAGATGATGGTTAGTAGTTACTAGTTATTGTATTCGATTTGGTTAGAATACGTCGATAATTAGTATCTATCTTGTATTATAGTCGTACGACTATCCCTTTGTAAAATAACCTGATGAAGGTGAAAGAGATTGTGGAAAATAAAATTTATTAAAAACAAAAAACAATATATGTGTAGGCGGCGTGTGAGGAGAGGGCAAGAATATAAACTGCTAACAGACATTCATTAACGGTAGGTAGTGACGGTAGGCTAAAGATTACAGCCCATTGGCGCATAGTGGAAAAAATCCTGAAGATTACTGCGGTAAAATGCATTATATTCATATGGAGTGAAGCAAACTGAATACGTTTTTATCCCTTCAGTACAGCCTGAATTTTTGATATCTCTGCATTTGTTTCATTATTCCATCTTGCAAATCCATCATTTTAGTTAACATTTTCACTATTGTAGCAAAGCAAGTGGTCAGATTATCAGTTGTCAAAGAGAGATACCGTCGAAATACCTGATCACCAATAATTCATAAAATCATTACTTAATCCTGTGTTATCTTTTTAAGTATCAGGATGGCTCACTACCCATGGAATCGAACTCCATATTCTAGTCGTTTCTGGATACACCACAACCATCACAATCAAAATATGTCTTTTGGGTTGCAAGGGCGTGATGTCGTGTATTTTTTCCAATATATCCGTATAAAATATGGTTGGATTGTCGTGTGGAAGTGGTATTTTGGGATGTTTGGTGTAGGTGAAAGAGTTAAGGATAAGCAGAGTGCGTGTACCTTTTTTTATATTCTGGGAAGGAGTCACTTGGGGCAGCAGTGAAAACACCTAAGGCCACAAGGACCTGATGAAAACCAATCTGTCAACTATAATAACTGAATTGATACCTATCCATGCATCTTCCATCTCAATTGCCATTTCCCATCAATGATGGGCTGACACAAAAGGAGGCCATTACAAGCTCATACAGAGAATTAAATCCAATGACAAAATAGACACCATCAGAGGTCAAATGAAAGTGTTACTAGCAAAAGGTGGGAAAGTAGAAGTAAAATGGTTTAGGGGTAAGGTATACTACACAACTGAAAGAGACCCGCCATGTAAGCCGCGCACGATTAAAAGTGTCAATGCGACGGATGTACCAAACCGCCTCAGTCGGTTTACTCCCAAGTGAACAAAGTCACTCACGAACTCGTGAAATGGATAGAGGGGGAAAATCTGCCATTGAAAGAGGCCTCAAATAACTAGCATGCCATTTGGCCACACAGAAACAGACTCGACCTTTGAATGTGGCATTTCTTGGGCGGTCTGGGGTGGCTATTTATGACTAGTCTGTGGTGTGGTTCCGCCTTCTCTGCCTGGAGCCGCGCCCGGCAGCGGGGCCGCCGCAGGATGTCAGACAGCAGGGAGTGTCGTCCGGAATAGCGACCGTCACTAAAAGTGGTGGCAGTGAGTAGCTGACTGCTGTCACTGTGTCTCGATGCATGACTGTCATCAAGTAATGACTAAAGTTGCTATGACAGTATGACTGTTCTGACTAATTGACGACTGACCCCTCACTGTTGGGCTGTGTCACGGCTTTCGTTATCTACTGGCTGACTGTCACCAAATAGATGCTATGTCTACCTTACTGTTGTGATAGGTTGACTGTTATACCCATATGCCTGCTTTTCCCTTCTATTTTGTTCTTATAATCCATACCGAAACATACAAATAACACCGTACAGACTTGCTGCATGTTGTTTTGCCATTTTGTAGCAGTCATACAGGTAAACTATATGTCAGATAAAGCACCATATATTATTTTAAAAAGGAATTGAACCGTTGTCTTGAAAGGCTAGTACTGATAACAACAGAAACTTCATAGAGCTGATCATCGTTGATTTTCAAACGAAACAATAAATGACTCAAAATCGTGTCTTGTGTCACATTCATTACAAAAATTATTGTTATAAATAGAACATCTAATGCGGCGTTTCCACATGGTCTGCCGATTATGACCACCGATCATGGCATTTCGCACCGCCGACCGATTATGTGACACATTTAGTGCAATGATCATCAGATTTTTCTCTCCCACCTTATGCAATTTGGCAGCACTGACCCACTTCTGCATCCACCGACGAAATCCAAGCGAATTGATTTGAGGCGGTCTGCATTTTACTACGGTAAGTCGGTCAGCGTCCACCGCGTTTTTGCAATGCAGGTGGCTGATTATGTACCACCGACCGACTTTTGTACAGCGTGAAAATTATCAGTTAGCAGATGGAAACGCCACATAACTGCTACCAATATATGTTGGATATTAGTGATAGACGTCCTGTAGGCAAGCCGCAGTGATCAAGCTTTAGCATATCAAATTTTTATCCTATCCCTAATATAAAATCCCATAGGCTTAACATTGACTTTCCGTATGCGCCCGTATGTCGCATACGGATAAAAAATCGAGCGTACAAAAAATGGACCAATCAGAGATCAGCAGCTGAAAGTAGTTCCAAGCGCCTTCAGAGCAGCAAGGAGAGCTATATGGAGGACTCCAGAAAGTTTTTATCGTGTTTTTTGTTACTATCCTCACATAAAAATATCGTTCACAGGGGGTAGGATAAAATCAAAACCTTATTCGTTTTAACCTGGGCTCCCGTATGCGACTCCTGGAGTTTTGGCTCCGGATATCACTCGGCTCCACCTCGTGATATCACTACGCCAAACTCCAGTCGTCGCATACAGGGGCCCAGATTAAAACTCATCCGGTTTTTACGATAGTATGTACAATTCCATTTAAGTAATATGCTTGATTAAGTTCACAGTATTACTGAAGGTAGCAGTGCTACTTCAGGCATACTGTGAACTTAATCACGTCGGAAAATTTAAAGGGAAGCCCTGTTGCAACTGGAGAAACTGACGAAAAAATCATACTCACTAACGAAATATGTTTGCATTCTATCATCGGTCGTCAGGTGGAAACAGAGTGTGTGCTTTGGGGCCATCGATTCTAAGCCCGGATAAATTCTCAATGAGGACCACCGACCGATTTGTGTACAGGCTGCATACAATCGGCATGGTCTTCATCAGCAGGGGGAAACTCCACATAAGACCGTGCCAGGGCCCGTTGCTCCTGTTTTTGTGGTATCGCTAGCTATAATCGGATCGCAATTTTATTTTTACGATTACTTTAACGATCCGACTGAAAAAGCGTTGCTCCCGTAATATCGGATTGTGTCGCTATATTTCCGCGGTATCGCTAATATTTACGATGTGATACAACAATTCAGGGGCACATATTGAATGAGACAGGGGAAGATTCATTATTTCTTTAATTAAATACAGATGGCATTACAGTTAAACCTGGTCTGACACCTTGTGTCTTGGATCGCTATTTCCTATAGGTAGAATAACAAGGGGCAGGGGTTGGTGGTGCCACCATGGATCGTTATTTGAAATATCAGACAAGGCTGTACTTAACCCACAGCGATACGATCCGCAGTACTGTGATAGCAGTATTTTACGCGGCGATGTGCCTATCCGCAAAATTTCACGAGCAACGTTTAGGCCCTCGGATCGCTATTCTGCGATCCGCAGCTCTGTCGTAATCCTGGAGCAACGGGGCCCTGACGCGTTCACTCTTTTCGACACCAAACAGGGTTTCTTTGAGTTGGGATTGTGTGTCAGCTAGAATTTGAGTAAAGATAGTAACCCTGATAACATGGATTCTTTCATTGAGTTGCAGTCATCAGACCAGCATCTCGCCGGTATCAACCACTGAGTAGTTCATCTTCTTACTGCTGAGCCAACCGCTACCTACAGCACCGGGCCCTGGGGTTATCAGAGGTAGGGGATGAAATACTGGATAGCTGAGGGGTCGGGGTGAGACAGGGTAGCCATGTGAGGTGGCAGGGGGTATTATGGGTGACCAACCCACCCGAGGGGATCATTAGGGCTGTTTGTTGATCTTGGATTTGGGAAGGGTAATCGGAAGCCTCCCAGGATGCAATAATACCCCCACCCCTCATTCTCAGCCCTTTTGACCGGCAGGGGAAAGAAGTTTTCACAGTGTGTTTTCACAGTGTGGGCATCATTTCCTCACATCGTGTCACGGAGGAGGAGCATTCATACGATAAATTCAAGCTATTTTCCAATGGATCTCCGAATCAATTCTAATCGAAATGGCCAATCGTTTCGTCTATTTGAGACCTTAAGTGTTCAAAAAGGTATTCGATCCCTTCATTTGTGGTCGTGAGCACAACCCGGCTTTTACTTTAGACGACTAAAACGTGACGACAGTAGATCGACTATAGCCTATTGTCGTCAGGTGGTACTAGATAACGTAATTTTCATGAACATAAGAATTTCCTCAAGGTATGCACTTCATATTTATATGTACCGATTTTAATCCATTCACAGCTGAAAGCCGTGAGGTGGTGCAGAATTCAATAATCGCCGCCTATAATCGTTTAGTGTAAACGCCAGTTAGAAGTATAAGCCATAAGATATAATTATGGAGAGCAATTATGCAATATTAACAGCTGGGATAGATTACGCACAGCTTTATGTATCTGCTTTATGATTAAGACTAGGTTTCTGTTTCTGGAATATGAACCTTGGTAAGGCATTGATATTTCGTCTAATGTAAACGCCAGGTAGAAGTATAAGCTATAAAATTTATGGGGAGCATTTGTGTAATACTAACAGTTGGGGGAGATTACGGGCAGCTTTATTTATCTGCTTAAAGATTAAGACTGGGTTTCTGTTTCGGGAATATGAACCTTGATTAGGCATTGACATTTCGTACACCTAAGGCCACCATCCCGCGCACTATTAGGTGTTTAGAAGGAGATGGTATACAAAGGAGGCCACGACTTGTTACCAACAAATGAAATGAAATGAGACAATTATGTATGAGAATGATATATACATAATAACCAAAATGAAATTGATGAAGTAAAACAGACGGATATTATTTCCATCAGCCAAAGGAAAATGATGTGAAAGCTAATGTATACATGATGGGAACAGTTTTCCTATGTTTATGTTTAACGTATAAAAAGAGCCCATCAGAGGGAAATGAAATAATCAGCATAGTGATGTTTTATGTCTTGACACATTGGCCTTAGTCATATTTAGGTTTCAGTTCATTTGCGAACAAGGTAAACACCAGATGATACTCATAATACTGCTGTAGAAAAGGAAAAAAAACACGGTGGGAAGATTGATTTCTATATTAAGACAGCAGGATTCATATACAATATGTTTACGTCGCGAATATTTTACGTCAACTATATTTTTAGTCGACCTTTGTGTTAAATTCACTTCACGACTAGAAGGTGGACAAACTAACCTGTTACCTGATATCATGTATAACCAAGGTACTTGTTGGCCTATGTTAGTGGGATACCATACAAATATTCAATCTATATTTGTATCTATATACAAGACTGCTGATTTAGACTGCGTGTTAAAGCGCTGAAGGAGACAACATTACTAGGCCAGGCGTCTACCTTCTACGACCTCCCGATACAAAACCAAAATCGCGTCGGAAGGTCATCTAATATCGGGCCAGTTGACCACGTCTTTACGATTAAGGCACTGATACAAAATGGGGGTATACGATTTCGTTCCGATGCAAAACCTGTATCGTAGGGTCTCTACGATATTGAACATGTTTAAATTGTGGTGGTTAATTGGGAGCATCGCAGAGTATTCTACCGGGTAAATCAGTTTCACGTACAAAATACTGATCAGAAATTTATGAACTTTTGGAATTAGATGGACAATACATATATGCCCAATTTGGTATTTTTTTATTAGGTTTAAATATCTCAAATCAATACTTTATTGGTTTGACTTAGAACAGAGCTGTTAGTGCCAAAGAATTGTTTTTCTATGTGAACTAGTAAATATTGTTGATGCAATATTACCTAAATTATAGTGTATCATATATCTAAAAATGGAAATGACACCTCAAGACATACACTAATGCCCTGGTCATGGGGTATATCGGGACCATGATCACCTATTTTAACCGGTCAAGCCCTTACAATGCGTAGTGAGTTGGCATGTCTAGACATATGTCTACGATTTTAGTAGTAGGTGGACGCCGCGCCTTACAACAACAGTTCCACTGATATGTATGAAAAAGCGCGAATAGCCTTTGCTGTGGCAAGAGAAATAAGGAGATACAAATACTTCGTTAAAACATTGACAGGATTTGTTCGGCCGTATTTATAACTATTCATTTAGGTAATACACTACTGCGCCGGCCTATCTGTGCCCGTTAAAACACAGCACGTAAAAACTACATCCGATGTTGCACATCATTGCACAGAAAAAGAGACAATTGGCGACAAACAGAACAATAGCGGCTGGCTTTTGCAAGGCGAAGGGAGATCACGTGGCTGATTGTGCGGGCAGTGTTTAACTTGTATCAGCCGGGGACTACAAAAGCATCGCACATGTCGTAATAAAAAGAAGCATCTTCAGTGAGTATCGATCATCAACTAGTTTCTGCTGGCGGGGTTCTTGCTAGAATGGGAGGTCTACACCTGTGTCATCCGTATCAATGACTAGAAGCCGATTACAGCCGTATATGTAGCCCACTCTACATACATCAAATAGACCTAATGATTATATATCAAGGAGATTAATACATTTTATCATATACTTGTGCATATCCTTTGATAGTTGCGTACTGGTACTCCCCACATTATATGTGTGTGTATGTGTATGCGTAGGTGTGCGTGTGTAGGTGTGTGGGGGTGTGGATGTGTGTATATAACCTGTTCACCTGAGTAGGTGATAAGGCAGGATCATCGTATGGATCACATTCGCAACCATGTACACAACGGTTTTGGCATAACAGGTAAATAGGTAACTTCTCCTACACAATGGATTATTAATTTCTATAAATATGATGATTATCTTCCAATAAATATGTCTGTGTATTATAAGGTTATATGTTGAGATACCAGCAGAATGCGGCCGTCGTTTCAACATGGTTTCTACACAGATAGCATGGTGAAATATTATTAGGTTTTGGAATATAATACATATATAACAACACACTCTTTATGCTTGTACATAGTACAAGGCTCAATGAGTCTGACGCAATTCAGCCAACTCGGCAAATTGCCTTGTTCTATAAATAAGCGTCAAACCTAGCCTTATCTTGCATCGTGTACAGCCCGGTCAGGTTGTTATTCATGAGTACTGAAGCATATTTCGTCAAGAACGCTAGGTTCATAAGTCATAGTCATTAGCTTAGGCTTGTCCCCTGCGTCAAGAACATAAAAATATAGGGGATGAGCAAAGTATTGATATTTTAGACTGAGCTTTCAACATCGTTCAACTTAGAGTCCAAGAATTAATGTGCAAATGAAAATGGTTCACCCCGACACAATTTGGCATATCAAAATGCGATTTTTGATCACGAAAGAAACTAGTCCTGAATATATTTCCCTGATTATAAATCGATGGGGTTTTCCCTTCACCCACCATTTTCACTACCGTCTAAAATTTCCATTTTCGAAATACCTCACTCTCCCTCACTTGTGTGTACAAAGCCTTCTCACCCAACCATGACCGCCATTCTTACCAACTGGCATGAGCCTTAACGAATTTACCGACTTAAACAAGAAAAAGATGCCAGACGTGCCACAAACAGTATTGGATTACGTGATTAACGGATTTCCTTAAACGTTTTCTAACAAGATAGGGGAAAAAGCGAATTTCAATCTTCAAGAAAAGATTACAACGATAAACACGTTACCAAGGTGTGATTGGAATCTAGGAATTATATAAAACCGGACCATAATTTTCTTCGAATTTGTGCTGAGATAAATTCTGTTGAAAGTAAGGTGATTCCAAATCATGAGAATCTCCAGAGTTCCATCAAAATGAAATCCTTTAAACTTCAAATATTCGCTTCGGTCACAACTTTTCTTTGCAAGGCCACAGACAATTTAACAATTTCAATTCCATCCTATTGAACTTCAATAACGTGGGACTCGAGTAATAATATGCTATTCATTTAAATCAAGCGTTTGAAATTGAGAGATAAATGGGAAATCCCCATCAAGAGTAGGCAAAATATCCTACCATGAAATAAAAACAGATAGTTTCATGAATTAGAAAAAAAATATTGCCCTGTGGTGTCTCTTTGCAACCTTATTGAGACAAGCATTTGCAATTTAAGAACTAATTTTGGTGACCATCCACTTTGTGTATTTTCGTAACTATGTAAAATGATCTTTTGACTTTTTTTTACCTCCAGTGAATGGCATTTGGGAACTTACATATTTTGGTTGTTTGGTTGATTAATCATCCAATGTGCAAATTCCAAACAAAATACGCGTCGTGCTACATAATTAATACAAAATTTGGGTCTTTCCATAATTGTAGCTACTGACGGAAATGCCTAACATGCAGATAATCTATAGTAATTTTCTACGTGGTTATAGACCAGTATTGCCCACATCCTTGGAACTCGGTATAACAAGTGACAAGGTATGCAGACGATATCGATAAAACATGCTATGCGTTCTGCCATTTTCCAGATTTAGTCTGTATGATTTAAGTCCAATCTGTCACCTACCTGCAGTTAAGAATCGCTAATATCGACGATATATCTATTGGTTTATTTGAGGCTAGAATCAAACCAAGAAAATTAACCATCAATAATCTCTGAAAATTACTTCGAGACCCCGTTACAATAATATCTCATGATTTAAAATAAGACATGTGCACGTGAATTATGTGACTTCTCTATCTGACACTCAGGTTTGTATCAGAGAAAACTGAGACTGAGCCTGCTGACTTATCGAGAAGGACATGTCCACATTGTTCCATCAAATTGAATCTCATGTTCGTTTTAGGGGATTCCCTACTCTCTCTCTACAAGACCAAACACCAGAAACCCGCTCAAAACTAATGTATGACTGTGGTTACATTACTGGGGCATGAGGTAACTTATATCATACTCCTACATAGTTTACTCCTAATTACCTTTGCCTGCACTCCCCCCCCCCCCCACCTCCCACAAAAAAAGAAGCTATGGAAATTTACATCATATTGAAATTTGATAGGCGATTGAGTGGTAATTAATGATCGCTGGAGGAGACTGTAATTAAAATAATCTTCGGCGAACTTCGGCAAAATGAACATTTTTCGTTTCGTGGCTTATTGGCAATGTAGTGGGGATGGTAAATTCCAAGGCTGAGACTTGAAAAGCTCCAAGGTGCACACCATTTGCACTCGCCGACCTTCAACTTGGGTTATGCTGCAGAGCTGTGTACGGCGGTCAATATTTTGCAAAAACTCTGCAAATCGAAGCGGAGGCCGAGAATATGAATTAATATGATGTGTCAGCGGTCGATTAAGTACTTGATTTAAGTCACGTAAATACCTGTTTATGTGTATCTTCATTCATAAGTATCAAAGGGCATGGGCAGAGGCTATTACTTTTCCTTTAAGTAGAATTCACACAGTGGGATTCATGTACACGTACCTCACAGGGTTCAAAGTCTCCTGAGATTCTGAATCCTATCGTGTGAATCCCGCTTTGAAAAGAACGGGTTAGATTACCAATAAAATTACGAAAATCATAATTTACACAGGATTTTCGATAGAAATCAATAAAATGTATTTTAAGATGATTTACAAATTCATTTTCTAAGATTGATGGTGCTATATATATTGCACATGATCGATTGCGTCTGGAAGGTCTATGATGTTCAGCGATGCAGAGCTTGTGTCAGTGTCCATCGAAAAGTGTGTTGGTGTGCATTATAAAACAGGCCCACTGCCCCGACGCAACCTCTTCTTCCAATGCAAAGTAAAATTATGCGTCGTAGAATGCCTCGTAAGGCGCATTGGTGTGCATCAGAAGCCAAGTGGGTTCCCCCTTAAGCCCAGTACCCACCTACGCCAATTCACTCGCCAATAGGCCTCACGATTAACTTTTCGATTAGAATGGCAAATTTCATAAAGAGGTTTTACAAGTTTAGAAGTGTACCCACCTCTACGATTGAATCTACGATAGACACCGATACGCCAAAATTGATTCCATATTGAAATGCAGGGTTCACTGCTTCGAGAAACCCGTTCGTTCCCACAGAAGATTTAATTTTGTGTCGGAACGCTCGTCGGGAGGCTGATCGTAGTTAACTCGCAGTAGTTGGAGCCCGGCTTTAATCAAGCTAACCAGCTTAAGCCCTGCACCCAACAACGCCGATTCTGGTCCCAATAGGCTTGACGATTGACTTCCCGACACCATACCGATTCTATCATGAGGTAAAAAAAATCATGGCAGTGGAACAGGTTTCTGCGGTTCCGTCTACAACACCTCACGATTGCATACCAATAGGTTGCGATCCAAATACGCCAATTGTAGAGCTCTCGATGAAATCCAACATGTTGGATTTTTATGTAGCCTGTTATAGCGTATTGTAGGTGATTTATCGGGAAAATATCTCTTGCGGGGGAAATAAAGAAAATTCTGGAATTAGGTAGAGCATATAGATATATAATTGCCATAAATACGAAATTATTTGGTTAAGTTTAAGGGTCTGAAAATAACAGAATTATGATTCTATCACAGTTAGTCTTTCTAATTTGATTATTTTAGTGTCTGAAAATAATATCATAATATGCTGCAAATATCTCTAAAAGATTATTCATATTCATTGAATATTTCTAAAATTATAGCATGTTTCAATATTAAAACTTTGCCTGAGATCTAAATTGATACATCGATTGAATGATTGCTACCGATATAGGGTACGATTTTGCCATTTCAATTGGTAGCCTATCAGGAGGTATCTCGTAGACAATCGGCGTTGGTGGGTGCAGGACTTTACTGAATAACTATACAATGCTGATGGATGTAGTACTGCACAACGACATTTGTCGGTGTCGTTTTTGATAAATGGGATTGAAAACCAAAGCGTCTGTTATTCGCCATTAAATAATAAGAATAGAATGCTTTTTAAATAGAAAACATAAGAATATTGGGCTGATCCAAGGTTTGCCGGGGCTTGTTGAATAATTTTCGTCCTACTCTCGGACAGAAGCGGAAGAACTTTTGGCCCAGGGCGCCTTGAAATGATCGTCTAGATACCTGAAGCCTTTGTAAAAACTCAGTCGTCGTACATTTCTATAAAAAGTCATCTAGTGTAAATGCTTGAGAAAATTCTTGGATTGACGACTATTGTAGGTGATATTGCGTAATTGAGCTCCAGCTGACGATTATAAGTCTTTAGTCGCCTAGTGGAAACACCGGGCGACGTAAAATTCAATGGTTATTCTAGCTTCCCAAACCTGAAATGTATATGACTAATGAGTGTCCAGGGGTAAACAGAACGACCACCAGTTGCACCTACCTCATTGTGTAAGCAATAAAGACAAGGTCATAGCATGTCATCTACTCACCGTTGAAGGAAACATTGAGTATATAGTCTTTATATAAACTGGAGCCGTCGATATGTAGGTTTTTCACGCATTCTCTGGTGTTGCTGTAGTGCCCGCACTGGTCGGCCAGCAGCTTATCCAGCGCATGCGCCATGGCGTATACGGCGTCGTAGACAAACTGGATCTTGCTCTCCTGTTTGTAGTTGGTCGGCGTGAGCAGTTCATTCCCCGTGCACATGGGAATCTGCTCGCCGGACTCCTCCATCTCGTTAATGGTGGCGTTAAACGTACACTCATGCACGTGCTCCCAGAATTCCACAAACCACGGGTTCCGTTCATTAGTCAGTGGGCTCAGCTTCTTAAAGTAAGCATCGAACTCCGCCAGGTATTCCGACTGGAGTTCTATGGTTAACGCACCTTCGGCTACAAAGTCGTTGCCCTCCACGGGGGCGGGCTGGTTCCCCCAACCATCACTGGCGACGAATACGAAGTGGTCGGTGATATTTTGCCTCCTGGCCGACAGGAGAAGGTTCCGCGCGTCCTCCACGCGTAGAAACAAGATGAGAACGCGCGCGATGGATTTCTTCATGAGGTTGGAGATCAGTGTGTCAAACGTGGCTTCGGTCGCTGAATGCGGGATCTTCTCCGACAACGCGATGCATATGTTGCGCGCGCGAGCCTCTCGTTGAAACGAGTCAATTCCCATAATACCGTAATCATCCTCTGAGGCGACCGTGCTAACATAAGTCCAGTTATAGTACTGGACAATGTCCACCATGGCGCGTGCTTGGAAATTGTCCGGCGGAACGGTTCGAGCGAATAGTTCGTACCGCGATTTATCGCTAAGGGCGGCGCTTGTTGAAGCATAACTGATCTGTGGGATTTTGAATAGGCGTAATAGATTGGCGACCTGGATGGATACGCTACTATACGCGCCCCCTATGACCCCGGCCACGGCCGTCAAGCCTCCCGCCGCCGGGCGCGCAGCCGACCCGTCTGGGCACTCATACTGCCCGGCGTCTAAATCAGACATAGACGCCCGCACGTACTCCAGGGCCTGCTCCAGGGCGTAGGTGTCTCTGGAGCAGGTGTCTAGGATGTTGGCGCCTAACGTTATCCCCGGGAGGAGGGTGTCGTCCTTGTTGATCTCATCCAGGGTGAAGAGCATGGCCTCCAGGCGCTGAATCCCGCGTGTCGTGCCGATCTCCCCGCAAGGCTTCCGGCTGTCGCTGCTCTTCTTGTGCACCGGAAATAGACCGCCGACGATGATGTCGCCCGCGATGCTCGCTGCCAACATCGACTTCCCGTCCGCCTTGCTGGAATTGGACGCCGAGGTAGAGCGCGCCGGCTCCACCAGCGCCCCCGCGCGGCATGCGCATGACAGCAGGTGTAGGAGCGTCACCAGTAGGAGTAGCGTCACGTGACCGTGGCGACGCATGGCCGTAGCTGGGGGGTGGTCACGGGTGAGTAGGCACCACGAATCTGAAATCTACTTATGATATCAGACAGTGACATCCTCTCCCGGTCTCGTTCCCGACACACCGGAAGTCTCGTTGTTGTTGCGATTTGACGATCGATAATGCGAATGGAGGGCGAAGCTAAGTGTCGGCTGGTGAAGTAGGACAGTCCTATATTTACCCAGTAGACAATCCATCGTTCCTATGGACACAGGAGTTGCACCCTGTGTACTTAATACCGTGTACTATTGTTTGTACAGAGGCTTTATCATCGGGATACTACAGTGACACACCTAATCACTACTGAACCCATGTGAGAATCAACCTTCTTGGTGTAAGCTTGGCGAAGAAGGTCTTTGGGCCCCACACGATGAGCGTCTCTGTGACAGACAGGCACAGCAGGCCGCGGGCACTGCTGCCCGCTCCCACACACCTACTGGAGGAGGGACTGGCTGATCAGGCACAACGCTGACAGGCTAAAGTAGCCGAGGGACGCTCCCGGTCATGCCCCACGCCGCGTCGAGCCCAACAGGGACGCCATCATCAGCGCGCAAAATAGCAGGCTCGGGGCAGTCGGCCTCACTCGTTTCTGATTGGTTGGCCAGATGGAAAGTCCCCCGTTGTCACGAAGCGCGCAGGCGCATTGGACTTGTACATGTGACGTCTTTCCGGCAGACCATGGCGAATGTTAGACCTGAAAACAACGGAACGATTTGTTAGTAAATCTGAGCAGACGACATTGAGTGACATTTTCCGGACAGGAAACAGTCCCATTACCTCGTTACTATCTTCTAAATGCCATCTATATAATCCCGTATGATTATACTCCAATCTAAGAAAGGTCATGATTTACTCCAAATAGAATCTCACTTGGAAATTGGATATTACACTGGCATTATTAAGGAAACACAATTTACTAGGTGCTTGGGCGATTTCTTCTTCCGCGGGAAGTGTATAGTTTTGTAACATGTTCAATCATGCTTGTCAGAAGAGAACAAATGGTTGTGACATCAAGTTAAAAGAGAGATAGTCAAACAGGCATTAGAAAGATAAGGATTAGAACATTTTAGAAAAACAGAAAATACAAAGGGAGCTAGATATGACCACAGCTGAAGAAGTCATCACTCGCTGATACTGCAGAAATATATATGAAATGTATGATTGATATACATGGATATTACAATAAATCCTGGTCTTAAAAACAAACAAAAAATCTAAATACCACACAATATGCAAAAATGTATTAGATTATGCAATATGTAATGAAAATAGAACATAGCAATGGAAAAAAAGTCTTTCATAATCACTTTGAGGCTTGGTAGCCATCGCCTAAAAACAGCAACTAGTTTTGGCAGCTTCAAGAGAGAGGTAGAATCTATACTATTAAAATGTTACAGAAGAACATCTAATGACACACTGGTGATATCATTAGCTAAGGTTAATCACTGCTTGCTGATGTAGAGAGATAAACAATATAGTTATGTTGCGTCTAGCTCTGCATAAGTCCAAGCCCAACTAGTCCATAAATGTAATAAAAGCTGAGAACATGCCATGATAGCGACAGCGGTCGAGGAATCACACTGAATCGCACGGGGGTGGACATGCGTGGGCCGTCGCATTGCACATCCTTAAATGTCCATGATGTGCGATGGAATCATCGCACATGTTTGCTGCACCCCCTCATATTTGACAGCTACTGCTGCAGTCATTATGCATGTGCCCTTAAAGACTACTATGGGATACACTACACTACTATTTCCATAGTGGCAGAGTACAGGGAATTCACGCCAAAGCAAAGACTGTGGCTTTAAATGTAAATCTTTACCTCCAACTCTAGCTAGACATAAGTACGGTCTAGATGGTTAGAGGAAAATTAGATTTCCAGTGAGAAAACAAAGGAAAGTGTCAACATACAGCGTATTTGGTGCGCACATCCTGACCACGTTTACTTAGGTAATACCACAAGCGTTGCGATGTGTCAGTCGCCCTAGAGGTGCATACCCTGGATATTTCTTGCGATCGAGTGCGATGTATCGTTGCGATCGGGGTCATGACTAACGTTGATGGGCTCATAAAATATTGCAACGATCGCTTCGTATCAGTATGCAGACCCTTTTGTGTGCCATAATTTTCTTTATTAGTCTAGGTGGAATAAGTATTGTTCGCCATTATAGGATAGCACGAATACCAGATAAGAATTAATGAACTAAATTGGGTGTAAAAATACGTAGTATAGCTATACTTGACCCATTGATATAGTTTGTGCTACCTATACTACCCTTTGACCTAGTTTATCCGGGCTACTCCATCTAATGGACTCTACACCTGTGTGGGCAGCTCAAAGGACTATCTACCTGCTCAGTTAGCGTGGCCGCCCGAACCAAGCCCCATATATTTTCCCTGTTTGAATGTATGTGTAATGCGATATTGCACGCAAACTTCTCTAACGGCATATTATAGGGAAGCAAAATGGAACTGGCTAAAACCAAAATAAGCATTTGTAGAGTCGTTTATCTACGTTAAAACAAGGCTGAGTGCCCCGACTAGGATCGTGTATATAGGGAAAGGGGAATGGACTAAAACCCTAGACTCAACTTCATAGCGTTGTAAAGTGAATATGAGGGCTTTCAATCACGATCTCCACTAAAATGAGACGTCTAACTGCCAATTCTCCCAACATATTTGAGGTAATGTTGCTATAGTCCAAACAATAAAAAAGAGAAATGAATAGTTTTTATAAAGATGAGGAGAATATTTCCATACCAAATCTCTTCATATTGTGACCGTATTGAATATTGCTTCGGGAAAGCCAATTATAATGATTATAGATACTGAATCTCCATGTGTCTGAACATTTTATATTGATACTTGGTACATTGTTTATTACAAACACAGTCATAACAGGTACGATTCAATGTCACCTTCTATAGCATTATAACTGGATTTTTCAACCCGAATTACAAGGGATACTAACAAAGGAAAACAAGGCGGCTAAAAATAAAGTCTGATTGGTTGATCCAAATCACGGGATCAGGTGGCGATACCTCCGAGGGTACGGTTATTTAGGCACAACGCGGCGCTAACGTTCTCAGAATGTTGATATGGACAAATATTCTGCCATATGTATGAAGTTCCTAATATAATTTCCTGCCAGCAATATAGAATGCCTTGTTTTCTCTGGGGAGAATGGATTTCCATCGAGATATAGTTGTATTGGGGTGTGCGACTAGAATACCTTTCTGTGGTTTTTGTGTAACTACACTGTCAGATAAACCCTGGGGTTATTACAACAGAGGTTAGATGCCAAAGTAATAAACATGACGATATTATTTTCGACCCGGTCGATATCATGATACATGCAGAGGGGCCTACCGACACGTTCACTGGGAGGGAAGAGCAAACATTTTATGATCCTCTTTCTTTGTGACGGGGCGAGGGGGGTGCTGAGAAGCAGAACCCACCCTCTTCGTGGCGGTTCTAGAAGACGTATTATAGAAGAGGTGTGTATTGCTGTCAGTGCCCCTCTCCAGTGTGCACACATCTAGGAAGGACTGAATGGCTATGCACCTAGACAAAGATAAGCAGTCTTGAGTGTTTGCAATAGCCGGGTATTGTGATTGAAGGTACGCAATGTCCGCACTTTATCGAATAGGCGGAGAGTAACGATAGTGTGTGCTGTCTGGGCCTTTGTCAGCCTACCATTGGAACGTGGGTGCCGCTTCTTGAAATATGACTTCGAAATTTAATACTAGGCTAAACTCTGTTCTGGTGGTAAATGACCCTCGATAGTAAAAACCATGGCATATTATTGAAAAGTCGTGATCGGTTCTAACACCCGAATCACAATTGTAATAGTATAACTACAAAGCATTTGTGTGCGAATCGATTACTTATTATTTAGATTATTGAATAAGATTATCTAAACGTTTGTAATTATCAAAATACACTATGAGGAGGACCTCTGTGGCCGATGACAGGAAAGAACCACAGAAACTCAGGATGGTTGATGTCAACATTCCCTTTCAAATATTTGCCTATGCTTATTTTCAGAACCGGGCATTAATCTATTACATGTTCTACGAAACCAGAATATTAGTTATTATTTGTGGTTCACGGACGTAAACTTCTAAAAAGTATCCCTTTTCCGGTGAGCAAAATAGCAAAATACCACTTCCTTCCCGCGATATTTAACTTAATGTGTTTATGTCTGATTCAAGATATTTCCTATGGCATTACCTCCATAATTGTACTAACCTCTTGGTATCTGCCTCTAACTCCTGATATTCACATCTATTTCTGTAAATTACAACAGGATTACTTGTTTTCCCGTTTCATTAATTGGTGCCGTGAACCCAGTCTAAATACTTTCTCTCTAGTCCTCAATCGGGCCTGAATGTCAAACCATGTTATTGTGGCCTTTACTAACATTTGTTAATTAGACGGAGCCCAACGCTGCCCCAGCCTTTGAAGAATACATCAGTCACACGTTTGACGTCCCAATGACGTCACGTAGGCGCCACAACGACCCACCCGAACGCAACCTCCCATTAGAAGTAATGAAAAATCACATTGAAATTTTCTTTACTGTCAAGTATGGCCTTTTCGTACAAGCGAGAACTAAGGAAACCAATGGAATTGAAGTCTGTAGTGGTGTTTATAATAGCGGGATACTGGATAGGCTGTCTGTCCTTTTTGCTTTTACTATGACTTCACACTTGATGTCTAGACATAACATTTGATTTCAATATCCACATGCCAGTTGGTTTGTATTACAGGAATGCAAGGAAGTTTGTTGACGTTTAGATACATGGTCAAAATCCATATAACACATGTAAGCAAAAGGAAACGAAAAAACAAAGCATAGAAAATATGAGGAAACATGATATTTTCATTTTTCATTTTCTTGCTATTCTTTTTCTTCGAAGAATCACGCACACGATACTTGAAAGGAACGAGTACTCAACCAATTTCCTACGGACAAGCTAAACAGGATATCTAGTTGAAAACCTCTTCTGAGAGATCCTCTTCTGATGGTCAGTGAAGCATGACCACTGACTTCCGTACGTCACGTGACGACATGCCGCGCTGGTTCCGGACACGTGGCGTTCCGTATAGTGTTTGCAGTATGGTTAGCAGCCCCCAGGAAAAGATCAGAGAGCGCATGGGAGGTGGAATGGGGGTTTGGACGGAGACGCGCGGGTGAGATGGAGGCGCTAGGGGGAGCTGAGGGAAGAGATTTAATTAGTGTCGATCCAGAGAATTGTGCCACCTGGGGCTACTATTATTAAAAGCCTGTTTTCATCCCTGACCGTGAAACCACTAAAGGAGTGCCTCTTCTCATCATTGGAATGAGGATTAAACAGAAGCCACGTCTAGTGTTCATACATTGGTGACTGTGAACTCTGTATTGAGGTTGACATCAACCATGTATTTTAAGCTGCTCTATTGAGGCACCCTGATTGATACTGACCCTCCCCCTTACATCCCATACCGCTCCTCCTCTTTTCCTCTTCAAAGGCTCCCCAGGGCATACTGGGCTGGGAACCATTCGTCACAAACCAACATAGACAAGTCACCCACTTTCGCAAGGGTGTTACCCCCTAGTGGCATGATAATGAGGGATTGAAAAAACTAGTTGAACAAATAACGGTTGCAGCTAAATCTCAATCTAAATACAGGGTTGCAGAATGCTGATGGTTGGCTGCTCTCGGGGGAATCCGAGATCGGCAGAGAGCTCATATATTCAGTGAGAAGGAGTGCGTTTTTACAAACCTTGACATTGGGTTTATACAAATGGGTAACAGCTTTGGTAAGAGGCTCCTGATTAGTAAAACTTTCACACACACATTCTTAAACATGCATATATATAAATATATGTATGCATGTATACGTATAATGTAATTATCATTTCGAACATCTGAACTGATGGACACCTCCTGTAAGAGTAAAGGCTTCCAGAGTAACAGAAACCTAGCCCTTCGACCTATGTCAATGCGAAGGGTGATAGTGCTACGGTTGTACAAATTAAATTGATTAAATTACATGGTCATTGGCAAGTCATTGTCGCCATGCTTCTCCAAAGGTCGCTAGCACTAAGTCACTCCCTTTGCCTATTGATGGATGGGCAGGGCCACGCCCACCACCTTGCCCGCTTCTTACACCAACCTGCCCATCAGAAGGCAGTAATGTAGTCGTTAGGAGGAAAAGATTGGAGAATATACTGAAAACTAAAATAACCGTTTTGACTTTATAAGCTGTGTTATCAATGAAAGAGCAAACACATATCTAGAATAGGGCCTGGTATGTTATTTGATCAAGAAGGCAAAGTAATAGCGATGCATCCTTTGTGCTGCACTCTTAGCCTAATATAATTCCACCCTTCCCGCCCATTGGGTATGTGCTTTCATCTAGGGCTAAACCTTTAGGCACTATAAATATACCTTAGGGCATTTTGATGATATCGGCTTCCCATTGTAATATAATGAAGGTGTGTTGATATTCTTATGTAGAATAATTATTAAAATTCTACGATTATAAAAAAAAGAATCCATTGCTTACATTATTGATTTCCTTTTGAAAAAGTGTTTATTCACAACACAAATTCATCAAATAGCATGGTGATCTAATGCGTGAGTGGGGGGGGGGGGGGGGGGTCCAGGTGGTCATGTGGAGATGTGCCTCAGTCGGACTAGCAGCAAGAAAGGACTAATACCAACCCTCCATAAAAACTCACTTCTACCTCACCCTCTGTACTACCTCGTTAATGAATACGAATCCTCTAACTTATCACCTCGATAATTTACCTTTCCCAATAGATTTCTTCCAGTATACACTCTCTTCCATGTTAGTTATTAATGTTATTCATTAATGAAGATGAGGAATCCCCTCTGAAAATGAAAATCCTGTTCAACGTTTAACTTTAACCAAAATAAAAAGGTGAATGCTACTTTGATAGCTCAGTGGTAATTACTAATGCGGTACTATTTATTTCCCGCATCCCCTAAAGCAAGAAGTAATGTTTTCTGATAATTCAGAAAGTGGTGTTTAACATTCACAAGCCACTTCGGAATCTGACGTGAAAGGAGCAACATTGCTTCAGCAAACGCACGCTGCTAAAACAGTTCTTTGAGAGCACTGCTTGTATTTTCATTCTTTGAATCACTGGAGAAGACTCGTCAGGGGCCATAGAGAACAAAACCAGTCAATCATCACTCCCAAACGTTTGCTTGATTGCTCAAATAGAGATGTTGTTCACAGTTGTTTGGCTGAAGAAAATATGACCAAGAAAACATTGACAGACCCACCGAGTGCACCTCTCTTGATAACGAAAGAGTTCTGTAATTACATTTAAGGTAAATAATTCATTTATTTTCTAAATGGATTACGCTCGAAAGGTAGGACGAAAGAAAAGTATTTCCTTGTATTCTGAATGTAAATCTGTTAGTGATTCATAGAGTTTCTCTGACCCCTTTGCTCAATGAAAGATCCATTGTCCTGTAACATTGTGAGAATATCCACGGGAATAGTTATACCTCTAGGTGGTAGCGCCACTGTCAACTGGCCTACTACGGCACATTGCCTTAACCTGTCTTATTTTATGGCATATCATATTCTTTACCTTCACTAAAATAGTTTAAATCATTTTAAATAGAAAACTGATGCAGTTACAATGATAGACTAATCTCAGTGGACCTACTGTTCTGGTATGGCGATTGAACTTCAGAATACATGGTACCAACTGATTCTGAAGTAATACTCAGATTATCAAGACAAGGTCAACACTGCACTCATTTCCGTTTGGTACATCTTGATTGACCAGTTGTCAGCACGATTGGTAATTTCTTCCGCGAGCAAGCTCTCGATCTAAATGACTCAGCTCTTGGTTCGTAAGAAGAGAACACATGGTTACTGAGCCCGTAAGGGTAGACGTTCGAGGCCTCTTGTCCAATTAAATATTGGCGGAGGCGGAGCGATTGGCCAGTCGCTTATGACGTCATCTCACTCAACCGCTCATCTCACTCAGCCACGACCATGGCATAGTATTGTCACTTTATGTGGGTGATCATTGCGTATATCTTTTGATGTTATTCCCATGGCTAACTTGTACCATGGGTGGGATAAAGCATCTATTATGATAGAGGATGACAAGATATTACATAATGTAGATCCACCAGCCTGTAGACCATGATCCGAGTCAAGGCCGCTCTACTTTATTGTAAATTGAAATTTGATAAACAGCATGACCATCTAAGTAAACCAGTGTCAGTAAAATTTTCTTTCACTTTGATAATAAAGTTTCCCTAAAGCCAAGCTGGAATCATTTCACCAGTTGACTTTAGAAATATTATAATCAGCAAATCATAGATTTCATCTCAACATGACCGCAAATTTTATAAACACCAATCAATCCAAGCTGTCCCGCAAAATCTTCCTTCATAGATATAGCCATACCTCCTTACTCGTACAACTGACCTGACATCAACATTCTATGTATAGTAATGCCTGGCAGGAAGATTAATATGACATTGACAGCAGCTAATCAGTCATAGTGCTAAAAAGATGCGTGTAACATATACTGAGGACTAGCAGGAAAATTCTAGGCAGATAGTCCGACAGGTTTGAACTGACATTAATGAAGAGGATTAAAAGTTTTTAGAACCTTAGAACAACTCCAGTAATTGGAATTAGATGGCATTAGCATGTGGCGAAGGTGATGTACGTTCATCTACATTCCACCACTAATTACGTGGGAGATTTATCCTTATAAAAACTATATCTTTACATATTTGGCGGCCTATACCGCCATTCTGACCATGGAGACAGTCAGTTTAACAGTGGGAACTACCAGATTTCTGTGGTGCGATACAGTTATATTTCACCTATAGTTAGATTAAAAAATGCTTCAATAAGTCTTTTATTGCAGCGAAAAGGCACGTCTAGGCTTTGAACATGATGCATGCATAACAAAGCTTCCTGTTTGAGCACTGACCTCAAGGATCCATCAATACGGGTTCAGTAACAACGTTTCCTCGTAATGTCATATATATATATATATATATATATATATATATATATATATATATATATATATATATATATATATATATGGCAAAGGCAACCCTAGTTATGCTGCCATTGACTGAGTAAGGTATTGTTGAAACCTGAAGCCAATAGTAAATTAACTGCACGATCTAAGATACGAAAGGAAAACGTTAGAGCTAAATGTGCTCACATTTACCTGTTACAAATACATTTCGATTATTGAGATGAAAATGCTTTGGACTTTATTAAGGGCATATAATAGAATGGCAATAGAATAAACCACAGGAGAAAGAACTACATGCTATCATCTCGGAAAGTAATATTAATAACATCCTTATGTTTTATTTGTATATATCAGAATAATACAAGACGTTTTTCATAGACTAACAAGATGGCCACAGGGCACGGAGGTAAATAAGCGCACCTGGTGCAGAGCAGGTAAAACATGCGGTCGGTTATGTGCTTTTTTCCCTTCATTAAAGAACACACCTTAGTCAGATTACATTGAACTGTAACCCTCCCTGTCCTTGTTCGTACAAGCTGTTGCCACACCCTCTCGTTGGGGACATTCGTGCTTGCATCATATAGCTTTACCAGAAATTCATCTGAGAGGGAAAAACAACATCGTCGTATTACGCCTCCAAACTGTATTCTAACTTGAGAAGTGATGTAATGAAATAAAAGACTAGAAATATCGGACTATCTAGGAAGATGTATGGAAATCGTATACCTACTTAGTTTGTAAAGTTAACCACGATGCAAGACCATTCTTTTCTAAACCACTCCTTTGTTGGTTATCTTTGCGGGTAAATCAAGGTGTTTCTGTAGTATTTCGGTTGTTTGAATTTTATCTCAAAGTCATACAACTACTGATGAGCATCTTCCTCAGTTCTAGTGCCACTGTGCCATACAGGGGTCATGCCAGTGCAGGCGAGGGCTATATATATATATATACCGATTCGTTGTCGAATTAACGTATTCAGACACAACCCCACCCCCACAGGAGCTGTAAAAGGAATGCTTGTCTCAGCTGTTAACAAGGTGATAACACCAGCATAAAGCTGCCCCCGTGAAGTCTGCCTATCAAAGAGCACCCCGCCCAAGTTTACCTGCGCTCCTGCTCGTGTGTGTGAATGAGTGATAACGTGAGTGAGTATCTTAGTGCACGCATGCGTGGTGTGTCTAGTGCAGGTGTGTCTGGTAACCCCCTCCTTCCACTAGTCCTCTTCCTCTTTCATTATCGCTCAGCTGTACTATAGGCCATGTTGAGGTCACCAGTGGCGCATCACCCGGTAGGCCAATGAATGACAGAGGATGGTTTCATCAAGAGATAAATAGCTTCATACAATTCATTACAGAATGACAATAATAACCATGAATTTCTTGTGTAATTGAATAAATAGTAATCGCTAAGATATGAATCATGATGATTTAAGGTTTTTGTTGTGATGAATCTATTTTTTTGTACATTTGCGTCGGACCATTGAGCAAAGAGAATTCGAACAAAGACATCATTCTAATTGTGGAGATTAAGAACAAAGAGGTCAGGGTTGTGATTGCTAAATAACGACTAAAAACCCATTACAGCTAGAATTACGGTGTAATTACTTCACCAAGAGCCTTTGATCTTCTGACTGATGCTGTGTGCAATCAATGTAGTTACAAGACCACAACTCGGAGATTTTAGCATCTTATCTGAAAGACAGACTCGTTCTCTCGTTCTCTGCCGTGGCCAGAACCGTTATTGCTTCCGTAGCCAGTCTCGTAAGGATTACAATATTCGTGGTAGTTAAAGGAATGCTTGAGAAAAGTTTGTTAAAAATGCACATGTCAGCTGGTCTAGGTTTGAAGTGTGAGGCTCAGACAATGTATCAGAGAGGGGAGAGAGTGGCTAGAGAGACTAACAGAAAAGGACGGAGAGGGCAAGAGGCAAATTATGAGACCAGGCAATTTTCGTAATCTGTATTGTCCAAGAGAAGGAGGCCAACTCTTGAGCTGACAAACAGACTGTACTAAACTGCTACAATATACAGTTGGAGGTTCCAGACACAGAGGTCAATGCCCAGGGGGTTATTGGCACGGGGCTGAAAGTCCTTGGGGTCATTGGTCCCTGTCAGCATGATTCCGAGGGATGAACACTCCGTTAGCCAAGTGGTTTTGTCTTGTCTCATCATTTGTGCGCCACAATAGATTGACTTTCTAGACTATGGAGACATGATTATTGTACGTGAATGGAATCTGTTCATAGATATTTCCGATCAGAAATCTAGGAACAGATGGTACACTCACTCCATCTCCTTATTATCACATTCCTGGAAATAATTAAAGGTGCGAATTTACAGCTCATGGTTTCGAAAATGGCAGTGGTTATGTGGTACGGAGGGTCGTATGAATATCATTTCGTCCCTCCGTGACGAACAGCATCCGTGCTTTGGTCAGTAAAAGTGAGATATGCTAATAGTCTAGACGCAACCAGCAGACTAAATAGGTAAATACATGGATAATATTTGGTAAAACATTTGTGATCATATGATGGTAGTATCGGGAAAATAGTTGAGTGATGATTATACATTATTAGTAAGATATGTTATTATAAATACATATGATGTTTGGTTAAGTATAAAAAAAACCCTACGAAGTAGGATGATAATAAAATGGAGGTTGTGGGTGGGTGGAAATTGAATAGGTGTGTAAGTGTAGAGAGACGATGAAGAAGAGAGGTTTTTCTATTGCGTCAGGAAAATTCGTTGACTGGGATGGTTGTTAACCAAAATTGTCGTTCACGGGACCCATGTAGCCTAATGGGAAGCCATACGCAATGAGATTCAATACATCATGATCAATGCCCCCGTCGTGGAAGTAGTGAGACCAGGCCTCGAGATTCAAATTGATGGGAAGAGCAATTCTACATCCTATGCTATTAAGTAAGCCCAAAGCCCGCACCTGGTGATAGGCATCCACCAGCTGGACCAAGTCGGGGGTTATGAAGTCACTACACATGGCGGGCTAGAAACTTTAACAGTGGTCGCTGAAGACCTTCCAGTTTATGTATATATCATGAATGGCAACATCATTTTCACAAATATACCAAATACTCGTAAAGTCTGGTGTATTACCTGTGTGACTGTCACACGACGAGGAGGCCACGCCCTCTCATAGTCTCTCCGGTGGCTCGGGCCGGGTCACATTTTCACCTTGTGGAGCCACACCAGCTGGGAGTCGGAGGCTTCGGAAATCTTGTTTGCAGCATTTGGACGTCTAGCAGGCACTACATATTTGATATGAGCTGAAAAACTACATTCGTCCGTACCGGAAGTGCCACCATCTTGGATGCTAGTTGACTTGATCCCAGTTTGTTGTGGTTGGTCGGCTCGGCTGGTACCCAGCCCGCAGCTCCTATGGGGGCAGTCATCTTGTATTCGCTTTCTGACCGTTTCCTTTGAAGGTGTCTCTAGCTGGTTCTCGAATGGATGGACGTGGCCATGCCAGATGGACGTGGTCATGCCGGATAGCACAGGAAGGCGTCTTACCCGGCGTTTACACTAGACGATTCTGCCCAGCTCCTGACGACTTTCAGCAGTAAAAGGCTAGAAATCGTCTAGTATAAACACCAAGAGCGTGGCGACTGCAGGTCGTCTGGTTAAATCACATTACGCAATAAGGCACCACCTCACAACTATTGGACACGCTCAGACGCCGGCGACTATATCAAGCGGGCTTGAAATAGTCGTCTAGATAGGTGGCGATTCTATGAAAACATAGGTGTTGACCACCTGCACTTTGGACTTGAAATGTGTGCTTTGCTTCGATAACATCGTGGGGTTGGGGTTGGGATAGGTGTGTGTGTGTGTGTGTGTGTGTGTGTGTGTGTGTGTGTAGGTGTGTGTGTGTGTGTGTGTGTGTGTGTGTGTGAGTGTGTGTAGATAATTACTTACCTAAGTACTGAAGGGGAATTGATGTTCCTACGAGCCTAGGGCACTGTTTCCAGGTGCCCTAGGAGTACAGGGAAGAGGAACTACGTGATTAGTCAGTAGTTAGAGCAAGAATACCGCTAGATAAAATAAATTCAAAGATATAGCGACAGGGAAGTGCAATATATATTCATGAACTATTAAAAGGGAAAACCCCTTTTTTGTAGGTGGATTGATTATGGGGCTGGAAGGTGGGTCCCTGTACTCCTAGGGCACCTGGAAACAGTGCCCTAGGCTCGTAGGAACATCAATTCCCCTTCAGTACTTAGGTAAGTACCTCGGGTAATTATCTATTCCTACTCACTACGGGAACTACTTTCCTGTCGCCCAAGAATACAGGGAAGATTTTTAAAGATATTTCTTAAATTTATTTTATCTGTCTCTATATCGTTTAGTAATTAAGCTTTATATAATCATAATATATGACAATATGAACACAGGAATTGTATCTTAAGAGTTTATTAAGTACATTCTTTGTGTTTAGTTTTCTTCTCCAATTAGGAGTACAATTTTTGTTCTTCAGTAAATTATGAAGAAAAAATGTCATCACAATATTAATTGTAGTATGAATACCTTGTTTTTACAAGTTTGTAAAAAGGTTGACAAGTATTTGTTTAAATAACAAATAAGACTTAGTTGCGTAATATTTTCGTAAATATAAGCTTAAATACTAGGAATCACATCATTGGTTTTTTGTTTATCAAATCACAGTATGCATTAGGCACCATGTATCAGAAGTAATGTAATATATTACATTGTAAATCGTCCATGTTAGGAAAAAGACCTGCCATGTTATAACAAATATGGCTTTACTAATATATATATGAATCTACTCTTATAATGCTATGTGTATAGTTACTAAGCATTTACCTCTTGGATCGCTTGTGCTACTGAAATAGTTTTCTTTGGTTTTTCTATTTTCTTTTTATAATGTCTAGCCATGGTGGTTTCACACTTCCATGAACCATAGTTTAAGAGGGCGTTTGCGTCCACACCTAATTTCGCACCTGCTGAGGTGCCTGCACCTCTTGTTGAGTGCGCGGAATATTTCGAGGTGTCAATTCCGCTCATAGCCAGTGTTGTTACTACATACCTGGAGACAGTGTCCCTATGGATTGGCTTATGTGGTTTCCTAAAAGATATTACCAATTCTTGAGAGTGTCTAAGGTCTTCTGTGGCCTTGACATAGTCTTGCAAAGTTTTGACAATACAAATCTCATTTCGTTTTGGGAAAGGTTTAAGAATGATCGTTTTTAACGATTCTCCCGTTTTTGCAGTTTTCATTGGCTTTGTTAATACGAAAATTACACTTGAGTCTTCTAGTGTGTTCATACTATTTAGCGACAGCGCCGTTATGGCCTGGCCCCGTTGACCGGATATAAGCAGGAATAAAAGTACAAATTTTTTCGTTAACTTTTCTAAGGAAAGTGTTTCGTTGTTTCCCCAAGATTTGAATAAATCAAAAACATTTTTAACATCCCAAAATTCATGGTATTTCGGTTTTGGGGGGTGTCGGAGATATGCGGTTCGGACTGCTCTTTTAACCCAATAGGAACTTCCTATAGTTTGGCCGTTGTTTAAAGTCGGCAGTAAAAAGGACAGTGCACAGCGTGCTGTATTTATTGAAACGTATGAGAAACCTTTGTCAGAAAGCTATTTTAGGAATTGACGAACCTGTAATTCTTCTGGATCATATTTGTTTATCTTTTGTGTTTTACAAAATGTATCCCATTTCTTCAGATAATTGTTATATGATCTCTGTGTACTGGGTTGCCAGGATTCCATAAGGAACGCTGCCGTTTCTTTTTCACATTCACTTTTCTTTACCAAATTCTTGTTTACAACCTCGAAAAAATTAACGGTAGGCCGTTTTGAAAGTTTTTCTCCTGATTTTTTGAAAATATCAAATTTGTTCTTTTCTTTCCTATTCTTCGTATTTGTTTCGCTTGTTGAATCAACGGGGTGTACCAGACGGCGCTTGGCCAATCTGGGGTCACTAGGATGATCCAATCTGGATTTTCTGCCTTCGCTTTTCTCAGAACTTTGAGGATGATGCTGAAAGGTGGAAAAGCATACCCTTTAATATTTTTCCATGATATGGAAAAAGCATCGAAATATGTTGCTTCTGGGTCTGGTTTCCAGGAGCAAAATATTTCGCATTTTGCATTTCTGAAGGATGCGAACAGGTCAATTTCTGGCGTACCCAACCAATTTTCAATTCTTTTGAACAATTTTGGTGATAACTCTATTTCGAGATTGTCTCGGAATTTTCGTGATGCTTCGTCTGCTAAACCATTTAGTACTCCCGGCAAATGAGATATGACAATCCAATTTCTCGTTTTTTCCGCCCAATGCCAAATT
The DNA here is from genome assembly GCA_950022655.1 of Alentia gelatinosa. Classification (NCBI taxonomy): domain Eukaryota; kingdom Metazoa; phylum Annelida; class Polychaeta; order Phyllodocida; family Polynoidae; genus Alentia; species Alentia gelatinosa. The sequence continues at coordinate 47,989,044 of OX465581.1, forward strand.
TCTTTTGCTATTTTATCACAAGCGAGAGATCGAACTCCTCCTTGTTTCCTGACGTAGGCTATTGCCGTAGTATTGTCTGTTAAAACGTGTATGGTCTTATTTTTGGATCTACAAAAACTTTTTAGAGCTAATTCTATAGCTTTTAGTTCCAAAACATTTATGTGTTGCACTTCTGAATCATTCCATCTGCCTCCGATTGAGACCCCATTATAATGGGCGCCCCATCCCTCCATACTTGCATCTGTTGAAAATTCTATGTCTGGAGTTGGAGAACGAATTTTTCTTTTTGAAGAACTTACGTTTTCTTCCCACCATTTTATATCATTTAGACCGTGAATTGAAATTTTCATGTCTGAATCAAATTTGCCGAGGTTTCTAACGAGAGCGTCGTTTTTATCTCTTTCGAGCGATTTAAGATGGGCTAGACCATAGTCAACCGCTGGTGAATAGGCAATCATGAGGCCCACCATTTTTGCGCATTCCCGAATTGTGACAATTTGTTTTTCAGTGATTAATTTCGAATGATTTTGTAATTTTTCAATTTTTTCTCTTCCTAGGGTAACTGTTAAATTTTCCGTGTTGATATTGAAACCTAGAAAATGTAGGGTCTTTTTTGGGGTACATACGGATTTTTTCGGATGTATCACAAAACCTAATGAATCCAGGGTTTCCGCCAGAATTTTTACTGTGCGAAAACATTCATCTTTCGTTTTTGCAATTACGAAAGAGTCGTCAATATACCCAAAACAAGTCCCTCCTTGTTTTCTGACATGTGAAAAAACAGGGGTCAACAATTTTGTGAATATGCGTGGGGCGCACGCTAATCCATTTGGTAATACTGTATATTGATACAAATTTCCTCTCCATCGAAATTTGAGGTACTTTCTGTCTTTTTTCTGAACACTTATTGAGTAATAAGCGTCTTTTAGGTCTATTGAAGCCATATAATCATTAGTTTCAACCAAGTCAATGGCTGTTGCGAAAGTTGACATTTTGAAGTGGTTATATTTAATGAATTTATTTAATTCCGTTAAATCTAATATAACTCTGATTTTTTCATTTGGCTTCGGTCTTGTAAAAATATTAGAAATCCATTCACCTTGGCTGTGTGTGGTTTCTTCTATTATACCTTTTGTTAACATTTCCGAAAGTTCTAAGTCAATTTTGGGTAATTCGTCTGATTTCAATCGGTATTCGTTTGGAATCTTCTCTTGTACTGGAATGGATAAGAATTCAAGTTTGACACCTTTGATTTGGTTTAAAACCCAATCGTCTTTCGTTAGCTTTTTCCAATTATTCGTAAACCGATTCGTTTGACCGGCCTGGAAATATTGTGGTGCGTTTCTTAACAGTAACTTTGAAAACGCCATATCATACTCACATACCTCTATTTCTTCTTCGGAGGTGTCTGTTGTTGTTGTTGTTGTTGATTGTTCTTCTGGTACCAAGTCTTTTGATTTTGGTAGTGGTTGTTGTTGTGGTAATTGTTGTGTCCGTAGTTCTGTTGGTACCCGTATTGTTGTTTTTGGCCTTGGTATCTCTGCTGCTGGTGGCCGTTGGAGTTGCGAAACCCCATCCTATGGTTGTAACCTCTACCTTGTCTTTGTTGTGGTCTTGTTTGTTTAGTCTTGTCCTGTTTAGGTGTTGGTTTCGCTAACAGCTTCTTTGTTAGCTTCTCCTCTTTTTCCGCGTCTTTTACTGAGGTGTTGACGTCACCGAAGAGTGTGGAGTTACTTATGGGCGAGTTTATTGTAGCTTTCGCTAAATCTCGAGCGAGTTTAGGGCGGAATGCCTCCCGCCGTCTCTTTGTGATGTTTGCATTCGCAATAAATAACAATCTTACCCCATCGATGGCGGCTTTTGAGGCCTCATTAAGTTCATTATCCTCCTCACCTCTATCAAAAGCGAGTTGAATAAACGGTAGCATCGCGGAAAATGCAGACATCATCGCCTGTGTGGCAGTTACCAATTGTGAGTCTAGTTTTCTTAAAGGTTGAGTCTATATCCTTTGAGTTTTTGAATCCATCTTCCATCAACGGGACAGCCATGTTTTTCACATTTTCCGGTGGTGGGTATTTTTCGATCAGAGCTTTAGTGTCTTTGTGATCCACTGCTGCATTTAAGTATGAGTCGATCAGATTTGCGAGAGAGTCGTTAATTGCAGGTGAAGATTTCGGTTTGTTAATATCCGCAAATCTCGATAACCCTGCCGAGGTAATTGCTCCCGGCTTCGCTTTTGCAAAGTGATCAATCTTTTCTTCCTTTGTCTCAGGGTTAGGATCAGTCCCAGCGGGGGTTGGCGTGGGGTTTACGGGGTCTGCCCGCTTCCCTTGCACGGGGGTTACGGGGTCCACCCGCGTACCCTCCACGGGCTGCGCGTCTTGTTGCGTAACCTGTTGTGCGTCTCCATCTTGTTTATCCTCTTTATCCACATTATCCTCATGTTGGTAATCGTCTTTTTTCGGCTGATTCATAGTCCAGTTTAACGTGGGTTGAAGCACAGTTTGGTTTAGTATGGATTGGATTAATTGCAATCCGAGTCCTTGCTGTAGCGCCAATTGGGGGTCCGTTACAAGTGGTTGGCTTTTACACCTCTGGGCTGGAGTTAAACTTGCCCTAGAGGTCGGTTCACTGAATAACTGTGAAAGCTGATGAGTGCTTTCACTGCTGGAAGCTGTTGCAATAACTTTCCTCATTCGTTTAGTCCTTTTCTTTTTCTTAGGCCTCAGGTCTTCTTCCGAAGAATCAGAGTCTGATATTGGGTGCCTCTTCTCCCCTTTGTTTAGGTGCTCGCGGGGTACCGTAACGGTTCCCGTTGAGGTGGAGGGGATAGGTTCTAACGACTTCTTCGATTGGTCGTTAGCCTTCTTCAATAAGTCGGCCTTCATTCTCAAGTCCGACATCTTAAGTAGATGGATAGTTATCACTCCATGTAAAGTGTGAGGGAACTAATCCAAAGTCTTAACTATCGGGTAGAAAGAAGACCAGCCTCAATTCTTCCCGGCAGCTTACACTGCAAAGAGAAAACAAACCAAAGGTAAGTTTTCAATTATTAATTATCGACAACAAATACATGCAGGAAAGCCTGAAGGCTTTAAGTCGATAATTCAACATGTAAATTAAAAGCGGTAATGAAAAAAGGGTAATTAATGGGTGTTTACCCTACCTTATGCTCAAGTACGTCCGACCTATCCCGGTGTTCGCGCGTTACTGTCTAATCACGTAGTTCCTCTTCCCTGTATTCTTGGGCGACAGGAAAGTAGTTCCCGTAGTGAGTAGGAATGTGTGTGTGTGTTTAGGGGGGGGGGAGATTCTTTGTATTGTTTGGGCAGGGATTTATATTGGGAACTTGGGTAGAGGGATGCTTATTTTATCTTCATTTTTAATTACTTTTTAAAAATCTTTTCTCATATATTTTCTGGGAGGGGGACTTTTTTTCTTTCTTAAATAGGAGGGAGGGTGCAATTTTATTCAGGTGCCTCTGTTTGAGGGGGGGGGGGTGATGTATATGCATGGGAGCAGGGGACTATTTTGGTAACTCTGGGGGGAAGGGGGGTAATTTCATCTGAATTTGTCCATGTGGGGATTTAAACAAAGAAGTTTAATATTTCCTCTAGTGCGCGGCGGGGGGGGGGGGGGGGTATTTGAAGTAAAGGTTTAAGGGAGAGGGGCAAATATTTCAGGTGTTTCTTTGTTGGGGCAGGGGGTTATTGTTTTTGTGCTTTCATTGGGGCGGGGACTTATATTGGTAAGTCTGAAAGGTGTTCATTTCATCTTTATTTTTCTATGGATGACTTTTAAAAAACAGGTATTGTGTTACTTTTTTCATATATTTCCTGGGGGAGGGGGCTTTAACAAAATAAAAGTTTCAGTTGCCATACTGGAGGGTGTGAAATTTTGAAAAATATTTTCATTTAGGCAGGGTACTTAATCTTAGTAAATTTGTGGGAGGCTAATTCTATTTTCCACGGTGGTCCTAATAAATTTTTATTGGATGGGGGCGCTTTTTGAAGAACAAATTTGTGAGGTAAGCAAATTTTTATCAGGTGCTTTTGTGTAGAGGGGGGATGATCTTTATTGTTATTAATGTTATCATGGTGAGGGTAAACACCATTTTTACAGTGTTCGCCCACGTATAGGCACAAAAAACTACAGGGGGAAATTTGGGGGTACCCTTATGTCCCCCCCCCCCCCCTACCTCCCCAGGTGCGCCCCTGATAAATGCGCATGTACCTCACTTAATGTCCATTTCTATAAAAAGTCAATACTGTGAAAACTCATAGTCGCCAGTGTAAACGCTCGGGTGCATGCTGAGGTTGACGACTTTTGCGGTGGACATTGCCACCACCTGACGACTATTGGCTGACGATCTACAGTCGCCATGTTTTTAGTCGTCTAATGTAAACGCCGGGTAACAGGCCGTGCAGGTGTCATGGCGTTGGTCGGGAGTTGGAGGGGACCCGCACTCGAGCGTGGCTTTTAACAGCAGGTCCATTTTACGGGCCAACCCCCGGACTAAGACCTCCAGATGGTCAACGCGCTCCTTTGAAGGGGCGCTAGAAGTAGAGCTCGCCTCGTCAACAGCCTCTCCCCCAGACCGGTCGTGGAGTTCTCTGAAGGAGACCTCATCCTCAAAGTCTGTGCTAGCGTCAATGGCAACATCGTGGTGAGGTGCGTCTGGGGACATATTTTCTCTCCTCACCTCTCTTTCTCTCTCCTCACCTTAGCCCTTGTTTTAGGAGCCATTAGGATGACCTTTGGTTGTAAAATAACTTTGGATACATTTTCAAAGCTATGAGCATTAACATGCAAAAAAGTGGTGAGGTCAAATGAATATGTGTGTATGCGTGGAGAGGTGAGAGCATGAGGTGAGAGAGTGGCAAGTGCGAGGTGTGGGTTTTGTCCACCAGACATCAGCAGTGAGCGGCTCCGCCCAAACAGCAGAACACGACCCTTTACTATAGACCCATGCCGTATACTGTAAATACACACCGTTTTTTTCATATAACGTAAAAATATGGAACACATTCCATATGCATCGACTAAAACCTTAGTTGCTAATTATTTTGTCAATTTCGGTTATATGTATATATATATATATATATATATATATATATATATATATATATATATATATATATATATAACGACCTACCACGCTTGTACAAGCTACAAAACTGGAAGATGAGCATAGTCAGGTCGTCATATATAAATATTTTATTTATATACAACGAGGATTTTCCAGTGTTCAGTTGAATTAGTCGATACGCCGCTGTACTTCAAATAAAGCTTAGATGTTTTTGACTGATGTCATAGTACTCTCCGCCTTAAAATGAAAGCAATGGCTGCTTGGGTTGAGAATATTTGTACTCGCCGTATGATACTACACGCTACACTCGGTTGAAAAGCAGCTTAGAAGCAAAACCTAGTTATATGAAGTTTTCTAAAAGAGGTACCGCCAAACGAAAAACACAAAAAGTCAGATCCAATGGAGTAAACAAAAGAACATTTCTGATCAAATAGTTTTGGATTTCGTAGACTGGGTGTGGCTGCTATATCTTCAGAATACGAATTCCTCAAAAGCAGGTATCTATAGAATCCATTCTCTGATCACACCTTAGAAGTACACTCTCTTGAGAGGGGTGTGACCTGAGCGGAACACTGTAGCAAGCGAGCAGCTCACTGCAATTGGGGAGGATTGGGTGAGGAGTGTAAAAGGGCGGTCTTGGTGGTGAGTCGTATAGGGTAGGTGGAGGATGGTCGTGAGTGGGATGGAGTTAGGGGGCAGGGGAACGTTTAATGGCCATCAGTACCATGTACGGGCATAGTAGCGGGCCCCGGAAACGGCTTGAGTGGAAAAGGAAGGCCCTCTTTGAGTCGACTGATTTGAGCCGCGTCGTAACGGCGACTTCGCACCATCGACGCGCGACACCCCTGCCATCGCCAACCCCCACCCCGGATAGCAGTTAGTCGATCAGAGAAGGGCGGGGGACTCGTCGACTTGAAGCCGCATCGATAGCGCGCCGCGAGCGTCCCGACGGGGGTCGGTCAACAATTACCGCCCCGAACATGTGTGATAGAGCCGCGATTGCCGCCCCCGACCCTGTATTGTGTGGTGATGATTACAGACTGGTGGCGCTACCTAACGACGTGACTTTGCCTCCTTCTGGAGCTTGAGGGTTAGGAACTGGACATGAACTGACCGTGCAGCAGATGGCTGAGCAGGAATTGAGACTTTTAAAAGTCGAGCATGCAAAGAAATAGGAACAAGCTGCTTGGAGCCGACTGAATCGAAGTACATAAAAAGGCAGGAGATACGGTACAACAGCATTATGACAATATCATAAATGGAATGAATCATATCTGGTTTCCTTTTAGATTCTTGGAAGTGAAGGCAAAAATGGCACTTTTCTTCTATTTCATACTCCGAGGTCTGCTTTGGGTTTTCTGAATCCTGCTACGAACAGTAATCGGTTGTTGATGACAGAGTTCCTCTATCATTTCACTCCTGTGATAGATCTTACGAACAGACTTCTATTTGCGTTTCATGCTATTCTTAATCGAACACCGGATAAACGTGATACATGTACAAATATGTGCTTAATTATGGACTGGTGTGTCGATTTCTTTAAAGGCGTAATACGCCGGTACTTGTTCTGCACTCACATTCCTGACCACTACTATCTAGCCCAAAGACTGTCTGCAAAACCTTTTACACTTTTACTCTTTTACAATAATATTCTTGTTTTTCCTCCAAATGGCATACAAGTACAGACCGAATATAATAAGAAAGAATCAGCATGCCTTATGATATCACATGTGCATCTTACTATAGGCCGTGCAACCATATTGGGGACTGAAAACTAGTTATTTTTGACTTAGTTTACAAAGTTTCTCATAAACAATATACAAATTGGCAAAAGGTAGCATATTAAACCTAAGATTATGGGCTTTATTGTCATGTATACATTGAATTTATTCAGGCAGTTGATCTGTTTTCATTTTTTATGTATATTCTCAGAAACCATGTTAAAAGTTAGGCAAAATGTTTGACTCCTAGAATATGAGTGAAGATTCTATAGAATTCCATGTGGAACAAAAATCTAAACCTAGTTTGATTAAGTAGAGAATTATTTTACAATCATTTTGATACCTTAACTTTTTTTGTACTCATAGTAGAAGTCAAAATGGACTGTTTTGTTATGAAAAAATAAAAGTACCAAAAAAGCCCCTTTTTGTGATATCTGCCATATATCAAAGCATTGTCAAGGTAGGTGAAAAATGGAGAAAAAAAGGTTTGGTTGGGAAAGATGCAGTATTTTGATCTTGTAATTGCAATAAATGTCTTTCCTTTAGTTGTTATATATAAACAAATGCTTACTTAAACCAATTAGATATTCAGCACAAGTAAATCTATAAGATCTTTGAGGGAAACACTATTTTGATTCACATCCCACTATAGTCCCTAATATGCCTTCCTGACCTATAGGTGTGAAGATGTTGGTATTGGTTGTAGCTAAAATGTCTCTCTCTCTCTCTGTTTCTGTCTCTGTCTCTGTATCTGTCTCTCTCTGTCTCTCTCTGTCTCTGTCTCTCTCTCTCTCTCTCTCTCTCTCTCTCTATATATATATATATATATATATATATATATATATATATATATAGACATAATCATACATATATACATAATTACTCTGGATTATAAAGCCATAAGGATCACCATAATAGCTTACCCACAACTAGCGTATGGTGGAGTATTATCCTTTGATCGTCTTCTGATTACATAGTGTTGAATATAGGCTCATGGAATTAGCAAGAGAAGCAACCTAAGGTAATTTAGGCCCGTCCACATGCCCACGAAAACAAGAATCAATGGGCTCAGAGCAACTGTAGGATGGTGTCAGGTAGGATAGTTGTTGGGAGAGGGCAGCAGGTGTGTTGCGTTGGTCGATGTAGCAGTCCATGGGAGAGGCAACCCCGTTCATTCTATCATGTAATGTGGGGAGTGTGGACAGAGCAGCTGCTCTTCACGCTCTCATGAACATCTCTCATGCTCTAAGGCTGTGGTCAGCACGCCTCATTTTCTCCAACTAATGTGGGTGACCCAAATTCTGCCACATCTAAGGGTCGACAGATAAATTAGAACCTTGAAAGGGATAGGAAGGCTCTGAGGTCGTAGGGGTCACTTTTTGAAGGGTGTCACGTATATATGCAACATATTACATCACAAATACTGGGACGGACATTTTTACTATCTCAGAAACGTGGCTGAAAGACTCACTACTAGACTTACCATTTGATGTACTAGGCTATCAATTGCTTAGCAATAAAAGGTCCTCGAAAAACAGGAAAGGTCAAACCAAGGCGGGAGGTGGTGGGGTTGTATTTCTCAGAAGATCTAGTTGCAGACATAATGAGAGTAGCCGATCTAAACCTAAAGCACCAATGAACATTTTAGAATGTGTCTGGGTTGAACTAATCCTAAAAGACCAGAAAAACCTTATTGGTATGTATTATAGACAGCCAGATGGCAATGTAAGCTACATCTTAACCATTGCTACGGAACATGTCGAGAACATTAGAATGAATCACCCGGATGCGGATAGTCTAATTTTAGGAGATATTACCATTGACTACCTCAACCCTAAAAATGGAGACAGTAAGAACCTAAAAAGATTCGAAAAGAACATGTGGCTCATCGCAGCCTATTTCAGACCCAACTAAGTATGATAGCGTGCTAGATCTATCTTTCACAGATAGGACATTCCTCACACAGGGAAAGTACTTGAAATGAGCATAGCAGATCAATCAGCCATTTGTATTACAACAAGAGAGCTGAGAGCGTAATTAGCATAAGCATATTCACAGGAAGATCATACAAGCCCTACGATAAGACGGTTTTTCAAATGAATCAAAGACTGGAATGTTCATTTTTTTCTAATTTCTGACCCAGAAACTATATGGGAGAAGATTAATTCAAATATTAGAAAGACAATGAGTAGACTCTGCCCTCTCAAATGCAAGAGATTTGATGCAGAAGAACCGTGGATCACACACAATATCATTGAAGCTATAATAGCATGGCAGTCTGCTAAACTGACCAACTCCCCATATCACTGGAATAGAGCTAAACGGTACGTTATGACTGTACATGAAATATCAGCCTAGAGATTATATTCAGGATAATCTACAGCAAGATAGAATAACATTTCGGGAATGCATGACTCATTTACTATCTAATAGAAAGAAGAATACGACTATCCAGATTATGGATGAAAACACTAACTCTCTAATCGAGTCTGAGAACACCTCCTTGTTCATCAATGAGTTCTTCGCTTTGAACGGGCCAACTTTATCAAATAAATTTACAAATGTTTGGATAGACCATGCACCACCAGTGGACTGCATCATGAATAAAATAACTCTTACCCATGACGATGTACCCCAAGTATGTAAAAAAAATATCCATGTAAATAAGTCATCAGCTATTGACTTTAGCTGCAAACCTCTTCAAAGATAGCGTGTTTGTTTTGATACCTGAATTTATGCACTTATGCAATATGTTAATGAGAGAGAGAGAGAATCTTCCTAATATGCTGGAAAGAAGCATCAGATTTAGATTTAGTTCGATGAGATGCGCTGCCAGGGATTCTGGTCCCTGCACCCCCAGTACGAGACACTTGAATGTAATAAACTGCTAACACTCATTTGTGCATGTAAATTTCCAGCCTTGAGCAATATGGTAATAGGCACAACTGAGCCTACTGTTTTCCTCTAACTTGAATAAAGAAGTTTAAAAAAAAGACATATAATTTCAGAATTTCTTTTTCGAAAATACAAATAAAGGATTTTCAAACCACAAAGGCCCGTTCAGGGCTTCGTATTAATATTTTGATTTATAATATATAACATGAGGCAGTTTTCTCAAACATCAATGATAACTATATTGATGCGGTATGTATACATGAACTTCGTTTTTGAGAATTCTTTCTCGCAGATGTGGTGAATAAAATCTAAGACATCCTATTTATTCCTGCACGTACCGATCATCACCAGTTTTATGGGAAAAGTTTCCTTAACCTACTATCTAGCTAAAAGAGAGATCTCCAATAAATACATTCTACACACTTTATTGTGTCACACAGATTAAACAACAACTCAATTTTGTGTTTGCATAAATAGCTTGGATGACGCCGTTCTAATTGTTTATGTTGATTGAAATGTCCATGGTAATTACCTACATGGATTACTATTATACAACTTCAAAGATATGTAAATTGAACGTTTTCTAAAATGAAAGGAAATACCGCGGGGAAGAAGCTAGTCACAGGGATCAAGGCTATTAAGCTGGATCAAAGCTGGCTTAGTGTTATTAGTGGTGGAACTGAGGGTGCCTGATGATCGGCCGACGACGCCAGACTCCGCACCAAAGATGCAATCTCCTCAAGGGTTATAGACAAGCAAGACACAGTCCATAATCTAGGCACCTCATACAGCACCGTAGTGGTGCTGAATAGTATCTCTAATGGCATTTTCTGATGGGTCTGGCTGATGGTGACCGCAAACTTTGCAACTTTGGGTTTGGTATATGTATGATTATGCCGATTGTAAACTGCAGAGTTTGGGACTGCGCACCTCTGATGGTGTATTAGATCGGCTAAATCTAATTGTCCTCAGTAGTTATCCTACTAATTCTATACTGCAGATTGCATCGTGGGGTACCTGGTTCAAGCTACAGCTGTGTTCTATTGTCTGTCATCCTCAACTGATAGATTCCATCTGACAGTGACATGACCTTGCTAGTCGTTATGGCATAATATCAAGAGACTTCACGAGTTTGAGTCTGTGTTTATTTATGTCACACATTTTGCTGGCTCCGTTATTTCACGAGTCGAAGACGAGTGACATTACTGAACCAACAAAATGAGTGACATAAGTAAACTCAAACCCAAACGATTGGCGACTAGATTTTATCCTACCCCGCTTCCACATTTTTTCAGTATTAGAAAGTAGTGACATAAATAACACTTTATGTCACACCCGAGACATAAATAAATCCCATGTTAAGCCTATGGCGTTTTTTTTTTATTAGGGATAGGATAAAATCAATTGCGTTAACATTAACAAACATAGATATATGTCTATCCAAATAAACGATCTAGTTTAAGCGATTACCCGTTATTTAGGTAGTTTTAACTTGAAGAAACCTTTAAGGGATTCAGTAGACATATATTTCTTTATAACATTGGGGATGAGCATGCATATATGTCTATATATAGGTATATCAAATACACCTGTATTAAATTTAATCTATAAAGCTGGTTTATATACGCATAAGAGCAATGGTTCTTATTGGTCAAGAAATGTTAAACGTTCTGGTCATAACCATTTTAGAAAGATAGCTGTGCATGCACGCGGCAACGACATCAATGGATTACACAAGCTAAACCCATGCTTCCCTAGTGTTATGATAAGACCGATTATAAATTGCTGTTTCTGATATGAATAAGCCACCAGCGTCTCATTTAATGCAATAACGTTCAGGAATTAGGAAGGCAGTATCGCTGATCATTACCCCGTGTGCATCTCATCACACACACACATCAATATGAAATTGCCATAATATGTTCAAAATTGCTCGCCCGCCAAAAAATCCCAAGCGCAATCAAAATTCGCACCAAAATGAATCCCCCCTCCCTCCCCTAACCCACCATCCCGGAAGCAGTATCCGCCCCCTCCTCCTCTTCCGCTACCACCGTGATGATGACGTCATTCACCTGAAGTACGCTCCGAACGGTGGGCGATAATCGAATCAGATCGTCGTCGGTTAGATCAGTCGGTGGTGATCGGACAACAAAGTTAGAGCTATTCCATTGGATTAGCAGATTCTGGGGCCGCTGTGCAAACTAAAAACGCTTTTGATGGGTGATGTAATCCGCCGGTGGTGGCTTTTCCTCTGCCTAATTCCCATAACCGCATCAGCGGGAAAGATCAAAGACAATGTGATGGAAAAGCACCTGGCAGTGACCCTCCCTTATCCACCCACTGATGCATGGTGGGAAGGACGAGGCGGATGGTGATGGTGGGATTCAGTAAATACTTTATTATGTGTTTATCTTCATTCGACTTGTCATAATGTTTTCAACGGTCTAGCTTAGACTAGCGGACTACGGCGATCTAGGGCAATGCAAAGAGCAGAATAGTTACTTATAGTCCGTGAATTTGAATATCTTAAAGCGACATTAAATAAGTATAAATATACATGTATATATATATATATATATATATATATATATATATATATATATATATATATATATATATATATATATATATATATATATATATGCTGTCGGAAGTAAGAATTCATTTGGCAGTCTGAGAAAATAGAATTTTCAAGCGATAACCTTAAGTAGCCTCTTTAAATGGTATACAACGTCGCATGAAACAAAGCAAAAATATTAAAATCATATAATTTAATATTGGGGTAGTTGACCACGTTTTTGCGATTAAGCCCGATGCCCATCGACCAATTAAGGGTTGAACGATTGGTTCGCAAATCATATAGGAGTCGGTGAACTTGTCGCAGGCAAATTACGTAACCCCCTCGGCCTGTGTCGGCCACCCAATCAAGCCACATTTACATCTGAAGAAGGTAGTTCACTAATCTTTGACTCACCCTTGCCTAGCTGTCCTACATCTACCGACTACCGTATAGCATGCATATTAGGAAGCTAGATTCCGATATCGTAGATGCCAAGTTGGTCTCTGCAGGATTATACTGTCTTCATCGTTAACATTTCTACAGTGTTTTCGTTTTACATTTTTCTCTTTGCAATATTTTTATTTAAGGATATTGTAATATCATCTGTATAATTATCATCAAATTTATCAGTGCATTTTGTTCAGTCAAGTGACTTATATAAAACATTTTTCAGTTTTGTATTACAGTACATCCTATCCAGCTGGCCAGAATCTGGTGAATTCTTTGTTTCGATTAGCCAATCAGAATGCGCCGTACAAATAGGGCCTTTGGACACTCAAAGCGTTCGCATTGGGCTGTCCATTATTATACAGGTATCACGTACGATTTAGATATGAAATGCCTAGCAGACGTCAGTAAATGTAAGACAGGCATGCACAGGTGTAGAAGTAAATGTATACTGTATGAAGGAATACTAATTTGAAATTATAGATTACGGGTTTCAAGTAGGGGCGAAAATAAGAGGCACTCTCAAGAATAGACCATACGTTGAAAGGTATTTTCGTAATTTTTTCGTTCCAATAGACTCTACGTGAGAATCCGTGGTTGGAAAAAATAGCGGCGGGACAGGACTCACACAAGATACGCCGCGTTTCTCCATACATACGTTGAAAGGTATGTTTTAGTTTGAGGTCCTGATATAGCGAGATATTACTCAATATTATGGACGTATGCTCTATGGCTCTACAACACAAAATGTAATCAACGTCGGGTTTGGTCGTTATGATGGTCTATAGATACACGTCTACTGTTAATATATTTACAGACAAGGGGGCATGACTTTACATCTAGAGATGCTTTAAGTTCATAGATTCCTACCGCTAGCCTCAACCCCATCGCTTATGACCCGTCGTATATTAACGTTATCGGAGCTAAATTACTCTAATAGAAAAGCTGAACTGTAAACCAGAAGTGATTATTTATTTTTTTCTAAAGTGTATACTATGGCTAGACCTCTAATTAAATAATCTTTAAAGATTTTACGAATCATATGGTACAAAGCCTGCGGTTAGATTACTATAACTTAATCGACCCGCCGGAAATTGAAAATTGCATTGCCTTGGGTGTGCTGAGTAGCCTTAGGCCCAACGCACACTGAGCTCCCAATATGCTCCGATATACCCTACGATGCACCTTCCGATCAAAAATCAAGATTGCATAGGAAGGTAACATCTGACTGGGGAAGTTGATCACTTGTCCCTGATTAGGCTCCAGTTTAAAAGGGGCTCTACGATTTGGTCCCGATGAAAACCCTGTATCGGAGGGTCTCTACGATATTTAATCAAGATTAAAAGTCGGTGGCCAGTCGCGAGTGAGATTATGAAATTTTGGAATTGAATAGCCGATATAAAGGCCCTTGTTAACTGTAAATATAGTGATTTTAGATTAGGTCTAAGTGCCTCAAATTAATACTTTATTTTCTGACATTTTTAGCGTCTGAAAATCATTAGAAAAACACGAGAATAAAGGTAACCTGTGCATATTGATCTAGATTTGAATCTAAACTCCACAGCTGCTTTTCACTGTTTGTCTCTCAACTTAAACACAAATATTTCGTCTCTCCATGATCTGACGATCACTATTGCTTTGAAATAGACCCGATCCCTGCCTGGATGGGTTGCGCATGTATTAATATATTCATGCAACTACTAGTGTCGCACTAAGATACACACTACGTGGTATGCGGTAAATTGATGATCAAGAGCCTGGGTGTGTAGATGGACGAGGACAGTAGCCGAGTCTTGTTACGTGCTGGAACGGAGATGAAAGACATCATGATCAGGTCCTTAACACGCATGTCCCCTGGTTCATGGTTCCATAGTAAGCAATGGTGATGCCTCAATAATATTCACTTAGGTGTTGCTGAAACTCCTATAAATGTCCCAAAGTATGGATATTTTTTCCATTTCACATAGAGGTCAAGGGGTATGAAGAGGAGATATTAAAAAAGTTTAGACAGAAACATTTTCCGAAATAGATATTTCTTATTTTCGTTTTTTGCGTAATTTTCTTTTGTCATTTTATTTAGCTTATGACAAGCACTTTGTCTCGAGGCATGTAATCAAGGTATTAATTTATACGGCGGTTATGGCTGATGCCGAGACATCAGCGCAGTGTGACGGTTCAGTTTGACATGCTTTATAAACATTTTACGGTACACTATCGGGTATATAATAAACATAGAACAACATATGGTCGTATATCACAAGGTCGATTAAGGTGATCATCGGAAGCCGGCCTCATGGTCTCATGCTGTAAATAAACATCAAGCGTCATTTCGGCCTGTATGATGTAGTCCAACCGACGATTGTTCTATAACTACCAAAATGTTGGTAAATGGCATGGTAAAAAAACAGGTACCAGTTGTATGCTGGATTAGAAATTATTGAGTCATCATTGACTCTTTGAAAAGTAATGAATCGAGTCCAACTCTAGTTAGCTTCAGCTAGCTATCAACTCGTATGATCATATATATTTTGAGAGAAAGCGAGAGATACATGCATTGATACCATATATTGCTAGTTTACTTAATTCGATTTGATAGTGGAAACCTATGAAAGTTTAGGGTCAGAGCTCGTATCACATCGAGTTTGAATCGCGTAGTAATTCACAAGGTGAATTACGTAGCAATGCAAACGACCCTAGACTTTAATAAGTTTCTGAATTTGTATCACCCTTTACATTGACTAATGGGCTAACATTTGCAATATAATCCCTATTGGGTGCGGCTTAAGGCCCGGCGTCCACCTACTACGATAGAATCGTAGACCTCCCGATATGGCACCGATACAAAATGTCAAAATCGGTGCCATATCGGGAAGGTGCAAAATCGTAGACATATGTCTAGACATGCAAACCCAGCACGCATTGTATGGGGGGTTTATCGGTGTCTAATCGCAGAAACGTGTTCAACTGCCCTGATATTAGGTAACCTTCCGACGCGATTTTGATTTTTTATCGGGAGGTGCATCGTAGGGCATATCGGTGCCAAATCGTAGTAGGTGGACGCCGGGCCTTAGCCACCTCCAATTTTTATTGGAGGTAATGTAACTTTTGGAAATGCAAGGAAGAGTATTTCCACCATGGATCTCTAAGGACGTTAGCCCCTAGTCTCTGAGTGGCACACCTTGCAAAAAGTACATAATGCTATGATTCTGGTGCCATAGCCCATGTCTAGTTAGAGGCAATCTCGACAGAGAAAATTGTTTCCCCTACTGTTAGGAAACAGGAATTTGGCACATCGAAGTCAGGACAAAAGAGTGGTGAGTCCACTAGTAGATCCCGGCCTTCGTCCATCGCAGCCAAGCTAATCGCTCTCAGGGTATGGATTTAATCGACTGCACCTCGTTCAAGTACGATCCTAGGGTGTGGAGTTGTTTGGACACTGTAAGTGTCTGTGAGGAGGTTCTGCAGCTGCGTGCAGGCCCAGCCTTCTGCTGGCTGCGCGCCACATTCTGTCAACTGTCAAAGTCAGACTGCTAAGACCGCCATGACCTGCCAACCCCGCACCCCCCTGTCACCCCTTTTCTCCTGTCACTATCGTGCTCGGTGCAAGACAGGGCGATACGCAATAGACACACCTAAAGCCTCAGTCAAAATGATCAAAGCACAAAGGAAGTAGTATTTAACTTAGAAAGGGCCACGGATGGAAGCAGTTATTATGCTTTGTTCCAATTTTTTTTTTAATTCCAGAAAGTAGGATTACCTAGACCTGTGTCGCGTTAGAAGTATCTGAAATCTGGCGACGAGAGGTACATGTTTTGTCATCTTCGACGCTTTACCGATATGAAGTAGCTCCTGTTTTTGTTTGTAGAGTATAGAAAAGTCAATGTCATTGGCTTAGTTTTTTTTATTGTTAAAAAGTAGTTATGTCAAGCGCTGGCATAGATCATTATTTGCAATTCAGGACTGATTTTGCTGACAACGCCTTCCTTTGACACTACATCGACATAGAGTAGACAAAAATGACAAACAGATTCCCCATATTTTCAATCAAAAAGTAGGAAACAATTGATGAGTATTCTATGATATAATCTGTTTAAAGGAAGCGCACCAATCTACACGTTTTCAGTGCGCAAGTACTGTTCAAGAATAAAATCGACTGTATTGATTTGTCTTTTATGACATTATTCCGACTGTAGGTTTTGTGGCCGGTAGCAAGAGCACGATTGTAATGACGAACGGATCGGTTTGCACACCTGAGAGCGTTGGCCGGTAATGGGGAATGGCGTACATGTATAGACTAACTGCCAGAGGGCATAAGTTAGATATCAGCAGAGAAATGTGTATCACCAGTTGTATCACCAGTTGGCAAGCATTTGACAGTAAAATATGAGGGCTTTGACTAAGCGATTGGATCTATGAAAGAGGAAATATTCATAGGCTCGTCAAGATGTGTGATCGCAGCATGACAGGTATAGGGATATTAGTCGTCTCATAATGCACAGCCAGGGTCGCCATTCAGAGGATTTTTATATAAATGAATACATAGGTATATATATATTCATATAACTTCATAGAAAATATCTAATCTTCTAAGTCTTCCATTCTACCAGGGAACTCATTCGACCATTTTGAATTATTATCCAATTACTAAAGAGATATTTTAGGTATTTCTTTGGTGCCAAATTTGTTTCAAAATTCTAATGAATGGAAACAAAGGGATAGTTTGGATTATGAGAAGCTCTGGGCAAAGGTACCATTCAGATATTATTACTTTGAAAGCTGAGAGTCGGCCTGGATTGTACTCTTTTATAGACCGCCCTTGTCATTTATGTTGAAATGTCACTCATGATGGAGCAAAGTCCGACAGACATAGATGACTAGTAGATAAAATGATCATTGCTTTCAGAAATGAGGTAAATCCTACGCTGGAGCCAGTTTCTAAATTGAGTCTTCAGAAATTCCTAACAATCACTTTGACCTCAACCAATCAAACACTCACATTTCAACTGTTAATAACGGAGGCGAGTGGCCTTTAATTACATTATTACCTTTAAGATCCAATAGTCTCATGCATATTCATGTCCAGATTAGGGTTTCAACGTCAGAGGAGAATCTTTTTTGAGACCGGGCATAAAAAGTCTCGATACCCATTTTAGGAACCTGCCCTCTGCTTTTTAAGGACAAACACCAGCTTGACCACGTTGACTTTGACACCACGATCACGAAACTAAACACGGAGATGGGATGTGTAAAAACGAAACGATCACAATTGTAAAGGTGACGGAGAAAATGCTAGGCATCTTTAACATTTTAACTACGGAGTACGGTTTTTTTAAATTAATTTTGATTGCCAGGAGGCTAACTAGTAGCTGCTGCTACCCTCTGTAGCAATGTAAGTAGCCGCGCTGAATGCTTGTCAGCAAATGTCAGCCGTGCACGTGGGCATGCCGGCATCAGACAGTTTTTTATGCCGTGACAAAAGACTCCGCCGGACTAAATATGTTATCTAACAGCGCAATGGTGTCAGGGGAGAGGGATTCCTGTTGTTATTCCAACAATGTACTTCGAGATGACTGGTAGTATAATTGCTATTGACTTGAAATCAAATGTTTTCTGGTCCGGCTGTTTGGTGTGTTGGGGCTGATGCCGGATCTGCTGGTCTATTGTAAGCTATCGTTATCTCGGTTTCCCATGGATAGTAGATGAAACACTGAATTGCCCTGCTCAGAGCGACAACACACAAACCCAGAGAGGAAAAAACAGAAAACTATACCCAATACATTCAGGAGAATACCCAGCTAAAGCTACTGTCCTAGAGGCCTTCATTTTGTTCAGACAATCACATATCAGTGTTGTTCTAGTAAATATCATTATTTGACCACCATTAGATTTACTTATGAAAACCCCGAAACGGTCTGTCATAACACGACCAAGATGGCAAACCCATGATAATCGATGACTAAGCCTAAATAAGTTTTTCGCTTTGTATCTAGATATATAGACCGTAAAAAAACAAGTACTAAATACTACAATGACATATTCATAATACAGATACTCCGGCTTACTAAGGACCACGTCCACCTAATACGATACAACATGTCTCATGTCGTAGTGCATCGGGAGGGTCTCATACCGCACTGCGTCGCAGAGTATGTGCTGCATCTGTGTACATCGTATCGAATTTGTATGCTAAAGCCCGGCACCCACCAAAGCGGACACAGAATCCTTAAAAAGTGTATATTTATCGCAGTCAACGGTCAGGTAGGTGATGTACAAATGATTACTTCACCAGATGAAATCTGGCTTTCATTACTGAAAGATTCACGGAGAAGATAAATATGGAAAAAAAACACTCAATATGTCATGGAGAAGTAACATCAGCTTCTTTTCTTGAGATATGTGTGCTATATCGGGTCGTACCCTTGATACATGCTGCTGGAATATAGACGAGAAAATTATTGTTTGTACAAGGTCTAGATCCATGCCAACACGACATGTAAGCTGCCCAATAATGGCGTCAACACCATTACAACACCACACCTCTGGTTACATCACTGGATATAAGGACTATTGGAGAGGGGGTGGTCAGGAGTTGAATGGCAAACCTGACTTAGCCGATCCCCATCCCCTTTATCTACAGAATCCACTGCCTTTTTCCCTCCTCCCCTCCCCCAGGCCTGAATCCCAATTGGCCTGCTTGCACCTACAAAAGTAGTGGACTGGTTTGGGGCGGTTGATACCTTTGTCCATGTGCTACCCGCAATGAGGCACCTACCTAAGCCTGCAGGACACTCGATGGCATGGAAGAGCAGAGCAGGAAAGGCAATCAGATGCGCTGCTGGAGCAGTAGCGCCGCCGGTGATGCAGGAGAAGCGAGGGGTAGGAAAGAATCTTGGGAGGGGTGACAGGGGAAAGTGGGAAGGTGTGAACAACAAACATAGGGTGAACATCAGGCAATCTAGATAGACACAACCTTTTCCTGGATTAGGCCTTCAAAAACATTATTTTTGCGGCGATATTGAAGGATATATGCGTCATTGGGGCAAACCGGGAAACGTGTGACAATAAATGAAGAAGTGTTGAAGTAAGACAGAAATAGACTGGAGCCAGCTGAAAACAGGGTATCCTAACCCTAGATGGATACTCCAGTATGAATAAAAGACTACTGACCCGTCACTGGGACAATATAGAAGGTAGTTAAAAGGGTAGAGGATCTTGCGGCAGAGTAAAGAATGATGACTAGTAGGGGGATCCGTGTAGATAAAGGAGGTGCAGTATGTGTTGGTTTAGGGTGAATACTAGGAGGATATGGCGAATGGGTTAAAATAGGGGTTGGATCTAGAACTGTACATTGGGTGAAGCAGCAGTACCCACAGAATGCATGGAAAGTCCATGTATCTATCAGGTAGCTGTAGTGTGGCAGGAATGCGTAGAACCAGTTCCAGTTTAGGGAGAGTGCTTGTGGGAAGGACTATGCCCTAGGGGCGTGATAGGCGGTATGAGATGGGGAGTACCCAATGGGGGTACAGAAAAGGGGTGCTGGGTATTAAGGAAAGGGTGTAGCAAGGAGAGTGGGGCTAGACGAGGCCGTGCAGCACAGAGGAGTTTATCCGGCCTGACGACAGCCGACATGTCAATATTCCCGGGAGGTGGTGGTACCGGGCACTATGGGAGCACCTCGTGGTGTTGCAGGACGAGCCGCTCGCGCAGATCCACATTGCGAAGACTACAGCACATGGACTATGGCCATCAAAAAGCCTGACGAGGCTATTGAGTCCTTCCTCTGTCGTGTCAAGAGGGTCAAGGTTCTGGACGTCTGGCTGCTCGAGTAACAGCAAATATCTCTCATAACTTTGTAAAGGTGGAAGTCAGCTTATAAAATAAGAAGAAGGTAATTCCGATTGATAAAGCGATGAAAAGCTTCTGGTCGATGGGATTCGTCTATTCAGCTTATTGCCCTATTGGTCCCCTCGCCAGATATGATTGGTAAATCTGGTTTTACTGCACTTGATTCAAACAATTTGTAGGAGCATGTCCTTTGTTAGACAATACGGACTGTCACTTAGAACTTTATGTAAAAAAGCAACTTTTTATAACATAAGCAGATGCAATTGTCATCAATAGGAAATATTTGATTCATAGGAAACTGACTAAAAGCTATAGAGTGTCCTGTATGGTAAAATGTACGATCGGCACGGCTATTTCTTAATGATTGGCTACACAACATAGGACCCGCCCTTGAAAGCCCTACTGAGACTCATTCAATAACATTTGGGGTAAGCAAGTTATTTCAATCTGCAATCTTTCTGCCTGGGATCAATATGATAACTGATATGCAATCACGACCCTCCTATTCATACCACTTTATCAGCATGTGTTTCGCACATTTATGAATGGCAGACTGATACTAAAGAGCCTGGTCATGGCTATTTCACGGCATCATGCTAACCTCGTACTTAGAATAACTGTTCTGAAGTCAAAACATAACTAGAATTGACTGAGACGGATGCAATTTCAAGTTAGCATTTACACTACAAAACACCCAGGCAAATAACATTCTCTTTGTTGGAGTTTTCTACATCATCTGAGACTACGATAGAGTGTCACAATTTGCTCATCTAGTCATAGCCTGAGTAATATTAATTTGTCCGATTACCACACACGGCGTTAGGCGGAAGGGTATGGTAAATACAGCACGATGTCTGGCATCTCGTCGGCCAGGTGAGAAACTCATTGGTCCGACTTTGGACAAAGAATAATTCACCTTAATGCATCCACCAAAAGAGCATGCCCTGCCCCTCTTATGGACTCAGCTCTTACCACTCTCCACACAAAACCACTCTGATCTCCAAACACATATTTATAGTCAACGAACTCCTTTTTTTAATCTTCAAACACATCTGTGCGATGTTGTTTGCATTATGTGTATGATCTCCGAACATATATCAATAATTTTCCAACACAGCTAAATGGTTTTCATTTTTTCTTTGGTTACCCTACCAAGATCGAGAGCGCAGGAACTGCCAATACACCCCAATGATCCCCATGAACATCTTTTTTAGTTCTAAGCAGAAGTCCATTATGCCTGCAGTACACCACTAGGGTTTTCCAACACATCCGCATGCCACTATGAACTTATTGCTCTAACTTCTAAGCATATTTCATAATCTGCCAAATTATCGCTATGAGCAACCAGCATCTGCCTATGATCTCCCATCATGTACTTTCGAGCCTCATATCACCCTATGATCACGCATCATATCTTTCTGATACTTTGGAACATATTTCACTATGACTTTCTAATGGAAGGATCTGTTACAAAAAGATCAAACCTATTCCTACGATAACAAAACTGTCCTTAAATGCCTGTGGATAGTCTACTTACACCCCCGCAATGATTTCTAGACACATATTTAAGATCTCCTGATAAATTTCTTTGATCTCATAACACATCTATATGATCTTATACGAGGTTTCCGGTAAATGAATATTGTCTTGATAGATTCATTGGACAGGTATTTCAGAAAGTCTAAACCTGTGTCCTACTAAACAGAAGTTGAAGTGAGAAGTTTCCACGTTCCTCTTACCTTTTTACGAGTTCATGCACGTGAGCGGATGTTTGTCATTGGCGCCTGCCGGTGCACCGTACAGGTGTGTTGGTTTGGATGAGGGCGCCGTGTCCTCTCTACCATTATCCCCAACATCACTGCTCCAGTGTGTAGACTCCAGTGTAGAACTCCAGGTACAGTGTCTCTGTGTGGTATATGTCAACGCGCAAGTATCGGAGAATGGGAATGAGCGGTTAACTTGGCGTGAGAGGGTGTGACTGAGACGTGTGGCCGCGCCTACTGGAGGAGCTGGTGCGTGTAGAGAGGAGCAGCTCCCTGGAGGGACGGGAGCAGCTGGAGGAGCAGGAGGACGCGCACAGGAGGGATGACAGGAAGAGGAAGGTGGGAGGGGGTTGCTTTGCCGCCGCACGCCGGTTTTCGCCGTCCACGTGCAGTCCGCCCGCACACCAACCACCACCGCCCGCGTCCGTGCACACGCCCGACACTCACGCGCCGTCTCGCCGACTCGGCCGTTCTCTCGCCGCTTCTCGTGCCCGCACATTGCGCGCGGCGCTTCCACCATGCTTCACCAGGCGGCGTTGGTGTCGAGGGCGACTGTGGCTGGGCGGAGAGTGCGCGTATGTGTGTTGGGTGTGTGTAACGGAGGGATGGGGGTTGGGGGTCTTTGCCATGCAGTGAGATCAAATCATCGGCAGGCCCACGCGCCGGGCGTGGCCGTCAACTGGCGCCGGTGAAAGCTGAATGAGCTCCCCAGGTGTGGGAGGAGAATGTAAATGTAGGAGGTGGGGATACACAGCGCCTTCAGGTATGTGACAATAGGGTCCGGATGCATGATGTAATGATGTCACAGTTTCAGCACGAGGCGTCGTCCTATGTGCTGATCTGTCTGACTTAATCACCTTGACTGGGACTCATTATATAATGACATCTTGGCCTAATGGAGCAGCTCATACATATTATCGAGCAACGGTTAGCTGTTTACCACACCTTCACTATATATACGCGCACAAATGCTACTTTCAACAGCGAGTGATGAACGGTTGAGGACGGTATGAGTGAAACGTAGCTTAAGGATAAACTATAAAACGGTTTGAGTAGGATGTACATTGATATATCCAATGCACGAAATGTAAAACTAGCTGAAGATAACATTACCAGGTTACATCTTATAGAGTTGTTGTGACGTCATGAAATGTATCCAGATAAATTATTGCTTTTAAGGGTATGAATGAGGCTCAAATCATATTGTCTTGTTTTATAAAATGAAATGATTTTAGAAACTCGAACTGAAAGCAAGGATTTCCATGAAAAAGTGGAAAACTGCTATCTGTATAAAATCACGTGGCGGGAACATGAACGGCATAGGTTAACCTTCGTCAGTGTAGGCGTCTGAACCGGTCAAATTGTAAGTGATAGTATGGTGATTTTAACTATATCCACGTAGATGATAGAAGAGGGTGATGGTATAAATGAATCGCATCCGTTCCTTGCTGTTTTGGTGTATTAGACTTACTTAATCCATTCAACATCTCACTTACCCACCTAACCTTGTCTTATAAAGCAAATGCGTAATTGTATTAATAAATTCAACCAATCTTAAACAAGATCAGATACATGATATCCAAAGCGGTCGCGATCAAAGTTTATAGACACACTCTCCTCCAAACTTTGGATTATTCGGCTCTTTATTTAGATGGTTCGAAAATAATTTGGTTGACTAAGCTTCAATGACAATAATATCAAGTATTAAGAATCTTCTCTCAGGACTATGCACGGGCGTGCACTGTCGACATTTTGCATGAGCTTAATAATGTCTAACACAGTTTTACTATGGATAAATTTATTGAGTTGCCTTTTTACTGTATAGAATAACGAGAATAATTTAGGAGTAATTATCAACAGATGGATAATTTGTCACGATCTATTGAAATAGCCCTACAGAGGATAGTATTTCATATAGTGAGATAAAGAGAGTTCTTGTATGGTGGGTGGGTGGCATCTGAATTCGCTGGCGGTCCGGGAGAGTGGGCGAAGGTAGCGATGATATGGACCTTCCAATAGGCTACGATTTGGTCTTTTGTATCGGCATGTATCTGGAGATCTATCGGGGTGTATCGGAGTTGCTGAGTGCTGGGCCTTATGCTCCGTATGACAACACAATAGACAGAGTACTACGATCTGGAAAACGTCTCATTTTTAAACTAGACAAGCAAAAAAGTGAGTGTTTTAACAAACCGCCAGGAAATTGTTGTAAGAGATTATGGAAAAAACTTAGTATAGAAGTAAAAACGGCTCCCATAAGGAGCCTTTTAAGAAGCCACTTAAACATGAGATGTGATATGACTTACATTCAGACCAATCAGGACGTGAGCTGGTACTAGTACTCGCTTTATTGTCTCTCTTAGTTGTTATATAATGAGGAATGTATGTATAAATATACATGTATATATATATATATATATTTATCTCACCCCAGATATTTTTTCTCCATAGATTTAAAATTGGAAACTCGTATCTAACACCCATTAGATATCTAGGAAATATATCCAATGGGGGATAATGTCACAAATGTTAGCCCATTAGTCAATATTAAGGGTGAGATAAATTCAGAAACCCATGAAAGTTTAGGGTCAGAGCTCGATCCCATCTCATTTGAATCACATAGCAATTCACGCGGCTTCTCCTTGTGAATTACTACGTGCTTCAAACTCGATGGGATACGAGCTCAGACCCTAAACTTTCATGGGTTTCCTCTATAATATATATATATATATATATATATATATATGAGCAACTATTTATTCACTTTGAAAGAAAGACCACAAAGAAAGACCATCTTAGTGATGATTTGTGTGTAATAAACATAATATATTACACCATATCTCCACTCCATAGTTGTAGCGTAACGGATTTGCAGCACGGTTCAAGCTCCTGTGTGCGAACAGCATTCGGTAGATACCCATTCCGCGATGCTATATTACCTTCCTGTCATCCTTAGCTGATAGATTTAATATCGCTGTGATATGAGCCTGACTGTTGCTCTGGCATAAAACACCACAAACCATAAACCGTCGACCCTGGCCCATCACAGCCCACATACAGAGAGGTAAATACTTGTGTGTCACCAGGTGCACGGCATCGCCCACTCGTCGTAGGGCGATCAGGGAAGGTGCCCATTTGAGCGGTATGTTGCCTGAACATAGCTACCTTCAACATGTCGGCATCGACGGACTGATTTGCTGATAGCAGTGATATGGGCTGACAATATCAGTTATATTCACCCTAGTCCAGTCATATGCCATTGAAGGGTGATACGGTATAGGGTGACGACCCCTAACGTTTATTGAAATTCGACACCGAACAAGTTTGAACAGAACAAAACATGAGTACCGGAACATAAAAGAAAAGTCTGCGAAGAAATGAAAGGTGTAATCACCGGTTCCTCACCAGGTACCTCCTTAGCAACCAAGTAGAGCTCCCTAGTGAGTGGTGGGCGAACTGCCGTCCTGATTATTACTATATACCCATGCCCTATATATACTGTAAAGACGCACCGTTTTGGCATATGACGTAAAGATACTGTACGGATCACTGGTCCGTACACCAAAATACAGACCACCTAGCCATACACATTTATTAAAATTTTGGTTGTTAAGAAAAATGAAATTGATCTTTTTTTTTAAATTTCGGGTATATAGTAAATATATAACGTCCAACCATGCTTGTACAAATCACAGAACTCGATGATATTTTATCGTTTGTACGGAACTCGGCATAAATGCCTCGGTCCGTACAAACCGTAAATTACCATCTCGTTCTGTGAATTGTACAGCATGGTCAGGACGTTCTATATAAATACCAGTATTTAAGGTGCATCGTTAAGTGGAATTCATACAGTGGGATTCATGTACCCCAAAGGGTTCAAAATCTAATAAGATTGTGCTCCTTTTTGGGGGTAAATGTCGCCAACAATTGCAGAGGGAGATTGAAACCTACAATTTAGATGAAGAAATTGTGTTCGAGTACAGAACTCAGTAGGATTTGTCTCGGACGAACACCCTGTCAAGTACATGAGTACCATCATATGAATCCCACTTGAGACCTATCGTGGACGATTTGCAGCTTAGAAACTCTTAGCGTCACCAGTGATGCTCTGATAGGCCCGTTTCCATTGGCCGATTTCCCATCTCCGATCAACAGTCAAGAACCACCTACGGACTTTTGGCACTGCTGACTCAAATCGGTCAATGGAAACGACCCAGCTTGTGAAATGACCCACAACTTTTTCTGCTTAGATTATGCAATGTGGCACCACCCACCACTAAGTGAAAGCTTGGTCACTGAGTGAAATCTACTACCCTTCTATATCCATGCATACTAGGTGGCACCACTCACAGACTTTCTGGATAACTAAAAAAATCGACACCCTTTTCGTCGGCCAATGGAAATAGGCCTTATCGCAGCTGCGCAACACAACACATGTACAGCTAATGGAGACTACCTGAGTCTAATTATATTACATCTAATTGCTAGTTAAACTGTCTGGATCCCATTGACTTAAGGCATGATTACCAGACAG
Organism: Alentia gelatinosa; assembly: GCA_950022655.1. Classification (NCBI taxonomy): domain Eukaryota; kingdom Metazoa; phylum Annelida; class Polychaeta; order Phyllodocida; family Polynoidae; genus Alentia; species Alentia gelatinosa. The sequence continues at coordinate 48,015,901 of OX465581.1, forward strand.
TAGGAGATGAAGTAATATTGATGAGTGCATTAGACGCATAGAACTAACGAATCTCATTGAAAAATGACTTTCAGACTATGTGATACCGGCTCGCTGTGGCAACGAATTGCAACTGGTGTTCTATCATATCATCGCATCTTGTCTCAAACTCAGGAAAATGAGTATCGACCAGGCTCCAACCATCCCTAGGTGTTCACACAGGAAAAATGGTAATGTCGGATTGGCTTTGTAGTACATTGCCATTCAATACGGAATCCTGTAGATGAGGCATTAGAGATGAGAGCGACAAGAAACACTTGAAAACAGCAGACTAGTTCAGACAGGAACTAGGAACCTATATTAATCCACAGAAATCCGCTTCGGACATTGTTAACCTAGTGCACTTTATCCCTTCGTTCGGTTCAGAACTCAAAATACACATACATATTCTCTCGGAAAATTTACATTAAAAAGTAAAACCCATGTCATTTTCCAGGAAGATGAATATATGATGTTCAGGTGTTGTAGGGCACATATATAATTCATATTTAGGCTACAGGTCATTTTATCATTTTGTCATCTAGGCATTTTTATTATGATAGAAAAAAGAATATACAGACAGTCTATATCGTTGAATTTTACTTAGTAAAGGTTAAGGAAAACTACATTCTGAGGTCAAACTGGACAAAATGCTATATTTCACCCATTTGAAATCAGACTAGACCACATTTAAGGAACGAGTTTAAACTGATGATAATTGTCAATATCGAAAAAGGTCGCGCCTATCCCATCCCTGATAGAAAATCCCATAGCCTTAACATTGAGTTTTCGTATGCCAGTCAGCGTCAGAGTTTTATATGCCACTAGTGGCATACGGAATTGTTATCACATAATATTCCAAAATCGAGGAGATGGGGTAGGATAAAATCAAAACCTGATTCGTTTTAATCTTGGCCACCACATTCCACTCTTTGAGTTTTGGCTCCGGACTTCACTCGGCTTTGCCTCATGAAGTCACTATGCCAAACTCCAGTCGTGGCATACGATGACCAAGATTACAAATCATCCAGTTTTACGAAAGTATCTATTTCTGTAAGTGACCTAATACTGTGATCCACAGTCACCTATTGGCATGTATGTAGATGTACAACTTATGGCTGGCTTTGTTAAGATAGGCCACAAATGTAGAAACGTCTCGGTGGTGCGTATAGCACACAAAATTACGGATAGGGATCTGCCTTATAGTAAGTAGGGCTAGATGAGTGCAGCTTGACCCGAGCTTAGGACAATATTATGGAGAAACCAAACAAGAGTTAGTCATGTTGTTGTTTATCGCACGCAGGCAAGATTGTGTATTACTGCGCGAGGCGAAGCCGAGAGCAGTAATACACGATCTTGCCAGAGTGTGATGAACAATAACATGACTAACTCGAGTTTGGTTTAGAATTTATCCTACCCCGCCCGTCTAAATTACTTCTACATTAACAAATGACGTCATTTGTCAAGTGTATCCCACTAGAGCAATATTTTTCATTTTTCTGAACTCCAGACCAAATACAGTGACCCAATGTTAAGCCTATGGAGTTTTTTATTAGGGGTAGGATAATACCTAGATTACATGGGCCCAGCATCCAGTCTGAAATACTCGGAACAGCACTGATGGCCCATCAATCCGTTTCTGAGTGCATGTGTGTGTTTAGGTGTAGGTGTGTGTACACATATATACATCATAGCCATCTATTTATAATGTATTACTATATACCCGTGCACAAAACCGAGGCCTATACCGTACGAAAGTTGTTTTCAGATAGTATATACATGTATATGCATGTAATTCAGTGTGCGGGCATCGGTTGCGCGAAATAGGAAGTAGCTAGCTTGTTCCCGACCGTATATCACATATAGGAACCAGCGGAAAAAATTGAAGGTGACAATTAAATATCGATTGTAAATATACAAAATAAGAACACGTGAAACTGGTACATAAATGCATTAATAAATGCAAAGCATTGAGGTATCAGGTTAAAAATATAGATAAAACTGCCATGCCATACTGCCATACACGGCTGAGAGTCACCTTGCAAAATGTAAATAAACCGTTGACGTCACACCGTAGGCAAGGAGAGTGATAGCGGAGGGTTGAAGCAAAGATTGTGCACGAAATATCTCCTGGAAGAGTGAGCAGTAATGATGACGTCATACAGTAACTTTTGCTCCGAATTCAAATGGACGTTAGGCGGAGCGTTTTTCATATATTCTAGTGTGATAATGTGAAACTGGTACATAAAGTAACATAAACTGCCGATAGTTGGCGATACGACAGTCAGCCTGCACAATGTCAACAAACCGTTGACAATCACAAGTGATAACAACGCGCTGGTTATCGATAGGTCTCAATCTTGCTCATGGAACAGTCAGCAACCAGCTAAATACACCCCAATCGCCAAGCAGATTCCTCGGATCCTTCCCTATATCTACTCTACACACTGGTTTCCTGCCATTACAGCAATCCAATTCATTACTGATACTCAATGGCCTGCACGTCAACACATCATTACGGGCTACCTCATTCTCAGCCGGGCAGATATGCAACAGTCTGTGCCAGGTTTGGTTGAAAGGATGGGGTGGTCACTGGAACCTATGTCAGAAGATCTTGGGGGCTGGGACGGAAAATTAGTTATGCTCCTGAATTTGCCGGATTTAGGTTGGATACAACTGAGTACCAGTGATCAACATATGACACTTCCCATAGAATACTAATACATTATGTGTAGAAAACACTAATTTATTGTTGGGATACAGCAATGCAAGAATATAAACTATCACCTTCAGTTCGTTTGTAAATGGGATATTTACGATGTATACTTTTATCGTGTACACTTGATCGTGTGGGACTGATACATCTGTTCTCGTGCTCCTTCTCCCTTCCTCTCGATAGGTCCGTCATAAATGATGGCCATATTGTGTAACCGTTACTTTCCAGCATTAACTCAGAGTCAATGATTTTGCATTTCCACGTAGCACAGAAGACAGACACATAAATGGCTTCCAATGCCCCAGTCAATAGCCCTCGAGTCGCCAGTGTCAATAAAAGAGAAGCTATTCTAACATGTATAAAAAAAACCTTCCCCTTCCATAATGCCTACCCTTCCATTTGTACCCGACAAAGAATCGCTGAGGCCATGAAGCCATTTCGTTGTCAGACCCATCCCCTGACACCCCCTGCATACACCCTCGTGTAAATCCCCCATCCCGTGCTCCTACCGCACACATACCTACGCCTCTCATCCTTTCCATCAGCTTCGCTTCGTTCCTCGCCGATTCACGCTGATTCTCGTCTCATGGATCACGTGATTGATCTTAGGGGCGCACTCTTGTGGCCTGATCAATGACTATTAGTAAGGTCTCGCTACGGTATGTGTGATTACCGTCTGCCCCTAGGGCGCCGTGCGTACGTCCGCCTGCCAACCGACTGCCACCCGCCTCCCTTAATTCTTTATCCGCCTGCCACCCACATCCCGCCTATTTCCACCACAAATATATTATCCAACCATATCCCGAATACCCAGGAATAGGACTGCTCCCCAACCCCAGGAGAATGTTATATGCTCCGAAATTTATACCGCGCCTGCCACCGACTGCCCCCTAACGCATATTCCCCAAGTAACACTTAGCTACCATATGTCCTACCACCAAACTTCTACAAAAATATCTACAAGATATTCCAACATATCTTCATCGCATGTGCCATCTTTCCAATTGCTGCACTGCCATCTGCCTCATTACTTTCGCTGACTTTTATCCACCATTCAACTCCCTCTTACGAACAAGTAGTCCCCAAACCCCCTACTACCCACGTTCACAGCCCTCCTTCTTCCTGCTTCCCATAGCCTGAAATAGTTGTCACCAAAATAATTATTTAATCAAACCAGTATTATGATGTTCAATTATAATACACCTCGGGTCCTTGGAGCAGCGGGCGGCTCCTGGGCTTATGAGGCTCGTTGTCAGTAGTGCTGTCTCAGTGTTCAACTATATATTAACTTAAGGAAATTTGGTTCCCAACTCTGGGTGCGGGGGGGGGGGGGGGAGGGGGCTAAGTAAGGCCAGGCCCAGGCGTCCTCTGCTGCTCCAAGGACCCAAGGTTGGTTATGATTAAACATCATTATACTCGTTTAATTATCAACCCAACCCTCGGGTTCCTCTGAGATCTGCAGGGTGGTGCTCCTGGGCTTCTTCATTTTGTTCGGAACAAAAGTCCGGAATCCAAGATCTTATGTATAGAGAATACAGATGAACAACGACCTTCTTTACAGATTTTAATGAGACCTCTTGGATGAAATATATATGTATATATAGAATATAGCTGCATATCACTTAATCCCTACAAATCAGTAATAAGAGCAGTGTCGTTGTGATGTATGCTGGTCCTAAAACACATATAGGATCAAAATAAGACCAGAAACCTTCCTAATCCTCAGATAATAAAAATCTGTAAATTACAGCACGCACACTATCCTTAGTGACTATTTTGTACAGATAACCCATAAATCATTGGAATGAAATTTGTGTTACCTTCATCGGTTTCGATTGTCAATTGTAAAAAAAACTGACAAAATGTTAAATCAGACGACCATCCAGCTGTCCTCAAGATGGTGCTCACAGATACATCAGCACGAAAAGCACCGCGAGTTAATGCATGCCGACAAGATTATCCACCAAAACCAACATGCACATCAGCCTCCTTAAGGACTGCCCTCCCATAGTGGGATATTGTATCCCTGGAAGCTTTTTTATCCGGGTACTTTCCCGTGCATACACCAAAAGGCCTAGCCAATATCAATCTAGGATTGCAAATGTATTGTTTCAAATAACTAAACACACACAAATTCTTGCTTTGGAACACTGACGATCTAAACACCAGATCATTCTTTCCTGGCTTGTTGGTCTTCATCCAGCTTAAGAACCCAATAATACAACGATCGACATATCAAGTGATATCACTCGCTTTCAACAAAAAGGAGGGCTTGAAGCCTCTACCCTGAACTAAATAAAAACAGTGTACATAAGCATTTGTTGAATTTATCAAAACTTATGTTACTGCTATGCCTCCACTCATCCAGAAGTGAACATTGGGTAAAAGTAGATCTTGCCAATGCAGGCCAAAAATATAATAAACCCTTCAAAATTCATGAAACTATGGGGTGGTCCCCAAAAGCAAATCCATCTAATCTGATAAATGCCACTAGCTTGCTAGGCAGAGACATTGCAATAGCTCAGGCCCTCATCAACCTGTGCTTGTATGAAAGCCAGACCTACAGTCAGTGAAGGTCGTAAAGGATCGATATCCTCACGGAGAGTACAGTCATACCACTTGTGTAACACTGATGCATATTATGTTGGTGTTGCTGGTGCCCAAGATGTCTTCAGAGTTCTCTATGTCAATTCAGGTAATCCTAGGAGACACCAGATGCTCCCCACCGAGGGACAATCACCTTCCAGTCATTGAGAACCCTAGTCTTGGTCTTCTTGGCCATAACAGTGTACCCCTTTGGATCAGCATCGGCATTATCTTGTCCAGTTCCACAACAGATGTCGGAATTTTAAACCATGGTTGGGATCTCTAATCGGGGCATAGGACGTCACCCTGATCTTTCTCAGTGCCCTGCCCAAAAGATTAAAAGGGGGACAGAAAAGATCCTTCATACCAGTCCATGAAATAGTAAATACATCCTGAAGTAAGAGCATCTGATTCGAAGGTTAATAAGATATATTCTGAGCACCAACTATTCCATATGGATGCAAATACATCTACCATAGGCCACCAGAACCATTCAGCTATTTCCCTCACAATCTCAATTCCCAAACTCCACTCACTTAAAGTTGTGAATGCTCTAGATGCCCTATGAGCCTCTACATTCTCTTTGGTCGGGCAAAAACGTATCTGTATCATCCTTACTCTTCGCTGCCTCCAGCACTTGGTTCCTCCTTTAAACAAGCCGCTTTTATAACACTTTCACCCAGAGATTCCCTGGTCCAGTAGCCAAGAGTTTGCCTATAACTGTGGAAAAGGTCCTGATGCTAATCTTTCGCCTTCTCAAATAGTAGGTTATTAACCCCAAATAACGAATACTTCAACACATGGTAGGACATAAAAGAGATTTCTCAAAGTTCACAGTGGACCCCAGCCATGTCAGAGTATGCACTAGAACAGAGACCGCAGTTCAAATTCGTCCAGGTGAGTCACTGAAAGGCAGCTTATCATCGATGAAGAAAAACATTGATATCCGTACCAAGAAAGTCGACAACTTGATTCATGACTCTGATAAAAGCTCTTGGAACTGGACTGAACCTAATTGTTAAGCATGAATATTGATATTGATATCCCTGAAAACTGAGTTGTAACAAGTCACTATCTCTGTCTTTCACCCCCAGTGAATGATAAACTCGTGTCGAACCGACACTAGCCAAACAAGACCCTGTGAATAGAGACTCCATCCCCTTTTCCACATGATCCATATTAAAATGACGATGACAGGTAAACTTGTTAAATAGGACGGTTTATGGATAGGCCAATAACCTCCTGAGCTTTCCTCCCTGTATGAAACATGTGCCCTGAGTGAAACACTAGCCTTCTCTAAAATACCCTGCTCACACATTTCCTCGATTATATCTGCCATAATTCTATACCTTTTTACATTAACACTAGCTGAATCCGACAATGTAGGCTGTCCTGGCAACTTCTCTAAGTCGATTGGAATACCTTTGACTTGATCTAACAGCCAGGCATCATTTGTAACAGTGCACCAATGTTCTGCCCTATCAGCAATACCTCTGGCTGTAAATGCAGGGGAAATACCACAAACAGTAGAAGGGTGGTTACTCACTGTCATGTTTTAGTCCTCTCCCTGACCGCAACCCATTTGCCAATTCCTGTCCCCATATTTCAAGCTGCTGGGACTCTTGTTATCCTGAGGTTGGTCGTAGTCCTGGTATTGCTTGCATCGCTGCTGGGACAACTGACTGTCAAGTCCATGCCCATATCCTTGGTACTGTGAGCAGCCCCAAGGCAGGCCGTGATTCCCGTTTTCCTGCTGTCTTGATGACCTATCCCAGTCTCCACCATGATGCACTGACTTTTTGGTTTTCGTGCTGAACAGTCCCTTCACAGTTTATGCGACCTAATTTTGGAAAGTAATATCTTCCTTGAGGTTAGGGCACAAAATCCTTCTACCCATCATTCTTGGAAATCATGCATCAATCTTTTAATGTGCTGCTGTAGGGCAATTCTGCAGATATTGAGTTTATTTGACACTCTGCTGATGAGCTCAACGGAGTCCACAACATGAGTAACTAGAGATTTACCCCCAAAGTTCTCCCCTGCTTCAAATATCTCCAAGGCCTTAAGAAGAGGCCTCGCCACGAACTGCATAGCCCATTGCATAGCAGTAAATTCCCGATCATGGGTCCTAGGCCATTCAGGCAAGTCACTGTTGGCCATTTCTGTATTAATCCTGGTCTTATGTAGGACATCAAGGTTGCCTGGACGTGGCAGCTCCTCATATAACAACACCACATTTTCCCTAGAACGTGGATTAACCCAAATGGTTTAATGATAATCTTGACACTCTCCTTGACATTAGGGCATACAGCGTCGATCCCAATCTTTGGCGGTGGCAAACCTCAATAAAAAAAATTCCACACCCTGAACCTTCAGACTGAGAAGCTGCCGAAGGGTGAAGAAAGAGAGGAGGAGGAGGAAGTGGAGGCCTGTCATGACCTACCCTGTCCAACCTAGCCCTCTTTGGCTGAGAAGGACTGTCCTCCACTGATCTGTCACCAACCGATAGAGTGTGAGAGGGAGTAAAGAGGCATCAGTGTGGCCATACCTTTTGAGTATATCCTACCAAGGACCGACTCTGAGACAACAATAATTGACAATCTATTGCGATCTACCTTGTCAAAGGTCAAAATACAAATCGCTGAGCAAAGGATTCATTCCAATGCTTTTACAAGTCGCAGTCTTCATCTAAGAGGTGTAGTTATACCTATTACCATATGCCAGATATCTATTTATAAGTGATATGCAGTCATATCCGAATTACTGATATGCATTTAGTTTTTACCCTTTAAAAGTATGCAAAATTATGTTGATTATGCTTGCCAGCACGATACCAATTTGAGAGGCGAACTGCATAGACTGTGTTCTCTCATTGACCAACAACTGCTCTTATATGACCAACTGGATGTACATTTGTCATACTGTTTTGATTTCCATATATCAATACTTGTGATATATACACTGCCGTACGTTTTATCAAAGAAAAGTCGATTAATACAGAAGAAACCATTAACCTTTGATCAGAACTTCCAACAAAACTACATGTAATGTATTTATTTCCAAAATGGGTCCCGTATTATGGTTGATGATCAGGGAGGTATTTTTCACGATTCATTATTTTTACGGTGTCTGTAGGGTGGGTTTCAGAGGGGGTTGGATGGCAGAGGAAGGACGGGCGGCTTCAATCTTTGATGGAGCTGGGTGAGCCTGGCCGCCCGCGGCGCCCGGTAAAACAGAATCAATGTCGGTGTGCGCCTATTTGCACCCGGACATTAAAAGCTGCGCTGTGCAGCCCCCTCTCCTACCTACCTCCACGTGGTGGTTCCTTCGTCTTCTCTACCCGTCTTCCAGTCCCAGACTGCTGATGTAGCGTTACCACGGTTAGTCCTGTCGTCCATGACCGCACGGACCCCGGATCCGACCCTCCCCCTCTCCTTCGTCTCACACCGTGTATTTTTTCTTAATATTTTATTCTACCTTGAGTGTCCACTAGAGTGAGGGATATGTCCACAGCGATTACCGAGTTCAGGATCTGTGTTTTTCTTTGCATTTTGATATCGTTTATTGCATGGCCCTAAACTTCAAGGCCCTAAACATTTATGTGAACATTTTTGCGCCACTTTTATGGATATTATTTCGTAGATCGGAATTTGACCACTGAAGCTTGACGTTTTGACCCAAAGAAAGGTATCCACCAACGTTCCAACGCACACTGACGCACCTGGCGAAGCACTTCAGACGTGAAATTTAAGGGAGAGGTTGTGTGTGAGGTTGTGTGTGTGTGTGTGTGTGTTGGAGGGGGACCAGGGTTACCGACTCACCCTACGATACACACCGACACGCTCTGCGATGCATACTGACGCAAATGCTGTGTTGCCGTGCTTTTTTCAAGACACAAGGTGCGTCGGCGTGTATCAGAAACATTCTGTTCTATGTATGCAAACAAGGAAATAGAAATACATGAGATATCTGTTGGAACACTAGTTGTACTGAGATGTGCATCTGAAGGTTTGTTACATTTTCCCCATAGAAATCACTCTGATGCACACCGACGCAAATACAGGTGTTGCCGTTCCACTGCCTAGCTACGCGGCCGCTCGGACAAACCTGGCCGAGTCTGGCTATATGTGTATAGAGAATACAGCAATCACACCTAAAGTGTGAACGGTGGGTGTGATTACAGGAGCGTTGTTTTTGGACAGATTGGACTACTAGAACAATTAAGGTGGGTACCCACTGCTTCCGACACACTCCGACAAGGCTTACGACACACTACGACAAAGAAAATCCCTGTCCGAAGGGCTCTGTCGGAGTGTGTCGGAGGGTGTCGTAGAGCCTTGTCGGAGTGTGTCGTAACGGTTTGGCGGGAAAAGAAAGGTTGCCACGGTACCGACACACTCCGACACAAACGGTTCCCTTGAGGGACTTAATTTATATAGGAAATATACTGAAAAATATGTTTTTCTTCAATTTTCGAAAGAAAAACGTAGTGAATTGATGTCTTTTATCAAGAGTATTAGATATCCGAACAAATATCTATAATCATGTATCTCAGACCTGGATTATGATTTTAAAAGTATATGATTATTAAAAATGTTTATCATATCTGTTCCTGAATATGTTCAATGGACCATTCGTAATGCATATCCCTATATAACAGAGGATAAAATGTTGTATATATGATATTATAACAGTTTATAAAGGCGCACGTGTGTGGGTTGGGGGCAGTTCATAGCTTTAACATAGTGCAGAATGCTTCCGACACACTACGACACAAGCCGACCTCTACGATAAATCAAACATGTTTAATCTTGTCGGAAGGGCTACGACACGGCTACGACACGGGCGCTGTGTCGTAGTCATGTCAGAGTGTGTCGCAGTGTGTCGGAAGCCGTGTCGGAACGGTGTGTCCACTGCTACGACAAAAACCCAAAACGTTCGATTCTGTGTCGTAACGCTTGTCGGAAGGCTTGTCGCAGTGTGTCGTAGTGTGTCGGGAGCTCAGTGGACACCCACCTTTAAAGGCATTGTATCAACCAGTCTGGACTATCAAAACTTTATAGTTGATAATTGTTTTTGTTTTAATTTGGAGAAAGATAAGCACATAATAGCTAGGCCTGCCAATGTATTATTGTATATTCAATTTCGGTGATCCTGTGTTATCTAAGCTATATTGAAAGTATCATTGAGGTGATATACATGTTGGAGCTGGAATACCATAGAATACGATGAAATCACTGTTATATCTCTGCAAATGATATACACAGGTATTATGAACGTATTACACTCATAGACTGAGTAATTCAATGCTAAAGAATACGTTGCCAGGGGCTTGTTTGGCTGCAGGCCTTGCGTAACCACATAGATAACGTGCGACACCAGCCTGTGGAAAAAGGCCTATTCCTTCCACCTCCCGAGGCGCTCCCGACGCAGCTACGTTTGCGTTCTTTGCGCGTTGGAAGGTCTCAAATTGGCATCTGCATTAGTGGGTATAGGGCTTACGAATGAGGAATTAAGGCTATGTGTAAATTGGGTATAATGTTGGGGCAGGATTACATTGTAGAAATGACACCACACCATATGACGGACGTAACACCCTTCCCACCATGTGGGACAGCTTTTCCTTCGACACAAACTGCGCACAGGAAAAAAACTTTCCTCCGACCCTCCCTGATACCTAGAATTATGTTTCTTGTAATAATAGTCTAGAGATCACCTCAAACTGACCTATGTATTAGTGGTAATGTTTACTTCTTATGTCGTAGTATTAATTGGTTACTTTCAGGGTACTACCATATTCCACTGCCGGTAAATTGGCTTTTCGAATATATAGAAGACTCTTTGTTGCCTCCAATCATTATGCTCCTGTGTATGTCTGAGATATACATCTACTGGGCGTATATTGAAACCAGTCTTGAGACTCATAGTCTAGTCAATCTATGACATTTTTGGGCCTAACCCACCACAAACTGCAATACCATTTTTTTTCTTCACAATACATCTCAGGAAGGTCCCCAGAACACCATATTTAAAATCCGCCAAAATCCACCTTGGGGAAATATGTCTAATCTGCATAAATCCAACATGCTCATTAGAATCACTCAAAATACCTATTTTAGGTTTTAACTTGCACTAGTCAGGGGGCCAGCCCCTGAAAAGTGGCTTTTCGTTCCATAAAAGTATAGCAGCAGTTTTATTGGATCAAATGAAAGCTAAGACTTTGGCCATTCCAGATATGGTGGCTATTTTTCTATAAATGTGTCCATTTGACCTTTTATTAGAGGAAATGATGCCTTTAGACAACAACCAAACTATAACAGATGATGTCTAAAGACAACATTTCAGGCATTCCAATGGTGGCACTGTTGACGCCTAAAGGCATCACCCACTGGAATGTTTTTGTTCATTTAAGAATCTTTTATTTGTCCAATACTATTTTACATTTCCATCAGTTGTTGTTCAATATCGTCAAACCAATAATAGAACTACCAAGGATATCACCTCAGTTACGGCTCTCAGCCTACACTGGTTTTCAGTTGATATCCAGTACATAGTTAGCAACGCAGCACTCATATTTTCACATGTATATCAGTAGTTCCTATTCACCAGTGCCAACAGTTTTATGATCAGTCACATATATTATATTATCCTACCCCTAATATAAAATCCCATAGGCTTAACATTGGGTTTCCGTATGCCAGGCTGACTGGTATACAGAGTTTTATATGCCACTAGTGGCATACAGCATTGTTATCACGTAATATTCCAAAATAGAGGAGATAGGGTAGGATAAAATCAAAACCTGATTCGTTTTAATCTTGGCCACCGCATGCCACTCCTGAAGTTTTGGCTCCGGACTTCACTCGACTCCAGTCGTGGAATACGGTGGCCAAGATTAAACCTCATCCAGTTTTACGATAGTATTTCTGACGAGGGGCATACACATATAATATACAATACAATACAATACAGGTCTATCTCCAGGGAAATTATGCATCCAGTAATAAAAGGCATAGGTAAAAAAGGAGGTAAAAAAGGAAGAAAAAAAGGAAGTTAGGCGGGAATAGATTCCAATAGTAGTGTTTTAGATAACCTCTTAAATTCTGTATAGGTTTCGATCTGCCGAACAATTATAGGTAGAGAATTCCAGTGGTTGAAGCCAGTGTATTCCACACTTTTGATATATGCTTGAGTGTTCGGTTGTACTTGTTTTAAAACAGGCGCCATGAATTGTCTTGTTCTAAGATTTCTTCCATCGAGATATTTTTCTTTTTGAGCTCTAAGATACATAAAGTTACTAAGGTGAGCTTGTCTTCGTTTGGCCAGGAAAGGGATCTTTGCCCACTTGTGCAGGTCATATACTCTAGTGTAATAGTCAGCATGTAGGATAATACGTAGTGCCTGGTTTTGTGCCCTTTGTATTTTATCCAGTAAGTAGGTTGACGCATTATAGTATAGAAGATCTCCATAGTCGAAATATGGAATAATAAAACATTTAAATATTCTTAAGGCTGTGGCTTTATCCAGAAAAGGTCTGAGCTTTCCCATTTGGTAAATACGATGCCTAACTTTCTTAAGGGTTTTTTTAATATGCAAATCATAAGTTAGTCTATTGTCTAGAAGCGGGCCCAAGTATTTATAGCTTTGGACGTTTTGTAATGCGATACCTTTAATATATAGTGTCATATTCCGTGCTCTCTCCCTACTTTCATTTGTGCTAGTTTTCCTATTTATCCTAATTTGTTCGTTTTTCTCTTTTATCAGTACAGCTAATTCTCCAGAAATCCACGGGTCATTTTTGGTTTTGATTGAAAATTCTTTAATGGGACAATCAAGATATCTGTTTAATAGTTCAATAAGAAATTCCTACTGGTCAGTAGTCCTCCTAAGTTCATTATATTTCTTCCAATCTGCCTTTGCGATAAATATCTTGAGGCTTTCATAATTATGGCGCTTATATGATCTTCCCTTAAAGGTTTTCTTATGTAGTTTGTCTTTTTCTTTTTTCCTATTTATAAATACAATTCGATGATCAGAAATTTCATTAGAGAGGACTCCTGAAGATTGAATACAGTTCGAGTCTGCAAAGATTAAATCTATAATTGTTGGATTATCACTATACCTTGTAAAGTCCTCAATATATTGTTTTAAGCCTATCTGTGACATAGTTTGTAAAAGATTATTCGCATTATCTTCCTTTTTATCATTAATATCAATATTAATGTCTCCCAGAACGATTATTTCAGTGTTAGGTTGTTTGATGTTTGATATGGTTTCTTTTAGGATTTCAATGAATTCATTTACATTTCCCGCCGGGGGTCTATAAATATTAATAAGTATAATAGGCTTTATAAAATCTCTTTTTAAAAGGATTATTTGCATTTCGATACTTTTTTTGCTTCTATTGTAGTTCTTGTATATACAGTCATTAAAGGTGAATTTTGTATTTACTAGGGTAGCAAGGCCTCCACCCTTTCTAGGGTCAGTGTCTTCCTCACATTCTTTCCATGTCCTATCCCACCTAACAGATGTATAATTATGGAATTGATAGCTATTAGGATCATCGTGGCTAGTCATCCACGTTTCAGAGAAACACATAATATCTATGTCATTACCTACAAATTCATAACGTAATCTTTCGTATTTAGCCTTTATACTCCAGGTATTTAAGTGTATGAATTTGATACCTTTAGCCTTAGAAAGTTTTCTAATATCGGTAGACCTATCCATTTACAGTAGAACCCCGCCTAACGGACACCCCGCGTAAGCGGACACCCCGCGTTAGCGGACACTTTTGCTCGGAACGGAAATTTTCCCCTCTATTAGATGTTTATTTTAACCCCGTGTAAGCGGCCACCCCGCGTAAGCGGCCACCCCGCGTAAGCGGACAGTTATTTCGGTACAAAAAGGCCTAAAACCCCGTGTAAGCGGACACCTCCGACGGACACCCTACCAAAAATAGATAAATCTGTCTTTCTTTTCAGTGTTTATTAGTATATTCATAGAAAATACATTTTGTAATTCAAGGTTTAATAACTTCGGACCCAATTAAGATATCAGAAAATGGATTTCAGAACTATTATCGCCTCTGTCTACCCTACTTATCTGTATATAACACATTTATATTGGGCTGGAGGAAACTTGAAAACCCCGCGTAAGCGGACACCCCGCGTAAGCGGACACTTTGGCTCGGAACGGAGGGTGTCCGCTTACGCGGGGTTTTACTGTATACTAAAAACACAATGTTCCGTGATACCTATAAATCGATACATAGCCATCCCCAACATATATGTGGCATTCAAGTTTCTCATGACAATAACAATATACATATAGACAGTCAATAGCGTTGCATAAGTAATACAATGTATATCCCCACAAAAGATTGGGATTTTCCATATCTTTTCCAAGGGACAATTTCGGCTCTCATGGCCATTGCCCGTTGGATTCATAGTATAGTAAATTGGCGTAAAACAGTAAGTCGGTGTTGCCCTTTGACTAGTTTCAGAATAGTTTTAGGTCATATTTTGACAGGAGATTATCCAAGTGCTAAAGGGAGGGAGGGGAAGATAATTCCTTTTTTTCCAGAGATGATTAACAGGTTTTTTTGTTTGTCGTTCTCATACACAAGCATTTCTTCTTCATTTGTGTTAAGGAAAATATATCATGTCATAAAGAAAATGTATCATGTCATAAAGCTTTGAATTATAAGTTCAGACAACTATGTGCCCATTTGTTGATGCCTCAAGGCATAATTTGCTCTGGGCTGGTTAATGCCTCAAGGTATCATTCCCCCTTTAAGGATTAATATGACTATGTTAATTATGACTGCACCTCATTGGAAAGGGATTTATAGAAGTGTAGAGGACTACACATACTGGTTATATCTAATGAGCTAAAATGAATATCAAGTACAGTTGATGTATTTACAGATACAAGATAGCTGATAGGTCGTGATATTTTAGCTACACCTTAACATCTAATAAGCTGAAGCAATAACAATATTTGAAATTAAAATCATCCCCTGTTATTTTTCTTAAAACTGTTTGAAGGGAGGTATTGATGCATCGCCAAAATGGCATTTCTTTATTATGGTGCTCCTCGCCAATTAAGATATTCAGTTGAAGATTCATATGAGATCGCAGACACAAGAATACTTTTAAAAGCCATTTTTGAATATTGATTGAAAATGTAATGTGATAGCCTGCACTAGATATAAAAAAAGGATTGAGACTATAATACATTGGGAACATCCTATTAGAAAATAGTTAATAACTACCTATGTAATTTTCATAATTCGATGAGCAGTTAAATCATGTAAATACTTATTCTATGAGATTGTGCACCTGAAAATAAACAGTTTATTTCTTTAAATTACTTGAAAATACCATCTAGAAGTTGTCTTATGTCTATTTGTCCACAGCTGTAGGTGTTTTAAAGGCCATATTTGATTTATGCAAATTAAGCATATTTCCCCAAGGGGGATTTTGGCGGATTTTTAGTATGTTGATTTGGGGACCTGTCTGAAATGCATTGTGAAGAAAAAAATTGTATCGCAATTTATGGTGGGTCAAACCCTAAATTGACTAGACTATCAGGGGAAACAGATGTTTAGAGATATGTGTCGAGCTGTAGGTTTTCCTTGAATAACGCAAAAGATAAAAGCCAAACAAAAGACTAATATTTCGTTATATTCGTGACTTTCCGATCTGTTTACTGTTAATCGACTCGATATATTATTATATACCAGTAGGCGAATGTCTTTACCGGTCAGGACTACAAATTCTGTTCGTCTCTAAGTGACGAAAGGTCCATCCATACCACGTGACTACTGTCATTCTCAAATAAGAAAATAATCAAAATGGCGGACGACTCCCTTATTCTGACCAAAATATCTCTAACAAATTCCAGTCAATCACGCCATGGCTCTATTAAGTATTCTTCAGATGTCACGTGTCAATAGGGAGGCTTAAACAGTTCATAATTCCATGTGTCTTTCCCCTTCACAATCGTTTACGCCAAATTGTGCCGATTACAGGCTGGACTCAAAATCTTAATTACAATCAGCTTTCCCCTCCCATGGGTATTTCTGCTCTTCGAAATCTTTTCTTGTGACTGCTTCCCCCGTTCCGGAAAATCTTTATTTTTATTTTCAAACTCAAAAGAAGGAACCAAATGGTCAGTCTTCATTCTTCGCCCCATCTTATCACTGATAGAACTGAATATAGTCGTGTTTTACCAAATATGTTGAATTCATTTTCGGGTCAGTGACAGCTATATATATAATATATGTTGAATGAGATTTCCGTGAGTGAGATCAAACTGGGTCTCTTAGGTGTACGGAGACCTTCACTGACGTTTCCACAGGATACATATATATATATACATATAGAATCCCGCCACGTTTGGCTTCTTGCAATGAAGGTTGTGCGGAAATACTTGTTTAACACAGGTCGGAACTTTAAATGCCCGTATGTATGTGAGCGAACACACCTTTAAATCTTTTATGACACAGCGCCATTATGTTTATTCATCGCTCGTTCACTTTGCTTTTGAATTTGGCTGGTTACGGGCAGTTGTACCCATTTAATGGGGTCACGGTTAGCCTGCCATTATTTAGATCTTCTTGTATTAAATACACAGCGTTCGTTTGCATGTAGTCCCTGAAATAGATTCTACTGTTCTGCACCCATAGTCGCCAGTGCAAGTTGGTAACCTATCTGCCCAATACTCTTCAATACAAGCTACCATGAAAGTGGAGAAGTGGTACAAGCCTTCCTTCACTAAATATATGAGGGGGAAGGTAGGTAGCGAAAAAGGGAGGGAAGCTGACAATGGGATGCGATGTCCAGTAGAGTCTGTGATGGCAGACCTCGATATCGAAGATCGCTAACTAGAGTAAATATTATTGTCTTAATTTTTTTCCTGAATAAAAAAAAGTAGAGAAAAGTACAGTGAGTTTATATAATAACACAATGATATAAACTGTTGAATAGAATGCTGAAAATGGTAGCTTATTGGAAACATATGCGCATCCGAACCCGAAACCGTGCCTCATAGTTCATGGTTCTTCTTCCTCTAACAACTTGTTATTGGAATGTTAAGCTCTTACCACATCAGGTATCAGGCCGAATCCTTCCATTAAATATCTCGAAATGGCGACCCTTACAAAATTAAAGAAAAGCTTTTTAATACGCAGCATGAGTAGATACAGGAAATTAAATTTTTAAAAGACAAGCATTATGGTTTCGGCTTAAGTATGGCGCTTAGGGTGACTTTTCTTGCTTTAAGGATGAATTCTATAGATCATGCACACGACAAATCTAAGCTCCCTTTGGCATGATTTGTGGACATTTATGTATATTAAAGATTTGATTCTTCCCCTGCGAACATTTGCTTATCGTAGCTCAAGCTCATTATTTAGAATAGATGGGAATTCGAACTACCTTCATGAGCACAAGCAGGAGGTTTTAGTGAGTTTAAGAATGTCTGACACAATGAGCATCACCTTCAGTCTCCAGCATCCATGGATCAGTACTGAGTCCACTTGGTTCTTGTGTTTCATGTTAAAAAAAATGACATGTGCAGTGGTCTACCATTGTACATGTCATTCACAGCATGAAAAACGTCTTTTACATATTTTTTGTCATATGTATAGATTTATCATTTGGCATAGATGATTAAGTCCTATTTACCACTGTGTATATGTGTCCATATTCCAGTCTCATACAAGTCTAGGTGTAGAATGAACGAAATAAAGTCCAATGTTATCATCAAGAGAATGATAGTCCTCAAGCGCCCAACACCCCAAGCGAATGAATGAGTGAATGAACGTAATTCTTGTCCTTGTCTATGCGTTGTCCTGTATACCGTTACGACTATAAAAAGGAAGCCCGTCTCAATAGAGATGAATATTGTACGACAATAAACCTGTTGGAAGTTTCATCAAAGAAGAAGCGAAAACACTAGTCAACAGAGAATGTCAATGCTCTTGTAGGGACTCCTCTGATGCCTCAACACCCTGGCGGGGCTACCCCCCACACGCATCATGTGACATCATGCCCACCGGTAGAGGGCACGCAGAGATAACGGAGTCGGCGCCGACCAGGATTCCCGGCCTTCTGAGCCCTCCCGATAATGGCTTATCTCTGACAGCTGCGGGGATTAGGATCGAGGCCGTGACCACTTAATCTCCGACCCGCCCAAATACCATCGGCACCTGGGCCTTACCTGGGCCCACCACCCGGGGCTGGTGATGTTTGGAGGATGGGGGAGGGGGTCTGCGGATAACTGATGGAGACTGGGGCTACCTGACGTTGATAATGGCTCCTCGTCTCGGAATCAACCCTTACTAGGGCTCTGATAACATTGGTCGTGCTACTACATCAATGCCATGAAAAAAGGATGGTATATGTGGAGCCAATGGATTTCAGATGTTGTATTCACTGCAGTAGAAGTTTGAGCTCAGTAGATGAAGACTTGAGTGAATTATTAGGATGCTGTCGGGAGGTAGGTGGTTATAACGTTCTTTCTCATAACTTATAGACACCCCGACAGTCCCGACAGTGAATTTTGCGCAAACCGTAAGGCGATGTGGACTTTTTATTACCTTTTTATGACCTTTTATGGCCTTTGCTCTGCTCAGCCAAATTATCCCAGTCACATAATATTGCCACAGTTCGCCATGGACTGCACTGTAAGGCACGGGACCAACAACTTACACTGTGAGCCAGGTAGACAATGAAAGTTTCCATTTGACTTAAGGTGAATTGCAGTGAACTGCGGCTGTCCCTACCAACTACAGCATTTTTGCTGGTGCGGTCCCGGTGCGGTCCTGGTGTGGTCCTGGTGTGCTTTTGGGGTACAAGTCACACAGAGATGCCGATATAAAATTTACTTGTACACCTTCCCGTAATCCACTGTTGCAAAACAGAAGTTTTTCACCTTCTCTGATGGTCTACATGTTTGCAAGCATGTACTTTCAACATATTCTCTCACTGTGAAAGTTCAATGAGTATCCCGGCGGACTATGGCACCATAGGCCTAGGGCTATCCAGAAGCTCCCATCTCCCAGCCCGTTGATTTAAGGCGACTTAAGGTGATTTAAGGCAGTCCCGATTTTCATTAGCCACAGGGGGTTGCCAGGAATCGTCGGGACTGTCTTGCTGGACTGACCAAAACTTTGCCTGACACTTCCCCGACAGCCAAGTTGACTAACATTTTGCAAGCCCGACGACTTAAGGCAGATTATGGAAGACCCCACAAAGTACGGCCACGAGGAAAATTCACTGTCGGGACGGTTGGGGTGATGGTGTAAACCTAACATAAGTACTTGGTAAATTATTTTGATATCCATGGCGGGAGACAGTTTTAACACAGTGGTACCCTGCTTATATACTGTCGTATTTCATATTAGTAACAAGACGCCACAAAATTCACAAAGATAATACTCAATATCTGGAACATGGATGTGGTCATATGGAATAAGATTAGAAAGCAATAAGTGCATCGTGCATTTTCGAGAAGGGACAAACGAACCACGATAGTGATAGCACTGATTCTAGTAACAGAGAAAAGGTCGAATCAGGACGACCCTGCTGGTTCAGCAACGCCCTCATTGGCTACAGCACCGCCTCATTAGTCACCTGATCGGCTGGCTGATCATGTGACTGATTTGCTCTGGTCCTAGCCCTAACAGAATGATTCCGTTAGTTGCTGCTAGGTGGCGCCTTGCCGTGTGGTCCCGCCCCGTCAGCCCATTGACCATATGACTGGAATCTAGCGTCCTTCTGAAATCGTTCAGATGGTTCTAGAATGTAAATTATTATGTTCAGGGAGGTTTGTGAATGGACGAAGATTCCACAGCGCAATAAATGCAGTTAGTTACAAGGAGCCTGCTTGTCTTTGATTTTCAGGATCGACATCAGTTAGAACATGGAGAATTGTTTAGGCTTTATATTCACCAGTTAAATGTATCATATAGATCACCCCACACACACTCACATACACATGGGGCACATACACGCAAAGAATGGGTTGCCGCTCACGCAGGAGCTATTGAATAAATCAGCCATAAGAAGACAATATCGCTCGTCGGTGTTGGTGGCGCACACCGGAGCGAATACACATATCACTAAATAGAACTACGAAAACCTGGAATGAATAGTAAACATTCAAAAGCAAACAATCCTATACCTTTCTTTTGATCAGCACCTCCTTATCCATTTCTCAATATATTAACCGAATATTCTTTGGGAATACTCAATTGAAGTTTGGGATCTGCCTTAACTAAACGATGTAGAGGCCTTTTGGCGTGGAATCCTATGTCTAACGTCTCGGGAGCTGTGTACATACCTGTGTGTTTAGCCTACCTCAAGCCCCCGACCCTGCCTGCAGTCAATAGAGGCGGGGTGATGGTCATAAACCATAGACTGCCCTCGGCGATCAGGTTACCCCTGGTGGCCGTAACTCCGAGCGCCGTCTAGTGGGTGGCATGTTGATGATCGCGCCCGTCACGTGAGGCGCAACGATATTGTACGAGATCTGGCCGAGAAAGTGCCAATCTGGTGAAAAATGATCAGGGAGTACGGCTGTTAGGTACCGACCTGTGAGGAGCTACTCATTCCTGATGGTGGTAGGCCGTCGGAGCTGCTCGCCCACGAGTGATGGCATTGGCAAGCAATGAGGGCTACCCCCACCAAGATCTGTACATGCACTCTGACTTGTTCAAGACTCACTTTAACACTTGCTTTAATCCCTTTTCCAACGAACAACATGTTAATCGTCTCAGATATGAACATGTGACGACTCGGATGATAAGTGAATAACCGGCTGATATATATTTTCTTAGACGAGGGATATAAAATCAAATAACAACGTATTTGTTTTCAAAGAAAGATAATGATATTTATTGTGTTCTAATGACTAACACAGAAGAGTTTACTATGCATACGTTTATTGAGTTACCTTTTTGCTGTAGAAAAACAAGTGAAATCTAGGAGTAATTATGAGTGAGTAGTAAATGTCACGAGCTATTGAAATGCCCCACGAAGTAGAGTGCATAATAGTGAGAATAAAAAAGGTTTAGAGTGGGTGGGTGGTATCTGAATTGGCTGGCTGTCCGATAGCCGAGGGTAGGGAGGCCGGTTTGAAAATACGCGGGTGCACGTGACCTGTGCGACCACGTGAGCAGAGCGTGCATAGTTACCAGGTCTTCTTCTGTCCTGCATTACCGCAATCATCCTGTTAGCCCTAATGGCGACAGTTGTACATACACGTCCCTGTCATATCCAAGGCTGTTATTTAACAATAAAAGTATAGTAGAAATGCTTGGAACTGAAATACATGTACCATAACTATATCTGACGATATGACGACACTTATATATGTGCATTATATGTTGGCGCGTATCTTATAGTTCTAATGATCTTCTGAATGTAAATGATTTGAACACCTCAAACAGAAAGTTAGGTAATGGAACAGAGCTTGCCATAAATCATAAATCTCCATCTTGTGCTTTAAATGAGAAGTGTCATGCTCAGTTATACCACGATCCGAAATTGATTGCAATATGTCCAATTATTTGTTATTAGACTGTCTGAGTGGATTAAAGGATCTGACGTCGCCTCGTGCAGATGTCAAAACTTATAGTAGATTCGCCAAGTTGTAGGCGCTCATAGCCCTTGGTTGAAATGATATTCTGATAGCCTATGATCCATGGGGGCTGCCATGACATCCCCGAGTAGGTGTTCTGCACTAATGGAGGTGAAAAAGAGGTGAGTGATAATTGGGAATTATGCTGAAATATGTATATAAAGTGTTCCATGTGAAAAATATCATGTCCTGGGTTTAATCATTATGTCATCCTGCTCTGTAGAGAGTCAAGGGAACCATTGTCAAATATTGAAAGGCAGTTGAATTTTGTAAGAACAAGGAGCCAGAATATAGGTTCTGTCTCCCCAAGGGGCCTGCCATACTGCTGGCCACATAGTGACTGTTTCATGAACTAACAATGGCTCTGTCCCCTATAGCCCCTGCGGCACACAGAGGAAGTAGTATAAGGAAATTAGGTTTTGGTCTGTTTCACTATAGATACCAGATAATCATCAGCCTCTGCAGATAATTTCAAACCATAATTCACATTCGAGCATTTGAGCGGAGGTGCACTGGAGGATATTTCGGTAGGTCAAATACTCAAAGAAACAATTTTATTGAATAAAATCATTCCATATTCTTCTGTAGTCAGTCTAAGCTTTAGAGTTGATGAGACAAAATTAAAAGAAATTATCCTCAACGCTTTTTTTATGTTTGTTTTGCATGAAACGACGATGAATGTACTATATCGATGGTAATCACATATACCGTCCAAGATTCGATAGCAAAGCCGAGATAGTGGGTGAAAGAGAAGGTCCTGTGCTTCGGGTTCCGATCCCCTTGGGAGTTGATGACATTCTACGTTCTCCCAGTGCCGTTAACCTTATCAGTCCGTATCAACCGGTATGTGAGAGAGGGTTGGTCATTAGGGGCGTTGATTGCTCCCTGTAACCCTATGCTCCCTCAGAGGGGTACAATGCAGGGGGCAGGGGAGTGCATTATTAGCTACTGACCACTTGTGGATTCTCCTTTATCCCCTGTAGAGCTGGGCAGCTTGTCTCTGGTCTGGGATTTAAATACGCTCTCGGGAAATTATATCTGAACTATATCGAACAGTTCCTGATATAAGATACTTTTTATCACTGAGTTTGAGAGCAGACTTTCCTCTGACTGTGGAAGATTGTTCTGAAAAGTGACATGCAAGGCGGATTAACGTATTCTGGTAGATGATGATGAACCCATATCTAAAGCAGCCAAGACAGAGAGAGAGAGTATATGTGATAGCCACTTTGAGTTGACTTAAAGGATGTGTTCCAAGATATAGGCCGAGATCCCTCTGAATGTCTTATAGGCCTATACATACATAAATGATAGATGATGAACTCAATTTATCTAACTGAATTCAATTTATTTCTAAACTAACAATTTATCATTTTGTCGTCTCATCTCTATTTTTCAATTACCTTATATGATACTTTTATACCTCTTTATTTGTCATATATCTTTACATGCCCCACATAACCAAATGATAAAATGTCCAATACTATCAATCATAATACAGAAACTGAGCAGTTTTACTCTCTACCATTGGTGATGTGACCAGGATATTTAAGCCTGGATCTTAATCTACAAGCTATGTTTTCAAGGCTCCTTCTACTTTCTCGTTCCATGGGGATGGGAATGTTCTATCCCGAAGCAGAAGTAAATTGTGTGACTGGTCTCTGTGTAATATCAGTGATCAGCCACCGTACTGGTGTAGAGGACTGCATATTCTCATAGCTATCAGGAAGCTGGAGTTGTAACCTAATGTGAGGTGGGGATGCTTTTCATCCGATCTTTTTAGAAAAAATAAAGATATCGAGAAAAGGGTGGAGACAGATATCAAATCGAAAGGGTTGATCAAATGGACGAACGAATAGAAACTTTATGTTCTTAGACAGGGGGCGGAGGGTGATAATTAGGTGTGGTAAGTACCAAGTTATTTCATCTTGTAAGTTTCCTTCTAATTACCTAATACGAAATGTTATAAAATCCAATACATTAACAAAATGGTGCGTGTAGATCGAAACTGCCGATATCAAATGTCAAAACTACTGTAAAATCAGCAGATTCAATTGTCCCCGTAGATGCTATGTAGTTCTCATTGTGTGGCCGATGTTAAAAACAAACTAAAAACAAGAACTGGCACACCCTCGTTGTCAATATGTGTTAATAATTCTGAGTCATACACAAATACAGGGACACCCCCGGCTTTCAGCCCAAAATGACCGAATCTACTTATGTAGTGACTCATGGACTTGTATACATTAAAGCTTATATACAGCAATTAATCTCTGTTAATTAATTCAAAACACTAGGCCCCGCCCTCCACACGGCTGAGCATGTGCAGAACGGGACCACCTAGGGCATTTATTCACTGGGAGTAGCGTGGGGCGTTGTCAGGCTTTGTGTACATGTACCCTGGACACCTTTGAGGCAATGGTCGTCTATATGAGCTCTGCTCCAATGCTAAAGCATGGGAGTAGTGTTAGGGAATAGTTACCTGCGCCGACTGTCAGACTGGAGCTATAAAACCGACACCTAGAGAGCTGAGGGCAGTCAGTCAGATCTGACACTCAGCAGTGTACACACAGCCGTGAATACTGACCATGACATTATCATTAAGATTAGTTCCCGTATTTCAGCTTTAATGACTAACACAGAAACACGGTTATCGATATACAATTTTTTTTTTTTTTTTAAGGATAAATGTCTCTCGGACGCTACCGAGTTTTTCAGGCACAATCATGGAAACAGACGTACAAGATACATGAGTAGGGCATGTTTAAGGTACATCTAAATGAAATAGATAAGGCAGAGTGCCAGTTGTACCGGTGTACTTTCCAACCCCACGAATTGGCGCCCAATCTCAATACTGCAAGCTCAATCAAAACTGATAGAAAAAAGTATGCATAAATACCTAACATATGTTTTAAAATTGCAAGGACTAATAAACTGTAATCAGTATGGGTACCAATCCGGAGTAGGGACGATAGATGCAATAGGGGACCTAGTAAATGACCTCTATCTCAATAGGGATAATTCGTTAATCACATGCGCAGTTTTCGTGGATTTTAAAAAGGCATTCGACAGTGTGCACCACGGTACCCTAATAAAGAAGCTAGAACTACTAAATGTATCTTTATCGACCCTACGTTGGATAGGCTCTTATCTAAGTAATAGAACACAAAGGATAAAAATTGGAAAAAGTTGTTCTGAATGGAGACAAGTCAGTTACGGAGTGCCCCAGGGATCTGTCTTGGGGCCATTGTTATTTATCTATTATATCGACGACCTGACGAAAATATTGAATGAGCATAACATATCATATAAGTTTTATGCTGATGACCTTGTGATCTATAAGGAGGGGAAAAACATGACAGAAATAGCCAAATGCGTACAGGCAAGTCTAGATAGCCTTTTTGATTGGACACGAGAAAATTACTTAACTGTCAATAGTGGCAAGACAAAAGTGGTCTGGTTTGCCTCTAGGTCGAAGCTGAAGAAACTGAGACCGAGTGATTTGTTTCTAGGATTAGTTAAGCTTTCACGGGTCAAAGACTACACCTACTTAGGTACGGTCCTGGATGAAACACTATCGTTTGAAAAGAACACAAAAATGACGATAAAAAAGCTAAATAGAAAAATCTATCTCCTAGGCAAGATAAAACATCTAGTAACTAAAAAGATGGCATGCAAAATTTACAAACAAAGCATAACCCCGGTTATCGATTATGCTTCATATTTACATGATTGCGGAACACAACGTTTAAGGGACAAATTGCAAAGGACTCAGAATCGGGGACTCCGATTATGTCTTGGTGTGGGACCCCGGGTGCACACTGTCGAAAACTTACATGGTATAACTGGAATCCAATACTTAGAGAGAAGGCGAGATGAAATGTTACTTACCTACACCAGACGAAGGCTGTTCTCATCAATGGGTGTACACAAGACGATTCATTATGTACATGAAAAACGTACTGATTCAAGTATGGTGACGAGAGCTAGATCGGGAACGATGCTACACCTTCCGAGACTGAATACAGAATTTGCGAAGAAAGCACCGTTCTACAGAGGTTCGTCTTTTTGGAACAAATTACCTGAATGGATAAGAATATTAGACAAGAAGGAAACCTTTAAGCATCATATCAGGAAAACAACAGCATTGAGATGAAATCAGATATAATAACATACTTAACCACAAATTAAATTAAATGAATGTTGTAAGCGAATTCTGTACTAGGTCCTACCCCCCCCCCCTCCCCACCCTTGACCCCCTTGTAGACAGATTAACATAAGGACTAAATAACCTTTTCCTTGATGCACCGCCCTGACTAGTAGTTTAACAGGATACTCTGTGTATTAAAAATACACAACCATAGCAATCGAGACCGAGGAATCAAGATAGATTCCATGGTGAGCTAGTAAATGACTTATCAATGTAATAAATCGATGAACAGCACTAAGAAACAATGAGCGAGTAGTCACGAACGACGACATGCTCAAAATGCAAAAAGGACAAAACGCGACTGTAATCAAATATACCAACTTATGTTTATCAGGATAAAAGTGAACTACTACTCGGGGCATGAGTGAACAAAAGGAGCATTAAAACATGACTCTGATCCAAAAAAACCCGAACACCCATGTGTCGACTACCTCTCGTCATCCTCATCACTTACTGTTATCACAATGTGCCACTGAATCGTTATATGTGTCTCTGCACAACCACTTATTATTATTACTATTATTATTATATTGTACACCACCTTGCACTGTTCCAAAGTTGTAACCTGTTGCTATGTTACCCTTATATTTCGTTACCCTAAAAAAATGTGACGAAAGCAGCCTAGAGAGTAAACAGATAATGTAGAAATCAACTTGTCACAAGGTAGATGGAAGATCGGAGTCTTTGTACTGACGAATCTAACCTAATAAAAAAAAAAAAAGAAAAAAAAAAAAAAAGTTGTGGAGTAAGAGGATGTGGGGGAGAAATATGAGTGTTAACTAGTGAGTTAATGAATTAGGCCCGGCGTCCACCTACTACGATATAGCTCCGATATGGTCTACGATGCACCTCCCGATAAAAAATAGAAATCGCATCGGTAGGTCACCTAATATCGGGGCAGTTGACCTTGTTTCTGCGATTAGACACCGATAAAAAACCCTTACAATGCGTGGTGGATTGGCTTGTCTAGACATTTGTCTACGATTTTGCACCTTCCCGATATGGCACCAATTTTGACATTTTGTATCGGTGCCATATCGGGAAGTCTACGATTCTATCGTAGTAGGTGTACGCCAGGCCTTATATCAAAAGCTGAAAAGTAACCAGATTGGTACCAGTAGGTTAGCAATAGGTCTGCGTATCAGTAAGTGGTACAAATATTCGTTTACCCATTTCTCAAAGTCCTCAATTGAAACACTGTTCTGTAGTTTTTCCAACAGCAAGTTCCATAAAGCGTTCATCTATAATAAGGTGAGTTCATAACAGTTGTGCTACGGGTCATTTTGACAAAGAAAGATGTCTTGAGGTCAGATCTTGTTCCACGTGTTACTGTGTCAATCCAGGCAAGATTGTCTTTGTTTCTAAACATTAGTGTCGGTAGATTTTTTAATAATTTTTTCGTTCCAATGGATTCGACTGAGGGTTCCGTGGTTGGAAAAAATTTGTCGAATTTAAACAGATGATTACTTATACATTTGACTCGCTCAGTAGTCGCTCAGTAGTCGCCTCAACCGACGCCACGTTTTTTCAAATACTTATACATTTGATCATGGACTTGGCATGGGGCGTCCAGGTAAGTGTACTGTCGACTAAAACTCCTAGGTATTTATAATGAGAACAACAAGCTAAAGGTCGATCATCTAGTATAATTTTCAGGGGGGTCATTTCCTTAAGCTATTAGGGGTGCCAAATCTCATGGTTTTCGTCTTCTTTACGTTCATTGTAAGGCTATTTTTCTTACACCAGGTGCTAAGGTTGATCACATCTTTCTGGAGCAAGTCGTAAGCCCTCTTATTTCTAGTGAATACAACCAGATCATCGGCATACTGGAGAAATGAAGAGTGCTGTAGATAGTCCCCTAGGTCATTGATAAATAGGAGGAACAGGAGTGGTCCCAAGACCGAGCCTTGGGGCACACCAAAATCTATGTCAGCATGTAGCGAGCTGTGGTTGTTTGCGAAGACATATTGTTTGCGATTAGTGAGGTAACCGTAATGATGAGTAAATTTGCGTCTGTCTTTAGGTCGTAGATGGTCGTATGTATCAGTTTTTCGAGTACTTTGCTTGGGATGTTCAGGAGGGAGATTGGTCTCCAGTTGCTTAGAATTTTAGAGTCGCCTGTTTTTGGTAGAGGGATTAATCTAGCTACTTTCCATTCATATGAGTTACGTAATAATACGAGAAAAATTTATGTAGTAATTAGAATATAAATGTAGTTGAAATATATAACAGAAATGTCACGAGCTATTGAGAAGCCATACGGAGTAAGGCAAGTTGAGTAGATGAGAGTGAAGAGTTTTTGTAGGGTGGGTGGGTAGTTCCTTTCGGTTGGCGTCCCATGGTTGAAGTGGGCACAGACGGGTTGCGAAGTGGGGTAGTCACATGACCGGAACCACGTGACCGGGCCCACGTGGGTCAGCATGAGTAGCAACCGTCTTCTGCTCCGCATTACCGCCTACTCTTCCAGTTAGCCCTAATTACATGGAGAAATGGAAACGTTGCACATATATATATATGTATATATACTTAGCAGTAGAGACCATAAATGAACCTGCTCGGATGGCGTCATACTTACGGTTGAATAACTCGTATTTATCACGCCTTGTACCGAGTAACCTATTATTCTTTCTGGAGACTTGGAATCGGGTCTAAGAGAATCTTGGCTCAGACACAGTCGTGTTTGAGACTCTCTGAACCTAGGATTTTTAGCTCATGGTCGCCTGCAGTTGAGGGGATCCCGCAACCTGTCCTGCACACTACCTACTGTGATATGCTGTTTTGCGGGGACATTTTTGCGAAGGTTTGAGTATGGGAGGTAACGACTTCAGCTGGTATTCATGGGGATATATATCAATGCCGTCGGTAATTCGGCATTGTGTTTTAGAGGAAACGATACTCCGAAGTTATGCTCTGTCGCACCGGAATAAAACCCGAACACTACGATAGCTTGACGATAGAGAAATACGTATCTGTATTACAGACATGATGATTTTTCGATATGTTAACGGAAACTGGCTTACTGTCTTCGTACGTCAAAAAATACGCCGTGAAATTATATATCAGATACATTCCGATGCCGGAGGCAGAGGGATGTATCTGATTAACAATTTTACCAAGTATTTGACGTCCTAAGACAGTCAGCCCGTTTTCGTATTATTATATACCTAAAATGGCGAAATTTAAGCTAGTCACGTGATCACATACGCCGTACGTCATAGTGTGACGTACGGCTATACATACGTCATGGGTAGCAGCGGGCAGTATGTGTGGGTCATACGGCCATAGGTATATAATAAATCTGTTTATTTAGATGTATGACTGTTCCTCTCTAATTGTCCCTCTCTCCCCCTCTCTCTCTCCCTCCCTCCCTCCCTCCCTCTCTCCCTCTATCCCTATACCATTCTCTCTGTCTGAGGAATTTTCTTTTTCAACTTTGGAGACTATGCTTGAGTGCTACCACATAAAACCTGTTATTACCTAAACACACTCCTTATGAATGTACCTTTTTCCCCGTGATTAGTTTAAATACTCCCATATCATACATGCATCCTGAGTGTGGTCGCCAGAACTATATATATACGGTAAGTTATCACTTTCTTTAAGGTAAACTAGCTGTGGCTGGTGGTATGGACTGCCGCTCGTTTAGGGTCATGCCCCCTGCATTATAGTGTCGCTAAGCGGCGCCGCTGCATTTACTCCGCGAAACGCGGGAACAAATATCGAACAGCAGACGACAGGATTTGGCACTCTTCACACGGCATAAAAACTGTCTTTGAACATTATGGGACTGGATCTGTGAATTCCTCACGTGTCTTTTTCTAGGTGCTGACGCAGGTTGTGTAATCCGGCCTTTACCCCCTCCCTCATATCTACCCCCTCCCTCCCCTTCTCTCAGACGACGACCACCACCACTTTGCCCACAACATCACCATTACTGCGCGCAGGGAAAACATCCCGTCCTTTGATGTTGGAATTTATTCTGTAAAATCAAGTTATTTGTGGCTGTTCTAATTTTGGCTGTCCCCCTTAAATTGCTTCTACAATAATTGCGACATTGGTGATTCGTTGTCAGCGCTGACTGGTCCCGTGACAGAGTGACCAAAAGTCACGTATTGGCACTCCTACACACACTGACGTAACTGGCAGACAAAGTTTTCGAGTTTTATCGCGGATCTAGTCAGTCTGAAAAGTAGCACTGGAGGACCCACACAATCTAGGGCATGGGAAATTTACACTGTAGTTTTCACCTCAACCAATTAAGTAATAGGTAATTTATGAATGCAAGTTTTCTTTCTAAAGTGTATATTCCTAAACTTTTGGCATGTGCGTGTGGATATTTAGGAAGCCAGGATGATTGAAGTCTGTAGCCCTATGTCATATTAACATCAAACCACAGAGATATGAATCCATTTGATACAGGGAAAAAAGCAAATTCGGTATGATTGCTATCGGTGCATTTGATAATAAAGACAGTGTTTTTTTATGATATCTCCATTATTATACATGTTCCATTATTTCATTATTTCCATTGGATAAATTGTTATATTAAGATGAAATTGTTAAATGATCTACGTCATACATATACCCATTCACAGTACTGAATCGTGAAACCCGCAGTTCCACAGACTTCTAGCCATCTATCACTATCGATATTATGCACACAATTGCTCATTGACTTTTGTTTTGTTTTCTTTGGTTTGATTTAACATCCAGTCAACCATTATAGGTCCTTACCAGACTTTCTCAAGGTTCTTGTACACCATGACGGTGAATCTATGTGATGAATTAAGGTAGAAATCTCACCCCTACACATTTACCGAGTTGAGAGTTCTTTTACGTCCCACACCACATAGAGATGGGATGCGAAGAACTGGCCTTTGATATAGCAGTAGATCTACCACTGCTGGGGGTGGGACTTTAACCCATAAAGTCCTACAACCTTGGGATTACAAGTCCAGTGCCCTAAAGGCTGAGCTAACTCCCCATCCCCTGCTCATTAACTGATTAGCGTTTCATATATATATATATATATATATATATATATATATATATATATATATATATATATATATATATATACATAATGGAAATCGAGTCGTGGGGCTCCCCATGGAACGGATAATCCAAGAAGCCGAAGGAATGGAACCCTTAATTCACCTCGCTTTCGTCATGAGTATTGTTCATATATAAAAGGAACTACACAAATTTCCAAACAGATTGCAATTGGAACTCGATTTATATGTACTTCTCCGGAAGCATACTAAACGGTGACAATGTTCTTCTCGTTATAACGATAAGTGGTTGTGGGACATCATATTCCCTGGTTAGTGGCGTGAGGGGAGGGGGTTGACCGCAGAAGGTCGACCGCTGCGCCCTCTCCCGTCTTTCATTTAAACCTTTATATATACTATATACCTCCATAATTTTATTCCGTCTACCTGTTATATGTTACAACTACTTTAAACTGCGTATAGTGTTTAGATGCTCTTTTATTGCCTTAGTCTTGTATTCATCCAGAGGAGATGAACCTATCAGCTTATCGCAATAGGATATCTGAAACATAATGCAAGATGAATAGCCTAGGTTTCGCTCCTGCTCCACGTCACTCAACGATTGTATGATATCAACTCATGTACATACAGCGGGGTGCACAATAAGTCATGCTTTTTGTCAGGGGCGTTGATTCATGTAGAAGAGCCCTGCACTTACAATGCACCAAGACCCTTCATCAATACCGCAGGGTAACAAAATAGATCATAATTTCACCGTTCGGCCTAGAATTCATTACGACATAAAATGGATGAATTGTAGATCATTATTGATATATATTACTATCGTTCACAGTGGATGACCGATCTTGTGCGTGATGTAAATAGGTGACGTAAGTAAGGGTCACTGAACCTTGAGAGTTTTAATGGTTTTACGTTAGAGTTCAAGATATAGAATAGATCTGAAACCAAGCGATACTTTTTATCTTGCTTTGTATCACTTTCAGATTTCTATGGGGACAGATTAGTTTGCCATCATCCTCTGTCGTCTTCTACCTTACTGTACTACTTTTATGCGTTTAGCTAATTCCATGTAACGTACAGAAAGATCACGGACTATAACCCAACTCTTAGTAAGCATATGATCAGCATTTAGATAAGGAGACTGATTGGTGATAAAGGCTTTATTGATGGGGTTTTTTTTAATATTTATATTTAATTAGTATTGGAGTACATTATGATTTGTGACACTAGGTTCTGGCTTATATCAACCTTCATCAAGTGTCTGTATGATATGCAAAATCTAAAATGTTATGACCAAAAAGTGTATCTGATGTGATAAAAAAAGTTATGTTGCCATGGAAACTGAAATTACAAAGCATACAACCCCTTATGAAGTTGATTCAAACAAGAGACGTTCTGAACTTCATTTTGGCATACAATTTGTCTGGTTAAATTGACGCACGAGGATAACCAACATTTTTGAATGATTGCTGCTCTACTACAAGGCTGCCCTCTTGGTAGGCTAGTGCACTGTATGCATGTACGAAGCATATTGAGGCATAGTGTGAATAACACCGAGAGTGAAAGAACACAAATCAGAGAGAGCCACGTAAATACATGTGCTTCAAAAGGAGCGGCTTGCCATGTGTTAGGAAAGTGCAAAGCTTATTGGTCGTGCTTGTTGGTCTGTATGTGATACAGGTGTGGGAGCAGCACTAGTAGAGTAGGAAAGCATCATCTAGAAGCAAACAGCCGTGTGAGCGCTGATAGCCATACGGAGGGGCATTACTATTGCTCCATCGGGTGTTG
Organism: Alentia gelatinosa; assembly: GCA_950022655.1. NCBI lineage: Eukaryota > Metazoa > Annelida > Polychaeta > Phyllodocida > Polynoidae > Alentia > Alentia gelatinosa. The sequence continues at coordinate 48,048,881 of OX465581.1, forward strand.
GAGATTCTGCTCTACCTTTAGTAGGATCAGCCTGCAGTCATTTTGTGTGTGGACAGTCTGCTACGTGAGTGCATGGATTACCAGCAATCCAGGAACTATTTCTAACTGGTAGAAAGCACGGAGTAGTTAGACAACATGAACACTGAACACTGGAGAAATTAGTGAAAGCTACATAATCGCTGGAAAATGTGTGATTTATCTGTGACTGGACTTATCACCAGATTAGAAAGGACTCAGTGAACAACATGGATTTATAAGGTTTTGAATTATCATTTGGACTTCAGGGTCGGATTTTTGAAACCTGCTAAATTGCCAAAATAAGCTTATTCAAGGTTCATGTTGTATATACGTATCTCATCAATGTAAAAATAAAATTATTTGGTGCATCTTTCGATAGTCTTTCTTTCCAACTAGGGTTTTGTAGAGCTCTGAGGAATTTTTCCTTCCGAAAATCAACAAAAACTGTGTTTTTCTAGTGATTTTCACCTTGTTCAAATTTTGGGGGACACAATTTAGAGCCAATTATATTTATTAAGATGTTTAAAGAATATGTCATGAGGAGTGTAGACAATATAATTTTGAAAATTGGTAAAAGATTGAAAAAATATTAAAATGGTGAAAAATATCTAGGACCTTCAAATTTTCCAACATGGAGACCCATAGAGCATGTTGTTCAACACCCCGACTTTCAGTGGACAGTACTAATGAAATATATTGAGAGAAATTAATTTTCCTTTATTGTACGATGCTGACAAGAATCTTGGATGTGATACCTGAAAGTTTCAACACAATCGGATTATCCGTTCTGATATCAGAACATTATGATTTCATGATGATATTTTTCCAAAAAATGGTGTGTTGGACCACACATCTCTAAAGGATGTATAAAAGAAACAATAATCATAATAGAATAACAAATATCCCTGTTTATATTAAGTACCCCTACCACTCATGAATACCCAGGTTGATTTTTTTCTAAATAAAAAAATATACTTTTTATGGTTCAAAAACTGAAAACGTGTTGTCCGACACCCCGGGGTGTCGGACAACATGCTGTGATATAAGTTATGATTTTGGGGTTGTTTTTTTATCAGTAATTGAGTGGTTTGCTTTGTTAAATATAGCTTATTATCACTTCATTAAAAATATAAAGGATTATAGCCTCAAATATTATTTTTCTCATTGTTCTGAGCAATTTATAAGCATTTATAACATTTCTTGAAATTTAAAATATTTAGGGGGCTGGACAAACTGTAGTATTATTCACAACTTCGAAAGACTCTCAAATCTAAACCATTCATCTGATTTTGTTGGAATAATGTTTTTCTGGAAGGTACTTAATAGGTGGTTAACATAAAATATAAAAAGAAGTATTATTCTAAAAAAAAATTTTGTATGTTTTATCCCAGGTTCAAAGCGGAATTTAGCAGGTTTCAAAAATCCGACCCCTCATCATTTAGTGTGAACTTGCCGATCATTGACAATGATTTGGATTTATAGATTATACACTGCAAGAAAACCTTCAGTTATTTCATATATATGCCACTGCGTAAATGCATGTTTCCATTGTGTATTTTCATGTTTTTATATATATACATCCACATTTCACACCAGTGTATGTGGCATATACAAAAGAAAAATTTCCATGCGCCTATTATTCACACACCTCCAAGAGGAAGGGGAAAACGCCCCATAGAGAAGTATTTTCCATACAAATGTGTTTTTCCTTGTATACGGAAGCGTAAAGACTGTAGTTGCCACCAAGCATATATGAGAAGAAATATCCCGAGATTGACATGTATATGCCAGGCGTATATAAATCATATGAGTTTGGGGTATATACATGCATGTATACTGATAAGAAATAAAAAAGGTTGCACCACCCTGCACTTGCCACAAATCATCAGAGTATTGTCTATGGGTGGACGGGTGTGTGGCTGTGTGCAGACGGGTGTGAAAGCAGTGGGTGTGAACCGGTGTTTGCAACAGCAGTGTTGGTGGCAGTGGTGGTGGCGGTGATGGCAT